>QQOI01000003.1:1200000-2400000 GCA_009729435.1 Phytophthora fragariae
GAAACCATGCACACAATCAGTAGGCAGCCCATGCATGCAGCGCGTACGGCACGACTCACCTTGTGCCGGTCCCAGCTTGCTCGATGCCGTCGTCCCCATGCTCGCGGCCGGTGGTGGTGACGCGGTACTGCTGCCGCTGCCGCCGCTGCTAGCTGGGCTGGGCTGGTACACACAAAACGAAACCATGCACACAATCAGTAGGCAGCCCATGCATGCAGCGCGTACGGCACGACTCACCTTGTGCCGGCCCCAGCTTGCTCGATGCCGTCGTCCCCATGCTCGCGGCCGGTGGTGGTGACGCGGTACTGCTGCCGCTGCTGCCGCTGCCGCCGCTGCTAGCTGGGCTGGTACACACAAAACAATACCATGCACACAATCAGTAGGCAGCCCATGCATGCAGCGCGTACGGCACGACTCACCTTGTGCCGGCCCCAGCTTGCTCGATGCCGTCGTCCCCATGCTCGCGGCCGGTGGTGGTGACGCGGTACTGCTGCCGCTGCCGCCGCTGCTAGCTGGGCTGGGCTGGTACACACAAAACGAAACCATGCACACAATCAGTAGGCAGCCCATGCATGCAGCGCGTACGGCACGACTCACCTTGTGCCGGCCCCAGCTTGCTCGATGCCGTCGTCCCCATGCTCGCGGCCGGTGGTGGTGACGCGGTACTGCTGCCGCTGCCGCCGCTGCTAGCTGGGCTGGGCTGGTACACACAAAACGAAACCATGCACACAATCAGTAGGCAGCCCATGCATGCAGCGCGTACGGCACGACTCACCTTGTGCCGGCCCCAGCTTGCTCGATGCCGTCGTCCCCATGCTCGCGGCCGGTGGTGGTGACGCGGTACTGCTGCCGCTGCCGCCGCTGCTAGCTGGGCTGGGCTGGTACACACAAAACGAAACCATGCACACAATCAGTAGGCAGCCCATGCATGCAGCGCGTACGGCACGACTCACCTTGTGCCGGCCCCAGCTTGCTCGATGCCGTCGTCCCCATGCTCGCGGCCGGTGGTGGTGACGCGGTACTGCTGCCGCTGCCGCCGCTGCTAGCTGGGCTGGGCTGGTACACACAAAACGAAACCATGCACACAATCAGTAGGCAGCCCATGCATGCAGCGCGTACGGCACGACTCACCTTGTGCCGGCCCCAGCTTGCTCGATGCCGTCGTCCCCATGCTCGCGGCCGGTGGTGGTGACGCGGTACTGCTGCCGCTGCCGCCGCTGCTAGCTGGGCTGGGCTGGTACACACAAAACGAAACCATGCACACAAT
Organism: Phytophthora fragariae; assembly: GCA_009729435.1. NCBI lineage: Eukaryota > Oomycota > Peronosporomycetes > Peronosporales > Peronosporaceae > Phytophthora > Phytophthora fragariae. Next base: position 1,201,268 of record QQOI01000003.1, read on the forward strand.
CAGTAGGCAGCCCATGCATGCAGCGCGTACGGCACGACTCACCTTGTGCCGGCCCCAGCTTGCTCGATGCCGTCGTCCCCATGCTCGCGGCCGGTGGTGGTGACGCGGTACTGCTGCCGCTGCCGCCGCTGCTAGCTGGGCTGGGCTGGTAACCACAAAACGAAACCATGCACACAATCAGTAGGCAGCCCATGCACGCAGCGCGTACGGCACGACTCACCTTGTGCCGGCCCCAGCTTGCTCGATGCCGTCGTCCCCATGCTCGCGGCCGGTGGTGGTGACGCGGTACTGCTGCCGCTGCCGCCGCTGCTAGCTGGGCTGGGCTGGTACACACAAAATGAAACCATGCACACAATCAGTAGGCAGCCCATGCATGCAGCGCGTACGGCACGACTCACCTTGTGCCGGTCCCAGCTTGCTCGATGCCGTCGTCCCCATGCTCGCGGCCGGTGGTGGTGACGCGGTACTGCTGCCGCTGCTGCCGCTGCTGGCTGGGCTGGGCTGCTACACACAAAATGAAACCATGCACACAATCAGTAGGCAGCCCATGCATGCAGCGCGTACGGCACGACTCACCTTGTGCCGGCCCCAGCTTGCTCGATGCCGTCGTCCCCATGCTCGCGGCCGGTGGTGGTGACGCGGTACTGCTGCCGCTGCCGCCGCTGCTAGCTGGGCTGGGCTGGTACACACAAAACGAAACCATGCACACAATCAGTAGGCAGCCCATGCATGCAGCTCGTACGGCACGACTCACCTTGTGCCGGTCCCAGCTTGCTCGATACCGTCGTCCCCGTGCTCGCGGCCGGTGGTGGTGACGCGGTACTGCTGCCGCTGCCGCCGCTGCTAGCTGGGCTGGGCTGGTACACACAAAACGAAACCATACACACAGTCAGTAGGCAGCCCATGCATGCAGCGCGTACGGCACGACTCACCTTGTGCCGGCCCCAGCTTGCTCGATGCCGTCGTCCCCATGCTCGCGGCCGGTGGTGGTGACGCGGTACTGCTGCCGCTGCCGCCGCTGCTAGCTGGGCTGGGCTGGTACACACAAAACGAAACCATACACACAGTCAGTAGGCAGTCCATGCATGCAGCGCGTACGGCACGACTCACCTTGTGCCGGTCCCAGCTTGCTCGATGCCGTCGTCCCCATGCTCGCGGCCGGTGGTGGTGACGCGGTACTGCTGCCGCTGCTGCCGCTGCCGCCGCTGCTAGCTGGGCTGGTACACACAAAACAATACCATGCACACAATCAGTAGGCAGCCCATGCATGCAGCGCGTACGGCACGACTCACCTTGTGCCGGTCCCAGCTTGCTCGATGCCGTCGTCCCCATGCTCGCGGCCGGTGGTGGTGACGCGGTACTGCTGCCGCTGCCGCCGCTGCTGGCTGGGCTGGGCTGGTACACACAAAACAAAACCATACCCACAATCAGTAAGCAGCCCATGCATGCAGCGCGTACGGCACGACTCACCTTGTGCCGGTCCCAGCTTGCTCGATGCCGTCGTCCCCATGCTCGCGGCCGGTGGTGGTGACGCGGTACTGCTGCCGCTGCTGCCGCTGCTGGCTGGGCTGGGCTGGTACACACAAAATGAAACCATGCACACAATCAGTAGGCAGCCCATGCATGCAGCGCGTACGGCACGACTCACCTTGTGCCGGCCCCAGCTTGCTCGATGCCGTCGTCCCCATGCTCGCGGCCGGTGGTGGTGACGCGGTACTGCTGCCGCTGCCGCCGCTGCTAGCTGGGCTGGGCTGGTACACACAAAACGAAACCATGCACACAATCAGTAGGCAGCCCATGCATGCAGCGCGTACGGCACGACTCACCTTGTGCCGGTCCCAGCTTGCTCGATGCCGTCGTCCCCATGCTCGCGGCCGGTGGTGGTGACGCGGTACTGCTGCCGCTGCCGCCGCTGCTGGCTGGGCTGGGCTGGTACACACAAAACAAAACCATACCCACAATCAGTAAGCAGCCCATGCATGCAGCGCGTACGGCACGACTCACCTTGTGCCGGTCCCAGCTTGCTCGATGCCGTCGTCCCCATGCTCGCGGCCGGTGGTGGTGACGCGGTACTGCTGCCGCTGCTGCCGCTGCTGGCTGGGCTGGGCTGGTACACACAAAATGAAACCATGCACACAATCAGTAGGCAGCCCATGCATGCAGCGCGTACGGCACGACTCACCTTGTGCCGGCCCCAGCTTGCTCGATGCCGTCGTCCCCATGCTCGCGGCCGGTGGTGGTGACGCGGTACTGCTGCCGCTGCCGCCGCTGCTAGCTGGGCTGGGCTGGTACACACAAAACGAAACCATGCACACAATCAGTAGGCAGCCCATGCATGCAGCGCGTACGGCACGACTCACCTTGTGCCGGTCCCAGCTTGCTCGATGCCGTCGTCCCCATGCTCGCGGCCGGTGGTGGTGACGCGGTACTGCTGCCGCTGCCGCCGCTGCTAGCTGGGCTGGGCTGGTACACACAAAACGAAACCATACACACAGTCAGTAGGCAGCCCATGCATGCAGCGCGTACGGCACGACTCACCTTGTGCCGGTCCCAGCTTGCTCGATGCCGTCGTCCCCATGCTCGCGGCCGGTGGTGGTGACGCGGTACTGCTGCCGCTGCCGCCGCTGCTAGCTGGGCTGGGCTGGTACACACAAAACGAAACCATACACACAGTCTGTAGGCAGCCCATGCATGCAGCGCGTACGGCACGACTCACCTTGTGCCGGCCCCAGCTTGCTCGATGCCGTCGTCCCCATGCTCGCGGCCGGTGGTGGTGACGCGGTACTGCTGCCGCTGCCGCCGCTGCTAGCTGGGCTGGGCTGGTACACACAAAACGAAACCATGCACACAATCAGTAGGCAGTCCATGCATGCAGCGCGTACGGCACGACTCACCTTGTGCCGGCCCCAGCTTGCTCGATGCCGTCGTCCCCATGCTCGCGGCCGGTGGTGGTGACGCGGTACTGCTGCCGCTGCCGCCGCTGCTAGCTGGGCTGGGCTGGTACACACAAAACAATACCATACACACAGTCAGTAGGCAGCCCATGCATGCAGCGCGTACGGCACGACTCACCTTGTGCCGGCCCCAGCTTGCTCGATACCGTCGTCCCCGTGCTCGCGGCCGGTGGTGGTGACGCGGTACTGCTGCCGCTGCCGCCGCTGCTAGCTGGGCTGGGCTGGTACACACAAAACGAAACCATACACACAATCAGTAGGCAGCCTATGCATGCAGCGCGTACGGCACGACTCACCTTGTGCCGGCCCCAGCTTGCTCGATGCCGTCGTCCCCATGCTCGCGGCCGGTGGTGGTGACGCGGTACTGCTGCCGCTGCCGCCGCTGCTAGCTGGGCTGGGCTGGTACACACAAAACAATACCATGCACACAATCAGTAGGCAGCCCATGCATGCAGCGCGTACGGCACGACTCACCTTGTGCCGGCCCCAGCTTGCTCGATGCCGTCGTCCCCATGCTCGCGGCCGGTGGTGGTGACGCGGTACTGCTGCCGCTGCCGCCGCTGCTAGCTGGGCTGGGCTGGTACACACAAAACGAAACCATACACACAGTCTGTAGGCAGCCCATGCATGCAGCGCGTACGGCACGACTCACCTTGTGCCGGCCCCAGCTTGCTCGATGCCGTCGTCCCCATGCTCGCGGCCGGTGGTGGTGACGCGGTACTGCTGCCGCTGCCGCCGCTGCTAGCTGGGCTGGGCTGGTACACACAAAACGAAACCATGCACACAGTCAGAAGGCAGCCCGTGCATGCAGCGCGTACGGCACGACTCACCTTGTGCCGGCCCCAGCTTGCTCGATGCCGTCGTCCCCATGCTCGCGGCCGGTGGTGGTGACGCGGTACTGCTGCCGCTGCCGCCGCTGCTAGCTGGGCTGGGCTGGTACACACAAAACGAAACCATGCACACAATCAGTAGGCAGCCCATGCATGCAGCTCGTACGGCACGACTCACCTTGTGCCGGTCCCAGCTTGCTCGATGCCGTCGTCCCCATGCTCGCGGCCGGTGGTGGTGACGCGGTACTGCTGCCGCTGCCGCCGCTGCTAGCTGGGCTGGGCTGGTACACACAAAACGAAACCATACACACAATCAGTAGGCAGCCCATGCATGCAGCGCGTACGGCACGACTCACCTTGTGCCGGCCCCAGCTTGCTCGATGCCGTCGTCCCCATGCTCGCGACCGGTGGTGGTGACGCGGTACTGCTGCCGCTGCTAGCTGGGCTGGGCTGGTACACACAAAACGAAACCATGCACACAATCAGTAGGCAGCCCATGCATGCAGCGCGTACGGTACGACTCACCTTGTGCCGGCCCCAGCTTGCTCGATGCCGTCGTCCCCATGCTCGCGGCCGGTGGTGGTGACGCGGTACTGCTGCCGCTGCCGCCGCTGCTAGCTGGGCTGGGCTGGTACACACAAAACGAAACCATGCACACAATCAGTAGGCAGCCCATGCATGCAGCGCGTACGGCACGACTCACCTTGTGCCGGCCCCAGCTTGCTCGATGCCGTCGTCCCCATGCTCGCGGCCGGTGGTGGTGACGCGGTACTGCTGCCGCTGCCGCCGCTGCTAGCTGGGCTGGTACACACAAAACAATACCATACACACAGTCAGAAGGCAGCCCATGCATGCAGCGCGTACGGCACGACTCACCTTGTGCCGGCCCCAGCTTGCTCGATGCCGTCGTCCCCATGCTCGCGGCCGGTGGTGGTGACGCGGTACTGCTGCCGCTGCCGCCGCTGCTAGCTGGGCTGGGCTGGTACACACAAAACGAAACCATGCACACAATCAGTAGGCAGTCCATGCATGCAGCGCGTACGGCACGACTCACCTTGTGCCGGCCCCAGCTTGCTCGATGCCGTCGTCCCCATGCTCGCGGCCGGTGGTGGTGACGCGGTACTGCTGCCGCTGCCGCCGCTGCTAGCTGGGCTGGGCTGGTACACACAAAACAATACCATACACACAGTCAGAAGGCAGCCCATGCATGCAGCGCGTACGGCACGACTCACCTTGTGCCGGCCCCAGCTTGCTCGATGCCGTCGTCCCCATGCTCGCGGCCGGTGGTGGTGACGCGGTACTGCTGCCGCTGCCGCCGCTGCTAGCTGGGCTGGTACACACAAAACAATACCATACACACAGTCAGAAGGCAGCCCATGCATGCAGCGCGTACGGCACGACTCACCTTGTGCCGGCCCCAGCTTGCTCGATGCCGTCGTCCCCATGCTCGCGGCCGGTGGTGGTGACGCGGTACTGCTGCCGCTGCCGCCGCTGCTAGCTGGGCTGGGCTGGTACACACAAAACAATACCATACACACAGTCAGTAGGCAGCCCATGCATGCAGCGCGTACGGCACGACTCACCTTGTGCCGGCCCCAGCTTGCTCGATGCCGTCGTCCCCATGCTCGCGGCCGGTGGTGGTGACGCGGTACTGCTGCCGCTGCCGCCGCTGCTAGCTGGGCTGGGCTGGTACACACAAAACGAAACCATGCACACAATCAGTAGGCAGTCCATGCATGCAGCGCGTACGGCACGACTCACCTTGTGCCGGCCCCAGCTTGCTCGATGCCGTCGTCCCCATGCTCGCGGCCGGTGGTGGTGACGCGGTACTGCTGCCGCTGCCGCCGCTGCTAGCTGGGCTGGGCTGGTACACACAAAACAATACCATACACACAGTCAGTAGGCAGCCCATGCATGCAGCGCGTACGGCACGACTCACCTTGTGCCGGCCCCAGCTTGCTCGATGCCGTCGTCCCCATGCTCGCGGCCGGTGGTGGTGACGCGGTACTGCTGCCGCTGCCGCCGCTGCTAGCTGGGCTGGGCTGGTACACACAAAACAATACCATACACACAGTCAGTAGGCAGCCCATGCATGCAGCGCGTACGGCACGACTCACCTTGTGCCGGCCCCAGCTTGCTCGATGCCGTCGTCCCCATGCTCGCGGCCGGTGGTGGTGACGCGGTACTGCTGCCGCTGCCGCCGCTGCTAGCTGGGCTGGGCTGGTACACACAAAACGAAACCATGCACACAATCAGTAGGCAGCCCATGCATGCAGCGCGTACGGCACGACTCACCTTGTGCCGGCCCCAGCTTGCTCGATGCCGTCGTCCCCATGCTCGCGGCCGGTGGTGGTGACGCGGTACTGCTGCCGCTGCCGCCGCTGCTAGCTGGGCTGGGCTGGTACACACAAAACGAAACCATGCACACAATCAGTAGGCAGCCCATGCATGCAGCGCGTACGGCACGACTCACCTTGTGCCGGCCCCAGCTTGCTCGATGCCGTCGTCCCCATGCTCGCGGCCGGTGGTGGTGACGCGGTACTGCTGCCGCTGCCGCCGCTGCTAGCTGGGCTGGTACACACAAAACAATACCATGCACACAATCAGTAGGCAGCCCATGCATGCAGCGCGTACGGCACGACTCACCTTGTGCCGGCCCCAGCTTGCTCGATACCGTCGTCCCCGTGCTCGCGGCCGGTGGTGGTGACGCGGTACTGCTGCCGCTGCCGCCGCTGCTAGCTGGGCTGGGCTGGTACACACAAAACAATACCATACACACAGTCAGAAGGCAGCCCATGCATGCAGCGCATACGGCACGACTCACCTTGTGCCGGCCCCAGCTTGCTCGATGCCGTCGTCCCCATGCTCGCGGCCGGTGGTGGTGACGCGGTACTGCTGCCGCTGCCGCCGCTGCTAGCTGGGCTGGGCTGGTACACACAAAACGAAACCATGCACACAATCAGTAGGCAGCCCATGCATGCAGCGCGTACGGCACGACTCACCTTGTGCCGGCCCCAGCTTGCTCGATACCGTCGTCCCCGTGCTCGCGGCCGGTGGTGGTGACGCGGTACTGCTGCCGCTGCCGCCGCTGCTAGCTGGGCTGGGCTGGTACACACAAAACAATACCATACACACAGTCAGAAGGCAGCCCATGCATGCAGCGCATACGGCACGACTCACCTTGTGCCGGCCCCAGCTTGCTCGATGCCGTCGTCCCCATGCTCGCGGCCGGTGGTGGTGACGCGGTACTGCTGCCGCTGCCGCCGCTGCTAGCTGGGCTGGTACACACAAAACAATACCATGCACACAATCAGTAGGCAGCCCATGCATGCAGCGCGTACGGCACGACTCACCTTGTGCCGGCCCCAGCTTGCTCGATACCGTCGTCCCCGTGCTCGCGGCCGGTGGTGGTGACGCGGTACTGCTGCCGCTGCCGCCGCTGCTAGCTGGGCTGGGCTGGTACACACAAAACAATACCATACACACAGTCAGAAGGCAGCCCATGCATGCAGCGCATACGGCACGACTCACCTTGTGCCGGCCCCAGCTTGCTCGATGCCGTCGTCCCCATGCTCGCGGCCGGTGGTGGTGACGCGGTACTGCTGCCGCTGCCGCCGCTGCTAGCTGGGCTGGTACACACAAAACAATACCATGCACACAATCAGTAGGCAGCCCATGCATGCAGCGCGTACGGCACGACTCACCTTGTGCCGGCCCCAGCTTGCTCGATACCGTCGTCCCCGTGCTCGCGGCCGGTGGTGGTGACGCGGTACTGCTGCCGCTGCCGCCGCTGCTAGCTGGGCTGGGCTGGTACACACAAAACGAAACCATGCACACAATCAGTAGGCAGCCCATGCATGCAGCGCGTACGGCACGACTCACCTTGTGCCGGCCCCAGCTTGCTCGATGCCGTCGTCCCCATGCTCGCGGCCGGTGGTGGTGACGTGGTACTGTTGCCGCTGCTAGCTGGGCTGGGCTGGTACACACAAAACGAAACCATGCACACAATCAGTAGGCAGCCCATGCATGCAGCGCGTACGGCACGACTCACCCTGCGGCTGCTGGTGGTCACGTCGGGCTGGTGCACGCAAAACAGCAGCATCAGTACGCAGCCAAACCGAGGCGACCGCAAAATGCGGCAGCAACGCACCTTGTCTCCGACGCGCCAAATCCGGGAGTGAGGCTGGTCGGCATGCATGCAGCGCGGGGAGATGGGGGCCTCACCCATTGAGGGCGCAAAATCTTTAGCGCAGACCTATCTCGAGTGCCGCACACGAGGTGCGCGTCCTCGTCAGCCGCATGCTGGTCTCCATCTTTTTAGATGGACCCTCAATGGGTGCCTTCGCGACGGTTAGCGGTGGTTGGCGAGGGTCCGTGCGAGGGGGCGCAGCCGCTTCGTGGCGAACAAATGAGCCGAGCGGACCCGTTCGCGACGGTTGAGCGGTTCGGGCCCGTGGCTCTCGCGGCGGCCATACAGACCAATCCCTGTCTCTTTCCCTTTTCATTATTCCATGAATTTAAAGAGGCGGCGCACAGAAAGGGCAGCAATAGAGTCGGCTCCCGGTGCAACCCCGAATCGATTCGCCGGGTTTATGCGTTTCTGAAAGGGGAAAGTTTCTTTTTTTGCCTGTGGGTGATTCGGCTTTTTCCGTGTGGCGCACACGCTAAGCGCACTAAAAGTACGGACGAACACAGGGCAGGTACAAACGGGTCTGTGGTTTGAAGAGCTGGCGCCACACAATCGTGGCTAGGGCCTGCAAAAACGTCACCGGTACGTACCGGTGAAATGTAGCCATGTCCACATTTGCCCCAGAACACGAATACTATACACAGTTCTTAACGAACTGTGAAATACCAACACCCAAGGCCAACAAAATGTGCGCGGGTTCTGGTGGCGCATTGTCAGACCTTAGACGGGCGGTGTTCGATTTCAAATACTTCGCTCCGACGGTTGATTTTCCAATACCGGTACAGTAGCCTTGTAGCCTTCGTTCGCTTTTGTTACGTTAGTAAAGTGCTATGCTTGTGACCCCATAGGCTAGGTTTCCGCGATTGGCATCGTGTACATAACTTCAGTAGATATGCGTCGCGCGCAGATACTGCGGCTGCGAAGCAGGCGCAGGAGATGCGCAAATTCGTAGCAATTTCATGAACGCTATACGACCAGCGCTACCAGCCTGACCCTCTCATTTATGATCTCCAACGGTACCGGTACGATGTTAGTGTATTGCTCCTCGTTCGAACAACATCACAATATAGCTACCGGTATCCCAGCCTTCGCTCCGCTCTCGTTTCACGCGAAAATCACATGTGATTTCGAGCGACTTTTTTTCAATTCTGATACCCCCTATTAGGGGGGGTCGAACATTGCAAAAAACGTGCTCATGTTTTCGACCAATTCCTGCTGATGATTTCGACCATTTTCTGCTTAACTCTCAAACAAGCCACCTCCCGAGGTGGCTTGTTTGAGAGTTAAGCACTTATTTCTAAGGTCGTGGTCGCGTCATCTCCAGGTGGAGATCTGCAGCAGATATTTTCACTCATCTCCAGGTGCGGTGGTCGCGTCAACTCCATCTTGAGCATGTTACTTATATTGCTAAAAGAGCCAGATCGTGTTCTGTTATCTATCAAACTAGCCATTCCGCCAAGGTCATGAGGGCCCTTGACGAGGAAGTAGCGACATGGGTCGGTGACCGAGATGCTCCTGCTAATAGGTGTACAGGCGCGACTGCCACTACATCGACAATCTACCGTAGAAGGCGCTGCCAAGTAGATGTACTTAGCTTCGGCATCGTCAATAATTTCCCGGGGAAACTCACTCCCTCCCTCGTCTAAGTGCGATTATTTTAAATGATCAAATGTGAGTCCCCCCTCCGTTTCTGCTTAGGTTTTCGACACTTTCCTGCTTATGATTTCGCCTCTTTCTTGCTCACGTTTTTCCTACTCATTTCGAATGTTCGACCCCCCCTAATAGGATGGCTAGTGCGATTGGAAGATGGTTGAAGTGAGTGATAGGAAGATGGTTGAAGTGCACCACTGCAACAACCTTTCACGCCAGGAGAACGCCACGTGGGGACGGCCTTCAGTTGGCAATTGTCCGGAAGAGACTCAATCAGTTATTGTGGATTCCGCCCAAATTTGCCGAATCGGGTCAGTTTGAACCGCCAGCAAACCGCCAGAGAAATAGCATTGGTCAAAACCAGCTCATTAATTCATTTTTTATCCTATCATGGAGGAGCGAACTCACGGCAACCTCATAGAGCGCGCATTCTTCGTTTTCTGTTAGAGTCGGCGCTGTGGGTCGCGCAGGCTATCTGGACGCGTAGCTGCGGTAAGGTGCAGTACTAATCATCTCGTGCTGGTGCCAAGCAGGTACTGATATGCCTTGAGTTGATGTAGACAGCTCTCTGGTACTGGATTACGCAGCGGTCGGGCGCGTTCTTAAGTTCCCGCTCCCGATCTCCCGGGAGGAAAAAACTATACACCTCTGTCAATCTACTTCGCTTCAGTATGCATTTTTTGAAGCTCTCGTGCTACAGAACTACAGTGGTTTAGGATGAAAAGAATGCATACCCAGATAGCTCTTGTGCGAAAGAAACATATCAAGCTCACTAGGCGTGAGTTCATGAAGAAATGAAGTAGCTATCTGCGATCTCCCAGCTCCCAGCGACGCAAAACAAATTTGGGAGCGGGAAATTTTGCGTCCCAAGCAAATCCTTGTTCGCACCCTATAAGCCAATGAAAGCTGTCTATTTTGCTCCCGGGTAGGCGCGTTCTTAAGTTCAAGGCGCGTTCTTAAGGGCGTGTTCGACTTGACGCTTAAATTGCTATTTCGAAGCGTAAAGAGCTGGTTTGCCGCCCAAGCAGTCATTTTGCCATAAATATGCAAGTCGAACACACAAACACAAAAACAACTGTTTTGCCCTCAAATGACTTGTTTTGAAATTCATGGTGGGGGTGTTTTTCAAAACCAGTCATTTGAACACCCTTTATCTATTGACCACTGTCCATCTTCGAGTAAGACCGAATGGAACCAGCCGCGAAGAAACCACGACGATCATGGACGCGCGAGGAGGAGACGCGACTGCCACAGCACTACTTCCCCTCGCCGTTAAGAAGACGAGGTATCGGCACTAATCGCAGGGCCCCTGATCCTCCTTGGCTTGCATGTAGCAAAACTGCAAGAGCCTGCACTAGCCACAAGTCGTCCTCGTCGTCTCCATCCATGTTGGTTTGTGAGCAATGCTTGCCACAGAATGTAAACCTCGCTTTTATTTTATTGGATACAAAGAGCTTTTCCTAAAAAGAGTACCGATTTGCTGTTCCGTCCCAAAAGAAGTACCTGTCCCAAAATGAGTACCAATGGTAACGACCAAAGTCTGCATACACAGGGCATAAGGCGCAGCCGTGCAGCATGAATCCCCACACTACGACAGATACCTGCCAGGGCTAGTGGGCATCTTGGGAAGTACCGGAATGATGCAAAGAAACAAAGTGCAAAAAATACTACGTTTCTACTCGTTACTCTACCATTCGGCTCATGCATACCGGTAGCTCGAGGGTCGCGTCAAGAACTGGGCCAAGACGCTGCGAGAGACCGGCACCGAATGGTTTTCAACGAACGGCTCGTGATCGCCGGCATGCACTACATGCTTAACACGGAGTGGATCGAGGGCTTGGCGGATGCGATCGCACCCGGCGGTAAGTGACCGCTGCTGATCCAGCACGCCCCAATTGATGGCGCGAACGTATTTCCGACCCGTAGTTCATAAGGGCGTTCAGATCGATGAGCACGCGAGAAGCAGAGGCCATGGTGTTGGCAGGGAGTTGAAGAGGAAGCGAGGGTGTTGAAGTGAAATTGTCTCGCATACGGGTACTCCTTTTGGGACAGGTACTTCTTTTGGGACAGATCAGCAAATCGGTACTCTTTTTGGGAAAAGCTCTGGATACAAACCACTTCCTACACCAGCTGCTTTCAAGTGAAACACAAACTGTTCAAATTGCTGGTCAGATAGGAGTGCTCATAGTCGGTTGAGACAAAATAGCTATTTACTATTGTCGTTTTCACCCAAATTTGTAGAACCTGGAGGGAAAATGGGAGCAATCTGAATCGATTCCAACCGGTTATGACCAATCAGAGGTGGCGTATGTCTCGTGGACTTAGACACACCACAAGATGTGTGCCACCTCAGACTCTGAGTTGGAGTTGGTGGTCAATTGGTGACTTCTGATTGGCTGAATATCGCGCGAATCGATTTGAAATCGATTCGCGAAAGCGATTCGATTCAGGCCATTCTCACAAATTCGAATGAAACTCACAATACTCTCTTTGATTTTGACTCTCTTGCGTTGTTTGCGTCTCGCTGGATCTATCGTAGTCGTCTCACAGCTGTTGGATTCTTAGTGGAGCGAAGTTTTCTGCTGATCTCGCTTGCTGTTGGGGTCTTCGGTTTGGTGCTATTGCTGCAGTTCTCGGAGGGAGTATTTTCGCTTCTGTGTGCTCTCGCCGCTGTTGGAATCACCTCGCGCTGTTGTTGAAGCTCTCGCGCTGTTGTTGAAGCTCTCGCCGCCGCTGTTGGATCCCCTCGCGCTGTTGTTGGAACTCTCGCCGGTGTATTGCTGGAAGACTTCGTAGTGCGCATTTGTAACTGCTGTTGAAGATTTAGCAGCGGCTAAAGCACTTGCAGCAGCTCGTGGGTGCTTTTGGAGCTTAGTGTCAGTTTTCGCGCTGCGGACGGTGCTCTCGCTGCTGGCGGTGCTTTTGCTGCTGACGGGACTCTCGCTGTTGACGGCGCTCTTGCCGCTGACTACGGGACTGTCGTTGCTGGAGACGGTGCTCTCGCTATTGACGGGATTCTCGTTGCCAACAAGACCTTCGGTGCTGAGGAGACTCTCGTTGCTGACAGGGCACTTGCTGTTGACGCTGCTCTCGCAGCAGTTGTGGCTCTTCTCCACGTAGTTGTGGAGCTTGCCATTGTTGGTGCTTTCGCTGAAGTAATTGCTCTTGCTGGTGGTAGAACTGGTAATCTCGCTCGTGGTACTCTACTGTCTTGGGCTTCTCGCCGGTGTTGAACAGTTCAATGAACTTGGTGCAGAAGTTGCTTGACCTGCTCTAGTCTGTGGTCTGGCATACTACAGTGGTAAGATGTTGCGCAAGTGCTCGGCGGACATGGTGATAGTCGGCGCGGGTGTGGCGGGGTGCTCGGCGTTCTACCACTTGGCGCGGCTGAACGCGCGCAACCCGAGCTTCAAGCCTCTGCTGGTGGATGCGCTGCCCCCGATGTCGCTCACCAGCGCCAATGGCTCCTTCAGCTACCGCAACTGGTTCCCGAGCGAGGCCGAGACGCCCTCCAGCGGTGGTACATTAGGCTAATGATTAGCACGTCACGGCACATTTTGATACGGTGCCGGCTACATGACGGAGCTTCCGTCACTACAAAGATAAGGCGAGCACGACAATTTGACAAAAGGTATTAATGTTGAGCGTTTGTTTCGGATGAACATGGCTGCGACAGCGAGACTCGCGGTCACGGTGGCAGCGAGTTCTCTTACAGCTTGCTGGTTGCGTCCCCGGCGTGGCTCTTGGCGAATTCGAGGCCCTTGGTGACGCTGTCCTGCGGCGAGATGTTGTGCTCGATCTGGCCCACCTTGCCGCCGGGCAGCACGATCACGTGCGAGCGCTCCACGCGCGAGCCGTCGTTGGCGGAGCTGCCGAAGTAGCCGATGAGCTGGTGCTTGGGGTCCGACAGGAACGTGTACTTGTACTTCTGCGACTCCTTCCACGCGAGCAGCTCGGCGGGGGTGTCAGCGCCCAGGCCGTACACGTCGAAGCCAGCGGCGTTGATCGCCTCCAGGTTGTCGTTGTAGCCGCAGGCCTGAGTGGTGCAGCCTGGGGTGTCAGCCTTCGGGTACATGAAGAAGATGGCGCCCCGCGTCTTGAACAGGTCCTGGACCTTGACCGACGTCGACGCGTCCGTCTGCAGCTCCGCGTCGAACGTGACGGTGTTGCCCACCGCGAACTTGTCCGAGTCCGTGGGCTCCTCCTCCTTGGCGGGCTCCTCCTCCTGGGCAGGCTCCTCGTTCTTGGCAGTCTCCTCCTCGTTCTTGGCGGGTTCGCTGCTGTGCTCCTTGACGAAGGCGACGGCGCGGTTGACGCTGTCCAAAGGAGCCACCTTGGCCTGGATGTCCCCCACGACGCCGCCCTTAAGGATGACGATGTGCGAGCGCTGCACCTTCTTGCCGGGCAGCGAGCTGCCGAAGTACGAGATGAGCTCGTGCTCCGGGTCGCTCAGCAGGTCGAAGGGCAGGTTGTGCTTGGTCTTCCAGTTGCCCAGCACCCTGGGCGAGTCGCCACTCAGTCCGTACACCGCGAAGCCCGCGTCCTTAATAGCCTGGATGTTATCCCGGAAGCCTACAGAGAGAGAGAGAAGACACGTGAGCTTAACGGCCTTAACAAGAGCAACTCGCGGACAAAAGACGCACCGCAGGCCTGTTTGGTGCAGCCGCCCGTGTTGGCGCGCGGGTACATGAAGAAGACCACGCCCTGCTCGCGGAACGTGTCGAGGACAGACACCCGGTCGAAGTCCTGCTTGGCCAGCTTCACGTCCTTGGTCACGGTCATGCCCACGGCCAGGTCGCTGGCGGCCTTGGGCGTCGTGGCCTTCTTAGCCGGGCGCTTGGACGCGTCGCTAGCGGCCGCGCGCTTCTGCGGCAGCTCGGCGGTAGCAGGGGGAGAGTTCGATGACGTGCGGCTGCGCGTGGACACCATGGGGTCTGGAGAGGGAATGCACGAGGGGGGCGAGGCTTGACTGAGGCTGCGTAGCTCTTCGAATGCTGGTCAGCGAGATCGTCGAGATTCCATGGAGGTCGCAGGAAGGTAGACACGAGCTTCAACCACCGATCCCACTGTGTGGGCCACGTCACGGGCGGAATTCAGTGCAAACCACTTCAACGTTCGATGGTACATGGTGGGGCACACGTATGCTTATGTGGGCCACGCTATATTTCGCCTCGCAGCGTCACAGCAACGACGTCACCGGATTCGTCCAGCGCACAGCCTTTCGCCGCTTTGATTAGCTTGAGGTCGTTGCAGCATGTGCGAGAGAAAACACCACGACAACATTCTTGCAGCGGCAGAGTTGGTGGACTTCCGCCGCGATTTGGCGCTCGACTTGAGCCCGAGACGATGGCATTCTTCGAAAAGACCCAAGAGCGCAAAGCACCTCAAGCTCAGACCTCCCTCCTGCCATCCAAGCAACGCACCATGCAGCTCCTCAACTCGTTTATCTCGGCCTTCATGAACGCCCCGCAGGTGGACGGCCGGAACGCGCGTGTGCCCGTGGACCTCAGCGTCACCTCCAAGAAGGCGCGCGCCCGCGTGCACGCCAAGCAGAACAGTGGCGCCTACTGCGCCTCCGTGCCCCACCTTCCCGTGCCAGCCTCGTGCAGGTAACCAAGGAGCCAAGTTGTAGAGCATCAACCTTCCTGCAGTAATTGCATCAAGGCATAGAAGCTGCTTCAAGACATCACGACGGAGCGCCGGTTGTTTCCTGGCACAAGCACCACGCTGTCCTGCGTCGCATGCGTTTATTTACCCCCAGCTTGAGTCCACAGTGTAGACTCTACACCCTAGACTTCTATCTAAATCGTTTAATGGTATTGTTATTTTGCTTCGAAATAGTGGGTTCATGTTACGTATAGACAAGAAAGCTGCGCTTCATTCGTGTTTTGGTGCGTTGGATACACATTACGCTATGGCATCGGGCAGTTAGCAGCTCGTACGAAGGGGGAACGAAGGCAACTTCAAGTTGCTTAAGCTCAGATGCGATGAGACGACAGGCTCAATTGGCAAGGACAGGGTAAGTCGCAGCCATAGCGACACCACAGAGATTGTCCTTCTGCGAGATCTTCACGTAGCCGTCCTCACCCCAGTGCGTGCTCCACGAATTCTTCACCTGCATGTGCAATAGAAAACGAGTATTTCGGGTCAAACGGCAGTCCAATCAGGCAACTCAAGCCACGGACTTACCAGTGTGTACTTCTGGCCGTTGTGCGTCGTCACGCCAACGGCAAGCACCGAGTGGTCCAGGCTGTCCAGGTCGCTCTTGCACTCCACGTCATCGTAGTACCCACCGCCATAGAAGTAGAAGGACGGAAGCGTCGCGTCGATCGACACGGACAGCGGCCCGATCGTGGCCAGCGCGTCGTTAAGGGCTTCCACGCTCGTGACGTTCACGAAGCCCGTCATACGTCCTATGGCGTTGTCGACGTTGAAGTGGCAGTAATCAGGCGCGTTTCGGTACGCTCCATACGTTGCGGTTGTCTCGAGGCCACCGTTGGCCATGATCCACTCGTACGCCTGATAGTCCAAACCTCCATCGCACGCGTTATTGCCGTAGTCCCATCTAAAATTCGAGCAAACAGTAACTTTCAGCTCAACATCTCACTAGCGTCCATGAGAACTGGTTAAACGTACGAGCAGTCAAGAAGGTTCTGCTGGGACATGTTGTACAGCTTCTTCTGTTGGGCAAACAACGCACCCTCGAGCGCTCCGGTAGTGCTAAGTAAAAGAAATAGACAAATTCAAAAATATGTTAGTACAAGAAACGTGTCGAATACGTCAAACTTTTGACACCAGCGTACCCAAATGTCCAGCACGAGCCACAAGCACCTTGGTCCTTCACAGGTGTGACAGCTCCTTTCGTTCGCCAGTCCATATCTCCCGGATCCTCGAAACTCGAAAACTCGTGCACCGCCATAGCACCGTTGTCCTTAGCACGCTTGACTCGCGACGGACGGTGCAGCTTCAAGCGCTCTTCGTGTGTAAGGTCGGCGAAGCGGTTCACCTCGAGGTGATAGGTGTGCCCCTATAGACGGATCACACAAAGTCACGAACAAGTACTAACTTAACACAATTTGCCACATCCCGTACCTTGCGGTTCTCAGCGTTGATAAAGCGGCGGTTGTGATGGAACGTCGCCATTCGATCGACAGCTTCAGCGTCGTCATCGTAAACCTTCTCATGCGTTGACGAGAAGTCGTCGAAAATCTCTTTCTTCCTGGAAGTGCCTTCTGGCATGAGCAAGTGAATCTATCACAGAAACACCGTCAAAGTTTAGATCAACGTCAACACACCATGCACAATAAGTGAAAAGGTTAAACTTACGTCTTCCTTGGGGTTGTGGGCCGGACCACCATCATCCCCAGGCATTTCAGTGCAGTTCATCGAAGCTGGCAGCGACGAGAACACGTTCTCGTCCACAGGACCTTCCCGCACGTAGATATAGTCCAGGAAGTACTCGTCAATGTGACTGCCACCGATCATCCCATTGCGTCCCACATAGTGGAATCGTACGGGACGCTCCGTCTTCTGGTCCACGTAGAGCGTGTACTCGCCCAACAATCCATCCGCCGTCGGCTCATGAAGCCTTGTCACGAACTTCCAACTAAAACACGGACGTCCTTCCACCAGGAACACACCGTGCTGCGGCTCAAAGAGCGTCATGTTGGGGAAAATGTGCTGCAGAGGCTCCGAGCCAGACTTGAAGCACTTGCGTTCATGAATGACCGGGATGATCTGGTAGCTGGCTCCACTGGTGTTGAAGATGTACACGTCGGTGCCTCCATAGTAGCTCAGCTTCTGCAGGCCTTTGACCTCGTCCACGTGGACGTACAGAGGCTCCACCATGTCCATGTACGGCATGTTGAAGGTCACGCTGGCCTCGTACTGCATCGGGAACACGGGGCGCTTGGTGGGCGCGAGGTGGTTGGCGTCCTCCACGGCGCGCAGGATGGCGAGCACGGCGATGAAGCTGAGGATGCCTGTGGTCAGGGCGATGATGGCGCACCAGATGCGGCGCGACTTGCTGCGTTGACGGCGGAGCGCGGCGCTCTCGTGGTGCTCCAGGCGATGGTACTCGGCGTCGGAGGCTGCGCAACATTGGAGCCAACTTCAAGTCAGCAAAAGACCGGGATGCAGGGGGAGCAGAGCGACGTGCAAGGTATGGATCGAAAGAAGAGGAAGAGAGGATTGTTACCGGGGAGGAGACTCTCCGAGGCGCTGGCCTCCAGGTCCTCCGTCGGGAGCGTCGTCTTGGACTTCTTCTTGCCCATGCTCGTCTTGGCGTCGGCTTCTTGTGAAGATCGCTGGCTTCAATATTCCCTTTTCAACCAGTCAAACGAGAGGAGGCATGATTCCGATGTTTTGATTGGATGAAAGTTTTGTCGCTACGCACTGAGTCAGAGCCCACACTGCCCAACGATGAGCTCGCTGAAGAGTGTGCTGCGCCTGTGTCCGGCGCTCCAGCGCGCGACATCCACCAAGCTGGGCGTGCGGAGTTTGAGCTCGAAGGCTTCGCGCTTCGACCGCTCCGCGAAGCTCGAGGACGAGAGCGTCATGGAGCATCTGGTGTGCCCCATCTCCAAGTACCCGCTGCGTTACGACACCGAGCGCGGCAGTCTCGTGTGCGACGAGATCAACGTCGAGTACCCGATCTGGCGGGGTGTCCCACTGCTGGTGCCCTCTGAAGGACGCATCATCGGTTCAAGCAACGACGGCGACCACGAGTAGAGCAAGGAGGAGCGAGCTCAGTAGTAGCAGACGAGCGGGAATATAGTGAATTGTTATCGGGTGGGTCGGTGTACGCTCGATCGTTGTTTGTACAGGAAGCTGAGGTCACGTTGGCGCGAGGTTGCTGGCTGCAATTGGCGGGGTATCTACTGGATTGCCAGCTCCGACGCGAGGCTGTCTGTCTAGTGGCGGTGTGGACCCACATGGACGCACCAGGCTTAGTACTTGTGGCGTGCCGATCGCCGCGGGTTGCGACGCACGGGGGCGCTTGCGGGCTCCTTCCGCCGCACTCTTGAACGGGAGATTGGCGTGCTAAACTCTTCGTCGATGCGTTCCAGCTCCATGCCCTCGAGCTCCTCCGTCGCCGGCGACATGGGCTGATCCGAGTCGTATGCT
The DNA here is from genome assembly GCA_009729435.1 of Phytophthora fragariae. Classification (NCBI taxonomy): domain Eukaryota; phylum Oomycota; class Peronosporomycetes; order Peronosporales; family Peronosporaceae; genus Phytophthora; species Phytophthora fragariae. Next base: position 1,220,017 of record QQOI01000003.1, read on the forward strand.
GCTACCTCGAGCCGCGAGTCTGTCGCTGGCTCACGCACAAACTGATACCGCTTGGGAGTCGCTAAGACGGCAGGCATGTCGGCGTCAGGGGGTGGGTGTTGCACGGCTCGGTTCTCTGGAGCGTCGCTGGCTGCTGCTTCAGCTTCCCGAGATCCGACGGGGGAACCCTCGTCCTCCATACTGTCCGTGTTGCGCGGCTTCAGCGAGAAGTCTGTCCAAGGTCATGGTAAGACAGCGTCAGTAACAACAGACTTGCTGTAATTCAAATGCAGCTTCATCGTCTCACCATCCGATGAGCCTGCAGCTTTCGGGGCGGAAGGTGCCAAAGATGTGGAAGCAAAGGTAGGATTGATCTTGGAACGAACTGGAGGCGTACCAAGCGGACGACGATCTACAGATACCGATTGATGTGCTCCGTTAGTATTAATGGCGCGTATATAGCGTTGTCAAAAAAGAACTCGAACCAGTGAATTAGTCTTTCTTACCGCCAAACGGAGAGACGAGAGGCTGCAGCGGAGTAGAAGGCGTACTGGATGGCTTCACCGGTGACGACCCGAAGTCCAGGGATTGGCGGGCAATTCCACGCGAGACACTAGAAGTGGTCGTGTCAACGGGCTTCGGTCGAGTTAGGGCATGCAGAGCGGAGTCTGGGCTCGAGTCGATTGACCCAATCGAGACGTCACCAGCACGGGCTTTTCCCTTCCAATTTCCTTTAGTTGGCGTCGGCGTCTTCTGGCCTGACACGAACGGAGCAGGTGACTCAATTGACCGCGTTGTAACACTGGATCCTTGTCGGCCCGAAAAAATGCCGGGAGAGTAGTCGAACTCTCCTGTTTCTGCTATTTCCTGAAAGTGTGTCAAGTGGTCGGTCTGCGCTGAAACAAAAGCACTCCCGACCGGGGTAACGTCTTTCTCCTCGGTATGAATCTCAAGATCCGTTCGCATCGGCTCTGACGGTACAGATGTTGATTGTGGAGAAGTCTCGGAATCGGACACGTCTTCCATCTCTTGGTTCTCCAAAAGTGCTGGTTTGGTAGGCTGCTGACGCTGTCGATCTCCCATCCGAACATTGGAGTTCCTACTTCTGTGCGGGAACGACTTCGCAGGAGGTTCGGCGCACATATTCGAGAGCAACGATGCTCGAATGCGCAAGCTTGGCTGATTCAGCGCGGCCATCGCAATCTCAGTGTCGCCACGGGAAAGGGCTCGAATCATCGCCAGGTGCTCGTGGTGGACATCCCAGGCCTGCTCATACTTATTGCGGAGGATGTAGTACATCACGAGGAAGTCTACCCTCTTAATGTTTTCGTCTCGCAAGACATCTTCCTCGTGAATAACGTTACTCTCCATCATGTAAGTGTGGAAAAGTTTCTCCTCCGCAGGCAGGAGTGTTACACCCTGAACCAGCTCCTTCAGTCGATGACTCTTCATTAGCCAGTTGAAGAGGAGGCCTAGCAGATCTGAGCGCTTTTGGCTGCGGATCAGAGACAGCGCGCGTTCCCACAAGTCCAGTTCCAGTGAAATCACAACAACGAGTTCGGTCGCTGCGGGTGGAGACTGTTCAAGCTCCACTCCAAACGTGTTCCACACTTTCCACGCCACTAGACTTTCACCACGGTGAACGAGCGTCTCCAGCAGGTGCAGGATCAAATCAGCCTCCAGATCGTACTTCTGGTGAAGATGCATTGCGCTTGACTGCTGCAGTAGCATAACAGCACTTTCATATATAGCAGCCACTTGGTCATCACCCGATGTTTTCATCACGACGGCATTCTCCACCAGCCACAGCGCCAGCAATGTAAGCTTCATGTCGTTACGGACATTCAGCTGCGCAGCAAGCGAATCCGCCAACGAACGCATTTTCTTCGCAATCCGTGCACCACTCTGCGTGTGCTGTTTCCACACACTCAGATACGCCCTGTCCAAACAAAAGTATAGCAGTAGCGCCACCTGTACACGAAAGTATCCCTCAATGGGTTCACGATCCACTTCATCACCGTAAAACTGCACGACATCTTCCTGAATACTAGACGTTCGCAAGAGCTCCAGCAGTTGGCCCAATTGGATCGGCGGGCAACTTCCCCCCAAATCCTCCAGCGAAATGCTCGCGCTTTTCATCACGTGTTCGATCAAAAGCATCGGTTCCTTCAATCCACTCACAGACGACAAGTTGTTGCCGTAAATCTCCTCGAACTGCTCACGATATGAAACGCGGAGCGATCTCGCCTGGCTGTAAAACGAGTTGTAGACTTCTCCATCAACTGACACTCCGTTCTCATGCAGCCACACCATGCAATTGCACGCACACGCCACACTATGAGTACGTGCGAGCAACTGCAGCAAGTTCTGAATACCTGCAGTGGTAAGACGCATGAGCTCTGTCTCATTCAGCACGTTGCCATCGGCATCCACGCCGTTGGAGCTGTACGCGGCCTGTCGAGAGCCTTCTTTCAGCCTCTCCGTTAGTGCAATCAGAATCATGCGCAGCCCATTGAGCTGCCGAAGTTCCTCCTCCACAGCCTCCGCCTTGGCCGTCCGCGGGGACTCGCGGCCGCTGTACTGCTGCTCATTCACCATCTCGTTCACGTCCTGCTCAATGGCCTCAAGTCGACGACGCGCCCACTGCTGCACTGCGATTGGCTCCTTCAGCACGTAGTTCTTGACGCCAGCGAAGGCACCTTCGGGCTGCAGCGACTGCGACTCCTCGGCGCGGATGTAGGCCACCACCAGGAGCGCCAGGCCGCTCTTGAGACACACATCGAACAGAGCGCTGCGCTGCACGAGGAGCTGAGCGCCGGGCTGACCCGCGTGCAGCGACGTGTCCACATTGGCGCGACGGAAGACGCCCGACACGGAGAAGAACTCGAACGTCTCGGCGGGCGCCACGAACGGCTGCCAGCCGAACTCGGCAAAGCGCTCGAACACCTGCACGAAGACAGAGACACGCAAAGCATTTAGTGCTACAGAGAGAGCGAGAAGGGCGGACGCGGGCAGCGGCTGGACCTACCGGCAGGAGCATCATTCTCTCCCCTCTACCAACGCGGCTTGTGCACCAAGAGGCTCCCACGCTTAAATGAGGCATACAAAGGGCAAGACGATTGGACAGCATACAAGGGCGAAGATAATAAGAATAACCTGTCGTATGGGATACTGAGGTGAGCTGTTGAGCATGAACTACCATAGGTAATACTTCAACCCACAAAGTAGTACATGTAGGTGAGCCCACCTTTGCGAGCTTCCTGCGATGCAGCACTGGTATCCGGGTAGAGGTGGCAAGCTTGATTGAAGAAGGCACAGGCGATAAATAAGCGCAGATATTCTATTACTTTCCTATGGTAATAAATGACGATGACTTTGGTCGTTGATTAGCAGAAGGTGTGTCTGTCCGTGGTGGCTGCATCCGCGTTGCTATCGTGGGAGGCGTGTTGGGCAGCGCCTACGTCAAGGCTGACCCGGGTCGTGGGCTCCTCGCGACACATGGGGCAGTGGATGTTGGCCTGCAGCCACTCGAGCAGACACTCCTCGTGGAAGGCGTGCGTGCACGGCAGCTTGACCACGTTCATACCAGCGCACTCCTCGTCGTCCCACTCGCCGAGGCAGATACTACAGCACTCGCTGGTGCTGACGCACTCGACGCTCTCGAGCAGGTTGCTACGCGAGTCCACGACCACGTCCTCGAGCGACAGCACGGCCAGCTTGAGCTTGGTCTCGCTCTCGATCTGCTTGTCCGGGTACTCGAGGAAGTCCCGCAGGATCGCGTAGAGCACAACGAGCTGCTTGGTCTCAGCCGTGAGCGTAGACACGCTCGTGGTGGCGGCAACGTCGGCCGCCATGGGGATGCTGGAGATGACCTTGACCAGCGACTGTACGAAGGTCTCTAGTGCCGCCCTACGCTCGGTGATGATCAAGTTGTTGTCGCAGCGGAAGTGCCGACGCGGAAAGGCGGCCTCAAGGACCTTGTCCAGCGCGAGCAGCGGCGCCGGGACGGGTGCACCGCCGAGCTGCTGCTTGTACTGCTTGAGGAACTTGCGCAGCTGCTGGCGCACAGTGTAGAACTCGGAGTAGCGCTTGGCGATGCTCCACTTGTTGCGCGTGCTGCGGAACGAGATGTCCATGTGGTACATGGTGGCGGGTGCAGCGACACCACCAGCCAGCGCCACTTGGGTGCTGATGTTGAGCGAGTTCTTGGCGGTCTCGTACACGCGCTGCAGACGTTGCGTCTGGATGCTCGAGTCCGACATGGCAGTGAAGGAGGTGTTGAAGTTGCACTGCCTTTTTGGCTATACAGATGGCTTGAGCGCTGGGCGGTGGGTTGCCGAATGAGCTCAAAGTCGCGGCCTGGGAGAAAGGATGTGCCGTCGGGAAGCGAGTTTTCCTTGTGGCTGGTTCAGGGTGGACTTGGTGGCAGCCTCTATGTACGGATGGGTGGCGTAATGAGGAACGTAATCGGCAAACGATGCGCTGTCGCAGTAAAGTATATCGCCTGCCTGCAGTGAGCAGGCGCTCGCTGCTGCTGTTTCGGAACTGAAGACGAGCTGCAGCAGCCCGCAAAGATCGGGTATCAATAGCTCTAACCAGATGTGTGTATCGTATTTTGGGCACCATTCTGGTCGCCCTTCTGGCAACGCGCTGCGGCTCGGTCATCAGTGCTGGAAGGCGGGCGGTGCCGCTTGCTGCGATACTCTGACAGCCTTCGCCATATCGCAGCAGCCCCGCACCGATGAGATGAAAGCCATCACCTCTGGGCCGAAGCGCTGCTGGCCTGGGTTCTTTTTCGCCCTGCGTCTCTCCCCCAAAGGGCTGGGCTAGCAGAGGAGACCAATAAAAGGCAACAATTCGTTCGCGGCAACTTGCAGCGCGGCAACAAGTACGGAGCGTGCGAAACGGCCAATGAGTCGAACCCGCGATCTAGAACAGCCTGACAGGCGTATATCGCTTCAGCTTGCCTTCCTCCAGCGTGGCTCGCGTTGCAAAGCTTCAGGATCGCGCCATAAACAACTGCTGCCACTTCAACGTGAAGCTTGGCCAGCACGGCGGTGGACTCAAGTGGATATTGTCGCTGCCTTGCGGGGCAGTACTGTCAGTGGGGTTTGCCTTGAATTGCATCGCCTTGTGCTGCCTGGATGGTATTGCGTCTATGCTGCCATGGTTCCGCCCATCACGCGCCAAAACGTCTCTGTCAGATCTACGGTATCCGTCCGGTGATGTCGCGCATCGTGTGTACCACACATATATCACATTCGCGCGACACGAAATATGCTACGCGTCTCAATTAGGATTGCCACGATACAACAAGAGCGGAAGCACCATGAACAAGTACGTGTCGCCTCGCCGCTCGAAGTAACAGCGCTAGGGGGTAGACCGCGTCTCTAATGTTTGGTTGTGTGCATCTGCTTCGTGCGTGTTTTGCAGCGACGAGATGGATGCGGCTCTGATGGTGTTTGTGAACTGCCTGGGGGCGGTCATCATGATCTCCGTGGTGGGCTTCCACTACCTCACGGCCAAGCCCAAGGATGCCGAGCTGTAAGGTGAATAAGACCAAGACGAAGCAGGTGCGTGTGCTGGTGCGCAGCGACGAGGGTTGCAGTGTCGACCTCTGACGGCGACTAACAACTCGAGGACGTCTCTCTCTCTCTCTTTTCTGGTGTATTCAGTTGCGCTGCCCTCTCCAGAAACCTCAAGGCATGTGTCGGTGGAGTTGGTGACTACGCACAGAAGGGTGGAAGTGCTGGGCTGCAGGATAGAAGCTCTGACAAATGCAGTGACTGCGTTGAAGACTTCGCCGTAGGGAAGTGTCCTCTGAGGCAGCAACAGCTCGTCGACGGCTTGTTTAGGCGGTTATGCTGCATGTATTAACGTTGAAAGATCTTTCTACTACATGGCTTCCTATCTTTTGTAGTCTGCTTACTCTGCTCTGCACACACGGTGCTGCAAGCAGATTGTCTTCGCGGTTCTGACCTGCATCATGAAAAATGTTTTGATGATGTACGCAATGTTTTGACGGTATAGTGAACTTAAGATATTACGCATTTTCGCGCGTCTTCAATAACCTTGCAGCAGAGACCTTCGTTCGCACATCCGCAGCAGTCGCCGACATCATGAGCTCCGGTCGCATCCGAGTGCTGTGTGAGCGCATCATGAGCCGCGGCTACGAGCCGCGCGTGGCGCGCCTCATGGAGAACGTCAAGGCCACGGTCCGCGCGCAGCCGGGATTCCTCTCCATCGAGACGTACGCGCAGGTGGACGACCACACCAAATACGTCGTCTTCTCCGAGGTGACCCATGATTCATTCACCCTACTCTGCCGCCATCGAGAAGCTCTCTGTGATTTAAGTAACCTGTCGTGCTTGTTGTACTGTAGTGGGAGTCCAAGAAGGACTTCGACACGTGGCTGGCAAGCAACGAGTTCCAGGAGTGCACAGAGCAGATCAACGAGCTGCTGGACGTGCCGGGGCTGCACATGCGCATCTTCAAGATCCCCAAGGACGACGTGTTCCTCCTCTGAGCAATTAGCTACCAAGACGCCGAAATAATCTCTGCATAACACCGAAACTAAAGTTCTCAGATGACTAGATGAGCACTTCATTGTTGTCTACATTGCACGTATGCTTGAATTTGTGTCGCATTTGTCATCATGGTCTCCTCTCTGCAGCGGCCACACATTGGTACGTCTAGAAGCTCGCTGTTTTGGCCAAAGCACACGCTCTGCAGTAGTCAAAATTGAGGGCTGAAGCCACTGTACACCCTTCGTCCACTCGGGCTGTTTGACAACACGGTCGTTCGTCTAAGAAGACTTGTCCGCGTCCGTCTTGCCCTTAATAAAACTCTTTATCCGATCCACGGTGTCCCTCACCGACTTGGTGAACGAGTGCGGCTTGCTGTCCGGGTCCTCGCCCTTCTCCGCGCGGTCGTTCTCCTCGTTCAAAAACTCCTCCATGAGCTCCTCTTGGCGTGGCGACAGGTTCCTGCAAATCAAAAAACGTCACGTTAGTATGGTGAACGCCGCCAAGCTGTTACTCCCATAACAAATAGCAAGTACGTACTTGGGAATGCAAACCTGCAGGTTCACGAGCTGCGAGCCGCGGCGGTTCGAGTTGAGCTCCTTGATACCCTTGCCGCGCATCTGCAGCACAGAGTCGGGCTGCGTTCCGCGCGGGATCGTCATCTCCACTTCGCCCGTCAAGGTGGGCACCACGACCGTGCCTCCCAGCACTGCCTTCGCGACCGAAATGGGGACATCCACGAGCACATCCGTTTTACGCCGCTTGAAGAACGGGTCCGGCAGTACGTGGATGCCCACATAGAGGTGTCCCGACGGTCCGCCACGCTGGCCAGGCTCTCCCTGGTGCGCCAAGCGCAGGTTCATGCCCTGGTCCACACCCTCGGGGATCTTCACCTCGACCGTACGCGGCTTCTTGACCGCACCCTTACCGCGGCACTTGCCACACGGAGACTCAATGATCGATCCTTGACCCTGGCAACGACGGCACGGCGTCTCCACTGCAAAGAAGCCCTGCTGCATGATCTGCACGCCGGAGCCGTTGCACGTCGGGCACGTCTTCTTCTTGGTGCCAGGCTTGGCGCCCGATCCGTCGCACGAGTCACACTCGACATTGGCCGTGATGTTCAAGTCGCGCGTCGTGCCCTTGACCGCCTCCATGAAGTTGAGCGTGATGTCCACCTGGATGTCCGCGCCGCGCTGCGGCTGATTGGCACTGCGGCGCGAGCGTCCGCCGAAGCCCTGGCCGCCGAAGAACTCTCCGAAGATGTCCTCGAAGCCCTGGCCGTGGAAGCCGCCGTCGCCGAAGCCCGCCTGCTCGTCCACGCCGGCGTGGCCGTACGCGTCGTACTTCTGGCGCTTGTCATCGTCGCCCAGGATCTCCCAGGCCTCGGTGGCCTCCGCGAACTTCTTGGCCGCATTCGGGTCCGCCTTGTTCGTGTCCGGGTGGTACTTCTTGGCCATCTGGTAGTACTTCTTCTTGATGTCGTTCTTGCTCGCGTCGCGCGAGACGCCCAATACGTCGTAGAAGTCGCGCTTGGTGGGCTCCATGGCCGCGCGCGTGCTGTGGAACGGCGCGCAATGCTCCAGCAGCAGTGAAGACGCGCCGAGCTTCAGCGTCGTCGTCGGCGTTCGCCGCGCCTGCGCACCCGCCGCGCGCACCGCTGCCGAGCGCAGCAGCACTGATCGCATGGCCATGGTTAGTGACTCGGTAAGTTGGGGAATGGACGCGGATTGTGTGGCGTCCAGCTTCTAGAATCCGACCATGCATTTTTCAACCAATGAATTGAAGGTACTTGGGGAAAGGTGATTGGTGGAAATCTGAAAACATGCGACGTGTGAGAACCGTTACAGGAGCTTGAAACGACGCGAATGACATTGATGTGACTTGGTAGCACATAGGGAAGGAAGCATGGCGGATGCAGAGCAGCAGGGGATTGTGGAGGATGGCGTGGAGATGGAAGGGAAGGACGTGTTTGAGCCTGCGTTGGATGACGGGCAGCAGGGCGAAGACGACGCCTTGAGCCCGCAGGAAGATGATGGCAGCGACGAGGACGACGACAGCGACAGCGATGAGGACGAGGATGAGGACGAGGACCCGACGCAGACGATCGTGGACATGGGACGCCATGAGCGCATGCAGCGCATCCAGAAGGTTTTGTTTGAGCAGCTCGTGGGGAACGACGATCGTGTGTCGCTCGAGCTGCGTGAGAAGGAGGAGGAGCTGCGTCGCGCCAAAGCTGCGCGAGAAGACGTCGGTGTTGCATTGTACGGAGTGCAACAACAACTAGCACAGTTGCAGGTGGCGCTGGAGGGCGCGCACCGTCGTCTCACCACGCTACATGACGAACGGTTCTCGAGTGAAGATAAGCTGGACGAGTGGAAAGCGAGCGCGGAGGAGAAGAAGCTGGCGGTGGAACGCCGTCGTGTGCACTTGCACAAGACGCAGGCTGAATTGGACTCGCTGAATGCAACGCTGCGTCAAGTGGAAAAATATAATGAGGAGATGAAGCACGAGATTGCTCGCACCCAGCGCGCTGCCGAGAAGGCGGAGGAATCGATGACAGTTGCGGAGAAGGACAAGGTGAAGCAGGATCTGTACATTGACCGTCTAAACGAGCAGGTGAAGACACTGCAGGAACAGTTGGCCGCCAATGCGGCCCAACTCAGGACGCAGCGGATGGAGACTCAAGCTGCCGGGGAGACGCTGCGTGAGGCTGCGGCTCAGATGGAGGCTGTTGCCTTTGAGAAAAAGCAGCTCCTGCAGCAGTGGAAGAGCGCACTCATTGGCATGCAGCAGCGCGATACAGCTCTGCAGGCCACTCAGGCGGCCATCTCTAAAGTGGGTGAGGATGAACTCGCGCTAGGTGCCGAGCTGCGCGGCTACAAAATATCGATTGAAAAGGCCCAGCAGGCTCATGAAACCCTGATTGCCACCATTGAGCGCTTCAACGCGGAATTGCGCTTTGTGGAGGAGCAAACCGAAAACTTGCGAGCCGAGCACGAGCGACTCGCAGCGCGTCACGAACTACTAGCTAAATCGCTCAAGCAAACCGAGAACCAGGTCTCCTCTGCTGCGGCTGAGGGCAAAAAGTTGGAGTCGGAAGCTTCCCAAGTGGCTCAGCACTTGGAGACGACGCAGCGAGAGCGGCACTTGCTCGAAGATGAAATCGCGGCTGAGAAGAACGACCAAACTACTGTGCACAAGGCAGCACACAACCTCACCAAGGAGACTCAGCGGCTCGTTACTCGTGTGCACGAGAAAGAGGTGGAGCTGGCCAACCTGCAGAATGAGATGGCTCGAGTGGGTGTTGACGCTCTCAACGTTCAAAATCACACCGCGCAACTTGCAGAAGCCCAGCGAGCCCTTGTCGAGGAACTCAAGCGTGACGACCAGAACGTAGAGCGTGCCGAACTGGAGATTCGACAGCGTAACGATGAAATCGAAAAGAAGATGCTACGCCTTGATCGCCTCAACAAGAAGTATGAGCAGCTAGTCAGCAAAATGGAGGATGCAGACACCGGTCCGCTGGAGGCGACGATCAAAAATCTTGTGCGTGAAACCAAGCTAGGTAGGGAAGAGAACGTGTCGAAGCAGAAACAGTGGCTCAGCACCCAGACAGCTCTTGTACACGCAGCCAGTGAGGCTCAGGAGCTGAGTGAGCGCAACCAGGAACGAAAAAGTAAGACGAGTGTTCTGGAGCAGAAACAATTGCGACTACAGCATGAGCTACAAGAAATGCAGCGCGAGCTTCGAGACCTCTCGAACGGAATTGCCACATTGCACGCAGACACAGGGAGATTGAACGACCTCATTGCTCGACAAGGTTCACGTCATGATGAACTATTGAACAGTAACCACTCCCTGGAGCTAGAATTTGCCAGCGAATTGCGAGAACTTGAGTCGACGTCGGTAGCCATGGAGGCTCGCGCTGCCACGTTGCGCCAGGAGAAACACGATCTGCTTGACCGCGTTGTGGAGGTAGAGCGACAACTCATGCTCTGGGAAAAGAAAATTCAGCTCGAGAAGGAGACTCAAGCTGCTCTAGACCCTGAAGTTGGCCAGGCAGAGGCACGCAGTATGGAAAAGGAGATTCATCGCATGCGTCTGCGGCTGGAAGCGTTGCAACGTAGTCAAGAGCAAATGCTGCAAGATATGGAGCAAGCTGTTCACAAACGCGACCTTATCGCGCTGCGTGGTCGAAGCAAAAAGGAGCAGGAAGCTGAGCTCACTTTTGCAGCTCTGACAGCAAAAGTGTCCACGTTACAGAATCAGCTCCGCAAAAGTGAGCGTGATGCTTCTCGTCTTGACAAGAGTATTCGCACACAACTCGTTGCTGGTGAGGATGTCTCCTTTCAACTTGAAAAGGCTTCGGCTGAGCTTAAGGTCGACGAAGAGCGCGGGTTGTCTCTCCAGCGAACGATCAACGCCGCACTCTACGACAAACAGAGATATATCGATGCTGCAGCTCGCAAGCTGCGAATGGTTAAGCGGTTTGACTCACTTTGCCGCGGAGTGACCAACGGTCCAGCAAATGAAGCCCAAGCGACCGAAGCTTTGCAGAAAGCGAAAGAGGGCATCGAAAAGGTTCGAGCCGTAGTTGCAATGCTTCAGAAGCAGAACCCCCACTTGGCTGAGGTTCTTCCTCGCGTGCTGTTGCTCGCTGAAGACCCGCCACCGATGGACAAATAGCATCGGATAACTCGCAGGTACTTACTTCCTAGTTACATGTGTGCACTTCCGTATTTCATCATCCTCTTCGTCTCTCTCGAAGTGATCCCAGGAATCGGGTCAGCTTGAGTGCAACATCTTCAAGATGGGGTATCCCGCTCGTACTCAATGCTTTCATGAACCGAGGAGCTCTTAGGTACATGCTGCTCAAATGACAAACCATTTCAGTGTAAGCATTTTCTTGTAGAAGCGGTGAAACATGGGGATACTTACTCGATGTAGTCCTTTCGAGTTCGTAGAAGCTGCCCGAGCACTTGATCACTTCCCAAAGCAACGTCGCTCTTCACAAGTAGCTCTAACACAGTCACGCTGCGCCAGAGCGAAAGCATTTGGAGCGGGTCCAGGGCTTCGCTACAGTCGAATTCGTCCTCTTCTTCGTCCGTTTCTCCTTCTTGATCTACTTCGTCTTCATCACCTCCCTCCGTCTCAATATCTTCTTGGTTCTCGACGGCGATCGCTGCGCGCGATACTGCAATGCAGACTCGTTTGAAAAACTTTGAAAGCCACAGACTCAGCGCCGGTGATCGAAGCGCGTGCTGCATTACGGACGTGGAGCGCTCAACCAATAGGCCTCGCATCTGTTGATGCTGATGCAAACGAAAATCTTCGCACTGCTGCATAGCGTCAAGCGAAAGTAGCAACGCGGCTTCGGCATCCATGAGATCCTCTCGAAGAACGCGCGTGTGCACATCGATACACCCACCCTCGCTTTTATCACCGACTGCGTAGCTCTCTGCTCCACGAGCGAGAAGGTTGCCCGCTAGCTCGTTCAAACAAAGTCTATCCAAGCAGCTTGTCTGCAGTTGCATATCAAAGCACATGGCGTCCAACACGCGGACAACACTGAGGATGAACTCCACTCTTGTTTCATCGCCATTACCCGGACGCAGAGGGTGCGAAAGTTGACGAACCAAGAACGCTGCTAAGCCTGTAGATCCCTGCACTTGTGTGCGGTCTTCGAAGAAAAGGTGCTTCAACTCAACGGAGGCATAAGCAGCGGCGGTAAGCTCATCGAGCAGATGGATCCGTTCAATGTCGTCACGATCACGTACTAATTCCAATGCAAGTATCTCGAGTAACCTTGACAATTCAAGCCGCTGCTCCGTCCGAGCTGGGAGGTTGTCGGCGATTTGTAGTCGCGGAATCAACTGCTTCTACACGCAGCTCGTTAGATATCTGGCATATTTGCTATCTCAACACAAGCTACAACAAACCTGGAAGTCGACACGTACTGCCCGTGTAAGCTGAAAGAAGAGCTGCGTTTGCGGCTCGAACGTCGCGAAAAACAACTCCGACGGTATTTTCTTGGCTTGCACCTCTCGCAATTGCAATCGAAAGAGTTGACTCGTAGGCAGGAGAAGGAGCCCGCGCTGCTTCTTGTTTTCGGGCACCACACGATCCACCGCGGAGATATTTCGCAATGGTAAGAGCATATCCTCGACAGAGTCACCTCGACCCATTAACGGCACGATGAACAGAGTGTCACTGCTCAAAGCAAACAACTGGAATTGCATTGGTGCAGTGCTCACGACTGCAGCTTCATGATAACGCAGCTTGTCAAACTTTTCAGTACCGAGCCTGGCACGTAGCCGCTCCGGATCCAGATGTCTCGGTCGACACAATGTTGGCGCCAACTGCATTCGAAGAATTTGAACTTTAGCTCAAAAGTGACTTCAACTTGATGGGATACCGGTACGGCCTCGAAGGATTCGAAAAGCAAAGTGACAAGCAAGGCTTGGACGCTCGCGAGGCTCGCTGTTCTGGTCTATTGAGAGTATTAATACATCCACCGATCCGATCATTCGTCCTCAGTCTCTACGTCGTCGTCCTCGTCGTCCTCTTCTTCATCTTCCTCCTCCTCCTCGTGGCTGCTACTGTCGTCGCCGTTGGCCGCTTCTTCGCGAACATCCTCCTCACCCTCGTGGTAAACAACAGCGGCACGAGTCTCGTCATCCTCCTGGCCATTGGTAGCGGCGGTGTTGACGTGGATCTGACCCAGCACAAGGGTCAGACGACCAGCGAGCTTCTGCATCTGCTCGTGCACCTGCAACCTTGTCTCCAGGAGCTGGTACAGAGCCGACAGACTAGGCACGAGGTCAGGCTGTGCCACTAGGTACGCCGTGTGGTGCAGCAGGACAGCGCGCAGCCACGGGCACAGGCGCGCAAAGCGATTCGGCGAGCGCTCGAGCTTGCGGACAATCACCTCCAGCAGAACCAGGACACGGGAGGCCGACACACGAGCCACAGTACGGGCCACGATCTTAGCATCACGCGTGCGCAGGCAGTACTCGAGAAGAGCGTTGTCGCGCGCCTGCAGAGCCTGTTCCAGCACACTAGCCAGAGATGACGCATCAGGCTTGTTGCCGCGTGCCTTGTCCTCCGGGGTCTCAGCCTCGCGCTCAGCACGGTTGAGAGCTGCGGTCACGTCACCCTCCACACGCTCACGCAGAGCCTCCACACGCTCAGCCAAGGTGAGTTCATTCTCCTCCTCTTCTGCCTCTCCGTCCAGCTCTTCAAAGCTGGTAGTTTCATCCACGACTGCCATGGAGTTCGTCAGCGCACGACGCTCAGTCAGCGTCGGCACGTGCGTCTTTTCATCTTCGGCGGTAGCCTCCTCCACCTTCTGTCGCTTGCTGCCGTTCTTGCTGGCCGCCTCGGCACGCTCCGCCTTGAGCAGCAGCGCGTCACTGATCTCTGCAAACTCGAGCTCACTCTTCCACTGACCAGGAGCGTTCTTCTCCACCGGGGACACCTTCTCGAACACAGGCTTCACCAGCGAGCCGCGAGCCACCAGCACCTCGATCGCCTGGTCCTTGTCCGTCTGTGTGCTAAGCTCAGCGAGCAGAATGCCCGCGGTGTCCGCCGTCGACAGCGTCGGCGACAGCGGCTTAGATGCCAGTGCCAGCTCCGATGCATCCTTCACCTGCTGGTACTTGTGCGCCCAGAGGAACATGGCACCAGCAGACGCCGTGGCGCCCACCAGGAGATCCACGACGGGCTTGGTCTCCTCTGCGTCCTCCTTCTTGCTCTTCTTGCTTTTTTTGCTCTTCTTCTTGGCCACCACTTCGCCCACAGAGGCGCGCGCGAACAGACCGTCCGCGCTGCTGGGCAGACTGAAGGTGAGCGCGGGCGCGTCGTGCTCCACGAGCTGCAGGTCGTACAGGTTGACGAAGCGCGCGCCCGCCGTGGCCGCGAGCAAGAACCTGGAGGCCTCCAGTCCGTCCTCCACCGCGGCGAACCGCAGCTGCGTCACCGACGAGGAGAGACCCGACACCAGCTTCCTGCTCTTCTTGCCCGAGGACAAGTCGAACGTGCGCAGCGCCGAGCCGCCAGCTGCCAGGATCTCACCGTCCGCAGACACGGCGAGCGCCGACGCGCCGCCTGAACCAACGCGGAACTTGCGCGCCACGTTGCCGCTGGTCACGTCCCACTCCAGCACGTGCTTGTCGCTCGAGCCCGAGTACAGCAGACTGCCCTGCGGGTTGAAGGCGAGCGCCTGCACGGCGCCGGCGCTGGCGTCCGCCTGCAGCGTGTGCTTCACGTCTCCGGTGGCCAGGTCCCAGACCACGATGGAGCCATTGCTGGCGCCCAGAGCCAGCAGCCCCAAGTCGCTGGCGCCGCTGCGCTTCTTGCTGTGCTTGGCGCTGGATGAGGCCTGCGTCCAGGCCAGACTCGTGTAGCGGTAGCTGAGGTGGTCGCGCTCCTTGAGCTCCTGCTGCAGTGAACCGCCCGCCACGTCCCAGAGCTTGAGGCGGCCGTCCTCGGACACGGCCGCGAAGTGCGTCTGCGAGTCGGTGAAGAGCTGCATGGCCTACAGGGAAGTCGGGGAATGGCAATTGGCTCGTGCGCCAGCAATTATTCTACTGGAGCAGAGCAGCCCGTTATGAAAAGGTTGCGCGAAGGTTGCGTGAAGGGCTGAAAAACATGCGACGTGTGACGAGATGGCTACATTGTAGTTATAGTTTGGTGTTGCAGTTTACCGGGAGGGAGGCAGGCGCTGCGGAATGGCGTAAGGAGAGATTTTGGGCGGCGAAGCGGCACGCAGTTCGTCAGTGTCGCTCTTTGTTGATGTACCACGTGCACTGTGTGTTGATGCGAGCAGCCTGGGAGAGATGGCAGGCTTTGGGAAGGTTGGGGAGCGTCTTGAATGGCGCAAGAACTCCTCACTGACACTGGTGCCGCCTGCCGGTGGGCCTCCATGCGGCCACGTTCTACCACGGGAGGTGCGTGTTGTTACTGGGGTTGGGTTCGAAGGTGTCGGTTTAGGAGGAGACGGCTCAGTGGTGTCATAAGGTAGCAACTTGGTGCGGTAGCCTCCACCAACGCGTTTGATGGACATCGGCCTTCGCGGTCGGCGTACAGCAGTGGATTTGGGCGGTGGTGGCTGCGGGAGTATCTTGATTGGAGATGTTGGTGGTTCGACCGGTAAACTACCAGAAGACGACGTCGAATTGGTCGGGAGCGCGCTCTCGTTGTCTTCTTCGTCCGAGAAGAGGATATCCAAGCTGATTCCTCGGCTTAGAGCCTCGACGATAATCTTCTCCTCCGATGTAAGCTCCTCAGCCGACGCCGGTCGCTTTCGTGGTTTTGGGAGAGCCACTTCGTCCTCGCTCTCTTCAACTTCGGCACACGCAGCCAGTGCAGCTCGGACTCGGGCTTCCTGCAGTTCTTTCAGGCGTTTTCGAGCCTGTCGCTGGAGTACAGCTGCGGCTGAGTGCATCTCAAGCTCTCGGCGGGCTTCTGCTTCTCTGGATCGACGCTCGCGCTCTCGCAGTAATTGCTGCCGACACACGAACGTCTTCAGCGCTTGTTGAAGCATTGAGGCGGCCTCGTTTGTCTTTCGCACGCTCCGCAGTACTCGAGTGACTTGACGTGCTAGAGCTCCTCGAATCACCCTTTGCACCGCCACTGCAGCGGCATCTTCTCGTGCTCGTTCATCTGCTCGCTTGACTGCCTGGTGCATCTGCCACATCCGACGCTGGCGAGCTGCTTCTCGCTGAATACGCCGTTGCTTCCGCTTTGCCTCGTCTTCCAGCAGAGATTGTTCCCGAGCTCGCAACTTCTCCAGCTTATCCTGCACAAGTCTCGCTCGTTGAGCTGTTCGCTCCACAACACGTGAATAATTCTCCAGCGACCCGTTTTCATACATAAATCCGTGGAACTGCGACGTGAACTTGACACTGCGCGGGTGTGAAAACAAGTTCATCGCTCGATGCGCGTCAATCTGAACGCCTACATTTCCAGGTCGCGCTGTGAATAACAATGGCAGCTTCAGCGCCGAAGCTGAGGCGGTGGATGATGAAAGGGGTCCCGATAATCTCGCAGCTCGCACTTCGTCTTGGTTTGCCATGAGAACTCTAATCGGCCAAGCAAGCCGAAGGGAATTCACTCGCAAGCGAGCTGAAGCCGAGTCAAATGCAGTGCATGATGCACCGGAGCTGTATTTTTGTAAGCGTCCTCGCTCCACTAATTATACACGATGTGCTGGTCTTGCTTGCTCCGGGTAAGTCTATCTTGTTCATGTTTCATGCGTTAAGGCTTCACTGCTTCTGCCTCTCTATTGATCTCCAGATTCGATTCCTCTTCACTGTCACTGTCGTCTTCCCCACCCGACGAGCTTTCTTCCTCGCTTGAGGACTCCTCCTCACTCGATGATTCGGACTCCGAACTGGATGAAGAAGACGCCGCCTCGTCGTGCTCGCTGTCACCGGCCTCGAAAAGACTGCGTTCGAGCTCGTCCAAAGCCCAACCCGTTTCATTCTTCTTGAAAGCAGCGACGTGTGCGTCCAGCTCCGTACTGACACGCTGAAGGTGCTCGTCGTTGACGGATTGGATCCACACGCAGTAGTCCTGGATGTAGAGCGAGTTGAGCAGGTACTGGGTCTCGGACTTCTCGACGATCCGGTAGAGCGCAAGAAGAGCTCGCAGCACGACACGCTTGCCACGTTTCAGGATCTCGCTGGCTTCGCGGACGCAACGCACCGCCAGGGCGTACTGCCGCAGGAACGGGAAGGTGATCATGCGGCGCACAGCCGAGCGAACAACGGCTCGCAAATCTGCGTTCGAATCGAGCCACGACAATGTTGGGCTCACGATGCTCACAGTCCAGGTCGACTCCACGCCACTGTCACCCTGTGTAGTGAGCTGCTCGTACGCAAAACCAATGAGGATGTCAACCAGACCGCCAATCACTAGTTTCTCCTCGGAACTCCCCTCGGGGAGCAAAAACTCCATGCGTGGAAGTCGAAGCAGCAGTTCTCGCTCCGAGTCAGTAAATGTGACTGCTGACTCCGACGCCGAAGGAGCAGGAGGTGATTGAGCTTCTAGCGACACACTGCTGAGACTGTTTCCAACGGTATCAACGTCCGAATCAACCTCGACGATCAAAGACTTGGTCGCCTTCACCTCGGTGATTTTCTTTGGAGAAACCTCAGCAGGCGAGGAGAGGACGGGGTACTCTCTCCAGAATGGTTCGTACGCCATTGCCAGTTCAAAATACATGTCGTCTCCCTGATTCGCGAAGTCCATCAGATAACGCTCGACGTCAAACTGCTCTTCCTCCGCGGCCTCGCGCAGAGTGCGACGCTGCTCTGGTTGCATGTGCTCCGGATCGGGCAGAGACAAAATCTCGCTCACCTCGCCGTGCCACACGCGGAAAAAGTCGCTATACGCATTGTTGAATCCGTATGAAGGCGCCAGCTCCGTGACACGCACACCAACCGTCTCTGCATCATCTTTGCCTGTACCAGTATCGAGCTTAATTGCTCTGGGACTTTGCTTGGAGTTCGAGGTCTCCAGCCCGAGAAGCGACGAGTCTGTCTCCACCTGCACTTGGACAGCAGCTGCCTCATCGCCATTGCTGGTCGGCATCGGCTTGCCCTCGATCAACGCATTCAACCTGTCAGACTCCTCCTGGAAGGTCCCAATTGGTTCAGGGGCTGACGACTCCAACACTTCGATGAGTGGCGCTCTCCTGGCGACAGAAGACCACCAAGTCAGCATCCCACTCAACCACCACCGCCATTATATTGCAACACTCACCGTTGAGTATCCACCTTCACATCCACCGGTGGTCGCTGCGACTGCAGTAGCTTGGTGAGCATGTCGAGGTCGGGGAAGTGCTGACCAGGCTCCTTCTTGGGCAGATGCACCACAATGGTGCCGTTGTCCTGCGATAATCAATGCACCCAGTCAGAAACCTATTGCACCGCAATTGCAGCCACCATTGTCACAACTATCGCACCTTGTTGGGGTCGTACACGGCTTTGGCCAGCTCGTCGTCCACCACCTCGTGCGGGAAGTGCAGCTTGAGCAGGTACGGCTTGCAGTAGAAGGTGAAGTCCAGCGCGTCCACGTAGAACTCCATCTCGGACACGCGCACGAACGGCACATGCACGTGCACGAAGACCCACGCGGCGTCCTGCGTCACGTGGAACCTGGGCGTCGCCACCATCCTGCAAGGTACCTACAGTACTTGTATCACAATTCCGAGATGGCTACACTGCCAGTGGCCATCGGGATCGTTGGTGTACAGCGACACACCACATTGGAACACCTGGGGTAACTCATGTGTTGCGCGAATGTTTCTCGATGCTGCACTTCTTTTTCACTAAGTGCGCACTCTCACTTAGGTGCGAAGTTTTGGATCTCTCCTTCAAAAAGGGAGGAACTTGTTTGTTGATCATGACGGCGGACGTGGTCATGACGTCGGCGGACGAGAGCGCGGGGCTCACGAGCTACTACGAGCAGAAGATCGAGCACCTGGAGCTGACGGTGCGCGACGAGACGCAGAACCTGCGGCGTCTGCAGGCGCAGCGCAACGAGCTCAACTCAAAAGGTACGAGAGAGAGAGATCTTTCTTTGTTTATTTCTTCTTTCTCTTTTTGTATAAACTTTGAGATTTCTTATTCTTTTTTATTCGATATGAAATATGAAGTCCGTCTGCTGCGCGAGGAGCTGCAGCTGCTGCAGGAGCCCGGCTCGTACGTGGGCGAGGTGGTAAAGCAGATGGGCAAGTCCAAGGTACTGGTCAAGGTGAACCCCGAGGGCAAGTACGTCGTGGACGTGGACAAGACCATCGACATTACCAAGTGCACGCCCAACACGCGCGTGGCACTGCGCAACGACAGCTATGTGCTGCACAAGATCCTGCCCACCAAGGTGCGTGTGGTTGAAGAGATATTAAATATGAGAATCCGATGATGTCTAATTTTATAATTGATGTTATATGCTGCAGGTGGACCCGTTGGTGAGCCTCATGAAGGTGGAGAAGGTGCCCGACTCAACGTACGACATGATCGGCGGTCTGGACAAGCAGATTCGCGAGATTAAGGAGGTCATCGAGCTGCCTATCAAGCACCCGGAGCTCTTCGACGCTCTGGGTGTGGCCCAACCCAAGGGTGTTCTGCTCTACGGCCCTCCTGGAACGGGCAAGACGCTGCTGGCTCGTGCTGTGGCTCACCACACGGACTGCACGTTCATCCGCGTGTCGGGTGCTGAGCTGGTGCAAAAGTACATTGGAGAAGGCTCGCGTATGGTGCGTGAGCTGTTCGTCATGGCGCGTGAAGCGTCGCCGTCGATCATCTTCATGGATGAGATCGATTCCATCGGTAGCTCCCGTATGGAGGGCGGCGGTGGCGACTCCGAGGTGCAGCGTACCATGTTGGAGCTCTTGAACCAGCTGGATGGGTTCGAGCCCGCACAAAACATCAAGGTCATCATGGCTACCAACCGTATCGACATTCTGGACGCGGCGCTGCTGCGTCCTGGTCGTATTGACAGAAAGATCGAGTTCCCGAACCCGACGGAAGGGGTGAGTGCGCGCGCTATGGTGCGGTCTGCTGACATTGTGGATGGATGACTAATGTTTTTTTTTATTTGATGCTGTATGTAGTCGCGTATTGATATCATGCGCATTCACTCGAGGAAGATGAACCTGCTGCGTGGCATTAACCTGAAGGTCATCGCTGAGAAGATGCCGACCTCTTCGGGAGCCGAGTGTAAGGCTGTGTGCACAGAGGCCGGTATGTTTGCGCTGCGTGAGCGCCGGATCCACGTTACCCAGGAAGACTTCGAGATGGCTGTGTCCAAGGTCATGAAGAAGGACTCGGAGCAAAACATGTCGATCAACAAGCTGTGGAAGTAAGCCTCGGCTAGCCGCCTAGCTAGCGATTTAGCGAAGGAGCGGTAAGACGGCCGGGTCGGTAACACCCATGAATCTTGCATGCTTGAGATGCGGCCACAGGTGTCACGATTGCAAAATCGAATGAGCTTTGATTGCATGCTGGGCGTGCTTTTTTGCCGTTATATTTGTTTTATTTGTTGGGTTTAGGCGGTTCCCAGTTGTAGTTGTCGAAGAGCTGGTAGTCCATGGGGATCTTCTCCGGGAATTTGACCATGCTGTCGATGCCATGAATCGCCATGGAGGTGAACTCGGAGTCAAAGTTGGCGAATGCGCCTGAGCGAGGGCGAAGAGGCGGTGCACGCAGAGTGCGGTTGAGCAGTTTGGTCCAGTCGATATGGTGCTTGGCGAAGAACGGATGCTGCTTCACAGCAGTCGCGCCACCGCCCGATGCTCGACGCGCACCAAGTCGTTCCCGTGGATCCGTGCGCAGCAGACACTCCATGAGGTTGCGTGCCTCGTCACTGAGATTGGGCGGGAACGAGACGGCGCCGTCCATTATCATCGAGTACAGCTGCGTCCTGCTTGTGGCATTGTAGAACGGTGGCTGCCCGGTTAGCATCTCGAAGAGCATACACCCGAGTGCCCAGAAATCGACCGACTTCCCGTAACCTCGTCCTGGTGGAGAAGATGTTGATGACGATGATGAAGACGGTCTTTCACCGAGTGCAAGCACTTCTGGGGCGATGTAGTCTTTCGATCCGCAAAAGGTCAGCGCAAGTGTCCAGTCATCGACGCCAGGCTTTGAGAGTCCGAAGTCTGCAAGTCGCACGTGACCTTGCTGGTCCAGCAAAATGTTTTCGGGTTTCAGATCGCGGTAAATGATGTCGTGTTGGTGAAGATGCTCGAGCGCCAGAAGAACTTCAGCTAAGTAAAATGCTGCAACAGGCTCGGTGAAGTGCCCATGCTGCGAGAGATGGAAGAACAGCTCTCCTCCAGGGCAATAGTCGAGTACAATGTGCAAGTGGTCGATGGTTTGGAAGCACGCGTGCATCTTCACAATGAATGGATGGTCTCGACAGTGGGTGAGCACGGTTTTCTCAGCGCGGGAGTGTTGAACTTGATTCTGTGCTGCGATGGCGCGCTTGCTGAGTGTCTTGATGGCCACCAACGAGCCGGAAGGTTGATGCCGCGCCACCATGACATGCCCGAAGCCACCTCGGCCGATAACCTTGAGCGGCTCGTACTGCCGGAGCATATAGCCGCCGCTATAACTTTCGGCGATGCTCACCGCTTGTACTAGGCGAATGTCGGTGACAACTGGAACGGATGCTGCAGGTGCTGGTCCTTTTTTCGCTGGGGAAGGTGGGTTAGCAATCTTCGCAACGGTAGGAGCTGCAGCCAGGGTGGATGGAGCAGGAGAATTGACGGGCGACGCTGCTCGTTGTGCCATGGCCTTAGCCTTGGACATGATCGATGTCGGCGAGGGCAACCGGCTACCAGATTTCGGAGGACTAGTAGAAGGCATAGCAAGTTTCGGAGGACTAGCGCTCTTGGTATTCGAGGAGGTTGTCATCGGCGGAATCACCTTGAGCGAAAAGCTTCTCGAGGCTGTTGAACTGGGTGGCGTCAGCTCCAGAGGAGCGACGGCCGCGGGTGTTTGAGTACCGCTATTGTGCAGGCGAGACAGTGCCATCTGCAAGCTGGCAACGTTGATGCTGTTTCTCCTAACGCTGGAGGTGCTGACGGAACGTTCTCCAGCTACTGCAGTGACTGCAGCTCTGGCTGTAGGTACATCCGCCGCACAGATAGCAAGCATTTGCTGGTGCTGCGACGACACCCACTGCCTCATCATTGCCATGGTGGTGGAGTCAAATTGTCTGGATGGTTCAAAAGCCGATACGAAGCGAATGCGAGGTCCTTGAGCTCTTTGGTTTGTACTCTGCACCACTACCGAGAAACGAAGCGCAGCGTCACTCTGTCTACGGTTAGGACGGAGGTGTTGGAGACCTTCCCAAGGCCAGATGAAGTGGAAGAGCCGACGACCAGCGTTCTCCACGAACCCATTCACGCAGAGCTCATGACAGTGCTCTGGACTGATATCCTGCTCTGCGACGAGTTCTTCTTGTTCATCCAGACTGAAGTGCCGGCGTGGCTGACCTCGCTGCGTGAAGGACAACCTGGTATTCTGGCACAGCGGGAGATATTGGTGATTGCTGGGGCGCCTGCCCTCTCTGTTGCCATCGCTAGGCTCCCCACTAATGCTCGTATTTCGCAAGTTCACTTTGAGAAGACTGGTTCGTGAGCCTCGAGTAACCCGGCAGACAACCGTGTTACTTTCTGCGGTGCTGTTGGAATTGACATTATCTGCGTCGGCATCGAACTCGGTCTCGCTCTCGAGCATCAGCACGCTGTCTTCTTCCCGACCACTGATACTGTTGCGTCCGGCCCCATTGCGTCGTGCCCAATGCGGGATAAGACTCGAAATGCTTGAAAGTGTAATCAACCGAGAAGGTCTGCGCTGTTTGGGGCTACGACGACTGTTCTCGATCTCAACGCCGTTCTTGTCGAATTGGTTGCGTCGAGGATACGCCCCAGCGGCGTTCATCATCTGCTTGATTTCGTGGATTGCCATGGGTGTATACCCATGAAAGTGAAGAATGAGCGTGCCTGGACAACAAGTTGAGCTACTTAAGCAACCAACGGTCGATGAAAAGGAAGACTTTTAGGCGTACCCCAGGCCCTAAGGGGCGATCGAAGCTCGATGCAGAAGTTCCCCAGCAGTGCAGATGAAGCATACGAGTGCACGAAATACTCGGCATTTTGCAGTGCTAACACGCCGCATGGCGCCGAAGCTGCGGGATGCTGGAAGTAAAAGAGATATCCTACATGGTATGAATTCGTTCGCTTCAAGGTTAGCGGAATCGATCAGTCCAGACTCGTTTATCAGCAAAATAGCACCGCACCTTCCAAGATTACAAAGACCCGCGATACAATTTTGCCAGTTTTCCTGCCTCGTTTCGTGAGCACTGGTTGTGTTCGCAGGTTCACCCCATGGAAGAAAGTGGCGTTCTCGGTCGAGTTGCCAAAGGTTTCTGCGTTTTCTACTGCAATTGGTGGAGTCGTGGGGTCATCAACTACTTCTGCGTTGGCAGTGTCTGACATCGTGCGGTCACTTGAGGCAAAGTGGCAAACCTGTGCGTATTGTGGTTGTGGGGCTCGATCACTCGGTGGGCCAGATCGCTCATCATAAGAATAGGAAAGGGTAGACGTATCTCCCAGTTTAGAGCTGAATTTTTCATGGGTGTGCAAGTTGCTGGCTAAGATTAGTGTTTGATGTTGATGTTCGCACCCTCCTGTCGCTGTGGCTGCGGTCAGACCATGGTGACATCGATGCTGACAGCGTCACTGGGAAGGTCGGAGTTTTGCGGAGCCACTTATTTTTTTAGCTTTGTGGGGACACCGAGCTCAGGAGTACTTAAGTATGACTTACAACGGAATCGAAGCCGATGCATGCTACTGTACATGTAGTACAGTCTCGAAAAAACATATTTGCGGAATTGCAATTACAGAATTTTTTGTACGCAAATTATTATCGAAGCTCATATTTTCATACTGGCTGCTCTCAATTTGAACCACGACTTCTCTCAATTTGACCTTGAAACGGTGTACAGAACATATGCTTATTCGTTTATCAATATTATCTATAATTGAAATAAATGATTCCTTTGCTTTCGTAAGTAGTATATAGGGTTTCCCGCCAAATCGTCGGCGTGTACAGCTGATATTTTACAGGAAATGTTTTTTTCCACTAAGCTTTTGACTGGACTTCACTATTAGCCTCGTGCCATCCAGTTCTTCTAAGCAAACGTAAGCGGGGGCCGCCGACGCTAACACAACTGGACCATTGGCTAAAATCTGCCCCCCCCCACAGAACACAAAATACATCGTACTGAGCAGCAGCATGAGTGATGGAAGCTCGCAAAGCGCACGCGCTCCAGCGCACAGTTCCAGCCGCGCCGACGTCGAGGCGATACGCGATGCGTGCGTCACCAAGCAAACTAGAGGGAAGTACAAGAGCAGTCTCAACGGGATTAAGAAGTGGATCAGGAACGAGGTCGCGAAAGTGGACGAGAACACCGCCAGATTTTTCGACGCTGATGACGATCTCAATTTAACTGAGTTTACACCGAGTGTTTTTGAGCAGTTTCTTGTGTACAAAAGCTCATATGTGAAGACGGCCACTCTGAGCGGAAACCGAAGTGCTATCAAGGACCTCTATCGCGTGAAGCGTCTTGCGCTGCCTCCTGAGTATGGTGACGACATGAAACAACTATTCGCGGGTATGAAGCGGATGGAGGCGGATCAAGACCAGACCAACACCCCCAAGACTTCAGGAAAGCAGCCTCTCAAATACTCCCTTTATAAGGAATTATGTAATTCGACTCTCGTGACTAGTGATGGAGGATTTTCGCATCTTTTTATGACTTCACAGTGGAATTTGATGTGCCGGTCGATGTCGGTCCAGACTGTCCAGACACAGCATCTTGTGGAGAAAGATGATTGCGTTGGGGTTATATTTATTAAGACGAAGACTAATCAAGAGGGATCAGGGCCTCGTGATCCACGTCATCTTTACGCAAACCCATTAAGTCCATCGACGTGCTGGGTGACTGCCTTGGCAATTTATCTTGCGTGCCAGCCTCGATTAAAACCGGGGGCCTTATTTCCGGGGTCAAACCAGAAGCTACGATTTAGCAAGGCATAAAGTAACCTTTTGAAGAAAAATGGGTCTACAAATAATTATGGCACGCACTCGGTGCGCAAAGGGGTGGCTACATTTGCTTGCGGAGGGAGTACTGGAAGACCCTCAATTGTGAGCGTCTGGCTTCGTTGCGGGTGGAGCCTCGGTGGAGTTCAAGACCGCTACTTTCGTTACGAAGCCGCGGGTGACCAATTTTTGGGGCGTGTAGTGGCAGGCCTTCCAGTAAATGACTCAAAGTTTGCTATATTACCACCTCACTTCCGCAATGCCTCCGACAAAAATGTGAAAGCGTGCATAGAGACAATGTACCCAGTTCTCTCTGGTGAGGCAAATTTGACTGGCATATTGCGGCTATGTCTTGCTTCACTCGTGTACCACGCGGAATATTTGCAGCAGCATCTACCAACCAACCACGCTTTGCTTTCAACCCACTTGTTCACAAGCCCCGCTGTCCTAACAACGCTTCACAACCAATTAGAAACTGACGAGTCGGCCTGGATGCGACCAACAGGGATTCCGCCCTACATTGAGCTGTACAAAAAACTTGACAGACATCAAAAATCGATTGATGAACTTCCTAGCCTGCTGGAGAAAAGAATGGAGCATGTACTCGAAAAGAAAGGTGTGGCAGCCGGCAATATCACGAGGGAATTGCTGCGCGAGGAAATTCGATCGCTGTTAAATGATGTTGGTCTTCGGCAAAGTACACCAGACAACACTTTGGAGTCAGCACCAGTTCCATCTCATAAATACCATGTTTGGGGTGGGAAATTTCATGTGCCACCTAGAGAATTTTGTTTTCCGAGTATTGACCCACTAGGGGCATGGATGCTTTGGTGGTTCGGCAATCCAAAGCTCAACTATCCCCCATACAGAGGCATTCCTTCAGATGACTTGGATACACCGCAGAAAAAAGCAACTCTATCTGAATGGTCGATTATGATGCGGCACATTATCAATGGTATTGAGGCCGAACGAGATACACCGATGCCAGCAATTCGTGACAAGACGCACGCAATTGAGCTTTTTAACGTCGGATACGGAACACTGCGTTTTAAACCGAGCAAACGTAAGCGGAGAGCTGAACAACTTAAACTTACAACTGTGCTGAGACTCATCCGACAAGCAGATCAAGGGTGTGACATTGAAGGCACTCAGCCATCCAAGCGCCCGAGACACGCAAACTAGTAGTGGATATAATGTAATGCATGTAATACACAGCCTTCACTGCCGCACTTGCGCGTTCCAGTGCTATGAATAATGTGCTTGTACAGTAGCGTACAATATTACTGTTGCTCTTCAGTGAAGAGTCTTCACAACCGGCATATGTTTTGACCAATCAAATCTTGTTTTTTACCGTCGCAGAATTCATCTTACGTTTTCGCAAGTCAATTGAATTTTATACTGGGATAGCAGAACCATTTATGGTATTGCTGGGACAGCCCAAATCATCTTAATTCGCGCCAGTAACTGAAGCCGGTTAACTGAAGCCGGTAGATGAAACCGGTAACCGAAGCGGCTGAATGAGAGCGGTAAGTGCATTGACGGCGACTGACTCAAAAGTCTGTTTGTATCAGTCGGTTTGCTGTGAGTCGTGGTTATTTACTGAAACATAGCCGAAGTAAGAGAAGGCGCTGCTGGCATGGCGCTACAATATGGTACGACGTGGGGACAGCTCGCCCCTAACAATGAAGTCCTCTCTGAAGGCAACATTGTTGCTGTTTTAATTAAAAATTAAGGTCTGTCTGCTGGCCGCTTACAATAACCTCTTGGTTGGTGTTTTTTGTAGTTGTAGTCGACCGGGCCGCATTTCGCGATCATGACGGTGCTCATGTTGCCCCTCCGCCAGCGAGTTCTTGTGAGCTTTGAGTCACCGTACGGAATGTGCTTGGACTTGCCATCCACAAGCGCCGATATCACGTTGCTGGCAAGGATTGTATGATGGCCTCAGTCTATCTCTGCGTTGGCGAAGATCATCTCCAACGCCGGCCTCATCCGTGTCGGATCTGCACTCCTGCACGAAACCGCGCTTGCTCGCGCCGATATCCGGCGACCACTCACTCTTTTTCGGCTTTGGCCCTGACATAATGGTAAACCTTCTTTTTAGCGGCTTGTTTCAATCAATACAGGTATAATTAGCTTGTCTCCGCTAATTTTACAAACGCAAGCGAATGACCCACATACAATTCCGAAGTCATTCCCTACTCGACATCCACATGTTATCTATCGCCCATCGCAGGCTGCGTTACATGTACAATTACTAACTAAGGCCGTGCAGTTGCCCGGAACAGCTCTGGATTTTCTGATTGTTTTGCGTCTTACTTCGAAATATACTACAAGAGGACGATGAAGGCACGCTACCTGAGGTGTGTTCATCAATGTGTATCACTCGTTCGTTCCGTCTATTTATCTCCCGTAGTATTAATAATACTTACTGAAATAGTACACACCAGTAGTACTACTACCCTATTTTTTAGGTAGTAGTATTACTACGACCGTATTGTGTGGTGATACTATGCTATTCCCAGCTCAGAACTATATTACTTTTTCAAGTAATACTTTTGAAGGACCCTAAACGTCGTTTGATTGGCTCTGGGTCCTTGAAAAGTATTAGTTGAAGAGTACTATAGTTCTGAGCTGGTACCGTGAAAGTTTGTCAAGAAAGTGATGTGTGTAGCGAAATCCATGTAGCGTGTGTGAGGAAAACCAGTGAATAACCTCGATAATGAAGCTAACATAAAGTTTTCAAGTGAAAATATTTTCAAGTTCAGGAGTATCAATAAATTTATGCTAAGCTTTTTTCCTCGAATATATTGTTTACAAGAGTTGGCAGCAGATCTTCCTCGACATCACAAAAAGCGAAAAAAATGAGACTGACGGGCACGCTTCTGTCAAAGGAGGCTGGTGGAAGTGCAGCACTCATCGTGGCAACTTACCTACCACGCTGGAGCAACTGCAAAATCTGATGAGGCAGGGGACGACTCAGATAGGCAATATGTCATGTAACAAGAAGGACGCTCATGTAACAAGATGGACGCGCACCTCAAACCCAAGTCCCCGAGCAGGTGGACCCGATCCCCTAGCAAGGAGGGACCATCCCTACCCAGTCAACGAGAGCAGCACCAGAGACCAGTCGCAGCTACGACGGATCTATCCATGGCATAGCCTGTCGGCGAGGACGCTGGATGGGTCTCGTTGTGCACCCTATGCCAAACACAGTCTCTTTGGAAAACTGTATTATTATAATGGCTATATTATATCCATTATTGTGATCGAGTAGTAGTCGAGCAGTACTACTAGTATTACTAATGCTATTACCCAATAATTGGTATCTCTACTAGAGAGATTCTCTAGTAGTAGTAGGATGTCTCCAATCTCGAAGCTCCGGTACAGTGTTCACGGTAATTAGTCTGAGTGCAAAAATAATCTGAGTTCGTAAATAGTCTAAGTCAGACTATTTATTGTGCTAGCTCAATTTTAGAATTATTAAATAGTCTGACCACTTCAAGTTCAAAATTAGTCTCACCTAGTAAGAGTGCGAGCTACAATTAAAAAGGCTGAAAATGACGATACTCCAGCCCAGCGACAGGTCAAATGGACGCGAAGCCGTTCAGATCACTTACTGGTAGTTCTCATCCGCCACTCCCAAAGCAGCATCTCGCAACGACAAACCCAGGAGAGCAAGAGACACCAAATCTCTCCTGCGTTTGAAATCTAGTCGTGAAGGTAAACAGCTATACCATATGTACTTCGTCTGGTTGTTAGAGTTCATTCCCTTCGGGGTCAGTAGCACAATACAGTATGAGAGTGACTGCTGTCCCCGACTGAAGTATACGCCTTGTTTACTTCTGTCCGGAGGGCATAAACGGTGCGCATAGCGAGCGCAGCGAGCCGAGCCCCGCGCGAAGCGCGGTAGGGTAACACCGAGCGAGCGTAGCGAGCCGATCCCCGCGCGAAGCGCGGTAGGGTTTAGGAGCCCCATGCCAGGGTTTTTGGGGTCTAGTCAGGGGTGTACTAAAAATCTCTTTTTATCCGGACACGTATAGACGGCTATATAAAAGGTGCGAGTCGGTTACAGTAGAGAGGCTACTGCAACACCCTGTCGGGGACAGCATCACGTGCCATACAGTATACCTCACCCAAATATACATGTACTTCGTGAAAACCGAAATAACGGACGGGACTCGCGTCAGTCACTTCGACCGTCGCACAAACATAAGAGCAGTGCAGGCAGCGAGGCGAGACCATTTCCGTACTACCTAAATAGTCTTAGTCAATAAATAGTCTGAGTCAGACTATTTATTGTAAGCAGACCCAAAGGCCATCCAACATAAAATAGTCTCAGTCAGACTAATTACCGTGAACACTGTAGTTCCGGTAATACTTGTGGCTACGGATACGTAATCGGCGGTACGCACTGCCAACTTGACGGTGTCCGAAGTGGCTACAAACGGCGGTTCTAGGGATTTTTTTTAATCCAGACTTTGGGTCTTCGGTTTGAAGGATACACTTGTTACGGAAAACTTGAACCAATCGCGTTCTTTATTATGCATTGGGTGCCTTCCAAAACCCTGACGAAAGGTCGCGCATTAAAGTTTAATCACGGCGAATTGTTTGGTGAGACCACTTTTTGGTCGGATCAAACAATTCTAATGCGACTCTTAAGTAGCAACGTGATTAAAGTAGCGACTGAACTTCACTATACCCGAAGGTCGCCTTCCAGCAACCGTCAGGGGTCGCATTAAACGCTCCGGTAATTTAAAATAAATTACGGATTAAACTGATCAAACGGTTTTATATGGGTTTTGGAAGGCACCCATTGCTCCATTGGGTATATAAAATGTAGTATTATACTGATTAGAAAGGTTACACGTCTGGAGACTAAGAAAAACGAGGTGTCGAAAACGCCTCATTATAATACGGCAAAAAGAAACTGGCAGCATAATAGACTACATGTACATGTATTTACCAGTATCTCCAATTTATCTAATATTATCTTACCTCGCCGAATGTGGACGAGAAGTATGTTCTGTAAAATATTATAGGCTTTTTAAATTCCCTCGCAAAGTGCTTCATCGGCATGCAACCTGGACTTGGGCATTTTTACATTTGCCAAAAGGGTTTGGGAGACAAACGGAGTTGTAGCTCAAGTAAGCAGTGGGACACTGACCACCGAGCTCAAGAGCGCCAACGACCGCGTGGCGCAGCTAGAGCGGCAGTTTCTGGACGCCGAGGAGACCATCTGCAACCTCAAGGCCGAGAAGCTCGCGACGCTGCGAGACGTCGAGCGGCTGAGCGCTGGCAGCGCTGCTGAGCGACGAGGGACTAATAATAGCAGGAGAGAAGTCACAGCAGACTCGTGCTGGAGCTGGAGACCAGGCTGGCTGAGCAGAAGCAGACCCACGCACTCGAGCAGGAGCAGCGCATGGCCGTCAGAGCAGTCGCCAGTGGCGACTCGCCACCTCCGCCCGATCTCTCACGAGCCTCCGGATCGTTTCTGTGCGGAGGATCCCGCTGGTATCGTGCCTCTACAAAATATGTTGTACCATATGTTGTACCATATTTTGTAAGATAAACGAATTTTGCAGCTACAAGCTGCTCCAGCAATATAGGGTTTTCACCTTCCACGGATATTATTATCGCAGACAAGTTTTTATTTTAATCTGGATGGGCTAACATACCAGCGTAGATTTAATTAAAATCCGCTTCTCTGACAAAATATGGTGCATGTTGTTCCAGCAGCACTGGTTTATCATCTTCCACAGGTATTATCGTAAACAGGTTTTTTATCTTAATCTCAACTGGATGGGTCAACATACCAGCATAGTTTTAACACTTCACAGGGTACTAATATATACAGGTCTTACCGTATTTAACTTTGGCAATGTCAGGTTCGATTTCGACAGGGTATTAAATCAGTCAATAATCGTACGTCAGTGCGATCCCGCCTAGGACTCTGGACTGGATGGACTGGACTGGACTGGATAAAATCCAGAGAATTAATTGTCAATTAGGCCAGCCTCTAACATAACAGGGGTTGCGCGAAATCATATTGTATTTTTTTACTTTCGCCCTAATAAAGAACATCGAATCTGTTATAACCCTGAAAAATGTATGAATTCCTAAATTACCCGTATATACAAATTGTATTCCACTATCACATTACCCTTTACAATTTGTACCGGGAAGGTGTTCTTTATTGAGGTGAGCTCTGTACTGTAGTAGCTCTCAGTTCAAACCCTGATCAGATCCAGATCAAGTTACGGATACATTACGTGACGAATGACCCTTGCGACTGCAGCGATAGAACCAGAAGCTGGGTGCACACGGTAATAGACAAGTCCTTAGTATGAACAGTGTTGGTAAAGACTGTCTTTACATACAGTGTACTGGTACAACACTTGTAAGTTATCGGATACCACGCAAAGCACAATGCCGCTCAGCCTTTCACTTTTCACTTTCGCTTTATCCGACCAAGATGGTCGACCACCGCACAAGTGCAAGGCTTGTCCTCAAGTTCATCTACGTCTTGGCGGTATTTCTAGTATCTCCGTCATTATCCACGTCTTCAGCAACTACTCAAGTTCAGCAGCCTCTTCTCAAAGCCACTGACTGGTTCCTCACCGAACAGGAGATCACCGACTCGCGCGGCGGCATACTTCGACGCGACATTGCAGTCTATTCGACCGGTAACGCGGTGACGTCCTTCACGGCGGCGAACGAATTCTACAATGCAGTTTACGACGATCTCACAAAAACGAAGGAGGGCGATCGAGTCCTGCTTAGCGCCTACGTAACAGCTCTCGTGCCGTTGAAACCTGACGTCGATCCTACCGGTGCCACGACTGGTGTCGGTAAAGTGTTCTCAGATATTGTGAACCGAGGTGGCAATGTCCACATCCTCAACTGGCACAATCTCAAATACAAGTCCTACAACGTCAAAGCCCGCGACTTCATCAACAGCATCCCAGAGTCTCCGACCAACGGAGCCACCGCGAAGCTCATTTTCGACGACCGGCTTCCCTACATTGTGTCATCTCACCATCAGAAAACTTTGGTGATCATGTCGAACGATTCCTCGAGTATAAATCAACAGCCCGTGGCTTACGTGGGAGGTCTTGATATCGCCAATGATCGGTGGGACACCAGTGACCACAACAACAGCGCACTTCGGGACGCCGCCGGTATCACCGTCAACAATAAAGGCTGGATTGACGGCCACGTTCGGATCCATGGACCTGCCGCCAAGGACGTCGCTACCAACTTCGTGGATCGATGGAATTCGGACTACTTACCAAGCAAGGGTATTGTCGACGACCTGCTGGACTTTGAGAACCCGCCGTATGAAGACATCCCACCACTCGACTATTCCAGCAACAACAACACCAGCAATTTGGGGAACCAGAGTGTCCAGATCACGCGGACCTTCAGCTGCAAGTACCAACACTACAAGGAGTTCGCTCCGCGCGGGGAGAACTCGCTGTTCCGAGCACGCATCAAAGCGATTAAGACGCCAAGAACTTCATCTACATCGAAGACCAGTACTTCATCCTCGTCCCGGAGCTGCTTGACGCCATCATGGAGGTGATGCCGACAATCCAGCGCCTGGTTGTCATCGCCAACCCACAGACCAAGATGTTCGCTAACGGAGGGTACATTAAGTATCTGTACGAGATGGTGTCACCCATCCGAGAGAAGTACCCGGACAAATTCCACATCTACACGATCAAGGCCGAGCGGCAGCTTCTCATCCACACCAAAGTGGTGATCATTGACGACGTGTACTTGTCCGTTGGTTCGGCCAACTGGAATCGTCGCAGCATGACATCGGACACGGAATTGAACGCGGATATTGTAGACAGCGACACGGTGGAGTCCCCGGAAGGTGTGACGGTAGGCAAACTGCCTCGCGACTTTCGCATTCGCAAATTTCAGGAGATGACAGGACTGGGCTACGACGAGCTGGATGCCATGACGTTCATCGAGGCTGCCGACCAGTTGCCGATTGCGGTTGCTGACGCGTCTACGATTTTGGACAACTTGGAGATTGAGCACCACGCGTACTTCGCGGTTATCACGGATGCAGCCCGAAAGGTGTCAGATCCGCAGGATACATGTGCATATTAGAGGGTATCGGTGAAAGAATCAACTCAAAGTATACGTTAGATCAGTAAGACTGTTTTCTCGTTTCACTCTTTGAGAGCACGGGCACTTACTACTACAAGTGTTATAGTAGTTAAATCGACGTTGGACCTTTGAAGCTTGTTGTTCCGTGAATCATCGCCGTCAATCCACGCATCACGCCTGGACCGACATCGGAAAAGCGCGTGAGTTTTGGTGCAGGCGTCGAAGACGAAGCTGAAGCCAGCGGCGGTAGACACTTGGTCTCATCGCTACTGATTTCGGTTGAAGTACTGCGGTGAATAGCGACATTTTCATCGCCATCCGAGTCTTCGTACGAGAGGCTGCTACAGTTTGAGAATGGACTGCGGCTGTAAGACCACGGTTTCGTCCAGTACTCGTAGGGTTCATCGCTGTCGCTGTCGCTGTACAGGACATTGCTGTCTGTCGAATCGGGAGACATCGGATCGATGAAGTCGGAAAAGTCTCCCGCGCGTTCAGCTGGTTGGCCACTAACAGAGATCTCAATCGCGGCGACTGTGTCTTCGCGGGCTGCATCTCGAGTATCTTCATCCTCGGTTTCTTGATCGTCTTCAACCAAGCGGTCATCTTCGGTCGCGTACAACGCGCAGGATCCTAGCGATATGGTGCTTTCGTTTGATGCCTCGAGAGATCCCCAATTCCAGTCCTCGTCTTGGTCAGAAATCACTCTGGATGGAGCGCTGTTGCAGATACGTTGATGTACAGGATCTTGAGCAGGTTCGCAGGGTGAAAGACTCAGCGATAAGCCTGCGGGGCGCCTCATGCTCTTCGGCATTATCAAACAGCAGTGAGGACATCAGTAGTGACTTTGAATAAGAAAAAAAGCGCTGAGAAGAAGAAAATAATTTGATGCCCAGCTAGCTATACACTGAGATGTGGTAGCCTCAAAAACCCTTCGAGAGAATTAATATGCACACAGAGATCGCCTATTGATGCGGGCGGTGGGCTGATGCGCCGTTGCCACACTTGAGAATCATATCGCTTCAGCCCCGCTGCATCCGGCAGCTCAGTTCCATCAGTTTGCTCTCCAAAAAGCCGTAGGTCCTGGGCAATCTGCAGCCAAGTCATCATGGCTGCATCGAAGAAAACAATGCGCGCTTCTTGCTCTCCGTCGTCCTTCCTCAGTTTGAAAAGGGGGAACCAGCGCCGAAAAATCGCTGCAAACTCTTGAGTCTTGCGCTGGTTCGTCCAGTCCTTCATCAATGCTTGTCGCGCGTGGTGAATGTCCCCGTCGTGCTCTGCCAGCAAAGAAATCGCAACACGAATCCCATCGCGAGACACAGCTACACGGAATCGCTCTGCGACAGCCGTCGCTACGCGTACGAGACCACCGAAAGCTGGATCGGAGGTCTGCACATCGTAGAGCACCCGCACAAGGGCAGCAGCTTCTTGTTGACCTTCGAACATCCACAACGGCCAGAGACGCCGAAGAGACCGAACCAAGCGGTGGACCTTTGGTTCATCGCGATAGCTCGATCCGAAGACCTCGTGTACGTCATCTACTGTAGCGAGAAGTAGCTGCAGCGAACAATTGCTCCCTGCAACGTCGCGTGGCAATTCACCCTTGAAGTTAGGCGTATTTGAAGGCAGTGCTGGCGGTGCTACTAGGCTCGTAGTACCCACTCTGCCTGTAGTAGCACTGCTCATAGTGCTGTTTGCAGTACTCGGAGTGGCTGTCTTGAGTGGTTTCTGGTAGTCCGTGAGCAGCATAAACTCCAGCACTTCAGCGTGTCCAAGACGCACGGCGATGTGCAGCAGCGTATCTCCCAGCGCCAATTTGCCCTGCTCCACCGCCGAGAAGAACTCCATCTTCTCATCCTGCAGCTCGTTGAGTCGTTCCTCTCGCTCCAGCGAATCCGTCAGCGTTTCCAAGTGCGTCTGCTCTTGCATGCAAATGTCCAAGTAGGTGGCGCGCGAAATCTGCAATGCTCGTAGCTCAGGACGGAAAATGGGTCGCAGGGCTTCGACATCTCCACGATACACCGCCAGCACCTGCCCAATAACAGAATCACTCGTCAACTTGAGCTATACCATGTAAAATGACAATTCAAATACTGAAGTTGAAGTGACCGACCATCTGCCGGAACTGCACCGCCTCATCCGGAGGAGCGCTGTGAGTTTGACCCATTTTGTTCACACGACAATGCGCTGCAGGTAGATTGCTCTGCTTGACTACGTGTCTCCGCAAAAAGTCTACATGTCTTAGTGAGCAACATGCACTGTAGCCATTTTTGGCATGGCTACATGTCTAGCGAGTAACATGCACTGTAGCCATTTTTGGAATGCACGCAGATGGCTACATCTTTGCCACGCTGGACTTGCGTTCTCCCTTTTCGTCCAATCACATCCCTCAATTCCCGCACTCTTCGTCTCGCATCCATGCCGTCGTCCGTGGAGGCCTCGGGGCCTCTGTCGCTGTCTCCGGCGCCGTCCCCCACGTCGTCCACGTCCTCCACCTCCTCTCTAGACCTTCTACTAGCTGCAGAAGACCCTTCTCCACTGCTTCCACCCCCTCAAATGACCGCGCACCGCGTCGTCTTCGGCCGCAACGTGATCCAAGTGCCGCTCAAGCAGTCGACGACCAGCGAGTACGTGAACCTGGTGCTGTCGCAGCTCGAGTTCGACGCCATGGCCGTCCACGTGCCTCAGTACGAGGCCCTGCCGCCCGAGGAGCTGCTCGAGCGCATCACGCAGCTGCTCAAGGAGCAGGAGACGAAGAGGCGTCAGCGCGCAGGCTCCAGCGGCGATCAACAGGCCGGAGACTCACTCGCGGCCTTCCAGAGCCGCCTATTGGAGCTCGAGTACGAGCGCAAGAGGCTGCACACCAAGCTCAGAGGTGCCAAAGCACTGCAGCTCAGTCTCACGGACGAGAACACGACGCTGAGGGTGCAACTGGAGCAACAGGCTGTGGACGTGGAGGAGCTGCTGCGGTACCAGACGCTGCATTTAGGGGGAGATGTAGCCAAGTGGAAGAACGTGGCGAAGCAGGCGCTGAGGCAGTTAGGTGTGGTGAAGGACGAGCTGAAGCAGGTGAAGGAGCAGGTGAAGGGTGGGTGGGATGAAGCGGCGGCGACGGTGGAGGATGCTGTGGATATGGTGGTGCAGGAGGTGGATAGACGTGAGCACGTGCTGCAGCTGAGCTATCTGGCTGAGAAGAAGGAGAGGGAGACCATGGCGGAGAAGTATTACGAGCTGTCTGGCAGGATCCGCGTCTTTTGTCGCTTGAGACCTGGGAAAGAGGTGGATGCACCTGCGCTGGTGATGCCAAGGCCGAATAACTTGCTGATTGCAGGCTCTGGGAAGGAATTTGCATTTGATCAGGTGTTTGGACCGCAGAGCACGCAGGCGGACGTGTACGCGCAGATTGAGCCGCTGGTGGTGTCGTTTACGGATGGATATAACGCGTGTATTATGGCCTACGGACAGACCGGGTCGGGCAAGACGCATACGATGGTGGGGAATGACCACGGAGCACTGGAACACCGCGCGAATGGACTCACGGTGCATGCCAATGCTGGTGTGATCCCACGCGCGCTTCAGCAAGTGTTCGCTGTGGTGAATAAACGTCAGATGACGTACGTGGACGCGATTCGTGTGAGTATGGTGGAGATATACAACGATCAGATTCTGGACCTGCTCCATGAGGACAGCTGCGGGGCTGGCAAGAATGCAGTAGCGAAGAACGAGACGGACATCACTGCGCGCGACGTGAGTAGCTACGCACAGGTGGATGCGGTCATGCGTGATGGCAACGCCAATCGCAATATTGCAGCCACGAAGATGAACCTGGAAAGTAGTCGTTCCCACGCATTGGTGTTCCTGCATCTCGAAAGCCAGCACCGCGATACCCGTGAGATGCGCACCAGCACGTTGTGTCTCGTAGACTTGGCTGGATCGGAGCGTATTTCTCGTAGTCAAGTGGAAGGGGATCGGTTGCGTGAAACGCAACACATTAACAAGTCGCTGGCTGCTCTCGGGGATGTGGTCTACGCACTGCAGCACAAGGCGAAACATACGCCATACCGGAACTCAAAGCTCACCTATATGCTTCGCGACATGCTTTCAGGACAGGCTAAGACGCTGATGATGTTGCAACTGAGCCCTGATACTATCGATGTGGAGGAGACGACTTGTTCACTGCAGTTTGGAGCTCGCGTCAGCCAAGTGCAGATGGGTGCTGTACGGCCTAGCGTGGAAAGCGGCGCACTGTTCAAATTACAAGAGGAAAATCGTACACTCGAAGCGAAGACACTCGCCATGGAGACACAAGTGAGCGATTTGCAACGGCAATGCCAACAGCAAGGAAATGAATTACGGGAAGCCCAGAGCAGCAAGGAGGCGCTGGAGCGGCAGCTGTGGCTCTTAGGAGGCCGACAGCGCGGCGATAAGGCCCCTGCTGAGCTGGACCACGATGAGTCCCCACCAGAGGACCGGTCTCCGTCAACCTCGAGGCCACCAAGCCCAACACCTTCAGGCAAGGCCAGTCTCAGTGCCTCGTCCACGACTTCAGCACGATCGGCACGTCCCAGTCGAGTACGAACCGCTCAGCCAGCAACACCCGCATCTCAGCGACCGAATGCGCGACGGACTCAAGTGTCAGCATCACCGCGGGAATCAATGACATCTCGAACCCAAAGTCCGGCCACCCCTACCTCTGCTATGTCTCGACTTCGCCGCCCCGGATCGATGCTCGAGCGTGAGGAACGACGAAAGTCTTTATCTGCCTCTTATCGGGATAAGGTGGTGGATCCTGATTTGCGGCGCAAGTCTCTCTCGGCAACGACAGCTAGCAGACTTGTGGACAACGACGCAAGGCGTAAATCCTTATCTACTCTTCAGACGCGCTCAATGTCTGGGTTGGCAACTCCACGATCTGCGCGAACGAAGGAGACCCCGTCGTCAGAAGGTCGAGTTCCATTGCACCCTCCTTCAAGAACTCGCCCAGCAGGATCGCCGACGACACCAGCCTCAACGAGACAGAGAGCTCCCGCAAGCCGGGTGTCGAGACCACAGTCTGGTAAGGCAGTGGGTTCATCCACTCCACCTGCGTCGTCTCCATCTTCTGTATCATCAACAGATAGCAAACCCACACGTGTGCTGCATCGTGCGGCCTCAACCCCTTCCAGAACTCCCAGCAGAACCTCAACCAGAACCGCTGCTGCTACTCCCAAGACCGGCGGTGATACGCGCCGCACCTCTCTGACAAGTACACGAACACCCCCGTCGTCGACTCCTGGTGCCTCAGCGCATCGGTCGATGGCTAGTTCGCATTCTGGCTTCGGGTGGAAATAAATGATGGACAATGCGAACTAGGGAGTGCCACGAAACTCGACCATAATTTACAATTGCTCGGTATTCGATCCCCTTACCTTGTGTCTGTCTACTTTCGCCAAAGCTCGCGTGTAGGAGATTCACTCCTTCGGGTCGGAACATCAACAGTCTCACTACGGCTTCTGCTACTCGCGCGCGTCGAGTTCCGATGCTCTTGCAACTCCTGTTCATACCCCCTGTACGAACCACAAAAATTGTTTAGCAACGGGAGCAGCCCCATAGTCATCGTCATCATTCACACAATACGTACTTGAGAGCAAGCTTGATACGCTCATCGGTAGCCGGTAGCAAGTGGTTCAGCGCTGGTGAACGCGTCGTGTACGTACTCTTCATGGAGATGCGGGGGCTCAATAAATTCATTGCTCGGGTAGAAGGAACTGCAGTCGTAGGGTCCGTCGTAGCAGATACCTCCGCATCTAGTGCGTCGAGATCCATACTGTGGCGTGGGCTCATGACAGCTTCAAGTTGTCGACGGCGATCCTCGCTGCGCTGTGTACGGATACGATCGCGAAGAGCCTGAGAGAGCTCCATGTTGCGTGCTGCACGGTTCTTGGTAGCTTGCAGCTCCGCCACAATACGACGCACCGGCACGGAAGGAGCAAAATGGGAGATGCGTGACTTGGGCACCTCGAAGACCACGGCTCCAGTTTCAGCTTTCAAGCACTCGGCAGCGTCCTTCGTACTTGCAGCTGGCAGACTCTGCATCTTCTTGTTCGCAGCAGCCCCGGAATTGGTGGCGTTGGCACCTGAGTTGTTGTTACCACTACCCCCGCCACAAATTCCTATGTTAGCGAGAAGAGATCTCGTACCCGAGTGTGAAGAGGAATTTGAAGAATCCTGCGGCTCGGTGGCGGCATTCGGCACCTGTCCATCCTGGTAGGCTGTAGTTGCATGTAGCTTGATGTTGGCACTAAATTGAGCTCCACGAAAGAGAAATCCCAGCTCTTCCTCTATCGGCCGCCAATACTCTGCAACGATCCCAAGCTTCACCACTGAGCACACAAAGAAGTACACGCACTCGAAAAAGCGCTCGTCTTCTTTGTGGTTCTCGAAATTGCTGCAGTGTAGCACCAGACGGGCGTATGTGGCTGACATGGAGCGCGCACAACTTTTCTGCGCTTCCAGTGCCCGTTTGATCCGCTCCTTGAGGACTGTTACGCCCATGGTCTGCTGCTGCGAGTGCTGGTCGTCTTCGTCACGGTCTTTTGTCTCATTATCCGTGCAGCGTTTTCTTTCCTGTAGCATTTGCACTAGCTCCTTTTCCAGCGTTTTCACTTTGACGAACGCCAACGAGTACCCGATTGCCGCTCGAACAAAAAGAAACATGACGTCTGCAGTGGAGCATTCATGACAAAATGCCTTCAAAATGAATGGATTTGCCTCCAGACAGATAGTGTAGATCCATGGATGTTTACCTGTTTTGTGAAAATCCACAAATTTGAGCGGCAGGTGAAATTGGCCATTGCGCCAGCTGAGCTCTATCTCTCCGTAGATGTCGTCTGCGAGAAGATGAAACATCGCCACGTTAGCACGAACTCGGTGGTTTTTCAACACGTCGCTCTCTACACTCACTCATTCGCTTCCGTACGTCATCGGACGAACCTCGCACTAGTGGTGTTTGTGGCCTAGAGCAAAGAGCAGAGAAAGTGACATCAATTCCGTCGCAACCTCCTCCAAACTAAAGCGGCAACAACTCTTACTCGGGCTGCAATCCACTGCGACTGGAGCGCCGGTTCGCTGGAGTATGCTCCTGGGCTGGCATTGCTTCTTGCCCTTCTCCCTCGAGACTCGATGCTGTCAATAAACTCGCTCTCAAGCACCCGATAAAAATAACAGCCAAGTCGGCAGCGCTGACAGATAAAAGTTCAACACATATTTCCTCTCATTTGAAAACTGCCGGTATACCTGCACAGCCAACAGTCTTTTACTTCCATTCCGGTACTCGTTGCACCGGGTCCAGAACTGCTCAAAAGTCCTTCAGTGGCAAGTGCAAGCCTGTTTAGGGCCATGTTTCAGATACCAGGACATCACTTCAAGCTCGACTGCCATGCTTAGATGGCCCATTCACTGCCTTCGTTTGCCTCGTCCTCTGGTGTGATGAATGGAGTGTGAATAGACTTGATCATGACCTCACCACAGAAAATGCACTCGGATGCGATGATCTCGTCCAGCTTCTGCTGCACCATCTCCCGCTCCTGCGCAATCGACTGCACCTTCGCAGCATTCTTCGCCTTAGCCGTCGCCGCAACACTGATTCCCTCCGCTCCAGGCGTCATCACCTCCTTCTCACTGGAGGACAAGTTGAGGAATGGGAATGCAGACAGGGGCCGCTGGAAAAAGTTCGTGCTCGCAGGCATCTCTGTAGATAACTCGTTGAGTTTCTGGATAAGCTGCTTCACCGTTTGCCGCTGGAAACTGTTAAGGTGCTTCTGCATCTCTTGACGCAGCGCGCCTGCGTGGAACGCGTGGGAACACGGGAAGAGATAGAACTCCTTGCCAAGAATGTTCTGGCCAGTAAGCTCGCAGCGCTGGTTGCCTGACACCACTGCACAACGCTTGCGCAACTTTTGCATGTCTGCACGGATCAACTCTGCAGACTGGGTGTAATCTTGCATTTCTTCCTTGAGCTGCTCAATGCGGTCGTTATACACTTCGAGAGACTCGCAAATTTCCTTCTTGAAGTCGTTGATGAGAACAAAGTCGGGGAAGAATGGCAGGATATCCTCGATCTTGAGCAGGCCACTTTCTTTGAGGATGTTCATGGCATCCTTAATCTCACCACCAGCATCAATTGTATGCTTGGCGATCAGCGTCCACAGTTTCTTCCGAGTCTCGTCATCTTCAGGCATGCTAGCCATTTCCTTAGCAATCTTAACATCGACTTGGAGAGCCTTTTCAACCGCATCTTGGTACAAACCCATGGCCGAGTAGATATAGATACAGGCGCGATTCTTCTCGTTCTGCGTGCAAAGACGCAGAGCGAAGGCAATATCGAATAGATGCTTGCCGTTGTGCTTCTTGCGCAGAAAACTGATAAGCAAACGCTCATCGGGATGCTTTGCTAGCAAAAACAGCAAGTAGTTATGGATCGTGGGGTCGCGGTTGCCCTGCTTGATGGCGAACTTCAGAAAGCGAATAGCCATATCCAACACAGATCGGCTTTTCGTCGTGTTGCTCGCTGGGTCACTACCCCCGCCACTCTTTTGGTGCACATGGCGCACAATCGACGGAATAAGACGCGTCGGGTTCAGTGTGGCAGCCTCAAGCCACGCCTCGTAAACCTCATTTGGCTTGTGGATGATAAGCTCAGGTGAGTACTTGTACCAGAGCTCCTCCACCTTAGACGTCTCCACGCTACGCAGCAGTTCGATGGCAGCTCCATACTCACCGCGGTCCACGTGATAAGTAATCACCTTTTCATAGTCTTCAATAAGAGTTGCGTAGAACACAAGCTCATCGGGTCGACCGTGACTGGAAATCAGATTGAAAGTCGTGGCGGGGTCGAGGTGAGTCTTCTGATCCTGCAAGAACTGTTTGAACTCGAACAGCAAGTTCGCGTGCGCGTCCACGTCCTGAGCACTACCCTTGAGTACATTGAACTTGTCCAAGAAGAGCTCGACAATCCATGAACACAACACAGTCTTCTGCGTTTTCTCGTCGCCTCCCAAGCTCTTCAGTTTCTGCAGCAAGAAAAGCAGGAGGGAGTCACGAGTCTCCTTCTCCAAGAACTTGAGTGCGACCTCTTCAAAAGAACGCGTTGTCTTCGCGTAGATGACCGCAGCACGGTCATACTCTCCCTTATCGAAAAGCTTGTCGGCCTGCGCCGTCAGCACGCGTTGTCGCTCCCAGCCATTACGACACACTCCAAGCGCCTGCTCAAAGTCTCGGTCGTCACCATTGCCCATCACAGCCTTGCTCAAGAACAGCTTCCACACGTCCCGGTCCTCATCGGCGATCACAACCTCAAGGATCCGGCGGTTCGAGTGAATCCAGACCGTGTTAAACGTGTCATCCACCGTGATGCCGTGCACGTTGCCCACACGCGAGTCAAATGTCTCCTCCATCACAACCACTCCACTCAACTTGGACACCACTTGCACATGACGAGCATACAGCAGAATGACGTGGTACTGCGTCACAGCCATGGAAATCGGCGGCGTCCATGCTCCGCGACTACCCGAAGCCTTCTCCGGCTTCCCCGGGTACGCCAGCAGCCCCGTTCCAGTAGCCACGTTCTCCATGGTACTCGACAGTCCGAACACGAACTCCCCATGGTACACGCCCTCTCCAGTCAGCACTCCGAAGCCCTTGGCGCGT
Source organism: Phytophthora fragariae (assembly GCA_009729435.1). Taxonomy (NCBI): domain Eukaryota; phylum Oomycota; class Peronosporomycetes; order Peronosporales; family Peronosporaceae; genus Phytophthora; species Phytophthora fragariae. The sequence goes on from QQOI01000003.1 coordinate 1,262,945, forward strand.
TCCCGCTCCTGCTTGGCATAGAACCTCAGCTCGGCCGTCGTCACCTCCCCCGGGAGCTCCTGGAAGCGCAGCTTGTCCGGACTCGTGTACTCACTGAACATGGCCTCGAGTCCCCCTGGACCGCCGCCAATGAACTGGAACATCCTCGTCGGTCTCTTCCCCGACGCCGACGTAGTGAGCATGACGTAGTACCTCAAGTCCCCCGACGGTAGCTTCCAGTGCTCGAAGGCCACGCCCGCAATGGGCCCCTGGTTGGAGATCTGGTACACCTTCTTGAACGACTTCTCCTTGCCGCCGTCAAACTCGGCCTCGAACACGGCGCCCGAGTCCATGCCAATGAGCACAGGCTCGGAGGCTTCAGGTGATCCAGACTGGCGGTCCCACGCCACGCTCGTGAACTGCAGCGCCTGCGCCTTCATGATCTTTTTGGGGCGTGTGCTGCCCGTGTGCAGGTAGAAATTGGACCCATTTTCCATCGAAATGAGCACGTGCGCGCCCGTGGGGTCGATGAACACGTTGGACATGGCTACACGCGGCTCGATCATGATCTCCTCGACTGTACCGGAGCTGTCCGTGGCCTCCGTCGTGCAGCGCAGCAGAAGCCCCTCCTGGGAGCCCATGGCCAGCACGCCGTTGCCCGCGCCCATGCAGCTGAGCGTGAAGCCCTTGCGCCGCGACACCTTGAGCCCGTGCTCGCGCAGCTCGAACAGCGGCTTGTCCTGCTCCTGGCCGGGGCCCTGCGCGTCGTCGCCCACCGTCTCGAACTCGAAGTCGTCGGTGCTGCTGCCGTCGTACGCGTCGCTGGCGGCGGCGCCGGCGTAAGGAGACGCGTACACGCCCGCGCCGGAGCTGGAGCTGACGCCGGCGCCGGCGCTGTCGAAGCCGCCGCCCCCGCGGGAGTCGCTGAACGTCTCCTCCTCCTTCTTCCAGTCTGCAAAGAGATCGGCCGACATGTTTTTTTCTTATGGGGATCTGGGAAGATTCACTTGTTGTTTGTATGGGGTACGTGGAGGGGGTACTGTCATTAAAGTGAGTGTGGGGGGTTGTTGGAATGGGTACGAGTGTAACTTTTGGATAACGTTAGGTCATATTGCGATTTGATTTGATGTCGGAGGGGCCGGAGAAGTTCGTGACCGGCAGCAGGACGCTGCTGAACGCGCTGTTGCTTCGTGGGGACGTGGTGCCCGACGAGATGCAGCGCGTGCAGGAGCTGGTGGAGTGCATGGACAACAACGCGCAGAAGATCGCGGCGGCGGTGGCGACGAACCGCCGGCGAGGCGCCAGCGCCACAGGCGCGGATACCACAGCGCAGCTCTTGAAGGAGCAGAAGCAGTTTATCTCGCAGGTGGGTGATGCACTGGGCTGCGCTATAGTAGGGATTGGGTTGCCTGTGTTTCCTACTGTTGGCGGGAGTTTTGACGTCGTTTGAACTTGTGATCTTGAACTGCAGATCGTGGAGCTGTACGAGCAACTGAGTAACAAGCCGGCTCCAGCATCGCAGACAACGGAGTAAGGAGGTTAATATTAAACCCACGGCAAGTATGACCAGGCTGCGGGATTCGACGCCATCGTTCTCAGGCGCTTGATGGAGGTCATAGATGTAGCATGGCACGGCAAAAGCGGCGATTGCTTGGATGCTTGGCAGCGTGCACGCATGGCAGCATCTCACACAAATCCCACTGCAAAAGGAAGTAAATGTAGATGCGCCTCCATGCGAATCCCGTTCAGCCACTTGGAGTGCCTTGAGTACAGGTAGCTTGCCAGCGCAGTAGCACCGACTGCCAACATGCATGTAGCCACTTTGATGGATGCCGCCAACTTGGCCACCCCCTGGCAAAACGCTTGGCGACGCAGCGCAATCGGCCGCATTGGATGTAGACGCCCTCCCGCGAGTACGCTCGCACATTGTGGCCTGTTTCCGTGCAGCTCCGGATTCTTGCTCCCTTTGCCGCCGCCACACACGCGTTGAGCCGTCTCGGCCACGTCCGGCAGCGCTGGTTGCCGTTGTTTCACCACGTACGCTCGCAGGTGACGCGCTGCTCCCATTGGTCAGCTGGAAGTTTGAGCCGGTGACGCGCCCAGATGACGCTGCGCGCGCATCTCCATTTGACAAGGTCGGCGTGGCGAGGTCGCAAGAGGTGGATGTCGCAATAGCCAGGGGCTCATCCAGACTAATCATCGCAACCCATCCCTCGTGTTAATCATCTCCGCGCCACTAAACTCAGGGGAACGTCAGCCGCGTACGCTCTCATGCAGCCGTAAAAAGCCTCGTAAAAAGCCCTTCTTACCAGTTCAACGTGCGCGATCCGCATCAGTCAAGGTCTCAACGGCTGCAGCGGATACCTGCGTCACAGCTCAACTTGCTCTGCTCCGCCGCCACCAGCAGCCGTACGTACTGTCCACCTTCCTCGCAGCCATGACCAAGCAGCACCTCGCCAAGGGCATCGGCCGCATGTCCGAGATGATCATGACCAAGGCCAAGGGCTCGTGGATCTGGACGAGCGACAACCGCAAGCTGCTGGACTTCACGAGCGGCATCGCCGTGACCAGCGTGGGCCACTCGCACCCCAAGGTGGTGGCGGCCGTGCAGAAGCAGGCGGCCACGCTCGTGCACGCGCAGGTGAACATCGGCTACCACCAGCCCATGCTGGACCTGACGAGCAAGCTGCTGCCGGTGCTGCCCAAGAGTCTGGACTCGCTCTTCTTCGCGTGCAGCGGCTCGGAGGCCATCGAGAACGCCGTCAAGCTGGCGCGCCACGCCACGGGCAAGAGCAAGGTGATCGCGTTCCAGGGCGGCTACCACGGCCGCACGATCGGCACCATGAGCCTCACGTCCAGCAAGACGGTGTACAGCGCCGGCTTCGGGCCGCTCATGCCCGGCGTCACGTTCGTGCCGTACCCGTACGCGCTGCACGGGCCGATCCACGACGAGGAGAAGAACGCCGAGTGGTGTCTGGAGCAGCTGCGCCTCGCGCTCAAGCAGCAGTCGGCTCCGCGCGACACGGCGGCCATCATCATCGAGTCGGTGCTAGGCGAGGGCGGCTACGTCGTGCCACCCAAGAGCTTCATGAAGGGGCTGCGCGAGATCGCGTCGGAGAACGACATCCTGTTGATCGCAGACGAGGTGCAGTCCGGCTTCGGCCGCACGGGCGACTACTTCGCCATCGACAGCCACTTCGACGTGCAGCCGGACATCCTGGCCTTCGCCAAGGGCATTGCTGACGGCTACCCGATCAGCGGCATCGCCAGCCGCAAGGAGCTGACGGACACGCAGCCCGCCGGGTCGATGGGTGGCACCTACGCCGGTAACGCGGTCGCGTGCGCTGCTGCCATTGCCACGCAAGAGGTCATCGCCGAGGAGAATGTGCTGGAGAACACGCGCGTTCGCGGTGCGCAGCTGCGCGCCGGCCTCGACAAGCTGAAGGCGTCGGGCAAGTACCCGATCCAGGACGTGCGTGGCCTGGGCCTGATGCTCGGCATTGAGTTCGACCTCACTAAGGCTCCGAAGGGCACGGCCAACAAGATTTCGGCGGCGTGCCTGGACCGCAACATGATGCTGCTGACCACGAGCATCTACGAGACGCTGCGCTTCATGCCTGCTCTTACGGTGACGGAAGACGAGTGCACGCTTGCACTGGAGATCTTCGAGAAGGCTCTGGACGACGTCTTCGCGAAGTAGAGGTGTTAGGTACTATTCGAATTGCTACGCTTGCTAGTAACCCGATCAATTTAATGTGTTGTTAACCGTCTTTGCATCTTCAACGCGCCATAGCGATAGTACCCTACGTACTTCGGCGAGTGCTGGTAGGTAGTGCTCAATAGAGAGCACAGCATCTGAGGCGAGAAGTAAAGTTCTGCAACTGAGTTGTGCGAAAAATCATGTCCATTTAGAACAGAGAAATACAGCATACTACAGTAGTAGTAGCTTACATGGACGAATGCCGATCTAGTGAGGCAGTGTAGGCCTGTCAACGCTTTGTACTACCTCGAAACTCAGTGGGTTGGGTTGGAGTGCGTTGGAGTTGGTTCGAACTCGCGAGACCTTCGAACTCGCCCCCCGTCCCTTTCAAAGTCGTTTTCAAATCTTTTGTGGTCCACAGTACCAGGCTTTGATGCGACCCCACTCCGTCCTACGTGACCGTCATATTGGCGAAGGGCAGCGCAGTACATGTAGCCTACGTGATGTAGGTGGTCGAGGTGCGCATCGATGACTGCGGGAAATTATTATAATATCAGAACCTCGAAGCAGTTCCTGGATCACGCGGAGCTGCATGCGGCCGAGCAAGAGCTCTCACGCGGTACTCCCGCGCGGGGAACGCCCTCCTCTTCCGCCACGAATAGCGGACAGCAACACACCCATACGTTGCAACGCTACTGTACATGTACAATAGCGTTGCAGCTGTATTTCGCTTGCCTAGTCACAGGGCGATGCGAGCTTGTCCAGGTCTGGTCCAGGGCGGCATGACCAGATTAGTTGCACCCGCTTTTGGCTCCCTTGCTTGCACATTGCCTAGTGAGGCAGTGACTGCCTCACTAGATCGGCATTCGTCCATGTAAGCTACTACTACTGTGTAGTATGCTGTATTTCTCTGTTCTAAATGGACATGATTTTTCGCACAACTCAGTTGCAGAACTTTACTTCTCGCCTCAGATGCTGTGCTCTCTATTGAGCACTACCTACCAGCACTCGCCGAAGTACGTAGGGTACTATCGCTATGGCGCGTTGAAGATGCAAAGACGGTTAACAACACATTAAATTGATCGGGTTACTAGCAAGCGTAGCAATTCGAATAGTACCTAACACCTCTACTTCGCGAAGACGTCGTCCAGAGCCTTCTCGAAGATCTCCAGTGCAAGCGTGCACTCGTCTTCCGTCACCGTAAGAGCAGGCATGAAGCGCAGCGTCTCGTAGATGCTCGTGGTCAGCAGCATCATGTTGCGGTCCAGGCACGCCGCCGAAATCTTGTTGGCCGTGCCCTTCGGAGCCTTAGTGAGGTCGAACTCAATGCCGAGCATCAGGCCCAGGCCACGCACGTCCTGGATCGGGTACTTGCCCGACGCCTTCAGCTTGTCGAGGCCGGCGCGCAGCTGCGCACCGCGAACGCGCGTGTTCTCCAGCACATTCTCCTCGGCGATGACCTCTTGCGTGGCAATGGCAGCAGCGCACGCGACCGCGTTACCGGCGTAGGTGCCACCCATCGACCCGGCGGGCTGCGTGTCCGTCAGCTCCTTGCGGCTGGCGATGCCGCTGATCGGGTAGCCGTCAGCAATGCCCTTGGCGAAGGCCAGGATGTCCGGCTGCACGTCGAAGTGGCTGTCGATGGCGAAGTAGTCGCCCGTGCGGCCGAAGCCGGACTGCACCTCGTCTGCGATCAACAGGATGTCGTTCTCCGACGCGATCTCGCGCAGCCCCTTCATGAAGCTCTTGGGTGGCACGACGTAGCCGCCCTCGCCTAGCACCGACTCGATGATGATGGCCGCCGTGTCGCGCGGAGCCGACTGCTGCTTGAGCGCGAGGCGCAGCTGCTCCAGACACCACTCGGCGTTCTTCTCCTCGTCGTGGATCGGCCCGTGCAGCGCGTACGGGTACGGCACGAACGTGACGCCGGGCATGAGCGGCCCGAAGCCGGCGCTGTACACCGTCTTGCTGGACGTGAGGCTCATGGTGCCGATCGTGCGGCCGTGGTAGCCGCCCTGGAACGCGATCACCTTGCTCTTGCCCGTGGCGTGGCGCGCCAGCTTGACGGCGTTCTCGATGGCCTCCGAGCCGCTGCACGCGAAGAAGAGCGAGTCCAGACTCTTGGGCAGCACCGGCAGCAGCTTGCTCGTCAGGTCCAGCATGGGCTGGTGGTAGCCGATGTTCACCTGCGCGTGCACGAGCGTGGCCGCCTGCTTCTGCACGGCCGCCACCACCTTGGGGTGCGAGTGGCCCACGCTGGTCACGGCGATGCCGCTCGTGAAGTCCAGCAGCTTGCGGTTGTCGCTCGTCCAGATCCACGAGCCCTTGGCCTTGGTCATGATCATCTCGGACATGCGGCCGATGCCCTTGGCGAGGTGCTGCTTGGTCATGGCTGCGAGGAAGGTGGACAGTACGTACGGCTGCTGGTGGCGGCGGAGCAGAGCAAGTTGAGCTGTGACGCAGGTATCCGCTGCAGCCGTTGAGACCTTGACTGATGCGGATCGCGCACGTTGAACTGGTAAGAAGGGCTTTTTACGAGGCTTTTTACGGCTGCATGAGAGCGTACGCGGCTGACGTTCCCCTGAGTTTAGTGGCGCGGAGATGATTAACACGAGGGATGGGTTGCGATGATTAGTCTGGATGAGCCCCTGGCTATTGCGACATCCACCTCTTGCGACCTCGCCACGCCGACCTTGTCAAATGGAGATGCGCGCGCAGCGTCATCTGGGCGCGTCACCGGCTCAAACTTCCAGCTGACCAATGGGAGCAGCGCGTCACCTGCGAGCGTACGTGGTGAAACAACGGCAACCAGCGCTGCCGGACGTGGCCGAGACGGCTCAACGCGTGTGTGGCGGCGGCAAAGGGAGCAAGAATCCGGAGCTGCACGGAAACAGGCCACAATGTGCGAGCGTACTCGCGGGAGGGCGTCTACATCCAATGCGGCCGATTGCGCTGCACCGCCAAGCGTTTTGCCAGGGTGGCCATCGAGGTGGTACATGTTGGCTGCGTTGGCAAGCTACTCTAGGTGATCCGGGTGGCTGAGCGGGCTTCGCAGGGCGGCGCATCTACTTCGTTATGCAGTGGGATTTACGTGAGATACTACCCCCCACGATCACGCTGTGCTTGGGATTCCAAAACTTTCGCTGAATCCACAAAACCCGACGAAAAGTGCGCCTGGGCATTTGTCGATCAATTCGGCGCTTGCATAACATTAATGACCAGCGATATTGAGTGGAAAAATTCTAACTTTGTTTAAGTTTGTTCAGAAATATTCATAGTGCAATTACTGTGAGCCGAAACGATTCAGGAACGCTTTCTGCGCAGGCGATCTTTTTCCTCCACCTCGATCAAAGGAATCTGACCTGGTTACATCGGATTCAGTAGACGATGTGGTTGTTAATCCTTCAGGATTCTTCGGTTTGTCGAGATTATCCTCTTTCCCTGCAGGTATACGCGGACTCGTTGCGTCAATTGCTAGAGCCTCTTTATCCGCAATCAATCGGTAAATGCTTCCGTGAACAGCAGCCAAACGATCGTTTAGCTCTTGCATTCGCTCATTTAGTGCCAGGCATCGCCCTTGTAGACGTACAATTCCGGCTGGTCGATCCGCTGGATTAGACTTTCTTCGGTACTTTTTCTCAAACTGAGCTTGCCATGCTCGGACTTGCTGGAGATACTGCCGCTTCATGGCCTGACATTTTGTCAGCTCTTGTTCAGTGAGCATTCCAATGATATGTCGATGTTCTTGTGTTGCTTGTGCTGATGTTTGAATCACCGTGCTGTCTGCTCGACGGACCGACGAAAAATATTGATGCCCCAATATCTCCTCCAGCGACTTCAGCTCCATCAAACTGCGTACGACCTGGTACTCAAGGGAGTCGGCGGCGACCTTAGTCAACATGTTCCATTTCTCCATCAGAGACCCGCGAGCTCGGAGACCAGTAAGCATCTCCACCATGACGTACGCTACGCTTCGTACATCTTGGGCCATTTCATCGATTTCTAGCGGCAAATTCAAGCTTGAGCGGCAGAATTGTGAATCTACAAGAATGCTAGATATCACGTACATTCAAAGGAAGTGGTAAACGCAGAGATCTAACACCCGAGGATACAACAAACGTACTTTCGTGTTTGAAATGTCCTTACTGCTTGTGCAGACGGAAACCACGCCGCTATCTTGACGATGTTGCCTCCACACATGAACAGTGAAGAAAGCGAAAGCTGACACGTAAACACTTGTCATTATCGGTATCGAGAAAGCAGGTGTGCATACAAAAATTCTCGACACACTTACACCGCCACACGATATTCCGCACTACAAACATACAAGATACCAGTACACAGCAACCTATCAGTAAAACGACAAAAATTATACCATTCAATGACCATGCCGTACGTCGTGTAGTACACGAAGACCGTGGACGATCTGGTAGATATATTGCTTGACTGCTAAGGGGTGGAAACGCCCGAAATCCTGCTGAAGACTACAATGTACTGTGAGTTCCCTTCTGTAAAACCCTGAGGCATAATAACGGATCACTCACGCTGCAAGGCTGCGAACCACCGAAGAAGAGGAGCGCAGGTAGACTCGACTGGGACCGCAACTCACTGAGTCGTAGCAGAATACATGGTGTGTTTTGTCGCCACGGATAGCTTGGACATAGCGTCCGAGCTCAGCGGCCAACACTTGCTGTGCGAATTCTGCAGGAGAGCTCTCTTCACCCGCTTCATCAGATCCATCCACCACATCGATGCATTCGACCGCTAGCACTCGACCACTGCAGCACCACCGTTTAAAGGCAATCTCAACTGCAACCCGCTCATCTCAACTGCAACCCGCTCACTCCTACTCACGTTTTCCTGTCCATAGCCTTGTAAATGCGTCCAAGCCGTCCTAGTGCCACGTTTTCGTCTGACAACGGCATCTTGAATGTCTCCATCTCTCCACCGTCTTCACTGCGTGCATCAACGGCCTCGTCTTCGTCCTGCGGCATTCTTGGTCGCCACGAACCGTCGCTGCCACTTATTGAAGTTGGCCACGTCGCCTTCGCCGCCTCGAGGGTGGTCGTGCCACATGCAATGACCCACAGGCACAATTGCCAATGAACTTTGCGGCAGCAACGTGTACTTTTCCATCTGCCATCCGCCCGCTTCAACTTCAGTCAGAGTGCGGATCTGGATGCACAAAATGTAGCCATGTGCTGTGAGCGTGTCCATCATGGAGATATCGGTATCGGACCTCAAAGTCAAAACCGAACCTAAAACGTGTATGTGTGCTGCTTCTCAGTCAAGAACTTTCCAAGAGAAGAGCATAAAAACATGGCGGAGGAGAAGGAGGTGAAGCTGCGCTGCGGTGTGTATGGCGAAGGGACTGTGTTTCCCGTGAAGATCGCGCGCGATGCGGAAGTGAGCGCGCTGCAGAAGAAGATCTTCTACGAAATGCGATACAACTATCAGGGCAAGTTCGACTCTAGCATGTTGACGTTGTACTTGGCGCGAAAGAAGGGGGAAACCACGTGGATGAAGCACGACAACAACACAGAAAGCTTTTTGCAAGGTGATATTGACACTGATTATGTCAAGATGCTTTCTTCGTGGGGACTTGATGATGACAAGTATCTTGGACCAGACTTCACCACCGGAGATGGAGACATTCATGTGCTTGTGGAACTCCCAGAAGCTGCGGTTCGTGCTGGCGTGTTAGCGTGGCCCAGAAAACGCAAATTTTCAGAGGAAAAACTCGTCAAACTGGAAGGTTTGTGGGATTATTCGAAGATGAACATTACTGTGCTTCCCAACGCAACGGAGTTGAAGGCCATGCTTCAACAACCACTTCCTTTTCGACTTGCGCTGGATAATGATAAAACAGCGGAGAAGATCTGTGACAAGAATGGAGATTTACTTCAGTGCAAGGATCTGACATTAATGATTGAGTACTATTTATTGGAATACAAATGGCCAGTTGAATCGATGGCATTTGAGAGCACATGGCAGGCATTCTACGATGACTTATTTCGCATCCCAAGTCGCATCTGCTTCGCCAAAGGGATTTATCTCAATTTTTGCAGGAATTTTGTCGACGGCACTGGACGTCCAGATCTCATTTTGCATTATTATGGACTGGTTCTTCTTCGTGGTGAAGAGAGGAGTTCTTCAACGGTGATCGATGTATCATGCAAGGAGTTGACCAAGAAAATGCGAAAGTGGAACCCAATGTTTTATGGAGATCTTCCGTACATTCTCGGATACGCGACCAGTGGACCTAGACTCAAAATTGTCACGATCGATCGTCACCTCCACGCAGAGAAAGTCGTGGAATTCTACCATATCATTGCGCAGAAGGATCAGAGGTGATCAAGACGTTCTACAACTTGTCGTTTTTCCTTGTTGAAATGATCGCCAAAACAAACGAACGTGTTCGAGCAATCTGATGCCGTACACCCCCGATGTCACGAAACAGCGAACGATTGAGCTGATGGATGATGTCGTCCAGCGTACCGTCCAGCGCCTTGATGAAGACGATTTTGAACGGCTTATTGACATCTACACAACTCTTCAAAGATTAAACAGTCGAGGGCACGGGAAGACGCATCTCCAGACCGTGCGCACGCTGGAACTACCAGACGAGCAGAGCTCTAGTTTCACTGTGCAACTTCAACCGCTGGGCTTTTCCCGAAAACCCGAGAATGTGGAGGAAGTGTACGAATCGCTGCAAAGCATGCTAACAGGTTTGAAGTTCTGGCACGGCTGTAACTATTGCCACGGCGATCTCCAGTGGAGAAATATTGTGTATGTTCCAACAAGCGATCGAGGATATTGGGTTCTGATCGACACGGATGAATCGTACCCACCGAATACAACAACCATCAGCTGGAACCACCAATGTCACGGTGAAATTCTCACGTTTCAACATGATTTGTTCCAGCTGGGCCGATTGATGAAGGATTTCATACTTCCCTTGACCGGCAAACTACCGAGCGTCCAAACTGCGCTCCTATCCGCTAGGACCAGTCAACTAGATGCTGAACAAGTGTTGACGATGATGAACCAGAGCGAGTAGTCCCGAAGACTCGATGGACTCGACTGTGACTGCAACTCACTGAGTTGTTGCAGAATACATGGCATGCTTTGTCGCCACGGGCCGCTCAACGTAGCGTCCGATCTTAGCAACCAACACTTACTGTGCGAATTCTGCAGTAGAGCTCTCTTCACCTGCTTCGTCGGATCCATCTACCGCATCAATGCATTCGACCGACCACTGCAGCACCACCGTTTAGTTAAAGACAATCTCATCTGCAGCCCGCTCACTTCTACCCACGCTTTTTGTCAATATCCTTTTGAATGCGTTCAAGGCTGTCCTAGTGCCACGATTTCCTCTGACAACGGCATCTTGAATGCCTCCATCTCCTCACCGTCTTCACTACGTGCTTGCCTTCGTCCCGCGGCATTCGTAGACCCTGATCCCCACAAACCCCGTTGCTGCCACTTATTACTTAAAGTTTTGGCCACGTTGCTGAGTCATCGACGTCGCCTTCATCGCAGTCGATGACTCAGCAACGTGAGCTTTTCCATCTGCCATCCACCCGCTTCAACTTCGGTCACCACTTTCACAGCACATGGCTACATTTTGCGCATCCAGATCCGCACTCTTGATTTCAGTATGCAGCGGACCTCAGAGGGCGCTGGTCCTGGTGTCTTATGAAAGTTCACGTGGGGCGGAAAAACGCATAACGTTAGCCGAGTTGCAGTCAAGTGGCGGCACCACAAGCGGAGCCCAAGGAAGGAACCGGAACAAGCGTCCAGCAAGCAAGAGCCAATGCTGTCCAAGCCCGTGCGCGTGCTGAGCGAGCGCATCATGAGCCGCGGCTTCGAGCCCACCGTCGTGCGCCTCATGGAGAACGTACGCACCGAGGGATACATAAACTGTCGAGATTCCGTGGATCGGACGGACGAATGACAATGCGTTGCGTTGCTTACTGTGGCTTAGGTGCACAAGGTGGTGAAGTCGCAGCCTGGTCTGATCTCGCTGGAGACGCTGAGCGACGTGAACGACCACCATAAATACGTGGTGCTGTCGGAGGTCGGTCTAGATTTTGGTGGTGGAGGACGTACGTGTCTTTATTGACAGAGGAGTTGTTGTTATTGATGTTGTAGTGGAAGTCGCTGAAGGACTACAAGGCATGGACGTCGAGCGAGGCGCACCGCAAGTGCACAGAGCAGATCAACGAGGTGCTGGACGTCCCTGGCAAGCGCACGACCATCTACAAGCGACCCGAGGAGGATATTTTCCTGCTCTGAGGAGAGGAGATGTCGAGGGAGAATGTTTTAAGTCGGTAAATGGAGAGAGGAGATGTCGAGGGAGAATGTTTTAAGTCGGTAAATTACTCGGTGATCAGCGAAAGTGCGGAAATGAGGACCGTAAGCTGGTCTCCGATAGCGCGATGGCAATCAATATACTGTGTATCTTGAAAGGCTGCTTGTTGCATTGCCGTGCTGCTGATCGAAACCGCCCGAGCGAAAGTGACTCGACACCGGAAAAAAATGAGGGGGCATGCTACAGTGGTGCGTTGCGAATTACATGGACTTGCTGTCCGTATGGCAGTGTTTGAGCTAGAGTGGTTGCCGCATGCAGGCTCCTCTGACCGCTTGGGCCTTCGAATGTTAGATCATGCAGCGAGTTACCCGTGGCGGCTCGCGCATTTGCTACTGCACTGTATATCTTCTGCGCGAATATCGCTGGAGTAGTAGCCAACACCCAACAGTAAGGCGTGCGCTGGCCTCTCGGCGCAGTGCTTTATCTCGAGCTACAGTAGCTCCTGTTTTCACTGATCCAATTTCTCAACAGTGAATGGATATACTCAGTGGCAACACCAACGGCGGCAGCAACATCCACAGGCCACGTCACAAGAGACACCACATGAAGCAGATACTGTAGCATGTCAACTTGACATTGTCAAGCTCCCAGCAACCGTTACGCCTTCATGTGCAACGCCAAGTTGCAGTTGTACCCAATCTGAACTTCAGAATTTCTATTTCCCACCAATCGCGGCCGCTTCTTGACGCGGCTTGCGTGACGACGACTGCCGCCAGAAGCGAAGCCACGACGCGCAGTGGCATCGATCGACGCCACAGCCGCAGTTCCATCCGTCCATCCACCATAGCATGGATCCCATGGATCTGGATGGGAAGCCCAAGGCGCCCCCCGCGCGCTTCAACTCGGGCCCAGACGACTCGTTCGACCACCGCCTGACGCGCCTGACCACGGCCACCATCTCCAGCAGCGGCTACTTGGACTCGGCGGAGGAGACGAAGCCCCCGCTGTCCATCGACGAGGTGGACAACAGCCTCGCGGAGCCGCGCGTGCAGACGGTTCAGTCGGCGTCCAACGTGCTGGCGCTGGCCTCGCGCCATGACGCGCTGTCGTCCTCGGTGCCCATGCGGCGCTACAACAGCTCGCAGAGCATGATGCAGGCGGCCATGGAGCGCAAGCGCAGCGCCACCGCCAGCGCCAGCAATGCCACGGCGCTCATGCGCGCCAAGGACGAGGACCGCACGGGCTTCGCGCGCATCTACTTCGAGAACAAGAGCTTCACGTCGTCCACCGTCTTCAAGCTGCTGAGCACGACCACGGTGCTGGACGTGCGCAGGTCCATGGCCGCCAAGATCAAGATCCCCGTGCAGGACTTCAACAACTACGCCATCGTCGTGGTCTTCCCCACGGACAACGCCGGGTCCTTGTCGGCGCGGACGCTGAGGGACGAAGAGCTCATCCTGCCGCTCGTGGAGAGGCTGAACCGCGCTCAGCCCGCGCAAGCCGTGGAGGCCGACGACACCATCGGAGGCAAAACGAGGACCATGGTGCAACATCGACAGAGACCGCCGGTCAAGTTCGTGCTCAAGGTGGGGGGAGTTATTGTGGTGTTGTGTGTTGAGGGGATTTTGTGCTGAATGTGGTCATTTTTGTTGGTGGTGCTTTGGTACTTGGGATGGATAGGACGTTCAGGGATCCCATTTGGATATCAGTGAAAGCGCGGAGAAACCACGGCGCCAGGCATCCGATACGCAGTCTATCAACTTCCCCGTGTTATTAGGAAAGGTAAGCAAGTGCAACTGGTGAATTTGAGGGTGCTGGCAGTAGAGGCAGCTAATACGTCATAATTTGTTTGATAGGGTGTTTACTCGGGGTATCTTCAGAAGGCGAGCTCGAGAGACCCGAACTTGTGGAGAAAGCGCTGGTTCATCATCAAGGGGGACCAGCTGCTGTACTGCAAGTCAAACGTGAACCAACAGGATGTGACATCGATTAGCTTGCTGGGTGCGGTGCTAGCTAAGGCCAAACCAGAAGCGGTGCGTACCTGAACTCTCTTACAGCTACCATTGAAAAAGTTTTGCTTCCATTCTAACCGGATTAACTTTCCAAACAACAGCGGGCGTCTTTTGCGTTCCAACTCAAGACTCCTCGTCGCGATTACGAGGTAAAGCCAAATGTGCAATTCTACATCCATATTCATATACTAACAATATTTGTGAATTTTGAATTTATCAGCTTTCTGCCAGTACGAAGGACGAAATGGTAGCTTGGATTCACGCACTGCACGTCCAAATCGGATTGTGCGCAGAAAATCACCGTTTGTATGAAGCTGAGATTTGGATTACGGAAGACGTGAGTGGAATGTCTCTGCCCTGATGATATCCCGCATTCTAATAATTAAATATCGTATTTTGCTGTAGGCTGTTGCACGAAGTGAGCAGGAGGCATATGTGCCGCCACATGCAGAGCCTTCACTACTGGAGCGTGTACTCTCTCGAGAAGACACGCTAAAGCTCTTTCGTGACTTTGTCTTTACGACCCCGTACCAGAGCTTACTGGACACGTGGATTGAGTGTGAGCTGTTCCGCCGAAGCTGCCTTGCTCGGGAGAACGGCCTTGTAACCAGTGCAAACATGGCAAATCGACGGTCAGCACAGGACGAGTGGGACCATCTGAAGGCAATTATTCACGCGATTCAGCTCTTGAATATCGTGCACACTGACGAACTGAACCACCTCCGGCAATCGTACCAGACGGAGCAGAGTAATCGTCGTCTGAGCAGGGCGATGAACGACGGATACGACGAGTATCCGCGGACGGATGTGGTCGTTCCTGTTCAATTGAAGCTTTTCAAGGCCATCGAAGCCGGACCGTTCCAACAGTTCCTTCTGCAGAACGGATACAGGCTTCTGCTGGAGCGCATTATTGGTGCGATTGCGTAATTGCTGAGTTCGTGAACTACATGTAGTAGTAAACTTAGTTACAAGCACATCTCAACGATAGCAGTTGAGACGGATGCAGATAGTGGATATCGTTGGCTCTAAATGAGTTTTTGGGGCACGTATCGAGATGTACAATAGAGGCAACGATATACACCTAGCTTTTGGAAGATATCTGGTTGATTCACGCTCAGAACTCTCTAGCTTCTCTTTAGGTCTTGCGGCGAGTCATGTGATCATAGATCACCACTTGCAAGTATTCTTTTGTCTTGATCTCAGTTCGAGTCGAATTGTCCCCAGGGTTTGCCTACAATAAAGACGTCAGAGCGCGCTAAAAAACAAATAGCACAAATGACGGCCACGTACTTTCGGGTCGACGTTCACCACCTTCCTATCGCGCTTGTTCTTGAACAGAAGCCCTGTCTCGCTGTCCGCGA
Organism: Phytophthora fragariae; assembly: GCA_009729435.1. Taxonomy (NCBI): domain Eukaryota; phylum Oomycota; class Peronosporomycetes; order Peronosporales; family Peronosporaceae; genus Phytophthora; species Phytophthora fragariae. The sequence continues at coordinate 1,278,311 of QQOI01000003.1, forward strand.
TCACTTGGAAGTTTGGTGTTGAGTTGGACGTGGATGTCTGCGTCTCCCAGTTGTAGTAGCTCAGATCCGACGATTTCGGCAGCAGCTTCTTCTTGCGCTCAAAGTACGGCTCAAACGGCTCATTCTTCAGACGTAGCGCGTAGTCAATGTAGCCGCTAATCTCTTGTCCCTTGGCATTCTTGTCGCGAATGAAGATGATACACTGAAAATCATTCAACGCAACATTCAGAAACATCCACACAAATTCTACAGGTCTCAGTGTGCTCACCGTCAGCTTCCCATTGCGAACCAGATCTTCTCTGCTCGCCAAAGCTGCCAAGAACGGGTACTGCGATAGATCTTTTCCCGCGCTCGCCAGTGGCTTTGGAGCACTCGTCTTTTGTGCATTGCGCTCTCGTTCGGCTCGTTTCCGCGCTTCAAAGTCGTCTCGACGTAGCGTCTCGCCACTTCCACGATAGCCTAATTCCACCAGCTGCCGAGCGAGTTCTTCGTCCTCGAGGTAGAACAAGTCGGTCTCGCTCAACTGGGAGTCCAAGTAGTCTTCATACGTAGCGAACTGGTCCAAAGACTCGCTCGCGTACTGGTAGTCCTGGGGCTCTCGCTCCGCCGCCATGTTACGCCGCGAAAAGACGCACAAAATAACTTCAACTTTAGCCTGATGGCTACATCCCTCTCAAATCCGTTATTGTATATTCCAACAGATTCAACGGGATTGTGTTCAGCTCGCTACAAAGGCACAAAAAAACACCATGAGCTTGAACTGCTTCAGCTCGCGCGCGACCGTGGAGGCCGAGTCGGAGCTCGAGGCCGCGTCCAAGTTGGTGGAGCGCGCCTTCAACCGTATCCAGAAGTCGGACAGCAAACGCAACCGCGTGCAGCAGGCTATTAAAGACACGCGCGCGGGCAAGGCGCAGGAGATGGAGACGCATCTGCAGTGGCTCATGCAGGAGAAGGCGCGGCTGGAGCAGGAACTCAATTCGGTGGACAAGCAGCTGGAGGACAAGAGGATGCGGCTCACGGAGAGAGCAGCCTAACGTTAACGTTAGAGTGACCTTAAACGTTGACTTTAAAGAAGTCAGCGTTAAAGTAGTGCAGTTTTAAACGTTAGTATCTCGGCCAACATTGATGGAAAAAATGTTTTGAACTTACTTTTGGTCGTTGTTGAATTGAATGACAACCGGAATAAACCCGCGCATATTAAATGGAGGCTAGGTTCTACGACTAACTAGTTACTATGAGGCTGGGAGTATGGCCAATGCTTGGCAGTGGAGGGATTTTTAGCAGGAACAAAACTGGGTTGGGTGGACTTAAATCTTGGATTGCGAGTGGGAGAACTCGCTGTCGTCCGAGTCGCGTGTGAAGATCTCGCTGAAGTTGACCTGGCTCATAGCGATGGACGAGTCGCCGTACGACTCGGCGTAGCTCGAGAAGGACGAGTTTCCGTAGCTGATGACGGACGTCGTGCCGACAGACGTGCCGAACTCGCCTTCGTCGTTTAGAACCGAGTTGCTGAAGGCGGACGAGTACTCCGAGTTGTTGATCTCCATCACTGCACCAGATGACCGGTTGCTAGAGCTGGTACTGAGGACTCGACTTGCTCGAGGGACTTCCGGGCTCCTTTGCTCGTCATCATGTCGTGCCACCTCGGAGTCCGAAGCTGATACTGAAGATGACGTCGAGATACGCGTGCCACGAGGAATGGCTGCAAGCTCGGGAATAGGAGAACCGGGGACTTGCTCGCCGTCGCCTTCTGGTAGAGGAGACAGCGCCGCCATGTCGGGGAGTGCGCTGGCTGCAGTTGAACCGGGGAAGTAGCCGCTGTTGTCCGGGTCGTACATTTTCTCGAGACGAGCTTGCTCTTCCAGTTTCTTCTTGCGGCGAATGACCACAAGAGCGACGAGGCCGCACAAACCGAGCGAGCCCATAATGATTCCAACCGTGGTGGAGGCGCTACCGCCTCCCTCAGAAGATGTGGAGATCGTCTGAGCTGCACTGGACGACGAAGTGCTACTGGGGTCAGACTCAGTTTGAGTCTTGCTGTTACCAGCGCCGTCACTAGCACGCACCGATCCCACAATGTCACTTTCACCTGCAACACTGTCGTCTTGACGGAACGAACCACCCGAACCTGACGACGAGCTGTTCGAACAGCAAGAACCTTGGAGACAGAACGAGCCGACAAGACCCGCGTGGTCGGACGAGTAGCAGCCGTCATAGCTGATGCGCGAGATCTCAGACTTCAAGTGACACGCATCCTCGCTCTGCGCGCGGAACAGGGTGAAGTCGTACTTGACGGAGCACGTCCCTGACAGCATATCCCCGCAGAACGTGCCCTCATCCGACGGGTCCTCCATGTTGTTCGAGAACATGATCTGCATGGCCGAGTAGCTCTTGAGTGCGTTGAAGTCTCCAGTCACCACAATGAGGTTGTCACCTGCGTCGCAGTTGGTCTTGATGCGTTCGAGGATGATGTTGGAGCCATTCTCCTGCGCCTCATCATTGCCTGGCGTCTCGTAGTGCGTATTCAACACGCAGATCGTCGCCCCAGTATCGATGTGCTTGAAGCGGCCCCACACACGTGCGGTAGTAGGCCATACCCCACGCAGCCGACATGGTGTCCGGGTCCGGTCCGAGCCAGAACATGCCGTTCGTGATGAGCGACCAAGTGTCCGAGCGGTAGTACAGTGCATCCCACTCGTTGGCGTTGCCGTTAAGCGAGCCCGTGCTCTCTCCGATGACCGAGTAGGTTCCTGCTAACTGTTCGTCTAGATACACCTTCTGGGCATCCGAGGTCTCCTGCGTGCCCACAAAGTCCGCCGCGACGGTCTTGATGTTGCGAATGACGTTTTCCTTGCGGATCCCGTCCCAGCTAGCGCAGGTCGAACCTGCGTCCGTCGAGGCCTGCGACGTGCGAATATTGAACGACATGATGTTCACTTGGACGTCTTCGACGGCGGCCACCGTCATGCACAGCAGCAATTGGGCGGCCGCAAACAGCACCGCCCTCATCATATTCCTGGGCGGATTAATGCAAATCGGCGAGTCCTTTGCCTGTCAGTCGGACTGCAGGAACGACTGCAGTAGAAACGGGAGGGAATACGGGAATGCCGGCTCCGCCGGTGACCGGAAGTGACGGACTGTCCGAAGTCAATCGCCATGCGAGTGGACGGGCTCGGTGCCATACAAAAAGCGCGTGCAGAGGGAGAGGCATTGCGTGGGGGAGCACCAGGTGGTTTGCCTGTCAGCCGTTACGGTTGAACCGGGGCGGTCTATGTTGCCCTATCTTTTAGGAGTCAGACGAAGTGTTCGGTCCGGTACGTATTCAAATATTGGGAACCGGGGGAACAGTATCGTTGTGTAGGATTGACTATTGAAGCAGATTTCATTTTTACATTAGCTGCTTGTTGTATTAAGTTTGCACCGGTCATCGGGATATACAGATCCACAAAGTTTTTTGACCAGGTTCTACAACCACCAGCGGCACATACTGGAGTCAAGAGGAACGGTCACTGCAACGGCCCTCTGGCCCCTTTGCACCTGGTTTCACGGCACGATTGCAGTCTCGAGCCGTTGCATCGCTCATCCGATCGACAGCCATGTGTCCCAAAGTTCTTGGCCGCCAACATCCTCCAGACTATGGAGCCCAGAGCCCACCGATGCACCAGTGCGTGACTCGAGCTCGTAATGTCAGAGAGCTACATGTAGCGGCGCTGCAGAGTCATATGCTCCGTGTCCGGCCCACCCTGCAATTGGGGCGCGACTATTTTAACCCTTTTAAATAGCGGGACCTTCTCGTGCCCCATTTGGCGGTGTCGTTGCCGTTGCAGTCCGAACGTCGCGAGTTGTCACCGATCAGCACTCTTTGGCGCCGTCGCGGCCAAGTGTTTCGGCGTGTAAGCGATTGCACACAGACTGCAAGCCTTCGCATGCGAGACTAACGTTACAGTGCAATAGATGCCGCGACCGTCAATGCGCGATTATTAATAAGATGCGCCAGGATCTGCGTCCCTTTGCAGACATTGACGAAGTGGCGATCATGGGATTGTCGACGTCTTCCAACGTTCATGTGCCTTTTGGGGCAAGTCACGATAACGTTGGGGCGCAAAATGCGCAGTAGAAACCTTTCGGATCGACTGGAGCTCGTTTTTAATACCAACTTTAGTGCGGTCCGGTCTGTTTGTTACCAATATCAGCCGATGTCTCGAGTGGGGAGTCCGCGACGCGAAGCACCTTCGACGGCCTACTGCCAATGCGACCAGCACTTCCGAGCGCAACAAATTTGGAATTCGTCGGTGGCAACGCTGGACCAAACAGTGGCGAATGGCCTGCAAACGCCAAGCTGCCGCCAAATGCATCGTTAGAATTGCTCGTCATAGCAGTAGCCCCACTACCACTGCGAAGTCGCTCGAAAGCTGCTCGAGTCTCCAACGGTTTGGCATCTGCAGGGGTAAATCCGGGAGGAGCCTTCGTGGTGGCCGCTTTTAGCGCCGGGGCTGCAGAACCTGCAAACGCTGAAAAACTGTCAAGATAAAGACCCGAACCCGTTCCGAGGAAGCTGCTCGACTCGCTCCGACTGCCTGAACTCAAGCTTTCACGTTGGTTACCAGCCACCAAACTTTGTCCCAGCCTGTTAAACGACAAAGAGTCGTTCCAGTCTTCAAGACTCGGCAATTTCGGTAGCGGAGATGGATCGTTGAAGTTGTCTTGCCAGTTTTGAGTACGCCACCGTTCCGACAACGACTTGAAAGCCTCGAAAGGACCTTCCTCCTTCTGTGGCGAAGATGTGCCGATGGGTGCAGCTCTATCGGCTCTCATAACGGGCTTCAACTGGGCATCATTTGCTGAACCAAACGTCATCTTGGGAATATCCGCACCGCGACTTGACTCCTCAGATTCAGGTGGTACGATAGTCGAGTGAGAGGATGCAACCGAGCTGTGTTCGGACGTTGCGGAGTCTTCATCCGACGATAGATCATTGTGCTTACGGCCGTCGTTTCCATCGAGAAGTCTGCTCAAAATGATGGTGGGCTTGGAGACCGGTTCGGTTGATACAAGAAGTGTACCTATATCCTCGTCGCCCTCGTTCACAACCTCTTCTTGCAAACTTGCCTCAGTCACTGTAGATGCCACGTCAGACGGTGAGATTTGCTCACCCTTGACTACCAATGCTGCCTCGTCACCCATATTAGCGACAACCGGCGGCGATGTGGCATTGTCTCGAGCTTCTTTTGTTTCATAGGTTGCTTCGAGAAGCTGAGAAGGTAGATCTTTTGGAAGATTTGAATACACTCCTTTGTGTCGCCTCTCCAATAGTGCCGTCACTGCCGGTGTGACCACGCGGGCTGTAGGCGCAAATGCTGCTCTCTCCATGCCCTCCAATAGACGGTTGGTAGATTCCAGCGTCTGATGCCTCACATCCCTTTCGTCCTCCATCCTCGATGCCGCTGTCAATTCTTCGCTAACTGCCACACTGATACCTTCAGTACTTACAGAGAAAGATGCTACGCTGATCGTCTCGGAAGTCCATGAGTCACGCGTCAACATCAATAGAGTGTAAAGTGTGGAGACGACGGCGATTATGACAGCTAGCATCCATACTGTGCGAAGTGCATACCGAAATGAGGGTGACATCCGAGAGCGCAGGCACGAGAAAGAAGCTTCTGTAGAAATCGTTCCTTCCAGTCGAATACGCTTGACACCGTCGCTAGTATCAATGATCAACCAGCTCGCTACATTAGTCGCGAAACAGCTAGCACAGAATGAAACCTGGAGGTGTGCAGTTTTCCCTGGTTGGAGCACCACAGAATTTCCTTCGTTACTCAATGTTGCCTGAGGATATTCCGAAGAGACCTCGAATTCGCTGGTTGCTGACGCGGTTTTTGATGCCCACATCCATGGTAGCCACGAAAGACCATCTTCTCTTTCCACCTTGACACTATGAATCGTAAGCCCAAATGGCCCAGTATTTCCAAGTAGAATCTCGGTGTCTCGACTGTAATCAGTCAATGCATCGTGTTGGGTTAGATCAAACCTCAGTGTTCCTTCGAAATCGAGTAGTTCATCAATTTCAACCGGGCTGTTAACCTCAGCGAGTCTGTGAGGAAGAAAGCGGATCTTGTCCGAGTTGCTACTATCTGCTGCATCCACCAATAGATTCAATGTTCCCTTGCCACTGCGAGCAAGTAATGGTACAGGTTCAATGTGTGAAAGACTGTTGCGCACAAACACTGCCGTTGTCACTTCTTGAACTTTTGAAGGCAGGTAGTAGATTGGACCTAGTTGAGTTTCTTCTCCAGCGCCGACCTGGATGACCTTCCTCCGAAAGTAAAATGGGGGCACGTTGAGGTCCACTTGTACTTCTCGCTGTAGCGCTACAGCATTTGACGCGGCTCCCATCCACTCGTCCAAGCACAACGCTGAAATCTCCGTAGTAGAATCACCTTCCTTGTTATCGTTGAGGTGGTCGAAACCTTCGTCGCATGAATAAAACAGTGGTTCATCGGCTTCTGCACGTGTCAGTTCCATATGAATGGACACATTACTTGGGTTGCGCACATGCACGAAAATGTAGTTTAAATGAAGAAGTTCCGTGAGCGCAAACTCCTTACGCTCAAATATCATCGTGGAGTCATTGCGTAAAGTTTTTAACGGTGTAGTAACTACGGGACGCTCTAGGAGAGCCTTGACGGTAACATCGGCAACATCATCCATGATGTCTGTTTGCAAGTGCACTCGGGTTTCAACAGTCGACAGGTGGTCATCTCCTAGCGCTCGACTCCAAAACGCATTGCGACGGCTTAAAGCAACCAAGTCGTTCTCATCTACAAGTTCACCGTAGCCCGAAAGCTGCTCACAGGTTTGATCCACCATCGTGGATTGTGGAAGCAGGCAGTCAGCAAAAAACAGCGCGCCAGAGCATTTTGAGTCAGCCGCTGGGGAAAATAGCAGATCCAGTACATTTTCAACCTGCTTTGGGGCCATCGCACTGCGAATAGACAGCAGCTTCAGGTTCGGGCTGCTTGTTGTGGCCATCAAAGGGATCACCGGGTGCTCGAATGTGTTGCGATATTTCAAATGAATAATTTGTGTTCGCCCGGGAAACATCGATGGCAACACGATGGCTGGTGTAATCGGCTCTACTGTGCCTCGCACACTCAGCAATCGAGCATGGAAGTGAAGTATTTCGACAGGTGTAGCTAAGGACATGACTGGAACTGTAAGCTTTCCAAGAGTATCCTTCGCTTGAACTTTCACGTAAAGTACAATCTGGTGACCAGGTTGGACAACAAAAATGTCACCAACGACGACACCGTCGGTATGGTTGCTGCTTGGGCGTTCCAGGGCACGTCGTGCGCCTGCACCGTGTACGTCTCTTATTAACAAATCCACAGTGTCGCTTGCCGGAATGCTCACAACCTCCAGAGTAATTGGAACTGGGTTTTCATTCGTTATTTCAATCACCTCAGTACGAGAATTGTGTGATGCGACTTTCTCCAAGTCAAACAACAGCGAACGGCATAGCTGGACAGCTTGGGTGTCCGTCATTCTTTCTCCACCATCGATACGCGGTGACGTAGTCGGCACGACGCCATCTTTAGGTACCTCCACACATGAATGCAATGACTTCGTCGCCGTAGCATTTGAGCTGTAATAGCCCGACACCGAATAATTTTGAAGACCTCTGCTTGAATCAACGCTAAGAAATCCATGGTACACGTAGACCTGGATTCGGTGGCGAGTTATGTTAGTCTCGATTATCAGAGGATACGATCTTGGTGCCAGGGACTGTTCTTTGCCTCGCAGCGCCGGAGTGATCTGAAGTGAAATCTTTGGCCAGGCCGATCCGGCAGATACCACACTCTGTTTAAACCTGTACACAGCTACCTCTTGATTTTCTTGATCGGATGGTGAATAATCTATCCAAACGCGCTGCAACTCCATCGGACGATCAAAGCGATTCCACAGACGAAGTTCCTGAATGGCACTCGTGCCAGCCATTATCCCCATCGAGACGTTCTCACCCATTCTTGACACCAACTTAGTAGTTGACGTCTCGTCATCATCTACAGTTTGCCCTCCACCATTCTGTTCTGAGGTATCATTAGTACCTTCACCGTCATAAAATAAATGTTGTAGAGGCAAAACGACCCCCACACGGGTTTCATTGGCCTGGAAAGCCATGCTGCCTCTTATCACTTGTCCGTACAGCTTCAATTTGCGCTGTCCCAGCTCCGAGCTGGATGCATTTGTCTTCAACAGCAGTGATGCGAAGCAGTAGCCGCTTCGTTCAGCTTTATCCACACGAAGCTGCACAGCCAGCGCATTATTCACTTGGGTTCGTGGAGGAATTACTGTCGACCCTCCCCATAGATGAGCTGATACGAGCAGGTTGCTTTCTAAAACTTTTAGTTCCAAAACTTCAATGGGATTCACGCCAGCATTAAACAACGTGAAAAATACCTCGCGGGGTTCGTCTTCGTGAAGGTCGGTCAACACTCCCAGGTCCAGCTCCTTGGGTTCAATATGGATTCCAGGCTTCAACACAGTAATGTGCACTGGAACCAGCAGCAAGCGATGGCTGCCAGCGGCAATGTGAATGTGGGTGAAATACACGCCAGGCGTGCTCGATAGCAGTGAAACTTTTATCAATGGGCTAGTCGTACCCGCAGGCATGTCCCACGCACCGCGGTCAGCTCGCCTTGCATAGTCAAATTCTTTATCGTATTCTCCAGGCGCCTCTTGCCGAACCTCCTTCCCGTCATCCTCTCTCGGCCACCTTGGCCCGATCCACTTCCCGCTACCGTCGAGCAACTCGATATGCACGAAGCTGTCCAACGCATAAATCTCCGTGATTCTGATCGTATAATCCACCGGGTTGACAAACTGCAACGACTGTCCAAAGCGGACTCCAGCAGGGACCGACGCTCTGATCGCACCCACGCCGTATCGATTGAGTGCAACCTCCGGGCTGCTAATCGGCAGAGCAAATAGTCCCGAGGTCGTCAGCACCCTCAAGTGAGCGTCCACTCCATTGGGTTCCACGTCACTAGGAAGAAAAACGAATTGCAAGTTGAATCGATCTCCTGGGTCCAATCTAATGCCCCGAACGTCAGTGGCCAATGAAAACCCACTGTGGGTGAAGTCGGCTCCATCAAGTCTCACAGACACTCGGCCGCGGTTCTCCACGCCCACGTAGTATCTCTGAGGCGAGCAGGTCTCCATCCGCCCGAGCTCGACGCGAGGTGGAGTGAATTTAATGGCTTGGTCGTCCACCGCTGCGTCTGGGGCGATGCCGGTCTCGACGGGAATGCTGCGAGTGATGGAGAGTCCGTCACTGCGTTGGCGTCCAGCCCCGCGCGACGTCGCGATGCCGTCGGCGCCCACAGTCACGTGACTCTCCAGCTGACTCCATTGCGGAGGCGCGGGGGCTGCTTCCGCTGCGACCAGCGACCACAAGAGCGAGAAAGTGAGTAGCAAGGTGGTTAGTGGATGCAATGGACCTGGCGTGGCGTCGCGGAGACGCCTCGATGAGACGCCCGCGCCGCCAGAAGTGCGCATGGATCCAAGGAATGTTTGAATTGGAGCTCTTCGGAGTATGCTCTTTCGTAGGTTTTACAGAATACCTATCAGAATGAAGCCATTCTGATGTGGACATGGCAGAGGCTACAGTTGAAAAGTTAACTGTACGCACGACTGTGGACGCAGTGTTAAGCCTACAGCAGAGCTGCTGATGAGATACTCGACCGTTGACAGACATGCCTGATCTAGATAGTTGATGAAATGGCTGGACTCTTATCATAACGTGAACTTGGTGGACAGTTGTCAAGATATGACGCGTGCTGTGGTGCCGAGCTGTTGATCCTGTTGTTTGGTGCTGATCTGTGTGAAAATGAGCAATGACGGATCGAGATCGCAGACTCGTTGCGTGGGGAGGAGTCTTTTTTGCAATTTAGCTTCATTCGATTACCCGGGTACCAGGGCGAGTCACCGTGACGTCTCGACGTCGCGACGCTTCTCCCTCCTCCAGCTCATCGGAAGGAACTAAAATGACGTGTCCTTCGGCGTATCTAAACGACCTCTTTCCATTGCACGCGCAGTCGCAGGCGTCAGCGTCAGCGAGCGCGACTGATCACGCGCGCGTCTCCCCGTCGTCCAGCGAGCGGTTGGCCGACCAATAATTTACCGGTACTGCAGGATGACACAAACGAATCAGTCTCTCTATCCAGACTCTGTGTTCTCCCTGTACACAAGACAGACGCCTGTATTTACCTTGATGAAGCCAATGTCCGTGGCGCGCTCGCGGAAGCAGCGACGGCACATGTTCAGGTGGTACTTGCGGATCAGACCACGGGTGGTCTTGCACACGCGGCAGTGACGCGAGTCCTTGCCGTAGTTGCGGGGGTGGGAGTACGTGAGGTTAGCCATGGTTGCAGACTGCCGGCAGCAACAACACACACGCGTCAGTCACTGCAACGTCCGTCTATTGGCTGTGTCGGCGCTGGCAGGCGGGCGTCGGGCTTTAGACTAGAAAATCGAGGCTGGTCACTGCTGTTGAGGGAGGTCCTGCGCTATAACGCTGCTGCGTGACCCGCTGCTCTGTTGTTGCCATTGCTGCTGCTGCATCTCTAGTTCTCGCCTCGAGCCCAGCCCTGCCTGTGTGCGCGAGCCCGTTGCCCGCCGCGTCTATTAGAGGGAGGCGCGAGAGGCTTACCTTCTTCTTGGATAGCTTTGGACAGTAGCAAATGAAGGCCTTGGGCGCTCCGGGCTGGCGGCTCCTCGAAATTACCAAACCAGCCGCGTGCACCAACCATTGCCCCGGGAACCACCCATCTATAGGTACGATTTTGGCCCAATCCACGGACTGGAACTCGGTTTTACGCGAATCACGGACTGCAGTTTTGATTGTGTATGGTACACGAAATGGTGTATGGAACGCTAAACTAGGCATTGCCAGAAGGACGCTATGTGGATGAACGCAACGGAGCTCCTGTGAAGGCAACACCGGATGCCGAAGCGTGGAGCGATGTTCGATATTTAGTACACATCGCTAGCAAATTGATTCCGTTTGTGATGGTCAGACTAGCGCAAACACCCACAACGGTCGCAAAACAGGCTGTACTGGTCGCGAAGCACCGGTATTAATACCGGTAGAATCGCTTGTAGCAAGCGTAATGCATCCTGCTCCATTGTTGCGCTTATTCATAGCGCCAAGGTTATTAGATACGATTGTGTGTGTCATTTCTATCCATCTTGCTATACGACTCAATATTTTTGTATAAAGTTAAAGTGAAGTCCTTTACACAATCTGACAGAAATCATTGCAAAAACCAACAAAGAGCGATCCCGTGATCATACCTATTTTGCTGTCACTGTCTAGCGGCATGCTGTGACTGCAAAATGCCTCACAGCATCGTTGAGCTCAACACAACAGGTTCGCTCAGCTCTGAAGTCATTTTACCCCAATGCTCTTAAACTGTATAGCAGCAGCTTCAACATTAATCGTCATTTTTGCATACCGCTCCCATTTCCGCTCTTGCATCCGACTTGCGCTTCAATCCCACGTTCGTAAAAAGCCTTTCGTAAAAACAAATCCCACGTAATTACGCCTCCTTGAAATGCTGCACAGATCTTGGCACCGTCGCGAGCTGCTTTGATGCCACGTGCAACGTGCCGAGCAGCCCAAAACCAGGAGCGCCGTCACAGCCAAAGGCAGTGCAGTGCAGTGCCCACCTCCTCGTCATGGCGCCCAAGCCCAAGTCCAAGAAGGCGGCCGCCTCCGCCTCGGACGACTCCGACAATGAGACGACCCCCAACGTGGCCGAAGTCCCGATCACCGCCGCCAAGTCCATCGACTCGAGCCGCACCGTGTTCGGCGTGGACCTTGACGACCCGCGCGACGCTGAGGACGACCAGACGGCGCTGGCCCCCGTGGCCAAGTACGCGATCCTGGCCATGATCTGCCTCATGTCCTTCTCCATCCGCCTCTTCGCCGTCGTGCGCTACGAATCCGTAAGTAAAAAACAATTAATTTGTGTGTGTGTCAATGTTGCTAACGTGCCAATTATTTTATTTTTAATTTCATATATTGGCATTTGCAGGTGATCCACGAGTTCGACCCGTACTTCAACTACCGCACGACCAAGTACCTGGCGTCCGAGGGCTTCCTCGAGTTCCTGGACTGGTTCGATGACCGCGCGTGGTACCCGCTGGGCCGAATCATCGGCGGTACGATCTACCCGGGACTCATGTACACGGCGGCGCTCGTGTACTGGGTGCTGAACCTGCTCAACATCTCCATCAACGTGCGCAACACGTGCGTGTTCCTGGCGCCGCTGTTCGCGGCCAACACGGCGGTCGCCAGCTACCTGCTGACCAAGGAGGTGACCAAGCGCTCGAGCGCTGGGCTTCTGGCTGCCGCCTTCGCGGGCATTGTGCCGTCGTACATCTCCCGCTCGGTCGGTGGGTCGTACGACAACGAGGGCGTCGCCATTTTCGCGCTCATCTTCGTGTTCTACCTCTGGATCAAGGCTGTGCACACGGGATCCATGTTCTGGTCGGCGGCGTGCGCGCTCACGTACTTCTACATGGTGGCGGCTTGGGGCGGCTACGTCTTCATCATCAACATGATCCCGATCTACGTGTTGGTGATGATCTTCGCTGGCCGATACACCCCGCGCCTGTACATCGCCTACTCGACGTTCTACGCGCTGGGCAGCCTCATGGCTATGCAGGTGCCGTTCGTGGGCTTCAACGTCATCAAGCAGGCCGAGTGTGCCGGCTCGCACGGTGTCTTCGTGCTGCTGCAGGTGTACTGCTTCGTCAACTGGCTGCGGAACTACATCTCGGCTGCTTCGTTCCGCCGGCTTGTACTGGTGGGCGCCGGTCTGCTGGTCTCGGGCGTTGCGCTCGCTCTGGTGGTTCTGCAGCTCATGGGCAAGGTTCAGTGGACCGGCCGTAGTCTGACCCTGCTGGACCCGACCTACGCCTCCAAGTACATCCCTATTATTGCCTCTGTGAGCGAGCACCAGCCCACGACCTGGACGTCCTACTTCTTCGACCTGCACGTTCTGGTGCCCTTCGCGCCGGTGGGTCTCTACTTCCTGTTCCAGAACCTGACGGACGGCGGCATTTTCGTCATCCTGTACGGCACGGTCGCCTGGTACTTCGCCGGCGTCATGGTGCGTCTTATGCTTACGCTGGCTCCGATTGCCTGCATCCTTGGTGCTGTGGGTATTTCGTCCACGCTGCGCAAGTTCATGGGTGTTCTGGCTCGTCCGTCGACGTTCGTTGCGCAGAAGGACGGCGTCCAGCCTGTGCCCAAGCTCCTCGCTCTGGGTGTTGTCGGCGGTCTGCTGCTCATGATGCTGAGCTACACCTTCCACGCTACGTACGTGTCCTCGATGGCATACTCGTCGCCGAGTATTGTGATTGAGGCTGGCCGTACGCAAACGGGTGAGCGCGTCAACTTTGACGACTACCGCGAGGCATACTTCTGGCTGCGCCAGAACACCGATGCTAACGCCAAGATCATGTCGTGGTGGGACTACGGCTACCAGATGTCGGCCATGGCTAACCGCACGGTCATTGTGGACAACAACACGTGGAACAACACGCACATCGCTACAGTGGGCCGCGCCCTGGCCTCGACGGAGGAGGACGCGTATCCGATCCTGCAGAGTTTGGATGTGGACTACGTCCTGGTCATCTTCGGCGGTGTGACTGGCTACAGCTCGGATGACATTAACAAGTTCCTCTGGCCTGTGCGTATCGGCTCCGGTGTGTATCCGGACGACATGCCGTCCGAGCGTGACTACTACTCAGCCGCGGGCAGCTTCGACGTTGGTCCGGGTGGCTCGAAGGTGCTTCACAACTGCCTGGCGTACAAGCTGTGCTACTACCGCTTCGGCGAGGTGATGACGGACTACCAGCGTCCTCCTGGCTATGACCGTGCTCGTAACACGGAGGTGGGCGTGAAGAACGTCAAGCTCACGCACTTGGAGGAGGCGTTCACGTCCGAGCACTGGATCGTGCGTATCTACAAGGTGAAGAAGCAGCCCAACGTCGAGCCTACGACGGCTGTTAAGAAGGCGCGTCTGTCTGAGGCTGCGGCTGAGGAGAAGGACATCTCGAAGGAGAAGACCCGCTTCCTGGGCTGCTCTACGGGCGAGGACATGCTCGGCAATGACCGCGTCTACGCCGGTGGTCCCAGCGGCGCTAACTTCAACCTTGCTCTGCACCACGCTAAGGAGAAGGGCAAGCGCTACTTCGCCGTCGCCCGTGTCTCCGGTGAGGGTCATGCTTTCGCCTTCAACAAGCTTCCCATGAACGAAGCGGACCTGGACGGCAACGATGAGGGTTGCATGCGCGCGTGCAAGGACTCGAGCTCGCACTCATGTGGTTGCGCGGACGCTGGCTGCACTGACATGAACGTTGGCCCGGGCAAGGGCCAGGAGCACAACCGCCGCTGGGCCATCTACGAGCGCGAGATGAACTAAACCGTCATCCGACGCTAGCTGCGCTCGCTCTTTCCACTGCTTTTTGTTTAGTTCTTTGACTGTGGATAGATGCTGGAGGTGTTTGTCGGTCGTTAGCTGCTGCGGCGAAAAAGTGTAAACGGTTGAAGTTGAAAGCGGAGCAAGCAAGCAGCACGGCGCAGTGGTAAACAACACAGATAATACAAGCACTCATGATACCCGTGCAGTCCTTCATGAGCCACTCGGTTACCTGAGGCCTTCAGACTGAGCAGGGTCTTGATGGCAACAAAACTGTCAAATGAAATTTCGATGTGTAGCACGCGCACACTGGTTGATTATGCTGCCAGCAGCTTATGGGTTCATGACTTCTCCACTCTCAACTCGTGCAGGCGCCTTCGGTGCGCTGCATTTCTCCTCGCTTGATCTTAAGCAGAAGACTTGCTCTCGCCGCTGGCCTGGCGAGCCGCCTCCTTCTCAGCTTCAATCTGATCGCAGAGCTCGTTCACCTTCTCATCCGCAAGCGGCTACAATGAAAGAAGAGCAAACAACCCAGTCAGTGCTATCACGCATGCAGCCACCACCACCACCATATCCTGCACCAGAAGGCCAGATGACGTACCGTGACCTTGCCGCCCGTTCGCACGACAACGATCTCGATGTTCTTGCTGCCGGACTCGACGACCTCCAGCAGCGCCTTGATGGCCAGGCTCACGGCCTCCTCCTCCGTGGCGTTGTCCACGTAGTTCTTCTCGAGGAACTCGCGGATGTTGGTCGAGTTGCGGCCCGTGGCGTTGGCCTTCCAGGCCGAGAAGGTGCCCGACGGGTCCGTCTGGTACAGCTGGGGCACGCCCTTGTCGTCGCAGCCGGCGATGAGCATCGAGATGCCGAACGGCCGCACGCCGCCGCGCTGCGTGTACTTCTGCTGGACGCGCGCCACGTAGCGCGCCACGTACTCGACGGACGGCGCGTCCTCGACCGTGAGGCGGTAGCTCTGGCACTCGAGCCGCGCCTTGTTCACCAGCACGCGCGCGTCGGCCGTGAGCCCGGCGAAGGCGATGGAGATGTGGTCGTCCACCTTGCAGATCTTGCGCACCGTGCGCGGGTCCTGCAGCTTGGCCGTCTCCTTGCGCTCCACGGCCAGCACCACAGCGTTCTTACCGCGCACGCCCACGACCACGGCGCCCTGCAGCCAGCAAGAGAGCGACGCAATAATACACAGTTAGCCACATGTGTATACTATACACCTCTTATTTTCTACAAGTATACACGTGCCTTCTTCACAGCCTCCATGGCGTATTCGACCTGGAACAGGTGTCCGTCGGGCGAGAACACGGTGATGGCGCGGTCGTATCTTGGCGGGCGAAGAGGTGCAACAGCACACGGAGTGTACGTTAGTGTCTGAAGAAGGTATACACGACACGCGCGCGGTGGTATACGCATGCGCGGACGCAGGCGGCTTACCTGGACATGGTCGCTCGCTTCTTCCTTCTTGGCTCTGTATCAAAAGCTCTCTGGATCCAAGGGGGAGAGCATCTATCTTTTATCTATCCGGATAAACTTTATTATCCGGACAATCAGATTTTCCACCAATCAGATGAAAGTGCCGATCTTGAAGCCATTTGGAGCACCCATTCTTACTCCATTGTTGCCCATTTTTTAATAATGCACCACGAGCTGTTCCTGGCGCTGCTGGGCCACACGGGCGACGTGGTGGAGCGCCGCACCGACGGATTCTTCGTATGCAAAGAGGCCACGTTCCTGTCGCAGGCGCAGCGCAGCGTGCTGGACCGTCTGCTGCGCCTGGGCTTCAACTGCTGGACGCTGGAGCGCTTCGTGCGCCAGGCGCCGGCCCTGTCCGGCGTGTTCCTGCACGCAATGGCGCAGGCCGTGGAGCGGCTGCTGCAGCGCTACGCGGACGCCGTCGTGGCGCTGGAGGCCAAGACGCTGCGGGCCAGCGCCGTGTTCCCCGTGTCCAACCTCGTGTTCGAGCTCGAGGAGTTCGTGGAGGTGCTGCCCGAGGTCTGCGCGTTGGTGCACAGACTCACAGACGCACAGCAGAATGGGGACGGCATTAAAGGAGCAAAGTTATTGAGCATTTTGTATCAGAGCACAAGCTCCGGATTTCCTAGAGTGCGCAGAACAATGCAGGAGCTGCTGTACGCCTGCCATCGGTGGGTGATTGGGTGATTGGGTTTTTCTTATTTGGGTGGTTGGTTGAAGTTGATGGGTTTTTTACTTTGGGTGTTTGGGTGGTTTAGGGTGCTGTTCAAGCAGGTGCTGGCGTGGATGGTGTATGGCGAGATTGTGGACCCGTACAAGGAGTTTTTCATCAAGAAGCAGGAGGACGCAGCGGCTGGGACATTGTTGTTGGACAAGAGTGAAGCGGCGGTGCTGTGGCACCAGCAGTTTACGATGGACCTGGAGGCGGTGCCGCTGGATTATTTCCCGACGTCTGTGGCCGAGAGTGTGTTTGTCATCGGCAAGGCGGTGCATATCCTGACCCGAGCGAACCAGTTTTCGCCCAGGGAGGTGCAGGACGTCGTCACGGCGATTTCGACGCTGGCGAGGCGACCGGCGTTTGATGTCGTGGCAGTCGAACATGAAGTGGAAAAAGTGCGTCGGCATGTTGCGAGTCGATTGCATGAGGAAGTTGTGGTCAAGTCGGACTTTGTCGGATACCTGCGCGTGCTGAAGGGGTTCTTCTTGCTGTCGCGCGGTGAAGTATTCCAGACGTTCATTGAGCGGAGTTTCGACATGATGCTGATGAGGCCGACAGCCAAGTCGGAAGAGGACGTGAACCATGGCGTCTGGCGAGAGATTGTGCGCGATTTCATACCAGAAGACGAACCGTGGGGACGGGACTTCGATTTGCAGGTTGGTTGGATGTACACGCTTGCTGTGGAGTGCGATGAGCTGAATGTTTGATTCGATGGTTTCTTGTGTGCATTAGCTCCCGCTCCAAACATTCACATTGAAAGGGTTTACATCGACGGATGGGTTGCTCCTCTCCAATGTATCACGAGGTCCCAATGGCAAGTTTCTGGCAATGGACTCCTCAGCCGGACAGACTCACGGACGAGGCGAGCTTGGGGTTGAAGAAAGCAGCTCTGTATGGTGGCGGCATGCGCAGATGGATGGGAACTCGTTTTCATCCGAGTTCTCGCTGCAATGGGAACAAAGTGCGTTTTGGCGTGGGAGCCACCGTGCAGCGCTATTGCTCCGGAATGAAGGCCCCTTGGACCCAGCCACGTTAGTTAACGGGTCATTTGAGCTTGATGATCCGCGTGCCTTCTACGTAAGTATCGATCTTGCAATCGAGCATCTTCCAGGAAATATGAACGGGATGCGCGTGATGGCTCAAGTAAAACCCTCGTGTGTGGGTGAGAGTGGGGTGCAGTCTTCGCCAGTCGCGGAGATTCCGATGGTTGATGGGAACAACCCATCGCTTCGAGTTCGTATCCAGTACGCGCGGCAAGAAGTCACGATGACATCTTCAAAGCAGGTCATGTACAAGAAAATGATAGCTGTTGTCGTGAACGACGTGCTGTTGCTCGAGACGCAGTTTGACCTTCAACAAGCACTCCGATTACACGCCGCTACGGGCGAGTACTGGATGGGACTCGGGTTTTCATCACTAGTACGGCTCACAGACTGGAGTTTGGACAAGTTCTCAGCCAAAACAAGCTGGCGAGAGGGTAGCGGCGCCAATCTGAAGGAGACCAACTCCGTAGTGACACCGCGCAAGCTATGGCACGCACTGGATTTGCGTTGCAATGTGCGGTGGCCGCTGCAATTGCTTGTCACACCCGATCTCCTGCGGTCCTACGGCCACCTGTTCCAGTTCTGCTTTCGGCTGAAGCGTGTAGCTCACGCCCTCGAGTTGGCCTGGAAAAGTGGCATTCTGCGCTCGAAAAGCACCACCGGAAGGGGCAGTGCAACGTGCGCTGCTGCCGGTGCACTGCGGATCCGCATGAGCTTCGTCGTGCGCACGCTGGAGCTTCACTTCCAGGTGTTCGTGATCGAGGGCAAGTTCAAACAGTGCGTGGAGCAGATCGAGTCCGCCGGCGACTTTGACCGCGCTAAGCGCGTCCACGAGACTTTCGTGGCAAGCGTCGTCAAGAGCTGCTACGTGCACACGAAGACCGTGGCGTCAGCACTTGACGAGTTGCTGGGCTGTTGCTGGCAGTTCGCCGAGTACGTTCTGCAGCAGGACGTCGTCGCAGGTGGTGATGGCGAGCTCTCCGCAGACCGCGTCGCCTTGCTGGACCAGGACTTCCACCGCCGGTTCGAGTTCCTCTACAGTGTGCTGAAGATTTCGGAGGCGCGCGACCTGCTCTTCCTGCTGGACAGCAACGGATTCTTCGCGGCCGAGCGGGAGCGCAGGAAGCACCAGCAGCAGTAGCAGCGACCAGTGAAAGTGACCACCGCAGCCGCGATATCCAATTATCCAATGGATTTTTCTAAGATCACGACAGCGAGAAGGCCGCTTTCGCGCCGATGATCATATTGGCCGCGCGTCTTGCAACACCCGTCGGCTCTGCGTCACGTATTGAGTTGCCACCGTTCGGTGACGCCAAGGCCAGTGGAGCCAGCCATGTTGTCAGTGCACTATCAACTTGTATCACGATCCCTACCAAATGGCCCGAAGCTGTCAACACCCGACGACGAAATGCTTGGCCGTCAAGCGTCCATGTACTCTACACTCCATACAGTGCTCTACCGTTGCAGCCACCTGTACACCAAGGTATCCGGCCGGCAGACTGTGGTGGCAGTACAAGATCTCGCCCCAACTTTATTTCGTAACGGCTATTTTGTGTGACGGTAGCCGGCTGGCTCGTTTGCCAGGGACATCGGACGCATTCGACGAAACGCCTCCAGTCGGTACTGTAGCGCGACCCAGTGTCAGGTCGGACGCCAACGGTTCCCTACGAGTCCGTGGATAAGTGAGCAGCATTCCGGCCCCGCCGTTGCAGCTGCAGGACCAGCCAGCAGACGAGAGCGCGGTGCTGCTGGACACTTCGTACGCGCTCATGGAGGACGCAGCGAGGCCTCCGACGGCCAGTCGCACATCCAAGTCGGAGCTGCTGGCGGTGCACGGAGACTACGCGCAGGACGCGGGCGACAGCAAACGGCGGTGCAGATGGTGGACCTGCTGCTGGTGGAGACGACTTGGTCACTCCGCGGAGAAGTCGCTCGGCGTCCTGGAAGCCAGCGAGGAGCGCAGCGCCAGTCGGATGAGCGTCAGTATGAGACCTAAAACTCACGACCAATTGGTGGCGGCCAGACAACTGAAGCAGCAGATCGCACACTACTCGACCATGCGCGTGCACATGAAGCGCGTGCAATTGTGTCTCGAGCAGGAGAAGCGCAACAAGTTCTACAAGGAGCTCGTGGTGTACTTGTGCTTCTTGGCTGTGATCATGGCGACGCTGTTGACGCTGCCGGTGCATTTCCCATTCGAGCAGAACTCGGCGTTGGACAGCACGTACTTCGAGGAACAGCTGCCAAATACCACGTACGCTAAGAACTTCTACGACATTGGCAATGAAGGGGAGATGTGGCAGTGGACGACTGGACCGATGCTTTATCAGTTCTATGAGCCTCCGATTCGGAATAGCCGCCCCATTGGCAGCATCCAGATGCGAACAGGACGCGTGATAGGAGCTCTCTGCAGCCAGACGTCTAGTCGAAGTGACTTCGTGATGTTCACGGATGAAGTTTGTTACCCAGAGTACTCAACTACTCGCGAGATGAAGGAACCGTACGGCAACGACAGTGGCGTGCTTCGTGCGCAGTATCAGTGGACTAACGGACTCGGTAAATTGCTGCGGTCTGAGACGTTTAAGCCGGGGCTTGTAAGCCACGAGATGGACTATGGCCACGGTGGATACGTCGTGTACCTCCCGCGTGACAATTATACTGCAGCTACTGCTTTAGTAACGCAGTTGCAGAGCGACTTCATTCGAGATGGCACGCGTTACATGGCATCGACCTTTGCGTTCTACAACGCGCGCAGCAACATTTTCTCGCACGTGCAAGGCCTTTTCGAGATGAGCAACACGGATTACATGGAGGTCACGGGTCGCATCAAGAGCTTCCGCATTCAGGCAAGTTACAGGGACACCGGAGATTTTCT
This sequence comes from Phytophthora fragariae, assembly GCA_009729435.1. NCBI lineage: Eukaryota > Oomycota > Peronosporomycetes > Peronosporales > Peronosporaceae > Phytophthora > Phytophthora fragariae. The sequence continues at coordinate 1,298,921 of QQOI01000003.1, forward strand.
GGCAGCCAACGCACTCGTGATCGTGCTGCTCGTCGCCACTGTTCTGCTTGTATACCGTGAACTTTCAGACTTGCGAAACTATGGGCTGCGTAAGTACGTGCAGTCTCTCTGGAATCTCCTTGATATGCTGCAGCTCATACTGCTGGTGGTCTTTATCACACACTGGGTACTATTTATCGTGAAATCGGATAACTTGCGCGATGATCTGTACCGCGTCGGCGATATGGATTGCTCAGGCCCTGCACACGACCAGGAGATGGCTCGAGAATGTTACGTGGATATTGAGCCGCTAGCGTGGCTTTCACGATCGGTTACAAACTATGCTGCTGCTCTTGGACTGGTCTCCGTGGCTATCGTGTTCAAGTATTTGCGATTGAATTCGCGCTTGAACCTGCTGTGGCGAACGCTTCGTTTCGCTGCAAAGGATTTGCTCGCGTTCGTGATTATTTTCTTTACCATATTTTTCGGCTTCGCTGTCATGGGCTTCCTTACTTTCGGTACAGCTGTGCAGCAGTACCACTCACTATCGGTGTCGCTGACAAGCTGCTTCCAGATGCTGCTGGGTGCGTTCGATTACGAGGAGATCTACGTCGCCAACCCTACGATGGCTGGCATTTTCTTTTTCAGCTTCATGATCTCGATCTACCTCATTTGCGTGAACATGTTCATTGCCATTATGAGCGAATACTACTCGCTGGCTCAGACCGAAAAGAAGACCCTGGAAGAAAACAAGCGCAATCTGGCAGTCGCTACGAAGGAAGAGGACGAGGATGATGAGGACTTCCGCGACTCGCTTCAGTTTATGGACGTTGAGTATGATCTGGCCAAGCAGGCCAAGAACTACATGAATGGGTTGCGTGTACGCGTGAAGATGCCACCTGTCAAAGATGCGAACTCCGTGTACACAACGGAGCAACTCGTCCTCTGTGGTTTCCAGCGCGTACTGCTTGTGGATTACGACTATCTCATGGCAGAGCGCAAGCGTTTACGCCGGAAGTTCCGTGCGTGTGTGCACCTTATCATGGTCTGCGGTGATCTAATGCGGCAGAACGACCCAGATTTTACCATGCGCGTCGAGATGGAGTTCGTCAATGAACTCGCACGCCCTCGGGCAGACTCCACGGATTCCTTTGCAGATCTTGTCGAGTTCCCTGTGACGTATGTGCCTATCTCATCGTCGCAGGCCAATACAGTGGAGATCCTCAAGCGTTTGAAGCGTGGCATGTCGATTGAAATCGATGACGGCTCGCTTACAAAGGACCAGATCACATTGGAAGTCCTCGGAGACCAAGACGAGTACGTCCCATCCCGCTTCAAACGACGCCACCCTACTGGAGACCAAAGCGATGACTACGATGGAAGTAGCAACGCGGACGGATTCCGTGTGCGGATCAGTGAAAATACCAGCGCCACCGAAATGTACGGAAGCAGTCGCAATGGCGAGGGTCCATTTGGGCTGCGCCACAATCACCCGAATATTGGCGGAGCAAACCACATCCGTGCTTGTCGGGTGCTGTACAATGGTAATGCGTTGCTGGACGGCAATGAGATGTGTATTATGCCGCGATCGACGTGGTTCCGCTACTTTACTGGTTACGTTGGCTGGGGCTACGTGAAGCGGCTTCTGTCGTGCAAGCGGAAGAAAAAGCAAATGCACCGACTAGTGACGGATGCGGATGTCGATCGACTTATCGTAGAGAGCTTCGCCGCACCAGGTCGCGGCATCTCGTGCAGATTTGATGAACTTGTGCGTAACTTCCGCATGTTCATCGCCAAGAAGGTGCACAAGCGTCGGCTTCGCATCCCGAACCTTGAGGACCGCATTTTTCAGGAAGTTATCACTTTCCTCGAGCGATTTCCATCGGCTGTCACTCCTTTGGACAAGCGCGAGTTGGAAGGGTACAAGTACACGCCACAGCCGCAGGACACCCGCCGCATTCGGTTGCCCCACTCTATCAATCTCCTCGCCGAATTGCTGTCGCAGAACGCTCACGAAGTTTGGGCTGTGGGCCGAATCGATCAGGGCTGGCGTTGGGGCACTCAGCGCGATAACGACAAGAAGCTTCATCCTGATCTTGTGCCGTACGAAGCTCTCACTGAACAAGATAAACAGTACGATCGCGATACGTCCATGTCGGCACTGAAGGTTATCACGACTCTGGGCTACGTATTGGAGCCTCCATCCAGTAACGAAGAGCAGTTTGACGGATTCGAGTTTGGCACCGCGGCGACGGAACCCGGTGGCACTTACGAGCCGAAGCCAATCCCGACTGATGATGTTAAGGTCCCCCCACACCTTCGTGCTGTGATTGAACTGCTGGCTGAAAACACACACGAGGTGTGGGCACAGATGCGCATGGAGCAAGGCTGGAAGTTTGGTCCGCGGCGAAATGATGCCAAGAAGGAGCACAATGGACTGGTCCCGTATATTTACCTCACTCAAGACGAGAAGCAAATGGACCGCAACACGGCCATGCAGACGGTGAAGCTGATCCTGCGTTTTGGTTTCAATTTTGTGCACAAGGATCATCGCACACGTGGGGGCAAGAAGAAGCACTCGGGACACATCAAGGTGGTTGGTCGCAATGAGAACGCGGAGGCTCACAATGTCAGTGAGGCGGTAGCTTTGGCTCGCGGCGCTACCCGTGCCAAGCGTGCCTTTCTAGGCCGCAGTGGCCGGCCATTCTCGAGCATTCGGTCAGGCTCTGGCAATAGTCTCTTCTCCATGAACTCATCCGGTTCGGACACCGCTGCGTCCCGAGAATCTCAGCAGCAGAGAGTTGCTGAAGCTCACGCACGCCTCGTTGCAGCTGCGTCATCGTCTGCACTGACAACCGATTCCTCTGATGATATTGCGATGCCACTCGCATCGTTGCAGTCCATGAACTCAACAGATTCCTTCGGAGATGGCGACAATTCTAACAGCACAAGCCAGTAGGTAACTAGATGGATTCATGACACGTACATTATCAAGCACATCGAGTGGCCCCTTTCAACTCATGGTTAGTCTCGGCCTAGAACAGGAAGAATCGTTGGGCCAGAGGCAACGACGACGCCGGACCACAGGTCAGCAGCTTTCCGTCCGCGTGTACCTTGTACGTCTCCGGGTCAACCTTGATCTTCGGCAACGCATCGTTGAGCTTCATGTCCTTCTTGGTGACACCACGGCAGTGACGAACCGCTTCAATGCGCTTCTTGAGTCCGTATGATGCAGCGACCTTCTTGTCCACGCAGCTCTTGCTAACGAAAGCGATGGAGCCCATACCGACCGCCGCACCGAAGGCACCGAACATGGGACGCATCTTCACGGGCTGTGGTGTCGGGATTGAGGCGTTCGGGTCGCCCATCTGGGCATAAGCAATCGCACCGCCCTTGATCACCATTTCGGGCTTGCTACCGAAGAAGCAGGGCTTCCACAGGCAAAGGTCAGCGAGCTTGTTCACCTCCACGGAGCCAATGAGATGTGACATCCCGTGAGCGATAGCGGGGTTGATCGTGTACTTCGCCACGTAGCGACGGACACGGAAGTTGTCACGCTTGTGCTCCGACGCGGCATCCTCGGGAAGCGGACCGAGCTCCTTCTTCATCTTGTCAGCAGTCTGCCAGGTACGCGTGATCACCTCGCCGATACGTCCCATCGCCTGTGAGTCCGAGGAGATGATACTGATCGCTCCCATGTCGTGCAACAAGTCTTCGGCAGCAATAGTCTCACCACGAATACGCGATTCGGCGAAAGCGACATCCTCGGCGATCTTCTTGTCCAAATGGTGACACACCATCAACATATCCACGTGCTCGTCGATGGTGTTGCGTGTGTACGGACGAGTTGGGTTTGTCGACGACGGAAGAACGTTGGGCTCACCGCACACGGTAACGATATCCGGGGCATGACCTCCGCCAGCACCTTCACTGTGGTAGGTGTGGATCGTTCGGCCCTTGAAAGCCTTGATGGTATGCTCAACGCAGCACGACTCGTTCAACGTGTCAGTATGGATCGTCACCTGCACGTCATTCTCCTCCGCGACGCGGAGACAGTTGTCGATAGCCGCGGGCGTGGTTCCCCAATCTTCATGCAGCTTCATCCCCACAGCACCAGCATCGATCGTGTCTTGAAGGCACTCAGGAAGCGCCGTGTTACCCTTGCTCGTCAAGCCAATGTTCATCGGTGACGAGTCCGTTGCCAGCAGCATCAGCTTCATGTGGTTCGGTCCAGGAGTGCACGTCGTCGCGTTCGTGCCAGTAGCTGGACCGGTACCCCCACCAACAAGCGTAGTCAACCCGCTCGCGAGCGCCTCTGTGCAGAGCTGCGGGCAGATGAAATGCACGTGGGCATCAAATCCACCAGCAGTCAAAACCAAGCCTTCACCAGCGATCACCTCCGTGTTCACGCCCACGATCAGGTCCGGCATCACGCCTTCCATCACATCCGGGTTGCCACCCTTACCGATGCCAGCAATCAGACCGTCCTTCATACCCACATCGGCCTTGTAGATCCCCGTGTAGTCCACAATCAACGCATTGGTGATGATCGTATCGACAACCTGGGCCGACGTCTTTCCTGACGCCTGTCCCATGCCTTCACGTAGCACCTTGCCACCACCGAACTTGCATTCATCTCCGTACACCGTCATGTCCTTCTCCACTGCAACATACAGCTCCATGTCACCAAGCCGCACGACGTCTCCCGTCGTCGGGCCATACGTCTGTGCGTACACACTTCTGGGCATCTTGCAGACTCCAAAGTCCGGCTGGGTCACGTTACTCGGCAGCTTACTCAGATCCAGCTCCTTGTGGTGGAAACCCTCGGCCACCGCCTTGGTGACGATAGCGTCCACCTTAGACTCGTCCACCACGCCACTGGCGAGGTTGTTGCCGCCGGTGATCACTTTGTTCCCTGCAATGGGGACAATTGAGACCGTCTTCTGGTCTCCTGGCTCAAATCGCACTGCAGTACCCGATGCAATGTTCAGACGGTGTCCGTACGCAAGCTTGCGGTCCATCTCCAGGTACGGGTTGGTCTCAATGAGGTGGTAGTGGCTGCCGACCTGAATCGGTCGGTCCGACAGGTTGGTAATCTGCAACACGCGCGTCTTGCGGCCAGCATTGAGCACAATGTCCGAGTCTTGCGTGATCAAAGCTCCGGGCGCCACCGCCGGCGTCGTAGCAGCAGGACCGAACACTTCTAGCTTGGGCTCAGGCAGGAACGACCCGTAGAGAGCCAGGGACAGGTCTCCATCCAGGTTGGAGATGGGATTGTGAATCGTCACGAGCTTGGTGCCGTCCGGGAAGGTCCCTTCGACCTGCACCTCGTCCAGGATGGAGGCCACCCCCTCCATCACCTGGCGCCTGCACATAACAGCAACAGCAACAGCAACAGCAACAGCAACAGCCTTAGCACGTAGGGTACTTGATGTATCTTCAGTGTAATTGGGTCCTCTGTACCTGCCGAGCATCTGCGCCCCGAGGGTCATGAGCTCCGCCACCGTCTTGCCGTCCCGGATGAACTCCAGTACCTATGGATAGCATGCATACACGATGAGGCACAAAGATATGGCATGATCTCTATGGTTCTGTATGGACCTGCGTGGCCAGTAGCGCGACGCTCTCCGTGTAGTTGAGGCGGAGGCCTCTCGCCAGCCGCTTCTGGGCCAGGAAGCCGGCCGAGTGCAGCATCAAATGGTCTTCTTCCCGCGGACTGAGGCGCATCTTGATCCACTTGCTCTCCACGCCGCAAAATCCGAAATGACGCTTCGGTGGTCAAAAACGTGCGGCTGTGCTCAGGTTGAAGCGGCATCAGCCAATCAGCGCGCAATGACGCGTATCTTGTCGATGGATCGACTAATCAGAGTTGCAAGTTGAAGTGAATGATACATGCACATGTACATGGAATGTAGCCATTACACTTATCAGCTATATCTTCCTCTTGTCTTGACTGAGCAGCTTCAACACGTCGTCGAGTTTAGTGGCCACGTCCTTTTGAGCTTGTACATTTCCTTGCTGTGTCGTCTCCAGCAGCTCGCGGACGTCCTGCAGCTCCGTCGTCAGCTGCATGCGCAGCGCTTCAACTTCATCATGCACGTGCTTCATCACCTGCGTCGTGATGGCCTCAGTGATGCTGGCCATCTCGACTTCATCCACGCCGTCGGTCTTGCTGATGAGTGAGAACTGCATGGCGCCGATTTTGCTGCGCTGCGTGGACTGGGGCGTCGGCCCCGAGAGCGACGAAGACATGGACGACGTCAAGTCGCGGCGGAGGAAGTTGCGACGCGGCGCTTGACCCGACCCGGACACGTGCAACACGCAGGCGTCGATGAGCTCCTGGCCCTTGGGCGTCGAGTAGAGCTTCCGCACGACGTTGTAGCCGACCCACTGCTCGTAGCGATGCAGCGCGCCTGCGAGCTCCAGCAACGACAGCTCCTTGGCCTGAGTACGGACCTTCTCGTACTCTGAGGTCATGAGCGCGATCAGCAGGTTCATGGCCACCACGATCACCACGATCACGTACGCTGTTAGCAGCAGGAACGCCAGGTAATTTCGAGCTCGGAGACTGTCGTCGAAGCTGTAGTTGTCGCCGTAGTTGAGCTCGCCGAAGGTAGTGAGGAACACTATCCGCATCGCGCTGAAGAAGTCCGTGTACGGCCCCGCCCCGTGGTAGAGCAGGAAGAATCCGCCTGAGAACCCCAACAGCAGCAGCAGATACTGGAACAGGAACCGCGCGACCACCTTGAACATCCGTGCGAAGGTGAATATGAGCACGCTGAAGTAGGACGACACCAGCAGCGCCTGCATGAGGTTCACGCAGAGCAAGATGCTCAGCAGACTCAGCATACACTCGCGTTGTGTGTCGTGCCCCTCGTACACTTCGAACGGGATGGTCCCCAACATGAGCAGATACGTGAACACATCCAGGAAGTTCCACACGGACCGCCAGTACTGCGTCGGGTTGGAGCGCCACTCCTTGAAGAACTCGACGTAGAGAAGATGGTACACTGCCAGAGACCAGCAACAAACCTTCGTGATGCCCACGAAATAGTCCACGACCGAGTCGAACGCAATCCACTTGTGCATCATCTCCCTCTTCTTGCCGTCTTCGTCGACAACAACTTCCATCTTCGGGAGCAATAGGTTCGACAGATAGAAGAACGTGACCATCAGTACGTACAATGACAACTGCTTGCGGTGTGCGGTCGCTCCGAACAACTCCCACTTGAGATGGATAGCATTCCGAACCACTGGATGCGTCACTGCAGAGTTTTTGATCGTCTTCTTCGACGAAAGACTAGGCGTCAATGTACCTGTCGGGTTCACGATCTGCTCCAAATGGTCGCAAATCTCAAAAACCTGCAAGAAACATAAAGTGAAAAAGCGATGAGTTTGTCGTTTAGCTTTTCAATGCCACCGAAGTAAGATATCCAAAACTTACCTCGACGAATCGGTACACTTTCTCTCCGTTGATACGGTTCACTTCCAGCGCGTAATGGTCCAAGAAAAGCGGTAAGGCTGACGCGTGAACCTTCAAAAGTTGTTCAAGCACGACGCCATTCCACTTGGTGTCTGGGCCTTGTCCAGGTTCGTATCGCACGGACCGGCTGAGCTTGGGATTCCGCGGCTTGGCGATGGACTGGGGCGTACTCAGCAATATCTCAATGATCTCGTACTTGGGTGTAGACGACCACAACGCTGTGTACAGCGGAGTGTGCCACGCTTCTTTTGACGGCGACTCGAGATTCTGGCACGAAGCCGTCGCATCAGCGCCTTGTGAGAGTAAGAACATGCAAATGTCGGGCATGTTGTGCTCAACCGCAATATGCAACGCCGTCTTCAGCTGTTTGTTCTGCGGGATGTCAAAGTTTGTGTTAAGACTGTTGCGTTTTCAGTGAAGTTAGGTGGTAACATGCACATACCGTTTTGTTGATGTCTAGTTGTGCCGATTCAACGAGATATTTGATCATCGTGGCGAAGTCCGGGTGTCCGTGAGCTGCGACGAGGTGGAGTAATGTATCCCCAGTAGATTCAATGACGCATTGCGGCGCGATAACCTTCTTGAGCGTCTTGATGCCGTATCGGATTGTGTTAAGAAATACATTGTGCACGATGACGCCACTCGGATCATTCTCATACACCGTGGATTCTTGAAATTGAGGATAGCACTCATCCAAGAACTGAACAAAAGAGGGTGAGTATTGCTAAAAATGAGAAGGAGAGTGACAAGAGTTATTGCGTGCGTACCTTGTAGTACAGCTCTTCGGCTTCCGCGTAGTCTTCCTTGTGCTTCGTCTCGTCCTCGACGCGAATAAACAACGGGAGTAGGAGGGGGAAATGCATTTGGATCTTCTCCTTGCAGTCGTGGGCCGCGTTCTCTTCATCCGGCAATGACTCTGTCTCCTTTAGCAGGTACTCGACCAATGCACTGCGCTCCTCGAACGATGTATGAGCCTCGTCCAGCGAAGCTTTGATCGTAGCGGCAAAGTTGATAGGCTTCCAGAATTGAGGGTTTTCTGTTGGCTGGTCAAGTAGTCGGTTGTCTGGGGCTTGACACTCTTCTTTTGCCGATGCTCCCATTTCAATCAGACCTTCGCAAAAGCCCAATGCTCCCACCTCTGCTGCAACATGCAACGGTGTTTTTCCTTCCCAGTTCTGCGTGATAACTCACAGCACGTTAGTAAAAAACTATCACTAAGTTCTTCATCTTTTGCAAACTTACCGGTTTGCTGATCAAAATACGGAGAAAGCGAGGAGCTTCTAAAGTTCCCAGCCACCGGGGTGAACTGAGCACTTGACGTTGCTCTTCCACTGAAGGAAACGAAGCGCGCTGGACGAAACTTTGAAGGAAATAGTGCAAGACGGTATCGCCACGATCGGTATCTACTTGGGCGACCGTGTCGTCTGTGAAGGCAGATATGCCGTCCTGTATACCTCTGCACAACTGCACAATATGGTCGCGCGAGCAAGAAGTAAAATCCTTGGACGACCCCATCACTGTGCGAAATAGCGGTCCTTTTCGCGATGCCGACAATTGAATCACACTGGGGAATATCTCACTGTCGCTCGATATCTGTACTGCACCAAGTGATTGAAGCGCAGAAGATGCCATGGTGCACTGTCGATCTGCAGCGACGTCTAGCGGGGTTTCACAAAAGCAGTTCTTCACAATAACAATAAAGAATCAAACACACATACACAATTGGCATCAATGTCTACGCATCTCCCAACAAACGTGAAATCGCAGATACCTGAGTGTTGATCGCAATATTTCCGACCAAATGAAGACATCGAATGATGTAGTAGCAGTGTTTGTCTCCTGCACTCGAGGCTGCAACATGGAGCAATGTATTCATGCTGCAGTCTCGTATCCTTAGTGTCCCGTACTTCTGCAACGTCGCTTGCACGCCGGATGACCTGGAAACAAGTGATTAGAATGAAATAGCGTCGAACTCACCACGTCAAGCAGCCTTACATCAGCTTAGCGTAGATCCGCATTAAGCACGTCTCCGTCACCGATATCCAGCTTCCTATTGAAGACGTAGGCTGGCACAGCACCATTTGCTGGTCCTCTCGCTCCATGTCCGATGCATTTACGTAGCCCAAGAGGAGGCGGCACACCTCTTTGTGTCCGTGACTAGCAGCCAAATGAAGAGCAGTCCACGCCGACATATCCTACAAGATTTAAAGAGAGTACGTAGACATTAGAGACCATTACGCTTACAACTCGCCAGCTTACTCACTTTGTGATTCGCGTTGGCATGATACCGAAGTAGAAGTTCACATCCGAGCACGTTTCCCCGGACTGCATGATAAAAATGCGGAGTTCTCCCTTTGTTGTTCTATCATATCAACCGTACGTTGGGTCAATATAATTATCAGCACGACACATTCTACAGGTACATTACCATCGTGTCGACCGTGACGCCGTATTGCTGCACAAAATATGTGATCGTGTTTTCTCTTTCAAGGCAGCAAGCATGATACATTGGAGTTCTGCCTTCATTGTCCTGTTGACACCAGATTCATAAGTATTAGTATATAGCGCAATACTTTAGCGATCGCAATTCGCACCTTGGAGTTGAGGGACGCTCCATGGTCCAACAGTATCTCACAAGCCTTCAGGTTCCCAGATGCCGCGGCAAAGGATAACGCAGTTACCCCAGCCGTGTTCTGAATAAAGAGCACCATGTGCAACACGTCAAACTAAGAAATGCACACGAATCGCCAATTGCACAGCACTACTAACCTTTGCATTAACGGGAGCACCAAACCGCAGCAGTTCTCGAAGAATGACCGGGTGGGGAATAGCCTCTCGAAGTGGGTTCCGCTCCTCACCCCCAGTCATCCTCTGCTCGAAAACAATTATAAAAAAACAGCAAAAGATAAGAAAATTACACTAAGGACCATAGCGCGCTCCCGGCACGCCTCACCGTAATATCTAACGAGACGCCTGCTTTAACCAGCAGCACCACCTCATCTCGTTTATCCGTGCTGATGGCTAGCAATAGTCGCTGCATCACAGTAAAAAAACAAAAGTTAGCAACAAGTACATTATTTTCTTCCTATTTATCCACATCCACCCTCCATACATGCACCGCCTGCTCCGGGTCTGCTGCAACCAGCACTTGACACACCAACAATCGGTCGTTGCGCAGTGCAATCGCCAGTGCAGTGCTTCCGTCCGATGCCTACAAGCAGAAAAAAAATCGCCGCCGTCAAAAGTTGACTATCAAATTAAAAAGACCTTCTATCTGATCCCCCCACCACTGCAGAAGATGACGCCCCGTTCGCCAGCAGTTCCTCACAAATGAGACTGTCGCCTCGCTCTGCTGCTACCATCAATGGCGTCCATCCGCCCTTGTCCTAATTGTCGGCAGCGGTTGATACGCATTAAATTGCCAATCAAAGGGTTTTGCAACTTGAAATTTCAATGCGACTGCCTTACACGGGCGTCCACAATGGCCAGTGATATGTCACCATCTATGGCATCGAACAGGTTGTGCTGGATGGCCAGATGCAGCAGCGTTCGGCCCGCCTCGTCCTGACAGGAATTTATTAACTTAGACATCCTCGGTGCATTTTGTAGGTGAATAGGGAGTGATGCAGACACGTACGCGGTACTGCGGGTTCTGATCGTACACGCGTTTAAAGGCGCCGACGTCGCCGTCGTTTAGAGCTCGCTCCAGCTCTTGTTGCGCCGCCGCGTCCATTACCGACGAGTTCGAGGAATTCAAGAGTGACCAAACAAGTGGAATTTCTGTCTGATTTGTGAAAGGGCTCTCATAGTTGATATCCACCCATGCATGCAGTGTCTACCGATAGACTATTTCCTGGGTCGTATACCGGTCTGCTCGGCTGTTTGGGTCGGCGTTTCGGGTAGAATGATACTGCGTGAGCTCCTCGTTTGCACCGCCAATTTCGCTTCGCTCATGGCGGGCAAGGCGTCGGTACTTAGATATTAACTCCTTGTTAGGGCACCTACTCCGGCCCACGCGCCGACCATTGCAGACCTTCGCTTTGCTTCGGTTGCAAACGGTCTCTCTGAGGCCTCTGAGGACATAGATAAACACTTGAGATTTGTATTGGAATCGCCGACCCAAACAGCCGAGCAGACCGGTACACGACCCAGGAAATAATCTACCGTGTCTACCTAAATGGTTAAAAGGAAGTTGTCCGGCCGAGTGTCATTTTAGTTGAGTTTGGTTGGTTTCGTGTCTGGAATGGAAGTGGAAGTTTGCCGTGTCAACGTGCCCCAAGACCCACCGAGACTTCAGATACCGGTATCCCACTTCCTATACATGTGCCGGTACGATGGAACTCGGTCTACAGTTGCATGTCAAACGAATTCTTATCCTATGCGGAAGTGATATGGAGGACCTCCATTGGAGGTTGCTGCAGGGACATTGATCTATTATAGCAAGACTACCCTTTACACGAAGCCCCCAGCCCTCCAATCTAGCAAGCGGTGCCCATGCTCCTCCTGGACGAACAAGCTTTTTTCTGAATGTACTTGGCTGAGATGGGAGTCACTTCCGTCGACACGATTCCCGAATTAGTGAGCAAGCTGCTGGTATCTGACCGTCCTGAGGGCGGAACAAACTGTTCATGAGACTACAGTATCGCCCTCTCGTCAAGAATGCAAACGACGTTGCTAACAACCAAAAAGCTTACGGGATGTGTCTGCCTAATGAGATCTCGGTGTTTGCAATGGAGCCATGTGTGCACACGTACGCACAGTTCGCTGAAAAGTTCGCCGTGCTGACCCCCATCGGTCTCTGTCCGGACCAAGGTGGTCGCCTGTGGGGCCCACAGCAACGAAAGGCTCGGCGGGTGTAGTGCGTGCTGGCACTTTCCTCGCGGTGGTCGGCTGAGTTGAGTCGAACGCAGCGGAGAAGTCCGGCGGACTTGACCAGAGCCTGTGCCGCTGTGTCCCTACGACTTGGTGGAGAAGCGCCGAACTTTGAGCACTAACGCTGGCCACGTTTGGCTTCCGCTGGCTTGTGGCACCAACTACAACCGCTGAGCACTTCCAGCGTAGACACAAAGCCGCACAGAACGAATTTCAGTGAGAAATCCGCCACTGCTCTGGTCGAGGGCTTCAAGTCGTCATCGGGTCTTCTACTCTATAGAGCGCACGGGCTATCGTATCGGCTTTCGGTGCCGAGTCTTCCACACTTGCCGACGCACTAGCGGCAGTCTATAAATCTTCATCTCATAGTCCCAACCGCTTCGTCGGTACAAATGACATCACGCCAGCGCGGCGTACTTCAATTCCTAGCAGGCTTCGTCGGGGTGACAGTGCTTTGCACGGGGCTAGTGACAGCGCAGAATAGCGGGAGCGGCCCTGGTGTCCTTCGGACTAGCGCAGACTCTTCGAGTAACAGCAGCAGCGATGACGACGATACCGCGGCGTATTTTGCACGCGGATACGCGTCCACGATGGCGGAGGACGAGCAACGGTTGACCATCATGACCAACTCCCTCCTCACCGAAAGCGTCTGCGACGGCGAGCCCATGGTAATACTCAAGTCTGCAACTGTTCCGACAAACGGGGCGTGTTTGACAGCGCAGAGCAGGTATAACCTCTCGTGCGCGTGTCTTTCGGGCTATACCAACACAACAGCATGGAGTTTCCGCATCGGTGTGCCCAACATCAAACAGACGTCTCCATTCCCCACGACAATTAGCCAAGGAAATGTCCTTCAAGTGAACGCGCTGATGATGCTCGACATTCCTCCAAACCTACGTATCTTGTACGGCGTTCGTATTTTTGCTAGGAATTTTGTGTTTTTGTTGTGCGGTAACCAATACTTGTATGCTAATTCTCCATGTCTGTGTTGTGACAGCAAAATACAGGGGGAGAGCAGCAACGTTGTTCCCGTCAATTTAGAGAAATCAGCCTCTGGAGACGACGTGCTGGCGATCGTTCGTTCACAGGAGGTGTCAGCTCTCACGAAAGTGTACGTACTTGTAGGATTCCTTAGGGGTTGTTTTCTTTGTCTCATCTAACGTTTTTCTTGTGCTGTTGCAGCGACATATTGAACTTAGACCTCTCTGAAGTTCCTATCGGAGACGGTTTTGTTCCATCGACACTGTCAAGCCTGTACGTGAGTGTGGATGCTGTTGTGGAACCTGTCGCTGCCTCTAAAACTCATGTTGATCTTTGTAGTTTGATGCGCCGCTGTAATCTCAGCAGCCTCAGTCAATCATTTCTGGAAAGCTTCACCGCCCTCGCGTCTCTGTACGTCCTCCATTCACGCAGCGCTTTAAGCTATTATTTTTCTGTCCTCTTACGCTATCGTTTTAACTGGTACTACAGGAATGTGGCTGCAAACAAGCTATCCAGTATTTATACCAGCCTGCCAGGATCTGCCGAGGCCTTGAACGCAATGACTGACATGTGAGTAGCTTTCGTAAAACCCAACATTGTTTTCCAGTGTACTAACTAGAATGTGATTTGTGCAGCAATTTGGCGAACAACAGCTTTACCGAGTTTCCATCGCAACTACTTCAGTTTCCCAATCTTCGAAACCTGTACGTTTTAGTCCACATTTCACTTCATGATTCAAGACATTGACTTACTTTCATTTGCCGCAGTGACCTGAGCGGAAACAACATCACGAACTTGACAGTCACCAGCGACGAACTTGCAGCTATTTCGCAGCTTTCAGTGTTTCAAATCGATACCCCTGCGACCTTCGTGGGCAACGGAAGCGGCTGCGATAGTGGTGAATGGCAAAAGGTGCACAACACGAATTTCTGCGTTTTGAACAGTACGAGCAACACTTCATCAGCGACCGTGGCTAGTGAAGGCAGCGGGGATGATACTACCAACTGGGCTATTTTCATGCTGGTAACGGGCTTCGGAGGATGCCTCATGGGGTTTCTGCTGTTTTTCCTGGCCACCAAATTCGTGCAGCACCAACAAGAACGCAAGAAAAGGTCGACTTCGCCGGGTGCTGAAGATGTTCAGACTTCGCGAGCGGTGGATATCACAGTGACACAAGAGTTCTACAACTCGCTCCATCCCACATTGAATGCAGATTTGCTCAATGACCCGCTGATCATGTCATTCCGACTAAAATACAAGGACCTGCACATCGGTCGCTGCATCAGCAAAGGCGGCTTTGGACTGGTCTACACCGGTATGTACAAGCACCGACGTGTGGCCATCAAGAAGATCATGCGCGAAAAGTGCGAGAAGCTCTCGCAGATTCGCATGTTCATTCGTGAGATCACGCTCATGGGATATCTTAAACATGAACGCATTGTGGAATTCATCGGCGTTGCCTGGGATTCGCTGCGCAATTTGAGCGCCGTAACTGAGTACATGGAGCGTGGAGATTTGCGCGATGTACTTCATACTCTGAAACACCAGGGCAGCAACCTGGACCGTGCGCTGACGTGGCAGGGAAAGAAACTTACCATTGCGTTGCATATCGCCGAAGGGCTCGCATATATGCACTCACTAAACCCAAAGGTGATTCACCGCGACCTCAAATCCAAGAACGTCCTGCTGAACAACGAATACGAGGCTAAACTAAGTGACTTCGGCGTCTCACGTGAGCGCCTTGTGGCAGATGTCAATGGTGGTCCCGGCAGGTTCATGACCCCCGGTGTTGGCACGTCGTTCTGGATTGCTCCAGAAGTCTTGCTCGGCCGTGACTACGACGAGCGAGCTGATGTATTTTCCTTCGGCGTCGTGCTGTCCGAGATCGACACGGATGACTACCCATACTGGAACTCCGGAACCGTCCCAGCACAAGATAATCCCGATGAACGGCGCTCACAAGAGCAGAAGATATTGGAGAAAGTGGCGCTGGGCTCGTTGCGACCGACATTTTACAACGACTGTCCGCCCGGAGTTCTGGCGCTGGCTGCGAGTTGTCTCGAAGGTAGACCTGAAAACCGACCCAGTGCATCTGAAGTTGTCCTTACGATCAAAGAGCTCATGCGCGAGATGCAGTTCGACAACAATCGGCCGCAATCCGAGCCGGAACCCGATATTGCCACAGCGGGCTTCTTATCGAGCACATAGGACGACCGAGCTGTTTATCTTGGACAAAGCGCGATACGGACGGAGTATTCGCCGCACTATGAATACAAACACACTATAGAAGTAAGTACTTGACAAGAGGCAGACACCATCAAACTAGCTTTAAAAATGCTTAACGTGTTGCCACATTGTTTTCATCAATCACAAAAACTGCGGTGCAGCCTAAGCAGCAATCTTCTGCTTCTTCAGTGCTGCCTCAGCAGTTTCCTCAGCCTTCGGAGCTGCGTTGGCCGATACGGTCTTCTTTGAGTCACTGGCCGCTGCCACCGGCTTCATTTTATACACAGGAACTGACGTCCCAGCTCCTTCAACACGCTCGAATGCCCCAGTGTCTTCCTGCAAATACGCTCTGTTCACACAAAATCACACATAAGTGCCGTTATTACCAAAATAAAAAATATAAGAAATGTTCACAACGTACGTGACGAAAGTACGCAGGTGTTCTTTTCCACCGAGTTCGTGCTCGCTCTTGGGGTAACTCTCCAGAATCTGGTCGCACACTTGGTCCGCCGTCATACTCGTGAGTTGCTTGTGATATTTGGCCTTGTCAAAAGCCTGGCATGAAGAAAAGAAGGAACAAAAAAAATATCAGCCACATCAGCCCATCACCTCTCTAAACTTTAGCACCACCTAAATCCCTTTTACCTTTTGGATGATCTTGAATCCACTCATAGTGCTGATGGTAGAGCGAATGGCGCAGAGGAAATAGACCCTGGCGTGACCAATTTTGAGCGGCATTTTGGACGTGAGCTTGATTGTCTGGTTCTTGGTCACAAATTTGCCGTCCGCGAACATCCCGTTCTTGCCGAGGCATTGCAACTCGAAGCAGCTGTCCGTTTGGTTCCACTGGATGCGCGCGTGCAGCCGCGAGATGGCCTTCTGCTCCCCCAGCGCGATGCGGTGGTCGGGCAGCGACGAGATGGGCCCGCGTCCGAGCTCCGCCGGCAGGTGCGTGATGAGCTTCTCGAAGGGCGTGTCGCCATCCACGCGGCCGCTGAGCTTGGCGTAGGCCAGCGGCGGCCGCTTCTCCACGAACTTCTTCTCGAGCGCCTTCTTGCGCTCCTCGAGCCCAGGCGCCTGCATATTGGTTGTTGGCAATTTTTGTGTGTGTTTTGTGATGGATGCTACTATTGAAGAAACACACAAACCTGGTTTTAGTGACAATCTGTATGGACTATAATTCTGACAGTTTTTGCGATTAGTTGAAGGTGACTACAAAACGATATCTTATCCTGAGTGTAAATCGGTCGCGTTTCGTAGCCATCACACCAATTTCACTCGCTGTAACTTTGCGACTTGTCCACCAGCAACCGCGTTGGCAATGGGTGCTGTGTGCTGAAGGTGAGTTGTCTCCATCGAGGTGAAGCGTTTCCTACCCAGCATAGGCTTCTCGCGTCGTGCTCGGTTTCAGTCGGTTTTGATGGCTGTCCTCGTTGCTCATTCAGGTCGGCTTTGGGCCTTTCCAGTCTCTCTACGACCAACTTCTTCCACCACAGAGCTGAAGGACGAAACCCCGGCGGTCTGCTAACATGTGCGTGCGTGCCACTTCAAGTCGCGCTCTTGTTGAGCTGCTGCCTCATTATGTAACTGCAATTCAAGGGCGTTAGTGCCGATTAGTTCGTGGCACTTGACCTCAACTCCGCTGCCTTCTCTGGACGAGAGATGGCTGTGTGGTTCCTCGCCGAAAAGCCCAATAATTCACCACTCATGCACAAAATAAACCATCCTGGCGTCGGACTATTCCCAGCCACCGAGCGCAGGCTAACACGGTTACTAATTGAGTGCGATATATCACTTGAGGTGGTGGACAGCACGGCGCTCGGTGTCCGGTCTTCAATCGTCCCAGTAGCTGCTCCACCAAGATGAGCCCGTTGCTCGCCCCTACTAACGTACGAGGCCATTGCGGTGCAACAGTTCGACATCAACTTGCAGCGACACTTGTAGCAGGACGCCGACCGAAAGCCGGTCCAGGAGCTGAACTCATCGGTGCCGCGTATAGCGCGCCTGTGGCCTCGGGAGCCCCGACGAAACGCTCGAGTGCCTCAAGTCGAGCATGGCACTCACAAGTACAGCGGCATGTTGCAGTAATTGACGTTACTTCAGGCTCGGGGCGCCTTCGCCACGAAAATGCACCGCCCCTATAGTGCTCGCGGAAGCTTTCGATCGCTCCGCCACAGAGGCGAATGCTGTCGGGCTTTTCTTCTGCCTGACAGACGCAGCTGCAAGCAGACCGGGGCTGTCCTGGATGTAGCGTGGCGGAAGTATCACAACTGCATTTCACGTCTAACGGCGTAGCCCCCCGCCCGAGTCCTTCTCGCACCACAATCCATTGCGATGGTGTCTCTGCGGGGCTTACAACCCACCTCCACCGTGAGTGGGAGTTCGGCCAGTTCCAACTCGACTGCCACTTCCTCCTCGAGTACATCTACATCAACTGCCACCAATTCAGTGGCCTCTACGGCACCATCGTCGAACTTTACGTCAGTGACCACCAAGAAGGAAACCACCTCTTCCGGTGAAGTGACCACGACAGTCACCACCACCACGACAACTGTGAGTACGAGCGCCAGCACCAATACCAATACAGCGTCGAACACGGTAAATCCCAGCGGTGTGACCAGCTCGAGCAATGCTGCGTCGGAAGGTAACACAGGCAGCGTCTCAACTACAACAGTCACAACGACCGATGGGGAGGGGTCTTCACCCGTGACCACAGTGACCACGGACAACGGTGTGAACACGACGATCACCTCAACAACGAAGGATGCAACAACCGGACTCACAACTGTGACGACCACGACGAAGACGGACTCGGACATGAACGGGTCTGCCAGTAGCTCCAGGACGTGGACAACGACGTCGGGGGGATCTTCGACTTCCGCTAACACAGCGGAGACTAGCACAACTGACACCCAGGAATCGACGGGGGCTGCAGGAGCTTCAACATCGACAAGCGCAGTTACGACGTCGTCATCGACAGGGGCTACGATGGAAGGAGCCTCAACGTCGACGACCACGAGAAATGGCAGCAGCACTGGTGCCACCTCCAGTGTAGCAACAGGCGGAAACTCGGCTAGCTCCGTGGCAACGGTTAACGGAGCAACTGCAGCTAGCACCACGACAACGGGATCCACCAACGGTGAGGCGAACTCGGTCACTACGACCGCATCATCCAGGGCCGGAACCAGCTCGACTAGCACAAGTGTGACCACAAGTACTAGCTCCTCCACGGGTGAAAGCACTTCGTCTGGCAACTCTGCTACTACCACGACGAGAACAACGAGCTCATCGACTGGATCGACAAACGGTGCGAACCCTTCGACTGCAAGCACGGCAACTACAACAAGTGCATCAACAAACGGTGCCACCGAGAGCTCAACCACCACAACCACTGAAGCAACCGGATCCCAGAGCACTGCGACCTCTGATTCCAGCAAAACTAGCAGCAGCAGCACTGAAGCAACAACCGTCTCGGCGGCAGCATCATCCGGTGGTTCCACCGCAAACTCGGCTACTGGCTCGACAAGTGGCTCCAGTTCCGGCGTGTCCTCCAGTTCGTCCAGCTCTTCATCTTCTTCGTCGTCGCTGGCGAGTTGGTTCCTCACCAACTTCCGCAACGACGAAACTCAGCTTGTCGTAGGATCCAGGAGTTCGAATATGACGACGGGTGCATCGCACCAAGTGTGCAATGGCCTCCCGGCCTTGGTCACTCGTTCTGATTCGGAGACGCCGAACGGCGGTTGTCCGGAAGAACTGACTGCCCTCAACGCATCTTGCACATGCATCACGGGTTACGAGGAGACGGACAGTTCATGGGCGTTCCATGTCACGACCGAGTCATGGAACTCGACCACAACCACGACCACACGTGCAACGACACAGACGTCGTCGGATGAGTTGGCTATCAACACCATCCGACCGATCTGGGTGTCCTCTGGACTGGAGACGCTGGAAATTGAAGGAGTCGGAGACTCCCCGGCTGCAATCACGTTCATTGATGAGAACCGTGTGGCTTCGAGCTCTTCGCTGACCCTTGTGCGGTCGACGAGCAACTCTACCAACATCTCAACGCTGTCGATCTACAACATCGATCTGAACTCTGCGGCCAAGAAGAACTCGGATTTCGTGCCCGCCACCGTGAAGAACCTGACGCTGAGAGACTGCAACATCTCGACGCTTAGTAGCAGCTTCACGCGCGAGTGGAGCTGGATCCAGTACCTCGACTTGTCCTCGAACAACATTGACACGGAGTATGTGGGTGGCACTGAGATCAAGGAGCTCAATATGTCGCACAACGCGCTTGCGATGTTCCCTGCGGCGACTCTGAATTCGAGCAGCTTGGAAGCGCTGCACATCCAGGGCAACGACATCGAGGACTTCAACGTGAGTCAAGCTCAGTTCAAGCAGATTCAGGGCCTCTCGGCCTTCACGGCAGACCAACCAAACTCTGCATCGACCTGCGACGGCGGAGCCTGGCAATCGGCTCACGGCACAACTTTCTGTGTGCTCGGTGCATCTACTGCTGCAGTACCTGACTCGGCTCAGTCGTCGGGGTCAGACAGCGATGGTGGCCATGGTGGTCTCGGCTTGTTGGGCTACTGGCTCATCGCGGGTGCTATCATCGTTTTCTTCCTGCTTCTGCTAGTGATCCGGCAGCGTCGCCGCCACAACCACGAACGTGACAGCAGCCCGATCGTGTCGCCCGAGGCCGTCGAACCCACCACTCCCAAGTACAACGCGGACGATGCTTTCGGTGATGCCCTGAACCGCGACGCTGCTGCTGGTGCCAAAGCTGTTGGCTCAGGCGCATACCCCGGCTACGGTCGTTCGCACGGCAACAGCGTCGACAGCGAAGACACAGCGCTGGGCGTGAGTTTGGCTAGTAACCCGGTCTTGGCTGCCTGTCGACTGGACTACGGTGAAGTGACACTTGGTCGCTGCATCAGCCGCGGTGGCTTTGGTCTTGTATTCGTCGGCAGCTACCGTGGGCGGCAGGTTGCGGTGAAGAAGATCCGCAACGAGCGCGACGTCGAGCGCGAGCAAGTCGAGCAATTCGTGCGTGAAATCTCGCTCATTTCCGGACTGCAGCACCCTCGGATCGTCGAGTTCATCGGAGCATGCTGGACCACGCCAGCCGAGCTGTCGGCAGTGACGGAGTTGATGGAGCGCGGAGATCTCCGCGATGTCACGAGGCGGTTTAAGCGCCGTGGTTACCGCCTCACGTGGGAGGCTCACAAGACAGTCATCGCGTTGCACATTGCAGAGGCTTTGACGTACCTGCACGGGCTCAGCCCGACGGTGATTCACCGCGACCTGAAGGCCAAGAACGTGCTGTTGAACGCCGACATGGAGGCCAAGCTCAGCGACTTCGGTATCGCTCGGGAACGCAGCTTCTACGACGGCAGCGAGCACATGACGGTGGGCATTGGCACGTCGTTCTGGATCGCCCCGGAGGTGCTGCTCGGTCGGGACTACGACGAGCGTGCTGATATCTACTCGTTCGGCGTGGTGCTCTCCGAGATCGACACGGATGACTACCCGTACTGGAACGCGCAGCACCCGCCGCAAGGCAAGGTGCAGGAGAACGAAATCCTCCGCCTCGTGGCTCGCGGTGCCAAACGTCCAGCCTTCTCGGACGACTGCCCGCCCGCCATCTTGGAGCTGGCTGCTCGGTGTCTCCGCGCCGACCCGGGAGAGCGTCCGAGCGCCTCCGAGATTGTCGTCTACCTGCAGCAACTGGTTCAGGACCGCAACTCGAGTGCGTCCTTTTCATCCATGGGGGTGCGACCTGGCAGCTTGTTCGACTTCAACACCCGCAGCACCAACAGCAGCTCACCTTCACGCACCGCTCCAGCGAATACTATCGTGAACTTGCGCTCCTCCGGCCAAACCCAGCAGAGCCAAGCTATGGCGGTACCCTCGTCGGCCGCCGCAGCATACGCCGCTGGACGACGCACGAAGAAGACCACAACGACGACCACTACAACCACAACTGCTTCGTCGAGCGCTGGAACTTCTGGTTCGCGCCCAACAGCAGCCGAGGCGCTTGCTCCGGCACACGAAGTGGTGGTGCCTTCACCGCAAGTGACTCACCAAGTGGTGCGGACGAAGTTGCCTTCCAAGGGTAAGCGCACCACCACCACGACGACAACAACCACGTCGCGGTGTGCCGAACAGGGCGGTACCAGTGGCAAGACGACCGGACACTTTATCACCAGTGTGGCGGCTGGAAGCTCCGATGGAGACAGCAGCGGCCGTAGTTTCGGCAGCGAGAGCGTTCCGTCGAGCCAAAGTCACGCTGGGCTGCCGTACGCGGGCCCCACGTCACCCGCCAGCCTTCGCGCCAACCACCAGGCGGCGTTGGATAATTTAAACCAGCAGCGACAACTGAGCTCTTCGAGTGGAGAAGAGAAGCACAATACCTCAGCCGTTGGCATCGATCGCCGAGGGGAGGGCTGGGTTGTGTACCAGTATGAGGATCTCAAGGAGCTGTAGGTATGTTTTTGCTTCAGGGAGAAGTTTTGTCAATCAATGGATATCGATACGCTCTTGTGTTCATGAGAAGTGGGTAAAACATGTACATGTAGTTACTCCGATTCGCGCTCTGTGAGGGTTGTTGTGGTTAAAAGATCGTCGCTGATCTCGTCCTTTGCTTCAAGCTTCGATTTCCGATTCGCGAATATGATAAGAGTCGCCCCACAGCAATGCCAGCACCAATCATCCAACACACGATAAGCGAACGACAGGAGTTCTTAGACGTCTTTTTTCGTCGGTGGGATTGTCTCCATAGGCCAAACTAATGATTGCAATGACTGCCAAAATGACAGGTACGAAGCGTTGTATGTTGATGACCTACCGTCTGCAGAAGAGAATCAACAACACGTAGCGTCAAACAGATAGAAATGAGAATACGTACGAGTATATGCCGACGCTCTGGAACCGGTCTTACCAACGTTTGCGCGGACATACTTTCGTACCACCACCAGCACGTGAACTTGGCCCTCATCCCGTTCAAAATTTTCTCCAAAGCACCTATCGTTTTTGAGCCACATCGTGGGATTCATCTCGTCCCCGAAGCCTTGCCGACGACCATCTGCATCGATAATTTGTGGACGACCGTCTCCATCGAACACCACAGCTGCAGCGCCAGCCGCATCCAGCCACGCGCCAGAATTTCTCTTCGCCAGGAAGAGCTGCAAGTCAAAAGCCTTGATGTCTTCCATCGACGTCTTCTTGATCACGCTCTCCTTCAACGCGTAGACCGACGCAGCCTTGTCGATCTCCACCTCGAACAAGCCCCTCGGCATACCAACGATCGAGCAGACGAGCTTCATCTTTCCGCGAAGCGGCAGATTCTCGAATGAGAAAGGTGCAAGAAAGAATTTGTTAACGTACCTAAGCTGAAGAAGTCTGTGAACTTCATCCATCAAGTATTGTCTCGCCTCAGTACAAGGCTCATGTAAAACCAACACTTCCAGCCTGGTGTATGCTGCTATCGGATCTCAGTATGTAAATACTGGAAATGTGTTTTTTTAATTAGAGGAGGAATTCTCGAACTTGACGTGCATATAAAATCGTCTTCTTTCGTGCTCCGGGAGGGCTGTTGTGGCTTATCGTCGCCTTCCCTTTCACCGGATTCAAAATTCACTCCAAAACACGGTCACTAGCATCGCACTTGATCCTCGCGGGGTTCTTCTCCTTGATCGTCTTCTTCAACACAGAAACCAACTCAGCATCGTCGATCTTCACCTCGAGCACACCTCTCGAGCACACCTCTCGCCACATCAACGATGGATGTTGTGTTCGTAGCTACATCAAAACATGTTTCGCGTTCAAGTCATCTTGTCGAACTTGAAGCTTTTTGTAAAGTGATCGCCAATGCACTTCGATGCAGCAGATACTTGGTTTGTTTTTCGCGGCCCTCGCCAACCGAATATGAAGTCAGAATGCGTCGAGTTAGCCCAATTGACGTGATCGCCTTTCTAGAGGAAACTCCTGTTACACACAACTTTTTTGCTGATACCCGCCTTACTTCTTATGCGCGTTTCAGCTTCCGGGAAAATCCATATCTACAACAGGCGCCGAATCTGTAGCATTGCTACATGTACTCGCAGCATAATCCATTTGGAAATTTCGTTGACGACAATTGTGCGTCGCACCGAATTGAGTTACATAACTCTCTGTTGCACCCGCAACTGCAAAATATAGCGCCCGGAGTAGAGAGCATGAAGCATCTTGACTGACCAGCACAACTGCACTGCCCAGCTGGACGTTGGTGTTACGCATACCCCATCGTGGCGTCAGGCGAGGCACGTATTTTTCTTTATTTGCTCTCTTGGTCAGAGCACCAGCAACCGCCGAGTCAAGCTGACCCATTCAGGACTTGCGGTTTTTGGCGACTGGCACGAAAGTGCTGACTCCACGAAAGCCCACTTCGATTCACTACTATTTATACTGCCTCGCGGTTCACACTTGCTGGATGAGCGCTGCGTCGAATTCGGATCTCTCGGATGAGGACGTCGAGAGTGCGCAAAGCTGGTTCGTCGACAACTTCCTCGACGGCGAGACGCAGCTCTTCGGTGGCACAAATAACGCACTCAACGCCAGTCTGGAGGTGTGCGACGGACTGCCATCACTTGTAACACGGTCATCGACTGTAAAGCCCAATGGCGCTTGCCCCGCCATATTTACGGACGTGAACGCGTCCTGCACCTGTTTGAGCGGATTCGGCCATAGTGACGATGCCTGGGAGTTCCGGATACGAGTAAAAGGTAACGGCAGCAGTGCAACTACATTCCCGACTACGCAGGCAGCGACGGACACGTTAGAGATCGACGCCATCCAGACGCTCTACGTGCCCGACACTTTGCAGAAATTGTAAGACGAGACCAGCATCAGGTTTACTGATGTGGGTATTGAACTAACGTATTGACACTTGGCGCTTGCAGAAGTATTCTAGGCATCAGCAAATCGCCACTGTCGATCACATTCGTGCCAGAGTATCGAAATCACGCTGGTAATGAGTTTCCTATCGCCCGTACACTCGATTCAACGTCAAAACTCTCAACCATGTACGCTGGACTTGCGACCGTGGTCTTCATTGTTCTTGTTGCACTGATTGTGGTAGGTTTGCTGCTTTATCCTGTAGCGAGCTGGCAAATGTTGACATGTTCGAGACTGTCAGGAGTGTATCCGGCTTCATGCCGTCAACTACAACCAGCGTGTAAGTGGCGAATGCAATGCAGCGGGTTGTATTTGATTGGTTTACCTTGCTGAGCTGTGGTGTTGGTGAAAACTAGGACAATGCGGAATTGTAACATCACATCGTTTGGTTTCGAGTTCACTGCGGGGTTGAACAACCTTACACAGTTGTACGCTTCAACTTCTTCATGTCCAAAATTTTGGAAATTCAGCTGACGACGACCATGCATTTCAACGCAGAGACTTGTCTTCGAACAACATGGTCGCAGCCTACGCAGGCACAGGAAACCAGCTTTTCGCGAACCGGTGCTTTTTGACGTTGTGCGAATTGGAGGAATAGTACGTCAGCGGATGAGCGATATAGTCTGCGCTTACGTCTTCAAGTCTAACCATTCATTTGAACGCAGTAACCTGTCATACAACAAGCTCACTGTGTTTCCAGCGACACCGTTGAACGTGAAGACACTGCGGAAATTGTACGCACAGTCGCCGTTACTGCTCTATGTGCATCAAAAGTAGGCGATTAACAATTGTGCTCCGTGTTGGCGACCTTGGTTTTCAACAGCTACATCCAGGGGAACAATATAAGCAGCTTCGACGTGAACGCGACAACATTTGGGCAAATCGAAGACTTGGAGGACTTCACGGCAGACCTAGCTAGTGACTCCACGGTGTGCACCACGGGCCAATGGAAAACTACGCACGGCGCAAGATTCTGTGTTGCCGACATCACTGCAGGTAAGTGCTGGCACGATAAAAACTACAGTTTTGCCCTCTTCGATCTCTAACGACCCACCAACGTGTTCGGAACAGGCACTTCGAGTGGCACGAGCCCTCTCATTTTCGTGCTATTCGCTGGCATCGTGGTTGTGGTGCTGCTGGCGTGCGTACTGGTCTTACAATGGATCACCTACAGGAAAGACCGGTCGTCGGAGATTCACTCGCATGCATCCAGCGACGATCACTTGTACTCGATTTTTAACCCCGACTTCGAGGCCCATGAAACGATGCGTGTACGCCTAGCGACAGATCCCATCATTGTCACGAACAGACTCGACTACGACGAAGTGAAGCTCGGCCGGTGCATCAGTCGAGGCGGCTTCGGTTTGGTGTTTGCCGGGACTTATCGTACTCGGCGGGTGGCGGTGAAAAAGATCCGTGTGAATCGGGACGCCGAGGCAGCTCAAATTGAGCAGTTTATCAGGGAGATCACGCTCATGGCCATGCTACGACATCCACAGATTGTGGAGTTCATCGGCGTGGCGTGGGAGGCCCTCGTGGACTTATCAGCAGTCACCGAGCTCATGCAGCGTGGCGATTTAAGCACCGTACTACGCAACTGTCGAGAGAACGGGTACAGGCTAACCTGGAGTGAGTCCAAGGCCACGATCGCGCTCCACATCGTCGAGGCATTGACGTACCTTCACTCCTTGAGTCCGAAGGTGATCCACCGCGATCTCAAATCCAAGAATGTGCTGCTGAATGAGGAGATGCAGGCCAAGCTGAGTGACTTTGGCATATCACGCGAGCGCCACGACCTCGAGACGCACATGACCGCCGGCATGGGCACCTCTTTCTGGATTGCACCCGAGGTGCTGAACGGCCGGGACTATGATGAGAGGGCCGACGTGTTCTCGTTCGGCGTAGTGCTGTCCGAGTTGGACACCGACGACTACCCGTACTGGAACGCAGCCAACCAACCGCGTGGCAAGCTGCAAGAGGGCGAGATCCTGCAGCTCGTGGCCACCGGCCAACTGCGTCCGTCGTTCTCCAGTAGCTGTCCGCCCCCCATCCTGGAGGTGGCCAACCGCTGCCTGCAAGTGAGACCCGATGACCGCCCCAGCGCGGCGGAGCTGGTGCAGATTTTCCAGGAGCTGCTGCTGCTGGAGTAATCTTCCAGCTCGACGGACTTCCGAGCGTCCTCCCTGAGCATGGACAGCATTGAATAAGTTATTCAGAATAACCCACGTACATGTAGGATGGATGTATATTCCTAGGGTACCACAACGAACGCGACATTTATCATTAGGGACCACAAATATTTTGATTGGCCGAAATAATTTGCCCTGCCACTCCCGTGTTATTTATTATAAAGCTCCAGGTCTGTTCATGCACTTCGACACCTTGAGCGTGCAGGCTCTTTGAAAGACGAAAGAGTCTTTCGTCAGGCGGTATGCCGTCAACTATTAAATAAAAATAAAGCGACAAACGCAACAATGAACTCGGAAACTGCGAACAAATAATTGTTCTACACCACTTTCTCTATGCATTAGGATGACACCAGAGACGCAGCGCGAGTGCTTCTTCGGCGGCATGCTATCCATATCCTCCAACTTCGCGCGCGGTTGGTACATCACGACTGCAGTGCTACTTACGGCGCTGTCCAAGATCATACTAGAGGTCCTTGCGTCGATCAAGACGTTTATGGATTGGGTGCTCGGCAAGACTGGCCTCTACCTCGTGATCGTGTCCTAGCAGCTCGTGCGTTTGCACGACCAGCACGCTCATCGCTGACGTGGTCGGCGTGAGCATCCTCGAGAAGGAGATGTCGAGCAGTTCCGTGACGTTCACGTCCTTGAGCCCCGCTTGCAGATTCACGTCGCGCAGGGCCGAGAAGTTCACAACGTCCTTGACTTGCCGTGTCTGAACGTTTTGATGGCCACACGCCCCACGGTGGCATACACTACAACGAAGACACCTTCTTCCGAGACGGGCGCACCCGTCGATCTATCACACTGCACTTGATGCTCACCACCTCGGCAACTTGTCGCTCACGTACCACACCTCCGTCGTGGTGCTTGACCTCACAGTGCAGCTCCCACCGACCTCACACGCAGGTAGTGCTCGTTAGTGTACAGCTCATGTTCTGCTGGTCCTGGAGCAAAGCGAGCTCGAGCTTCTTCGTCCTGTGTCGAAAGGCCGACAGACCTCTCGTGTCCTCGCTAAAGCATGTCCACCTTGGAGTACTCGTTCACGAGCGAAGTGAGCGCGCTGACGTGCTTGATGGAGCACACTACGTCGTGGCCGCTCTTCTTGCCGGCCACATACTCGATGACCAGGTTCACACGCACGCGGGATCCGGGCACATAGCCGTTTATGAGGCTGTCCTCGTTCACATGCGCGAGGTGGCAGTGTACCTGCAGCATGGTCCAGTGAAGATCGCCTCGGATGCCTCCAGGTCCGCCTTGAAGCCGTCCACGGTGAGCGCCCTCGCCGAAGAGCGGCATGCACGTGGCCAGAAGGTAGATCTGGAAGTCACCCACGGGTAGCACATCCGCCGCGGCGGGCAGCGCCATCACGCCCGCGGTGGCTCGCCATGCGTCGTCAATGAAGTCGATTAGTTCCAAGTTGAAGCAGCGCTACTGTATTTTGGCCAATCAAAATATTTGTGGTCCCTAATGATAAATGTCGCCTTCGTTGTGGTGCCCTAGGGATAAATATCCCATGTAGGATATCTTGTCGAACGATGCCCGTAAACAGACCCGATCTCTTGGACGCGCATGCTTACGCACGTGCTGGTAATGGCCAGCGCCTTTGTCAGCGAGTGTCGTTTGATGTGCATTTGATCCAGTCGCCAGCAGGTCCGGCGTGGCGGCCCGCCACCGGCGGGTGTCCCCACATGGTCTCCGCTGCAGCAGGCGTGGCCACAGGTGAAGGAGGCAGTTCCGGCTTCACAGTCAACTCATAGAGCCGATCACGCAGTGGGAGAGTTGCGCACACAAAGCTCAACAGCGAGTCGTGCAGAGACCGAGTCGCGCTTCAACCGCGCGACGTCAGCGGTCAAGCCTTCACTCAAGGAGCATCTTGGGTCAAGAGTCTTGACTCAAGACCACCGCGGATAACTTGACGCCTTTGACTTGACACGCTGAATAAGGTCCGCTTGGTCGAGCGATGCGCTGCGTGTGCGTGCGTGCACAGTACTCGTCACCACCGCTGAATTGCATACATGTACATCGCGAGTTTAAATCACTCGATTTCTGCCGCGCCGCTGGAGCTGTCCCCTGCGAGCCCCGGGCGTTCAGCAGCGGCTACGGAAATCAGGGCAAGTATCATGTCGGCGCTGGTCAGAAATTGGTGCGCGAAATGGACAAGCCGCCCCAAATGCAAATGCCGCCCGGCCCAGACAGCATTTGTTCCGGCATTTGTTCCGGGATGCGCGACTGTAGCGACTGTTGACCGGGTCGGCTACACGTTGCCACCGCTGCAGACAGTGGGCGTACGCTTCTGTTTTATTGTTGCAGCTGGCGCTAAGCTTTAGGTCCGTAGCTCACCAACACTTGAGCATGACTGGATCCGCCTCGAATCGGCGACGTGCGCACAGCTCCGCCGGCCACTTTCCGGACTCAACCACCGAGTATAATTTTTCGAACCAATATCAATATGTCGGTCGTCTGTTGTCGGCATGTTAGTACATGTACATTTGATCAACCTATATCGGCAATTTTAGCGACTATTGTGCAACGGCAACAAGTGACCAAACGACCGCATTACCGAACCTACTGTAACGTAACTCGCCCCAGCAACAAGCAGAAGACGGAAAGCTTTTGGTCTTCCCAGGTCGAAGCTGTCGACGCTGTAGTTCACCAGCACAAGAAAATATTTTCGACCAACCCTACTGACATAAGATACATTTCCCGCTAAGTGCCCTTTTCCACGCAGAAAATATAGTAATATATCACCAAAAAAAACCGGGGCGAGGAAAAAGGGTCATCAATCGCAACATGCCGGCACTCCCTCTGCTGCCTGCCACTCGCACTTCAGCCTGCTGCCGCGCACTCACAGCAGCCGGCAGTGTCGGCGCAATACTCGACCGTAGAAAAAAGGTGTCAACCAATACCTGACTGTCCGTCCGAAGTTCAGTTCGACCCAGAGCAGAGCGACCGTAAAACAGCAAGCCAAAACATGCTGCGACTGGTGTCGGCGCTGGCGCTGACCGCGGCCGTGGCGCGCGCCGCGTCCTCGAGCGGCAGCGGCTCGGAGATCGACGACCAGGTGAAGGCGTGGCTGCAGAACTACATGGAGGACGGCGAGACGCGGCTCTTCCCTAACGACATCAAGAGCGTGTGGGGCAGCACCATCGGCAGCAGCCTCACGGCCAACTGGAAGGCGCTGCCGGTCGTGTGCGACGGCAAGCCGTCGGTGCAGACCAAGTCCAGCACGCTCACAGCCAACGGCGGCTGCCCCGACGTCTACACGGCCGCGGGCGTGAGCTGCACGTGCCTCGAGGGCTACGACAACGCGACCGAGTGGGAGTTCTACGTCCAGCCGCGGCAGGAGCTCTCGGCGCAGCCGCTCACGCTCGAGTTCGGCGCCACGCTGGGGCTCACGTCGCTCGTGACGATCGTCGCGCCCGACGACTTGACGTCCATCAAAATTGTGGGCGTGGGGGACGACGCCGTCGCGCTCAATGTCACGGCTGAGGCCACGGGCTGGGACGCCTACGACACGTCCAACCCGTCGCTCATTGATGTCGGCACAGCGTCGGCGCTGGAGAAGATGTGAGTTGACTTGGGAGTGTGTTGAGTGAGGAGGAGAAGTACTGACTATTTATTTATTATTTTTATGATAGTACGTTGGAGAACGTGGACCTGAACTCGGCACTGGATGATTCGACCGACTACATTCCTCTAGCTATCGAGAATTTGTACGTTCGGCTGTGGTGTTGCTATGAATTTTTCTTATCTCTTCATTTGCTAACTTTTTGGATATTTTTTTGTCTTGATGTGTAGGACGCTGCGGTACACCAACATTAGCCAAATGCCGTCCACCTTCTTGCAAGGTTTTGCCAGTCTGGAGTATTTGGATCTGTCGCACAACAAGCTTCAGGGCACCTACTCGCGTATTACGTCGCAGATGTGCACGGCCAACCCGTGCCCGCTCAAGTCGATCAACGTGAGCAACAACGCCTTGACGCAGATCCCGTACCGCGTGTTCTACCTGAACCAGCTCAACAGTCTTTACCTGGAGAACAATGCGATCCAAAACTGGACCGTCTCGAGCGACCTGTACGAGAGCATTGCGGGACTCACGAATTTCAACATGGATCTGCCCACTGACACGTACTCCTGCGACGACGGCACGTGGATGGCTGCTCATGGCATCAACTTCTGCGTACTGAACAGCACGACAGCCGCGACGTCGTCGGACTCGTCGTCGAGCAGCAACAGCTACCTCATCTATGTGATCGTGGCGGCCTGCGTCGTGGTGTGCGTCCTCATTTTCGTGTTCATCCGACAGCGTCGTGCGTACAACCGCCGCAAGGAGCGTGACGAGTCTGTATTCGACCATACGCTGTCGTTCGACTCTCACTTCACAGCCAACACCAACATTATCAACGACCCGCTCATCATCGCCCACCGTATCCCGTTCAAGGATGTGAAGGTTGCCAATTGCATCAACAAGGGCGGCTTTGGACTGGTGTACAGTGGTGTCTACAACCGCCGCCGCGTGGCCATCAAGCGCATTCGAACGGATTTGTGCCAGGATATGAAACACGTTGAAGCATTTATGAAGGAGATCTGCCTCATTTCGACTCTGGAGCACCCGCGTATCGTCGAATTCATCGGCGTGGCATGGGACACTCTGCGAAACCTGAGTGCGGTGACTGAGTATATGGAACGTGGAGACCTGCGTGAAGTACTGCGCAGCTTCCAGTTGCGTAACACCCCTCTCACGTGGGATGCGCACAAGTTTCGTATCACGCAGCACATTGCAGAAGCCTTGACGTATTTGCATTCGCTGGACCCGAAATTGATCCACCGTGATCTCAAGTCGAAGAATGTTCTGTTGAACACAGAGATGGAGGCCAAACTAAGCGACTTTGGTGTTTCTCGTGAGCGCCACGATATGGAGACCCACATGACTGCTGGTATCGGAACGTCTTTCTGGATTGCCCCCGAGGTGTTGTTAGGCAAGGACTACGACGAGCGTGCCGACATCTTTTCGCTGGGTATTGTCATTTCCGAAATTGATACAGAAGATTACCCGTACTGGAATGCGAAGAACCCGCCTCAAGGTGGAAAGGTGGAGGAGACGGCAATTCTTCGCATGGTGGCGGCTGGTGAGCTTATCCCGGATTTTACCGACAGCTGCCCGAAGCCTGTGCTGGACCTGGCGAAGGCGTGTCTGTCCCTGAACCCGGACGATCGCCCGTCAGCTACCGAAGTTGTCTACGCAATTCAGCAGATCATGGCCCGCTCCTCCGTGAATTATGGCGGAGTAGTGAGCATGGACTCGTCCTCCTCGAACTCGTCACGTCCGATGTCGTTATGAGAAGGGCGAGTAGTTGCGCAGTAGATTTTTGAAGGAGGGAAGCTGGTGCGTAAGGTATAATGTGATATAATGTGAATAGCGTTAGAAGTATCAACAAGTCAAACTCGTGTTGTTGAAGCGCATGGTGCGTGTGTTATCATGATCTATAGCTGCCCCAATACACTTCCGAGATGTGCCGCCGCGGACTTGCTTGCTGTCCTTTTACCTATCCAAACTTGCCGTCAAAACCAACGAAGCCCGTGATCTTGAAAATCGGGAAGAAAGGCTTCTTGTGCAGGTTGGAACACCAATTCCAAGCGCTCGTTAGGCGTCCGTCAATGCAAGAACCAGCCTCGAAGAAGTTGTCGGCACCACTGCCGTCGAATGCTTCGCGGAAAAAGTCAGCCAGAATTGTCCGCTTGAGCTTTTGGGCACCGCCGAAAGTGGTGTCCACGTATCCTTGAATAGCCTTCGATGACTCGCACATCGACTCGATACTGTCGATGGCCTTGACAATCGGGCGCAGAATATGCCCCACCTGCGTGTACTTGTCGATAAACATGAGCGCGTTGGGCACGTTCTTGTCACCTAAATGGATAACGCTTGAGCCGACCCACGAGTCCAGGTTGCGCTGAGTAGAATGCAGGATCACATGCATTGCACGCGAAACACGTGGCGCAGGCTGGATGCGGTGAAGACCCTGACCGGTGTCCGTCAGCTCATATCGCGTGCCGTCTGCAAGCAGGTCCTCATCAGTCAGACACCACAGGCGGAACATATCGTGGGCGATCTCACGCCACAGCGTCAGTGACTGAAGCACATAGTTATACTGTCGGCCGTGCGAATGGGACAGCCGGGCACCGTCATTTCCACTAATGATGGCCAGCGAACTATTTTCCTTCTCATCGTCCGGGTTGAAGTGCGTGGTCAGGAGCTTAATCGTACGATCAATCGGGTCACGCTCGAAATACAGGTGGTAGTTGTTGTCTGCGA
Source organism: Phytophthora fragariae (assembly GCA_009729435.1). NCBI lineage: Eukaryota > Oomycota > Peronosporomycetes > Peronosporales > Peronosporaceae > Phytophthora > Phytophthora fragariae. Next base: position 1,331,907 of record QQOI01000003.1, read on the forward strand.
TCGAGTACAGACACTGCTGAAGCGAGTCGCGTGTGAGGCGTCGGCTCTCGTACTTGTCGCTCAAAGCGCGAATCGCCTGCTCCTTCTGCTTGATTTGGCGCTGGATCTGAGGGCGAGACTTACCCTCCGGCGCCACCACCATTGTAGCAGTCTCAATTCGGGCATCGCGCAGCATATCCAGAGCACCACCAGCTTCCAGCACATCATAAACCGTGCGGATCTTCTGGAGACACGAGAACCCTAGCAACTCCTGCAGTTCTGGGCTCACCGCGTCCTGCATCAAGTACATGAGCTTGCCGTACTCACCGCGCATTTTCTCCGGATTCATGATCTTGTACCGTCTACCTAACTCGAAGATCTCCTGGAAAAACTCGGCGCTCTCGGCGAAGTTCTTCTCGTCCAGGACCTCCTGTCCAGCCTTGTAGTCCGACGCCACGGCTAGGGCTGACAGGAATCCGCACACATCTTGCAGTTGGGCACGCACGCGCTTGGCCGCCGGCAGGAACTTGGGCGTGTCCAGCTTGTCCGTGTAGCTGCTGACGCACAGCGCCGCCTCCAGCGCTCGCAGCAGCTTGCGCTCTTCGTAGGTGAGTCGCACGGGGATGTACTTGGCTCGCTCCAGCATCTCGGCCGCAGCTTCCGGACTTGCGGCGTTGGCGTTGCCGTTCGTGAGTCTTGCCGGGCCGAGAGACGACGGGTAACCTAACAGATAATGACCCATCAAGTTACAAATGTTACGGCGTGGAGCAGGTTCATCGGAGTCAGAATCATCGGAAGCTGAGCCGCGGTCGACAGCGCCGTGCATACCGCGATCGAGGTCCTCCTCCTCGCTGCTGCTCGTGTCTCCGTCCAGCTCGTCCTCGTCGCTCTACATCCAGCCACAACAGCACAACACTCAGCATCTCCCGTGTCCTTCCGTCTCCTCTCCACATTCCAGTGAATAAATACAGCCACCGTCGTACATCGCAGTCCACCGCGTCTCTCGCGCTCAACATCTCCACGTCCGCCGTGGCCTCAGCCACAGCCGCCGGCGCAGCGTTGGACGCCGGGAAGCGCGGCTGGAACGTGTGCTTCCGCCTGTTGCCCTTGCGGTGCTGGCCGCCGCAGCACAACTCGCAAAAGTAGTCGTGGCACTGCTCGCAGAAGAGCTCGGCCTCGTGCGCTTGGCACTCGACGCACAGGAACTCGTTGCGGCGCGTCTGCTCCAGCTGCGCCGCGTCCTCGTCGCCCGAGTCCTTGGCGTCCTTGGCCGCGGCCGCCGTCACGTGCGCGAACAGCGCGCGACACTCCTCCGGCAGCTGCTCGTCGTCCTCCAGGTCGTCGTCCAGCAGCGCCGACAGCGTGCGCATGCGGCTCACGCGCGCGAGGCGCTCGCCCGCGGCTTCGGCGCTCGGACTCGACATCACTCGGCCAGTCGAGGGAAAATCGCAGACTGACTGAGCCAAAACCCATCGGTAACGGATATTCATGTGGTGTACACATATTACGACATACAAAAAGCAAGTGTGGAGCTTGTCACGCCGCTTCGTGCGCATTGTTGAAGGGGACGGCGGATACACCACGGGAGGACTATGAGCGCTGACGGAAGCCAGGCGTCCTTGTCGGACTTGAAGGAGGGTGTGTGATGAAGGTGCTGGCTGTTGTTGATAGAGAGGAGAGTACAACTGATAGTTGGCGCTGTAGTGTTGAAGGACACGCTGGCGGCTCGCGGGTCGCTGGACCAGATCAAAGCTCGCATTCGAGCCGAGATCTTCGCGGCGCTGGACGACCAGGTGATTGAGTGAAGATGTGGAGAGGTCAAGTGTTTGTGTGGCTGATGAGTGTGATGTCATGGTGTTTATTTGTCAGGATGTGCCGAAGCCCAAACTGTCGAACGAGAATTTGATCATCAACGAGCTCATCCGCGAGTACTTCGAGTACAACGGATATCGCCACGCACTGTCGGTGTTCCTACCAGGTACGGGATATCTGCAGCTTGTGTGTGTGTGTGTGAGCTAGAGGCGGTTAAGCTAATGCACCGAAAATGCGCTTTAGAGTCCGGCCAGCCAGCCGAGAAACCTTTTGACCGTCAATTCCTGTCAAGCGAGTTGAACAGTGCGTGGCAGGCTGCTTGAACGTCGACGAAGTGTGGGTGCGAGTTTGTTTAACGCGTTTTTTTTGCATTTATAGTGACGGAGGATCCGCGCTTCACACATGTGCCTCTGCTCTACAGCATCGTGGCGAGCTTACAGCAAAGCGGGAGTATGTTGCGTCTGTATATCAATGAGTTTGCTCTAAAACGGACACTCTTCACTGACCATCGCTGATGCCCATGTAACAAAAGCCCAGGAAGTACAGCGTGAAAGAGATCTTGATGTTGAACAGCAGTTCAATCAGTTTGCGGTGGTGAGCGACAACCATGAGGTAGGCTCCGCTCCGTTCAACAGGAAATACCGATCGGGGGTTCCTCAACTTTGGTATTGTTTCCTGCGCTTTAGCAGGAGCGGAGCTTTGAAGAGGACCCAACACGCCAAACCATAATCGGTAACAATCCACGAGCAAGTTTCCGCCTTCATGTTAACCTGACTTGACATTCCTTGCGTCAATACCCGCTTGTTATAGATGGAGTCGATGAGCCCTCGCCGTTGATGTTCAAAAAGTAACGTGCCTGCTACTACGAGAAATGTGACTTCAGATAGATTTCATCCATCGAAGATCTATTGAAACAAGCCAGCCCGGTCAAATCTATTTGGTTGAGTAAGGCAGCTTCATTACGCTTTATCACGCCTTCCACAGTCGAACGTATCGGTCGCTGCCATAGGTGGCTACGATGTTGCGGTGCGGGTGGTGGGCAATGCCGAATGTATCAGCGTTGCAGATCTGCATCGATGTTTCGAGCTCGCCGGTCGCTGCAGTAAAGCTCGCAATGAATCCCTTGTCGGTCACACCATAGAGCCACTTGCCGCGCATCGACAGCGTGCAGGCAACGAAGTTACCAACCTTCTTATCGTTGAACGGATCGCCCTTGTAAGTCAGCAAGACCTCACCTCCCATCGATACACGATGCATATCGCTAGTACGAGTACAAACGATGATATCCTCTCCAGTTCCAGACGCATTCGGCGCTAGCAATGCACTCACGATATCCACTTCTGTAGCGTACGACTCGCTGGGTGGCTTCACAGTCTGCAGACACTCCGCCGTCTTTGCGTTCCAGATCTTCAGTGTTCCATCGCTAGACGTCGAAATGACCTTGCTACCATCCGACGAAAAGAAGGCTGTGTTGACATAACTCTGGTGACCGCGAAACTCTTTCAGCGTATTGCCAGATTTGAGGCCGTGAATGCGAACCAGGTGATCAAATGAAGCTGTCAGCAACTGCGTGCCGTCCCGTGAGAACATGATGCTCTGAATGCCCTGACTGTGGGCATTGTCGAAGCGCCGCAGACATATCCCTGTGGAAACCTTCCACACCTTGACCTTGCCATCTTCGCTACCTGTAGCCAACAACTCGCCGTCCCGACTAAACGCCTCAGCCGTCACGCTCACGTCGTGCATCATGAATTCGTCCTGAATTCCGAAATACGTAGCTCAGTTCAGTATCTACCCCGACATCCAAATAACCGTATTCGCAACAGCATTTCCTCGTACCTTTGCCTGGTATTCCAGATCCTTGCGCAGCTTGCACTTTTCGAAATCCCAGACCTCCACAAAGCCGTCCTTTGCCCCAGTCACAAGCATTCGTCCATCACGACTAAACTGTGCGCACTGCGGCATCGACGTCTTGCTAAACTTGATTTTTCCCGCCGACTTGCGCACCACCTTCTCCGATCGATCCACCACCTTCTGCTTCGCTCCACCTCGGAACAAGTCGAAGTCTTCTCCAGGTGCCACAAGACCCTGCATTTACATCACAAGAAAATAACCCCACAACGTCAATATCTTCTCCAGAACACCACACCTTCCAATCTTCATCATCACCTGCAATTGCTGCCACTTGAGTGCTTGGCCCAGCAGAACCAGCAGTCGGGACGGCTCCACCGTCGATACTTCATTGCGGAAAAGCTGCGCTACGTCGTCTCGGCGCTTCTGCTTATTGGAGCCAGCATAGGCCTCTGCAGGGTCGAAGATGGCGCGCTGGGCCTGCTTCTCGAGGCGCAGGTAGCGCTCCGGCTGCGTCTGCTTCATCGCGGCCATGGCCGGCGTGTTGCGCAGCAGCTGCAGCGCCACGTCACGCTCTTGCGCCTCCATCATATCCAGAGCCACCAGCTCGTACAGGTCCATCATGGCGGCGGCGCTGCACTCGAGCGCCTTGGTCTGCTGCAGCACGCGGTCCCAGCGGCCGTGCGAGATGTCGCTGGCCAGCGAATCCACCGACTCCACGGCGTTGAGACTCACTTGGGACTCCTCCTGTAGCGCGCGCATGGCTCCGAACAGACGGTTCTCACGCAGAAACTGCAGGACGAGGCGGATGGCATCGCTCGAGTCCACCTCCAGCTCGCGCGCGGGCGACACACCGACATCGTTTGCTGTCGCCGACTCCATTTCCGTGAATTAAACTTTAGATGGTTTTTGACAAATGAAAAGCAAGTTTGACTGTTTTAGTTGTTGTTATACAATATCAGGTCCTTGGTCTTTTTTATACACCAGCATTAATCGACGAGTTACCAAGCTGTCAGTCCAAAACCCATCGAGCCAATCATATGGCTGTGTTCCCAATGACTTGACCATAGTATGCCTAGATTATCCGTTCCCAATCAGAGTAAAACCTCGAGGTTTTTCTTACTTGCGCCACGACGCGTGGCATTCTCTCTTCGCCGCCGGCAAACAGAAAAAACTCTCGCCGCGCAGAGGAGAGCGCCCGCGCCCCAACTACGACCGCGAATGATCTGGATACGCTGACCGCTGATGGACACTCGAATGCGCTCTCTAGACCCGGCAGGGCGAGCGTTATGCTGCCGGTTTAGAGAGCTGAAGGTATGGATGTGCGTGCGACCGCATGCCTGGCTGCCATCTATCGAAGGACGACACTGTACGTTTGTTTGATGGTGCTTTCACTATGTATTTACGTTGTACTGGTATGACCGATTGGAAAGGCGCCCATGCATTCGCTGGGAGCATGTTGGTTCAATTCCAGCTGCCAGTTTACGACAATGATATGTACCGTGGTGCTAACGAGCTAATTAGCGCTAACCTGTTACTTAAAGTCTTTCGCTTGCCACAGGTGACTTTCAGGGGTACAATAATCAGCAATGCCCCCATTTCCATTGCGCAATATGTAGACCGAGCAGAGAGCGTCAAACCTCCACGCGCAGCTTACGCCAGCGTTTTCGAAGTGAGCCAGCAGTCTTGCAGCGACCCTTGTTGTCCAAGAGCCCAAGAGCTTGGTTCGTTTTCTTGTCCAGCTCCTCGGCAAGCGTCCACAGCGTCTGTTTCCAAAGGCGATACGACACTCCATCGCGATCCAGCGGCTGAGCAGGTATTGAGATGTGAGTACCCGACGCAATTAACATGATGTTAATGCATGCTTTGAGATCCGCTCGAACAAATTGCTGCTCTTTGTTTGTTGCTGTGTGCCAAAGCTGCAGGACATACCAATTGTAGAAGCAACCCGCAAGCGTGTGCGCCTCCACGATGCTGCTGCTGTCTGTTGCCACCAGGACACTTGGCTCGGAGCTCTCACTTGGTGCTTGGGCCTGTTCAGCTTACGCGTTCCTCTTCTCTTGCATGGCTACAAGCTTCCCCAAGGTCCGCTGCATCGCAGCAATAGTGGACAACATCTGAGTCACAGCCGACGCCAGGACAGCCGTGTCGCCACCACAGTTCCCACCAAGTTGAGCAAAGTTCTCCATCTCCCAGGCGGCTCGAAGTTGGTATCCCCACCCAATGCATGTCGCCAGCTTTAGCCCTGTGCCGAGAGCGGCGTTGGTGGTGTCGAGCGCGACGTGGAAACGGTAGAGATAGTGTGACGTTAACCCGCTAGACGCCTGCTCCTTCGCGACTGCTGCAGAGATCTCCTCCAGATGTATGAGCAGCGACGCCATCTCAGCGTCCAGCACGAGCGTGTCTACGTTCAGCGTCACGTCGGTAAAACCACTCACAGTTCGAAAGAGTTGTGTCTTGAGCGACAGAAGCTGCGCGTACTCCAGCGCAAGCAAGACCTCCTGTAGCGTCCGGATCGACGGCGTCGCACATGGTAGGTGAGGGTCGTTGTAACCAGCCAACACTTTCCCGACACTCTGGTGTTCGCGGGTCGTAGTGCCGACGTAGCCAAAAGCCTTCGTCAGCGAGTCCAACAGCCAGGCTCCGCGCGTCGATATCCACTGTATGGCCAGCTTAGGTGACGCGTTGGTGTACGCATCTGATCCGCGTCGTAGCGAATGACTGGATAGCCCGGCAGTCATGACCGGCGGTAGTGGTGCGCTAGCCTTCGAAACGCGCTCGGTCACCTCGGTAATGACGTCTTTAATGTATTTGGATCATTTGGTCGACCACGCACTCTTTTTGCTGTAGGTTCTTCTTCTGCGCCGGGCTTGTCTTCTAAATTATTCCAGTACATGATTGCCTCGTCTTGACTGTAGGTATTTTTCTCCTTATAGATCAGACGACGCAGCGTGGGGCACCAACGGAAAAAGGTAGCCCGACGGTTCCGACGCCCCCATGAACATCATACCCAATGCATGAAACATGCACTGCTCCCAGTGAACTGCTGACTTGTAGATAGAAATGCCTTGAACGACCGAGGTCTTGATGCGCGCCACATGTAGAAACAGCTCGCCCGACAATGCGATGGAGAGCTGACACTTTCTAGCAAAGCAAGTATCAATTGCACGTGTCACATTAGCGTTAGAACAGCCGAGTCATGCAAACTTTTAAACCCAGATCCAACCCCTGCGACCGCAGTTTCCTGTACTAAAGTGCGCAGATCGCTCAGCGTACCCCCCCGTCTGCGCGCCGGCAAGCAGATTTCGTTCGTCGATGGCTGCTGCCATCTTCTCGCGAATCTTGGCGATTCGCTTGCGGTCTGCCATGTAGTTAGGATATCGCTCTCGCAATAGGTTCACAACCTGCGACGTATACCCCACCGCAGTAGCTTTGGCCAAGAGGCCGCCACGAGCACTCTTTCTAGTTCGCAGGTATATAGCGAAGGCGGTTAGCAGGGAGTAAAACTTCTGACTAGGTAGAGCTCCAGGTTCAGACAGCGACTTGGCAATGTACTCTAAAGAACTCTCGCTCATGTTACCCAGAGCCAAGAAGTCCGCGAAGCACTTCAAGGCTGCCGATTCCTGGCCCGCTGTCCCCTGTGGGACGCCAAGCCCCTTGCCGCTCGCTGCATTTCCATGAGTGCTCTGGAGCCGGAGCCTTTCCAGAGTAAATAGCTTCTCTACCAACCGCTACTCGATCAATGTGATTGGAAAATAACGCGTTTACGGATGAGCTAACATTTATACTTGGAACTTGTATTGGGCATTATCCTGTAATTGTGTGCTCGTCCCAACATAATTAGGAAAAGTTTGGGAATAGCCCTAGGTCAAATACTATTGGCTAAAATACTGTGTAAGGCAAAATTGATTGGGCTACGAGCAGCTCTCACAAGTAGGTAGGACAGCCACATCCATGTTGGGAAAACACTTCCTTAACCTACAATAAGAGCGCGATGAGGCAACACCCGGGCTGAGCTGTATTGTGGTCTCTGGCCGGGCGAACGTACTGATTGACGTTGTCTTAGGGGTTCAGGATGTCGGCAATCCTGCTTCGGTCGACGAAGAGGCCGGCGTGCTGCCATCAATGCTTGATGGTGTCGTCCGGGATGTCGTCCCAGGCCTGCTTGCACCACTGCAGCGTCTGCGCGAGCTTAATCTGGTGCGGATCCTCCGAGCCATGCATGTACGCCTGCATGATGGCCTCGGTTTGAGCGTCCATGACCTTGAGCATCGCGATGACGCCTTGGTCCATGGCTTGGATGGCAGCGGTGGAATTGTTATGGTCAGTGCGTTGCGGTGGGGAAGAAATGGATCAGCACCAAGCTATTCCTCACTGCTGAAGTCAAGGAGGCGGTAGAATCCATCGAGGCAGAAGGCATGTTCGACGCGCTGGACGAACTCGAGCGGCTGAAGGAGCTTATATTTGGCGGTACCTTCATCGTCGACCTCATTCAAGTGATTGTTCAAGTCTCCGGGCGTCGCTCAGTTTGCGTTTTGCCGCTTCATTCAGCTAATCTAGACACTGCAGTACCGGAATTTACGGCTTTATTGCAACCGGTCGTAAAAATGCGCTAGTACGACCAAAATATCAAAATTTCACCCCACCTACAACGAACCTCCATCCGAATGAGTTGAAGCAAACCCACAATTTATTTTTTTAGGTTTAGTTACATGAAAACTACCGGTTTGGTCTCGTGGTCCATAAGGCATCACGCCCGCCCTGATGAAGCCCCTCGTTATCACTTCTGGCTCAACGAGGTACCAGGCATGAACAACCATTCGCGTGATGAGGTCTCGGCGAGCCTCAGGTGTCGGGGCGAAGTCATGGTCGATATGATAGCCTACATAAAGATCTCGGTAGATGCGCTTGAACTCACGCATTACGGACACGTCCATCGGCTGCGCAACGCCGGTTATCCGCCTCCACCTCCGTGCAGCAGCCGACCTCCAGCTTCTGTCGGACCGACTCCATCTTGTGAGTCTTCAAACTGTCCAAAAGAAGCAACCGACTGCCAGACACATATGGCTTCCAGACCTAACGTTACATGCACAGAAATAGAATATGAACACGTTTCGCAGTAATTGTATCACCTGATGATGACTCACCTCCTCGATCCACTGCAGCATGCGCACCTCGTTGCAGTACGCCTTCTTTTGTACGGTCAGGTACGCCCCATTGCGGGAGATAAAGTGGGACTGCAGCTCTTCTTCCACTGTACCCTACACCGGCAAAAATGATCATCGGAGGGAGCTTGTGCCCCGTCGCAGAGGCGCAGAGGAAGACAGAGGCTCTAAACGAGTTTTCACTCATTCCTGCGTTATCAAACCATACATATTTTTTAGTATCAATGTTTTAGGATACCCAGTAAGTAAAGAATAAATACAGCAACATAATTTACCTTGAACGACATCGACGTGCCGAGCGCCAGCAAAATCGATAGTGGTGCTGGGGTTCATGTCGATATACACGGCCGTCTGGTCCATGTTGTATACACAGGAAAATTTGTCCAGGCCATTCAGGTGCGCGACTGTGCCGCTCTCTTCAACGTAATACTGAATAGTATACGATAATTCGTCCGCAATTTTCTAACGCAGTATATACGTTGGTTAAACAAAAAATATAAATATTGTGTACCTCCATCTCGTCGCGCTGTTTCGTTCCTCGATGCGTAATCCGTCTGACGGACAAGCGGTTGCGGCGGCGAAATCGGTGCAAATACATGATAGCAGCCTGGCGCGTTCTTCCTGCGCGGAAATCCGGCTCATACCGAGCGGCCATGATGAGGAGACACTCAGTTGTGACGCCTGCGTAATAAAATAAAATAAAACGACGTCAGAACAAACTTTTAAGGAGATAGGCGCTTTCAACTTACAACGGGATTTATTCTTGCGCATCTCGATCACCCATTGGAGACGCCTAGGGAAAGCAATATAATTAAAGTTGTAACGGATAAAATAATACAAAATTGAATTTACCTCGTGTCCATCTCCGGGTACCGGGGCTTGACTCCTCGCGTTCCTCGTGATACGTATGTTTTGCTCGTAGCGGAAATATGCTATTACAGTGGTAACGAATATGAGCGTACGTAATATGATAAGCATATCCATGCAGTATTTTTGCGTCAACCGTAGACGCTATCCGAGTGCATAGGCTGTCGCGGAGCCAGCGTTTTAAGGCCCACGACGTGTACCCGGCAATGCCGGGCCTAACGGTTGCCGCGCACCCCAGTCTTGGCTCGTCTTAGTGGCTCATATTGTTGTTGGATCCAAGACGTATCTTCGTCGGGTACCCACTTCGATCTCCAACACATGGTGCTCGCCCCTCTCGGTGCTCGCTCCGGCAAGTTGCCGCCCCACTCAACTTGCCCAGCAACTGGCCGCGCCCTCTCGGCGCCAACAGCTGATCCTTTGCCACCAAAACACAGCTGATCCTTTGCCGCCACAAGCCAAATCGCCACATCCTGCGCACGCGGACGCATCTTCTTTCTCGTAAGGTGATGTATATTGATTGCTCAATGCTTATTTTACTTTACTAAACGTTCGTGCATTAGATGACAGGGCAGAGTAACAGTCTGCAAGCCTGTCAGAACCGCAAGCTGGAGAAGATCCGCAGGAAGGCCGACTACATCGGCAAGCCTGCGTGGATAACCCACCGCAACAAGCTGCTCAGATCCAGCTCGTTGAGGGAGTTTGAGGACGACAACGTGGTGCAGGCCGCCATACAGCATGCCGACCAAGAGGTCGCCCAAATAAAGGTCAAGGCTTATCATACTCAAGAAAGCAAGGTGGTTCGAATGGGTCGACTAGTTTGCATGATCTCGTACAGCACTATGATCAGCGAGGCACGCCGAGTCGTCAACATTCCGAATCCGCGCGGCAAGACAAAGTACACGGGCAACACGACGATCGCCAAGGTCGGCTCCACATCGGCGACGGAGCCACCCGGTCGCTTTGTCACGCTGATTCAAGGTCAAGGCGCATACGCGCGGGTCTCCGCCGACGCGCCGATCCAGGTAGAATTTATCGCGGAGGGGTGTCCTGAGTACCACACCACCTTCAAGTTGGACTGGTGTATCCACAAGGCAATGAAGGACTACTACTTGGGAGCTTCCTGCGGCAAGTCTGAGCTCAAGGAGCTGCTCTTCAACGAAGGCCCAATTAACGATACAAGCCCATTAGCCAAGATTTTCCTGAGCAAAACTATAGATTACAAGGGCCGTATTAGGATGGGAGCGTTTGTCCAGCGTGCCCGGCGTCTCATGGCTTCGCAGACGCCTTCGACCCCGACAGGCTCGTTGTTTACGCAAGACCAAGTGGGAGCTGTCTCCACGACTGCGGTAAGTTCCCCAGGGTTGCCAGCCCAGGATGACTCCGCGGACTCTGACGACGACAACCCCGTACTGCTGACTGCGGAACAGTACAGCGAGCTGAGAGGAGAGCGGGTTGGGCCAGGACATCAGCAGCAGGCAGCGAACACCGACGGACTCAAGCAGTTCATGTCGTTGCAATTTGATGTCATTCATCGGAAGCTGCCCGCGTGGTGAATTCTCAGGCCGACTTAATCAGGGTGCAGACCGTGACGATCAAAGAGCAGGCAAACACGATCAAGGAAGTTCAAGAAGAAGTGTGTCTCCTGAGGCAGGGTAGCGACCGCCGGCACGAGCAATCTGCTCACACCAAACGAAGCCGAAGCCGCAGCCCCGACACTCGCAGAAGCTGATCTCGGCGCGCATCTTTTGACGGACAAGTTGATTCGGGATTCCAGATCCAGTCGTCTCCGGTGGGCTACTTGCCCCAGCAGCAGCCGGTGCTTCTTTCGCCCTGGTAGTACCAGCAGCTTCAAGCCCCACAAGAGGCGGTTGATGTGTTTTTACGAATTGGTTCTGGAAAGTGGATGTGAACATCTCTCCGGAGGCATTACCTACATGAGTCGGCTGACGCGTTTTTACGAATTGGTTCTGAAGAGGTTTCCCCAAGTGATTTTGGAAATCTCTCCGGAGATATTACGTACATGAGTCGATTGACGCTTTTTTACGAATTGGTTCTGGAGAGGGTTTCCCCAAGTGGTGTTAGTGACAATGTGGTCGATGGATGAATATGTCTTCGCTGTACTTTCTCTAATAATTCGGCGGTCCATCTTCTTTTGTTCGCCTTTTGATGCAACAACAACTTCAAAATACGCCTTCGCCTGTCGCATTTGCATCGGCGGTTGATATTGTTGCTGCTGTGTTAGATATATTAACAGCTGCTGCGTGGACATTGTTTACGCACCACCTCGAAGGTAGTCATTATCCTCTTGAGGCCGCTTCTCCTTCAACTTGAGAGGCACAGGCCTCATCGCCTTGGTACTCTGGAAAAATCGCGTGCGCGCAGACTTCTGATGCCATGGCGGCGCTGGAAGTGGCACAGCCAACCCGTCCGGGTGAACAGTGGCAGTTCCTCCGGGGGTATCTTCAGCTCCTTCGCGCACTTGCGAGCGAGCTACACGAGCAGCCTGCCATCCAGCGCTACGCCGCCGCCCTCGAAGTACATGATCGACTCTACGAGCATGGTGTTCAGCTTCACCACTTGTGCTGGTTGAGTTCTGGAGCACTGCAGTGCGTTCATATTCAGCCTTGACAGCGTATCTTTGCCCTTCAACATGCGGCTGGCTGGTTGATTGCTCGGTGGTCTTGGAAGTCGAAACATCGTCGCCGCCTACTGTGCCAGCTCCTGCAGCGAGATGAGGTGAATGCTCGCGGCGGTGCTTGTACAGCGTTAGCTGCTGCGTCTTGATCAACCGCATGCGCATCATCTTTGTTGTACGGGACTGTCTTTTCGAGGCGTATCGTCCCACTTTACTGGTTTCAGAGTACTAATTGCCAAGTACAAACCGACAGCTCAACGCTTACTAACGTTATTTGTGCTGCGCGTATCTTGAGTGCTGGTAATCGCTGAATGGCTAATGGAGGCACTTACCAGAAACCCGTTGTTTCTTGTTAGGAAGTGCTTACAATAAACTAGCGGCATTTAGCTACTAGTAATTTAAGGCCTACCGCGGGCTGCGCGCTTCTCCGCACTGTATGCTAGCTGATTCCGCATGCTTAGAGTAGTACGCCTTTTGGCGAGCTAGGCGCCTGCGCCTGTCTTGATCGTACCTATTCTGCCGGTATATGGTGGTGATGGTTTTAGGCTGTTGATGTTAAATTTCATGTTGAGCGCCAACCTCATGTTCAGCGCCATTTCCGATTTTGCCGCCTCTACCACAAATGGCCCCTCCACCATCTGCATGGATCACCGCTCCAGTACTGTCGCCGAAGCGCCCCCTCGACAGCCACCAAAGCCTAGCTGCGCGACATCCTCTACGTCTACAAGGGGGATCTGGACGTGATCAGAGTCGATCCGACGCATCGGCGTGCGGCTGTGTGCGGAGATCATTCGGAAGCCTTAGGTCGTGATCCCAGGTACGCTGCGGCTCGTGGTGTTGTGGCGGGAGGATGGCACGTTGGCGAATCAAGACGACGCGATGACGGTGGCCGGCTGCAAGCCCCATTACCCTCTATTGATTGGTCCCATCTTGCCCCCGACGGACGACAAGGACATGGTGCATTTGCGCGTCGAGCTGGCCCCGCCACCAATGACGAGGACGACGAGGACAAGGAGGAGCCTATCATCGACTCTGATGGGGAGGTGGCCAGCGGAGGGGAGAACACGACCGGGAAATTTATAGTGATGCTGAAGGGGTCTACCAAGAAACGCAAGACAATCGGGACTTTTGCGTTGTCCGACTGTGACATGAATACAACGGAGTCAGTACGCAAGTACTAGTGCATTGGGCCTACACTGAGGATCCCGTCGACCTTCCAGCGAAGTACATACGTCAGCTCAAGGAGGCGTACAGAACCAAGATGCGCTCGTGGGTGAACTGGAACGACGGAGAGCGCCGCACGTTCATTAACGCTGCGCTGGAGCACTGCATCGCCTCGCTGGACGACACAGCTTTGGGAACGTGTCGAGAGCGACAAAGACGAATACTAGAGGCAGCGACTGGAGCTCATTGCGTCAGTGGATCTCAAGGCCAAAGACATGGACGGCGTGTACAAGGCAGACTGCGTGCAGCGGAATGGTGGTTGCTATCGAGGCCAAGCGCTGCGATATAACCAAGACCAAACATCAAAACTTCGAGGCCATGGAAGCATCAATATGCACCAACAAGCACATGAGTAAGAGCTACCGAGCGATCAAGGGCGTCCGCACGGACTTTCATAGCCGGGTCTTCGTATCAAGAGACAAGCGATCAATCCTCACGAGCTCAACGCGGATAGGGCTCACGAATGACATCGAGGTTCCACCGAGCATCGAGTGAACAAGGTTTACGGCATGCTCGTGCTAGGTAATTAAGTGCTAAATAGGGACTCCAAAATAGTTGGGTGAATTAGCGTTAACGAAGCCCAAATGTAGGGGGGGTAAGCTGGGATTCGCCAAATTTTTCGGGGGGGGGGCTCAATAGGCCTAGATCCGCCCCTGGTTGCTTACCTTTTAGTGTTCTTGGATACACATAGCTTGTTGCGTGCCTCTAGTGTGTTGCTAACCGCCAGCTGTTTATACCCACGGCGTATACCGGTTTAGCGATGCAACCCGCCACCCTCGAGCGTATTATTAATCGCAAACCCCAAGCGTGTCGCTAACACGGGAACACGTCGTTAACCTGAACCGTTCCAAACGTGCCGCTTATTGGGAACATGACGTTAACCTGAATCGTTGCGCTAACCGCGAGCACGTAGCAAACCTCTGGATGCTTCCTTTCAGTGTCGGAACATTTGTACCACTTGTACCGCACGCCTTTGGTACAAAATCAGACGACCACAGCCAACTAAGTCAGGTGCAGACGACTGTGGTTGAATGTACCGTTGTACCGGCGGTACATGCACTTTTCTTTCCTAGAAAATCTCTTTCATTTTCTTACTTGCATCTACATCACTCTCTTTCTAACTCTTTATGATATGAAGATGTACCACTGATACAACGGTACAATCATATACCGGCTAAGAGAGCAGCCCTCGCTACCGTAAGATCAAACGAATTTGGTGGTACAAGTCTGGTGCAAGTGGTACAAAACTACCGAGAAAAAAACAATCGTCTTCACACGAGTTTAATCCTTTTGTGGTCAAAGGGCGCATCTTGTCTCCTTTCATGGTTTCCCGCACAGATGGGCAGTGTCTCATTGGCTCACAAATGTTGTTCAATGATTTGCGGAAGATTTGTACTAGTACCGTGGCCAAATAAAAGGGGGCAAAATGCCACCCTTTCATAGGCTAACGCCTTGAACTTGTATTGTATAGTATATGTACGACAAATCCACGCGTATACGAAAGCGTTAAAGAGCGAATGCCTTAACGCGGGATTCCTTCTTCCTACGAGGGCCACACACGCCTGGTTTAACCCACAACCGACACCACTGCTCTCTACTCGTCGTCCACATGATTATAGGCGACGTCGGTCATGTGGCTGTGCAGCAGCTGCGCGTGAGCGCGATCTTTTTCGCCGACCGTCATCCTCTAATACGCTTCAGACGATTGCAGGGTGGTCTTATGGATGTGTCGCATGTCGTTGACCGTGAGCGGGTGCCTGCCAAATATAT
Source organism: Phytophthora fragariae (assembly GCA_009729435.1). Classification (NCBI taxonomy): domain Eukaryota; phylum Oomycota; class Peronosporomycetes; order Peronosporales; family Peronosporaceae; genus Phytophthora; species Phytophthora fragariae. The sequence goes on from QQOI01000003.1 coordinate 1,347,210, forward strand.
ACTAAATATGCGCCTTATCTGCAGCAGTTATGCCGGTCATAAATATATATATGTTGACCTATCGCTCAAAAGCTACGCCACAAGTAGCTTATCGCTGCACTTTACGTCCCATTAGTTCTGCCCCAATTCAGGTGACCGCACTCGGCAGCGTGCGGTCAACTCGATGTGTACCCGACACTTTGCCCCGGACACCAGAGCGGCCCACTCCCGCTGCACTTCTTCTAGATTTTATCAGTGTTGAATTTGCGCGCGCCGGACGCAAGTGCAAGTAGCGATGGAGGGCGAGGACACGGATGTCCTGGTCCTGATGACCGACGCCTTTCTCAAGCAGGAGAGGGCGCCGTGCGGCGCGATATCTATAGCATGCTGGTAGAGTAGGCATTGCGAGTGGCCATACGGAGCCGCCACTACCTAACCGCACAGTGTCTGGAGGTACCATGCAACTCGGCGTGGATGCTGCTGTACAAGTCCGACAGCGATATCAACTTCCTTAACGCAACAAGTCTCACGAGGTACATGTATTGATTGAGCGGATTACTGCGAAGCTGTATCTAAACTGTGCTCATGCGCTGCAGACCCGCCTTCCAGCAGTTGCTGCGAAGGTTGGCGCGGTTCTACTATATCCCTAAGTCTACGTCGCGTGGCCGCCCACCCAAGCTCCGCTACCACCACCAGGCGTTGGACCTCGTGATGTCGTTCTATGTCGGCTCTATGAAGCAGAGCTCACTGTGTGCGCTGTTTGGCGTGCCGCCCAGCACGCTATCGCGCACCCTACGCAGTGTAGAAGAGTCCTTGATCAAGGCTCTGGATGGGTATGATCCGACGCGGATCTCATGACCGTCTCCGACGCGCCAAGTAGAGCTAGCTAACCTTGTTGAAGCCCGTGAGCCCTTGCTGAAGCTCACCTTTGGCTTTATTACTTCAGGGTGCGTACAGTTTTGCTTATATGTATTCAACACTTCGCTACAACACTAGATCTAACTCCTTTTTCTGGTTATGTGATGCAGGTGCAGCAACCTTCTAATGCCGATCTACAAAATGCAATGTATAACGGGTGGCTGCACTCTGTCTTCGTGACAGGCACCATTTCCTTCGCGATGGATGGTGCATCATCTGGGGCCGCCACAACTGTCCGGGGTCGTGGAACGACCCTAACACGTCGCTGGGCTTCCGCATGAAGCTCTTGGACCCTAAGTACTGCCCGGACACGAAGATGAACGTCGTGTCCGACTCGGCGTTCCCGTGCTTGACGGCTATGGCTGGACGCATCCTCACGCCACTCAAAAACGGAGATATCGACCGCATTCTGCCATCGCTGAGGTCCTCTGCACGCACCCTCCACAACGCCATCACTTCGGTCCGCCAGGCGGCCGAGTGGGGCATGGGGAGCGTGCTGAAGGTCTACAGCAGGCTCAGCTTGCCGCTGCCGTACGGGTCGTACGGCAGCGGCAAGCTCCGAGGTCTATGCCTCAACAATTTGTTCCGCACGGCCAACTTCAGGGTTCGCACGGTGGCAATCTCGCAGATCCGTACTACATCTGCGGGCGAGATGGAAGTGCCGGCGCAACTATCCAAAGTGGGGTGCGCTATCTTAGCAGCTGTGAGTTTGTGGGGGGGGGGAACTCAATATATTTTTGTGTCTAGAATGCGTTGTTGCTATGAAGCTGTTGCTAGTTATTTCTTGTACTTGCATGATATACCGTTCATGACTTACATTTTTCATTATCGCCTGGTTGATGACACTTTCGACTTGGTAGAACTTTGTTTTAGATGTAGTGAAGAGGATGGCGTTGAACATGTAACGTTGTTGATTCGAGTTATCTGTGGGTATGTATTACGCTGCTACAATACGAAGGCACCTCACGACAAGGTGCAGGACCAACAACTACGTCCCTCTGTGCTTCTCCTCTCCTCCGTCCACCTTGCCTTACGCGTTCTTCTTGATCGCGTTGATCAGCATGACCAACTCCTGCGTGCGTGCGCACGATTTTTCACGGTCACGACGGGCGCGCTCCTCTCTCTCAAGCTTCTCCTGGTGGCGGCGTTCCGCCGCTTCGGTGATGTCAGCGAGGTAACGAGCCTCTCGGGCGGCAATCTCCTCGCGGCGACGTTTCTTCTCCCCCGCGCGGCGTTCTTCAGCTTTGCACTCGTTTTCTTCACGAAGGAGGAGGATGGCCTCGACAAGGCTTCCGCTCATGCTGCTTACAGCGCCGGCCAGCTTCGTCTTTAGAGCCGTGGACGTCCTCATGGCGCGAATCCGCTTCGCCTTCGCGAAGCTGGCTTCGAGCGTCTCTTTGTCGTCCTCCAGTGCGCGCTATGTGCCAACAGTGTTGCAGAATGTGGTGAGGTCTTGCCCGCCCAAGCGGCCATGATGAGAAGACACTCAGTTGTGACGCCTGTGTAATAAAATAAAGTAAAACGGAAAATGTCATGACTAGGTCATGACCCAGTGACCTGATATCCGAAGATACCAGCCGCTGGGTCATGACCTAAATACTACGCGTTCATTGGCGAATATTGGCCAATTTCGTAAAATGAAGGCTGCACTGCAGCGCTGCAGTACCAAGTTCGTGCATCTCCCTTGGCCGAGGTCGTGCTCGCCGCAAGCAACAATGGCTACGCTCTAGGTGACGCCCAAGAGAGGTGCCCGCGCAGAAGAGCGATGCGCGTCGCGCACTTCGGCCCGAGCCAATTGGTAGCGGTGCAGCAGGAGTTAGCCCGCTTCCGCTAATCTCGTTCATGCTAGCCCAGCTCGATCCTGCCCATGCCGCGTCAAGACTGCCGCGCTCATGTTGGTGATCGACTGCAGCGACCCGTTGACCTCGCGCTTCAGGCCATTGGCCTGGTGCCAGCAGGCTGGGAGGGTCATGCAACGTCTATGGCTAACGTGCTGTCAAGCGTCTGCATGGACTGCTACTACGTGTTCGTGGTCATGTTGTGTGATGGCGTCGACGCTCACGGTACGCAAGGTAAGCTCTCTTCAGCATATCCTGCCCTATTGCTTTCATGATGCTATGAAATGCTCTCATCACTACGATCACTAATGCAAATACAGCATGCAAGTCTCGCTAGCGGTCGATACCATGTTTACGATATTGATAACGATGTAATAATGCATGATATACCATTTCATTAAGCAGTTCTGTCAACGCTTACAACTAGTAGTTCTGAACTACTAGTTCTTAGCCTTCAGTCGCCTCGCACTTGAGTCCAGCGTGACCATGAGCTTCTGCGCGTGCTGCTGCTGCACGAGCGCCACGATGCAGTGACCGAAGTCGTCCGTCATGACTGCGCCAAAGACGCCCTCGCAGCCGCGCGCCGTCTCCACGAGGCGGTTCAGCTCGGGTGTGCTCACCTCGTAGTCGTCGCGCAGAGAATCGTGGCTGACGAACATGAGCTTGCCCGCCTCGGCGTACTGGCGCGCGCGGATGTGGTCCACGGCAGCCACCGTGCTCTTCCTGCGTGATCACGTGGCGCGCGCGGCGGTACTTGTACACGACCTCGTCGCCCAGCGCACCGAGTCGAGATCGGGCACCGAGGCGTCACGCAGGAGCATCATGCCCGGGTGGCCGTGGGTCTGCAGCGCCTTGACGGCCGCCTGTCACTGCAGCACGCGCTCCTTGTACTCGCCGCCGTTGAGATCGTGCTTGACGTTCGAGTTGCACTCGACGCTGAGGACGTCCGGGTCCTAGAAGGCCACAGCCGTCGGCTCGTTGGTGCGGCAGTCGATCAGCAGCGCGCAGTCCTTCCGGCCGCACGACGAGATGAACTGGTCCACGATGCCGCACAACACGTTGCAGTACTCGTGCTCGGCCTCCTGGCACAGCAGCGCTTTCTGGATCGCCGACACGCCCTTGATCTCGAACAAACTCTCGAGGAACATCGCGAAGCCCACCTTGAGCCTGCTCAAGTCGATGCTTCTGAACACTGTGTGCAGCACAGTGCGCTGCTCCTCGGACGGGATTCGGCCAACCCTCGGGCACATGTCGCCCAGCGGGCCCGTGACTCAGTGCTCAAGAAGGGCGACGCCGTGTTTGTGACCATCCTCACGCGCGACGAGAGCAAGCTGGGGCTGCAGGTCTTCAAGGCGCGCCAAGCTGTCGTCCTCAGCAGAATTTTTCGTTTGAGTGTCGACCAAAAATAAATATTTCGATTAGGTCGCAATTGTGATATTGACTCGGGTCAGGACCCACACAATCGCACACCTGATACTCATTAAATAAAACGACGTCAGAACAAACTTTTAAGGAGATAGGCGCTTTCAACTTACAACGGGATTTATTCTTGCGCATCTGGATCACCCATTGGAGACGCCTAGGGAAAGCAATATAATTAGAGTTGTAACGGATAAAATAATACAACATTGAATTTACCTCGTGTCCATCTCCGGGTACCGGGGCTTGACTCCTCGCGTTCCTCGTGATACGTATATTTTGCTCGTAGTGGAAATATGCTATTACAATGGTAACGACTACGAGCGTACGTAATATGATAAGCATATCCATGCAGCATTTTTGCGTCAACCGTAGACGCTATCCGAGTGCATAGGCTGTCGCGGAGCCAGCGTTTTAAGGCCCACGACGTGTACCCGGCAATGCCGGGCCTAACGGTTGCCGCGCACCCCAGTCTTGGCTCGTCTTAGTGGCTCATTTTGTTGTTGGATCCAAGACGTATCTTCGTCGGGTACCCACTTCGATCTCCAACACATGGTGCTCGCCCCTCTCGGTGCTCGCTCCGGCAAGTTGCCGCCCCACTCAACTTGCCCAGCAACTGGCCGCGCCCTCTCGGCGCCAACAGCTGATCCTTTGCCACCAAAACACAGCTGATCCTTTGCCGCCACAAGCCAAATCGCCACATCCTGCGCACGCGGACGCATCTTCTTTCTCGTAAGGTGATGTATATTGATTGCTCAATGCTTATTTTACTTTACTAAACGTTCGGGCATTAGATGACAGGGCAGAGTAACAGTCTGCAAGCCTGTCAGAACCGCAAGCTGGAGAAGATCCGCAGGAAGGCCGACTACATCGGCAAGCCTGCGTGGATAACCCACCGCAACAAGCTGCTCAGATCCAGCTCGTTGAGGGAGTTTGAGGACGACAACGTGGTGCAGGCCGCCATACAGCATGCCGACCAAGAGGTCGCCCAAATAAAGGTCAAGGCTTATCATACTCAAGAAAGCAAGGTGGTTCGAATGGGTCGACTAGTTTGCATGATCTCGTACAGCACTATGATCAGCGAGGCACGCCGAGTCGTCAACATTCCGAATCCGCGCGGCAAGACAAAGTACACGGGCAACACGACGATCGCCAAGGTCGGCTCCACATCGGCGACGGAGCCACCCGGTCGCTTTGTCACGCTGATTCAAGGTCAAGGCGCATACGCGCGGGTCTCCGCCGACGCGCCGATCCAGGTAGAATTTATCGCGGAGGGGTGTCCTGAGTACCACACCACCTTCAAGTTGGACTGGTGTATCCACAAGGCAATGAAGGACTACTACTTGGGAGCTTCCTGCGGCAAGTCTGAGCTCAAGGAGCTGCTCTTCAACGAAGGCCCAATTAACGATACAAGCCCATTAGCCAAGATTTTCCTGAGCAAAACTATAGATTACAAGGGCCGTATTAGGATGGGAGCGTTTGTCCAGCGTGCCCGGCGTCTCATGGCTTCGCAGACGCCTTCGACCCCGACAGGCTCGTTGTTTACGCAAGACCAAGTGGGAGCTGTCTCCACGACTGCGGTAAGTTCCCCAGGGTTGCCAGCCCAGGATGACTCCGCGGACTCTGACGACGACAACCCCGTACTGCTGACTGCGGAACAGTACAGCGAGCTGAGAGGAGAGCGGGTTGGGCCAGGACATCAGCAGCAGGCAGCGAACACCGACGGACTCAAGCAGTTCATGTCGTTGCAATTTGATGTCATTCATCGGAAGCTGCCCGCGTGGTGAATTCTCAGGCCGACTTAATCAGGGTGCAGACCGTGACGATCAAAGAGCAGGCAAACACGATCAAGGAAGTTCAAGAAGAAGTGTGTCTCCTGAGGCAGGGTAGCGACCGCCGGCACGAGCAATCTGCTCACAGCAAACGAAGCCGAAGCCGCAGCCCCGACACTCGCAGAAGCTGATCTCGGCGCGCATCTTTTGACGGACAAGTTGATTCGGGATTCCAGATCCAGTCGTCTCCGGTGGGCTACTTGCCCCAGCAGCAGCCGGTGCTTCTTTCGCCCTGGTAGTACCAGCAGCTTCAAGCTCCGTGGCAGCTCCGTTATTCCAGTACGGCGCCGACACAGTCGTTGACGGAAGAACACCTCTCTCAGCTGCCGGTCAACTTCCAGCCGAGCAACCAGATCAATTCATCCAACTAGCTTTACCACGATACAGCAACGACAACGCACTAATATTTACGATTAGGGGGTTAATTAATTAATACAGCAGCGAGTTGCACAACTAACTATGACGTACCCCTCTGCGTCGCTGCACTAGTGCGCCACCCCAAGAAGCTGCATGTCAGTAAAGCTGAGCACCGTGATGCGCGCACGTGATGGAGGTCACGTCCCAGCTGGTGGCGCAGAGCGCGATGCCCCATGAGGAAGAAGACGAGCATGAATATGAACATGAGGCGGCGGCCGTACTTGTCGTCCAGCGAGCGGAAGGCGAACGAGCCGATGAACGAGGCCTGGCACGAGCTCTGCGGAATGTCCTCGCCGGCGCAGTACGTGGCTTCTTCCGCTCTGACCCAGCGTCAAAGTGTAGCGCGATGCACTCCGAAAGTAGCAGCCAGCTCTTGGCTTACTCCCTGAGCTTTTGCGGCTTTTGCGGCTTCTACGGCCTGGTCAGTTAACATAATGTGACGGGTTAACAACATTCTACAGTAGCAGGGATAATTCACTTGCTCTACTGACCTCGTGCTTCTTCCAGTTTTTCGGTGGCCGTGTCTTGGGCATCGCCCGCGTTTTCAAACGACCGCCAAACTGACGCACGGCTTGATACCAATCAATTTGGCGCCAAACAGAGTGTCTTGATCAAATTGTACCTGTTATTATATAAATTGTATTATAAAGCGACACGTTACTTAGAACAGCACGGAGTACCATGTTTCACTTTTTACGGACTTGGTCGTTATTACCAGTTGACTTGAAGACTACTTTTTACACCGGTTGCAATAAAACCGTAAATTCCGGTACATCATCCGTAAGACAGCTTCGGAGCTTCTTTCGTGCCTCCAAGAAATCAGCGGTGTCTGGCCTTCTTAGACGGATCGAACCCGCTCGCGTCACCTTCGCAAGTTCGTTTCGCCGCGGTTGCGACTCCATGTGCTTCATTACTGTTTGCATCCCCGCAATTCGCTTCATCGCTGTTTGCATCTGCATGCTCTTCAACGTCCTCCGCAGCATCAATTTCCTCATGGGGACGCTCCGTGTCGTTGACGTGGATGCAGCTTGACCTGCAATTCTTGAGAGCTCATCGTCGGATTGCCAATTGCGCCACGCTTTATACGCTGGTCGCGCGCACTTTTTCTTCATCCCCGTGATGTACTCGATCTTTTTGTTCTCGATTGGTAACATCTATGTACGAATGCAGCGTCTCAAGCACCGCCCTATTTGATCGTGTCGTTGAACATGTACATTTACGATCACTTTTCACTTTTTACAGGAAGCAAAGCCTAACGTTTCATGTACGACGCCGGGTATTCAAGTGAACGCACCTTGTGCACATGCCGCATCATCACTTCATGTTGGTCTTCGTACAATTCACCGCCGTGTAGTCATGCGCCGCTCGTCTTGTTTTGCGCTGCCATCAAATCGTAGAGGTCCTGGGCTTTGCGGGTTTGGCCGATCGTGAATGGATGAATGGCTGAGCTGTCGGAGTGCCTCCGTTTGCTGGCGGTGGACTTATTCGTCGGCGCTAAGATGAGGTCAAGGGCACGTGCCAGCGTCGCTGCCTCGGCAAAGAGCCAGCGGAGCTCAAGATACACTTCGCTGAGCGCTACCCCGCGTTTGACGAATACTTCGTAGACCATGGCTAAAGCAAAAATGATTTCCCCACAGAAACTTTCCTTTGCATCTCCACCGATTTCCACCTCTCCCAACTCCCTAAGCCTATCTGGAGGTTTTACAAAATACCAGGTCAAATCCTATCGTATGCTCTGCTCCGGACAGAATATATATCCTATCATCCACTCGGTTAACTGCTATAAGAGTCAGGCGATAAGCTTTTCATGCTCTCTGCATCAGATGGTACCGATTTGCATCAGATATATTATCCACAAACGCGCTATGTGCAGTTAATCGGCTCGTTTTCACTCTGGAGAGGTTTTCCCAGATGGATTTTGGAAATCTCTCCGAAGACAATACCTACATGAGTCGATTGACGCTTTTTTACGAATTGGTTCTGGAGAGGTTTTCCCCAAGTGGTGTTCGTGACAATGTGGTCGATGGATGAATATGTCTTCGCCGTACTTTCGCTAATAATTCGGAGCTGCACATCACCACATAAATATGAATTCACGACCCTACTGACTCTGCTCATCTTCATTGCGTTCATTTAGTCAAACATGCATGATTTCCACAAGCCTCGTACCTACCTAGTGACCAACCTCACCATAGCGCTCGTTCGGGCCTCTGTCCATCCTGTCAGGGGTCTTGTTCATCCTGGATGCTGCGATGGCGACACCCGTCCTGCATGCAGCGGCACACAAACCAAAGGTCGCCGCCGTAGTCCACGGTCACCTCGTCGCCGCGCTTGATCTTCCGCGTGGTCGCCACGACCGCAGTCTTCCGGCCGCGATTGGACACCTCCTTGAACTCGGCGGCGGGCTTGCACGAGTGGTTCAAGAACCTCATGAACCCGCCCATGCCCTCCGCATTGATCGCAGCGCAAACAGGATACGCCGGCTTCTCGGGGCGCTGTCTCACCACGAGGCGGTAACCCCCGTTGCATGACCGGTTCGCGCGCCCCACGCTCACGTGCTCGATCTCTCCGAGGTACTGACCCAGCACCTCACCCGACCAATATCCTCGGCGGCGTCGACGCCAAGTTGACGGGTGCACACGTTGAGCCGTGCGCACGTTGATCCCGAGAAAGACCTTGGGCGACTCCTCCAACCCGTTGCCGCACTTTCCCTCGTAAGGGCAGCCACTCACGCTGCAGTAGACGTGCGTGAGCGCGTTGCGACAGCTGTCTGCCCGACCGCGATCCCAGCACCCGCACGATCCGTAATGCTGCACCGCGGGGAAGAGGGTTACGAGCGGATTAAACTGCTCACACAAGTGCGCGACGGCGTAAGGCCACCACGCCGGCACGAACACGTCGCCTGGCTGGGACGCCAGCAGTGCTGCACTGGGCACAGGCTACACGACAGGGCGACGAGCTTGATGAACTTGGTCAGCGGCAGCAGCGTGGCGTACTTCGCGATGTTGGTCGATGGCAGCGGCGTGACGAACGCGGGGTCTTTGGTCGGTGGCAGCGGCGTGATAGCGACCTTGGGCGGCGTCAGTGCCACAAACATGAGGGGACGTCTCCGGGGTTGGACTCGGCGGCGGGTTCGTGTCAAACTTGGAGCGGGGCTTGGTTATCTCGGGGGACAACCACGGAGGCGTCGCCGTGCCTGTTGCGCTCGATGCGCCGCTGGGACTGCCTTGCTCGGGAGCCGCCTACAGCACGTTTGGCGGTGTGTTCTCGTCGCTTGAGCTGTCGTCGATACAGCGCAGCCTCCAGTGGATGGAAGAGTGCGTCAGATGGACCATCGCTACTGCGTCAGGACGCCGTATTAGCCACCATCCGTCTCCAGCCGCCACGTTTGCAGTCGAACGTACCTTCGCGTGGGCTCTAGCTGGGTGTCTTCGTGCTTTCAGAGGCGAAATTGAAAGTGAGTGTAACTTCAAGTTGTCGGCAAAATGACATATGCAGGGCGAGAAGTCGCCAGGGTGATGGTCAACCTAAAGCATACAAATAGTAAGATAAACGTTAAGATGGCTACACGACATATCTCTAGGGGTAGGGGAGTTGATCAGCGCCATATTGGTGCCCGTAAGATTTATGACCGGCATATGCCTCAGTATCTGCTGAGAATATGCCGACAGTTTGAGCTATATTTGGCAGACACCCAATGGCATCCCAGCATACGCGTTGAAGATGCGTGGAATCCGTCGCGCTAGGCTGTTGCATGATGCGACATCCATCAGGCGTCCTTGTCTTAACGATCATATGAATAGGTACTCTACCCGATCTTGCAGCTGCTGCGCAACCAGGCCGATAGGACGTACGCAAGGTTTCGTTTGACCTCGAGCGTAGTCCTTCCCATGTGTCGGTTGTTCTTGAAGCCCTGCATGACCACACAGAAGGTAAACACCTGTCCGGCTTATGGAGCCAGTTGCCTTGATTGGGGAATGGAGCGCAATTTCGAGGTCAACCGCAGCGTACTCCAAGCAGCGTGTAGGACAGGCTGCAGAGTGTAGCACGCCAACAGGGTGATCACTGCATCGCTTTGGCAAAGATGGTTACATTCAGCTAGTTCCTACAGCCGCTCAAGGCTGGCGACGGAGAGAGTCTGCAAAAGGGAACCCGTATTTCACGAACAGTTGCTCCATCGCCTTGGCTATCACACCTTCAAGTTCGTTCAGCGGCTGGTAACGTTCCCTTTGCGCATCCGTGAGCCGGTTGTCCACTGGGTTTCTCTGCATAGCCGTTTCGATCCGCTCTAGCATCCTCCGCTTGCCGCTTCTTGGCTTGCAGATCCCTCCAGTAGTATTGAAAGCCGTCGGGCCCCTCAATGTTCCATTTTTTTCTCATCCGAGAAAATGACGGAATCCCAGACAGCCCCAACAAATTTTCGCAGCATCATGGCGCTCGCCCAGGTCCTACGCGCCAGCATATCCTCGGCCTTGAAGATCAATACATTCTCCATCTCCGTGAACACTAACCAGTCCACCCTGGCTATGGTGCGCTCCATGGTGCGCACCGATACGGTGAGATCAAGCTCGAGCTCGGCGACCGTCAGGTTGCCCTTCGCAGCTGTACACACGAGCCTCCTGGTCTCGCCATTAGTGAGGGCTGGGGCGGGCCGGAGGGCTTGGGAGTCGTGGGAGGGGTAGGGAAGACGACACGCCTGACTGTGTCTCTGCTGCGCATGATCACACGCGCAATATTGCGGCCGCTGACTCTTGCTTGGTGTAGGCCTTCGATTCCCTCACGCTCACGCTCCGTCAGCCTGCGCTTCTTCTTGCTGCACAATTTCTTGGCGGATGGGCCTTGGCATCTTGCGAAATGAGCGACACGCGTCCACAGCATGCCTCCCGCCACAGCTAGTCTGAAGGTCTACCAATCGTTTAATGATTATTTTATACTTGGATTTTGTATTGGTGGGGTGGCTGATCTAACGTGACACTATGACAAAACTGCCACGCTGTTTTGTACCACCCCAAGAGCTGCGAAATCGCGCGCGTTAACACAAACCCCGTTTTCTTACTAATACTGGCTCTAACATATCTAAATAGCACCAGCTCTATCGTTTGTCAAAACTAAGCCGGGCCGGACATCCTTCTGTGGCATATTCTAGGTGAAGAACCCTAGTCTAAAGCGTAATTTCCAGAGTACCAAAGCGATGAAGCCTGAGCTTCTCAAGTTGAAGGAGAAGCGGCCTCAAGAGGATCATGGTGGTCTTCAGGGTGGTGCGTAAACATTGTCCACGCAGCAGCTGTTAATATACCTAACACAACAGCAACAATATCAACCGCCGATGCAAACGCGACAGGCGAAGACGCGTTTTGAATCTGTCGTTGCAAAAGGCGAACAATAAAAGATGGACCGCCGAATTATTTTGATTTGAGGATAGAGGAATATAAGTAATACACTGCAGTGAGTTACCGACTACTAGTGCTCTACCATTTTAATATTTCAAGTACAATAAGCGAGCCTGCGTTAGGCAAGAGTTCTGTCGTATCGCTATGGTTTAATGAGAAGCCCCTAGACTTCGCTGCGTGGTAGAGCAAGCTGATCATTCATATCAAGGCGCTGAGTGAATGATGCGCGCTCAAAGAGCTGTCGCACGAGCGTGAGGAACCGCTCAGTCGGTTCGAAGATCTGCTGGGGAGCCGGCCAGCACTGCCACCAGCTGGGTACAATGAAGCAACATGGCAGCATTATTTGCACGAGACGCTACTTTTCACGCAGTCTTCGTACATCAAGAAGCTGCTCTGTGAAACGCTGCCATGCGGGTTCAAGGGCATCGCCACCAAGCAAATAGACGAGCCCGTTAACGTGATTTGGCGACTGGTGGAAACCCATTACAGACTCAGCAATGCTGCTGGTGCGGTGGGACTCGTCCGCCAGTTCATCGAGATGGTGAATTCTGACTTCAAGAGCGTTGGTCAGCTTTTTTAAGATCTCAACAGCGTGCGAAGCCAGGTCAACGTGAATGCCCACGAGGCTTTGCACACCCATATGCTCACGTATCAGCTAATAGAGTGGTTTATCACGCCTCCAACGAACGTGTTAGAGATAAAAGTGACGTAGTCGTAGAAAGAGATGGGACGTTCGCGTTCGTTGGTTCACCGTAGCGACGAATTATCCCGTTGCAACTTGGTACACACTACGTCGTCCGTAAAGTGTGCAGTATCAACCAGTAACTGTATATTTCCAACATTGAATGGAAACCACCACGTATACTACACAGTCGATGTAGTAACTGCACGGTGCGCGGTCATTTCCCAACCGCAAGGAGACGACCGCCACCCCGAACGCTACCCCACCAACACCACCAACACCCACAAGAAGCGCAACGACCCCATCCGCTTCACAGACGCGACGGACACGGCGCTGCTGACGAAGGTGCTCGTGCACAACCCGTACGGCGCCGAGGGTGAATCCAAGACGGCCGCGTGGGGTCGAGTGGCGGCGGCGCTGCAGCGAGCGCGGATGCGGGCTCGCCGAGGCCCACGCCGAGCTCGACGACTTGCTCGTGAACGTCGCGGAGCTGTGTGAGGAGGAGGAGGCGCACCAGGAGGAGAAGAAGAAGCTCCACGACAATCGTAAGGAGGACGACGAGCAGGCCGAGACCATGCCCGACGAGGCCATGGTCGGCATGAAGAAGGGGGAAGGTGCGGCCCTATGTGCTGCCGGACCTGATCGGTCATGTGAAGGCTTGGGACGAGGCCAGCCGCTCGCTTGAGGAGCGTAAGGTTGTCAACAACGAGGCGCGGCTGGTCATTGACCGTGCGCGAATAGAACAATATATTGATCAAAAGAAGACGTTGATCGACCTCTTGCATTGCATTACAGTTAAACTCCTTCCACAGTTGCTACTAGTCCTACGCACCCCTTGAGTGTAGGTGTCTGAACTTCGAAAAATACACAGATCTGATTGGGATTCGTGCAGTTCGTCATCAAAGCGGCAACTAGATAACATTTGCCGACTGGCGAAAGTAGTATCTTAGATGCCACCTTCATGTCAACAAACGGCAACAGCCGCGTCATACCACCAACCCCCCCCCCACTCTACAATCCTCGCTGCGCTCATGACACTGTTGAATTCCCCTTGTTCTTATGTTAGACGAGAATCTTTGTACCCCACCAATAGCGTGGGTCGATTAGGATACGCTGGATCGCCATACCAACAAAATGCATCTCCATGTACTGTAGAAAGTCGCTCAAGTACCCGACGTTCCCTTAGGAGGTACACATCGTGTCGCCTTCCGGCGACAGGTCCATAGAACTCATTAAACATCCCGTTGGGTGCCATGACACATTGATACTTTAACGCATGCTTTCGCTTGCCCATTGTAGCACTAGTGCTGATCCCGAGACGGGGGGCGCAATGCCACGTACAGTGCCATCAATGAATTTCATCCCAGATCGGTTTACGCTCAAGAAGGTCAGCGACAAGCTCAACGCTGTCTTCGGCAATAAAAGCAAGTTCGACATTTTGGTTCCGGGCAGCGGATAGGCGGTCGACCATGTCAATGCCGCGCCTGCCAAACCAAATGGACTGGCTTTGGGTAAGCAAAAGGCCGTAGACCGGCGGGTGTGGGACACCCACCAGAACCTTCGTGCCATGAAGTGTCACTAGTGCTCAACAGCATGAAGATTATTAAATCGGACAAGATGGTTGACTACCCCAAGCGTACCGAAGACAAGGCGGCCGACGGCCATCGACGTCATATTTGGTCGAGACCGAGTCGCCAGTCCCGCAAAGGGGCGTATGAGCCGACACCCAAGGTGAAGGGCAATGTCAAGGGAAAGGCCAAGATCAAGGCGCGCCGTGAGATCTCACTTGCGGAGTGCGTGGGCAAAGACGTGGGGGTGAACGCGTGCGATGCGCAACGCGGCGATCACCTGTGAGTGATGATGCCCTCCCCCAATTGTCCCTGACACCGGGAAGAAGCGCATCATCCTTCAGTGGCGCAGACAAGCCAACGAGAGGCAATGTCGGGATCTTTGAGGTCGGGAACCTAGTCTTATAAAATGCGTAAAACTACCTACACATATAGTCTCTGCGGTCTTCAAGACGAAATTTCGTCCTCGCTTCATCAGCCCTTTCAAATATCGTGGCCAAGAAGGGCCTTGCGTACACGCCCAACCTTCCCCAAAAGATGCGCACGCACCCTGGGCTTGCACACTATACCGGGACCCGAGCCTGGTGAGCACGGAGGCGCTGGTGCCGATGGGGACCAATGCTGCGCCTCTGGCGGCGGATGGGCAACACCCCGTTGCAGCATCACCAGAAGCTCAAGGTGGTCACGAAGGGTCACGGTTTGGGAGCGGAGCTCTACCGCGGTCTAACCATGACTCTCCGAGTGCTTTGTCATCTGATCTGCGAGATCTTGGAGCACAGGCTCAACGGCGCGCAGGTCAGCCGCATAGCGATCAAACTGACCGTCCACTCAATGGTGGAATTTCCTGCTCAAATGAGCCTGAGATTCGAGCTCGACCAGTTGGCGGCGCAAGGAAACGGGTCCATGCGGCGACTCGATGGCCTCCGGCGTTGGTCGATGAGCATGGCGAGCTTCACTACCATGTAGAGCGGCATCTGAAGCGACGCCAGCACCGGGGGTCATACTCAGTACTTGGTGCAATGACGTGGGGAGCCTCCGTTCTTTGAGTACGAGGTACCCCTGAGGCAAGACTGCTCTAAAGCCGTTGACGCTTTTGACCGGGAGTACCTGAGTCGTTCGGTGAGCTCGCAGCCAATGCATCGGTCGACCCGCGCTACCCGGCGCTAGACCGAGCCGAGGAAACATCCGAGAGCGTCTCCGAATATTTGAAGCAGATGCTGACGCCGCTGGAGTGGATGGCGGCGTGGCCTTTGCCCTGAACGGAAATGCTGGTGAGCCATCCGCTTTGCGAACATGAAGCGAAGGCGCCACCCCAGATAGGTATCACGTGCGTGCCAACTAGCACGAACAACATCCAATGAAGACACTTTTCGGGCCCTTTGGCTCGGCCCTGGAATCTGGCATTATCCTCGACTTCGGTCTCACCCCGAAGGAGGACCACTAGGCTCCTATTGATCTGGGAGACATAGATTTTGCCAAGCTGGGAGTTAGTCGGGCGCAATACGCCGCAGGACTACTCGCGTGCGGCGTCAACAGACGCTGACGCAACGCGTCCCGCTTGGCAAGCTTTGCGTCGTTTGAGCTGTCATCATCATCGCCCCTTGATGTAAGAGGCGGTGCGCTGCGGAGTGCGAACGCACCAGTTCCACGTTCTGGGAACGGATTGGACGTTTAGGGTGGGGAACGTGGCGGAGGCCTCATCGGGGAGCGTGAGCACGAACGAGAACACGCCGATGATCGTGGACTGTGTCCAGCTCTATGTGAGCCCTCTGGATCCTCTCTTTGGGATAGCATTCCCTCCTCAAAGTCCACGAAGAGAAGGTCAGGAGCGCGAGTAGGCCTGGACGACGGCTGTTCACCATCCTGACTTGAGTTCCGGTCAGACGTCACTGTCGGCCCGTGCTTACGGGCGTGCGCGGCACGGCACTGGACTATATAGAGACTTGGCGAAGGGCTGATATCAGCGGCCGTTTGAGCACTAGATGCCAATACTTGGAGAGTGGGGCTTGGCCCGGACGAAGTTGCACTGCCGTGTGCAGGTTGGTGCTACAGGCATGCAGATGCACGAGGTGCAGTGGATTCGACAATGAAACTCGGCTAGTCGTCCACACGCAGAAACCTCAACTGGAGGAGCGGAGAGTTCTGCGTTCGCAGTTTTGATGGTGGAGAGTGTAGCGAGGATACACGAAGGTTTCCTTTTTGGTGTATGGAACACTATCGTAGCCTCCGACTTGAAGCCGGGCCCCGGCCAACCATGAGGGATGCACTAGATTAGTGATGGCATCGGAGATGCATACATTTATACCGTAGGCGGCGCCGCCCGATAACAATGAATACAAGTTTGGTTTTTACCTGAAGTTTTGACTTGTTTCCAGTGTCCTTGCATATGATCTGTTTGGAATCTTAGAGCTGTCAATCTTCCTCTGTACGACAGCCCCGCTGAATTTGGTCGGTGGCAGCAACTACCTGGTTGCTGTCGGTAACCGTTTGGTTGGCTGCATCAGATCACTGATTGATGCCAGTAACCGGTAGGTTGGTTGCAGCAGGTCCCTGATTGGTGTTAGTAACCGTGTGGTCGGTGCCCGCAAATGTCTTTGATGTAGTTTCTCTAATAATTAGGAGGTCCATCTTCTTTTGCTCGCCTTTCAACGACAACTTCAAAATACGTCTTTGCCTGTCGCATTTGCATCGGCGGTTGATATTGTTGCTGTTGTGTTAGATATATTAACAGCTACGGCGTGGACAATGCTTACGCACCACCCCGAAGGTAGTCATTTTCCTCTTGAGGCCGCTTCTCCTTCAACTTGAGAAGCACGGGCCTCATCGCCTTGGTACTCTGAAAAAATCACGCTTCTGAAGAGCGTTCTTCATCGAAAACATGCCACAGAAGGATGCCCGGTCCGGCTTAGTTTTGACAAACAATTGACGTGCGGAGGATGCGAGGCATCTAAAACATATTGTAATACAAATGAGCAACAAATCCAATACAATGATATTATAAAATATTGCGATCAATACAACACAATCCGCACACTAAGTTAAAATTTATGGCAGACAACATCTCTGCTGCAGCCTAGCTCTGCTGTAGGGCCAACAGGGAGGTTGGTACATGACCACACACACTGCGGATAATTTAAACACGTAGAGTAGAATACCGCGGATGAACTGCAGCTGAACTTGGTAGATTGAGGAATGAACTAGTCTAGGAGTGGCAAACTGCCCCGAGCACATGTACACCTACCTACTAAGCAGTTTCAACAGCAAGTGCTGTCGCAAGATGGGGGGTGGGGTACCCAAACGCAACGACGCACTTGAAAATACGAGGTAAACCTCACCTTGTCAATTGCAATTTCACGTATTCATGTAGTGTATATCAGATAGTCAAACGAATCACCACTTTGCAGTCACATGCCAGTCGTAACCACAAATCTGAACTATATCATAACGCACGGGCGGACTGCTGTATAGCCACAACGTGAATAGTATCACCCTCGATAAGTGCCATCACTGAATCTAAAGCATCTATCAGAGCAACGTTGTCCGTAACGGAGCGTTACATGAATGCCATTGGCTAAAAATGCTGCCGAGCGCAGCGAAGGCGGCCCCCATTGGACAAAAAGCTGCCGAGCGCAGCGAAGGTGGCCCCCGTCGCCGAAGGCGGCCCCCGTCGCCGAAGGCGGCCCCCGTCGCTGAAGGCGGACCCGTGGGTGTTTATTGCGGGCCGCAGGGCCCGCCCTTCATCGGACTCACTATTATAACACGGCGAGTAGTGCAGCGAGCCGACGAGGCGAGGGGAACGGGGGCGTCATGCTACCCCGCCGCGCAGCGGCGGCTCTTGGCTTAAATTAATAGTACTACGATAATATAACCACCGCCGCGTAGCGGCGGCGCTTGGCTAGTTTACATCAACCACAACAAATAAATATTTGGGTACTATACAAAAATCAATTAGTACCGGTCAAATCAAAGTGTGCACAATTCAAGCAAGTTGCAGCGTTTCCCCTCGTTTCGTCGTTTCGTCGTTTCACACGGGATGGACAAACGGTTACACACGCGAGGTCAAAGAGAAAACCAAGGTTCAGCACTCGCACCATGAGCTTGCATCCCCGCAGTATTGGATAACAGTTAGTCACAGGGCGATCTGTAAAACGCTCAACTAAATCATTTCTAAGATATACAGTCAAACCCTCTCCTCTCCTGACCCTGTCTCCCCACACAAGCTTTCCTCCTGCCAAAGAGAGCACCACGAGGCTTGAAGAAGAGGGTTTTGACGTGAAGAAGTTATCACAAGTTGTGATTCACAAAATAAGTTGTCGGTAGGTCATGCCAGCTACAGCAGTGTTCAACAGCCACTCTACCTAGGTATGACGACATTAGTGTTGACGACATAAACTTTACACATAATATGAGTCGGTTTAATAGGTTTGTAGCAACGGATGGGATCGCAACTTAACAGCCTCTCACGATCTCAAGAGCCGACAGTTGCTAGGCAGGTAGTTGCGCCTTCAGCATTGCGCATGCGAACTAGTCATCAGATGACCTTTCTGAACTGTATGTACTGGGCGGAAAGCTCCGAGGGCATTCTCTGGTGGTTTAGCCCCCCCCCTTCTTGCAAGACAGACCGACCTTCATGACGAGGGCACTTTGGCTGGCACCTAGAGTGGAGGATTTGCAGATCGAATCAAAGATGTCATGCAAGAGCGCCTGCTGCTGGATAAGACATGCCCCCTCACCCACGAAGGAAAGTACTTTAGCGGTGACTTTACGCCAAGCGAAGTAGGCATCCATGTGCTTGATCATGTCAGAACAGTCGTCTCGATCGTGGAGAATGGGTTCGCCTGCACTCTCTCTGGTCTTCGCTGCAGTCATTGGTTACTGTGGAGTGAGAAGTATACAGAATCAACATGACGATGTCCAGGACGCAATGATCGCAAGCGCCTTGGATTGTTAGCCGCGCCGCTCATGTCTGACGCAATCCCGACTCAGTGCTCGTACTCTTCACGGTGTGAATTAAGAGCACCAGATCCTGCCAGTGGCGAACGACTCTGCGATCTCCCGGACACCACGGACGCAATACTCCGTGGGTGGGGCAGCCAAATGACCTCGTCGGCTCGTCCAGCCCACGTCGCGCATTCACCAATACTAGCATCAACAGTGCCGGCGACTCAAGTTATAGCCCACGACAAGTGGCTACATCGCCCTGCCAACCGGACGGTAAACAACACCGACGAACCCAGGAACGAGCTATGACTATCGGCAATAAATGTCAGGGGGCCAGCTGCAAGCCGCGAACTTTCAACCTTGCCAGTCAGGTAACACGATCCGATTCTCGGCACAAACAAGCTCTCAAGGAATACCCAGATGAACGCCATCAGCTCATCTCCCACGGGCTGCGAGAGTTGTGCATCGACGTGCAATCTACATTGGAAAGACAACTGCAAGCGGAAGAAACCATTCGCGACGCTCGCATAAAAGCAGTATTGTCCTTCCGCAAGGTGACACCATCGACCTCAACGGAGGAGCCGACGGCCTTGAACGGCAAACTCCCAAAGTATCAACTCGACGCTAGCAAGCAGACAGCGCTGTCCGATTTGGTCATCAATCATGGGTTTACACTTCAGCAAGTAGTCGAGCTCTCCCGTGGACAAACTAATTCTGACCCACGACCAAACAAAGCATTGTCTCCGAGACGTCTGCGGCAACCCCACCGAGGATACCAGCACTGCGAACTGATCTACCGTGCAGCAGCAATTGGGATTGACCCAGAATAGGCTACGCATCAGCCGAAGCAAGTCCACATTCCTCAGAACCACAGGTCAGCAGATCGCCATCTTAACACTATTGTCAGAAGACTCCGCGAAGGTTAAGATGGTGGACAATACATGTTGCTGAACGAGGCCGTGCTGGACAACATCACGAAGATTCAAATTAGTCCGCTCGGAGCAGCTCCAAAATCCAACACGAATACTCAGATAGAGATTCGACTAATCCATGATCTCTCATATCCTATCGGCAATTCAACCAACGATGCGTCGGTTAAGTGTAGCTTTCTGGTAGTGCGCTACCGTCATGTTGCAGCAGTAGCAAGACAGATCGAGGAATGCTACGAACAGGACCCGTCTACAAAGGTGCATATCCTGAAAGGTGATGTGAAAGGAGCATTCAGGCATCTTATGCTGATTTGATCAAGTGTTCACTGGATGGGAGCTCGGATCCAGAAGCTAAGAGCCGTCATCATTGACCTGGCAACCCCCATCGGATGGACAGGATCTCCCGCCTACTACGGGATGTTCGGGGGGGCTATATCCTGGCTCGTGGGACGTGAAAGCCCAGCATCAATGACAAACAGCTACTCCGACACGACTTCATTCTTTGCATTTGAATGGGTTGATGACGACATATTGGTTGAGCCTGACACCACTGGACACCTGGTTGCAGCTGAATCGGTACTTCGGCTTGCTATGGTGGCACTACTCGGACCGAGATCTATGAACGAGAAAAAGTTTTCGCAGTGGAGTACAAAGCTCGAAGTTCTTGAATTGGAATTTGACACTGTCTCGCGAACCGTGTCGATGCCGACTGCAAAAAATGCAAAGGCCCAGAACCGCGTACGAAGCGGAGCTTGTCAACAGAAAATCTCAAAACATGAGCTGCAGTGTCTCCTGGCCAGCCTTCGACACGTTGCAACTTGCCTTCGAAGTGTCAAGCCATTCTATCAGCGACTGCAATTCACTACCAATAAAGCACCTAGATGGGGTGAGTAACAATCGACAGCTCGTTGCGCCAAGACCTGATGTGGTGCGACGCTCTTCTATCCCATGGACGCTGGTGGTCGCTGCCGACATCAATGTTCTGTGCAGAACTGAGCATTGACGTCCATTCGTACATGAATGCAAGTAACCAAGGACTTGCTGTACTAGACCCTGCTCGTCGCCGATACATCCAACTCCAATATGAAGATCCCGAGCAGTGGAAAGTACGGGGGGACGACAGCTTCTATATCAATGTGCGGGAACAACTCTGCGTGGCGCTAGCATAATGGATATGGGGCCCCCAGTGGAAGAAGAAAGGTGCAACCTTGATTCATGTACGGGCCTGGACCGACAACACAAGTGCAGTAGCGTGGACAAACAATCTCTACAGCACCAACCCACTTTCACAAGAGCTCAACCGAGCAATAGGTCTCGCAGAAGCCACCCTTGGTTTTCGGGCACTTCCCGGGTGCATGCAATATTATTGTCGACGCCGGCTCACGCGCGCGGTCAGCACCGAAACCTGGACTAACTTTACTTCTTCGTGGACACAGGATCCAATCCCAGCACAAGTTCGACACATCTATAAGCCAGATCCCTTGCCGAGGACAGCCACAGGAAGTACGCGGGCACGTGGAACGAATGGACAAACTGGTGTAGTAGAGAAGATTTTTCACCTTGACTCTCGGGCAGTACCCACCACGACTTGCACCAGCTTGCGCTCTTCACTGTATCACGGTGGCTTCCCCGCAACGGCCGACCAGGAAACGCTGCCAGCACCGTGCTGTCCAAGCTCAGCCAAGTGTCTCGGTATCATCGCCGATACCTCGGCACCTCAGTCGGTCTGCACGCGGACCACCAACTTGCAATGCAAGGGATGCAGCGGGTGTCGAGACCTCCTGCCCAGAAAGAGCCAATTACACCACGCATCCTTCAGCACTTACGCCGACACTGCAACTTCAACATCGCCCACGATCGCGTCTTGTGGGGGGGGGCTCCCCTGGGTGCTTCGGAGCGGCGAGTAAGGGACGAGTGAAGCCATACATTCTGCTACATTCTAATGTCAAATGCCTCACTAGCCGTGGTCGTCAAGCACACCATGAATATGAAGCAATATCCGTATGTGTGACGTTCCGCGAGAGCAAGACAGATCAGAGCGGCAAAGGCGAAACAAGAGTATTGGAGCAGTCGGGTTCATGTTGGGCTTATCCTGTACGGGCGGTATGGCTACTATCCACCCACCAACGGCAAAATGAAATCCCGAGTAACCAACCGCTTTGCACGGTCATGGGCCACAAGCGTATCACGGCGTCTGACATGACCAAGGCCATCAAGCAGGCAGCCCACACGGCAGGTCAAAACCCTGTCCGATTTGGCACTCACTCTATGCGCAGCCGCGGGGCAACAACACTCTTCATGGCGGGAGTAAATCGACCCGCGATCAAGCGTATTGGTCGCTGGCGCTCGGACGCATTTGAGCGGTACATGCGGATCCATGGGCAAACTGTATCGGGCTTGGCAGAAAACATGAAGCCAACCATCTCCTCGCGTCACAGACGTTGTTAAGCTATGCTGTGCATTTCAAGGGGCGGCTTCATGTCGCACCGGCCTGAAGCGGCTTAACAAAGTCAAACACGAACGAGTTGTGTCCCCCAAGCCGAGAGTCAAAGAGGAAAGGGGGTATTAGCCGCCGCCAGCAATCTGGTCGGAGTCAATATCCTTTTGATAGGTAGTAATATCCGTATCGGTAGTTGTAATAGCATCCTGGATGCTTGCACCCACTCCAGGTTCGGATACCGCATGATGAATGCTACTGCTGATGGTGCACTCAACTACATCCTCGTCGTCAACATTAGTACAAATAGTACACACCTACTCTGTGTTTTTACACAATCATCACAGTCCGGACTATCGTCGACACAATCTGGTTGGCGTCAGTAAACCTTTGGTCGGTGGCAGAAACTGCTCCTCCACTCTCAAACTGCCCCTTCATTATCTTCAGTGACTGACGAGTCAAGACCCATGGTCCACAACAACAGCAACGCTGCGGCATCATTGACATCAACACTCGTTTCCCCTTTTCCGGAAAATGTACAAAACTACCAGCAGCATCAGATCGGGCAACTGCCTTCAGCTCCCGGCTTCATCACCGTCTTTAGTTACCTCGACGAATTAATCCGATTTGGGCTGTTAGCACCATGCTTATAGCTCCTGCACCGAATTAAAACTCGGTTGTCGCTGTCACTGCTTCCGTCCTGATGCGTTGAAGCACCCTCGTTGCGAGGGCAAGTATTACCCGTGCATCGATTCACCAAGAGAGACACCCACCCTGATATTAGGAGCTGCACTACACGCAGAAGTCGTCACGTGCACCTGAATGGTTACGTAATCGGACTCGGTGTGGTCGTGCGGTCTGCCGCGGCACATCCACATGCATTCTGGAATGCTTTTTGAGGCGGGCGCAACTGCGCATGACCTCTAAAGACGATAGGAGTGTCGTTGAGGAAGACGTATACAACGGGGGGGGCTGCGTGGATGTTGCAGCGCACGCACACGCTGACACGACTTGGGGACATCGGAGGCTTGCGCACTATCTAAACTCGTCATAGAGGTTTTTGCGCACGGTGATCGGAAATATCATCAGTGGAGCAGGATACAGGAGCTTGTGGCGTCTTTGTCGAGACAAATGCCGTCTGCTCTGCTGCGACGTACAACGAGCATCCAAGCTCAACATCATCACCACGCGCAATAGCAGCACCACCTTCCTTGATTTCGAAACGCTTCGTAGTCGGCGGCTGCAACTTGCACGCTGGGTTCTTCTTAGGAGTCTGTTATGTTTTTTTTTGTCAACCTAGTGATTGGTTTTGTAGCGGTCGCGCTGCAGCACATACTGGTGATCACGGTGGCTTTCACACAGCCAATGACGTCCTCCATTGGGTTTAATCGCGCGCTCATTGATGCACCGACCAGAATACTGACACTGAAGCGACCCACGCGTCTGTTTGACGAACACGCTCCTTCGGCATATCGAAGGTCTACGCCCGCATAACAGAATCCAAAGCATATATCAGCATTGTCACACGATGTATAGCTAGCTAGTGTGCACACAGCGCTAACCGCTCTGTGCTTCACTCGGTAGTTTGCGCAACGCGGGCAAATGCGACTGCTTTCTTGATTTGGCTGAATGAAGTTCAACCTATAAAATATAATAGGACGTTTCGGGGGTGGGCTGAAAATATTTTAACAAATATATATTGGGCTTGCCTTGTCGACATGAGGATGCTGCCATACTAGTACTACTTCTATGTTACGACAGTAGTACTACTACTGGGCTACTATTAAATATATGACTGTTTCTAGACAGTATTTAGCACCTGACTGAATTGCAACAACCTGACCGATTTGGAAATGCCCAACCAACCGCCTGACTGAATTTTTTTATTTGTGGTTGTTAGGAAGCACACATCTACTTGCGAGTAGATTACTTTATAAGTTTCCACCCCTTGTGGCTAATGTGAAGAACGACATCATCGCCAGGGCCACCTACTTTCCGGACCAATAGGCATTCACTGTGTTCGTGCATTGTGCTCGACTACTATGTCATATTGCGTGCAAACATTTTGTCGCAGCGCTCAAATTCAGTAAGTGCTCTGAAGTGCTCTACTGAGCCCTTTAGAATTGTCGAATGCTACAATATGCATCGATGAGGAGCTGACCGAACAATCTCCAGTATCGCCCATATACACTGTGCTGAAATCTTGTATGACCGCATAGCAAGCAGGATGTAACCACGAAAGTTGGGAAAGTGAAGGGAACCAGCACGTGTTCAAACAACAGGCGTAGCTGCTCTGCAGGTATGTCAGAATAAATAGCTACTGTAGATTTTTGATAGTAGATGTCGGTGCTCAACGGGGGTGACGTGCTGATGCCACTTCACTAAGTGTAGGCGTGGACACCGTCTGCTGCAGCAACAAGTACAATAGCTGTTACAAAGGCATCATGAGAACTCCGCATATTGCAAATGACCCTTATATCTACTTGCTAGTAGATGCATCCCCCTACTAGTTTTACAGAATGTCCTCAAACTACTTGAACTGATTAAGTTCTCGCAAAGTGCAGTGAAGCCGGAAGCGAGGCCGCGTCCTGAGCATACACAGACTCGCCCCCTCTCGACGACAACGACACCAGGATCCTTGACCACGGCCTGGAACACCTTGTCATTGCTCTCTTACCAAATGCAGGTTTGGTGAAGAAGCACAGGCTCGAGAAGCGCACGTGAATTGACTTGAAGCGCGCAGCGTCGCCACCGCAAAATGGCTGTCATAGCGCAAGCTCTTACCGCAAACGTGTGCGAACCAATCTGTTTATATCCGATCAGAACTTTGTCCATTTTTATCATGCTGCTCTACTACTGTACGTGAGTGCCAGGTGGCACGAACGCCAACGAATGTTGTTTGAAAGTTGACTGAAGTTACACTTACGCGAACGCAATACCGTTGAATTGATCCCGTGAGGGCTGCCCATCCCTCATTCTTCGGGATTTCAAGTATAAGCGTCAATTCTAGCATCCGACAGAATGGATGTGTGCGCCGACGCCGACGGCTGCAGCAAATAATTCGACAGCAATGGTGATCAAACGATGTCTTCTTAATGCTAGACCAAATAAATAAACGGAATGAGGTTTTATTTTTATTTTATGCGGTATTCGCCGGTAGCGCTGGGGGCGAGAATAAACGCAATGATTCTCATCATCACTGCTCAGAACCAAAGGCAACACTAGAGGGATAGACTCATACCCCCAACGCCTGTATGCAATTGGTATCTTTGGCTTGATGCGTTGTCTCCCGAACTTCATCATCACCATCACTGTTAGCAACAAGCGGTTTACCACTTTCAATGATACTGGTCATGTTTCACTGTTTGAGCACGTTTTTTTTCCTTAGGCCTCCAAGTCGCGTAAATATGTATTGACGCACGATGGGATCGATGGTAGCTGGGGAAAAATGGACAAGCTTAGGGACGACTTCGCGCTCGCAACTTTGCGGAGCCTGCCAACGTACCCGACACGCCTAAAGTGGCCGATACATATTCATTTCAACATGAATCCGACATCATACGCGCGGTTCAGCATCCCAGGGTGGAAATCAAGTGGCAAGGAGAACGTCGTCAGAAACTCCATAAACTCCTCGCCGTCCTTACCTCGGTGAGCGTCAGACGTAACAACTTGGTGTACTCTTTCTTGGTCAGCTGAGGGGTAGAATCCACGTTTGCGTCGCTTTAGAGGCGCGGGATTGTTGTCGACGACTGCAGGGAGGGCATGGCGGGTAGCATCGCCCGCGCTCTATGGTCATTCGTAAGTATAGCTGTAGCAGGTCTGGTCTAAGGTCGCGGAGGAGCTCAATCAGCTCCACCCTCGCAGAACGCTGTTGCCTGGCGGCACAGATGGTGGAGCGGGGTTGGCCGAACGCTGTGTGGTGTGGTTGTGTCGCCCGGTACCTGAGGGCGATGGTTCCGCCTGGGCATGGGAGAGCGGTCTTGATCTCACTAGCGGGTGTTACCTCTGTCGGATTCTTCGCCGTCGGATAGCGAAGACAGAAAGGCTCGCGCAGTCAGTGCAGGATGCTGAGCATACTCACCGTCACTTTGCGTGCGTGCCTAATTTATCCAGGAGCAAAACCCCTGAGGTTCGTCTACTAGTGAGTTCCCTAGGTGCTGAAGCAGGTCATGCGGGGGATGGTCGTCGTTCGCCTTGAACATTACAAACAGCAGCACGCGTAGAAGTGAGAAGTGGTGCTTGCGGGATCCACCCACTCCACTTGAGCATCTTCCAGGTGTTCTAGGGGAGTATGTTCTTTCAGCTCATCGATTCATTCTGTCACCGACGGCAGTGATGTGTTGCTGTCCCCGAGAGCCGTGATTTTTTCTGTGAGGCTCGAGTGCAGCACCAAAAGTCGCGACTTTGACCAGGACCGTTTGTTCCAAGTTTCGGAGCCTAGCGCGAGAGCGATGATGGGTTGGACCTCGGCCACGATCTGATGGCGAGTTACCGTTAATTAAGCCATCCAAACGTGTAATATGTTACCTAAATACCCTCGAACTTGACCGTACCGGTATGCGCTCCCGGACATCACCCACTCTGCAGCTCGGAGCCATGTTCCGGACTGGTGTCCTGTAGCCTCACCCCTTGGTACGACTCGATCCTCTGCGATGGGCCGCTAAATTTCAATGGAGAGTACCAAGGCGGTGAGGCCCGTGTTTCTCAAGCTGAAGGAGAAGCGGCCTCAAGAGGATCATTGTCACCTTAAGGGTGGTGCGTAAACATTGTCCACGCAGCAGCTGTTAATATATCTAACACAGCAGCAGCAACAATATCAACCGCCTATGCAACTGCGACAGGCGAAGACGTATTTTGAAGTTGTCGTTGCATCAAAAGGCGAGCAAAAGAAGATGGACCTCCTAATTATGAGAGAAAATACAGCGGAGACATTTGCAGCCACCGACGGCATGGTTACTGTCACCAACCGGGGAGCTGCTACAATAAACCTAACAGTTACTGACACCAATCAGGACCTGCTGCAGACAACCTAACGGTTACTGACAACATGATAAATATTCTGCAGACCGCCGCGTCGCATAGCTGTCGTCCGTGCTAGGAGACGCTTGTCCAGAGTGCATCTGGCTCGCGATCCACCCTTCAGGTATTGGTGGTGGTCGCATGATCCGAGTCAACATTGGCATCACAGCCGGTGTAATACCTCCTGTACATGGGATAGTAAATATGGTGGGTGCCAATAGGAGTCCGGTCTGATTCAACAGCGACCCAGTCTGGAGGTTTCCAGCGACGTGGGAAGGCGGAGACCAGTTTCCGTTGAACTTTCAGGCTGTCCCAGTCCCATGCTCAGAACTGGACGACGACCACGCACCATCTCATCTACGGTGCGTCGCATGCATAACATGGCGGAGTTAGAAGCGTAGCGTAGCAAGCAGCTGAAGGGGCGTGGGCGGCATCGTTGCGAGGGCAGTTGTTGGGGCGGTGAGGAGGCAGTTGACGGTTGTTTTTGGCTTGGTCAAGCTTGTCGACTTGTTGGGAAAACTACGAATGAAATCGGTGCATACCTGCTACTTCACCCGGAAGACGTACAAGGAACAGCGGCGCGAGCATTCTACGCGACCGTAACAAGCGTCCCCAGAGCCAAGGTGAAAGTTAGCCCCCTTCCTATCGGTCTTAGCGATGACATGGAAAATCACGCATTGTTATACAAGTGAGCAACAAATTCAATACAATGATATCATCAAATGTTGCGATCAATACAATACAACTCAATCAATGCAGTGTGGCTCTGCTGTAGCGCTGGTCAGGACCAACAGGAAGGTTGGTGCATGACTGCACGCGCTTGCGGAAAATTTAGATCATGTACACCTACCTACTAAGCAGTTTCAACAGCAAGTGCTGTCGCAAGATGGGGGGTGGGGTACCCAAACGCAACGACGCACTTGAAAATACGAGGTAAAACCTCACCTTGTCAATTGCAATTTCACGTATTCATGTAGTGTATATCAGATAGTCAAACGAATTACCACTCCGCAGTCACATGCCAGTCGTAATCACACATCTGAACTATATCATAACGCACGCGCGGACTGATGTATAGCCACAACGTGAATAGTATCAGCCTTGATAAGTGCCATCACTGAATTTACATCAACCACAGTCTACACTCCAAATATATATATGTTATTCTATAAAACCCTCAAGTAGTACATACATCGATGGTCAAACCCAAGTTGTGCAATTCAAGCAGGTTGCAGCGATTCCCCTCTGAGGGTACCATACAAACGGGCGTTTGAGACAGTTTGGCGCGTCAACTTAAACGGCGGCAGCGCAGCGGACGGGTTTAGAGCGGCGCTAGCATTGAGGTTGGTATCTATATGTACTGGGGTAGACGAGTAAATACCCCCCCCCCGTAATGAAGTAGGGGTGACGCAAAAGCGATGTTCCGGTGCAGAGAGCGATCTCTCTGTCGGCCAGCGTGGATTTCGGTACAGCGGACGGCGTCAACAAGAACCAACCCGCGCAGCGTAGGCTTTACGACTTGCTTGACAGGCCAGGCAAGACAACACGCCCTGCTTCATGTTGGTCATACAGGGTCTAAACGTCAGGCAGGAACGTACACAAGCCGCGCAAGGGCACTTACAGCATCAAAGACCATGGCCACGACGACGAAGAAGGTGACCAAGTCCAGACGGGTGAAGGGAAGGTCTAAAGATGCGACAGCAGCAAGTCCTGGTCATGATACGAGCGGAAGCGAGGAGACCAAAGATTAGGCCAATATGCCGGACGCTCTAGAGGAACGGAGTTTTGATGCGCAGTAAGAAATCCGTCGAGTTCTTCAAGATGCGATCGACGAGCTGGCGACGCCAACACAAGCCGACGTGTAACTTGTAGCGGATGAGGTATGGAGGAGCCATCAGCAGCGAAGATGAGTGTCGCAGGGACTGGAGGCACGGTAGGCAACGATGGTCTAGACGATCCTGCGGCACGAATGGTGACGATGGCTGCTGCCATACAAAAATGAACGGTGGTCTGCAGACAGTGACGGCACCAACAGCGACGAGCTGTGAGCGCCAGCGTAGTGAGCTCCTGTCCAGCAGCAAACTGACGCGAGTACGCCGACGCAGATAGACAACCAAAATGGTGAAGAAGAGCGCGGTGCAGCGCTCACGCCGCACTTCGTGCCAACCGCGACGGCAGAACAAGTCCCAGTGGCTATATTGCCACCGAGAACGCACAATTCACCAGGTAATGTACCATCCCATGACGACGGCATGGTACGCCCCAGGGTTGGCACTGATGGCCAGTGAAATCCAAGACCTCACGACGATGGTAGCGAATCTCCAGCCCACGACGTCGACGCCGCCCACGGCGGCGGCACACATCGCGTCGAAGTGCTACCAGGGATGGGCCGTCACCGTAACCTTCGGACAACAGCAGTTCTTCGAGCGAATCGGATAGCGGCGCCGAGCGCGACCGGGAACACGGAAGAAGCCGGCGCAGTAATGCTGATAGCAGTGACGACAGCAGCGGGCGTGAAAGTAGCGATGATGGTGACGAGTCTGAATTGAGCAGCAGTTCGAGTGACGAGGCGAGTGGATGCTATGTACGACGCGTGCGGCGAGGTCAGCGACAACAACGAGGGCAGCGGCGGCTGCCCAGGAAGAGTGTGAATGATCTTGAGCTGCCAACCTTCAGCCCTTCACCAAAGGTGTATGTGTCCACATGGATTGGCAGAGTTGATTTGGCATTGAAGGGGGCTGAGGAGTCGGGCAGAGGCAAGTGGCTCGGTATTTTATTATCGGCAACAAGGTCATGGATAGTGCGGCGAAGTGGTGGGTCGACATGAGCCGGCGACCGACGGACCGCAAGCAGAAGGGGAACTATCTGAAGAAGGTGTTATTACGACGGTACAGCGAGAAGCTGGATAAGTCGGCGGCGGAATGGCGAGTCGCCATGCGCATGATGATTCCAAAGGTGAGACACACCCAGACTTTGTAGCTGGGCTTCACGACGCGGCGGCAGGAAGAAGGTAAGTGAGCGAGTCTTGTTTGCTCAGTTCTACCGGTGCTTGGACAAGACGACGAAGAAACTGGTCAAGCAGCGACCGAGACCACGAACGCTAGAAGAGGCGGTTGATAAGGCAACTGAGATTGATGATCCCATGGATAAAGTAGTCCAAGGGATGATCAATATCGGACAATCGTGTGCGACGGCACCGACGCGGTATGTGATTCCGATGAACGGCACGATGGGCTGGTCCCTGGTGTTAGTGGTGCAGGAATGCCAGCGGGGTTGATGGGTGGTACGGAAGGACAAGCTGCGATAGAAGCAGAGGTCGAGCATGTGGCCTTGTTCACAAACCCTCCGGACATCTGCAACATATTCTCCGGTACATGAGACCCTCCCCAGGACACCTTTGACGACAGGTAAGCCGATGGAGGGGAGGAAACAGACCGCAAAGTCGAAGGACAAGCGGGATGAGACGTTGAGCGATGAGGAGTCGGACATAAAGCCGCAGATGAAGATGCTCAAAGCGGCTGTGCGGCAAGTGACACCGAAAGACCAGCACGACGGAGCGAAGAAGAAGCGGGTGAGCAGCTGGCTTTCAGTGCGGACAGCCGGAGCACTGGGCGACGGAATATCCAAACGGAGCCAATTGCTATGCGTGCACGAAATACGGACACTATGCGAGGGAGCTTCCGACGCCGAGGCCAAGAACGACCAGTATACGCAGCAGCGTGGAAAGAGGCATAAGAATACGGGAAAACTAGGCGCAGACGCGGTAGTGGGTTACGGCGTCCGATGTGCCCAGGATGTCCTCAGTGGACGAGGACGATACGAGTGGATGGACGAAAACAGGAAGGGGGCGCAGTTGCTGACAGCCCAGACGTAAGTCGAAGCGAGCCAGTGCTGAGTGTTCGACACGACAAGGACGGCGGATGAGATGTGGAGGACGATGGAGGAATGGACGAAGTATTGGGAAGACTGCGCGAGGACGCGAGCTCGCGTGATGGCAGGCGGGGTGCAATGTACGTGGCCATCGTGAGACCAGCTAGGGCAGCGGCACGGTTTGTGCATGCCAAAGGGCAAAGCGAGGGGGGTGGGAACAACTCAGTGAGACAAAAGCACCCCACGGTCCAACGTCAAGCTGACGACGGCGTGACGGCAGCCGTGGCTATAAGGGACGGGGTGTAGCGGGGCTACACATTCGGCTAACCTCACGTTAGTGCAACATGCACTAATGGATACACTCAGGTGGGCCACATTGCAGTGTGGTCACCATTAATATTAGAAAGCACCAGAAAGCAGGGTATTTCTACCAATAAGAGTCATGCATTAGGTCAGGGTTTCTGCCAACCACTCGTTGGCAGAACCTCTCTTTATAGATATCAGTTTTAGGAGGAAAGCCACAGTTAACATTCAATTCAGTTCTCATTTTACCGCAAAAGCTACTATTTGTACCTTTATTTAGATCTAATTATACTTGTGGACACAAGTATACTTAATCTAAGTTAAATACACCTTACGCTTCCTCATACACGTGCGCACACGTGTAAGCTAAAGTATTGGGCTAAGTAAGCCCATTACACGGGTAGGCCAAAGGACCAGTGCTAACGAGCGCGTGCACAGTAGTGGCGAGTAACGACACGCCCGCGATCGACGAAACTACAGCGGAAGCCTACGGTGGCGAGACCACGAGAGCTGTACCGACGACTGTAAAGTCGACGATGTGTGATTTTGAGAACGATGGGGCATGATTGCGCCACGCGCACCGGAAGTAGACATGATGCAGATGGTCAAGGGCAAGCCTGCGACAAACGAGATGGTGGAGGCGATGCTAGCGACCAATCAGGACGTTACGCTCGGCGACGGGATGGACACCAGGAGGAATGCGACCGCGACGCTGATGGTTGCGCGCGGCACGGCCACTAAGGCGACTACGGGCATAACGGAAACAATAGAGGTCACAAGTGCTCGGGCATCAAGCACGGCGGGCTCTGGCGCCTTGGGCCAAGGAACGTTGGCTTCACAAACGGAGGTCAGTGCGGTCAAAAAGGTGAACGAGGTAAATAAAGCCTTGAATAGTACGATAGATGACGTGTCAGATATCGAGGTATTTGATCCGACGGACAGTGAGTCTGACGTTAGGGGCGGTGACGAGCGACAAGTACGGCGACGAGCACGGAAAAGAGTGAAACGGCTGCGAGTACGACAAGCACAAGCACGGAAGAAAAGCGTTAAACATGCCACAGCAGACGAGCACCGAAGAGTCGTAGACGAACGACACGCACAACGGCGGCGAATGGCTATGGAGGATGTTGGCGATCTGGAAGCGTGACGGCAGCAACGGCAAAACGAGCAGGGCGACCAACAAGCCCCTGGTTAGAGGCAATCGGCCCGGATGAGTCTCGTACAGCAGCGGCGAGATGGTGTAGTTGCACGACGAACTGCCGAGGCTGGTGATGCCGAATATGTTGGAGCGGACGATGTTTCCTACGGCTGTCATGGAAATAGTTGGTGTTCGGCGACGGGTGAAGATAAACAGTGGAGCTGGATACTCAAACGCGGGCACGGAGTGGACGGAGATGGGGGTCGGGTAATGGTAGACGCTCCTGTGGACTACGTTGAAGGAATAGGAGGTTTCCAATTAGACGTGGTTGGCGTTTGGCGCTTTGAGGTGCGCAACACGTATGAAGAAATAATCCACGTTGATGCATGCATTGTGTCTGGTTGCACGAATGAGGTTTTAATTGGGGTCGATTTCATGAGACCAGAGGCGCGAACATGGACTTTACGAGAAATTAACTGCGCTATAGCGAGGTGGGGCGGTCGATAGGGATCCCCTTTAGAGCATACAACGAGTCAGGCGGTGCGAGGATAGCGGTGGTGCGTATGGCGCGTAAGGTTGAGCTGGGCGGCAGCACGGTGACGCCAGTCGAGGTTGGCTAGACGGCGGGGGATGGCGAAAAGAGCATCTCCTGCCCACTCAACACACGGGCGCGGTGATGTTGGCAGCGACGGTAACTAGGGTTCGTAATAGACTGGCCTGGGTACCCGCCACAAATGCGAGTGGTAGTCAAGCGCGGCTACCATCTAAACGAGAGCTCGGTACTTGGATACCGATAAACGATGACGCCGAGGTGCTCGAGATAAACGTGGAGCTGCAGCGAGATCGCGTGTCGGCATGGTTGAATACGTTGATTGACGGATGCAACGAGCCTTTGGAAAACGAGGCGGACGTAAAAATTGGCGAGAAGAGCGAGGCTAGTCGAGCGCTGGCTCTACAGCTACTGAGAGCATAAAGGCAACTGATCTGCTACGGCTCTTGACATCGAACATCACATCGACACAGGCGATGCAGCGCCTATAATGTTGAAGCGTAGATGGCAAGCCAGACGGAGGACGCAGCCATTGAGGGAAATGCTCGGAAAATGTTGGGCGCGGGCGTGATCGAAGAAGGGGGTGGCGCCTGGGGCTTCCCCGTGGTGCTTGTTCGGGGGAAAGGCGATGAAGTACGATTCTGCGTGGGTTATCGGGCATTAAACAAAGTGACGCACAAAGACGTCTACCCCTGCCGAGGGTCGACGAGGCATTGGAGGCATTGGGTGGTGCGCCGCCACTCACTACTCTGGACCTGAATGCGGGCTATTGGCAGAGAGGAGTGGGAGATGGAGATAAGGCTAAGGCAGCTTTCACCACGAAACAAGGTCTTTATCACTTTACACACATGCCCTTTGGTCTGACAAATGCCCCTTCAACCTTCCAGCGCATGATGAACAGCGTGTTGCGAGGCTTAACTTGGACTACATGTCTTGTCTTATCTGAATGATATTGTGGTCTATACGCGTGGCAGAATTGGGCGTCGTGTGGTGGAGCTGGCGTGTGTATTGGAGAGGCTCGCGCAAGCAGGGTTGACGCTCAACCTCAAAAGGTGTGTGTTTGCTACGTGGCCGATTGAATGTTTGGGGCACGAGTTGAGTTCCGAGGGCGTGCAGCCATTGCAGCGGCTGATGACGGTTGCGAAAGATTTTCCCCGACCCTTAGATGCCGTTGAAGCGAAGCGTTTTTTACACCTAGCCGGATACTATCGACAAATCATTGAAGGCTTCGGCTCGATGATGGCGCCATAACAAAGTTGTTGCGCAAGGGGGGGCCATTCGAGTGGACACAGGCGCAGGAATCCGCGTTTGAGCACGTAAAGGCGGTATTGACGACGAAGCCGTTGTTGATTTATCCGAATTTCAAGCTACCCTTCAGACTAGTGACGAATGCAAGCCAAGTTGGACTCGGCGCTTGCTTGATGCAAGATCACGGTGCCGGCCAGCAGCCAGTGGAGTTTGTGAGCAAAGTGAGCAGCAAAACGGAGGTGAACTATGGCACCACGGAGCTCGAGTGTTTGGCGGTCGTGTGGGTGATCAAGTTGTATCGACCCTATCTGTACGGTAGCAAGTTCGTAATTGTGACTGGCCACTCAGCATTTTGAAGTGGTTAATGCCAAGTCCAAGCCTGACGGACAAACTGCATCGATGGGCACTTGCACTGCGAGAGTTTGATTTCGAAGTGGAGTTCCGACCCGGCGGCACGAACGTCGTCGCAGATGCACTTTCAAGAGCGCCGACAACAGCGAAAGTACTGGCGACAGTGGGTCGAAGACGGTGGTCGAGGCTTCGAACAGCTGTGGATACTGCACTGGCGGTACTGGCGCCCACAAGCGAAAATACGGGCAGTCACAAATAGCCAGAGCACAAAACTGGAGAACGAGGACACGCCAGTGCGGCAGCTTTACCTAGACGACCTACGGGCGGCAAACCGACGACGGCAGCACGAGGTTTGGTGTGGAGCGACGAACTGACACGGGACGAACGAGGTCGGCTGGGCGAACACGCCGATTGGAGAAACCCCGACGACGGCGGGAGCAGCTGGCGAGCAGAGTGTACAGCCAAGTGATAAAGCAGAGGCTGATCAAGCCATCGCACCGCTGATATCGAGTGGTGTGGCGAATGGCGAGCAGTCTCAAGCTGGGCGAGTCGAACAGCGGTCGAGTACGATAGTGGCGAAGCCGTAGGGTGAAAAACAGGCAGTAGGCCCAGTGACAAGGGCGGCAAAGAGATGCGCTGGAGCAGCGAAACGACACGTAGTCAGCGCCAGCTTGAGCACTGCAGATGCACCGATAAGGAGTACGAGCACGGAACTATTATCAACAAGATGAGCCCCTGTGGGTCAAGGCTCGCGGCGTCAGCAGTTGCGGACATGGTCGATGGCGGCGAATACACCCTCATTCGCGGTGGACAAGCACGAGTGAGTAGACCAAAGTCTAACTGCAAGGGAGGTCGGGGACGTGTCGCCTGGGCGAGCGGTAGCCAAGCGGGTCCGTACCGATAATCAGCGACGTTGCATTGACGCGCTTCTGAACGAGCGAGGTGGTGGGCAAGTAATGCAGCCTGCAACACCCCCGCAAGTACCACGAGCTGAAGGAAAGAAGCGCGCGACAACGTCGCCTGGAAGCCCCGCGGACAACTGAAGAGTCAGCGAGGCGAGATGACAACCGCACCGACGTTAAATCACGACGTTCGAGTCCGAAACAGCGCGTCACACCACATACAGCAAGAGATGAGCGAGGGTGTGGTGACGGCGGAGCAGGAGTTGCTTCTGATTGTGGGGATGCAGACCAAGGGTCTGATAAAGCAGTGCGAAAAGAGCCGAATGGTTCAGCGACTGGTGAAAGACGGTATATATCGGGGCATGGAGATTTTGACGGAGTACGAGTTGATGTTGATCGATACACCTAGCGGTAAGAGGGTGGCCCTCCTTCCTGTGTTGTGGTCGACAGTCTTTAATGAATGCCATGATTCAATCTGGGCGGGGCACTTGAGCACGGATCACACCCTTGGCCAAATTGCACAGCTGTATTGGTGGCAAAACCTGCAGCGTGGAGTCAAACGGTGGGTCCTCGGTTGCCAAGAGTGCGGAAGTCGGGCGGCAATGTCACGCTTCGTCACGGTGCACATGTTGATCAGCAAGTCGAGCAAGGCCGTCAACAAACACATCAAGGAGTACATTATGTGGGCCGAGCGCCAGGCAGGAAAAAAACTCCACCGATGCGATTGGTGTCAAGCACAAGATTCGGCAGGTGCTGATGACGCACAGTGTCCGGCAGGGGTTGACGGATAAAGGTGGAGTTGTCGTGAACCTTCAGATGCAGGAGTATTATAAGACTCAAGGTATTTAACATGTACTCGTTGGACCGAAGAGCTCACAGCTCAAACTGTGTCAGCAAACTCACCAGTCTCTCGTGATGAAAATTGCAGGACGCTGGGCTGCCAAGAATCCTGTGGCCAGAAGTATTGGGGAATGCCACGTATCTGAAGAATCGAGTGAACAACATAGAGGCCTTCCGAGATGTTGTATGGTGTGAACCCAGACATCGACCACATTAGGAAAGTTCGGGACTTTGGCTTACGTCCACATTTCCGTATCTCCGGGTAGACGCAAGCATCAAGCCAACGAAAAGATTGGGTTTGTTCTCGGCTACGCCGAGGATGTAATTGGGGTACAAGGTCTACTTTCCCAAAGATCGTACAGCGAAGTTTGTGGCAGATCTGCGAGTCACTGAAAATGTTATGTACCGGGACCGACACGAGGTGGCCGTGAAGAAATCTGACTTGGATTCGTTGACCTTTGAACTAGCTCGTGTCGAGGACTCGTCAGATCTACAGTCGGACAGTTTGGCAATGACTGAAACTCTGTGTCTCGAGAGAGGCAAGAGTGGTGCGGAAGATGACGACCAAAGTGGTTGAAGGTTAAGTTGCGACTCAAACAGTAAGAAAGATTGAGAAACTGGGAGCTGTCAGTTCTAGTATGTTAACGGGCGGTTGCTCGAGTTTGGTTGCAGAGAGAGTGGAGGCTAATCAGCAAATCTTAATCATTTTCTCTTTTCTCGTTTGGTGTGAAAGTTGGCCGGTGGAACCGATCCAGACTCCAATAGCCTCTTAGCTCCAGCGCTGCACGCTGCAGCACGACGGTCGCGACTTCTCGCAGATGGGTAATTTTGTAATGAATAGTTTTACAAACTTCAACATAGAAAGAGTGCATGTCACGCTCTGCTGCGCAGGAAGCACGACTGACTGCAAAATAGCCTGCTGATGGCTAGCCATTTCGGGAATGGTCGACCATCTCGAAATAGTTTACCTCTGTAGATGATCCATTTCCGAGATAGAAATGCCCGCCGGTCATGGTTGCCATCTTGGGGCAGGAATATGTCGGCAAATAATCCTGACCCCCCCCCCCTCTAATACAGTCTCGTTTACGGGGTATCTAAGCTTAAAATTGGTCAAATCACAGAAGTAAATTTCGCCCAATGCAATGTGTTTATGTTTCCAATCCTGATTGAGTTTCTCAAATCTCAAATTATAAGGTTTCAGATGTGCCGGAAACGAATGCACGACTGTACGAGCCTATTGATTAACCCCAACAGCTCAGAAATCTAGGACAAATAAAAGCTTACGTAGCCAAGAGTTTTAGGAGATACACGAGCTTATTATTACGGACAGTAACACCATGATTAGATCTATACGGGGTATGTCTGCCATTGTGTCCTCCATTGTCCTTCAAGTCAAAAACGTAGCTTGAAAAGTGTCACTAATAACATATCCATTTTGAATTTTGTCCTAACCTCTAGGACAAACCCCCTGAAATAACTTGATCTCAGTATGGGCTTCTACTCTGAAGGCCTCCGATACTATCATCGCATTTGTTATAAGGGACACGCTCCAATTCCATCAAGTCTGATGTCGGCTATACAAACTTCAAGTCACTTTGGTTCTTTTTTGCTGGCTCAAGGACAAAAAATGGGAAAGTACGTCGTACTTAAACGAATTTCCGTCCTGGATTCAAGGACAAAAGTTGTTGGGGTTAAGAAACGTTACATGTATTGTGAGTTTCAGTCGAATTTGTGAGAATGGCCTGAATCGAATCGATTCGTGCGATATTCAGCCAATCAGAAGTCACATCTCGTGGTGCGTCTGAGTCACGAGACATACGCCACCTCTGATTGGTCAAAACCAGTTGCAATCGATTCAGAGGACTCCCAATTTCCCTCCAGGTTCTACAAATTTGAGTGAAAACCGACAAGCCAGACTTGTTATGCACTGGCAAATATTATGTCTAGAGCGAGAAGCATACTTAACCCCTTAGTTCCCGGACGTATTTGCGAGGGTATATTTTTACCCCGTCCCATATATGTTTATATGAAGGTTTGTATGTAGCCTCGTTTAGGTTCGCCGAGGTTGGGGGAGGGGATATGACGGAACAGGCGGAAATAGTCAAGGCATCTCCAACATAAATTGTGTTATGTTTACTACATACTGCCGATCTATCTACATATGTCAACGTATCAACATAAGCAATGCCCTTTTTTGTGAGTCCAATTTTTGAACCGTTGCACACGGCCAGCAATGCTGGCTTGTTCTCAATCACCAATCATAATAAAGCTAAAAACATGTTTCCATTGATTGCGCACGGCCCTACAGAAAAAAATGCACGGGCTGCCGTCTACGCTTCCTCATCCGCCATTTCTCCATCGGAATCCTCCCGCTCCTGCCCGCCGGCGCCAACGCCGTCATCCTGATGCTGCCCACCATTGCTATCGTCGTCGTTGTCGTCCTCCTGTACCTCCCCCCCCTCTCGTGGCCCGTTTCCGCTTCTTGCCAGGCCGGTCGGACGGAGGACGCATGCGAATCTTGTGCTCCATCAACAGAGTCCGCGGAATGTCGTTGCCGTTGCTCCAGTCCTCATGCCAAATTTGAAAGCATGTTTTCTCTCTGCCTGGACGAGAAACAATACAGAGATACTTCCTGCGCATGCGTTAGTACATCGTATCGCACTTGCATGTAGAACATATACGTACCGTCGATTTCCAGTTGAACATTCTGGGCAGTAGTACTTGGTGAACTTCCTTGGTTTTACTTTGAAGATTGCACACACCTTGCACGAACGGTGGCGCCGCTTGACCCCATGCTCGCAGTCGACAGTGTCAGGATTTTCCTGAGGATAATGACCGTCATCGAATATCGTAGCGGCTGCATTTACAGCACCCTGTTGCGTCGAATCTGTTCTTCCTGGTGATGGTGCCGTGCGCTCTTTTGCTTGGGTTGCTTCCTGTGGACAGAAGCATCAATAGTAGGTGTTATGTTGTACAATATGTAGCTCCAGAATTCCGTATGTTGACATGCCAACATACCACTCACCTCAATTTCAACGAAAGTGTCTTCGTCCACTGCCAGCAACTGCTCCATCAGCATCTCGAGAAAAGCGTAGTGCTTCATGGGTCGCTTGTTGATCTGCTTCCGGTAAAGTCGGTGTACAATGAAAGCGTTCACGAGCGCCATGTCCACCAAACCCAGAAAAGGGGTCTTGTAGTATTTGCGAGTCTTGTAAGCTAGTTGCACACTGTAACGCTGCATCCGGAGCTGGTCATGGATGTCGACACCCCCCATCCAGCGGTGGTAGTCACGAACCAGCCCCGGAGCAGGAATTGGCTGTAAATTGCCGTGAATTCGCCGCACTATCATAACAAAGCACAAACATAAATAGATTTAGTCAGCCAGCAACTAGAATGCGCTCAGGTGGGCACTTACTGACTGTCACGGGTTCACGGCTACCTCCACTTGATAGCATGTGGACAGGGTTCCGATCCATCCACATAGCGGCCGTAAGCTGAGGAAATTGCTTGTTTTGAGCAATCTTGGTGGTCCCTTGCGGCGGGACCATCACCTTTCTTTTGTTCACGGTTCGAGTTTTCTTGGCCGTGACCACTTCCTTGGCGTAACCAGCCCGATCAGTTTGAATCGTTCCAGTAAGATACATCCGTCGATGTAGTAACTCCAGAGCTAATTTGACGGACGTGTAGAACCGGTCGGTGATCACCAGGCGCCAAGGCGACGTAGGAGAAGGCGGGCATAGCACATTCATGTTGCGTAGAACTGCCGCTTCTCCACTGTTGTTATCCCTTGGCACGGGTGTGCGAAGATGAGCTTTGGTCCCTCAATACACTTCAATTCTGCATCAACACAAGCAACATAAGTTAGCATAAGACTTGAAGACGTCATCATTATGTTGAAAACTGGTCAACATAAGCACTTAGCCCCCAAAAAACAGGCAAACTCTGGCTTGCCTTGCACTTGAACTGAACAGCACGCACCGCACTCAATATGCTGTCTTAGCACACGCAGCAACGAATACCTTGGTCCCCCAGTTGTGCGGTTTGTCCTTGTTGAACTGACGCGTTGGGTTGTAACGCGATCGTGACGGCAGGGTCGCTTCGTCGAAGCTGATGATTGGAGGT
Source organism: Phytophthora fragariae (assembly GCA_009729435.1). Classification (NCBI taxonomy): domain Eukaryota; phylum Oomycota; class Peronosporomycetes; order Peronosporales; family Peronosporaceae; genus Phytophthora; species Phytophthora fragariae. The sequence goes on from QQOI01000003.1 coordinate 1,387,903, forward strand.
GTCTCGTAGCCGCGGGCAAATGTACGCTGCAAGACGTCAACGACGGGCCGTATTTTCCACGCACGGTCGATCTTGGCTTGCGGCGACTTGTTCTTGGAGAGATGAAAGTAACCCATGATGTGAAAAAAGCGATGCTTCGCCATGAATAGTCCGAATCGGTTTGCAGGAAGACAACCCACTCTCTTCGTAGACCAGTGTACAGCTATACCCTTGCGAATGGGGGCCAGCATGTGGCCAATTAGCAAGGCCATGACTCGAAGTACATCCCATGGTTCAATGTCATCAACCCCAGCGAGGCGACTACGAATGACGCCCAATTCTTCAACGTCCCCGCCATTTCGACGCTGTTGCGAGCGAATCGCACGCGCACGCACTGGAATCGACTGGTCATGGTAGTGATTGCTTTCAACAGCAATCTGTCTCCATAGTTTTGGCGGCATGAAGTAGAATAGAAGTGCCAAAGGGTCGTCCGCAATCTCCAATACGCTAGCACTTGGTCCGTATGGCCCATCATAGAGATCAGCGTATTCAGGATCTGGGACGAATCGGCTTCTGTCTACAAATGCACGCAAAATATTATGTTAGTCCTAATGTTGGTTGCGGACATCTCAATCGCAACTTATGTTGACAGTGCAACATAACTCACCATACTCCCAGCCCTGCTCTTTCATCGCTGAGATCGCCTTGCTGTCCCGGGCGACAGATGCCCAGAGAGTGTCAGGAAGCTCGTCATGCTTCTTCGGGGTCTTCATCGGTGAGGCTCCGATGTCCCAGTCGCCATCCCAACTGTCGGTGCCGTCTTCGTCCTGGTCTTCGGGTTCCTCACGCAGGTCAAGATCTTCGTCAGAATTGAGGCCCGTACATTCCTCGGCACCTCACTCCATCAACTTTGGATCTCCGTCGATAACACAATCGGGGGCCGGGGTAGGTTCTTCTTGCGCTTCTGCCGCTGCCCCGTCGATTGGCGATGACTGTTACCACAAAACCACGGGTCAGCTTTATGTTGCATATGTGTTCATAAGATCACCATCAGCACATGCATTTGTTAGATAGTATCAACATAACATACCTCAGCATCACCTTCAGACGCATCTTCACGCAGAATGCGACGGCGACGCTTACTGCTCCCTTCATCTGCCGACCGTCGCTTGCGCTTGCTGCTTCCGGTCTTCCCATGCGCAACAGAAACTTGACTTGGTGTCACGGCAGCCTCGTCACCCGCGATTGTCGCCAACATGCCGCTGATCACTGCCTCCACGTCCTCTAACACATGCGATGAACGAGGCTGGGAAGAGGACGAAGTCCCGACCGTCTGCTTGCCCGTCGTCTGCTTACCCGTCGTCTGCTGCAGGTCCGTCGTCGATATCTCCACCGCCCCCTCATCGTCTGCAGTCTCCTTGGCGTCAGACGCCACTTGAGCAGCCGTGTCATTCGCCTCCGCGGTGATCGTGCGCAGCGCAGTCTCGGCGGACGGCTCTGTACCCTTCGACTCTGCAATCTCCATGCCCGGAGTGGTGTGCTTGGCTGCCTTCTTCCTGGAGGCCATTTTCGTCGTAGCTACCCCCTCAGCGCTATCCTTCTGCCCTGCCCGTCGAATGCGCCGTTCGTGGCGATCACTCAGGAGTTCCTCGCGGCAGAGCAGGCGCTCTTTCTCGGAAAGCGTGTACCGCGGGGCCTTGGGTGTCGGCGCCACCATCTTATCTCTCCGCCGTTGTTTTCAAGAATGAGGCTTTGGTGGCTGTGAGCCCTCAGTTGGTGGGTGCGGGCACTTGTCTTTGTCCTGTAATAACCGGCTCCTTTGGCTATACCTAAACCTGTGCATTTGTCTTTTTTACACTCAAAATATTATCTTGGTTTCACTATAGCGGTACATGGACAACGTTCCTATACAAAGTATAAGTATAAACCTCTCTTATGTTGGACCTCCAACATAGCATAGATGCTGCGACGGGAAGTGAATTAGGGTATACACCTCTTATGTTGGACCGTCCAACATAAGGGAAGTAAGAGCATCCCCAACGGTCACGCTATTTTCTGAAGACGCTATTCACATTTTGACGATCTGGACGGTTCCGTAAACCAAATTTCAACGATTTTCCCCACCAGTCAAATATGTTCTGATCGCTATTGCTCCTCTTGTCGACTTGTGTGTGGTGTGTCACACCCACCGAGTGAGGATCAAATCTCCAGACTGACCGCCAGATCTGGCGGATGATTAGATTTAGCGGGTCGCTAACAAATAGCGTCTACCGATGGGAAAACACAAAAACTCCAAACTTGGCGAGAGACGCTATTATCGGAAGTGGACCGGGGACGCCGTCCCTGCGTCGTCTCCGGCTCGTCGCCTTCCCGTCCCCCAGATAGTCCAATTATCTGAAGTGTTCTATTCCTAATAACAGCTGATATTGGTACCGTCCGCCCGGGCCCGCTAGTCTGGTGGACCGGGCGGACCTGGCGGACAGGTCACTCGCTCAAGTACGAAGCTCAAGTTCGAAGAAGAAATACGAACGGTGGTGTGCGGCTCGTGCTCGGCGACACGATCAAGGCCAAGAGCTGCGCGCGAAGAAGCTGATAGAGGCGCAGGAACCGCTCGTACAGGGCGAGACCATCAAGTTGCCGCTCGTGCTGAGCGAGGAGACCAAGTTGCCGCTCATGCTGAGCGAGGAGACCAAGTTGCCGCTCGTGCTGAGCGAGGAGACCAAGTTGCCGCTCATGCTGAGCGAGGAGACAAAGTTGCCGCTCATGCTGAGCGAGGAGGCCAAGTTGCCGCTCGTGCTGAGCGAGGAGACCAAGTTGCCGCTCGTGCTGAGCGAGGAGACCAAGTTGCCGCTCATGCTGAGCGAGGAGACCAAGTTGCTGCTCACGCTGAGCGACGAGACCAAGTTGCAGCTCGTGCTGAGCGAGACTATCAAGTGGCTGACCGTGCTGGGCGAGACCATCAAGTTGCCGCTCGTGCTGGGCGAGGTGAACAAGTTGCCGCTCATACTTAGCGAGGAGACCACGGCCAAGTCTTGAGCCGCGCGCGGAGAAGCGGATGGAGGTGCAGGAACCGCCCATGCTGAGCGAGGAGACCAAGTTGCTGCTCGTGCTGAGCGGGGAGACCAAGTTGCTGCTCGTGACGAGCGAGAAGACCACGGTCAAGTCCTGAGCTGCGCGGAGTAGCTGATGAAGATGCAGGAACCGTTCGTGCAGGGCGAGACGAACTCGGTGTCGCTCATGCAGTGCGAGACGAACTAGTTGCTGCCCGTACCGTGCGGGGAGATCGTTGACAAGACGTACTGGGATTTAAGACGCACGCGAAGGACCCCGAGCTGGAAGATGTGGCTGAGAAGAGATCGAGATGACTGTGCAGATAAGTCTCTGGCGCTGACAAGGAATTGGTCATAAGGTACGAACTGCAGGATTAATGTGTGTGATGTGATACACTAATTTTTAACCAGCGCCCTACATTTTGTTTTTGTTTTCAGGTTACGCGCGTCGGGTGAGACTCTCGGTTAAGGCATTAAGGGTAAGATCAGCTTGTGCGCGCGTTGCCTCGAGTATGCACACTGCTTGTTCATGGCTAACGTTCTCCTGTTGTGCAATAGAAATTACACGATCAATGATACGTTTCCGACGGAAGAAGAATCGTTTTTCAGCTGCTGTGTTGCGCCAGCTCGAGTTGTGCTGTTCCTCCAGATCCCTTACAGCTGGACCGCCATGAATACCGACCGCCCATTCCTGCCAGACTTGGTGTACCGTTTTCAAGGCGCGCACCATTTTGTACGTTGCAGGAAGGGTGGGTCTACTGGCAGGCGATTGAGTTGCAGATTGGGACGGAGCAGTGTTACCCCAGTCAACACTCAAGCGAACAGCAGCGGCGCCAGAGGTAAGCTGATGAAATGATCCCGTCAAATCTTGAAAACTGACTCCGACTTCGCCTAGCTTGGAGTCAATGTGCGCTAACGTTTGCTGGTGTTGCTGTTTAAGGTGATCCATCAAGTCAGGAACAACCTCATTCAGGCGCATGGTTTGGGGGGACTGGTCCACGAGCATTTTCGCCTTCAACGCCTCTGAAAATTCAGTGAAGGCGTTGGTTCTGAAAAGAGGGTGGCCCCATAACTTGTGAGCTGGATGCAGTTCCCTCAACAGCACAGCATCTTGGAGAACAACTACGCGGAGGTACGACAGCAAATTCAAGAACCCACCTGTTGCTACATGTGGGGCTGACTGTTTCGTGTATGCTGTCATGTAGTTTTCAACGAACGGAAACACTTCGCGCTGAAGGCTGTCAGGTGGGACGAGTGCGGCGCGCTCCAGGTAAAAAGAACGCCGATCAGGTGAGAATCCAGCAAGCGAACGCATAGCATCGCGTGGCAAAGCAGTCAGATAACAGCCCTCCATGGCACCAGCATTCCATCTACCTAGCCTCCGGATTTGAGACTCTGATGCTCCAGCCAATTCTGCCATTCTGGAGCCGGATCCTCGAGCGGCGTGAGTCTTCGCCTTTGAGTGCATACCAAGAGCAGTAAAGGCTTTCACAGTAGCGTCGTAGTGAGCCCGATAGGTTAGTGCGGTTGTCATACTTTTCCCTGACTTGAGTACTTTAATGTCATACCATTGCTCAGGCTCCAGAAAATTCGGAATTGCTTCGTTTTTAATGCTCCATCTGTAAAATAAATACAAGCCGAGCGCACCGACCGGGCAAACCTCTACGTTGCGGTGTCGAATGCAGGAACCGAATTCACGACGCCCGTATTGATTGGTCTTGCCTTGCTCCATAATCATCACAAGTGCTCGACAGTCTGAAAAGCCTTCGTGCTCGAGTACCACGCTGAACAGATCGGGCAGCTCCAGGTTGCGAGCGGACTCCCCTCGAAGCAAACATGCGTGACAGAGGAAGTGGCTCAATCTGTTGCGAAGGTCACTTCCAGTTGAGGTTCATGTAATAACGAGAGATGGCGATCAAGTCATCGGTTGTGCAATATCCGTCTAGAAGAGATCCAACCCCACGATCTACATACTCTCGCTTGTTCTTAGTGTGCTTCTCACGCTTCAGAGATGTTAGTAGCGCCTTGATGAGGCTGTTTCTTGGATGAGGATGAGAGTTAGCCCCTCGACTTTGCTGGTCGCTGTACATGTCCGAAACCGCGTTCACATACATCTCTACAGTCGCAACGCCTACTTTCCGCGTTGAGTTCTTGACGCGAACTTCTCGATCGACCACATCTTCCTGTAGAAATAAATGTAACTTCGCGGCGGTGACCTGGTAGCGTGTAGTTTCGTGGAATCCCTTACGCTCGCACCATGCCCTGAATTCTCGCTGCTTAGGCGCATAGGCGCGTATCGTGTTTGCAGGTCTTGCCTCACGACAGCGGTCGAGCGTTGCATTAGCGCTCTCATCGAGCTCCACCTGCAGCGTCGGTGGCTCCATCGCGCCTGCAGAATTGTGTATACCTTTTTTTGAATGTACCTATTTAGCTATCGACGGCGACCTTCCAGCAGAGGAGACGCCGTCCTCGTCCACATAGAGCACCAATATATACTAGCCCCTAGCCCTAAGAAGATAACCCATCAATATCAGGCGTTTAGCGTGACCGTTGGGGATGCTCTAAGGGGTTAAGTACAGACTAGAGCGTGAGAACGAGACGGGTAAAGCTTTATACCCACACACATTGATCCCTATTGGATGTCACAGGTAACCGTAGAATGGTATGAGCAGACCTGTGATTGGCTAAAACCCTTATAATCGTTCTCACGCTCTGGTCTGTACTATTGTACCAATAGTACAGACCAGACCAATAGTACAGACCAGAGCGTGAGAACGATTATAAGGGTACTGTTTAATGGCTCCCATGTTCTTACATGTTAATTAAGCCACAAGCAGCTCCTGAAGAAATGCCTTCTTCCCTTGAGACTCGCGGAAGAGAGATCTTCGCAACGCACAAAATAGTGTTCATGAGCAATGTGACACAAGAAAGTGATACGTGCCAACATACCTGATAAGTACAGCGAGTTCCTTCGGTGAAAATACCCCTAGGCTTCCGCTGTTGAACTTATCACGAACTGTTGCGAGCGGATCCATCTGTGAGACAGTACATAGGAAGTCGTTAGGTACTGTACACATTTTCAAGGAATCGTGGCCGTGTACTTGTACCAGAATTGTAGTGAGTTTCGAGAGCCTCCCGATACTCGGAACATGCTTCGCAGCTTGAGCAGGAGAAGTGAAGAGTGCCTCGGACTGTCACATTACTTTTAGATTTGCCTAGTGAAACTGTTTTGACAGTATAAGACTTACCTCTAGAAGCAATGACAGTAGGCGATGCAGGTGGGCTCCAGTGTTTTCCGAAATTTTCTACACAACAGACGAGATACACGGTTGGACAGAGAATCGATACCCACAAGAGCGCAAGACATGCACTTACCGTTTGACTCAAAATGCCATCCACAACGTTCTTCACCAGAGGCTCAAGCATCCGTGACATCACTTTGTTGTACACAGCCTTCGGCAAGCCTTCTTGCCACGAGGAACTCATCCCGTTTAGCTTGTAAAGCGCACTTTTCAGGAAACTCTCCACAAGCTCCATATCATATTCCGAATCAAGGGATCCAAGCGACTACCGGGAATGTAGACATGCAAGTTAGTCAACGCCTCGGATATTCAACAAAAGTTATTGTATGCTGCGCTATTATACAAACGTACCGGTAGAGTCTTCATCCCGGATGCTACCTCATCGAGTTGTGCGGTGGTATACGAAGTCAGCACCCGCTCACCGCCATCCCGAAACGAAGGCACCATATCGATCATTGTGGCAGTTTGGCTAAGCGGTGCTGGTAACCTATCTCAAAGTACGTCCGGCGTTAGTACTGGATACTATACACATCAACGAGTTACCATACATACCGACGCTTGTACAGATGCCCGATAATGAGCATGTGATACGTGATGTATAGGCAATCATTGTGATAAAGCATGCAAGCTCGCGGGTCATTCGCAATATCATCTTCGTATAGCGTGGGCACAATCGTGCGGAACAGGAAGAATAGATCTCGAGATGTCTGGAAAAGCAGCTTTGCGCTCATCGCATCGCCAGTGCACGCCTCAACCAGGGTCTGGTGTGCCAACTCCACAACTTCATGGGCACATACAGTCACACGATAGTCGGGAACCTGGAAGCAACTACTTTCCAAATCATCAGCGCTCGAGCCGACGAGGGAGGGACTCGCCCCTGCACCTCCTTTGCCTCCACTTTTTCCTTTTTTGTTAGTGCCGCCAGTTGCATTGAGACTGCACTTCTCGGTGGCACCGGTGATTTTGACAGAATCGTGGTAGCCTTGACGCATTAGGTCGCGTCCGTGACTCAAAATGACCTGTCGGCGCTTCTTTGAGTGCAACCTGGGAGCAAAACGTGCACCAGTGTCAATCAACAACGCTATTGAGCAACAGCAAACACAGCAACGTACTGGTTGAGCTGATCGACGAATCCTCGCAGCTGGCTATTGCTGCAAGCCGAGAACCCGACCGCCACTAGCGTGTTCTCCAAATTCGTCACCTAGACATGGAAATAACACGTACGTAGTAGTTAGTCTTGAGTGCATAATGTGTCAACAGTCTTGCTACAACACATTTGACAGACTTACTGCAGTCACGAGTACATCTCGGTATGCATCAAGCGCGGCAGCATCCTGTGGGATTTTATCCTGCAGTAGGTTCATGAGCTGTGCCTCGAGGTTACCGGGGATCTTCCACATAAAATCCCCGAGCTGGTTCATCAACTCGGCATTTCCCGCGAACAACTCCGCATGCACGAACTGGAGCACACTCACAACGTTAGCGCACTTGCACTCCACCTCGCTCTCAGCACTCGAAGTGTCCGCATTCACATCCTGTGCCACAATTTTCAACGTCACCCCACTATCGTCCCGCATCTGTTGCATAGAGCTACGTGGCATCTGCAGCATTGGCTTAATAAGGTGCAGCGAGATGGTCTTTGCAATCTCTTTCAGCTTCGGCGTGAGTATATCCAGAACTTCACACGCCTTCCAGAAGTCACTGCGCCGCTCCTCCATCGACACATGCATCATTCCAAATGCATTCTCCGAGTAGCCCGTCGTCACCTTCAACGCGCCGTCTTTCCACACCGCAGTGCAGGCAAAGTACCTCGCGAGCTGGTTCAGCAGTCGGTTCTTTTTGCTCATCAGCTGCAGCTTCACCACACGTATGATCTTCCTGTCCTCCACATTGCCCCCTTCTCCCTGCTCAGCCTCCGCCAGCTCGTGCACCAGCCTCTCCACCTCCGCGACGTTCTCGGACGCAGCGACGAAGCGCTGCTGGTCGATGGCTTCGTCCACGTCGCCCAGCAGTCGGTCCATCTCCGTGAGCTGCTCGATCAGAGTCAGCATCGTCTTGGACTGCTGCACCTGCTTCTTGAGCCGCTCGCGCTGCGTGAAGGACAGCAGCAGCTGCGCCTCGGGCGCCATCTCGCCGCTCTCGTCCAGCTGCAGGCGGTCCACGGCGTCCAGCAGCGCCACGTTCAGCCGCCGCATCTTCTCCTGCAGGTCCGAGGCGTCCGCGTCGTCCCCCGCCATGGGGAACGCGTGCGACGCGCCCCATTTGGCCGCGATCTTGACGGCTTCGGCCGCCGAGATGGCCGACGACGACGCGTAGAACGAGCGCAGCGCCTCCACCACCTCACCCCGCACGTGGACGATCTCCCCGTGGATCTCTTCGAGCTTCCTGCACGGGCGTAGAGCGGTCAGAGGCCACAAGAGAGAGAGAGAGAGAGAGAGAGAGAGAGAAGCAAAGCCCTTACCTGGTCAACGTGTCCAGCGACGCCATGATGCGATAATGCGCAAATGGTTCGGACTAAAATAAAAACGGCACAAAAATTGGATCGAGTTTTATTTTTTGTGCATGCGTGTCATACGTAGATGGATACATATATTTGTTTTGACAGGATTTGAAATCGATGGCCAAAGTGCGTTGCAGTGGCGGCTGAAAGTGCTCCACAGTCCATTCGTCCGAGTACATCGACCTGGCCGCTATGATCTCTGCGCTCGCTTGGGTCCCGAAGGGCGCGTCGCGCCGCATGCCGGAGAAGCTGAAGCTGACCGATGATGAGATGAAGATGCTGCGCGAGGCCGCCACGGAGGAGGAGCAGGAGCAGCAGCTCGCCATGGAGGAGGCTATGGCCGAGGAGGACGCGACCGCCGCGGAGCAGGACCAGGAGGAGCAGCAGCAGGGCAGCGACGGACTGCCGGCCTCCTTCAAGATGGACGAGTACGACGACGAGGACGATGACGCCGCCATCAAAAACTACGTTGGAGGCGGCGGTGGCGCCATGGAGGAGGAAGAGAACGAGGAAGAGGACGACGGTATGCCGGATGACGAAGGCAACGTGGCCATGGAGGACGACGAGGACGAGCAGGACGACGAGCTGGAGATGGACAAGGACGACGTGGAGATCCGCCCCACGGACAGCGTCATCCTGGTGGCCAACACGGAGGAGGACTTCAGCAACCTCGAGGTGCAGGTGTACGACGACGAGAACGGAGCGCTGTACGTGCACCACGAGATCAACCTGCCGGCCTTCCCGCTGTGCATGGCCTGGATGGACTGCGCGCCTGTGCCGCTGGACCCGAACAACGGACCTGTGGACGGCAGCTTTGTTGCTGTGGGAACCTTTAAGACCGGCATTGAGATCTGGGACCTCAATGTGCTGGACGTTCTCGAGCCGTCGGCTACGCTTGGCGGCGAACAGGACGAGGACCTGCGCGATGTGGCCATGCCGAAGATGTCTAAGCGGAGGAAAAACCGCAAGACGGCGCTCAAGCCTGGCAGCCACCAGGACGCGGTCATGTCGCTGGACTGGAACAGCAGCCATCGCAACATGCTGGCTAGTGGTTCGGCCGACTCGACTGTCAAGGTGTGGGATATTACGACGCAGAAGTGCCTGTACACCATGGCGCACCACAGCAACAAGGTGCAGAGCGTGCGTTGGAACCCCGCGGAGACGACGGTGCTGGCGAGTGCGTCGTTTGACCGGACGATTGTGGTGCTGGATGGCCGTCAGCCTGATGCCTTCTCCAAGCTCCAGTTGAGTGCTGAGGTGGAGAGCATCGCATGGGCGCCGCACAACCCGAGCACCATCGTGGCGTCTTCGGAAGACGGTGTTGTTGTGGGCTTCGACGTGCGAATGAACGGCTCGGACCCGCTGTTCCGTTTCGACGCTCATGCTGGCGCCGTGTCGGCCATTTCCTTCTCTGCTCAGGTGCCAGGTCTGCTGGCGACGGCTGGCGTCGACAAGACTGTCAAGCTCTGGGACCTCAAGGATAACTCTCCTGTGTGCGTCACCTCGAAGGAGATGAATGTGGTACGTAGCTGTGTCTCTGGTGTGCATGGCATGTTGAGTTTGATAAGCTAACGGTTGTGTTTTGATTTATTGCAGGGCGAGTTGTTTACGCTGTCCTTTTACCAAGACTCGCCGTTCATGCTCGGTGTCGGAGGTTCAAAGGGTGTGCTGGCGCTGTGGGACACGTCCGAGAACGAAGGTGTTGAGCGCCGATTTGGCTCTCGCGTGCAGGGAGTTGCTACCGCTGCGTCCAGCGATATTTCGGCGTCTTTCCGGTCGCCGTACCAGCTTGGCGAGGAGCTGGCGGCTGAGGAAGAGCGTGAAAAGCAGCAGCAGGGCAAGAAGAAATCGGGCAAGGGAAAGAAGGGCAAGAAGCACTAGATAGGCAGCTACTACATATAATAAGATCTTGTTTGCAAAGTGCGTAACTTGAGAATGCGTGGGGCTTTGAACGTGCTGTTCATTTAAAGGCGCCCTGCGGCCATTTACATTTATTTATCCTTCTCCTTTTCACACCTCAGATCCATTGCTTGTAGCGAAAGTACAGTTGCAGCGCGGCGGCGATGGCGATCGCGAGGACCCAGAAAAATGCGTAGCCGTAACGCTCGTGAAGTTCAGGCATGTCGTCGAAGTTCATGCCGTAAACGCCAGTGAGGAATTGGCCTGGAAGAAAAACAGTCGTGACCACAGTCAGCGTGTAGATAACGTAGTTCATCTGGTTAGTCTTGGCATCACGGTATTCTTCCGTGAGCTGGCGGCACATTTGAAGTTGCTGTTCGATGTCGTCGAGCACCTGCACGACGTGATCATGGACATCACGGACGTAGTCTGTCACTGTGGCGTCAAAATCCTTGCTCTCGATGATGTTCTTGAGCACCTCGCGTGCCGGTTTCAGCAACCGAGGAAGTCGGAACAGTTCGTTCTTTAAAAGACGCAACGAGCGTATCTCGAAACGGTGGCGCTCTTGATCAAGCTGGTTCTCGAGCTCAATAAGGCATTCCGTGATAGAATCGACAACACTAGTAACCTGATCCACGATCACGTCGAGCACCGAGTACACGAGAAAATTAGCGTCATTATGCCGCAGCTTGGAGTATGGCACAGCCAGCCGGCGATTCAGCTCGGTCCAGATATCACTGTCACCGCCATCTTTCACTGTTATGACCGTGTCGTTGTCCACGACAAAGATAAAGACGTGCTCGATCCAGACTTTCAGTGGGTCTTCATCATCGTCCTCAGTGTCATCGGTGACAGCACTTATATTGCGGTGGAAGGATGCTCGCCTCTCTTTGGAAAGGGTTGGCAAGGGTGTTGCACGTGAGTCTCCAGGGTGCGTGCATGAGTAAAGTTGATTACGTTTGCGCTGCAACGGGAGCCCTTTATCTGGCCTCAACTGCAGCCTCAGCACCGGAAACACGATGAACGAATGTCCGTCATAGCGGTCGAACTTGGGACGCTCGTGGCCTTCAATCGTGTCCTCGATTGCGAGCGGATGCAGACGGTACTTGATAGCCAATCTCTTGAGGTTCACACTATCTCGTCCGTCCAGATTAATCCAACGCACTTTCACCCAGTCGGGTCGATGTGCCGTGAAGAACTCGTGCAAGTTCTCCTGTCTCAACACGAAGCTCTGCAGCTTGGTACTCGAAAAGTCCGAGACCGACATGGCCGCTTGCTGATAGCCGACCGTCTTCATCTCCTGCACTGTCCCTTCGTCAAACATGTGCATCAGCTTGAGGCGATGCACTGCCGCGTCGAACTGCTGCAGCGTGATGCGTCCACTTTCCTGTCTGTCAATGCTCTGCACCAGCTTCAAGAACACCGCGTCGTCCGAGCATCGGATGCCCAGCGTCCCCAGCGCCACTCGGAACCCTTCGTACGACAGCTCTCCGTCTCCTTCGGGTCCTGCACCTGCAAAGGCCACACGGAGTCGCGACGGGGTCACGTCGAAGTACGGGTCCAGCATGTTGAGCTCGTCGTCGTCCTGCAGCGCTCCGTTGAGCGGCACATCGGCGAAGCTCTTGTAGTTGCCTGGACTGCCGTACCCGGGGCGCGCTGTAGGGCTGAAGAGGAACGAGATCTTGTCCACGCTCAGCTGCAGCTCCGTCGTCTGCAGACTGCGGCGAGACGCGCGCGAGTCTCCGCTGGACGCAGCCTCCGGGTACGACGAGAGCTCCGAGTCGCTGCGTGGCGACGCGTCGGGTGCCGTCAACTCCCGCAGCAGCGGAGTGTCCTCGTCCACAGGGTAGAAGTCCATGGGCCCTGCGCTCTAGAAACGACGCATCGAGAGTGCGAGCAAGCGCCTGCGACCCTGGAGGAAGAAATGCGACTGAGCGGATCGGAGCTGCTCGCTGGCAGTTACCAGATGATGACAGCTGGCGATTGGTGGAAAATATCATCACTTGATTTCACTATACCTCTAGCGCTAGTCGAATCTAGCACGCCACGCACTTCAACGACGAAAGATACAATTGTCACTCTTGGCGCTTGAGCAGCTCTCGCTCGTCCCTGTGGTCAATGACTCCTCGAAGCCACGTCAAGTAGTCGCCCAGCGCGAACTTGGCAGCTTGTGGTTCTGGGCTTGCAATGAACTGCAGGCGGAGCCGCGTGGCGAATGGGTGCTCTGTGCTGTGCGGCTTCTGAGAACACCAGAGCACGACTGCATTCGAAAGACTTGCGTGCTCCTGGTCGATCTCCTTGCTGCTGGTACTGGCGGGCACAGCGACTGCAGGTCGTGTCACTTCAACTTCGCGGGCGAGTGGCATGACCGCCGTTTCGTACTCGCTCTCGGTCGACGGGGTCCGATCGTAGTCCTCCTCTGCGTCGTCTCCGGTCTCGGGGGATGGCGGGTCGATGAAGTCCACGAAGCTGCCAGTCATCGGGTTCTGCGACGCTTGTGGGGGTATAAACCGATAGCTGCCCAGCTTGCTCTCGTCGCTCCCGTCGCCGTCGCTGAAGCCGAACTCCTCCGAGACGTAGCCGTCTTCCAGTGCCGACAAACTGGGCGACGTGCCGGGGTACGGCCACGTGGGGAACGTCGGCCGCTCGGCTGCTGCCTTCTCGACGGCCACCTCGAGCACCATCTCCCAGTTGTCGTACGTCGCCGCATCGGGTGCGCGGAAGCGAACGCGCTTGCGTTTGGCCCCGTACACGAGGCCGAAGCGGAGGTCGCGCACGTCTTTGCCCGACACCGGCAGCATGCGAACCGGGTGGACGCTGCCCCCGAGGTCGATCTCCAGGTCGCCGCCGAACAGCGTCGACCGTTTGACGTGGAGTACCGGCACCTCCCGACTGGGCGCGCAGTCGGCCAGCTCGCGCCTGAGCACGATGCTGAGCGTGGACTTGTGCCTTTTCGTGAGCAGAACAGCACGCGGTGAGTAATGGCGACAAGCACAACGCGCTCCAGTCCGCTGCGGACTCACCAGATCAAGTGGCACGACTGCATCTGCATGGGCGCCTCGAGCGTTGTACACCGAAATGTGGTGGCGGTCATCGTCGTTGCGCGATGCTTCCTCGGAGCCTGCTAAGTCGAGGAATGAGAATACGCGACCAGTCGCAGTGCGCTGACCTCCTCCTCTTCTGGCCTGCTCCACGTTTGAAACGTCACTGTTCGAGGACTGCAGCGCGTTCGTTCATCGCCTCATTCACTCGATGACGGGCCTTTCGTGGATATCAGGCACGTCGTCTGGATAGAGTCGACTTTATCTATTGGAATGCGCGACTAGCTCCACTGTTAGCAGTCATCATCGGGAACTCATGGCTGTAACACGAGCTGACCGTACGCTTCTCGAAACTGGGTATCTTTCGCTGATTGTCTTCTGGAGCACCCAATATTTGGGCTCTAGTCATAAAACCCAAATAGTCAGCGGGATAAATCAAAACACCCACCCTTCCAAGTTGAAAATCCAGCCAAAAAACAATCTATCACATTGAGAAGAGAACAACCGAAAGTGATGCAAGTGACGGTGACTTCAGCGGACGGCGGTCAAGTGGCGCAGATCAGCGCGGAGCCTACGCAGCAGCTCGGCTCCGTGGCCGCGCAGCTGCAGCAGCAGGTAATCATCAATCGCTGCTTCCCACTTGGCTCAATCTTCTTCTGACCCAGTCGACGTATCCTTGTGTCATAGTTCGGTATCCCTGCAGCGTCCCAAGTGTTGATGCTGGACGGCAACCCGCTGCGCCTTGACCAGACGGTAGTGGACGCAATGGAGACAGACACGTGCTCGTCTCCTCAATTCACTGACGAGGGGCTTTGCGTGCGTGTCATTTCGACAGTTTGAGCAGGCGGGTGTGAAGGAGGACGACCTGCTGGTGATCATGGCCAACCCGTCGGCTGCGCCTGCTGCTGCGAGGCCTGCTTTGCCCAATGCAGCGGGATTCACGGCTCGCCCGGGTATGAAGATGCACGAGATTCCGGTGGGTATCAAGTGCCTAGAGAGATGTTGCAACCGGTTGCGTGAACTGGCCACGGTTGTGTTCTTAATGTGCGATAGGGCAATGCCTCGCCTGAAATTCTTCTTGATATCATGGACAAGAACCCTCAGCTGCTGGCAGAGGTGAGAAGGTTGCTATGCTAGCGTTGTGCCAACTGTGCAACGACTAAAAAGGTTGTTGTCGTAGCTACAAGAAGGCAATCCCAAGTTGGCGACGGCGCTTCAGACCAAGAGTGTCTCGGTTGGACCCAGTTGTTTATTGTGAAGTTTACCGGTGCAAGTCGCTAATTTGGACTCCTTTCTATTTGATGTTCGATTTTCTAGGAGGTGCGCATGGCGCTGATGCAGATTCACATGGAAGCTGCCTCTCGGAAGTTTGAAGAGCAGCAAGAGATTGAAGCTCTGGAGCGAAACCCGTTCGACGCTGACGCGCAGGCGAAAATCGCGGAGCGTATTCGTCTCTCCAATGTCCAGAAGAACATGGAGATCGCTATTGAGGAGATGCCGGAGGCGTTTGCGAGGGTCACAATGCTGTACATCCCTTGCGAAGTGAACGGAACGCAAGTAAAGGCGTTTGTGGACTCCGGGGCGCAGTCGACAATCATGTCGTCGGTAAGGAACGAAGTGTGTACTTGTGTACGAAATGGAAGCTCACAGATCATTGTCGTTGATATCTTCAGAGCTGTGCAGAGCGCTGCGGTATCATGCGACTGGTAGATAAGCGTTTTGCTGGCCATGTAAGACCCACCGCCTTTGCCATTGCTATTACAGAATGAATGATTCTCACATTAGTCTCTTCCATCCTACAGGCAGTTGGTGTAGGCACGGCGACAATCATTGGTAGAGTGCACATGGCCCCATTGAAGATTGGCGACGAGTTCTACAACTGCAGCTTCACAATTCTGGACCAGCAGGGCGTGGACTTCTTGTTCGGCCTGGACATGCTGAAGCGGCATCAGGTATGCACTTTCAGCCCAGTTTTTTACAACCTCTGGATTACAGCTACTAACCGATTCGTGGATGACGTACTGCAGTGCTGCATTGACCTGGGCAAGAACGCCCTTCGTCTGCATGAAGGCGACCGCTTCCACGAGGTTCCTTTCTTGCCGGAACACGTACGTCTTCTTGGTCCGGCTTGCAACGTGGCTGCGTGCTTACACACTATTTCGCAGGAGATCCCGTCGTCTGAGAACCGTGAGGCTTCTGCGCAGCCCCCGGCCACAATTGGCGGCGTCCCCGTTCCGGCTTCAACTCCAGGGTCGACTCCTACTGGCGCTCCACGGGTCCCTGCTCCTGCCGCCGCTGCTGCTGCTGCTGCTGGCGGTGAAAGCAACGAAGCGAAGATCGCTCAACTGGTGGCGTTGGGCTTCCCTCAGCAGCGGGTGCGTTTGACGGCGAGCTCCGTACTTGCTTCATGCTTGTCATTGCTGATATCTGCGACGTGTGTTGTCTTTCTTCCACTATAGGCGATCCAAGCGCTGCAGACTTGCAACGGCAACGTCGAGATGGCTGCGGGGCTTCTATTCGAAAGCATGTAGAGCTCTTTTTAACCAATCAAACCGCAGCAGTTTGAGCCCGTTTTTGTCGAATCAAACGCCGTTCTCGATCCCAACTCCAATAGCAATAGCGTCGGTAGCAATAGACAGCGATGGCAGGCGACGAAGAGTTCCGCGACGACCTGTACGAGATCCTGGGGCTAGAGCCCGCGGCGGATGAGCGCCAGGTCGCCCGCGCCTACAAGAAGAAGTCCATCCTGCATCACCCCGACCGCGGCGGAGACGGTACGAGGCGCCAGTCGCTGCAAACGTAAGGCCAAAGGAAGTGCATCTAACACCTTGTTCTTGTTCTGGTCCTTATGTTGCTGTAACTGCAGTGCAAAAGTTCCTGGAGCTGACACATGCGCGCGATATCCTGCTGGACCCCAAGAAGAAAGAGGCCTATGACAAGAAGCTGTCGCGCGAGCTGTTGGCCAAGAAGAAGCAGCGCGAGCGGGAGGCGGTGCTCGATGGCAAGCGTAGACAGATGCGAGACGGTATGTATGCGGTTTGTTATTCTTCTTGCATGTGTGGTTAACTGTTGTGTTTTTGTTGATTGATGCAGAGTTGTTGAGGAAAGAGCAGAACTTTGAGCGCTACAGGAAGCCCAGCGCCAAGCAGCAGAAGGCGGAGCTGTCCAAGCTTCGCGAAAAGGCGTTGGCACGGCAACAGGAGCTGCAGGATCGTCTTGCTAAGGAGGCGAAGCGACGTGTTGAGGCGAAAAAACACCAGGAGGCAAATGGTGCTCCGAAGTCACAGCGGACCGTCACGTTCAAGTGGGATAAAAAGCAGCACTCGCATTCGGACGATACGCTTAGTCGAGAGCTGCGGTCGTATGGCGAGATTGAGGCTATCAAGATGAAGACGTCATCTGCAAAGGTGGTGTTCATCGAGGCTTCAGCAGCCGCAAATGCGGTTCGAATTGAAGGACACAAGACGTGCTGGCGAGAGGTCTCGATCCAAGGTCATATCGTCGAGACAGACGGGTTTACTTCTGCAGAAGACAAGACAACAGCAAGTGCATCGAAATCAAAGCGCAACGTGCCGACGCTCCCTGGGGGGCCCATCTCGCTGGCGGAGCACTTGGCGTTCGAGAAGACCGTCCTCGCCGCGCTGCGTGAGAAGGCGAAGTTGCAACAAGCGCAGCAGCAACACACACCCGTGCAATCACACTGATACTGATAGAAATAGGTTCGACTGGCGCATATTCTTATGGGTGGCTTGGCTGAAGACTACCTACCTATCTACGTGACAGCTAAACAGCAAAATAAATACGCCAATGTCGCTACAAGCTTTCGTCTACCGCGCTTTGTCGCTGGAAGCAGTCATCTGGCGCAAGAATTGCACCCAACCAGACGAAATAGCCACGACCTCCTGCCCCTGCACGGCTCGTGTTAGTCCTCAAGCAGCAGCATAACGGTCATCAACACAGAGCGGTTGATGGATGACGCACCACATCGTTCAGGTGCTCCATATTCTGGTTCAAAATGTGCACGTTCGATACGGCCTCTTGCATCTCCTGCAGCAGTACAACCACCCCCGAAACGTGAAAATATTATCAGTAAACATTCATTGCCAGTCATTGCACGCATTGACACTTCGCGCACCTCGCGGATTTCGTCTTCAAGGCGCTTCTTCTCCTTCCGGAACCATTCCTTTACCACCACCACATTTACCACACCCACCACACATTGTCAGTCTATAAACCCGCCACAAAAACCTTCTCCTCCACGCACACACGCACCCGATCGGGGCCTCCGCGCGAGTCTCTTCGCACGTCGTCCATCTCGGTCGAAAATCGGTGAATAATGTGCGCCACACCAGTCCGTCACCTATCATATCGCATTCTCATTCTAGATCGTAGGCACTGACGTTGTCCTATCGCCTTCGCGTAGCTACACAATCCTAATTCGTGCTGGGGGACACCAAGTCACTAGATCATGACCAAGTCGTCGCTGCTGTTGACGCTGCTGCTGCTGGCTGTAAGTGCCGCCTCTCTGCACGCCGTGCAGTTCGACATCCGGCGCCGCGCCGAGAAGTGTCTGAGCGACGAGGTGGCCCAGGGCAGCCTCGTGGTGGTGCACTACAACGTGATCGGCGGCGTGCGCGGCAAGTCGGGCGTGTCTCTGGCCATCACGGACCCGCTGCACAAGTTCCTCAAGCAGGACGCCAACATCGACACGTCGTCCGACGACATCCACAAGTTCTCGTTCACGGCGGACGCCGGCGGCAATTACGCCGTGTGCTTCGTCAACAGCAACGACAAGCCCGTGCGCGTCATGCTCGACTTCAAGCACGGCGTGGAGGCCAAGGACTACACGGAGGTGGCCAAGCGAGAACACCTCATGCCCGTGGAGAAGGAGCTCCGCAAGATGGAGGACACGGTGGACGAGATCCACCGCGAGATGCTCTACATGCGCGAGCGCGAGGCCACGATGCGCAACACGAACGAGTCGACCAACTCGCGCGTGCTCTGGTTCAGCTTCTTCTCGATCGTCGTGCTGCTCGGCATGGGCGTGTGGCAGGTCATGTACCTCAAAAAGTTCTTCAAGAGCAAGAAGCTCATCTAAGCAGGCGAGACGCAGCCCCGAACCCTTGGATTCGGGCTATTCGACAGCTTTTACATAGATGGTGGAGACGGACACCAAGGATTCCAGCTTTAGCAACAGGTATGGAACTGTAGCAACAGAGTTAAAACTCGAGCTTCCACCTCGACTCTAAAATGCAAACAGGCCTGACCTGGGTCCTTATTCCACCAACAACACCAGCTCCTGGGTCGCTTTTGGGATCATATTTATAGTTGAAGTTGCAGATGGCTACATTTGTGCATGGTGTCCGTTTGCGTTCCCGAAATGGAGCATTGCTCACTTCCGCCGCGAATTGCGGTGGCGCTGCTTCCACTGCTGCCAGGCTATTTGCAACTTGGTCTGGCCCTGCTTGCCTTGTTTAGCATTGCGTGTTCGCGTGTTTTGCATTGAATCGAAGCGATGGCGGACTTCCGCGACGCGGCCTCGAGTGACGACGACCAGCAGCACGTGGACGACGATGGCGGTCCAGCGTGGGAGACTGCACCGGACAACGACGACGAAGAGGATGGACCTGACAGCGACGAGGATGATCGTTTCCGGGATCGGTACCGAGACAACGAGCAAGCAGACGGAAGCGACGGAGACTTCGAGGACGCCTGGCTCGATGACTACCTGCCGGATGCATCCGATATCCCGTTGTCAAACATGCACATCGGCGAGTCAGCTGGGCCATCGGAGGACGAACGCTCTTCACTGCAGCACCTAGGAAATGACAGTCAAGAGGACGTCGTCTCGCGACGGTCAAGTCTGGCCCTTGAAATGGACTCAGCACCGTCCCTCATGGTAGTGAATTCTGCAGGTGATGCAGCCATGAGTTTACCTTCGCCGCGACTCGCGGGGTTTGCAGCTTTCAAAGGAAATAGCGAAGGCGGACGGCACTACAGTGTGTCAATCAGCTCCGAGCCCTCACCGGCGCTGATTCATCCGATCCCGACGTCGATGTCCCTTGATAAAAGCGGCCGACGAGATTCCTCACCGAAAACCCCGTTTACTCCACTGTCACCATCGGCTTCGCCCTACAAGCGAGCTAACAGCCTCTACGCGAGTCCGGCGTCGACTACGACAAAGATCCTGCTAACTCATCCGTCCGATCGAGATGACATCCAGTCTGGTTTGACTCGACCCAGGTCGTACTCGCAAGTATGGGACTCGCCCGAGACCACGAAGAGGACATCGTCGCGTCTGCTAGACGAGTGGAAGCGCAAGGAAATGTGGCAAGACTTGAAACGCGCTGAGGAGAATGTCGTAACACCGAGCAGTAGCAGCAAGCGCGAAAAATCATCTCCTTCACGTTTGCACAAGTACAAACGTGCAGCTTCAGATGCTCGACTTGATACGTTGCTGCAGACTCTGCAAGCGGAAGTTGCAACGCCTTCGAGACGCGAGGAATCGGTGGTAAAGCACAGGAAAGAATCTCGCAAAAGTCCTATGAGACGACGAAACTCGAGCCAGATCGTGTCAGCGATCATGAACCCTGTAGGTGAAAGCGCTGCGTCCACACCAAGACGAACTCGGCCGTCCATTGCGTCGTCGACATCCAGCACCTTCTCGTCTTCACCCCTCACATTGACCACGGTACCCGTAGTCACACCACCCTCACCTGCTCCTTCCGTACCATCCGTACCATTATCGGAGTATGAACAACTGCAGCAGGACAAACAGATTCTCCTGCAAGAGAAGCAAGCTTTGCACCACGAGAAGCAGACGCTGCGAACTGAGGTGGAAAAGGCTCGAGATGCCTCCGCTGCAGATCAGGAACGTCTTCACCAATTGAACGAGAAGCTCCACAAGTTGAACGAAAAGATGGCACAGCTCAGCGAAAAGCAGCTTCAACTTGATGCTGTTGAGCGCGAGAATCGAACTCTGAAGGAGGAGACTCAAAAGCACGAAATGCAGGCGCTAAGCTCCAACGAACTGGTCAAAACTTTGCGCGATCAGCTCGCACTTACTAGCAAAAGTGAAGGACAGCTCAAACTGCAGACCAAGCAGCTCATGGAGCAGAACCAAACCTTGCAAGCCGATTTGCTGGAAAAGATCGCCTCCGAGACGAGCAAATTCCAGAAGATGGCGAAGCTGTCGGCCGAGAACGAGTCTCTTATGGAGGAACTTGAGCGCAAGGAAAATGTCATTGGCGAGCGAGAGCTCGAAGACCGGCTGCGTATGCGAGGCTTGATCATCCACGGTTTGTTGCGTACAAAAAGCCGAGACATGCTTCACTCTGCCTTATTCCGATGGTCTGGTGCAGCTCGGAATATCACAGTAGCTCGGTCCCGAGCACTAACGTTGTTGTCAAGTGTCGACAACATCATATCGCTGAAATTGAAAGCCGTAGCTCTCAACAAACTAAAACGCTTCGCCGTGGTAAATAGCCACGCAGAAGTCGTGAAGAAACTCCAGGAAAGTTTTGCCACGGCAAAAGAGGAAGCGAAAGCGCGTCGTATGCTGCTTGGTGTGATGCACTTGGACCGCCTAATGGATCATTGCGAGCACCGCCAGGCAGCAAAATCCTTCAGCACTTGGAAGAAGATTCAACGAGAACACGCAACTCTGACACGGTCGCTGGAGCTGGGGGTAACCAAACTGCAACTCGTTCTGGTAGGCCAAGAGAAAACAGCCACCCGTAAGGCCCTGTCCAAGTGGCAGTTCGCTACTACGCGTGACAACAATCGTGGAAATCTTGAGCGTGTACAGCAACTGGAGGGAAGCCTGGTCGAAGCAAAAGAGTGTGTGTTTTCACTCTCACGAGCGAAAACGAAGCTTGAAGAGAAGCTGCAAGCCTCTCGCGAGGAGGCCCAACGTCTCACAGGCGAGCTGACAGAGAGTGGATCCGAGTTGCAGCTTGTGAAGCACGGGTTCGTAACGACAGTGATTCGCGATGCTGAGCGCGCATGGTTGCGAATGGTGCTTGTGCAGTGGCGAATTCAGACGCATGTGTCTGCGGTCACGAAGGAACTTCGGTTGCAAGTTGAAATGGCTGAGCTCAAAGCGGCTGAGCGTGACAAGTATTCGAAGTCGCTCGATGACTACAGTCGCGTACTGCGCAGTGATCTCGAGCGCTTCCAGTTTTTCTCTCTGGACAAGCGGATCACAGTCGACGTGCTATCAAAGAAGTTGCTTCGCGAAGAAGAACGATATCGCCACATGGAGGAGCGTCATGTAGCTCTGGAGGAAAAAGCCCACGCGCTGAAGACACAATTGACTTCATTTGTCGAGTGGGAAGGGCTATCGCTGCCGTTTTCCGTGCTCGCATTGTGCAAAGATGTCGCGGTGAACAATCTGCGCGAGCTATTCCAGCTCCACGCAGCAGCTGACAGCGTCGTTGTAAAGGACGGCAGCTCCACACAAGGATATGACGGAGACACTCCGTCGCCTCGCCTAGCCATGTCTTCTCTTGTTCGTATACTTGAGTACTCAACGCTGCTCGATGAGAAAATCATTGAACGAGAGGCACTCGCTGAAAAGTTGGCACGTCACCTTCCACCGTACGCAGTAGAGCGTGGCTTACTATTTGCCGACTTCGTTACGGGGCTGAACCAGTTTTTGACTGATCTCTTCGCATCCAGCAACACCAAGCATGAACAACTTAAACGGTTCTGGGCGAGTCTTCTTTCACTTCTTGGAGCTTCCCACGTTCGAGGCGGCGCTGTTGCTGGAGGAAATGCGCCAAACAGTGGTCGAGGTGTGAACGGTTCTAGTCAAAATGGCACCGCCTTGATGTTATGTCCTTCACGTGCTTCATGGGCTGGCCATCTCAGTGACGACATTCTTCAAAATCAGGAAAAATTGCTTGCCGTATTGGAGCACGAAACAGCAGTCGTAGAGCGCGCCGTCATGGAGAAAGCCTCTCTTAAGCACACGTACCCTGCGAGTGAGGATGGAAGCGTTACCCGTAGCGGAAGCTCAACATTCTTGGAGTATCAATGCGACCCTCTTCTTCCTCCAGAGCTCATCAATAGGGCTACCGGATCCCCAACGCACTCAACTGCATCTGCACCAGCCATCCTGACTCCATCCACCCCGCCATCACGTGATATGAATCCGAGCGCTGTAACACCAGGAGGAACTCCAACGGTTTCGATGGAGATATACGCAAATTGGCACCTGACTCCGCAAGTGCGCGATCTCTTCATAGCCTTCCGATCGCCATTTCTCAAACTTCTCGTTCAATACTCTGGTGGTCAGCGTACGTCTGGGCTCAGCAACCAATATTGCCTTACTACAGCTACAGTCTTCCGCATGTTCACTGATCTCAAACTGCACCCGGCGTTCTTGTCCCGAGATTTTGTTCAGACACTATTCGATCGGTTCCGAGAGGCAAGCGACGTTGGTGGTGGTTTACTGGCGCCAGAGGGCTTCACCCTCTTGCTGGGATCCTGCGCACTTGAACTTTACGCTCGATCACTTGCGAGCAGCCAGACCAAACCCGAATTTCTTCTCTCCGCTCGCGAAGTGCTGCTATCGTTCTTTGGAGACTTAGGCTTGCTCGCTGAGAGCGAGATACCTCCACCACCACGGTTATGTTTCGTCGGCATGGATGTCGAAACTATTCTTTGGCCGCTGTTCGAGTACTACGCAAAGTCAGCGGGTACTGTTGGTGGAGATTCTAGCTCGGCAGATGACAGCCGAGTCGGAATGACAGTCGTCACGTTCGAGCGGTTTATGACGGAAATTGCGGGTAAGCTTGCGAGCGATTCGCGCGCTCTTTTCCATCGAGTAATGCAGGATCTGTCCAAGAAGCAAGATCATGGTCCGGGTGGAGCAAAGGAGGACGACCAACACTGGCGAATGCGCCTAGACGAGTTCTACATCGCCATCTCGTACGTACAGGCTGAACGCAGTCCAGCGACAATATACGCGACGCCTGGTGAAGCAGTGCGGCAGTGGCTGCAGCAAACGCAATAGGAAGCAGCGTAGATCAACATGAGGAGTGAGCGAGCATATAATATTAGCCAACCGCAGTGTATAAGCAATGAAGAAGATAGCTACCCGACGATAAGTACGAGCCATCATCAACCACTGCTTTCTGTCAGAGGATAAGTTGCCCGAGATCAAACCATTCGTCACGATGTTGATGAGTTGTCTCCGGTAATTGGTGCCAACTGCACCACCATGACCCGGTTATTCGTCTGGATCGGCGTGCCCACATTGGCAGGATCCACCTGGTACTTGAGGCTGCGGAACGAGTTCTGCTTTGCGCGGCATCGGAACCGAAGCTCGTGGCGGTTGAAAATCGGACTTTTGGTGACCAAATCTTGTAGCGCCACAATATCGCGTTGCTGGTCCTCGAGACTAAAAGACGTGATCAGCACCGGTTTGCACGAGGCCAGCACAGCCTGTATAGTGGGTTCCCAGCTTTCACGCAGATGCGGGTGTCCGATTCCAGGGTTGTACAGCACGAAAGCGTCCGGGGTTCCCAGTTTCCTTGTCTCGATCTTATGGTACAAGCCATTGATCAATTGCAACTCGACGAATTCATTCTCGTTCTCTCTGGTCGTAGACGTCTTCTTGCGCGCCGACATCACCGGCACGTGGTCTCCAACGAGCTTGATGGCAAACTGCTGTCCAGGATGGAAGAACGACAGTTCGTCCCACAGATATCGGGGCATCATCGCCTCGGCGCGAGCTCCGACCACATGCAGCTCGAATTTCGCCTTCTCCGCCAGCATCAACTCCGGCAGGAACCTACTGAGAGTCAGGACGTACGAGTAGGCGGACGACAGCAGCCTCAACGCCTTCGCATCTTCCAGCCAGCGCTCGTCCGGCTTGTACAGCTTCAAGTAGTCCGTCCACGACGTCAGGTGGTGGTCGCCTCCCCAGTCGCTGCTCTCCCGCCGACTCGACTGCAGCACTGCACCAAATAACCACACACAAGTCTCAGAAAACAACTCAAAATGATCATACACCTTTCTACAAACCCCCAGTACCTTGCGTGAACAACTGCGAGGCTTCGGGCGTGGCGGAATAGTCGACGTCTTCCACCATGCTGTCGTACAGCGCCAAGACCTCGGGTTTTGTCTTCTCCAGCGTCTCCGCGCATTCCTAAACGCATACGCTTATCGTCAATAAATTATGTTAATTTATTAGTACCGTACATAGTGTAAGGCGTCTTCACCTTGGAGCAGGCGAGCGGCAGCCGCGTCTTGCTGCAGTCCGAGCGCTCGGCCAGCACGTCGCTCATGTCGGCGGAGCGCGAGAGGGACAGCGCCGTCTGGAGTCCGCATTGCAGGCACGGCAAGCGAGCCACGGCACCGACGAGCGACTGCGCG
Organism: Phytophthora fragariae; assembly: GCA_009729435.1. NCBI lineage: Eukaryota > Oomycota > Peronosporomycetes > Peronosporales > Peronosporaceae > Phytophthora > Phytophthora fragariae. Next base: position 1,413,056 of record QQOI01000003.1, read on the forward strand.
CCTGGGACGCCCAGCTTGCGCGCTGAGATCGAGCGCACGGCGCCAAGAAGCACCGGCGGGCGGAGCAGCAGCCGCTTGAGCATGAGGTATCTTGAGGAATGGTGGTTGCAGAGGTGTGATTGGAGGATATTGTGGTGTAAAGCGGTACAGTGTACCAAACGTACGTGGCCGAGTTGACTTCAACTTGTATCACTTTGCTATTGTGCTGCATGAGACTCTTGCGGTTATCGAGTCGAATCCCCTATTATACTTGTTTCATTTACTAAACTTGGAATGGAAAAATGCTTCACTGGCGCTGCTTGTTGCGCTCGCGGTCGTGCAAAATTGGTCGGGTGTAGCTTGGTTCAGCTTGTCTTGATTTACATGTCGGCAATGTACTTGAGCGCGACCTCGAACATGGTGAGGAAGTAGCCCACCTCGCCCAACATCAGGGACGGGTGGATCATGGCACCCAGCAGCTCCTTAGTGGCAAGCGGACGCTTTAACCCGCACTTCACCACGACGTAGATGTGGATGGGAAGGTAGTCGTCTGCGGTCAAAGCAGAGTTTTCACGCCACTCGAGGTTCTTCTCTCCGCAGCTCTTGAAAATTTCTAGAGCCGAACGCAGCAGCTCCTGGATCTTGTCCATGGGTAGCGTTCGCTCGTCAATCATACTCAAGTGGTGGCATGACAATCCCCAATCTTCATCGGACTGCAGGTGCTCCGGAATGCCGCTCTCGGTTTGTGACCTACACCGCAAGCGCTCGATGTTTTTCACAAGACGCTGTTCGGCGTCCTTATCGACCGTCGTGCGCACGAGGAAGTTCACCTGCTTCTCTAGTGGTACAAAAATGGTGTCCTCCACTGCGTGGTACACGCAATCGTCCTGCACGGACGAAACGTCAACGCTTTGGTCCAGCAACGACAGTGTATCGGCGTACTGTGGGTCCAGGTGCTCTGAAATGTACTTTTCGATGCTCGTCACCGTGGTGCGCAGGTCCTTGACTGCCGCCGATGCAACCTCTATTCCTTCAAACTTGCTGCACTCTGGGCACACTGCAGTTTCGATCGTGGTCACGCGGTTGCGAAATGCATGCAAGAAGCGGTAGCAAGTGCTACCTTCCACAGTTCCTTCACAATTGAGGCATCGAAACAAATCGTAGGCCAACCACTTCGGCTCAATCGGTTCGCCCGTCGTGTCGATCTTCTCCAGCGAAGACACAAACTCCGCGGAGCACATTTCGAGCTGCAGCTCCATCAAAATACTGCGCTGGAGCCGCGAATGTGGATCTAAAGCTGCCAGGTTTCTCAAAAACACTTCGATCTCGCCCATACCGCGAGTTATGGCCGAAGCGCTCGCTGGTCGGAAACGCCGACGAGGGAACGGTATGTCCATCAGGAAGCGTAAATAATCCTTCTCGTCGTCATCAGCCACCGGTGCACGCCGAATCATTCCCCGAACTTTTCGCCGAAGAAAGTAAAAATCGCTGAAGCGCTTCTTCGTGATCCAGAACACACGGGTGTGCAAGTCCACGACATGCAGCACGTACTCCGTCACGGCGGGCATGGAGCTCACGGTCTCGGAGCGCACCACACGCACTGACAGCCCGGGACGCAGTCCGGGGTATTTCCAGTTCGTATACTCCTTCAGAGTCATGACGCGGGCTCGTTTGTACGCCCTGCCTTTGCTAGGGGAGAACACCAGCGGCGGCATCGGTGGCAGGATGGCAGAGCCCGTCGCTGACGAAGCTGAGGCAGCTCCCGCCGCAGCAGCGGAAGAAGGTCTTGCTGCAGCAGACGAAGACGATGGCTGTCTGGACTCGGGGCACGCTGCGGCGTCGGGGTCCATCGGTTGTGTGCTCTTCTTGTGTTTGGCGCCGTCCTCTATCCTCCGTAGCCCTGGGATAGCGCTCCGTACACTCTTCCTGGGTTTGGTCTGTGTTGTTGCCGTTGCTGCAGAGTCGGCACTGTCCGGGTCGTATTCGAGCAGGAAACTCGGCTTCCGGTCGCCGTGCTGCATATCGAAACGGCATGGTCTGCCCATCAGTCACGTGACCCAACCTCTTACAGTTACGATCTACATCTATCCAGTGACGTTTTGCCGTACCTTGTGCACGCCGCGACTGATGATGGAGCGTGACATGTGCTGCAGCAGGCGGCTCTCGTGGTGCGACGACATGCGCATGGCGAGCTTCCACATGACGTTGCCCGCCAGCGTCGAGGGCGTTTGCTCGTCAGCCGCCGCTTCCTTCTTCTGCGCCAGGTCGTGCAGCGAGAACGTGGGGGCCACGGGGGCTAGCGACGGCCGCGGCGGGAGCTTCAGCAGCCGCCGCCAGCCCGCGCCGCTCTCCTCCTCCTCCTCCTCCTCGGTCATGGGCTGCAGCTCGTCGCACTCGATCTCCGTCTCGCTGCTCGCGCGCTGGTCGCGCCGCCCGGCGACGCCGCTCATGCTGCCACTGCTGCTTTGCCACTGCACGTTGGGACCTGGCGGGCTGGGCTGGCTACCAGGGGCGGTGGTGCGGTTGTCGGCTCGGCGCGCGCGCTGAAAGGCCTGTCCTCGGCGCTGCTCGCGATTACGGCTGCCGATACTTTGTGCCTGGTTTCGCCGTCGCTGGCTGAACGGTATAATTTACGGTGCTGTGCGAACAGTTACGTGGTGCACCTCAGTTTTAGTACTTGTTTAAACGCATAACCTTGGATAGTACACTTTGGTCTAGAATGAACAACCGGTGTAAATAGCCCTCTGTTAAATTATAGTCGGCAGACGGGCGCTGGCAGAGGGAGAGACCGGTACCAGCAGTTGTCGCAAAAACGAGGGTACGATGAATTGGGGCAACACGCACGACTTCGGGGAACCTTCGCGCGACCGTGGCGTAAGGTCTCTGGCCAGAATCCACTGGCGGGATTTGGGAGCCGGGGGGCGGACCAACGAAGTGCCCCAACTTGGGCCCAAGTGTCTGGCAGTAACATGGCGCTTTACCGGCATCGGTAGTGCTGAGCCTTTCGTGACGTCTTGATGCGGAAGACGTTTTACGTCGACACTCGCGTGGGATTCGCTGAGGTACCACGGTATACTGAAGTCAAATGAATCGCGTCTGGCGCAATCGTCCCACTCCCGCCCTGCGGTCTGATTTGCTAGAATGAGAACCTACTTTCGGCCAATTGCAGCGCTGTATATCGGATCCCCGCGAGTTGCATTCAACTTCAGGCATCTTCGTGATGAGATTTCGCTTCAGCACCGCGCACTGCGTGACGCAGTGCCTCTTCCTGTAAGATTTGGCCATGGGCCCGGATTGAAGCTGGCGATGCCGCTTGCTTGGATGCGGGAAATCGGTGCTGGGGGCGATTTCGAGGAGCGTTCAGTGACTGAACGACTGGATCAGTCGTCTAAAGGCTGATTTGCATCGGTGGTCCTGAGCGCACCGGGGCCTCGGCACTGATTCGGCCTGCTGATATGCTGCTGCGCACTGTGCAGTGCGCAGTGGAGGTCCTGGTCCACATGTTCGAGACATGAGTGGCGGGAAGTCCGGCTCGAAGTTACGCCGATCCTGGCTGAAGAGCACCGGCGTCTGTTCGTTCCGTTGTGCCAGTCGCTTCAACTGCCGAGACGCACCCGCAGTGTACATGTGCATACATGTGAGTTCACATACGAAGTCTCCGGTGAAGGCGATGAATATGAACCTGTATGCGACGACGACATTGGAACGACGGCTACAGAGCTGTCAATGCAAGAACTCGTGGAATTACAAAAAGCAGCACTGTAAAGCCACATGAGCTCGGCGGTAGGGATACTACATGTATCGCAGCCTCACAGACGCTGGGTCAGATCGCTAGCGCGATATATTTGGCACGGCTTCTTTTGCATATTGAATACATACGCCGCGCCAGATATCTTTCGGAGACTTCAACATCTCCAGCCAATCATCATCAAGTGTATCCATTTCTGCCTTCCGACCAATCGCAAGGGATGGATCACGAGAGGTCGCAGTCAAAGGAGCTTTCGGTCACGATGGAGCAGGCAGAGCCACGGCCCGTGTTGGATCGCGTGGAGCAGCGCCGCCGCTACGGCCTGGACTGCGGCGATGCCATCCGCTTCGAGGCCGGGTCGTGGGCGCCAGGCGGCGAGCACGTGCACCAGCTCACGGTGCGCAATGTGTCGCAGCGCACCGTCAAGTTCAAGTACGAGCTGCCGCGCACCAAGTACTTCAGCATGAACTTCCCCACCGTCATGACGCTGAGTCCGGGGATGCTCACGACGCTGGACGTGGCCTTTCGCCCCGTCAAACTCGAGGAATACGACGACTTCGTGGGCTTCCACGTGCATGTGATCGAGGGCGGAGTCGCGGCTGTCTCCGGACGATTCCGAGTGCCTGTCATCGCTCGCATCGCCGCGCTCAAGGTGGAGATCCCACACGGTGTGGACTTCGGCTTCTGTCCGACCAAAGAGACGACGCTGCAGAGCTTCACGCTGCACAACTGCGGGCAGATCGACGCCTTGTTCGACTGGAAAGTGCCAGCCGCGGGAGAGCATGGCAGTCCGTTCGCGGTTCGACCGGAGTCCGGGAGGGTGAAGGCAGGGGCCAGTATCGAGCTCACAGCGAGCTTCTGTCCTACTAGTGCATCGGTGTACGTCACGACTGCAGCCTGCACGGTGAAGGTAAGGGAGGGAGACTAGGAAATGAGGGGTGTTCATACTGATGTTTGTTGTTTTGTATTTTCTTTCAGCCAGATACCAAGGGATCATTCGCGCCAGCACAAGCGCTCATGGAAATGATGAAGATTAGTGGAATTAGCAAGTTTACGCACCTGTCAGCCTCGGAGACAGAGCTCAACTTCGGAGAAGTGCTTGTTGGTGCACCTAACACGAGTCGTGCTCCTACGGAGAAGGAGTTCATTTTGCGGAATCGCTCGCTTGTGCGCGCCAGTTTTAATATCGAGAATGTGGAGAGCGATCACGACCCTCGTTTCTTTTTCTCGCCTCTTAGCGGAGTTGTAGAAGCTGAATCAACAGTTGTCATCAAGGTGCGCTATACTCCGTTGAGCGCTGGTACATTTACATGCGACCACTTTGACGTTTTGACACCCGGTGGCAATCGAGTACGCATCACGTGCAAAGGACGAGCTATTGGACCCAAGCTCAGCATTTGGCGAAAGAATTTGGAGTCGAATTTCGTTCCTACGCGATCGGTAAACTTCCAGGATGTGCCTGTGGGTGGTAAGGTGGTTTCGAGGGCAATTATACTTCGAAATGAGTCGCCCTTGGAGATCTTCTTTCATTTCGACTCTCAGGCTCAAGGTGTCTTTTGCTTCGACCGAGTAACTGGAAAGATCCCGCCTTTCTTGGATTTGAACGTCACCATTTCATTTTCGCCGCCTCACCCCGGAAACTTCTACCGACGATTTTTTCTGCTAGTGCACAACCAAAGTACTCGATATGTGGATGTTCTGGGAACAGGATACGATGAGAAGACACGTCCGTCGCCATTTCAGCAAGCCCATATTGACGCGTATCGTTTTCGTGCTGCAGCTGGTCTTGGTCGCCTTTCACCGGATCAATTAGAAACGTATCATGAAGAGAATGGAGACGCGCTATTTCTTAAAGGTGCTCTGCAGCATGCAAAGGCTGAAGACGTATCAAACACCAGCGATGATGCATCATCCGTAAACCAGCTTCCTCCACCGAGTACGATACTTACGAGAAGCGGGGAAGCTTCGTTAGCTGAAATTGAGGTCTGCAGTGAATATTTCATCAGCATCGAGGATAAATCCAACCCGGTGGTTGTGCTTGGCGCATTGCTCGACTTCGGCAGTTGTGGTATCGTTCAATTCCCGTCTAAGAAGCTGCTGCTTGTAACGAACAACACACACAGCAAGGTGACCTGTTCGTGGCGAGTGACTGTGGCGCCAGGACCTACAGAGGCGACCGATGATCAATCAGTCTTCCAGGTATTCCCATCTAGCAGCGACATCGCTGCGGGTGCTACTGCAGAGTTTCGTGTAGCATTTCAGCCATCCCGGGTCAACTCGTATTATTTTGCCGAGCTAGAGGCATTCGCGTCATTCAAGTCGAACCGCACGTTTCGACTCGTCAATGTGGACACGTTTACTCCTCCATGGTGCATGGTGGCCAAGACTTGTGGGAACACTTTTGCCTCTCCGACAGAACAGTTTCTCCCAAAGATCAGCTTCCGACTGATGAAGAACAGGGTGAATTTCCCACCTTGTTACCTTGGCGACAGTGTTTTTCAAACAATTATGATCGAGAACGCAAGTGACACACCGGCGCTGTTTGCGTTTGTCGAAGACCCGGCTGAAGTGTTCATGTGTAAGCCAAGCTGTGGCTACATTGAGGCCAAATCTTTTCACCTAGTTGCAATTCGGTTCACCCCACGCCACGTGCGGAAGTACTCGCATTTTTTGCAGTGTATAGTTAACAACGCACGAGCTAAACCAGAAGTCATTGAGCTCACAGCCATTTGCGCTCTACCACAGCTGAGCTACCAGGACGTTGAAGCTGGACAACTTTTACCATCGGAGGCCAAAGTATATGTGAAGCCAACCGCCGTCGGCCTTCAGTCTGTGAGGCAGGTCGAGTTGATCAATACTTCTCGGGTTCCTCTTGTGTACCGGTGGGAGCTGCCTCCAAAATATCAAAGCGTCTTTTGGGTCAAGCCTAAGCTCGGCCGCCTCAACGGCAGAGAGACTGGGTCGATCGAGTGCTCGTTCTCGCCTGACGAGATCCGTGAATATGCGGGCCGTTTTCTCGTGGTTGTGAAGTCGATCAGTATTCCGTTAGACCAGCAAAAAAGTATTAAGTCGAAGATTCCAATCCTGCAGGAGCTTACTGTTCGAGTTCAAACCAAGGGTACGACGGGTGCAATCCTTTTCCAACCCGAGGTACTCAAGTTTGAGACGATTCTCGTCAACTCCAACGCCAAGCAAACTTTCTTCATCGAGAATACAGCTGACTGCGACCTCATGTACTCTCTGGAGCAAACACTGATCTCGAAAACAGCTAGAAGTTCAGGTCATCAAAGTGGAGGAAACGATGAAGGCGACAACGAAGAGGATAAAAATCCGACTTCACCGGCTGGTAAGTTAGTCTTCTCTCAAGCCCAAGGATGCATTCCAGCACAGTCCCGGAAGAAGATCACAGCAACATTTTTTCCAACATCAGCGGGACTATTTACCTTCGAGGTTTTGTGCACTATTGGCAACGGCTCAACGTCATCTCCATACGACACTTGGGGATTCCAGCACAAACAAGCTACATGCGTTATTCAAGCTGAGGCCTCCTTCCCAACCGTTGAGATTCAGGATTTGCGTGTACCAGGATTATCCACGCAACTTGCTTGGCACCAATTCCAATGCAACGAGCTCAACGAATACCTTGCAGCACCTCTAACGAAAGAGGAGGAGAGATTGGGTCGCAGTACAGCGACTATCAGGGGAAACCACGACTCAAGTTCTCCAGAATCCGATGATCTCGGAGAAGAATTTTCCCTCAAACGCTTTGCGATACCATTTTCTCCAGCTCCATTGGGTTGCCGTACAGAGAGGGTTTTCTTGAAACTGCGCAACCCCGGAAGTCTTGTTGTGCAGTATCACCTGCGGTACCCGAAAGAGGGAAACGTAGAAATTGAGCATTGGGCGGAGACGGGTGCACCATCCGCGGAAGAGGTGCGTTTGAACGCCATCATTGACAGCAAGGTGTTTGGTATTTCTCCTCGCCGCGCGACGCTTCTCCCGCGTCAGAGTATTCTATTGACGCTTTCGTACTCGTACATATCGGAGGCTTACGATGGAGAGCACAACCTTTCGCTGTTCTTAGAAGTAGACAAAGGCAAGAAAGTGGTGCTGGAACTACAGGGAAGAACACTCACGCACAAAGATCCCAAGCTTTTTCTTCCGACGCAGATATTCCATCTCTCTCCAGTGACAATTGGTGAGTTTCGACGTGGTTTCTTGCCACCAGCAGCTTTGGCTCGACATACAAGTTTAAGCGAAGCCAACGATGATGATATTGATCAACATGAGTCGTCGGCACATCTTCGCATGGGCAGACCACCAGTCCAGCAAATCGAAGTCTTCAACCGTGGCGACAGTGCCCTGCGCTTGGATGTTGGGAGCATGTCGTTTAAGCAAGTGAACGCTGCCAGCTACGGCTACCGCGTGCTTGCTTGTGGTAGCAGCTCTGAAATTATCCCTGCGAAGAGCTCAATTTTTCTCGACATTGAGTTCAATCCAATTAAGGTGGGCACTATCGAGGTACCTCTACTGCTGAAAGCTCAAGGCCTAATGGGTAAAGGCTACAAAGAGATAGTGGAGATTACGGTTGTGGCTACGGGGTATCACCCGAAACAGTGGATACTGCAACAGATGAAAGATGAACTGAGAGCATCGACGGCTCCGCCGAAAAAGCAGGTTTTGACTATCCCTGATCTCCCAGCATGCTTTGTATCAGACTGCGTTGACTTCGGTCACATTTCAATGCACTCTGAGGCAAACCAGCTTTTGGTGTTGCAGAATCTCGTTCCTGGAAATCCTGAAGTGACGTCCCGCAGTTTTGTTTTTGAGTGGGATGCTATGCATCCGCTCGTCGCAAATGGGACGATTGCTTTCTCTCCTAACCGTGGTGAGCTTGGTCCAGGAGCGAAAGTACTTATTCGTGTTAGCGTTCGCACTGGAGGTGATGCGTTCGTGGTTAACCACGATGTGGCCTGTATGATTACCTATAGCGATGATTTCAAGGATAGCAACAGCAACAACATTACCGGTAGCCCGAATCGATTTAAAGGGAAGGCATCGAGTGGAAGCTCTTTGAGTCTTCGAAGCAACAATGACAGCAAGGTGTCCGCTCCTCGAACTTCGGTCATCAATCGATCAATAGCAACACAAGAGGCAGTAGCTGATAGACGCAGCAGTCCGGCAACGAAGTTGTCGGCGTTGGGGAGCAGCAATGACTCTCCTGGTACGCAGTCACCATCACCAATTGTTCAGCGCAGTCAAGGTACTTCACGAAAAGCATCATCACACTCGACACGAAGGGGGTCACCAGAAAGGAGTGGGCCAATGTCAAGTAGTGACAGCCGTCAACTGGAGATGCTGGCTGCCATGGAGCCGACACCGTTGTTCGTACGGATATACGCGCACGTGCTGCCGCTGGAAGTTATGGAGAGAATTTACCCGCGTGAAGCGCTCAAGAAGTTACCACTCACAACAACAAAGCAGATCCCGCGTGTCCTTCCCGTACAAGCACCCACGATTCGAGACGTGAAAACGCCGTCGTTGCCAAGCACCCGAGACACGAACACACCAACCAGGACAGGCAGAGGAATAGCTTCATCCTCAACGCAGTCTACCAGCAGAGGTCGCAATGACAGTGGCAAATTATCCGTCAAACCCGCTACTGCCACGACTTCCGTTATCGGGGATGAATCTGCCTCTGCAAAATGTATTGACGTTCTGTACGACGTGATGGAGACTCTGGTGATGGACGTGCTGACATCCAGTGCCATTCAAGAGGCTCTCGACGATCAGCTCAAGCCGCTGCCACGCTCGGACCGGGCACTTGACCACGCAGGAGCTTCAGATGGAGCTAAGGCTATCAAGCCTCCCGAAGCTCTGTACCACAAAGCCCGGCAGAACGAGGATTGTCAGGCGATCATCTCGGGTGTGGTGGAGAACACGGTGTTCAACGTCCTCCAAGAACTTTTCTACGGTGACCTGGAGCAGGAACTGCTTTGTGTGCCTCGGAAGGCAGTGTTCCCCAACACCGTGGCAGGATCCGTCCCTCCTGCTGCTGCTCAGCGACCAGAAATCGGCAGCATCGACACCCGGAACAACAATGGCCAGCCACTACTCAAGACGTAAGGAGATCGTTCAGGAAAATTCTGTATGGAGAATACAAGGAATCTATCCGAAGTTGTTCTGGTAGATAAAGAGTACAACGTGGTGGTGCGCGGCGCGCCCTTCACTATCAGGTCAGCAGCTCAGCTTAGCTCGCTTTCCTCAGTTTTTTTTTGCTTGGGAACGCTTTTTGACTTTACGAGCTCTTGGATGCGGCAGCAGCTTCATCCTCTTTCTTCTTGTCAGCGTGGAATTCCTTGGCGAATGTCTCCGCCACGATGAGCGGGAACACAAGCGTCGCGTCGGCGTAAAGCTTGACCGGCTTCGAGTCCAGGCGCAGCTTGCCCCAGGAGATGGCCTCGTCCGGACGCGCGCCAGCGTCGCTGCCGTCGAACTCCTGGCCCGTGTTCACGAACACACCGAAGTCGGCGCCGTTGCGCATGAGGTTGGCGTTCAGGATGTGGTGCTTGACCATGCCACCGCCCAGAATGATCACACCCGTCCTGCCCGGAGCACGAATCGTGTGGTCGTTCATGCGACGAATGTCACTCGCGATATCAACGACGAGACCCTCGTTGCGGTACGAGTGGAAGTAGATCATATCACCGATAGATCCGTCGGTCAACGAAGGGCAGAAGACTGGGATGTTGTTCTTGTAGGCCCAGTAGTAGACCGAGTCCTCGTTGTTGATCTCCTTGCCCAGGCGGTGGATCATCGTCGACGGGGACCAGACCGTGCCCTGCGTCTTCTGCTCCGCGAGCATCTTGTCCAGGATCGGGTCCATCCAGTCCTCAAACTTGCAGTAGTTGTCGTTTGGCACCAGCAAGTTGCCAATGCGGTTGATACCGCGACGCCGCAGGTTCTCGCCCTTAAGCGCGAAGTCCCCAATATAAGTGGGCGCGAGGCACTTGATGAAGTCCTCCTCAATGCCTCCCGCAGACGACACGATGACATCCACCATCTTGTGCTGCGCCAGGAAGCGCAGCGACTCGCGCAGGCCGCTCGAGATGAGGTTGGACGTGTAGCCCAGGAAGATCTTGGTCTTGACCGTGGCGCGGTAGGCCGGGTCCTTGCGCTCCTCGTCGTGCTCTTCCGGAGACACGGGGTCGTCACTTAGCCTCCACTTGCGCATGCGCTTGATCTCCTCGATGGCCTCGCCCAGGTTCGTGCCCTGGTAGCCCATGGTCACGTAGCTCTGCATGAGCTTCTCGTAGTCCACGCCCTGGTTGAAGTCGTAGCCGCGCACGTGCGCGCTCTTGCCCTCCAGGTCTTCAGAGCGCACCAGCACGGCGTCCTGCGCCACCTGGGGCACGCTCGATTCGGTCGTCGGGGTACTGCTCATGACGTCGCAACTTGAACAATGAACGACTGGAGCAGTGCGTAACCTCCCGACTAAGTTACCATTTCTGCGACATGTGCGTAACCTCCCTCTATCCCTCGCTGACGTACGTAAACTTACACGAATCACTTTGGTACGCGTATCCTTTTTGATGCGAGCGACCTTCACTCCTCACTTCACCTTTGTCAAGCATGGCGCACGACGGCAGCAACCTGTTCCAGATCCGCCGCATCTTCGGCTTCCCGGCGGCGTCCGGGGGCTCCTCGGACTCCATCCCGGCGCTCAAGATCGCGTCAATGGTCGTGCACACGCTGGAGAAGAAGCAGCTGCTGGCGCTGGCCGTCGTCGAGGAGTTCCCGCGGCCCGTCGTGTCCTCCAAGGGCGACGCTGTAACTGCGGGCCCCGCCGACGCCAGGAGCAACTTCCTGCTGCTGCGCACCGTCGAGGAGGACCAGCGCACCCGCTTCTGGCGGTTCCCAGTGTGCTCCACGCCCAAGCAGCAGCAGGCGGGCAAGGCGGAGCGACTCTCGGCGCTCGAGTTCAGCCCCGAGGGCGACTGGCTCGCGGCGCTCTCGCAGCGCAAGAACCGCCTGCACCTGGTGCCGGTGCTCACGCTGGTGGCCAATCAGCGACGTGCTATGCTGGACGCGTCGTACCAGCCCACGTCGCACCAGCGGGAGCTCATGAGCGTCAACCAGGCGGCCGTGACGACGCAGATGGCGTCGTATCTCCGCGCCACCAACGAGTACGGAGGACTCAATGGAGCCCGCTACCACTCGCAAGTGGCGGGGGATGATGAACAGATGAGCACGCTCGAGTTTGCCCCGGGGATCGGGAGTATCACGTGCGTCCGGTGGTGGAGGTCGCTCAACGGCAAGAACTACTGCCTGGTAGGAGGCACGGAGAGTCTGATATCCATTGTCAATGTGGAGGAGAACGCGGAGGAGTGCAGGTGTGAACTTGTAGATGCAGGCACAATTGTGGGCATTGACTTGCTGCAAGAAAATTTCAGGAAGGAGCGCAGGACGTCAATGCTGGTCAAGACCAAGACGGAGGAGATTGACGAGAAGGAGAAGGAGGCTGGAGGAACGGGGGTCAGGTATTACCGCGTGGTGCTGGAGAAGAAGTTTCAGTTGAGACCCAAGGTGTCGCCACGCAAGGGAAAAACGAAGCAGGAGGAAAGCGAGTCGACAAATGCGACGTCGACACTCAAGATCGTGACAACAAGTGGTGGGTCGTCTTCCTCGAGCGAAACGAACTTTACGACGACCACCACTGGCAGCGGGTCGTCCAGCCCGTTTAGCTTTGCAAAAGCACCAAAGTTTGTCGTCAAGACGTTCCCGCAGCACTTCTTGGAAGACATGGACTTTCGCCCGCAGCGGATCAAAAAGAACTCACCGCAGGTGTGTCTTTACCCTATCAACGGCGTGCTGAGTTCGGAGTCGTCACTGGCGTTGTATGACTGCAAGAAGCGGAAAGCCAATCTTTATTCCAACTTTCACTGGAGACTGAAGGGGGAGTATGAAGTTCCTGACCTTCTACCTTCATCTTTCGCTGATAGTGAGGAGCAGGGTGGAAGCGGGAGCAGCGAGAGCAGTCGAGGCAGTGGAAGCAGTGACCAGCAGGAAGAATCGGAGGAGTGTGATTCTGATGAGGACAAAGACAAAGTCGTTGATGTGGACTTGACTTACTGCTCGACGGACTTAATGCTACTCCAAGGTCGCACGTCGAAGTCTAACGAAACAATTTCTACGTGGGTTTCCCTCCCGTCCAATCAAGGAATGGACGAAGATGTCGTGAAAGCCCATATTGTGCACTACCTCTCGTTGCATGGCAATGAGAGAATTGAGCGCGTAGTGCAGAGTACAGCTCGAAGTCGTGGAAATTCGGGTCGTAGTCGCGTGAGCGGTAATGTTGGAGGTCAATCATCGGGCGAGGCTGAGATTATCTACATCCTGCAAACCAACCATCATGTGTATGAATGCCGCCCCCAATGGTCCCGATTGGCCCTTTTCAAGGCATTGTGTGCTCGCACCATCGCGCTCCGTGATGCCTTATCAATTGGCTACGCGCTTGGTATCGACATGGCATCGCTCTGCCAGGTTGTGGCGAATACATTGTACACCAATGCGATCGACGGCACTACAGCAGGAGATGCCCAACTTATCCAATGGGTGCGCGATCTGTTCGAAGTCTCACGAGTGGTGCCATCCAGTGCAGTGGAGCAACTAACTGCCATGGGTGGGGCTCAAAGTGCCGTTGACTATGCCCAGTATGTGTTATCCAAGCCTGCGCGAGATTCATTCTTCGATGGGTCGGAGAGAAGACGCGTCGCACTCTTGCTGGTTGATCTGGTGCTCCAGCAGCAGCTGCAAAAAGATACATCGCCTGATACTGAAGCAGGGCAAGAGAAGGATGAAGAACGAGAGGCGTGGCTTGTGGAGTTCTTGGAGACAAACAGTGATTACATGACCACAGATATTGTGGATCTCTGTCTATCCCAGCAGCACGTGGATAAAGCTATCCTTGTAGCGACTCGGCGAGATGAGGTACCGCAAGTACTTGAGAAGATTGTTCAGGAGGGTCTGGCCGCCTCTGTGTCCGAAAAAATATTGCGCTCTTTGCTTGAGTCGGGCCATGCATCTGCGCTAACATCCCCGTCCAGCCGCTTAATTCTGCGGTCGTTCCCGATAGAAATTCAAGCGGAAGTTCTGCTAGCTTCCCCGCCAGCTATTCTTCAGCATCGAGACTGGCTTGAGCGAAATTTAGCATCGATCTCACCAGAGCTGTGTCGTCAGCTTGCCGTCAAGATTGACCCTTCACAATCGGAAAGAAGTGAACTTACTGCCTCTGCTACAGCGGATGGGGCTTTACCAACACAGGCTGGGTCGCATTTTGATGTGTCTACATCGGAATTTGTGAGAGCGACCCCAGAAGAGCAAGTCGAGCTCTTTCTCACGTTATTACTCCGACTGAATAGCCCACAAAACAGCTTGGCGAACGAAGAGCATGAAAGTGATGGCGAGTTCTCTCAACCAAAACTGGAAATGCTCATGAAGGACTTGGCAACCCAGTATCGTCCACCTATTATGGTGTCTCGATGTGTGGACTACGAGAATTGGACAGGTGCGGCCTGCATTTACGAAGCTCACGGCGAGTTAGTGGAAGCACTTGAGTGTCGGTTGCATTCACACAATGCAAGAACATCGGCATCTCCAACTTCCGTCGAAACATCGCATGACGAAACTGTCACTCGCCGCCGTCAGCACTCGAATGACTCGGTTGTGTCCGAGGAATCGGAGTTCCAGGAGAAGATGAGGGAGGAATTGTTGGGGCTGCTGAATTCGCTCGTTGTGCAGAGCCATAGTTCAGACGTCATCTCGGAACAAGTTCGTGCCGCCATTCTTGCGCGCATTTTAGTTAAGTGGTTTGACTATGGTCTGAAGCGCACAGTTCTTGAGGTATTTCTCATCGACCCGAACGTATTCACGCACGTGTCATCATTATTGGCGCAGATCTTCTTCTCTGACGTTGTGGCATCAATTTTGGGTGCTGAGTCGGAGGGGCCGGCAACCAATGGACGTAGTCGTGGTTTCGACGACCGTGACAAGGAATGGGTCCACAAGTGCCAGCACCTTCCGTTCTCAGGGCAGTTCCTCTTCAGAGTGTGTTCGACCTTCTTGGGGAAGGATAACGAAAACCCCGAGGCGTCGAACTCTCTCAGCTACGAGTCGCCGACGCTAAAGCTCCTGGAGCTTGTGAAGAATAACGTTGTTGAAAACGATCTGTCCCACGGGGAGGTCTCCATCGCTCCCCATTCGGCGCAGGCCCTCGGAAAAACCGACCCGTTGGAGACTCACGTGAAGGCATTTACTTGTGGTCACCTGTTCGCCAAGCGCGTGTTTGAAGAGGAGGTCGTGCCAGAGTTTGAAAAGCGAATCAACGCACTGCCGATGCCGTTGTTTGCGACGAAACAAGCTTTCACAAAGGAGTTCAAGCGGGATGCCAGTGAGTCGCCTTGCCCAGTGTGCAGTTTCAACAAGATCAGTCAGCTCGTTTTCCAACAATGCAAGACCAGACAAGCTGTTAGGCGGGCGAATGAATCCCCACCGCAAGCAAGATCTCGCGCGCAGCTTCAGCAGAAATCAAACGTGCCGTACTACTTCCTGCACCGAGAAGCAAAAGAACGTCAGGGATTTTCGGCAGAGATTCAAGGATCAAAGCCGCTCAAGCATGAAGAGTGGGAATGGAGAGAGCAGCGAGCTTCATAAAGCACAAACATCAAGATTGAAAAGGTTCATGATACATTGTGTTGTTTAACGTCTTTAAGTTAATGGGCGTCTGTGCATGTGCACAGCAAAACTGGAAAGGTGACGCAGGAGACTCAGCTGGGCAGCTTATCTTTTCCGCTTCTTGCCGCGCTTCGCACGGATGTCGGCGTTGCGCTTGTCACTCTTCATACGGGGGTCAACCAGCTTCACCTTGCCCTTGCCAGCCTTCTTGCCACCAGCGGTCTTGGTCCCACCGCGCGTTGACACCACGTACACCTTGCTATCCTTCTTGAGCTTGGCCCCCTTCATCGCACGGTCGATAGCCTTGAGCTTTTCACGCGTGGACATGTCGGGGAGGTTCGCAATGTCGGTAGCCTGCTTCTTTGCAGCCTTCAGCTTCTTCATCTGCATGCGCTGCTTGCGTCCGCGAGCCTCAGCCACCTTCTTCACCGGCTTCGTCGCCATCTCCATGAAACGTTCCTTCATCTGAGCTAAGACTTGCTTCGAAATCGGAATCTGCGGGCGGTAGTGCTTCTCTTCATCGTCGGCGAACCAGTCAGGGAGAGCTTCTGAGTCGTTCCAAGCGTAGCGGTTGTAGCTTGCGTCGATCATGTCCTTCGCCTTAGACTTCTGCACCATCATGCTTGCCAGCGCTAGAGTCTTGGCACGGTCTTCAGCGTCATACTCCTCGTGATCCGAGTCGTACTTGCGATCGTCCATGACAGGAAGAGCATTCTCGTCAGGCTCCTCACCAGCAGCGACAACCTCAAACTTGTCCGACGAGGTGGTATCGCCCTTGAGAGCAGCACCCATTCCGGAGCGAATGAGAGACTTCTTCTCCGCAGTGGCTTCGTCATCGCTCTCCTCGGCAGTTTCAGCGGCCATTGCAGCTTCATCATCCGAATCAGCAGGTGCAGCAATGTCAAACTCAGTCCCAAACTCGAGCTCGTACTCCTTCTCCTCCTTCTTGAGCTTCTTCGCGGCACGGCGTTCCATGCGTTCCATTGCAGCCTTGCGCTTTGCGTGACGAATCTCCTTGTCGGTTTTCGGCATCTCAGGCAGAGTCAGTTCCTCCTTCTCATCGATACCATCGAACAGCTTGTTATCAGAGAACCAGCGCGAAACTGCAGCGCTTGCTCGTTCAGGAACCTTCAGCGAAACATTCAGATCTCCCTCGTCGTCATCACTGTCATCAGAGCTCTGTGTAATAAAACATCACATAGTTAGAATCAGAGTTGTCATGAAAAGGCAGATGTACACAGGTGTGGCAAGATTTCGGATGCACAAAGGACTGCATCTCCATACAACCACAAGGGTCTAGAGGTGCAGTCAGACATGATGGCAATCCATGTTGATATCCCCCATTTTTGACAACTGAACAGAGGTACTGAACGACCCGGAACAGATAACACGGATGGGGGACCCGCCACACGTTCACAAAGCAATATCCACACATCACATACCTCGTCGGGGTTGATCATCTTCTTGTACTGCTTCATGTCACCATCAAACATCTCGCTGTCCAGGACCAGAGCCTCGCCAGCCAAGGCACGTTTAGCAACCTTGGTGCGCTTCACGGCCTTCCGAGTCTTGACATCATCACCGCGGCGGGTCAGGAACTGCTCGTACCCCTTCTCCATCGAAGCCTCAAGCAGTTCGTCGTACTCGGCGTCGCTGTCTTCGAGACCAGCATCTTCGTCCTCTTCGTCCGACGTTTCAATCTGAAGCTCCTCGTCGTTAGATGACTCCACGCCAACATTGTCGAGGTCATCCACCTTGTCTTTCGACATCTTCAGATCCTTCAAGCTGAACGCGGACTCCGCTTCGGTAACGTCGATTCCCTCAGCGTCCATTCCGAGAGCTGCACGAATTCGGAGTTTTTGCTTGCGTTCACGCTCCTACAAATTGGTAATGGAACAAGTTAGTTTTACGCACATGATTGCCAGGATGGATATATATTCATATGCAGTACATTTGGAATGTATGAGCACAAGAACGGTTGAGAGTTTTATGGTTCGGAAAACCTCAACAGCTGAAGGCTGCAAGTTCGTGTAGGCGGCTTCAATAGCCGGTCTGTTCAAGGACCAATCCGACCAAATGGAATTGGAAGGGGCTTTGGATTCCCGCCAATATATAGTGCAATCATACATCATAACTCGTTCGAGTATGTACAGTCCAAATCGACCGTCATTCGCACTGAGCAGCGAAGATAGGATAGGGGACCGATCATCATATGGGCGCTTAACGGGAGTCGGGAGGGTTAGTCCGCAACATGTCAAACGAGTAGATATGACAAGGACTACTGGGATGCGCCCAGGTGCACTCAACATACAACATGCACAAATGCAGCAATTGGCACACACACTTACCTTCTTCTTCTCACGCTTCTTCTTCGCTTGCACGTTGGCGCGCAGCTGGGTCAGCTCTTCACGGACAAGAGCGTCCTTCTCCTTCTCGGTCAGCTCAAGCTCGGGTTTCTTCTCCTCTTCCTTCGGCTTTTCTTCCTCTTCTTCGGGCTTCTCAGCCTTCAGAAGCTCTTCCTTGTACTTCAGCATACGAGTACGCCACTTGAGCAAGTGCTTGAAGTCGGCTTTGCCAAGAACCTATAACACATCCAGTACAAACGTTAGTCAGATGGACAGCTTTGTGGATGGAATCCATGTAAGCGACGGTGGTGGCTGAGAGAAGAATCAGACTGCACAAGGGCAGTTGACAGCAACACCCACACTGGCTTCCGGTGGGTTTTCCCGAAATTAATCGGGCGCCGGAACAACAGTGGGGCTCAGACATAATTCAGCTTTGAACTCTTCATCTCCTTCTCTCCAGCCGATCCATGCCACCGTCATCGATACAAATAAGTATACAGCAATACATACCTTGAGATCACTCAAGCACGTCACGATTTCATCCGACGTGTCCTTGTGGTCGCGATACACGTCGTCCTCCGGGAGGAAATTGACCTTCGTCGTGTCCGTCAGCAGTCGAATCGGGTCGTGCGCATCAATGAACTGCGTCACGCTGCACTCGTTGGTAAGCGTCATGCCAAGCTCCTCATCGTAACCTGAAAGACAATAACAGACACAGTTAATATCCTTGCTCCTTGGGTCACCATAAATCATACACTTCATGCAGAATAGGAATGTCATAGATCATCGCCCCAAACTGCAAGCAAAGAGCAACTTCCCCCTCCCGAAAGAGGGTTGGCAGCATGTGCAGGCACTGGAAACGCTTGATGTCGCTTTTGGCTACAAGTAGCGCTAGTGACCAATGGGTACAGGCCACTAGAGACTCTAGAGAATGCAGCCGACAGACATGCAATACATACACAAAACATCAATACAATGATCCACATACCTTCTCGGTGGCGCTTGCGGTCGCCGAACTTGGGGTGGAAGATCGTGATCGTCTTCTCCTGCGAGTCCACCTGGTCGAACACGTACTTGGGGTCGAAGAGCTTGGGGTCGATCGAGTGCGGGGCCAGGAACTGCTCGCACACGACGAAGATCTCGGCCGACTCGTTACGCGAAGACAGCGGCTTGGTGGCGCTCACCTTCTTGAAGAGCTGCTTGAAGACCCAGAGCAGCGCGTTGTAGTCCTGCGAGCGGAAGACCTTGGACACGAAGGTGCCGCCGCGGCCCATCACGTCCACCGCCAGCTTGAGCGCCACCAGCGCCAGCTCGTTCTGCACGTACGCGTCCTTGGAGTACTCGGCGCCGACGTTGGGCGCGCCGTCGCAGAGCACCACGTCTGCCTGCCAGCTCTGCATCTCCTGCTTGATGATCTGCCGACAGCGCACGGTCGTGATGTCGCACTGGAACGTCTTGACGCCGCGGATGGGGCGGATGGGCAGCAGGTCGATGCCCAGGATGATGCTCGAGGCCGGCATGTACTTGGCCGCCACCTGGCACCAGCCGCCGGGCGCCGCGCACAGGTCGATGCACACCTTGGCCGTGGACAGGAAGTCGTACTTCTTGTTCAGCTGGATGAGCTTGAAGGCCGAGCGCGCGCGGTAGCCCTGCTGGCGCGCCAGGTTGTAGTACTTGTCCTTGTCATGCTTTTTGCGCTTCACCATGGCGGATGCGGAGGGGTGCGGGGCAGGCCTCCAATTCGCGAATGACTGAGGTTGGTGCTTTGGCTCGCGGCTGGCGGGGCTAATGCACGCCAACCAACGAGCATACTGAAGGTAAGTGAAAAGAAGTTGGCTTGAGGTTTTTAAAGGAAAAACCTTGGATTGCGGGAAAACACCCCTTGTGAATTGTATGTACAGTCTGAGGTTATTAATGGAATGTTTGCAGCGTTTGCTTGAGGAGGGTGTTGCCGTTTTTGATCAAGTTGAAGTGGCCTTGACGCCGACAACGAGTGCCCCCCCCCCTTCGTTTCAGTTTAGATATTTCGATACGATAAGATGCGATAGGAAAACACTCTCCAACCTCTCATTTTAAGATTATAACAGCAGCCACGCGTGCACGCAGATCTTTTCGTATGTATAGTCGGAGGATGTGGAGACGATGGTGCCCGGCAGCCTTCCGGCGGCGGCTAAATCGTTGCTCGGTTTTGGCTCTGTGTACTATGTTGTGGTAAAGAACTTGTTGGCGTGTAGCGATGGTGGCGCAGTTTCGATCTGGTGTATGGGGATGTTTCTCGCCATCACCAACTTCTTCCTGGAGCGTATGAGCGGAATTCGCATGATGGTGTCTTTCGGCTGGTTCTCGACTCTTGTTGAAGTTGAAGACAACGAGATGGACGAGTTGTCAGAGGGAGAGCACGGCCATGAACGTCTGCCGCCAGAGCAAAACCTGCCGATGGTGCCTTGGTACTCCATGCTCCTGTTTGACACCGTGTTCGATCTGCTCATCTCGCTCAAGGACGGTTTGATATGCGCACAATGCAACGCGCGCTGCATCCAAACGATGAGGACTACTGCTTCGACCACCTAGCGGAACGGGATGAGGTGTGGCTGGACTTTATGGCTGACTGTGGCGACGGATTTAACAGCAGCTACCAGATCGCGCGCTTGCTTGCCCAGCCAGGTGGACTGCGAAGTGCCCGATGACAAATCTAGCGGTGATGAAAGTGAATCCGAGGAAGGCTGCAGTGGTAAAAAGAAGACAAAGACGATCAAACGCGTCTTCCCGCGAGGTGAAGCGCTAGTGATCGGCGGAGATCTTGCTTACCCGCACCCTGACAGCAAAACGTACGAGACGCGGTTGTTTCGATGCTTTGAATACTCCATGAAGCCTATCACCCATCGGCCATTTCGACGAGAAAGAAGACTCCGGAAGGCTGCTCGTCCCTGCGCGACTACGAAGGCCCAAGTGTGTTCGCGATCCCGGGAAACCATGACTGGTTTGACGGTCTCAACACATTTACGCGGTACATCTGCCAACGAGACTGGCTGGGCGGATGGCTACTCCCACAGAAAACTAGCTACTTCAGTATCAAACTTCCTCATGGCTGGTGGTTGTTTGGGGTGGATTTGGCACTAGAAAATGACGTGGACACAGAGCAGTTTGGCTTCTTCGAGCGAGTGGTGCAGTCGCAAATGGGTCCGAACGACGCGGTAATCGTGCTCACACACGAACCGCGGTGGCTCTTGGACGTGTATGAAGACCGATCAAATCTCGACGCAAAGTTGTCTTACCTTATTGAGAACGTGCTCAAAGGGCGATGCGCTGTGCGACTTGCTGGAGATATTCACAACTACACGCGACACTCGCTAGTGGAGGAGACGCATACGTTGAAGCGCCCGGCCTCCATGCAATTTGACACAGCGAGGTCAAAAATCACCACGGCGAATCTTCCCCGCACACTCGTTTTCATCACCAGTTCACAAGCACTTCCCGCACATGAAGCAGCACGATGATATCACGAATGAAGAGCGAATTGCCATGGACATCCAGAGCCAGGTTAACCCCCACCCAGAGCGCGAACGCTCTGCCGAGCATTTGATCATCTCCGGTGGCGGAGGTGCATTTTTGCACCCTACGCATATACCCAGTTCAAACCTGACTTCGAACGGCGGAACTTACGAGCACAAACAATGCTACCCGCCGGCGCATATATCGAGGTATCATGCTGTGATGTTGTGTGTAGCATTTGTGTTGCGTTGCTGACGTTGTTTGCGTGCTTGTTTCCTAGACGATACGCAGTGCTAAATGTGTTTGGCTTTCGCCGCATTAACTGGCGGTTTGATGCGATTGGGGTACGTATTCAACACGATGACTAAGTTTTGGTCGTGAAATCCTTACTGACAACCCCTTGTGTATGCATTTTGCCTACTTTGTGGGTGCAGTATTTCGCCATGGTGTTCTCTGCGATGGGTATGGCTGTATCATTCACCCACTGCATCGCTGCCTTCACCATTCTGCTCGTTTACGAGTGCCTTCTCGAAGTCGCTTCGGTTCGCGGCTCGCTGGGCCGTGAGGGCGAGCACACGCTCTACCTCTTCTTCAGCAGCACGCTGCCTGACTTCTCTGCGATCCGTCAGTACGACATATTCGGCCTCGCTTCGCTGTACGGAGACTTTATGCGGCTCTGCATGGCCATCTTCGACGGTAAGCAAGCAACTTGTGCTTACGTTGCTGCCTGGCTTCTTGCAATGTCACTACTAACCTGGTTATTGGTTCTTCTTCTCAGTGCCGGAGGTGGTGGCGCTACACCGCAACAAGATCTGCGCGTCCGGATTCGACAGTCTCGGGCGCATGGAGCTGTGGACGTACTACGCGAGCTTGTTCCCGTACTTCTGGGTGCTGGCCACGCCCGTGGTGAGCTTCGTCTTCGGCACGTACCTGTACCTGTCGCTCAACATGTTTGGGTGCCACTACAACGAGGCCTTCTTATCGCTGCGCATCGCCAGCTACAAGAACTTCCTGCGCCTGCATTTCGACAAGGAGGGTCGGCTCGAGATCTTCGCTTTCGGGGTGGACAAGATGCCGCGTCGCTGGTGCAGGTGCGCCGAAATACGCAACTTCTGAGCCTGCCTTCCCTAACAGCACGTGTCTGACCTACTACTATTCCTTAAAGGGACCCCAAGTGGAGCGGGGGCAACGGCCCGCGCGCGTCGCTGGAGAGAAACCTGCCATCGTTCAAGTGGACGCGCCCCAGCTACTGGAAGCGACTGGTGACCAAGGTGGACAACATGCTGCGCATGGACTTCGAGAACCCGTCGCTGGACGCCAAGTTCAACACGACGGACCGCTCCAACGTGCACCTCATCGACCGCGTGCTGGTGCGCAAGCCCGCGTCCGCGGCGACATAACGCAACGTAACGTGACCTTCGTCCACTTCAACTTGAAGCAGAAATCCACGGACCTGCTGTTACAATAGTAGCGCTCTTCGCGCGCGAGGTCTCTCAGCCTTCTGCAGGCAATACTTCCTTAATCCTTTCGTTACTCTGCACACAATCTCTTTCATTCAAACTTCCTCAACGCGGTTGCCCCGCAGACGTGGTGTGAACGTACACCGACGGTGTACCTGCACACAGCTCAGGTGTACCGTTTCTAAAGACCTGAGCTGTACCAGTTGACGCTGGGGAAGCCATGGTGAAAGCGAGTGAGGTCCCAACCCATATTTAGCCCCAGTGAGCCAAACCGTAGGACAAAAAATAGGATCAAAAGTTTCTTTCTTGGTGGCAGCTTTTTAAGAACGCGCCTAAGGCGCGTTCTTAAATTCCCGCTCCCGATCTCCCGGGAGGAAAAACTATACACCTCTGTCAATCTACTTCGCTTCACTATGCATTTTTTTAAGCTCTCGTTCTACTGAACTACACTGGTTTAGGATGAAAAAAATGCATATCCCGATAGCTCTTGCGCAAAGGAATCACAAGTAGCTCACTAGGCGTAAGTTCATGAAGAAATGAAGTAGCTATGCTTGATCTCCCAGCTCCCGGCGACGCGAAAATGGTTTGGGAGCGGGAAATTTTGCGTCCCAAGCAAATCCTTGGTCGCACCCTGTAAGCCAATGAAAACTGTTTATTTTGCTCCCGGGAGTGCTCCCGGGAACTTAAGAACGCGCCTTAGCGATATGGGAGTTCTAACAGATATGGATGGAAAGCTCTTCCGTCATTGCTTGCGTTCGTCCACTTTTTTTCATGTCCTCTAGTGTCCTCTGAGACGAAATAGCCAAATCAAAGGTGTTCTGGATATAAATATCCAGAGTCTTAGGCGGGTTCCAGACCCCTCGTGGATCCTGTATAAACACATTTTTGGATACTTTTGTAATTTCATGATAGTTAGATCTCATCAAGATTCGTACGAAACGAACCTAATACTTGATAATTGCTGAAAACCTATGTCATATTGGGTGAATGTTGACCCATCCGGTGAAGAACGACATTCGCGCAACACGACAATGGAGTGACAACAGAGTAACAATCAAACGACTTTGGAGTAACAATGGAGTAGAAGCCACACGATTGTTGACTCCATCGTCGTCGTCATCCTTGCGTTAGTTGCATTCTGCCTGGTACCGGTAGCAGATTCCGGTCACTTCTTCATCATCCTCCTTGTCGCCTTCAATTTCTATCACAAACTCCGACGGATCCGAGATCACCTTCCGTGATGGCTTCACGCTGCGTTGATTTCAAACAAAGTCTAGGGCGAACGTCGCTTCGACTGTTCGCTAAACCACCCACAACCTTTGCACTATAGTCGTGGTAGAACGGCTTGCCACCTGATTTTCTTTGGTATTGCCACTGTCGTTGGGCCATTAAAGAGCCACCCGGAGACCCACGTGGTAACGCTGCGGTTCGAAAAAATGGAGATTTTTACATGTGTTTGAGCATTGGGTATCTATTCGTGGTGTTGCAAGCTCAACATCTAGAATGTCTGTCGACTACAATTACCGCACATCACCACTCAATTCATCTTGCGTTATCGACGGCATTCGCTAGTACTACGCCACTTGCCTGATTTGAATCGACACGACGCACTCCACTGAAACTGCTGCAGTTCCGCGGACCTACTTGGAACCAATTCCAGCCGAAGTGTGTGGCTGCTAAGACCTACGATATTTGTCGGGCAATCTCAAGCGCTACCGTCAGGTGTTCAATCTAGCGATGAAGATGTGCTCAGTGGTACAATTCTATTAAAGTTTCCGAGGAAGCTTGGGCCATCAACTCACCCACACCCGAGACAAAACAGCAAGACTCAGATAGATGTTTTGAATAGCCCACGGAGCTCACTTTTTGATTGTCCGCAAGAAGTATGAAGCTCACTGACGTCCTTCGATCCAGAATCGAGCGCAAACAAGAACAATGCCCCCCAACCTACGAGAAGCCTCCTGACGTCGTCGAAATGCTCCGCAAGGCCACCAACGCGAAGCTGATGGATACGGCATCGACACCATCGGAAGCTGCCAAAATTCCTCAGAGCATCAGCCTCGACATGTACATCACGTTCCGAGAGGAGTTTGCCAGCGGCTGGAACATCTGGTTGGGAGATGAAGAAGTGGCTACGTTGGCGCCGGAGCTGAAGGGAGAGATGCCGTCAATGAGCTTTGACGAGAAGGCAGACATGTTTTTTCGACTTTCGGTGTGGACGAAGAAGAAGTACGGCCCAAACGCTCAAAACATCAATGAAATCCCTGACGGAGCTGAACTGTACGTTGAGCGCGTGACGGGGTTGAGCTTGTTTGAGAACAAACTGGCTCAAGGTAATACAAACCGCATTGAGCTGGTCATGAAAGTTGATGATCCTGACTCCGACGTCGAGAACGCCTCTTCCAGTCCCTCAGTGCCTGAGAGCCAAAGTACAGAAGGCAACCAAACCGATCACGAGCTTCTGTCGCCGAAACCGCAAAAGAAACGTAGAGCTGTCAGGGCAATTCAAGGCGTCGACGAGGCTCGAGTAGACCAAGAGGGTCTTGTCGCGGAACAACCTAACAAGGCCAGATCATGGAAGAAGCTCAAAACGGAGTAACCTAGCATTTCTTCGCTGGGTGACTGTTAGGAACCGGCAATCCAACCGGACAAGGATTGTTGCACACCATATGCAAAATATATGATGTCTTGTTCCCCCTTTAGCGTCAATAGGCTTACGTATCGACAGGGATCACTGATAACTTGGTCGACCAGTACATACTTCATTTCTCTTGTGACAGCTACAACCCAACCTGCCGGGCACGTCCACCAAGCGCAGCATGATCACGAGCGTGATGCCTCACGTGGTGTTCTTCAAGGACTTGTCGAACTCCTCGGCCAGGTCCGAGATGGTCATGGACGCGCTGCAGAAGTCGAATTCTTTACAGGACCACGCGAGGTATAACCGCAGATTAAACCAGTTGTAAGTTGGACGATGATTCACGCGCAAGTTCTGGAATAGCTGCCGAACACTTCGATGTGCATGGATTGGCATAAAGACGAATCGGCATATTTTTGCCTATGTTTACATCGAGAATAGCGTTCATTCCGCATTTATCTTCATTTGGACTCACCACTTCAACATTATCCAGACGCGCACTGCTCTGGGTCTAGCTTCATCCACCTTCTTGGCAAAAAGCGCCTTCGTACTTGAGTATGTTGGTGAGCTCATATTTGAAAAGGTCAAACGAGACCGTACCCGTGACGATATTATCGAGGTGGCCGCAACAACGATTCGAAACAAAAGGGTGTATATCGACATCACCAAGAGTGGAAACGAATCAAGATTTATCAATCACTCCTGCGCGCCTAACTGCGAATGGATCGAGTTCATGGACCTCGTATCGGCATCTTTGCTCTTCGCGATATTTCTGCCGGTGAAGAAATAACGGTGCCGTCCACGCGCGAAAAACTATGGTTCAAGCGGTTGTGTGCCGAAACCAACTGCCGTGATAGACTCGCTTAGTGGTCATCGTTTCGTGTATGTTTCGCTACTGCCAACGTATTAATGTGCCAATTTGTTATTTTGGCTTTTACTTTCTTACCATCAGATATCTATAACATAAATAAACGTATATGTATCGAAAAAGCGCGACGCTGGGTGCTATGGCCGTAAAAACCTTAACAAATTTTTGCATGACACATGGCCAGTAGTCGAAGGTGTCAACACGAAAACGCAATGACCTTGGGCCACACAAGCATATTTGCGGGTTTAGGTGTGGAAACAGCCACCCATAGTCGTCTGGCGTCGGGGCATTACATTGTTGCGTTGGCGAACTGAATTGTGTGCCTTGCTTGAAAACGGCTCCAGACTTGGTTTGGCTTCGTTGTCATCTCGTGGGATTCATTCGAAGACTGGAAGGCAAAATGGACTCAGAAAATGCGTTGGCGCCATGTACTTGCGCCTCGAATATACCCTCCCGTGCACAATTAACTCGCAAAGCACCGCTGTGTCCGACGTGCACTCAGCAACTCTTGAATAACGCACGCGATCGTGACCGAATCTTAAAGAAAAAAGCTCGAGCATCAATGCATGACGGCGACCAAGCTGCTGAACGTGCCAGAGCTAAGCTTCGGCGTGCGACTAGTGCTGGACCTGAAGGCAAAACTGTAGCCGCTGTTAACGATTTCTTGAAGTCTTTTGACGTAGTGGAGAAGAATACTTATGAGCGTGGAGCCAACTATCTCTCAAGTGGAATGCTGAAAGAACTTGTTTGTTGTGTCTGCGACTGTTTTCACTCTGCGACGCGTGTCAAGTTTGAAAAGATTGACCCGAGCACGTGGCTTCTACAGTCAATGAAAACTCGACTAGCCCCTCCAAAGCAACTCCCTCTCAGCCTTCGAGAGAATTATGATATGTCTGGACTAAGTGCTGAACTCTCTGGGATTATGCTAGCAAGGTCAGGAATTGTTGTACGAGAGAAAAAACTAAACCTGCAGGTGTGCACATCGTGTCGAGCATCACTCCTGGACAGAAAGAGAATCCATCCGCCCAAATTCGCTATAGCAAATGGACTCTTCATGGGTTTCCTACCAAGCTCTTTTTCCGACAGCACTTTCACGGAAAACGCCATGTTGAATCTTTCGCAGCCGATGCATTTCATCTCTGTGGTTCGAGGGGGAAAACACTCTTCTCTACGTTCTCACGCGTGTTTTTTTCGGACAGATCCTGCTCCACCGGCTCAAATTCTTCCCCGCGATGTGGTTTCCGAAGGCGTTATTGGTGTGACCATGGTTGGGGCGATGACCCCTGCTCAGAAAGCTGCAACACTAAAAAATACGATGTTCGTCTCGCACGCCTACGAGAACAGCTAGATTGGTACAAAGCAAATAACCACTTGTACAAATCTGTGGACGTGCAGACAGAATGGGAAGCAACAATTGCGACGGTTTGTACCCGGGTTGTCCTCGATCAGGCTGACGACGATACTCGCGAACAAGTATCTACTTCTGATCAGCAGACGCCTGATGTACGGCTGAACCCACCGACAGCGTCACACACGGGCATTGAAGTAACCACTTCAGAAGCCAATGAAATGAATCATCAAGTCCCCGCATTATCGCCTAAACAGACCCGATCAACAATTAATTGTTCCCTCCAGGCTGAAAACATGTCTTTGGTGAACCCTGGTAGCCCACCACCAACCCAGCAAAGTTTACTAAGAACGGCTTTTGGATCTGATGAGCTCGACCGTGCTACCTGGAGGCACAACGCACCTGCACCTGCTCATGACTCTGTTTGTGGAGACGATGAGTTGTGTGAGCAAACCGCAGATGGCTGGATAAGCGACTTCAGGCATATTGACGTTCCCACTGGTGTTCAACTTGCGCTGAAGAAGCCTCGCGTTGTAGTCTACCGATCATCCAGTATTTTGTCCGATTTTGATCCAGCGTTTTGGTCGAACGCATTTTCTGAACTGTTTCCCTACGGGCGAGGGGGCCTTGAAGAATCGCGTGTCATTCCCATCGGTCTTTTGGAGTTCGTTAGATTCTGCTTAAGGCACTCGTCGCGTCTCTTTGCTCAGCATCGTTCGTTTGCTATGGTTGCGTTTGATGTCTTAGCAAGGCACAACACACTTCAAGCAATTTCAATCAGAGCGAGGATGCTGCCGGGATCGATGGAGCTGGCAGCTAGTGTTTCTCGTGAAGACATTCAAAGATATGTCCAATATCAGCAGGATAGAGTGGAGGCTATTACGAAACAATTACCACTACCACCAGCGCCGGAAATTGACAGGTCCATCCGTGAATTATACGGTAGTATTTCGACGGGGATGCGATCCTACTGGGGGTGTAATGATGAACGTACAGCAGCACGAGCAGACCTTTTTTCGATGCAGCTCAAGTTTGGACAACCAACAATTTTTTTTCACGATTTCGCCTGACAGTGCGAGCTCGTTTCAAATCGCAAATTTGGCTGGAGTTATTGCAGACGAAGTCTTTGAAGAAATGCAAGTAGGGGTGCGTGAGTGCTAGGAGTTCACACGTGCAAAGATAGGAGCGATAGCAACGACAAATCCACATGTTTGTGCACGGTAAGTCGTGATATATTAATGTACACTTTAACGAAAGCACGAACTAATGGCCAACGCGATAGGCATTTTGATCGTTTGATGCAAATGTTCATTGATGTAGTATTGAACTGGGACCAGGATCAAGGCTGTTCTCGAAAAGATTCAGGGCTCTTCGGTCACACCACGTCGTTTTTTGCTGCCACAGAATCACAAAATTCAACGGGCTCGCTTCACTCGCACATGCTCATATGGATCGAAAATATGCCATCTTCAGTTGATGAATATTATACCATGTGCTCCTCGGATAGGTTCCGGTCTGCGATGATAAAGTACGTTGAAGCTATTTCAACAGCAAATGTGCCACTTGATATGACTTTGTGTCCGTCATGTGGCGTTGGTTTGATCAAACCACTGGAACTACAGCGATTGGCGTTTCGGAAACCTCGATCTGGTGCAACCAGACCGGCAACGTGCTTTTGTGATCAGTGTGGAGTACAATTTGGGGCTGACGAATTGATTCTGAAAACATCCAGCAAAACTTTAATTGAAAACGATGTGCTCAGCTGTGACGATGGAAAAATATTTAGCAGAATTGCTAGCCCGCGACCACTGTCACGTGTTTCAGATTTGGTGCCAACCGAGGCCATAATTTATTCCCGTGCGCTATTATCTTATCAACATCATCACTGGTTCCACTCAAAGTCCTGCTTCAAAGTGACCAAACGGACACCTGACGGAAAAGTTTGTCGGATGTTCATGCCGAAAAAAAATTGTGGAGAGACACGATGGACATCAGATAATCGTATCGAGTTGAAACGCTACCCAGGAAACGAGTACATTAACATATATGTACCGATTATCAACGCACTGTTTAAGTGCAACCACGACATCAAATTTCTAGCCGCTGGGGAAGGTAAGATGGTCATTTTTCCTACAGCATATCGCTGCTTACCTTTTTCTGTTGCTACTCACATCGATTATAATGTACGTAGGTCCAGAAAAAGCATATTATACTATCAAGTACTCGACCAAAAACCAGCAGGATCTAGAAAACCCTTGGGCGCTTCATCTGTACGCATTTGATAAGGCAAACCGAGCACTTTCGAGCGAAACCGAAAACCAAGCTGCTGCAGGACGTCGCCGCATTTAGTCCATGTGCTGCACGCTCTCGAATCCTGATGAGGTCTCCGCACCGATGGCATGCCTGTACATTATCACAGGAACTGCAATGTATTCGTCTCATGGGTTCGTGAAGTTACCACTCCCGACAATACTAAAGGCACTATTTCGGCAAGAAGAACAACTTGATATTGTCCTCGAGGGTGACACCAATCAGCTCAACTTCAAGCCATCAAGCATTTGGTTGGACTACATATTCCGTCCAGCAACACTTGAATCTGTGGATCTCATGACATTTGCTGAAAAGTGGTGCAGGAAAAATAGCAAAAAGGGTGTGGCGTTTCTGAAACAGCATCCACAGTACGGGACGCATACTTTGGTTGGACTCACATCCGAACACATCGTAACAATTAGTCACAAACGTCTTCCGGATGTACGCAGACCCGACCTACCAATCGATGAAATGCTTCGCTTTCAGCAAGCGTTTCTGAAACAGCATCCACAGTACGGGACGCATACTTTGGTTGGACTCACATCCGAACACACCGTAACAATTAGTCACAAACGTCTTCCGGATGTACGCAGACCCGACCTACCAATCGATGAAATGCTTCGCTTTCAGCAATCGGTGATGGCACTATTTCGTCCTTTTCGGAGTGGCATTGATTTTGATTCAAATGGTGACACGTTTGGCGCCTTTTTTGAGCGATGGTGGGCGACAGAAGCCCCCTCCCTAGTGCTCGAATGTTCGTTAAAAATAATGGTGACTATTACGCCTCTCGCGAATTGCTTCAATCACAGGATGACCCCGAAGTTGCTAGATACCGCAGTTACGAAGAAAATATCGATGAAGAAGTTGAGCTCAATCTTACAGAACTCGGGATGCAACATGCGTATGAGGATGGCGATGACGAATCCGATGAAGATGATTCCGAGACGCTATACGAGATCGTGTGGCCCCCTGCGCAACCTACAAAACATATCAAGGATCTTGACAAATCTAAAGATTGTGTGGATCTTGCTGCTTCTTCTACTCTGGCTGATACGATGGTCACAAACATTTCAATGACCATCGAAGAGGTTGAGCAGAGTCTACGTGTTTTGGCCGCATCAAAATTGCAAGTCAACGCTGGAACAGGTGATTTGACGCTGTTTGCTAAGTATCCAGACCTTCAGACCAGAGTTCACCTCTATCAACGTTCAATTGGAAATGTCAATGAAGTAGAGTCTCGTGAACAGTCGACTATGCCGGCCAAAAACGACGAATATCTGCACAACGATGCTCCCGATATGCCGTCGCTTGACCAAGTATCTTTCGCGATGCAACTGAACGATAAACAGCGCAAAATGTTCGCCTGTGTGGGGAAAAAGCTGTTGAGATCCCTTTTACTGGGCCATGACTCCAACGATCAAATAGTAGGGTTCCTTGGAGGAAAGCCAGGTGCAGGGAAGAGCAGAGTTATTGCCGCATTACAGGTTCTAGCACAGAAGTGGAACTCGGAGGAGTTGATACCTATCAAGGCGTTGCAGCTCAAGCTGCAAACGGACAAACCATTCACAAATTGTTTGGGTGGTATGTAAACAGCAAGAGAAGGTGGGCTCCGACTCAAGAGCAGCGTGAACGCTTTGCAAAATTGAAACTGCTTATCGTCGATGAGATATCAACGTGTGACGTGAGCATTCTAGGCAAAATTGATTCATCTCTGCGAGAGTTGCTTGGAAACCCAACGAAACTGTTTGGTGGAATTCACGTGCTTCTGGTTGGTGATTGGCTTCAGCAACTTCCTGTTGCTGGGCAACCAGCATTTATCGCTGCCGATGAAGCGATTCAGTTGCGCCAAAAAGGCTCAGCAGACTACTTGGATCGTGTGAGAGGGATAAATGCATACCGCTCGCTTAACGCAGTCATCATTCTTACCGAAAATATGCGTCATAGGCGTGATCCAGTCTGGAGAGAAATTCTCGACAAGTGGAGAGTTGGAAATTACGAAGATGCTGATATTGACCACGTTAACAAAACTGCCTACGATGAAAACTGGACATCACTCAACATAGATACGAAGAGCTACTGCCCAATTATTGTAACATCCAACGCACTTCGAGCCGAGTTTAACGCGTCAGCGCTACGAGCGTTTTGCAAAAAAGCTGATGTGGTTTTGCATCGATTTCCGGGGAGCGTGTCTAGGCTTAGGCATCGTTTGACAAGCACATAACGAAAATCACTGGAGTTTATTCGTGACGATAAAACCGGAGGCATGCCAGTTGCGCTAGAGATCGCTATTGGTTCAACAGTCCAGTGCACAAGAAATGTCTCGACCCGTTTAAAGCTTGCAAACGGATCTATTGGCACCGTTGTTGCTTTTACTGCGGCGCAAAATGATGCTGTCAAAATTCACACTTTGGATGGAATCGTAGAGCACCAGCACATGCTGCCTTCAGACATCGTTTTTGTGAAACTCAAGGATTATTCCAGCCATTGTTTCCTCCCAGGACTTCCGCTAGGTGTTGTTCCTATTTGCCGAAGAATTGAATCAGGAGTTAAGGTTACGTTGCCTGATCGAGAGTTTTCGGTCACAATTGATCAAGTTCCTTAGTTTCAGCATACTCTTTGACAACCGAGAAGTGCCAAGGGCTTACTGTCGATAAAATGATCCTGGCTCCTTTAAAGCATGCTACACGACGGTCGACGCAACGATCATCATTTTACGTTGCAGTCACACGAGTCAAATATTTGAACCAGTTATACCTGATGTCGCCGCTTACGAAGCAGTTCCTCGAGTATTTTAAACCTTCCAAGATCGTCTTGCAAGAGAACTCGCGACTGGAGGCTATGGAGCTACAATAATTGCAATTATGGAAGTCTTGCGAAGTGTGGCGCTGGAGCAGGTGCTGCTGGAAGCAGCGAATGGTTAATCCGTAGATGAAATTTCAAGTCGGTAGCTGGCCACGCAACCACGAAACCGTCCACTCTGAATTATTAACCTTTGGAGCTAAACGATATTTGAATCGGATGTCTTGCTCCAGCGGGCCATGCAAGTGCCAGCTCAAGACGCACTGGCGCATCCGTATATGCAGGACATGAAACGCAAGTACAGACGTCGCAATGGTGAGGCTGATCCTCCCACGCCTACCACAGCAGATTTCTCGTTCGACTTGATGAACTCGACAAAGATGGATCTACGCATGCTCGTCGTCAATGAAGCGCAACTTAATACAGACAGGTTTTTATTCAGTTTGCTGCAATTGGTGTTCGAACGAAGATGTGAATTGCTAGAGCGCCTAAGGGTTAGGCGCCCAAAAATGCTGTACTTTTTCAGAAATAACTACATCTCTTGAAAATAATAACGAATATGCGCGATATAATGGTACCGGTATGATCAGAAAGCAATGTGTGTCTGCTATACAATGCAACTTTCATTTTAAGCAACCATTAAGTAGAGACGACATACCAGCAAAATATAAATATTCATATACTTTTCTCAGCTCACTTTTGAGCCGAACTAACGTGCCGCACCTGATCTACACGTTCGCAAAGTCGACAATATCAGAGTCTATACCTACACAAACGGCCTGTGAGTTGGAGATTGTTCCGATCTCGATAGGAATAGCGTGCTCCTGGGCAAGTAGGGCCGCTTCAGATGGCTTACTTGATACCTTTGAACACGAAAAGCACAGTTGGCGTTGTAGGAACAGCGAAACCCACTTGTCGAACGGACCTCGATTGCCAAATTGTTTCGGTCGGCCGTCACTAATTACATCGAGGCCCATCGTCTTCAAATTAAAGCATGTCGCTGGAAATACGCGGCGGGCCCTGTCGAAGAGACCATGTACATATACAAATCCATCTCCTTCGGCCACAGTAAGTGCACATGAACGGCCTGGAGTGACTCCAACCTCTTTCCCATCGATATAACGTTTGATTGTGCGGGCTGGAACGTTATATATGCGCGCACTGATAAATGACCCAATCCTTGAGTTTGTACAGCAGCGACGGCTGCTATCAATTCCATGAGTGTCCATGCCGCGTAGAATCTAGGAGGCTTCGACGCCTCGCGTGAATCGTACATGTATTGCGACTGTGAGAGAATAGACGGATTCGCTGGCTCAAGCTCAAACCCTGTCCAATGCGATAATGACGCTTTCGCTCTGGGCAGGGTTTAGTGCGGCATGTTCGCTCGCCTTATCCTTAATAGGGATTTTCATTATCATTACTCAACCTTCGGCGCACAGCGCCGCTCAGGCAACCTCCGTCGCACACACAAATTTAGCGCAACGCGCGCAACTTTGGAAAAGTAGGTGCAACAAAGAGATGCGCAAGCGATGGCGTGCGCAACGTAGGGCAACATAGTGACACGGAGACGGGTACACGGTACCATCGAATGTTCTGGAAGGTTGAAGTACAGCCAAACGTTTTTACGCAGGACACGTAATTACCTTTTTACCGGAATTAGAGCCAATCAGAACTTCAGCAGGGCTGAGATATAGTTTTAAATCAGTTTGAAGGGTAAGTGGCCGGCAAATGGCTGATGCGAACATTACCGAATCCTCCCGCCAAGTGCTCAAGGCTGCCTGCACCTGCTTCGTCACCGCTTCTTCGCCTGACGACGGTTGTGGCTACTCGCTTTTGCGTTCGCCCACTTGAGTCGGTGAGGTAGGTACAGGGCATGGCGTTGAATCCCGAGCGCGACGTTGCCGACCGTGCGCCTGGCGCTGCTGCTGACGCAGGACTCGAGCGCGACGCTACCGACCGTGAGCCTGGCGCAGGTGCTGCTGACGCTGGACCTGAGCGCGACGCTGCCGACCGTGAGCCCGGCGCTAGCGCTGCCGACAGCGAACCCGGAGACGCTGCTGCTGATGCTGGACCTGGGCTCCATGCCGCTGCTGACGCTGGACCTGAGCGCGACGCTGCTGACCGTGAGCCCGGAGCTGGTGCTGACGCTGGCCCGTTGAATGGAGTTCCTCGTGATGAACCGGGGCCAGAACAAGCTGGTTTAGACAATGAACCGGAGCCAGTGCAGATGGGGTCGAGGGCAAGTCGCGTGGCTGATGACATCAGCGACACCGCATCCGTTTCTTCTAACGACTCCGATACGACCCGGATGCGATATCGACGCCTCGGGTATGACACCAAGACGCTCCGGCAGCTGCCACGTCCTCCGCCCAAGCATCCAGTCAGCGGGCATATCAATACCTAGAACCCGACCACCGATGACGTCGACGGTGAGTTCCCGGTGCGTTCCCTTCTCGATCGACGCGACAAGGCTTCCAAGGCCGCGTACCTGGTCGAATGGGACACCGAAAAGTGCATGCTCTCATGGGTTTGGGAGAGCAAGCTGGTCGACTGTGGCGCGGAGATTGAGGTCGTCAACGACTACAAGGCTTCACGTGCATCGGGGGTGAGCAAGTCGTCCGTGACGCTGTCCTCTTTCTCGAAGAGGTATCGAGGAGCGACGGCATCCGCGTCCGGTCGCTGCTTCTTCGAAGCAATCCAAGCTGTCGCGCACATGCTCGGTCGCCCAGAAGCGCTGCCCCTGACGGTGTGGTTGCGGTTCGTGGAAATCCACGGCGAGCCCGCGAATGGCATCACCAAGAGGGACATGGCCAAGTTCTTCAAGTTCCTACGCACGGCTCGATGCCACATCGATGCGGGAGCCATCACGCGCAACCACCTCAATAAGTCGACCAAGACTGTGCAGCAACTTGGCATCTACGCTCGCAGACTTTCGGAGGGGTGGTATATCGTCCACGCCGGTGAGCAGCTTCGTGAACATTGTTTTGCTCTGCATGCTCAAGGGCCAGACGTTGAGCCGGCTGTCATCGACAAGTTCGACGACAGTGCTACACCTCCATGCCGTGTGGAGCCGTTCGACAACCTCAAGTGGATTCGTCGTGTGGTTAGTATCCGCCGCGTGCGTCTTCTCCCTCAGTCGTTCGAGTTCCCTCTGGAGAAGAAGCAACGAACGAACTAAATAATACACGTATGTATTCTTTTGTTTTAGTTCAGTTGATGAGCCATCCATAAAGTGTCGGGTACCCAGCGGTAGCTTCTTGTGGAGTCTAATGCGAGCGTAGATGGGTGTATAGAAATAGCAAGGCCTGCCCCACAGTGTAGGATATCCGAATATTGAATATTGAATACGAGTTGCGCTCGCTAGCGCCCTTCGAGGCAGCGCTCACTGACTCGGCACTATTGGCGAACGGAACTTTGCTCACGGCCACGCTGGAGAACAAGCCCAGCGGCTGCCCGGCCACCTTCTTGTCGACATCCGCGACCGACAGCTATCGGCTTGACGGATACGAGAGCACCAGCTCGTCGTCCCACGCAGCAGACACGAACCAACGCAGCCCCGAGTGCTTCTCTACGGGAAACTGCGCTTCAAGCAGAGCCAGTACCACGCTCTCATGGTTCAGATCCGATGCCTTGAAGAAGGGTGTCTGCAGCCCCACCGCAGCAACGCCGTCGTCTTCAACGCGAGCGGCCAGCTCGACGGCGTCCACCACCAAAAGATGAATGTCGCGCGAAGCAACCTGCTGCTTGAACGGCGCGCGCTCGTCCACATCGTTCAACGTCTTCCAATCCGCCAGCACCAGAAGATTGCCACTCTGCTTCACACTGCGAGCCGCATCATACTGCAAACGCATTTTACGGCGGGTCACTACGACCACATCCGCTTGCTCAACAGGCTCTGACGTCGCCGAAAGAGCAACTCGCTCCTCCACAGTGGACACCGGACGGGCAGCAGCCTATTCGCCAGCAATGTGGGCCACTACGGCGTTCACGCGGGTGGCAGGGTTCTTGTTCAGCAAGGCAGGTCGACTTGAGCACCGGGTGGTCTCCATGCCAGCACGAGCACCGTTGGCCTCGACGTCGTTGAAGTCATAGAACAGGGACTGTTTTGTGTAAGCGGCGGATCCCTCCAGCTCCAACGAAACGACACACCGAGCACGACGACGAACCTGG
Source organism: Phytophthora fragariae (assembly GCA_009729435.1). Lineage (NCBI taxonomy): Eukaryota > Oomycota > Peronosporomycetes > Peronosporales > Peronosporaceae > Phytophthora > Phytophthora fragariae. The sequence goes on from QQOI01000003.1 coordinate 1,449,946, forward strand.
TGGCTTGGCTGCTCTCCGAAGCAACGTCGCACAGCTCCTCACTTTTGGCAACCACGAGCGCACGGCGAGAAAAATACGTAGCCGAGTGGAGGGGCACAGCGCGACCCATGCGTACCGAGAAGGTCGCAGCCTTAGGTGGAGACCGCCTCTGTGGTTGTACGGCGACGTGTTCTGCAACTTCGACAGGAGGTAGACCGGCAGGGTTTAAGTCAACAGGCCGCGCTGGAATGTCAGCGCACTGGGGGCCACGTTCTCCAGCACCACCACGCACTTCACCGTAGCGGGGAGAGGCTGCGCGAAGATCTTGTGCGACCAGGCGCACATGCACCACGCCGACCTTGCCTCAAAGTATCTGCTCATAGATGGCCTCTCCCACCACCACGACAACATTCTCGGCGTCCTCAGAGCCAAAATACTCGTACACGCGGTACTGACGCTACAGCACCTGGTCCATGGCGTGCTGCACCTGCTCCTCGACGTCTCCGGTCTACACGCCACCAAACATGAGAGCAGTAGCTCCTCCGCCAGTGTATCCACCTTGGCGAGCTCCCGTGCTACGCGCGCCGTCGTAGAAGTGCACCAACACAGATGTTGCGCAGCCACGTGGGCCACGAAGTCGAGGTCGTGGCACTCCTGGGTCGGCGCCGAGTTGATCAGCAGCGTGTCCGAGTGCTGTTGCGCACACATCGGCTCGTACGAGCTGGCGACAGACATGCCACTGCGGATGGACTCGCACTCGACGTGGAACACGGAGGTCACCGAGCTGGCCGCGTCACACGCCAGCTGGAAGAGACTGGACAGGAACAGCGGCTGAGCGCCGCGCTGAACATTGACGCGCTGAACATTGACAAAAAGTTCCACAGTTTTATGTCAGTACTAAATAATAAGGTACTGTTCTGTAAGTCACATTGAATTAGCTTTGCTTCAAATAATGCTAAATACATTATAAGGGAGTAGAATAAATAAATCGAGCTGAGGCTATCTCCCAGACGAGATATGGCTGGACGTCAGCAGTTGTAATTTGAGCGCGTCGCAGATGCACACATCCCAGATTCGTGTAAATATTTTGTAAAATAGTATTGAATGCATCCGGTTAAGTACGTCAGGGAGTGTTACGGTCGAGGATGCAAACGGGTGCCAAATCGGGACACACACGGGACACACAACACAGACCTACTCTAAAAGGGACAATTGACACCCGGTCTACTTCCCACCGCGGGACTCGAACCCCGGCGTAGTGATTAGAAGGGCGGTAATCTAACCACTGCACCAGTGCCAAGCCCATTTTCAACTGAGATTAATTGTGAACTTTAGGGTGTGAGTGAGATTAATTTTTAATACAGTATTACAAATACTTGCTCACGGTCATCAAAATGCAGTGAGATTATTTTGGAGCTGAGACTAATACGGAGACACTATGTATTGTGCCTTTCACTAATTCTGCCGCGATATTTATGACGTAATTCTAATCCCATCTCGATCTTAATTATGCCTTGTGTTAGCTAATTCCATTGTTAATTCAAGGTGGTCCGAACGTGGCCGACATAAGGTGGCGATGGTGAGGATGAATTGAGGCGGAATAAGCTAATCCAGCCTGAGTTAGAGGGAAACAGGGCGAATGGCGGTTTGCTGCCCGCCATTCTGTGTTTATCCCGCCGTATCTCCGTCGATTAGCTTGCAAAGGCCGATCGCGGGTGTTAGGGGAAGTGCTCCCAATCATATACATAATAAGCATGAAATAAAGGTAGGTCGCCCTTTTCTGGATCTAATTCTGCATGAATTAACAGTCCACCCGCCAAAATCGGTGAAAGGCACAATATATAGAAGGACATAAAGTGCAAGGTGGCTCTCCCCAAGACGACACAAGTTGGGGCGGCCAAAACAGTAATGACAGGATTCGTTTTACTCCCTCCACGAGCAACGTCGGAAAACGACCTGACAACCTCACGTCGACCCGCAGAAGTATTGCCAAAATTTTGCGTGAATTGTTCAGCAATTGCCCAGCTCTCATGGTGTGCTCGAGCCTCTTATTTAGCACTGCCGCCATCTCGAACAACTTCGAGTGGAGCTCCTGGATACGCACGTGCGCTGTATTGGGGGTTAGTTCTTGCAAACAGACATCGCAGGTATCGACGAATTGCACAAGCAACTACCGCGTGGTGTTTGTAGCTGAAAAGGATCCAAATCTGTGATTTATCTCTCTGTCTTGTGAATGTGGTTGCGCATCGTCTGGAATTGATCGGCGTGGAATTCGTTCCAGTAAGCCTGCACCCACCTGTAGCTTGCTGTTAGAGTCAAACGTGGTGCGAAATGACCAGATTTGACGCTTTTAGTCGCGATTTTTAGATGATACCAGGCAGCTGCCTCTTTCAGTTGCGCGTGACCCAAAATCCCACACGGACAGAGCCAGATTAACTCCACAAGTACCGGTATCTTCATCTTTATAATTTCTTCAAATGGCACTATGGATTCTTATTCTAGTCTTGAGAAGTGTTTGCCGAGTTTTGTTACTCGGTGTAGCAGGCACTGATTTCCTTCGCGGCTTGGGAAAATGGAAGCACCAGTTCACCAACCTCAAAAACTTCATGCTTCCAGCTGAGTTGCCATGTCCAGCACCCCTTTACCTCAGCACGGACGCACCAACCAGCGGCATCGCTGCCATCACGCGGATGTGTGGCTCTTGGACTTGTAGCGAGACGCTTTGCCTCTGGAAGACCATCTTCTCTGTTTTTCCGGACTATTTTGATACCGACTGCATCAATGTGAATGTCACCAGCAGCGGGGATTGGCTCAGATGGCTTCACTTCGCTACCAGACTCTTTGAAATTAAGAGCGTTTTGGGCCACTTGACCATCCCTTTCGGTTTTAGCATCTACTTTTAAGTTAAAAGTACTGCACAATCTAGAAGAAAAAAAATTAACGTCCGACACACACGATTAAACATTAGCCCTTCTCAGCAAATTGGAGGTGTTGGAAGCGAACTTCTTACTCGTTAGAGTTCGAACTGCCGGTACGCCTATATCCAGAGCTTTCCCGGGCAGCGCACGGCATTAGTCTTTTATGACATATCATAATCGATGTTTGTTCGCGGAATGTTGCAATCATTATGCCATGTCTGTTATAACAAAGTATCTCATACCCAGCTACTATTGGCTATAATATAGCTCAATCCACTACTCAACGCCAGATACCGTTTATTTTTGTCCTAACAGCAGTCTATTTTAGTCCTAGCAACTTGCTAGGACAAAAATAGACTTGACCATCTTTGATCCTTTTTCGCAGGACAAAATCCAATGGGGTTAGGGACCCGCTTTGATTGGCCGAAACGGGGGTTTCATCCGTTTTGGCAAATCAGAGGGTCAGATGGGAAATAGAGGGTCCGATTTCGTGACAGGCTCTGAGGTAGCAACAAAACTGGCCCGAAATGAGCGAAGGACTAGGTACTTTTTTGTAAATCGGGCCCGATTTAAGAGGGACCTATCCGTTTTGCCGACATTCGCCGGCATAAATGAGTGGCATACCGTTGTCTTGCAAACCATCACTTGGCTTCTCGCATTGACGCTCCCAGAGCCATGACCTACGCCGACGACTTCCGCTGGCGAGCGGTCGTGTTGGTACCAAAGGAACGGACGATTCGACGCTGGTACGCGCTCGTCTTGAAACAAGGAACGGTGAACGACAGCTGCGAGCAGCAGCAACACACGCGGTGGCCTGCAAACGAATCAGCTTCGGTTGAGAAGTATGTTCAAGATCATCCAACATTCTACTTTGAAGAGCTACGTGAATACATTATGAAGAACTTTCCGACGCTCCCGAATGTATCGCCATCAACACTGTGTAGGGTCCTCAACTTTGACCTTAATCACTTCCATACTTGCCGGCTGGCGATCGAGACTCTCTGGACTCGAGATCAAATCGGCGGAGAACAGCTTACGGTGGGGGGGGTTGGAAGGACGCGTAACCCCCCGGTATACAATCTTTCAGATACTGAAAGGACGCAAGCACGGAGACGACATGAGCAAGGAACGGGGAAGCATGGAGTCGATCGTGGTAGACAGCTCAGGCAAGCGATTAGAACCGCAGGGCATCGGGGATAATGCGATGGACGTCAAAAGCGGACTGAAGCAAGTCGACAACAATTATGGCGGACAAGCCAAAGGAAAACCGGCATCGACACGGCAGAAGCAACAAGCTGCCACAGAGATCCAGTGGACTACGGTGGGGAAAGCTGACAAGAGCTCAGCGGCTAGGGAGAAGAAGACAGCTGTCCCGACCAAGCAGAGCGCAAGAAAACTGTCGCCGCAGCGGAAACGACAGTCCGATTACTCAGCAGACAAACAGCGGAAGAACAATGGACGCAACCGGAGAGGAGCAGATCAGGGAGATGGAGAAGTAGTTTTCAAGCAGCTGCGGTCCTACCTACTCAACGACGCACCGGCAGAATATGTATTTCATCTGGTGCAACGACTCAATGAATTGGCGAGAGCGCGAAGATTTTAAAAGTACGAAAACGAGAAAGCGGTATCATTCAAGAGCCAAGGACAAGCAGCGGTGAGTGAAGCCGAATGGCAGGATGACATCACGTCGCAGCAGCGCGCTAAATATAAGGGCATAATCAGCTTCTGGGAGAATGGGAACGAGGAGCACGTCGGAAGAATGCAACTTCTGTTGAAGCAATGTGTCGCAAGGGAAGGGCTGGACCAAGAGGAGATAGAGGAGCACATCCACTGTTTCAGGCTCATGAACAACAAGCAACACCGATAAAGAAGAGGAGGTCTGTGGCGACTTCAGAAGTGGTTGATGACGCTGCGTGGGATGGAGAACAAGCTTATCTGGGTGCTTTCGATGACGATGCCGCGGATCTAGACGACAGCCAGGACGAAGACTACATGTCAGAAATTGAAGTACAGCTTTCTACACCGAAAGCTGCAGCGATTTCACGTCATTCTACTCCAAATTCACTACAATATCCAACACCGAAATCCGCGATCGCCGTATCGTATGTTGAATCGAACTCGGAGCAACTTCATGCTCCGAACAAAGATGGTCATGCTTAACTCCCGGAGCCTGATACCCGATTGAACACCGCTTCGGAAGATGAGGACGCTGAAGATCACCTGCTTGGATTAGACACCACTGTTCCTTGCAGTGATGGTGCATTTTTGAATAATTTCCCAACACACTGAAGATCATGGAAATTGTTTCACGAAGAGCTTGATATTTTCATGACAAGCACGTACCAGCGACTTCCTTTCCGCTCCACTGGATCCGTTGCCAAACATAACAAGCAGATATCTGGAGCACGAAATCCAAACGGAAGGAGGAGGTTGCCGTGTCGGAGGAGAGTGAGATGGACGACAATGCAAACACCGGAAATAAGACCGACTTGGATATAAATACAGGAACTGCTTCTGAGCAACAGAAGTCCGTTTCCTCAGCCCGTGCGAAGACTATTTCTAAAGATTGAAAAGTGTACTCGAAAACCGTGAAGTGCACCTATGGTATCAAGCAGCCGAAACGCGGCAAGGATCGGCGTCAACATCGCTTTGTTCGTTACACAGGATGCACAGCCCAAGTGAATGCAACACTCACTCGTGACAACAAAGGATGATACTACATGTATGCGAATGCAAAGGGCAGTCACAACCATGCGTTATCAAGTCAAATCTGGGATTATTATGCCGAAAACCATCGGATCAAGGATCCGTTGGTGCTGGAAACTGTAGCGAACATGCGTGAGAGTGGGGCAAGCGCCAAAGGTATCCTGTCATATCTTTGCAAGCAGACAGGTACACAGGTATTATGGGTCAGATAAAGTGACATGTCTTTCTCACACAAATGTGTCTGTTTTGTAGGGAAAAAGACCACACTCCGAGATGTCCACAATATGCGAAGCAACAAGCGGGGAGACTCCCCAGACGCAGTGCACACTGAGAACGTCCTCCGCGAGTTCGTGGCCAGGAGCCGGGAAACGCGGCTAGTATTTTTGTGGAGGAAAAAATTCAGCTGGCACATGTTGTCGTCTTTCAGTCGGCCTAAATGAAGCGCCTTTTTCAGGCGTTTCCAGAGGTGGTACTCGTCGATACAACGCACGGGACAAACGCCAATCAGTACAAGCTCCTTAACTTTCTAGTGACCGACTTCTTCGGGAAGGTATGTAGCTACACGAACTGCTGCCGTTTTGTTTTAAAGTTCTTACATGTTTATTGCTGTAGGACCAGTATGTGCAGCACACACTTGTGAAGGCAGAGACGTAGGACAACCTCCAGATACTGTCAATTGTTTTCAAAGCAATAATCCATCCTGGAACAAGGCTAAGGTGTTTGTCACTGACAGATTTTCCCGAGAAAGCAGTTTTGACGGAAGCGTTTCCGGGGACTCGGCAGCTACTGTGTACGTTTCATGTAGTGACCTGGTTGGAAAAGCAAGCGATGCGTCTGTCTACGGGATTCACTTCGCACAAGGACAAATTGAAGGCAGCACTGTCAGCGCTCGTGTCGTGTTCGAGTGATGAGCAGTATGAGCAGAGAAATAAGTACTTCCTCAAACTACTGGACGACAATGAAGATCACGACTTGTATCGATACTTCTTGAAAAATTGGGATGTTAGCAGAGCAGGATGGGTGTTGTACGAGCGCGGCAACGTTCCGCATCTAGGTAATCATACCAACAACCGGTTGGAATCAAAGTGTGGAAAGATACAACAAGTCGTTAGCCGGGATGACTCAATCGATGAACTCATTTCAACTTTAATCTTACTTCAAGAGGTGGCCGAAGACGACTCTTGAGTCCGTATGCTTACGACATTGTCGTCGACGAATTCAACTGCGCTTCCAGTGGTCGAGCTGACTGTGACATGCACAGGAAAAGTAGTGTACTGTATGTACCCTCACTTTCGACATTGGGTTTTCTATCCGATTGAACGGGGAATTGTATTTGCATGGTTTTACGCTGTGAACAGCTGGTCGAAGAGAGAGGTCAAGTCCATCACTGCGAGATCCGCGTCGCAGCTGTACTCGTCGTCGTGAAGGGGCAATACCAGCCCAGTGTGGCGCCAGCAATGGGAGATAGTTTAGCACTCATCGTGCCCCAAATTGCCTCGCTCCACCGCATTGCCGTTAGCTGGTCTACCTTGTAGGCTTTCTCGCCTTCTACATCTTCACCTCTTTCGACGCGTTCTACAGCATGGTCAATCTGCATGGAGCGATACTGAGCCTTATACGATGCCACTATACCCGCGTCCATCGGTTGCAAGCACGGCGTCGTGTTCGGCGGCAACATTTTGATGGACACGTTCGTCAGCGCTAGGTCCCCGCTCACGTGGGGTGCTGCGTTGTCCAGCAGCAGCAAAATGTTGCGTCCTTCTGCTCGCATTTTCACGTCCAGCTCTCGCACCCACTGCTGAAAAATGAGCGACGTCATCCAAGCCTTGGCATTGTTCTTGTAATTGAAGCCTAGTTCAGCGCCAGTCTTCTTCTTGAAGCACAGCGGTTTGCGGGCTCGACCGATGTACAGCAGCGGCAGTAACTCGGTACCATCAGCGTTAGCGCAAAACGCCACAGTAATCCTCGTCTTGGACGCCTTGACTCCGGGCTTCTTCCGCGTGCAGATATCGCCCACCGGTGCTCTGTTGTAGCATAGCCCAGCTTCATCCATGTTAAAGACATTGCTAGGAACATACATACCAACAATATCATTTAGCTCAGCCCTCCCCTTACGCACAACTTCAGGGTTTACCGAGCCTGCCTCCCCCTTTTTCAGACGAAATCGCATGTCGTGTCGCTTCAGAAAGCGGGTGAGCCAGCCGATAGACACGTTCAACTGTAGAGCGGGCCCACCAACTTTCTTCTGGATCTCGCGCGCCTTCTTTCGTCAGCACCTTCCGGCTTAGGCACACCTTATTGGCTTCCATGAAGCTCACCCAGCCAACAAGCTCCCCATCCAGCGCCGGGGAAGTCACTTCTAGGGGTTTCCGTCGTTTTGAGCAGCCGTAGGAGTCGCTTTTGATGGTAGCAGCCTTCTTTAGGATATCGGATACGGTGTTTCTGGCGGGGGCCTTGACTAGCTTGAACTGTCGCTTTGCCCATACAGCTAAATCTTCTTGCGTCATCGTCGGGTCTTCCTCATGCCTCCTTATCAGCTCTCGCTTATTCCCTATTGTCAGCCAACGTACCATGCCTCTCACCGTGGCCCGTTCAAAAATGAATGGCTTTGCCAAAAGGGCGCGAAAACCTGGAGAGCATCACAATACTTTAGCTAGGGCTTCTTTAATGTAATATTTTCAAACCCATCAAGTCTTAGGGGTAATACGTAGTACTAGGTGTCGGAAGTGAGGGTACATACAGTAGTCAGTTTGGTGAGCCGTCGTACCAGTACCACGCACGTTGCCAACACCAAGGTAAGATTTCTGTATCATAATGCGTATCGTTTCGGTATCTACGGTTGTAGCTAAATATTGCTTGCTACTGCAGTTGAACAGTTGCGATTATCTTCACGCAGACACAACTTCTTCCGTGCCGCCACATCATCTTCGTTCGACTGCAAAATATGACGGAAACCGTGCTCCCTCCGTACAACTGCATATGCCGGCGCTGGATGCGAGGGTGCCCAGGGAACGACAGTGCTGCTGGCAGTGTAAGTGAAGGTGGTGTAAACCTTCAACCGCTCTCGAGGCTGACACAACCCCGAGCATTACGCGATGATGACAAGCGCATGGCGGCGAATCAGCGGATGGAAAATATTGTGTCAGTCCTTACAGTGCAAAGCGCACCTACGCTCAAGGCAGCCGCTGCTGGACGTGATAACCGGGTGCAACTTTCTCGACAGGTTTGCAAGGCATTGCATGAAGAAGCATTCATGAATTTTGCATCAGGATTTTCTTTGCGAGAACTAGCTGTGGTTAATCTGGAACCTGCAGACTCGGTTACACAAACTACCTTGGATGAATCTACAACTGCGCAAGCTGGACACAACACATCCTTACCCCACACTTCCTCGATACTGCACGTTCAGCCGACCGTCTCAGTGGCGCAGAAGCCGACACAGCAATCTGATAAGCCGCGTTTAGCGGCGGAAAGTGCCAATTTTGTGTTCTCGGCACCACCAAAATCTCATGGTCTATCTCGAAAACTTCAGCGTCAGTTAGACCGCGCTACCAAGATCCGGGAACACGCGTAGAAGCAAAAATGTATGCTGAGGAAACGAAACCTGTTACATTTGAAGACATGCAGAAGCTATTAGCAGACACGTATCGAGCATCAAGGCTGCAATGGATGACTTTAAGCTGAAAATTTGTGACGTGCGCAGGCCTGTTAAAATTCGCTTGCTACTGTCGTGTCAGGCTAGACTCGAAGTCGCTCGTATGCTTCCTCTTGAAAAGATTGAAGAAGCAAAAGCTAGCATCCCCTACAACATTGAAGAGACCTGGACGTATTTGGCATTCTGGGAGGAAGTTGGTTGTATTACAGAGGAGCAACTCCTCATCATGGAGCGGATCTTCACAGTCAAGCGTTTGTTGCGCGACATTGGCTTTGGACTGGATTGGATTGAAGCTGTTACGTGGAATGAAGATCAACTTCAACGAGTAAAGGGGCCATTCGGACCAGTTACATGATAGTACGACCAGTTACATGATAGGACGACCGGTTACGTGATATTACGACCGGTTACTAAGTATAACGACTAGTTGCACAATTCAGCGACCCGGGTTATACGAACTGTAGTTCGTGGCTCACAACCCCCCCCCCCTCGGAGAGAAGACGCGAATCTCATGACCACCCGGAGAAACGCCTTCGACAAGACGCCCCAGAACGCGTGATCATCGCGGAGACGTGCATAAGCACCGTGATGAGTGGGGCCTTACCGAAGCTTCCCGACAGCTCAAGAGACCGAAAGGGACGCTGATTGGCTGACGAAACAGATATTCCGACCCCACGCTGAGCAAGGAGCCTGTTCTAGCCCCCCCAATCGTATCCGAGCTAAGAGCGCTGGGAGAAATCCTGTGATAGCGGAATATGAAGCCTCTGTCATGGAATACTACGAGCAGTGTCTACGCCAAGACAGACCAGCTACACATGCCGATATTCTGACCTACTGCCGCACAAAGCGTGGATTTATGATGAAGTCTGAGGGCGCCCAAAAGGTTTGGGTAGCTCGGTTCATCAAGCGCTGCAAAAAACTGTTTATTACACCCGCGCTGCCATCCTCGACCACCGTCCAGCTGTCGACCGAGGGACAAGGCTGCGAAACGACTTCCCCCAGAGTACCAACCAGCCGAGTGAAGACCACTCTTCTGAGGACGCGGGTGAACAAGACGCAAGTTACGATGACGCAAGTGAACACGAAGAAAGCGACGACGTATACTCAGACGACGATGACTCGGAAGACGTAATCAGTGATAATGAAGATCGCCAGGCGGAGCAAATCGGAAAGGCCAGCGATACAGAATGCAGTTTGGTGCAACCAACTCCGACCAAGAAACGATACTCGTTACGCAACCGAAACAAAACGGCTAAATTCAACTTCAGCTACCCCAATGAGGAAAACACAAGTTTTCAGGAGCAGATGTCGGTCAGTGTTTTCGAGGAAAATTTATTTTCGGTGGAGCCGTACCAGCCGTTGAGGCTTCAATTTTGGATTATGTGATTTACAAGCGCATTACACGCGACAAAAATGCTGTGTATCCATTTGGGTGCTCTCGTTTTGCTCAAATTGAGCACGTTGACCAGTCGGAAAAGTCCTTCTCTGCTGTGAAGGGTCTTGTGGACAAGATCGAATGGACGTCTTATTCATTTGTTCTCATCCCAATATCGGGACTGGGACATTGGAGTTTGATAGTGGTGAAGCAGCCGTTGACCGATAAACTCATATGTTATCATGTTGACTCGGTTGAAGCCAGGCACCAGTCCAAATACGTATTTGATGTGCCCAAACTATTTTTGGGCGAAGTTCGCGACAGTGCGTTTCATCTGGCTGGTTGGGCAATCAGAATGGAGCCCCAGCAGCGCATCAACTACGACTGTGGAATTTACATGCTCTACTGCATGGACATAATTGCCCATTACATTGTGGACAAGTCACCACTCACGCTTTTGGACGAAATCAAGAAGTTGACAGGTTCGTGCACGGCGTCGAAGGCGGAAAAGTTCCGTGCAGCTCTGCGTGACAAGATGCAAGAGCTAGTCGAATAACCGAGTAGTAGACGGATAAGTTGGTAATGGTCGAGTTATTTGGATACGGTCAAGCTATTTGGTAATGGTCGAGTTATTTGGTAACGGTTATTTAGTAATTGTCTAGTTACTCAGTTTACAGATCATGCTACTAACTTGATGATCGTCGTCGTCTGCATATGAGGGTGTGCACTTTGCGACAAGGCTGCTTGGGGAGTGGGCGTAGGGCCTCACTGATCGTCCTTCAAGCGGGCATGGCTCAAGCCCTCGCTCGGACGAAAACACTACGACTACGGTCGCAGCAGTTCCAGTCATGAGTGATGCGGTGGAGACGGTTGATAGCGCTCATGTCGAGAAGGCTTTGCTGCCTTTCGCAGGCTTCGGTCCCTGGACGACGACACTCTCATCCGACCCGCGCAGACATCGGCGGTAAACGGTTTGCCGCTTCGTGACGCATGAGTTGTGCCCTGCTCAGTGTGGTGAGGTGCGGGCAACTTCCCAGCGTCCAGAATATACCTTGAGCTAAACTTGAATCAGCAAACCTTGAACCTAAGCTCAGAGGGTCTCAGAGTCTCAGCTGAATGACCTCAGCTGGACCCGACGAAGACTCAGTCGACACCTCCGAGCTCGGACTCTTGGCTTGACGCGGCGTGTGCGCCTCCCTTGCGATCCCCTTGACGGTTCTTGCTGGGGCTACGCTTTGGGCCCAGACGTCAGCCAACCACGTCTCCTTGTTCCTTGTCCAGTCGTCCTTGGATGTCCTCCAAACGAAGCCGGCTCCCCGCTCAACAGGCCTTCGCTCGCACGTGTCTTGACCCGATTTGCCCCGGGGTTTTCTTAATGTAGACACGACTTCCACACACTTGTCTGCTTCTTCCGAGACTGCAGACCCAGTCTCCCTTGCTTCTCCTCTTCCTCCAGGCGGCTCCAGCCGAGAGCCGCGTACACAGGTCTTCACTCACCCCCCGACCTAGGGTGGCTCCGAGAATTGGCTCGGGATGAGCCTGTCTTGATCCAGGGTTCTCGCCTCTGCGCCCTGGGACTTCCGCGCACCACGCCTTGACGTAGACGACACGGCCAAGCGGGGAACCACTATCCCAGGCTCAGCGCCACACGAAATCCTCCCAACAACACTGAGAACCACTATCCCAGATGCTGCTCTGCTGAAACCTCAGAGTAGATCACCTTCTACCCGAAAATATGAAGTACACGCTGAGTGCAGTCGCCTAGTTCGACCTGACGACGTGTAATGAAATGAAATAGCCAAATGAGTACCCCTTCACACCGAGGTACACTCACAAGGTCTATATGGGGCTTGAGTTTTGGTTGAGTCTCTCCTTAGACACCCTCTTCCGCAACAACACACTTAACGCTGTGGCCTTCGGGGCAAATTCGATTCTGATTAATATTTTACACATGCAAACAAAGACCTATCAAGGGGGGGCGCTCGGCTTCCTTCGGAGCGCACCCAAACAAATACAGAAAGGTTATACGGCGAGCGGTGGAAAGATCGTCTTGCGCGCGGCCTGCAGGCTTGTGTCGAACGGAGCTTCAAAGTGATAATGGCTCGCAAACCAACGGCGCGCAGCACTTCCACCTGAGACCGGGCTTGATCATTGGACGGGTCGCGTTAAAGTCGCGCGTGGTGGTCAGTAATCTCCTGATCACATGTCGCCCAACCCCTGATTACGCCACTTTCCAGGTCTGTGATTGGCTGAGAGGTGTGCGTCACGGGGATGCGACAGTGCGTCATCTGGGTTCAGCCGTATGTCGAACCTGATTTGTGATCAGCAATCATTTGATGACCGCCTCTTCGCAGCGACTGTTCCCAACGCCTCATCGCCCATGTCAATCTGAGCCTCTGAGCCTCCACTGGACCGGAACGTGAAGTGTCCTCAAGTGTCCAACTCCACTACACTGAGCCTCCTGAGATTCAGCGAATCATCTCTGAGCTTTGCTTGGTCTCAGAGTGTCCTCCAAAGCTGGACTATTTTGAACCTGTGGAACTTCTGAACCACCATGAGCTTAGCAATCACTCCGCTGAGCATCCGAGCTGCTCGTTGAAACTCAAGGTGACTTGCTGAGCTCGTGTGCACACCTCTGCGACCGCTGAACTCCATCGTGATTAAGCCAGACACTTCTCCGCTGAGACTCACCATCCTCAAGACCATGACTTCTGAGCTCCGTGAACCACTGCTGATGTTGCTGAAGCTCGGCCATCCTCGACCTGGGCACCTCAAGCTGAGCGCAGATACCTTCGGCATCACCACTTCTGAGCTCAGCGAACAGGCATCGAAGCCGGGCGAGCTCAGCTATACGTGACTCACAGACTTTCAGCACATCAGGATCGCTCAACTGCTTCGGGCCGAGAGTGAGTAATATCGGACTCACCGCTATTGAGATCAGCAAGTATCCACGGACTCATGGTAAGCTCAGTCATACGTAGCCCACAGACGTCCAGACTCAGCGGCTTCAAGGCGTCGTCGCTCAGACTCCATTGCAATCAGCGTGATCCAGAGGGGCCCATTCAGAACAGCTGAGCTAATGCGGAATCAGCTCCAAATACCAGCACGACGTAGTCAAGACGACTCGCGTGGGCACCGTAGTAGCCTTGGGCTAAGAGCTGAGACTCCACGTGCTGACTGGCGTCTTGGGTACGTGCTCCGAGCTAATCACCGTAGAAGCAACCACTCGTCGAGGTCAGCTGCTGCCAGATCTCCTGTAAGGCTAAGAGGGGAACAAAGCCAATCGATTTACGGAGTCCGCTACAGAATCTGAGCGCACTTCGTCATAACCGTCCCTTATGGGTGCTGAGGCCACCGAGTACTCTTGCGAGTTGGACTCGGCGCCCATAACCGAGCATGCCAGTTATCTACTTGTTGGCTCAACCACATCAGCTTCTTTCTCAAATCGCTGCGATCGCGCGGACCTTCGCTCACCTTGCAACCGTTCTCCATATCCACTTTTCGAAATCGTAACACAAATCAAACTCGAGCATTCACAAAGAGACGCCACGCACATACACAGTTCTCAGCAGGGACGTGCCTATTGAGCGTTGGGCTCAGGTAGCTCGTCCCCAACTTGCATAAGTATGAACCGTGCTTGCGCTTCAGCGGTCTCAGCAGCGTCCCTGACATTGGAGTCAGGATCGACCACTTCGACTTCAGCGGGAGTCTTCTCAGCTCGAGTGCAACTTCGGGTAATCACGAATGTGTTGGATTTCGGTGAAAAACACTCGTCTGCCTGAGCGAGCGATACATGGCCTCGAACAAGGTCCACTTTAGCGTCAGGCACACTAATAGGCTCCAGGTCAGGTTCAGCTCGCTTGGTTTTCTGACCGCGGATCAATTTTTCGGTAATACGGCTCAGCCATCTCAGCTGAGCCAGCCCCAATGAGTTATCGATAGAGAAGGAGTGTCGAATCGTCCAAATCTTCGACGCCAGATAGTTAGCTGCCGCGTTGAACCCACGCTTAACATGAACCAGCTCGATCGACTTAAATTCCTGGCGCTGATCTTCGAACTCACTGAACAACATCCGAAGCCTTGGTTTCAGACACTGGATGAGACCCCGAGCCTGCTGAATAGCAATCCGAGAATCTCCGACGATCACCAATTCTGAGATTCCCCTTACCAAAGCCATCTTTGATCCTTCGATCATGCCATGGTACTCAGCCGCGTTAACCGTAACGTCTGCGAAATGGAAACCACGAGCTTGGACTACGTCCCATGACAGCAGCTCCCAGAGAATGCATCCTGCTGAACCCCATCGATCTGATTTCTTGGCGTGACCGTCGAAGCGGATTAGCCAACCTTCACATCCAGGTCCCAGCATCTCGAGGCGGACCGGAGGAGATTGGATAACGCGTCCCGTGACTGGGATGAGTTTGTCAGCATTTTGGTCTAGCTGGTCACGGGGTGTGTGTGGTAATCTCAGCCCCCATGATTGCGGCCAGACCATCGTCATCCTGCTGAACCTTGAGAATTTCCAAGGGCCAAGGGGCTAAGTACACAGCCCATTGCATACAACGTCCCTCGAGCGACCGCGATGTGCATATCCACTTGAGCATAGAGTATCGGGTATAGACCTTGATTAGCTTCGTCCCAGCCAACATCGTACGGAAAACCCTGAGAGCTCGGATCAGCGCCACCACTTCATTTTCAGCCGGGAGATACCTGAGCTTGTGGTCATGCAGCACCCTCCCAGTAATATGAACCGGGAAAATTACTCCATCGGACTCTAGACCCAGCATAGCACTGGCAGCCCACGGATTGGCATGAATGATGACCACGAATGACTTCTGAGCATTCGGACCTCTGAGCTGAGGTGTAGACCCGAGTTTGCGCTTCAAGACCCCAAAAGCTTCCATGGCTCGACCAAGGTCTCGGCCAGACCGGATCTGCTCGTCAGTCAACTTGTTAAGCACAGCTGCCATAACTGGTAGACCTTCGATGAACTCATTGTAATAGTTCAGACTTGTCAGAAATGACTGAACGTCTTTCAATGTTGACGAGGACGGGAGATCCTTCACACCCTTGGCGGTCTTCGGCTGAGCTTGGATCCTATCAGCTTCAATTTCGTGGGGAAACCTTTTCTTGCCGAACTTGTTTTTGAGCAGGCTCACTGATGTCCCCCAGTACCTCAGCCGGTACAGAAGTCGATCCAAGTCGACGCACAACTGCTCCCAGGTCTCAGCTCAATAGCCGATGTCACAATTATACGAACGCTCCCCTCGAACTGAATTCAGCTGAGGTGACGACGCGACGTTTCTTCCAAACACAGTCATACCTTCGATCAGCGTAGACAAATCCGCTTCTGCTGAGTCTCCAACATCAATTCCAAGAAATGCCAAGCTATCGACATCCATCTGAACGGCTTCAAAAGCTGGGAGGCGTACGAAACTCCACAGGCAGTTGGCCAACATTTGTTGACAGATCGGCGAAGCATTCTTCAGACCTAATGGCATCTTCGTCCACTGAAAGTGTCTCAGCAGACAAATCAAGACTGAAATATGCTTTGCCCAGAGCGCTATCGGCACTGCCCAGAGTCGTTTAGCCATGACCAAGCTCAAAACCCACAACACACTCTCAAACCCAATCAACAAGTCGTCAATCAAAGGTAGAGGGTAATGCGTAAGCTTGATCAGCTGAATGGCGATACGATAGTCGATGCAGGTTCTGATATCACCTCCATTCTTCTTCATCCTGCTCACGATCGGCGATGCCCATTCTGAATGCGAATACTCCATCAGCTCCGTCTGAAAAAGCGTTTCGAGCTGATCATACGCTTTCCGAAGGTGCTCGGGTCTGATTGATCTGAGCCTCCGAGCCACAGGCTTGGCGTCGTCTACATTGAAATCGCCGACTACTCTCCTGGCTGAAGCCGGCACAGCATTCCCATCTTCTAGGAAGTTGTCGTGATGTTTCTCCAAAATCGCGCGAGCTTGGGTTTCCATAGCCTTAGTCGTCACTCCGGTCTCACCAATATCAGCCGTAGTCAGGTCAGCTTTTGGGCTGAGACCCTTCTGCTTGGGAAGCACAGTCAACTCGTTTCTGAGACCATTTAGCAGATCTGTACCTTCGTAGAAGTACACGGTCGCTTCAGCTTCATCGGAGAGATCCATTTCCAACCGCATGCATCGTCCGACAGACTCTTTCAGCCGAGACACAGGTATAGCTGCAAAATCAACCAGATGAGCTTTGAACCCTTTGGTCAATTCTTTCTGAGCTCTATGAGTGGTAGTACATTCATCGATCATCACTCGTGATACCACTTCCGGCTCAGACTCATCGCTGGCTAGGTCATTTTCAGTCTCAGCCTTCGGAATTCCAGCTTCTACTTCAGCTCCGTCGGACTTAGTCAACTCCGACGAGGCGACTCCTGGTGCATCGTTTGTCCGAGAGGTAGACCGCCACCTCTGAGCCGCATCATCCTGGCCAACTCGTCTTGGCACTCCTTCCGATTGTCCCTGAGGGAGTGCATTCATCCGATATGCTGAAGCACGGGGGTCAGCCCCACCAAGTTCATCACCATCCTTCCTTGGCGAACGTTTAGCCCTGACTGGACCTGGCACAACGTTTCTTTCTCCTTGGAAACTTGAGTGATGCCTTTCCAAGACAGTGCGGACTTGAGCTTCCACCTCAGGAATCACTACTCCAGGTTTTCCGATTTCAGCAGTTGTCAAGTTTGCATTTGGACCGAGATCGTTCAGCTCAGGGAGTGCGACCAGCCGACCTCCGAGATCATTAAGCAGTTCGGCGCCTTCACGGAAATACACCGTCGTGGCGGCTTCGTCCGAGAAATTACTCTCTAGTCGCATACACCGGGTAAAAGACTCACGTAGTCGATGTACAGGGTCAGCAACGAAATCCAGGGGCTCGACTTTAAACACACACTCTTCAGTTCACGCTGAGCTCCTTGTGCCGTGGTACCTCCTCCAGCCATCATGCGTGAAACCACCTCAAGCTTAGATTCATCACTGGTTGGAATACTATCAGCCACATCAGTCTCAGACTGTTAGTCTTCATCAACTTCCGTCACAGTAGTCAACTTAGGCTGAGTACTTATGAACTGCGGATCTCCAGGAGGTAGCGGTGGCCAAATCGAAGTACAGGTAGTACTACCACTTCCGACACCAGCTGTTGTGTATTTTTCATGTACATGAAAAATTATTGCAGGATTTAGCCACTACAGACTAATTGACGCCACTTTGAGCATCAGATCAACAATCTCGCCGTCGGTATCGCCCTCTTCAACGCCCTCGTCCTCGCTGTCTTCGTCCGGCTCGTCGTTTCCACGAAGGGGAGTCGCAAAACCAGTATTTTGCCAACAGTGCGCCACCGTCTTGGCCTCCGTAGACGACCACAGCAGCGAGCTCCATTGCATCGCCTGAAGTCGGTCTATTTTGTATGCAGACTGCCCATTAACATTTGCATCAGCCTCAAACCTTTCGATCCTGTGGTCAATCTGTAACGACCTAAAGCGTGCCTTGAAGGACGCAATAACACCGGCGTCCAGAGGCTGCAGATAGGTGGTGGTATTGGCCGGCAGCTTCTGAACTTTGATGTTCGTCAGCACCATGTCGCCGAGAGCATGGGAGGACACGTTATCAACCAGCAGCAGGATATGCCGCTTCGCAGCACGCATCTCCTTGTCCAACTGCAGCAACCAGTTCTGGTAGATCTTCGAGTTCATCCAGGCCTTGGTACTCTTGCGATACAGGTAGCCGAGCTGTTCAGCCGTCTTCTTACCAAAGCACCGCGGCTTTTGGGCCTTGCCACTAAACAAAACGGGGAGCGAGTCGCTCCCGTCTGCATTGGTAGTCAGCGCTAGCGTTAGCCGAGTCTTGTTTTCTTGACGCCTTTTGTTGTTGCTGTGCAAATACTCCGCCCAGACGCGGCTGCGTAGTACAGCCCGGCCTCGTCCATGTTGTAGGTGTCGTGGGCGTCGTAGCAGTCGGTGATCTCGTGGATGGCATGGCGTCCTTCTCTCACTACGTCGGCGTCAGCAGAGCCAGCCTCGCCGTGTTGCGGTCTGTAGCGTAGCTTGTGCCGCTTGAGAAACCCGGTCAGCCAGCCAACGGAGAGTCCGACATCGAGCGCAGGCCCGCCTACATCTTCTCGAATCTGCTCGGCCTTCCTAGTGATAGCTTTGCGGTTAAGACACAGCCCCCTCGCTTTTACGCTACCCACCCACTCCTCTAAATTCTTTTCTAAGGCAGGCGCCTTTACCTTTAGCGGGTTACGCCGTTTGCCCTCACCGTACTCTGGTTTCTTGATAGTGCTTGCGTTCTTTAGTATGTCAGATACTGTGTTGCGGGCTGGGGCTTTGCGCAAGCGGAATGCTCGCTTGGACCACCGCGCTAGCTCTGAATGGGTCATGCCAGGCTCCGCTGCGCTCTTGTCAATCAGCTCGCGCTTGTTCTCGATCGTCAGCCAGCGTCCCATTGCTCCCTCGGAAGGGGGCCACAGCGCTCAGAAGCCAGTCTGCGGCGAGTGGTGGACGCGCGCTAAGCATCCCTGTTTAAGCTGATAACGTATTATTAAGGATATTTTTTCTAGGACGTGTCGGAAGTGGGAGTACAAGCTGTATGGCGTCCCTGACTGAGCATATTCTTCGGCTGAGCCGGAGGGTTGGTGTTCACCATGTACACCGAGACCTTGGATTCGGGTCCGGCTGACTGTACGTCATCCTTCTTCGACGGTCGTTTCGCCAGCAACAGCTTTTTCGGCCATGCATACGTCGGCCTCTCCACGGCAGGTGGCCCTCTTAGCTCAGCTTGACGTGCAACCAATTCTTCCAGCCTCAGATATTCCGTTGAGGGCTCAGCTGCATAGACCAGCGCACTCCATTCACGATATTTCCGAGACCACGGCCGCACAAAGCATTTTCCTTGAGGGGAGTGTGCATTCTCAACCAGACAGGCGACCACAGTATGCTGAGTAATGCGCGCTACTTGGTCTGAGATGTTCACCACCTTGACAGCCTTGGGCTTTCTCCCAGATCCATAGATAAACTGTGTCACCCATTGATCACCTCGCCCGGCCCATGCCACAGTCTTATCGGGCTCAGCTTGATGATACTTGACCGGGAGAATTACAGATCGTCCAGGCTGAAGTCGGACAGTCTCAGCCGGTGACACATCGATCTCAAGTCCAACATGCTCGAGCTCAATACCTCCAACCAAGAACAGAGATTCCTCGTCTGGGAGTCGGAAGACACCTTTTCGAGCACAGAGTCGGACACCAGCAGCAATCATAAAGTCCATCCCAAGGAGACAGTCTAAGCCCGCACCGATGTTCCCAACCCAAATATCCATGACATAGATCACACCTACTCCGAGAGTCAGCATGATCGTAGCCTTAGCGGTAGCATACTTCGGAGCATCTCCAAACCCCGAAACTCGGAGTCTGTAACCACGTCTGAGCTTGAGTTTCAACTTTCGTGCAAAGTCTAAACTCATGATGCTCGTCATAGCTCCTGTATCCATCCAAATCTGAGTCCGACGGTTGAAAATTGCTACATGCACCATCGCTGTATCACGTTTCCCGCCGACCAAGACATGATCACTCCACCAACCGTATCGGTCACCATAGGTCAGAGCGAATTCGACATTGTTTTCGAACTCCAGCTCTGAGCTCGAGTCTTCGACCTCAGTGAGACTGGGATAATCACTGGCTTGGCTAGCTGAACTCATGCATTTGGAGTTATCGTCGCACCAGCATGGAAGGGCTGGGCCCACATATGCAAACGCGCACAACGCTTGGAATTTAGATCTGTCGCGGACTGGTTCCCGAACCAAGTCTATCGGTTTCTCAGAGTCTGAGCTGCCCGCCAAACGAAGAATCGTCTCAGCGTAGTGCATCTCCATGGAATAAAAACTCTCAGCTTTGGAATCAATACCGCGGCACCACTCCTTCTTGAACACATGCGATAACTTCTTCCAGTCTGAGCGTGTTGAATCGTGAAGCTGAGCACACCAGTCTTTCAGAGAACCTGAGAGCCTCATTCTCAGCTGAACGATCCGAGTCTTCTCATCCCACGGCATCATAGTCGCATAGTACTTGAAACGCTCCCACCAATCGACACGATTATCGAGAGAGCCTTGTTCATCGAACTTCCCAAGAGCGTCACGTGGAACTATAGCTTGGACAACAGCACGAGTTCCCAAACCAGCATCCGAGCTCTTAGTCTGAGCTGTGGCACCAAACTGTCCTTCGAGCTCGTCCTGAGACGAATCGCTCGAGCTCGAGCTGCCCGATCCCCAATCATTATCGTCAGGCGTCTTAGATCTTAACGTGCAAGCTTTGCTGCTTCGCCTTGACGCAGAAGCTGGAATCCGAGCTGAGTACTTGGTCCGTTTGTTCTTGGATGAGTTCTGAGCCGTGGTTATCTTGTCGCGTGGCTCAACAGGTTCAGCTTGACGTTGATTCGCTTGTACCATATGATACATGTCATCGATCAATTGGTCGAGCTTCACCAAGACATCATCGTTCACTGTCGAGACTCTCAGAGGCTCAGTCGGGACTCGAGCGGGATTTAGCAGACCAGTTGAATGACTCATCTGGAATCGCGAGTCAGCTTGAGTATTAAGCTGCTCTTGAGCTGATTGGAGCTGGGGAAGCTTCTCCTCTCGCTCAGCTACTGCTTGCTCATGTGCTGCCTGCGCTTGAGCATGTTCCTCCTTCAATCTCAGCAATTCCACATCATATTCAGCTCGGATCTGGACTGCACGCTCATTGTGAACTCTCTGTAGCTCAGCTTGCTTGGCTCTATCTTCATCTTCTTGGAGTTCCTTCAGTGCGCCCAGGTAACACTTAGCAAGAATTTCATCCGCCTTACGCATCTCAGCAGCTTCAGCGACATACCTCTCAACCCCCTTCTCCAGATCTCCTACCTGCTTCCAGTAATCAACATCGGCGTTCTGTTGAGCCTCAGAAAGCTGGGTGCTGGCTGCCTCGCACTTCAGATACTCCTCACGAAATATGGCTGACTCGTCTCGGCTATCAGCCAAAGCAGCGTTCAGACGAACTTCAGTTGCTATTCTTCGACTTTGATCCGCATCGAAATGTACCCAGGTTTTAGCATCACTGCGAGTCAGATCACACCGGTATTGTTGGTCGAAGCTCAGCACTTCAGCTGATGTCCCAGAGGAAACAAAACGATCTGAGTCAGGTCGACCACCGTAATAACCCGGATGGGTAGGCCTCGTCTCAGCAACTTCAACGTTTTGTTCGTCTCGTCGCTTTGATTCCGGAGTACCAGGCGGCGAAACCTGAACCAGGTGTTCTGGTCGGAACGTCCCCGTCCCAGTCCATACTGACGTAGAACTGACTGGAGGTGTAACAGAAATCGCCATCCCTTGGAACGAGCCTTGAGTCATACCTGTCCCAGCTTCTCTCACCACTGTGGCGGCCGATATTGACAAATGCGTCCTAGTCCCGACCGTAATGTCGGGCACAGACATCAAGGACGAACCAGAGGAACTTAATCCACACAGATTCACCCCATTATCTGTGACCATCAATGACGTGTCGGAGCTCGGTCCCACACTGGCCATACTATGCCCAGGAATCTTCGCAAAATCACGCCTAGTCTCAGAGACACTTTCGATTGAGTCACGTCCCTTTGGAATCACACATCCGGCTGAAAGCAATTGGCGTTTCCCAGAGGACTCATCTTGGATACGTGAAACTGAGCCTCGAGCTCCGAGACCTGTCAGCCAAAGTCGCAGGACAACATCAGCGCCCAACAACAGCTGAGTGACTTCATCCACGATATCATCATCATCCTTGTTCAGCGGGAAACCAACTTGAGATTCAGCAGTCTGAGCAAAAGCCAACAGTAGCGAGTCTGAAAGCGGTCGCACATAGGACGTGGTCAACTCCACCGCAGTATTCCAGGCCACCAGCTCAGATTCAATAAAGTTTCCAATTCGTTCAATCTCAAGTCGGATCTGAGCTTCTGGCACACTGGACAATTCAGACAGAGTATGCCACTCCGGAACTTGGTTCAGGAATTCATATCTAGTCTCATGTAACATAGTCTGAAGTATGCTGACGCATCCGATAGGCGGGATCAGTCTCAGCGAGACGCGGGCAGCTTTCAGATTAGACACCAGTGGAATCCGTCGACGCTCATCTTTGAAAACGTTCAACCATCTCGCTGAGGGTGAACGAGTCACTCTCATCAAATGTCTGGCCGTAGCACTAGCCGCTCGGATAAATTCCCAAAGACCGTGACCATTACGACACGGTGCATACGCCACATCAATCGGATTCACGACTCCAGGAGGCGAAGACATCCACCTCTCAGCCTGAGACCTGCCAAACGTAATCATCTCAGCTTCGCTCATCTCAGGTAGCTGGACGTGGTCCAAGCCCTCAACTCCAGCAACTTCCGGGACGGCTCTCAACCACTGAATGGGGATTTGCTCTGGCCGAAGTAAAGTTGATCCGGCCCCGTCACCACTTAAGCTGAGATAGGTTGCTTCAGGTGTACAGCTGAGCCGAGATGGGATCGTCCCAGTCGAAGCTGAACCTTGTAATCTCAGCTGCGTCCAACGACATCCCAACGAGCTCAGCGCACCACCCTCGACTTGGCTACTGCAGCGATCCACAGCAGTTGGCTCCGGGTTAGCACTTTGCGGCTGAGAAGCTCCAGTCAAATACTTGGATTCAGCATGAGGCACAACACTTTCACTCTCAACTCGTACAACTTGGTTCCAACCTCCATCCGCACGGGCACTCGGCTGAGCACTCGCTCCATCACTTTGTCCAGCCTCAGACGTCTTCATCTCAGACGAACTTGGTGACGGCACAACAATTTCCAGCATTAGAGGTGCTTCAGGGGCAGCGCTTGGTTCAGCTTCACTTGACCGCGACACTTCCACTTCAGCGCTGAGGGCTGAGACCTCCGAAGTCGGTCGACTTGGTTCAAACTTCTCAGCTACCCTCGGCATCACCTCAGCCGGCAATCCAACAATTCGCAAGCTGCGCCTAAGCGAAGGCTCGCCCTTCTCACCTCATCTTTGACGCACTTGGACTTGGCTTAGTCGACATGGTTGACTCTCGTCCGTCCAAAGTCGTATCCTGATCCGGGCACGCGCACCAGTTGTGGTGAGGTGCGGGCAAGTTCCCAGCGTCCAGATATATATATACTTTGAGCTAAACTTGAATCAGCAAACCTTGAACCTAAGCTCAGAGGGTCTCAGAGTCTCAGAGTCTCAGCTGAACGACCTCAGCTGGACCCGACGAAGACTCAGTCGACACCTCCGAGCTCGGACTCTTGGCTTGACGCGGCGTGTGCGCCTCCCTTGCGATCCCCTTGACGGTTCTTGCTGGGGCTACGCTTTGGGCCCAGACGTCAGCCAACCACGTCTCCTTGTTCCTTGTCCAGTCGTCCTTGGATGTCCTCCAAACGAAGCCGGCTCCCCGCTCAACAGGCCTTCGCTCGCACGTGTCTTGACCCGATTTGCCCCGGGGTTTTCTTAATGTAGACACGACTTCCACACACTTGTCTGCTTCTTCCGAGACTGCAGACCCAGTCTCCCTTGCTTCTCCTCTTCCTCCAGGCGGCTCCAGCCGAGAGCCGCGTACACAGGTCTTCACTCGCCCCCCGACCTAGGGTGGCTCCGAGAGTTGGCTCGAGCTGAGCCGGTCTTGATCCAGGGTTCTCGCCTCTGCGCCCTGGGGCTTCCGCGCGGCACTCAGACTGAGCGCCGCGTACACAGGTCTTCACTCGCCCCCCGACCTAGGGTGGCTCCGAGAATTGGCTCGGGATGAGCCTGTCTTGATCCAGGGTTCTCGCCTCTGCGCCCTGGGACTTCCGCGCACCACGCCTTGACGTAGACGACACGGCCAAGCGGGGAACCACTATCCCAGGCTCAGCGCCACACGAAATCCTCCCAACAACACTGAGAACCACTATCCCAGATGCTGCTCTGCTGAAACCTCAGAGTAGATCACCTTCTACCCGAAAATATGAAATACACGCTGAGTGCAGTCGCCTAGTTCGACCTGACGACGTGTAATGAAATGAAATAGCCAAATGAGTACCCCTTCACACCGAGGTACACTCACAAGGTCTATATGGGGCTTGAGTTTTGGTTGAGTCTCTCCTTAGACACCCTCTTCCGCAACAACACACTTAACGCTGTGGCCTTCGGGGCAAATTCGATTCTGATTAATATTTTACACATGCAAACAAAGACCTATCAAGGGGGGGCGCTCGGCTTCCTTCGGAGCGCACCCAAACAAATACAGAAAGGTTATACGGCGAGCGGTGGAAAGATCGTCTTGCGCGCGGCCTGCAGGCTTGTGTCGAACGGAGCTTCAAAGTGATAATGGCTCGCAAACCAACGGCGCGCAGCACTTCCACCTGAGACCGGGCTTGATCATTGGACGGGTCGCGTTAAAGTCGCGCGTGGTGGTCAGTAATCTCCTGATCACATGTCGCCCAACCCCTGATTACGCCACTTTCCAGGTCTGTGATTGGCTGAGAGGTGTGCGTCACGGGGATGCGACAGTGCGTCATCTGGGTTCAGCCGTATGTCGAACCTGATTTGTGATCAGCAATCATTTGATGACCGCCTCTTCGCAGCGACTGTTCCCAACGCCTCATCGCCCATGTCAATCTGAGCCTCTGAGCCTCCACTGGACCGGAACGTGAAGTGTCCTCAAGTGTCCAACTCCACTACACTGAGCCTCCTGAGATTCAGCGAATCATCTCTGAGCTTTGCTTGGTCTCAGAGTGTCCTCCAAAGCTGGACTATTTTGAACCTGTGGAACTTCTGAACCACCATGAGCTTAGCAATCACTCCGCTGAGCATCCGAGCTGCTCGTTGAAACTCAAGGTGACTTGCTGAGCTCGTGTGCACACCTCTGCGACCGCTGAACTCCATCGTGATTAAGCCAGACACTTCTCCGCTGAGACTCACCATCCTCAAGACCATGACTTCTGAGCTCCGTGAACCACTGCTGATGTTGCTGAAGCTCGGCCATCCTCGACCTGGGCACCTCAAGCTGAGCGCAGATACCTTCGGCATCACCACTTCTGAGCTCAGCGAACAGGCATCGAAGCCGGGCGAGCTCAGCTATACGTGACTCACAGACTTTCAGCACATCAGGATCGCTCAACTGCTTCGGGCCGAGAGTGAGTAATATCGGACTCACCGCTATTGAGATCAGCAAGTATCCACGGACTCATGGTAAGCTCAGTCATACGTAGCCCACAGACGTCCAGACTCAGCGGCTTCAAGGCGTCGTCGCTCAGACTCCATTGCAACCAGCGTGATCCAGAGGGGCCCATTCAGAACAGCTGAGCTAATGCGGAATCAGCTCCAAATACCAGCACGACGTAGTCAAGACGACTCGCGTGGGCACCGTAGTAGCCTTGGGCTAAGAGCTGAGACTCCACGTGCTGACTGGCGTCTTGGGTACGTGCTCCGAGCTAATCACCGTAGAAGCAACCACTCGTCGAGGTCAGCTGCTGCCAGATCTCCTGTAAGGCTAAGAGGGGAACAAAGCCAATCGATTTACGGAGTCCGCTACAGAATCTGAGCGCACTTCGTCATATCAGCGTCTTGGAGGCCCCGCAGCACCGGCATATCGAGCGCTGGCAGACCGCGCAGCTCTTGTCGACAGTGAAACAGCCACCTACCTAGCGTCTACAGAGGCTGCAACAACTATGGTCTATCTCGCTGTCCAGGCTGGGGCTGCTGTGGTTCAGCTGCGCGAGTTTTATCATCTGCGAGCACCTCCGGACCCGAGCGATGGCGATGGTGGATTTACATGTCAACACACGTGTAGTACGGCACTACTAGTGCCGGGCACAATAATCGATTTGGTGACCAATCGTAATCGCGTCACGCTATGGACTTAATGTTTATCTACCCCAGTAAATTATTATTTGGCCGATGTTGGATTGATTCAAACATACAGGTTCAAGGTAAATTACATCGCTGTCGGTAAAAAAAACTTGGAGAAAGCATCTGCTCGCGGTGAATTACCGAGTATTGCTGAATAGTGAGCGGTAAAACCTGGCATATTTTTCGGTATCAGTAACACGTGCCTACAGCAACACAGTCACTGACCGGCGGTTATGCCTTATCTGCATCACTTAGCAGGCGAATACATCGGGCTTTCACGCCCCTAAGAGCATGCCCAACGGTGCACTGTAAACGGTACCCGGTTAACGGCTTTTGGAGTAAAATTATTGTCCCCGGTACAGTGCTTTACCGTTCCGCTATGTCTTTTCCTACCGGTGCACTGTACACAGCACACGGCAAGCACAAATCATTAGCTCTGGGCTAGCACGTTGCGAGGTCTGATGGAGCCCCCGCTGTGCGAAGATGCCGCAGCGGCTGCAG
The DNA here is from genome assembly GCA_009729435.1 of Phytophthora fragariae. NCBI lineage: Eukaryota > Oomycota > Peronosporomycetes > Peronosporales > Peronosporaceae > Phytophthora > Phytophthora fragariae. The sequence goes on from QQOI01000003.1 coordinate 1,476,982, forward strand.
AGCCCAGTCTAGCCCTGTTCTATGCTAAAGGGCCCAAATACATCGACAGCTATTTCGTCTTCTGCTTCGGCATGGATCTCGCGAAGGCCCTTCACTCGAGCTCTCCAGTCCATGCTTTTTCGGAAGAGGAAGAAAATGAAATCTTTTACTAGTCAATGAAAACGCAGCTTTCGATATACCGTATTTGCCGTCCGCTTGGCAAATATGTCCGATTTGCCGTGCGACCGCTAAATTTAGCCGGGTTAAATTTCCCGTTTTCCGGTACCGTGCACCGTTGGGAATGCTCTAAGGGCCGTTCCTAACCGGGATCGCGATCCGTAGGGCTAGGTGGCTTCACTCGCAATCCGTTCGGGTCGCGAGCCGGTCGTTCTTAACCGGATCGCGACCCAGGCCACAGAGTGCAGTACAAAACAAAACTTAAAATATTATCGACATCTTCGCAAAGATCCAACCATTTTGCCTGAGATGTGCAAGTCAAACTAAACAGCAAAAACGGGAGGCTGAACACCCATAATTAGAGAGTGGTTAGATCTTTCCGACCTACCCCGTATTTTCCATTCGCTAAAATTGAGTGACCATAAACCGATCAGGCAGAGGGCTTTGGTGGGTGTTGCCACTTGCAAAACTGCCGCCTGAGCGCATACCGCTGCAGTACACCAACCGATTCAGGCTGCATACCGCTGAAGCTTTCCTCGCGCGACTGTTCGCTGTGTCGGCACGCGTGTTCGCTAAGAGGCGAGGCCTTAATCACACCACTATACTACCATGGGTGAAATGGATCAACAGGTTGCGCGAGGCAGAGTGCCCAGGCGCGTTGACGCTGGGGGGAAGCGGTCGCATACCGGACTCCGTCAAGCATGAAGACCTCCTACTGCTACAAGTGAAGGACCTGCGACGTCAGCGCTTCGTTGTGACGCGCGCCATGACCATCTTCATCGCTAAAGAGCTGATGCCTTCTATTTTCGCGGAGAAAGTGTGAGTGCTGCGATGTGTTGGTGTGCTCGATACGTAATAACATTAAAACAGGTGGTCGGATCGAAATATTAATCGACATTATCTTATAATGTTTATAATAGGTTTATGCGGCGGAAACGACTGACGCTTCGCCGTATCACGACCCGCGGTCGCGCCACACGCGAGTCCTTGTTTGTGGCTAAAGCTGCGTTCTGTGACGAAGTTCTTCGTGTGATAGCTGAAAGTGTGATGCCATTGAACCCTGGTATTGACCCTCGTATGAGGGTCTTTAACATGGATCAAACTGCCATTTTTGCGGCCCCACAACGATGAACACGAGGGTGGAAGAGTTTGGTGCACGGGTGGTCCCTGCATTTACCGCAGGCTCTGACAGCCAGCTCATCACAATAGCTATCTTGGCGCGCGCGGATGGTGTGGTGCTTCCGCCTCACTTCGTGTTCAAGGGTCAGCCCGGTGAGGATGTGGAGAAAGAGGTGCAGTCGTATGTACCTCACCTTATGGCAACTTCCTCCGTCCAGGAGAATGCGTGGTTCGACGAGCGAGTTATGCTCGAGTGGATTGAAACCGCTTATCAGCCTAACGTGAGCGGTTATTCTGTCCTACTATTAGATATTTTGGAACTGCACAAGATGGCGAGCGTCCAGGACGCGCTCGGCGATATCGGCACAAGTGTCCACTATGTTCCGCCTGGATGAACCGGCGTAGCGCAGCCTTTGGACGTGGGCGTGATGTCGCCTTTGAAAAAGCACATGCAGCTGAACTGCGCACAGGCCGCTGTGTTGAACGGACCTCCCTAAAACTGGGTCGAGCGTCACCGATACATGTTTGACCAAGCAATGCACGCTCTTGCTGCAATTACACCTGGTACGGCGAGGAACGCATTCGACAGGGCTGGGCCCTACTTTGGATGCACCACTAGCAGCGACGTGCAGGGCATGCTGGACGAAGCCAGCCTTTTCAACGTAGTAGACGCGCAGTTCAATGACATTGAAAGTGTCCTGGACGTGATATCAGGCGGGATTCATCAAATACCAGCTGAAGGTATCGCTGGGTAGGTCTGATTGGTTAAGTATTTGCCGATTTTGTTCAAGTCAAAATCTGTAGAGATTTCTGACCAACTTGCCCTAAATATAGAAAGTGGTTACATCATTTTGGTGGTTGCATCGTTGCGAAGATGTCGGGTATTGTGCTATTTTCTGTTAGTGAGCCTGTGCGCTCATTTAGAGGCGTACAAAAAACATCGACGAGCACAGTGTGTTGCACGTGAGCTCTAGTTTCCTACCGGAACCTCCTTTCACGCAATTTCTCATGTGAGGTGGCTTGGCACCGCGTTCACTAAGTTTGTAGCTATTAGTGCGGAGGGGCGCCCTGGCGCGGTAGGCCTCCGTTTGCATGTGTAAAGATTCAATCAGAGTTCGATTTGCCCCGAAAGACGCAAGTGAGTGCCGTGGATTCGCAAAGTGCTCAAGCAGCGCAATGATCAAGTGCCCGACAGTGTAATTCGTCCATCCAATAAAATTCAAGCCCGTTAACCAAGTTATTTCGGCTCCTGCTGTTCTGGCGTTGTTATTTCGTGTTCCTACTCGCTGGTCGTCGGTCTTCGGTCTGGTCTCCAGTGGTACTTCATATTTTCGCGTCGGAGGTGACCGGCGCTGAGGTTTCGTGGCAGCGACTACTGGGATAGTGGTTCTTAGTGTTGCTGGTGGTTCGTGTGGTACAGGCAACCGGGATAGTGATTCTCGGACCTGCTGTTTCGCCGCCCAAGTCGGCGTGGTGCGCGGGAGTCCCGGGGTGCAAAAGAAGAACCCCGATCAAGGACAGGCTCTAACCCGAGTCAAAACGCTTGGACCCTCTGGACCGAGGAGCAAGTGAAGGTCCCGGAAAGCGGTTCTCAGTCTAAACCGCGGCGGAAGTGAAGTGACTGAGTCGACTCGAAGCCGGAGTCGCGGAAGGTGGAGGCTGGTACGGCCTGTGTCCAAGGCCTGAGAAGAGAAGTGGACAAGAGTGTGTGTGTGAGAAGTCGCGTGTGATATATAACAAGAAAACTCGGGGGCATTTCGAGTTCGGATCAACGCGTGCAGACTGGGACCTACCGAGCGAGAGCCACCTCCGCCCGGGTAGTGTCTGGGAACTTCTGGGATAAAGCAGCAGCTGGTGTGACCGACCCGCGTCTGGGCCCACAGCGTATCCGTAGTCAAGAACCGGTCAAGGGATTTGCAAGGCGAGGCGCACACACCCGCTCGGCTCATCCGAGAGTCGAGTGATTCTGGGATCAAGGGACTGGGTTCTGGGATTCCAGTGATATACTGGGATCTGGGAATCTTATTCTGGGATTATGGGAAGGTACCTCACCACACAAGACTCTGCTCAAGAAAGAACAAGTTCTTGAGCGCTATTGTACGAAGCGAGAGTCAGGAGATTTCGTCAACAAGGCCCCTGCATACACGAAGAAGGCCCTCAAGAAGATGATGATGCACGTTTATTCGACTGCTGTTCCACCGCTGACTACCAGGATGCAGCCCTGGTGTGCCTGCTCTGGTATCTCTTCGGACGTGCGCCGAACCTTACCCTGCTCCGTAAGGCGAATCTCTCCATTGGCTCGGGTGATATCTTCTTCGTGCGATTCATCCGCGTGAAGACGTCTGAAGAGCAAGGCCTCTCGCTGTTCCCTGACGACGAATTTTCCACCTGCCCCTTGCACTCGCGTTGATAACCCAGACGTCGCCGACGTCAGCGCTGCTGAGTCAACTACCGGAGCAACACACGTCTTCCCAAGCCGCGCTTACACCAGCCACGGCGCTTATCGATTTGATGGACCACCCTGAGACCGTTCTCCCAAGTCACGCCGAAACCAAGCGTCCCGATGAAGACAAGTCACCTGATACTGCACCCGGTATCCACAGCTACCTCAACCGCGTCGTGAGTGAGATGTCAAGCGCTCGGCGACACATCTCACTCATTCCGACGGGGAGGGGCACAACATGCAAATGGAGCTAGCAGGTGTGTGCAGTGGATCTTCGACCGCGGAGCTTGGAACATGACCGCGACGAACAAGGCGTTTGCATACGTCTTCAACACACCATCGGAAGACCACAAGATCGCTCGGGTCTTGAGCAGCCGCGACCAGAAACAAAGGTTCCTCTTCTCTCGTTGGATAGATTCGACTCCGACACGCAGACAAGAACTCGCTCCGTCGCTTCGGCGCTCTTCGTCACTTCACTCAGAGTGAAGACCACCCAGTACAATGTGAATGCGCGAGTAGTCGACATACTAATGGCGTATCTGCTGCGCCACTATCCTGTGTTGAAGTCGATTGCACCATATGGCCTTGCGGTCCAGCGCATGGAAGCGTACACCATTGAGAAGGGTTTCTGTGTCAGTGAGCTGCTAGCATGGTCGTCGCATCTGGGCACCTGCGCAATCACCAAGTCATAAAACGCCAAGACCACTGACCCCACAACTGATATCACGACCCACCCCATATTTCTTCACCAAGCAGCATTGATTGAGCAGTTAATTCAAGTCAACCAGAAGCTGGATACTCACTTGTCTACCATGGAGACTAAGATCTACATTAGGAGCAAACGGACACCACCAGGAGATGACGCAACTGAGGATGCAGGTAACGGTGAACACCCAGTAAAGTGACGACGTACCTCGACAGCTACCAGCCTGGAGGATGCCTGGTTCTCGTGCTATGCCCAAGAGCCGCTGATGTGGAGCTCGACCGACGCAGCGACGAAGCAAAAGAGGTCGAACACCAAGCTGGTCGTCGCGTTTATAAAGCTCTTCCTTGGCGAAGGCTTTGTGCTTGACGGGAAGTCGCTGCAGTATCGAGATGACGTCCTGGAGCTTGGAGCAACCGCTGAAAAGGAGCTGCTATCGTTTCTGAGTGAGCACAATATCAATGCTCGCGGAGCTCAGAACGTCCACAAGTCCATGCGCAAGCTTTACAAGACTGGCCATTTCAACGCTCTCGTCCGACGCTACAATCAGCTTCAATCCGCAGGTCGCATTGGTGACCCTGCGCCTGCCAACATCCTTTAGGAAATTCCCACCCCGTAATCACGCATGAATTTAACTGTGATGTCCAATCCATTCATTACCGCTTGTCTTGTCTTGATCCTCGTCTAGCGCTTCCCACTATTCTTTCAACTCTCCACCACGCTCAACACTGCCGTCATGCCCGCGCCCAAGCCTACAAAGAATGCCGTCAGCTCCGCGAAGGAGTTCAAGACTCGGAGCATCACTGCAAGCAAGACATCCAAGATTCGAGTGAGCAACGAGGCCATTCGTCACTTGCGCCTGGCCATGAGCACGACGGTCGCCTCTGCTAGTCTTCTCCCGGAAGCAATCCAAGTCAACATCGCCGCGCTCGCTGAAACGAAGAAGCGCAGGGTCAGCCTTGAAGATGTGCGCGAGTGGCTCGCTCCTCTTGCACCTGTGAATGATGAAGACTCGGGCGACGAGGAGTGGAGCGCCGATGACAACCTGAAGGGCGAGCCGGCGCACTACATCCGCAAGATCGTTAATTGGAAGCGCGAGAAGAAGATTACTTACTACTTGGTTGACTGGGAACCCACTTGGGAGCCAGAGGAGCACCTGCACCAGAAGGTAGTTGCCGCCATTGAGAAGGAGCGCCGTCTTCTCGTCAGCAAGACCTTCTTCGAAGACGAGGCTGTAGAATGACAACACACTCAACAACACGGAAGGATAAGCTGTAGGGACAAACACCGGGTGTATAACATGCTTAGGAGTTTAAAGGAGCGAGATATACAATGTTAGCACTGACCGAACACTAAGCTTAACCTCCAAATGGAACAGTCCTCATCACAGAGTTCACAAACATGCAACCTGAGTACAGCATTGAACACCAAGCTTAACCTCCTTGCGGAACAGTAAAGTTAACCTCAATACAAGCTAGCGCACCGCGCATAGACAGCAGAGGCGGCAGCACATTGTACATACATGCAGGTATACACATATGTAGTTAACCGTAAATAGTGTCATTGGGAAACGTGATGGGGTGTAGGCGACTTGCGCCTTTTGAGAAAAGAAAAAGAATGACGCTGTGCTTCCTTGTGTGGCACTACATGCCAGTCGTTGTTGAAAACCCTCACCTTTGAGGTTGTACCCTCGTGCTGGTGCCTCAGCGAGTAATTACGCGTAAAAGCTGTCGAAAAAGCGGGTTGTTTCTATTAGTGGGCCCCGTGTCTCCAGTTGGGCCCTCATTACTGAATTTGCATCGGAGCTGCACATCGCTCCGAGCGTAAAATATGCATATTTTAGTTTTTGCCTGTTTTCTCAGCCAATTGGCCGTTTTAGAGTCTGTGGCTCCGCCTATAAACTCGCTACAACCCTCCCCCTAGCACAGCCTCTGGGTTCACACATCTCTATTTAGATCCTCTAATCGCTAACACAACTTTACATAATCGACATTGGTTTTACATAAAATAGTACTATCTCTGTTCGAGTCGGAGCCTGTCGGAGGTCGGATATTTTTTGGTATGGATGAATATACGCATCTTTCCGACAGATGGGATTGAGAGATTGTGGACCGGCCACTATGATATGCATCTGAGTCAATCAGAGCACTTCGTAAGCCTCATTTCAGCCAATAGTATGCATTAGGTCTGTATGTCCGACAAATATTTGTCGGAATGTGAAAAAATGGATATCACAATACAAAAAGCAAGTTATTGTTTTCAAATATCCTCGCAGTTCCGACAATTAGGCACCAATCCTAGTGTAGGATGCAGATAGTTTAGGGTGGGGGACACTAGCTGTCAGCTACTCGTCTTTACACGGCAAAAACAGAAGAGACACTGTAGGAACCATGGGCCTCTCCGTGTTTGTGTCCGCTAACACAGAAGGCTCGTACGACGGCAATTAGCGCTTTTGTTCGAATGCTGGAGGACGAGGATGTTAGCATGGAGCTTTCCGTGCTAGTATTATCAAAGACCCCTCCGGCAAACGTTTGACCGCCACAATGGACCGGTTCGGCTACTATCTGGCCACTAATGATGGTAAGAAAGGAAGACTTGCTCGCAATACTGCGATGTCGAACTATCGCAATGTGAAGTTGTGACTGTTTGGCGCGTTCCCACGTCTTCGTTTACCAACGGAGATGATCTCGTTAAAACAAGGAAAAACTCTAGACAAACACTGCTTGAAACGGGTGAAGGGGGGGGCTCGTGAATAAGGTACTAAAGGTGATTTAGATTCTCTAATTCGCTGTGTATAGTACAGCACGCACCAACTCTGACTACCAAGATGCTGCGTTGGCATGGCTGATGTAGCACTGATTTGGACGTTCCTCCGATCTGGGCTACCTGCGCAAGCAACACGTATCAGTATCTGCATACGGCGTCTTCTACCTGCGGCTGCTTCGTGTGAAGAACGGCTGAAGAGCAAGGGCTCACGCTGGTGCCTGACGGAAGCTTTCGTCACGTGTCCGCTTTACTCACTCGTTATGGCGCTTGTGTTGCAGTCCGCTCCCTGCTCGGCCTTGCTCAGCAATATCCCGGAGCTTGTGACAGCAAGCGAGGAGCCTCTCCAGCCTGGCGTACGGCTCAACGAACTGCTTGCCGTTAAACCTGCTTCGCTTAGCGTCGCCTTGATGACCTCTGCACCTACCCCCCCCATCCACGCTCGCGACGCTCGATCTACCCAGCTCATCGCCTACGAGAAAAGACGCGCAAGTGAGCAACTCAACGACACCAACGAAGACCCGAGAGACGACACGAGGCGAGGACGGTGTACAGGCGTACGTCAGGCGACTGCTCAAGCGCGTTGCGGAACCTGCCGGAGCCATAACCGATTTGACCTCTCACTCGTTCCGACGCGGCGGTGATCAACATGCAAACTGCAATGATCGGCTTGCTGCGCAGTTGATCTTCGACCGAGGTGCTTGGGACATGAGCAAGATCAACACAGGCTTTGCCTACGTGTACAAAACATGACGAGAGACCGGAAGGTCACGCGAGTGCTGAGCGGGAGGCAGGTGGATGCAGCCCCTTTCTTTCTTGACGTCGGTGCGCTGAATGATGGGACTCAAGATCGACTGGCACACTTCCTATTCAGCACCTGCACACCTACCCGCAGTTGATGAAGCTCGCGTCTACGGCTCCTATTGTCACGCGTGTGGAAGAATGCATGGTTGCTGCAGATACCCCGCTCTCTGACTTGCTTGCATGGTCGGTCGCGCTGCACAATTCCAGCAGTCTGCCTGCTCTAACCCCAGTTCAAGACACAACCAAACACCAATACCAAGGTCGCCATCAGTATCATCTTCTCGCTGTTATTGAAGAGCTTATCGCCACCAATACAGCTTTGACCGCTCGCGTGGCTATCGTCGAGGCCACCCTACTGAAGACTACTTACAAACCAACAAGCGCTGAAGCGAAACAAGTAGAATCAAGGTCAGATCAAGAACCCAAGCCCAAGCTCAGGAAGAAGCCGGTAACTCACCTGCTCGCAGCTTGGTTTGAGTGCTACACTCGAGTGCCTCGCATCTAGGACTGCCCTGACCGGCAGAAAAAAACAGAGTTCCAGTACACCATCGCCTTCATGAAGATCTTCATCTTCGATGGTTTCGTCCTTCAACACAACAACAAGTGCGACAGCTACAAGGACCAAGTCCTCGAAGTCGGCTTGCGTGTGGAGAAGGTCGTACTCCAGTTCTTGACAGCTCAAGGGGTCAACGCGAAGGGGGCCGACAGCGTGCTGCATGCGCTACGCCCTCTACACAAAGCTGGTGTCTTGGACGAGCATATTACTGGGTACAAGCGCCTGCTTGCCATCGGACGCAGCCGGGCCCGGCTCCTACAGACACCCAAGACATTCTGGCCTTTGCAGGTCACGTCTAAACGCGTTGTTAGAGCACCCACATATACATATTACACATTGAGTTTGATAACAACATGCAGCGCCATTACTACAGTACACATAGCAACAACAGGCGCCGTCAACACGCACATGCACACGTAACACTCACGACAGCGGTCCACACACTCGCAGCAACAGCACGACGCAGCAGCACGACGTAGCAGCAGCACCGGCAGGACATAATCTAGATCGATAATACCGACCCGATTCAAACGAACACATCAGGGACGGAGCCCTGCGCTCTAGCCATTGCGCTACGGTATTGCGGGGGGGGGGGAGGGACCAGCCGGTCGTTCGCCGTGGCTGATATCTGGGTTGAGCTTTCGACCAGAGGCTTGTGCAGTAGCTCTAAGAAAGGAGACTGGGGGCTTTTGACCGCGTGTCGACAACCTACATCGTTTAGCAGCCACCAATGTGTTTTTTTTAAGACATGCGGCAAACGCCAATTGGCTGCAGGATGCACCAATAAAATCTCTTCCTTGTTCTAGTCCCCGGATTGGTTAATATAATAACCATTAGCAGGCAGTGAATGAGATTGATGTTGCTAGATTGCTTCTAATTGTGGCCCCCTACCAGGGCATCGGTCTTATAAATGAATTTGCCGGCTCCAGAGCGCAATGCTCCGCGGTCAAAAGAACGTACGTGCAAAATTTCTCGGCCCACAGGCCTCTACAGGCGATTTCCTTGCGGTTGTGTGAAAGCTGAGTGAGACAGCCACAGGGCGCCCTACACCTAGGCTACCGTAAATATATTTTAATTTCCGTTTTATTCCTGTGGTTGTACATTATCCTAGCTGTCGGAAAATATAGGGATGTCGGAACCGTTGTGATATGGGTTTGGTTTGGATTAACTGACGGATTTTCTGGAATCAAGATGAATGCTCGTCTGTTACGCTCAATCAAGTAATTTACTTTCAACAAGTTGCCGTCTTGACGAACCTTTCAGCGAAACTGGTTTACCGTTCCTGGACCCCCCTTCTCTTATTCGATAATCTTCCGCGTCTGTGAAAATGGTGAAGCTCTTCTGCGCCATCGTTGGCGTGGCGGGAAGCGCGTACGGCGTGGAAGTGGCCCGGGGGGGCGGTGGATGATCTGGAGGATGCGATCAGGAAGAAGAGTTCGGACAGGATCGAGTGCGATGACCAGCTGCAGCTCTTCTTGGCGATGACGGAAGGCCCCGAGTGGCTCTCCTCGATGGATCCCGATGTGATTTCAATGCGAAGTGGGTGCGTCCCTGAGCGAGTGAAATATATATGTGAACGAAGAAATCGACCCCACTGTCATGATTGGTGGCGTGTTTAGAGGTACCAGACGATTCATGTGTTGGTGAACATTCCAAAGCCTCAGTGGAAAAGGACAGTCGAGACATTGTACTCGCTGGATAGCGAGTCGCTATACTTCGTCAGTCAGGTACAAGCTGCGGAACAACTCTGCCAAGTTCACAAGGCGGTGTTCATCGGCGCCGGAGGGGGCCCTCAGTCGGACGCGTGGCCCATAGCTCTGACGGATAACGAGCGTGGACTAGGGAAGACTGCAATTGGAAACGAGTACATTCGTCGATGTCGTGAGTAGTGTCCCGCGAAAGTTTTGGCTAAGCAATATTTCAAAAGCTCTTTATGTGTGCCGGACGATCAAGATGGCCATTGAACCAAATTTTTTGTGGACGCGTCAACGCTTCGGGGTAAAAAAACACACATATCGTTTGCTCTAAAGGGGCCATAAACACTGCCCTCGCAAAGACCGTGATTTCCCAGTTTGAGCTTCCTCTCGGAGCGCGGCTGTCAAACCACCTCACGTCGAAGAAGTCATTGCAACGGAGAGCCTCGCCATCCAGATTGTGGGAGATTTTGGGCCGGTGTTCATCATTCTCTACCAGGTTGGAAAATGTTTTCAGTTTGACGAATGCAACGTTACCAGGTTCGGAACGGAGGAGCAGTCATGCGACCTCTTTTTGTAATTCGGCAGGAGCGTGTTGGACACCTGGGTGAGCACACGACATGTCTACTTCTTGTTGGTGGGGTATGCGCCGTTTCCTCGGAATGTGGCGGAGCGCAATGACAACAACAGACCCCGTAGGCAGAGATTCGTTTGCCTGACCTTGCAACTCATATACCACGAGAAAATTAAGCAGATTATCCGGCTCACGTGGGTCGATGATTCAAAAACTGTGAGGTTGCAGCAGCGATGGGGGTTGACTTCGGATGAGGAGGTTGTAGAAGCTGCCATGCAGATGTACAAGAAAATTTGCGATCACCCACGCACGATGGCCAGGATGTTTCAATCTCACGAGTCATATCAAGCGTTTTGCGGAGCCGAACTGAACGATTTCGACTTTGCAGATGATATATATTGGGGGGGGGTATTCGCGAGCAGCGTCAATTTCAATCTGTTCTGGAGACGCTAGTGCCTGATATTCTCGAACAAAACCCCATTGACTTGAGCGTCGACTTCCATATACCAACCGATGGTCAAACTCCGCAAGAAGTGCTTTCATTTGCAGCCATTATGGATTGCTGCCATCTAGGGTGGCAGGGGACGATCACTGAAGTCAAGGTTTACGCGCTACCAAGAATTCTTATTGCGATTATTAGCATAGTCCAGCTGTTCCACACATACGTCAGCACATTGGACCAGTTCGCGGACCGAGTCACACTGCCGTGTCCGAAAGTTTTGAAATGGATATGCCTCAAGCGGTTCTAAGAGCTCTTTTCGCAGCCCACCAAACCGTCAAATGTGTTGTCGAGTTTTCCGGTGAGGGCACTGCATTTGGTAAATGGGAAACGTTGAATTTCCTGTGGAGCAGGTGCATTTTTTTACCGAAGATCGTACAGGTGAAGAAAACTTCAAAATCCCTACGCTAGCCTCGGACACTGCGATTCCTCATGAGTGGCCACACCTGATGGATGAAATCGGAACAATGCTAGAGGAGAGCTCGAAAACCTGTTTGTGCCTGATGCCGCTATCTGAGTCCTCTTCTGCGGATGTGATCTTCATGAAACGTTCGGGTGGCTGCGCGGTTGACCAAAAGCGACCACACAGTGATGTTGACACCCAAACACTGACGGTGGTATTGGCCGTGAAGAATTATAACAGCAAGTTGGGACCTGACGATCTGCACGCTGAGTGTAGAAAGTTCGGTGTGATGTTTGAAAACTTGAAAGAACCGACAAAGAATACATTTGGCGAGATGACCAACGTTTTGTTTGTATGCTCAACAAACACGATCCAACGCTTTAGGAGTCGTCCAAGGGCAAAACGTTCGTGAAACACAGGTGCGCTGAATGCAGTAACGACAAATACAAGATCGAAGTTGTGCTGCTGGAATTGTAGACCGCTGCATTCTTCGGATTGTCTGATCCAAGTTTGGCCGCCGTCAGGAGCGATTTGATCAACAAGACGGAGCGCGAGAGGTTGGTCGATGAGAGCTAGTGCGTTGTTCGATGTACCGGTGGTACCTTTGTGGGAAAGATGTTCGTCAACACGGCAAGTTGTTGAAGTAATAACTTGATTAGGTGGGACAGGCGAGCACTCATCTGATGCCAGACGGCTGCTGAGTGGTGCTAGACTACAGTTCGCAGCAAGACCACAAAACAGGAAGTTCGATGTCAGCTGAATCCGTCGTTTAAAATGTTGATTTAAGGCTTAGGCTTTTGCAAGGCATTCTCATCGCAATATTTATTGAGTGACTTGCTTTGCTCTACAGGACCTCGGGAAAACGGACCGCACGACCGCGCCGTCGTTCAAGTGGACGCTCAAGTCGCCGGTGACCAAGATGGACAACATGCTGCGGATAGACTTCAAGAACCCGTCGCTGGACGCCAAGTTTAACACGACATACCGCTCGAACGTGAGCCTCATTAGCCGCTCGCACCGGCGCGCAAGCCTGCGTCCGCGGACCGTAACGGTACCTTCGTCCACACCAACTTGATCTCCGCCGCCCCCCAAAAAATGGCTGAGTCCATCGAGCAAACCCTGCAATCATTTCGTTATAGTGCAATCATGTCGTTATAGTTTATGCGTGTACACAGTGTCACTGCTGCTGCATCACTTAGCAAGCGCACATACAATGTGTTCGCATACCCCTAAGGTTTCAAGTATATTGACTAGAGCATAAGTTAGCAGATTCTGTGTACTTCGAAATATGGACTTGGTTTTGATTAACTGACGGATTTTATTCCTTAAAAGCTGACATACAACTGGTCTTGCTGCGAATTGTAGTTTAGCACTTCTCAGCCGTCGTCTGGCATCAGATGAGTGCTCGCCTGTTACATCTTATCAAATAATTACCGTAAATCACGGTGGTCATGTAACGTCGTAAAAAGTAAGTTCGTCAAGCGTAAAAAATATAGTAAAAAGTTTCCCGCTGTCAACATGGGGGTGCTTCCTACTTGAGCGAGGGGCCATTCATTCCCTTATCTCCCGGATGACAGCAACCAGGAAGTTCAGCTTTAAGAACGCTGACAAACTACGTGCTCTTGAGCGTGTTGACCGCGGCGAACAGATTGAAACCATCGCCAAGTACTATGGTTTCACACGTGTGACAATACGACGTTGGGGGCAGGAAAAGCAGCTCTACAAGCTGCCAAGCCAAAAGCTGTCTTTATAGGCACTACCGTTCAGGTAGCGGCAGTCTCGGCAGATAATGAAAAACGGTACGGCTACGATAATTGTTCAGATACTGGTGTAATTTGGTTAATAACGTGTGATGCTGTCAGATTACTTGGCTGGATTAGGCACATGCAAGGGGCTAAATACTTTTGCATCAAACGGAGTGTATTAGCTATGGCCCCACATACTTCGACTCTGAGTGGGTGGAGTCAAGAAGCCGAGATGCTGTCAAAATGTACATATTTTGTTTTTACGCCGCAACCGCCTCACATACAGATGGATCACACAACGAGGTCGGGTGCCGCGACCTGAAATGCAAGTAAACATTTTATATCGTAGCGTTTTTTATTTTTGTTTTATTAACGCTGCACTAGATTGTTGCGGATCGTTTTTCGCTACCACATCGAAAGCGATGCTTTCTTTCCTGATGGGATGCCAGACAGATACGAGTGCGTTTTCAACACGGACCAGATCTCGGTGTGCGTGGCCTTCAGCTCATCGTGGACAATTGCTCCTGGTGTCCCGCAAACACGATCATTGGCCGAAGTTTGCGACCGGTCACCAACGCGCATAAAAGCACAGAGGTTCGGAAAGAGTCAGGTGTCGTAGCTAATAAAAAATAAAAAGAAACGAAACTTAGTAACATAATTCTACATTATAACATTATTAAACGTACACCACCGTTCGCGCTCCAACAAACTCGATCGTGCTGTGAGGATTCATATAGGACAAACCCTACGACTGGGACAGGGGCTACTACTATACGGTACAGGCCAAGGCATACTGCGACAAGAAGGTCATGATTGAGTGGGATTACAAGGTTTGGACCCCAAAACATAAGATGGCGTGCATCCGGACTCGCTTGATGGACTATGCGTACACCAACGTGGTCTACGTGTCTTCTGGGGTGACAGGATTGGCGCAGCCGACGGACATCGCTGTTATGAAACCCTTCAAGGATATACTGAGAGATCTCTATACTAAGTTTGTTGTTGAAAACGCACATCCACTGATGCAGCCCAGAAGCGGCGTCATATTGCCGCTCCAGTACTGCAAGCGTGGGACGAGGTCGACGAGGAGTCCATCCGTAACGGGTTTCTCAAAGCCGACCTCGTGCCGACAGGTCTCCGCGATGCCCGAGGGGTCTTAGCAACACCAAAGTCTGCTAGTGGAGGAGTCGTTGGGGAATCGAAAGAACTATCAATGCAGTCTGGTCGGATATTGTTTTTTAGACGGGGTCGGATGTTGGTTGTAGGACGGAGGTCGCTTTAGGAGCTTTGTCGTCGAATAAAAAAGGGCAGCCCAGCAGACTTTTTACCAAGCGAACCCTTCATTACGATGGGTGTCGGTTTTCCCGTGCCCAAAAAGGTACATGAAGTACCCAAAAGTGCCTAAAACTTTAACCTTAGAAGTAATTAAAACGTTGATAGTTACTTAGTCAGATAGTGAAGCATAACATTACCACGCCATATTGTGTGTGATTATACACATTGATTACACGTATTTGCAAGCCGTTAACAATATTCGAAATACACATCCAAGGAAAGCAACGTATATTTTACAAATTATGAAGTCACATTAGTATGCGATGAGAAGCAGGGTATTAGCGCAAGCGCGGGGCGGTGGGGTACGTGCGTTTGGGGGCATGCTGGGGCGGGCGCTGACGCCGGTGACGTACATCGGCAATCCGATAAAGATAATACTTCGCCTCTTCTTTCAGGACTTGAACGAAATGCAATACCCTCGGGTGCGATGAGCCGAAGGTGTCGGCCAATTTTCTGTTGTAGGCCTCCAATGGGTTGTTAGTCCTGTTGACGATCTCGACGTTAGCTTCGATCATCTCCGAGGTGTTTCAACATGAAAGATCGTATAGCCCACACAAAGTCAAAACAAAATTCCCCCAAAAATCAGACCCTAATTCCCCGTTACCCGTTAATGCCATGGTAGGCCACTTGGCCTTGTGATCTGTCTCGACTGGCTTCCCGATAAGTCCGTATAGTTTTTTCATGACGAAAGGGATTCCCTTCTTGCGCAGCGTCTTTGCTGGCACGACTGTAAGTAGGTCAAGAACACCAGGAGTCATGGCCACCTTGACCTCGTCCGTAGATCCGAAGATCAATCATCTTACGGTGAATGGCTTTTTTCAATGGAACAGACATCCGAAGATGTGTGCGCTTTCAAACTGATCGCGAAACCGAGATGCAGTGCCTGCTCCAAGTCACACACCATGACACTGGGAGAACACGCCATATCCGTCTGAATCTTGACCCACTGAAATGCATTCCAGTATGTCCAGTGATCTTTAGAGTCGACGAGAAGGTAGAAGCAGAGGATGTACAAATCGTGGGCCTTGTCATAAATCATGATGATGATTGTCTGAGTGAAGGGCTTCGGTGTGACACTGAACGTAGCGTCAACAAATAGCGTTATCCCCGGATATTTCATTAGTCGAACAAGATCCGGATGTCCAAATCCCACGAGACGCCGGTACTTGCCTTCGATCGGATAGGCGAGATTGACTAGCAGGAACTCACGCTCGTCTTGGTCAGAAACTTGACGGACTTCCTTGGTTTCAATCAGGCGGAAGACGCCTCTGCCGTAGGCGTCGATGCGACAGCGCTTAACAATACCGATTCCTTCAGTCTTCGTAATGATGCGAAGCCCAGAGCTCTCCTCATACAGTCGAAGCATTTCGTCACGAACATTACGCCAAACGCGCCCAGGCACGACATGCAAATCACCGAGGCTGCGTAATTCTAACAGTTGACGCATTTCATCTTGCACATCTCGAGAGTTGATACGGTCATTGGTGACGCATGTGTAATCCCCTTTGATTTGGAAGAAGCCGTCCTCGCCGCAGATCAGACGAGCTTTACACTTTAGCGCGGCGCGGCTCTTGCCGCAGGAGTAATTCTTGGTTTGCTTGTATCATGCCCTTGTAGTAGTAGTAGTGCTCTCCGTGCTGCATGGTGGATTGGGGACGTGAGCGCTAAGTGTTGCTGTAGAGGATGAAGCTGTGACGAGATGGTGGGTCTTCACAAGGCTGCACAATTGGAAGTGTTTGATATTCATGTAGTCACGCAGTGTACATTTATAGTTAGTGTCTTGGCGGAGTAAGAACATGGAGCTTGTAGCCTATATGAGTCCCTTTTAAACAAAAGTATCATTACGGTCATTTCGAGGTTTTTTAAATGATTGTGCAGGGTCTAAATATGGTCCATTGGCTACAGTTTGGCGGTTTGAAAGTGCACAAAGCTGCAAAATTGACGACGCTATCCAAGCCGGCATCAGGGACCCCCTCGACAAAACAATTTCATCATTTTTTTTGTTTTTTTATGGTCTGGCTAGTAAAAACACTGCTCGTTCAAATGGCGTAATTGCCATAATCAAGATCGGTCTGTAAGTGTGCAATATGTAACGTTTTGTGATGTTGCTCTAAAATCTGGACTAAACGAAAGTATCATTAAAAAATTGCGTCCAATTCAAAAGTATCACTAACGACCGGAAAGTTTAAATGCATAACAAATAGGCTTGCAGCATTAGATTAATACCAGCAACGCTCCCCACCCCTCTCAACCCTCCTACTGGAGACTGCTACCTCCCAACACCCACCAGCACCCTTTTCGTCACTCTGCTGGCTTCGAAGACGTCCTTGAAAGCTCTACAGCCAGGTTCGTAGCGCATGTGCGTCGTCAGAGGTACTTGGGAGCATGGCTTTTTTTTCTTTTGCCTTTTTCTCAAAAGCGTGATTATCGACAGCTGGCCAACCTCCCGTCTTTAAACGCCCACAGCTAAAAACTCGAAATGACCGTAATGATACTTTTGTTTAAAAGGGGCTCATATTGGACATCTAAGACGTGAGAACGTAATGTACGTAATCGTTATATAACCGGTAGATAACCCCGTAATTATTGTAACTTACCGAAGGAATAGCAAATAGTCTTTTGTAGAGGTTGCTGTTTTGAGCACAGTTTTAGCAGACCGTAACTAGGTTCTACAATAATAGTTTACAAATTAAATAAAACGTTTGGGCACTTTTGGGCACTTCGAGAATCTTTTTGGGCACGCAGAAACTTCTCCCATTGCTGTGCGTTAAATGACCGCCGTGATTTACGGTACTTCAACAACTTGCCGTGTTGACGAACATCTTTCCCACAAAGGTACCACCGGTACATCGAACAACGCACTAGCTCTCATCGACCAACCTCTCGCGCTCCGTCTTGTTGATCAAATCGCTCCTGACGGCGGCCAAACTTGGATCAGACAATCCGAAGAATGCAGCGGTCTACAATTCCAGCAGCACAACTTCGATCTTGTATTTGTCGTTACTGCATTCAGCGCACCTGTGTTTCACGAACGTTTTGCCCTTGGACGACTCCTAAAGCGTTGGATCGTGTTTGTTGAGCATACAAACAAAACGTTGGTCATCTCGCCAAATGTATTCTTTGTCGGTTCTTTCAAGTTTTCAAACATCACACCGAACTTTCTACACTCAGCGTGCAGATCGTCAGGTCCCAACTTGCTGTTATAATTCTTCACGGCCAATACCACCGTCAGTGTTTGGGTGTCAACATCACTGTGTGGTCGCTTTTGGTCAACCGCGCAGCCACCCGAACGTTTCATGAAGATCACATCCGCAGAAGAGGACTCAGATAGCGGCATCAGGCACAAACAGGTTTTCGAGCTCTCCTCTAGCATTGTTCCGATTTCATCCATCAGGTGTGGCCACTCATGAGGAATCGCAGTGTCCGAGGCTAGCGTAGGGATTTTGAAGTTTTCTTCACCTGTACGATCTTCGGTAAAAAAAATGCACCTGCTCCACAGGAAATTCAACGTTTCCCATTTACCAAATGCAGTGCCCTCACCGGAAAACTCGACAACACATTTGACGGTTTGGTGGGCTGCGAAAAGAGCTCTTAGAACCGCTTGAGGCATATCCATTTCAAAACTTTCGGACACGGCAGTGTGACTCGGTCCGCGAACTGGTCCAATGTGCTGACGTATGTGTGGAACAGCTGGACTATGCTAATAATCGCAATAAGAATTCTTGGTAGCGCGTAAACCTTGACTTCAGTGATCGTCCCCTGCCACCCTAGATGGCAGCAATCCATAATGGCTGCAAATGAAAGCACTTCTTGCGGAGTTTGACCATCGGTTGGTATATGGAAGTCGACGCTCAAGTCAATGGGGTTTTGTTCGAGAATATCAGGCACTAGCGTCTCCAGAACAGATTGAAATTGACGCTGCTCGCGAATACCCCCCCCCAATATATATCATCTGCAAAGTCGAAATCGTTCAGTTCGGCTCCGCAAAACGCTTGATATGACTCGTGAGATTGAAACATCCTGGCCATCGTGCGTGGGTGATCGCAAATTTTCTTGTACATCTGCATGGCAGCTTCTACAACCTCCTCATCCGAAGTCAACCCCCATCGCTGCTGCAACCTCACAGTTTTTGAATCATCGACCCACGTGAGCCGGATAATCTGCTTAATTTTCTCGTGGTATATGAGTTGCAAGGTCAGGCAAACGAATCTCTGCCTACGGGGTCTGTTGTTGTCATTGCGCTCCGCCACATTCCGAGGAAACGGCGCATACCCCACCAACAAGAAGTAGACATGTCGTGTGCTCACCCAGGTGTCCAACACGCTCCTGCCGAATTACAAAAAGAGGTCGCATGACTGCTCCTCCGTTCCGAACCTGGTAACGTTGCATTCGTCAAACTGAAAACATTTTCCAACCTGGTAGAGAATGATGAACACCGGCCCAAAATCTCCCACAATCTGGATGGCGAGGCTCTCCGTTGCAATGACTTCTTCGACGTGAGGTGGTTTGACAGCCGCGCTCCGAGAGGAAGCTCAAACTGGGAAATCACGGTCTTTGCGAGGGCAGTGTTTATGGCCCCTTTAGAGCAAACGATATGTGTTTTTTTTATCCCGAAGCGTTGACGCGTTCACAAAAATTTGGTTCAATGACCATCGCGATTGTGACGGGGGTCACACGCACCGTAGCTTTGAGGAAGCGTAACACGCTAACCACAACAGACGCCTGGCGTCTCTGTTGCTCTTAGTCAAAAGGCCCTGGCTTATCGGTCTCCTTTTAATACCGAGTATTAAAGAGACTTGTACACTTGGAGGTTAGAGTTAAACTGTCTTGTATTAATAACACTCATAAAGTTCTATCTACTGCTTTCTATCTGTATACTGAACCCCTGTCTAAATTGCGATCTTCCTCAGCGGTTGGCTCTCGTGCATCGTGGTCCTTAAGTACGACCGACCTAACTTAACTCAGTACGTTGGTCTACCGTGAATACTCTATATAAGAACCACTGGTACACAGTACCCATCGTGGTGTGTGACACTCAGTTGTTGTGGGACGCACCGGTCGGTGTGGTCCACATCAGAGAACATCCCTTTTCCTTGAAAAGGACACTGGCCAATCCTGGCCCCATTACACCCTCCCTCACCCAAACGAGAAGCACCTTTCCCAAGGGGGAATCCAGCGGAAACACGAGCACAGCTTCATTCGGCAATTCACGCTCTTCCGAGCACACGCGCACACGGCAAGGCCCACTGGGCATGACGACGGAGACCCGGATCATTGTGCGACCTGCCCCAGACGCCCTTCGGGCTGTAGGCCCCATCAAGACCCACGCCGACGCGCCCACTCCAAGCGATATGGAGGAGAAGCCTCCGGCGCCTGCTTCCAAGAAGCACTCGGGCGATCCGGAGGTGGCGAAGGCCGCGTCGGCTTCCAAGAAGCCCGCGAATGACACGGAGGAGGCGAAGAAGACCCCAGCTTCAAAGAAGCACGCGAAGGACGCGGGCGAAGCGAAGAAGCCTGCTTCTAAGAAGCCCAAGGTCGCGGCGGCCAAGGCGAAGGCGAAGAAGACGCCCGCATCGCCGAAGGCCAAGGCGAAGGCGAAGAAGGTGACTGCTTCTTCGAAGCCCGCTCCGAAGAAGCCCGTGGTGAAGAAGCCCGCTGCCAAGCCCGCTGCCAAGCAGCTTCCGAAGACGAAGGGCGTATCGAAGGAGGGCCCGAAGACCCTGAAGCTGCTGCCCAAGCGCACTGATGTGCTGCTGCCCGGCCCTCACGAGGACGTGAGCAGCGACTCGTCCGACACGGACACCCCGAACCCCGGGTATGTCAGTGGCGCCGACTCGCCTGCTCCTCGAGCTCGGACGTCCACGAAGGACGATGCGGCTTCCGCGAAGAACGCGCCCACTTCCCCTCCGGGGCTTAGTCCGTCGCCGCATCCATCCTTGGAGGTGGGCTACGAAGAGTCGGAGCCCGACGTGGACCACGAGGACGGCGAGGTCGAGTGGTCGCCCAAGCGGATCACTGATGCCCAGCGGGTCATCCATCCGGGAAGCCCCATGTCTCCCAAGACTGTGGTGGCGGTGGAACGCGCCCGACTCTTGGAGGAGTCCCTGTCTCGTCGAGACAACCCGCCCGCTGCGGTGTCGGAGCCCCAGGTCATCACCAATGCCGGTGTCGACGAGGGAGTCCCTCCTGAGCTGCTTCAGCCCGAGAATCGGCAACACCTGGCCGATCGTACTCATCAGGAGGCCTCTCAGGCGATGGGCACCAAGCGGGATCGCGAGACCAACGCCCCACGCACCCAAGACCAGCTACTCGCACTGCGATACTGGACTCGGGACGAGTACCGCGAACACCTTCGTCAGAGTCACATGCCTGGCTCAGGCGCACCGCAGTGCGACAAGTGTCCGGTCGTGGTCCTGGTGGACACCGGTTTCCCCCGCCAAAGGAACGAGACTGAGTTCGAGGGGTGGTTGGACCACTTGGGCTATCCCAGGCCCGAGTTCTTGAACTCTCCTTATCGGATCGATTGGCTGGCTCAGCGTCGTCTTCGATTTCGCATGGCGAAGATGATCGCTGACAACACGTGGCCGAACCGATTCTTTGATCGCCACAAGCCCATGCCGGGCGTCATCCTCGAGGAGGTTCTTCAGAAGATTCAGAAGTCTTGGCAGTCGCAGCCGATAGAGCCAAAGAGTGTTCTCGGCCCTGTCAGCGCCGACCAGGTCCGTGGGCACTCTCAAAAGAGGCCACGAGGTCGGCGCAGTCCTCCACGAGGCGAGCCCCAGGCTCCCACGAGTTTCGACTACTCGGGTAGCCACGCCACTTCACCAGGTACTGGTACTGACCGCTACGCCCGCGGCGCTTCAGTAGCTTCTCGACATGGTAATAGAGGACGCCCTCATTACCAAGCAGAGGCGGCGGAGCCCGCGGCTGCAGTGGTATCTGACCAAGACGCTCAGCGTCGTTCGACTGGCTCTCGTCCTGACCTGGAGGGCCTTCTCTCCGGTGTGGAGTCTTGTCAGCGACTGCTGGATGGTCAGCGGACCGTGATGGTGGCGCTTTGCGCTCGCGTCCAAGATGCGGAGGCCCGCCTGGAGAACCTCCAGGGTGTCCGACAGGACTTAGACTGCTTGCGGAACCGCGTCTGGGATCTGCCTCGGCAGTTGGGTAGTGACGTTGACCGCCTGCGTGGGCGATGTTCGCGAGGCGAGGAGAACGACGAGCAGGTGCGCCAGAGCCTGGAGAGGCACCTCGCCTGGTTCCGTGACCTGTACGACCGGATGGGTTACTTGGAGGCGCAAGAGGCTCGCCGCGTAGCGGCTCGTGCTCCTGATCCGGCTCCTGCTCCTGCGCCTGCCCAGCTTCCCTCGGAAGTTCTCGTTCGGATGATGGCGAGTGCCTTTCAGCAGTATTCTGCGACGCAGTCGGCTCCTCAGTCTCAGCAGCCCCCGCCGGGCGATAGGGCTTGAGCAGGCCAACGTA
The DNA here is from genome assembly GCA_009729435.1 of Phytophthora fragariae. Classification (NCBI taxonomy): domain Eukaryota; phylum Oomycota; class Peronosporomycetes; order Peronosporales; family Peronosporaceae; genus Phytophthora; species Phytophthora fragariae. Next base: position 1,499,255 of record QQOI01000003.1, read on the forward strand.
GAACGTCGGGTGCGTGGCCATGGACGATGGCAGATCCAACGTGTAGGCGTGGCCGTGGACCCCGATGGCCGTGAACGGCCCCGCGAAGCGAGGTCGCAGCTTGGTGCTGCCCACAGCAGAGACCGCCTGAGTAGGAAGGTTCTTGGCATTTAATAAGACTTGGTCTCCTAATTTAAACACAAGCGTGTTCTTACGCCCTTGGCGATCACTGTGTTCCTTCTGAGTGTCTTGAGCGGCCGCCATGGCGTCACGGACGCGCTGTCTGACAGCTTCTCCGGTCTCGATAAACGAGAGTAGGTTCCGTTTGACGGACGTTCTGAGACCTTTAAGACCCCTTGGGTCTTCGGCGTTAGCCTCTCCCCCACCCAAATTCGAGGCCGGGGGCAACGTCAGTGGCGTACGCGGGTACCGCAGCCCGTTCACATAGAACGGGGTGAAGCCTGTGGACGAATGCACGGCATTGTTGAGCGCAAACTCCACTTGTGGAAGAAGCACACTCCACTTCGTGGGCTCTGCTGCGCAGACCCTGCGAAGAATGTCGTCTAGAACTCTGTTCACCCGCTCAGTCTGACCATCGGTCTGAGGATGGTCCGCTGTGGACATGTCCAACCTCGTGCCTAAGAGACGAAAGAGGTGTTGCCAGAAGTGGGACACGAACCGTGGGTCTCTGTCCCTCACGAAAGCCTCGGGGAGGCCGTGGTTACGAAAGACATTGTCCACAAAGAGCTGAGCTGCCTGAGGCGCGGTCACGCTCTTCCGCACAGCGGCCTGCCGCACCATCTTACTAAGGCGGCAGACAAACACCAAGGTGCCAGTGTGGCCACGCGCATCGGCCGGAAGCTCGAAGATGAAGTCCATGCTCACAGCGCCAGCAGTCCGCCGGCACCGGCAAGCTCATCAAAGGAGCGGACGCCGAGGGCGCAGGCTTGACGCGCTGACACGTCTCACATGTCTGTACGTACTTACGTACCCATTTGCACATGTGGGGCCACCAGAAGTTGCGGGCCACTGACGTGTACGTCTTCTCCCGCCCCAGATGACCGCTAAGCGGCGTATCATGGGCCTCATAGAGGACACGATGACGCAGGTCCTCGTCGTTCGGAACGACAATGCGAGGCTCGTCGCCCCCGTCTACTTGGTAGTAGAGCAAACCCTCCACTACCGAGTAGCGGTGCAGACGTGAGCGTTGTCGCGCCGGAAGCTCGACGACCTTCTTTGGAGCGCTCAGCGCCTCCACTAGCCCTGCCAGGTCGACGTCGTCGGCATACGCCTCACGAATAAGCTCATAGAGCGGTGACTCGAGGTAGGCCAAGTGTGCCAACTCGTAATCTGGCCGCCGGGAGAGCGCGTCCGCGAGGACATTCTGCTTTCCCGGTTTGTACTCCACCGTGAAGTTGTATTCAGCAAAGAAAGAGAGCCACCGTGCCATGCGCTGAGAGAGGTGAGGCGACGAGGTCGCCGTCCTCAACGAGGCATGATCTGTGTAGATCACAAAGGTTTTTTTACCTAACAGGTGCACTCGGAACTTAACCAAGGCGTATTTCATCGCCAAGAGTTCCTTGTCGTGGACAGGGTAGTTCTTTTCCGCCGCCTTCAATTGGCGAGATTGGAAAGACACTAACCTTTCCCTGCCTTCGGCATCCACCTGCAGCAGGGCACAGCCGATGGCAAAGTCAGATGCATCGCATACCACGCTGAAGGGGCGCTCCTCATCGGGCAACGCCAGGATTGGAGCGCTCTGAAGGCTGCTCTTGATAGCTTCAAAAGCCTGTTGAGCCTCAGAGGTCCATGACCACACGGCATCCTTCTTGAGAAGATTCGTTAGTGCCCTTGCCATCTCGGCGTAATTGGCGCTATATTTGTGCAAGTAGTTGGCCAGGCCGAGCCATTTCCGAAGGTCCTTCTGCGAGACGGGCACCGGCCACTGTGCAATGGCACACACCTTTTCCGGGTCTGCACGGACACCGTCCTTCCCAAGGAAGCAGCCCAGAAAGGGGATTTCTTCGGCTCCGAAGATACACTTGTTGATGTTCGCATAGAGGCGATTCTCGCGCATGCACAAGAGAACCTCACGGAGGTGGCCAAGATGGGCTTCGACGGCCGTCTTCCCTTCGGACGCACGACTGTGCACGAAGATGACGTCGAAGTACGTCTGTACGAACTGCCGCATCGGCCTGAAGAGCTGCGTAACGAGCCTGTTGAACGTTGCGGGTGCGTTGGACAGCCCCTGGGGCATGACCAACCATTCCCACAACATCCCGCTGGGAGTGCTCACTGCAGTGAGTGGGATGTCCGATTCCCGCATCAGCAACTGATAGTAGCCGTCGACCATGTCGAGAGCACTAAAGACCGTGCAACCAGCCATGTTGTTCTGCAACACATCCTTCCGAGGAATAGGCGTCGACGCCGGGATGGTTGCCGCGTTCAACTTGTTGAAGGCGTGCACCACGCGCCACTTCCCATTGGGCTTGCGCACACAGAACGTCGGTGACGAATGTGGCGACTTGGACTCGCGCACCATGCCAGCGGCGTGCTTTGCCGCAAAAAAGGCGTCGATGACGTCGACCTGCTCCTTCGGAAGCGGCCACTGCCGCTTGGTACAGTACTTAGTACCGGGTACGAGATCAATCTCATGCCTCACGCCCCGATCCGGGGGAAGGACCGAAGGAGGGTCGTCGCTAACGACATCCGAAAACTCCTTCAGAAGAGCGTAATACGGATCCGAAGGGTCCTTCAAGATGGCAGCGCCATACCGCGCCTGCCTCTTAGAGGTTCGTTCGTCTTCCAACACCTCGGGGTCCATGACCGACGAGGAGTTGAGCTCCAGTGAGCTGCCTTCCGGGCGAAGGAGAACCACTTCTGCCAACTCTCTCGCCTTGAGAGAGTCCATAAACTCGACATACGAAAGCTCCTCGAGCTCAAGTAGCTCTGCTACTGTGGGTAACGGAGTCAGCACCTCCCCCACCTTGGGTTCGCCTGTGAAGACGTCGACTACTGGAGGGACCTTGTCCCCAACAGCGGAATCCGCATCGCGGCTAGACGCCTCTGCATTGGGCGTGCTCGTGACCTTGTCACCCTTGCTGTCCTTGAAAGTGGGAGCCCCTGCTCGACCACTCGTGGTTGCGCGAGCACCAGCTCTAGCGTCTTCTGTCGCGCGAGCTGAACCAGCTACAACGCCTTGCGTAGTGGGAGTTCTGACTCGACCACTCTTGTTTGCGCGAGCAACGACTCCAGCGCCTTTCTTGACGTGAGCTGAACCAGCCACCACGCCTTGCATAGGGGGAGCTCGGACGCTACCACACCTTCCTGCGCGAGCTCGTACAGCGTCCGCGCCTTGAGTCTCCACTGCCCCTTGGGCAAGTGCAACTCGGTTGCCAACTGCAGAATCCTGTCCTCTACCCCGAGAGGTGCTAGGATCCTGCGGATCTTCTCCACCACCTACCTCGAGCTCCCGCGCTCGTGGAGGCAATGCCATGGGCAGTTCCAACACTTCCGAAGTGCCGGCAAACTGCCGTTCGCCGCGTGGCACACGGTGCTCATGCACAAACCCGTCTCGGGAAGAGGAGGGGACATGACCCGCCAGGGCTCTGTCCGCGAGGGGGTTGTGGCTGGTACCAATGGTGCGACTACGCCAGTCTATCCACGGCTCGTGCTAAGCAAGCCAAGGCATGCCGAGGATAAGATCATACCGATCATCCATGTCCAAGACAATGAACGGTTCGACCGAATTGAAGTCGTCAAACTTCACGCTTAGGGGTACCGTAACCTTGCGTGTAGACACGATGGAACCAGTCGCTAAGCGAACAGATACATTGGTATTACTCTTAGAAGCTTCTAAAGCACTAGCATACAATGTTCTGTTCCTAGCCACACTGGCTGTCGTCGCAAAGTTAAACGACGCTCCTGAATCGATCAGGACCGTCATCGGTTCGGGGTACCCTTTCACGCTGGCAGTGACGACCACGAGGTTAGACCGCGCGGCGGCCACGGAGAGACACAGAAGTGTCGCCCCAGGGACTTGCTCCTTTGGAGAGGCTGGTGAGAGATTCACCTTCCTCGACGAGGAGCGAAGTCTCCCAGCAGGGCGTCCCGCCCCTACTGGGAGTCGCCGTTTTCCGACTCTGTCGCCTCGAGGCTGTTGAGAGCCGGACGCGCTGCGTATTTCTTGTCGCGTGGCGCCTTCCATGGGTTGGTGGGGCAGTTTCGACGGAAGTGACCTGGTTGGTTACAACCGAAACAGCGACCACTCGCCTGTTGCGTCTTCTGAGAGCGTGCCGACTCGGCAAGGGAGATCTCCATCGGAGCGGGACCTTCACTGGCCTCAACATGAGGCGTGTGCCCTTGCGCTGAGCGCACGCAGTGGTCCTCCAGCACAGCGATGTGGACCGCCTCGTTAAAGGTCTTCGGCTGACGCCGGAAAAGCTCCGTCCGAACCGGACCCGTGCGAACGCCGTCCATGAAGACAGTCACCTTGACGTCCTCATAGAGGGGTGCGCCGGCCATAGCGGCTTCAAGGTTATGGAGCTCCATGACGTAGTCTTGAAGCGACCGCTTGCCTTGCTTGCATCGCAAGAAACTGGAGCGGTGGCGGTATGCCACATTGGCAAGGAGGAAGGTGGAGCGTAGCTCCTGTTCCATGAACGACCACGAGGTGAAGTACCCCGGCGTCGCCGTTTCACGGGCCATGGCCCATGCGCGTGCGCGCCCTCCAAGGTTGGACAGCGCAAACGCCACCTGAGCTCGCGCGTCGTAGACCTGACCAGCGCTTAGCGCGATCTCGATCTCGCGAACCCAGAATACAAGACTATCTGAGTCTTCGCCGTCGAACGTCGGTACCGACATCTTGACGGGCTTCGTCGTGGTTGGACGCGCAGCGAATGAGGCCGTATTCGTGGCGGACGCTTGTGCCGCACTCTGTGCCTCAGCTCGCATCGTCGCACGAGCGGCTTCCTGCGCAGCAGCGCTCACGTGAGCAATCAGCGACGACTCGTACTTGTCGAAGCGTTCCACGCGCGCCCTTTACTGCTCAGCAGGAAGGTTGGGGAATCCAGCGAAGGCTGCCTCGCCCAGGAGGCTGACCATCTTCTCCAGCGTAGCCCAGTGGGCATCGGAGAGGTGAGGATAGTCCTGCCGCGCCGGCAGCCGACTCCCTGAGTCTTCCATACTCAAAGTGACCCTGATTGTAGAGATCCGGGTCGGTCGCGGGATTGACAACAAGTGCTACCAGGTGTGACGGGGGTCACACGCACCGTAGCTTAGAGGAAGCGTAACACGCTAACCACAACAGACGCCTGGCGTCTCTGTTGCTCTTAGTCAAAAGGCCCTGGCTTATCGGTCTCCTTTTAATACCGAGTATTAAAGAGACTTGTACACTTGGAGGTTAGAGTTAAACTGTCTTGTATTAATAACACTCATAAAGTTCTATCTACTGCTTTCTATCTGTATACTGAACCCCTGTCTAAATTGCGATCTTCCTCAGCGGTTGGCTCTCGTGCATCGTGGTCCTTAAGTACGACCGACCTAACTTAACTCAGTACGTTGGTCTACCGTGAATACTCTATATAAGGACCACTGGTACACTGTACCCATCGTGATGTGTGACACTCAGTTCTTGTGGGACACACCGGTCGGTGTGGTCCACATCAGAGAACATCCCTTTTCCTTGAAAAGGACACTGGCCAATCCTGGCCCCATTACAGTGATCGTCCGGCACACATATAAAGAGCTTTTGAAATATTGTTTAGCCAAAACTTTCGCGGGACACTACTCACGACATCGACGAATGTACTCGTTTCCAATTGCAGTCTTCCCTAGTCCACGCTCGTTATCCGTCAGAGCTATGGGCCACGCGTCCGACTGAGGGCCCCCTCCGGCGCCGATGAACACCGCATTGTGAACTTGGCAGAGTTGTTCCGCAGCTTGTTCCTGACTGACGAAGTATAGCGACTCGCTATCCAGCGAGTACAAAGTCTCGACTGTCCTTTTCCACTGATGTTTTGGAATGTTCACCAACACATGAATCGTCTGGTACCTCTAAACACGTCACCAATCATGACAGTGGGGTCGATTTCTTCGTTCACATATATATTTCACTCGCTCAGGGACGCACCCACTTCGCATTGAAATCACATCGGGATCCATCGAGGAGAGCCACTCGGGGCCTTCCATCATCGCCAAGAAGAGCTGCAGCTGGTCATCGCACTCGATCCTGTCTGAACTCTTCTTCCTGATCGCATCCTCCAGATCATCCACCGCCCCCCGGGCCACTTCCACGCCGTACGCGCTTCCCGCCACGCCAACGATGGCGCAGAAGAGCTTCACCATTTTCATAGACGCGGAAGATTATCGAATAAGAGAAGGGGGGTCCAGGAACGGTAAACCAGTTTCGCTGAAAGGTTCGTCAAGACGGCAACTTGTTGAAAGTAAATTACTTGATTGAGCGTAACAGACGAGCATTCATCTTGATTCCAGAAAATCCGTCAGTTAATCCAAACCAAACCCATATCACAACGGTTCCGACATCCCTACATTTTCCGACAGCTAGGATAATAGGGGGGTTCAAAGCTCGCATCGATGAGGAAAATCTTTTGCAAAAAACAGGATTTGCTCGCAAAAAAGACGAGCCTTCCGAGATACATCGTTTGGAGTAATTTTTTGCCAGCTCATTTTCGTGTTTGTACGGATTTATTTTAACGGTATACGTATTTACGTTTATTCTCATGTGTGGTCCCTATGGACCAGTCGACATTGAGTGCAGACAGCGAAAGATGGCGCGTGGGCGAGCGGCTGGCGCCGCTGGTGCTGACAGCTCTAGTGGTACTGAAAATGCTGATGACAACCCTGCTACAAAAGCTGTTCATAGTAGAATGGCTAGAAGTTCCTTTTCAGCTCAATATCATTGTTGGTAAATCGACTGATGGACGTGCCAAGGCCTTTGGTGGAGCGCAAACAAAGATTGCTGGGTTTGGGCTAATGGCTGACCACGTTTATGCTTCCTGTATCAGTGCTTTATCTGACGAATGCCAGGCGGTGCCACCGAAGTACACTAAGAAATGGGAGCCTGCTGTCCGTCAAAGTAGATGGGTATCCTACTTTAAGGTGTACAAGAAAACCAAGGCGCGTGTCAACTCACAGACCGGCTCCGGTTTCTCGCTGAAGGAAATCGACGAAGGCAAGACTTTGGAGGAAGCAATTGAAGCGGTTTGCCCGTTTTACTTCCGGCTCGATATCCTTTTCGGTTAGCGCCAGAACGTGTGACCTCACTCCGTAATGGATAGCGGTGCAATGCCTCTAACGTCTCCTCATTGTGCAGAGAAAACGATCAAGAAGAGCTGAGCAGTGAAGTTTAATTTCGGTGGATTCAACAACGGATTTGACGCCATCTCTGAGCTTTGATTTGACTCAGAGCGTGTCGCCTGAAGCCTCCGCAGAAATTTCCGGCGGAGACGATCAAATCTCGCAGCAATACGATGATGTGGCTTTGTCGCCTGTTGCCAGTGGTGATGTGCAGCGCGGACATTTTGACCTTAGCCGTAGTGCAGACACAGGAACCAGAAGTCCTGCCTCGTCAGTTGCATCATCAGGAACTGGCTTGATGACATCGTCATCTACCAGTACAAGACCCCCTGGCTCAGCTCGCTCGGCAAGGAGCATTGGCTTGGACAAAGCGCACCTGGCTCGGAAGCGCGATTTCGCCTCGAACTTTCGAAGGCACTACTTAGTAGGTGACTCGGGGTATCAACTCACAGGGAGAATGCTGGTTCGCTACAAGAAACCCAAAGCGCTGCAGCCTGACAACTCGGTATTCAACACCGTCGTAGCTTTGGCTCGTGTTGTGAACGAGAACTGTATCGGTTTGCTGAAAAACCGATGGGCGTTCCTCAAAGGCATATCTACTCAAGTTAAAGTTAAGGAGGACTTCGTATGGGTCTACAAACAGTGCATGACATGTGTGATGCTGCACAACTTCGCGTTGGCTTATCACGACCTTGACCCGTTCGATGATGCAAGTGATGAAGAAGAAGATGAACAAGACGACGGAAATGTGGAGCTAATGTCAAGAACTGAACCACACGAAGGCGATGCTTTAAGAGAGAGCGTTAAAGCTGCAGTGTTCGATGGCATGTAGATTTTGTTTGGGGGGTGCTTCCTACATCGGCACCACCTTGTCTACAATAGAGAGCGCTTCTTCTTCGGTTCGACCGCGTTCCAGAAGCTTGAGAAACATATTTTTGCGCAGCGCAGACTGTGATTCCTTGAATGGCAGCTCGCGTGTGGCCTTTCGGTCACCTTGTTCTTGATTCCTTAGTTCTAGATCAGCCAGTCGACCGGCTCTGGCTTTAGATAGCTCGTCTCGGCGCCATCGAGACTCAGCCACAAGTCTCTTCTCGCTAACACGTGAAAAAAGTATCTCTAGGTCCGCAGCGGCACGCGACTTCGAGAAGTCTGTGGAATCGGCGCACGACCCAGGCCATCGGACTAATGCGTAAACGATGCGTTTGTCTGATTTCCAATTTTTTTGGGTCAAATTCGGTCAAGGTCAAATTGGTTCAACACTTTTTTCGGGTCAACTGGTGGGTCAATTTTGGGATGGGTCAAATGGGATCAAAATGTATCATGATAGCAAGGGTGCAACCTACACTATTATATCAAAACTCTGTTTTGAAACGCGGGCAAAACAATGTCTTTCCGTTGTCATATACATGTATTAGCAGGGTTTCTGGGTTGCGTCAATTTGCTAACACCCCTATCGAGGTAGATCATACAAAGATACGAGCCACACGACGGATACCGAGGAACGACACACGACATCATGAGTAATGACACGATCAGCTTACTAGCGACCGTAGGACGAGCGAAGTGACGGTAACGACGTCTTGTATCTAGCCCCAACGAGGGGCTAGAACTTCATACCAAACCGGAGCACGAAAATACTCACTTTTCAAACGCTTTCGTACTACATAAGCCTCAAGTGCACACTCAACACCGCTCTCTTCGACTACAATGGCTACCGAACTGTCTGAAATTCAGTTCCACTTCACTTACTACGAAGAGGCCGTTGGTAGTTGCGGCTGCGAGAACGAAATACTTCATCACCTCCAATCAACACTGTGAGCTCCGAAAACACCGCTTTGTCGACCCAAACGGCTTGCCTAAACTCTTTATGAGGAAGTCGGAAGATCATCTCTGAGTAACTGCTACTCTTCTCGATCAGTGTTGATGCCGATAATGTACCCTCGCTCGACAAATACGCCACCCATGTCATAAAGTCATTTGCTTGCGTTGAGATCCATTTAGGCTCTCCCGAACACCAGTCCACTGTCATATCGTAAACTCCCAACTGCTCGTTGGGACACGTGAGCATTTTCTTCCGATCACTTGAAGGCATCGTACTGCCCTAGATGCGACCCTGGTCTTCCTGCTGACGGCCACTTCGCTGCTGACAGCGGCGGCCTTGGTCTCCCTGCTGACGGCGGTGACCCTGGTCTTCCTTGTGATGGTGGCGGACCCGGACTTCCTGGACCACAAAATTTCGTCCTGAGCAGCTTTGATTATCGAGCTCCGATCCCCATAGCGAAAACAAGTCAGAAAGGTTAGAATTCGATACTTATTTTAAGACCGAAGAGTAAAAATATAGACCCTGGTGAAGTTAAAACCCGCGATACGACTCACCGGTGGGACCGTTAAATCAATCTCAAGTCTCAACGGTGTTTCTTTTACGATAAAACTAGTGTTCGAGCTCCATTGGAGATGCTCTAAATGGCTAAGCGGGCCCCCTAAAGCGTAGCGCATTGGCGTTTTTCAGCACTGAATTTTGATGTAAACAAGGGAGTGGGGCGAGGACATGAGCGACCCCCGGCGGTGTCTCCAGCCTTTCTCACTCGATATATTTGGCCAGCCGCAGATGCTGCGGCTGCGAAGCAGGCACAGGAGATGCCCGTGTCCAGCATTAAACACAAAAGTACGAAGAAACTTACTATCTAGGTTTGTGCTCCGATAGATATTATTTTTGTCGGCAGCAAGTAGATAATTTTGCTAGGATTGTGATTGGTCAGAAAATAAATCGTCGACCTGCATCAAAAACGCACGCAGTTTGGCGCGTAATTCGTTCCAGTAAGCCTGCACTCGCCTGTAGGTTAGAGTTCGAACTGCCGGTAAGCCAATATCCAGAGCTTTCCCGGGCAACGCACGGCATTAGTGCGATTCGTACAATTAAGGTGATTTTAGGGCGTTGTTCTTTTGACCGCGTGTCGCCAATCTACATCGTTTAGCAGCCACCAATGTTTTTTTAAGACATGCGGCAAACGCCAATTGGCTGCAGGATGCACCAATAAAATCTCTTCCTTGTTCTAGTCCCCGGATTGGTTAATATAATAACCAATAGCAGGCAGTGAATGAGATTGATGTTGCTAGATTGCTTCTAATTGTTGCCCCCTACCAGGGCATCGGTCTCATAAATGAATTTGCCGGCTCCAGAGCGCAATGCTCCGCGGTCAAAATAACGTGCGTGCCAAATTTCTCGGCCCACAGGCCTCTACAGGCGATTTCCTTGCGGCTGTGAGCACCGCATGAAAGCTGACTGAGACAGCCAATGATCGCCCTACACCTTGGCTACCGTATATATATTTTAATTTCCAATTTTTTCCTGTCGTTGTACATAAGGGGGTTTCAAAGTACACATTAATAGGTTCATTTTTTGACAAAAATCAGACTAATCTTTCAGCCAACAGTACCAACACTTAAGTATTGAAACGCCCTAAAAATTAGATTCCCACTAAGCTCGACGCTATCTCCAGACGACGAATAAACCGCCCCCCCCCGCGCAAGTTCGTCGGCACCAGCAAGTCCTCGCCGCCGCCAACAAGATCAGGGCTGCCGCCGCTGCCAGCAGCGAGGTGGTCGTCAGCAAGTCCGGGTCCGCCGCCGCCAGCAGCAAGTCCGGGTCCACCACCGCCAGCAGGAAGTCCGGGTCCGCCACCACCACAAGGAAGACCAGGGCCGCCGCCGTCAGCAGCAAGACCAGGGCCGCCGCCGCCAGCCAATGGTTTAGTTAAGTCGGCGAATACACCCTCCCGGTGGGGAGCTGTCCTGTCAACGCCGACTTATTTTAATTTTCGTGGTCTTAAGGGGCTCGATAGGACCGAACAATAAGTCCTACCGCTGGATATGCACTTAGGGACACGTGTGGTTTTTACTCTATTGTTACTCCAAAGTCGTTTGATTGTAACTCTAGTGTTACTCCATTGTCATGTTGCGCGAATGTCGTTCTTCACCGGATTCACCCATGTTGACAGAGGTTTTCAGCAATTGTTAAGTATTTGGCCCGTTTAGAGCAGATCTTACTAATATCGAATTATCACAAAATTACACAAGTATCCAAAAATGTGTTTATACAGGATCCACGAGGGGTCTCGAACCCACCTAAGACTCTGGATATAAATTTCCAGGGAACACAGTTCACATCAACTACACCAATATTGGTTGATTGCCACTCAGCAGCATCTTTCACACACGCATCCACACCACCAATCATCCTACCAGCACTTAAAATGAGCGGCAAGCACCAAACACGGTGCTAGCCAATGGGATCATCTAAAATGTATGATTTTAGCCAATGGAAGTGCGCTCGTACGACCCAAACACCGCAGGTGCTAGCTCGAACGACACTTTGGTTTTCTTAGCCCGCCGCACACATTTATCTGCCGCTCACGCCACCTTCACGCATCCATGCCCCGCACCAAGATGACCTTGGTCCTTCTCGCTAGAGACCTCTCCCTATACGACAGCGACATGCTCCTGGAATCGTTGAAGGACTACGTTGTCAGCAAGAGTGGCCTATCACCGTGCTCGTTGTGCACCGAGCCGACTCCACACAATATGCGCACGAGGCTGCTGACGTGCAAGTGCAAGGCTTGCAAGACCGTGGCCCCATACGCACATTGCCCGTGGAAGGGGAAGGCGCAGACCTGCATCCTGTCAAACGTGGTGAGGATATCAGAGGCGAGCCAGCATGTTTCGCCACTTCGCCCGCCCCGCGAAGCTCGTCTGACGGAGGAAATGAAGGCTTTTGCTCGTGACATGTGCACCTACAACCACAAGCATATGAGCATCTACAACGGAATCATCCGGCGATTCCAAGTTTCTGAGGCCGCAATGTCTAAGCTGGCGACCGTGCAGCGTTTTGTACAGCACTATCGCCACGCGCACCTAGGCGGGAGTGATTTTCTCGACGACGTGGCGGCGAAGGTTTGGGAGCATGCGTACCAAGGCGATGAAGAGTCCTCGAAGCCTTTCACATTCACTTGGCGTTCCGACGCTAACGGGAACCCCATCGTAGGCCGCGGTTCTGACGCGGAAGCGTTCATAGTGGGCATGTCGTCCAAGCAGCTACTACACCGCCTCGACCGCGACCCGTCAGCGCACGTACTCCACCTGGACGCTACCTACAAGTTAAGCCAGGTGGAGTACCCGATCATGGTGGTTGGGGTCTCGGACTGCATGAGCTCCTTCCACTTGGTGGCATTTTTCATAATGTCACAGCAAACCCAGCACCATTTTGCCGAGGCGCTAGCTATGCTTCGAAGAATGTATACCATGGTGACGAACAAGCAGCTGTCGACCCGCTTCGTCATGGCTGACGCTGATATAGCTCAGCGAAATGCTGTGGACTCAGTACTCGGGGTGACAACGCCATTGTCAATCTGATGTGCTACTTCCCCGTTGCTGCCAAGATCTACAAACCTACGCGAGGCGTCCCGATTGTACTCGCTGCTCGAGTCGCTCGTGATCTCGCAGACATGCACTACACTACATCTGCTACCAAGTTCGAGAGCACCAAAGCCCGCTGCTTGAAAGAGTGGCAGGAGCTCCCACAGCTAAGCGCGTTCGCGAGCTACTTTTCCTCGGTATGGCTGAACTCTCCGTTCCACCGCTGGCAGGCCTTCCATACTCCGCTCGGGTTCGCCGCAACGAACAACCCTGTCGAGCAATTCAAGCGTGACTACGCGCTTCGATCCCGCCTCAAGATGGGTCGACCAGCTACTGCTCTGCGTGCGAACGGAAGCAGTTCGGAGCCGCCCGTTCGCTACGAAGATTTAACCTCGCCCTGATATGCTGCGTCGTGTACGCGAGATGACCAAGGCCAAGTTGATCCGAGAGGTAACGCCCATGAAGATCTCCATTGACTTCTTGACCGGCACGGGACCGCAAGCTGCTGCTACATTGACGCTGCACGTGGTGTCCGACCAGATCGAACGCGTGTATGACGCGTAGGACCGACGAACCAAGGAGGCGCTTCCTGTGACCGCATGCCTCTCCGCGCAAAAGGCCAGAATGGAGACTGCAGGCATGCCAGGCACTGGCTGGGAGGTTGACATCACAGCCCAGAAGTGCGGCTGCCGCATATTCCTGAAGGTCGGCTGCTGCATTTACCTCATCCACGGTCTCTCAGTGAGAGACCAGCTCGATCTTTTCGGTCGCACACGCCTCGTCTGCCGTGGCCGCAACAGAGCTAGCTGCGAACAATGCGCGCAACAAGTGGCTGGACGACCTGCAAACACTAGAGTTAGTGTAGGAGAAAACTAAATGGGGGTTAAGTCAATGACATGCGAAAACGATAAGTGTTTTACTTACTATGAAGGCTTGTGCAGTCCCCACCCACCCACCCACCGATCCGCCGACGAGGCATGTGCTAGCCACACGCCACCCACCAGCGCGCAACAAATTGCGGTTGTAGCACGTGGCAACCAGTAGTACGTGGCCGTTATGTTTATGGTTTCGCCCGCCGATTTTTCTTGCGCGGGGAGCGGGACGAGCCCTTGCCTAGCAGCCCCGATCACTTGAGGATTGCATGCAGGACATGGGCTGGCTGTAAATGGTCTCCGGGTGTAGCGGCACGCCGCGCGAGCCCACGCCGAAGTCGTAGACCGTGGTCTTCATGTAGCTTTTGGACGCCGAGAAGATGTCGAAGTTCGGCTTGGCCGAGGGCCACAGCGTCTTGTCCTCCCCCCACCTCGATGTCCTCCTACTGCTCCTGTTCGGCCGAGGACGCGAGCGACAGCACGTCCAGTTGCGCATCAGCGGCGTCCTCCTCGTGGCGCTTTTTTTGCGCGACCAGCAGCTCCGCCAGGCCAGGCAGCACCATCAGGCGTGACACCTTCCCAGGCGAGCCATGCGCGCGGCGTCCTCCTCGTCGCTTGAGCGGTGCATCAGGCGCTCCACCGCGTATTGACTGCGGGATACTTGGCTCTTGCCGGCAACTGGGGTAATACGGCCTCTGGGTACAGTCCGGATAAAGTGGTACATGTGCATGGTGTGGCACACGCACATCACAGTGAGGTGAAGGTGACTGGTTGTGTCAATGTCTCAGCACAAATCTGGGTAAAATTCGACATTCGTTGGTGCTGACCTGCTAATTCAAAGGTGTTTTTCGTATCTTGTCGGTCAAAATCCCCCAGTCTCCTTTCTTAGAGCTACTGCTCAAGCCTCTGGTCGAAAGCTCAACCCAGACATCAGCCACGGCGAACGACCGGCGGCCCCCCCCCCGCAATACCGTAGCGCAATGGCTAGAGCGCAGGGCTCCGTCCCTGATGTGTTCGTTTGAATCGGGTCGGTATTATCGATCTAGATTATGTCCTGCCGGTGCTGCTGCTACGTCGCGCTGCTGCGTCGTGCTGCCGCTGCGTGTGTGTGGACCGCTGTCGTGAGTGTTACGTGTGCATGTGCGTGTTGACGGCGCCTGTTGTTGCTATGTGTACTGTAGTAATGGCGCCGCATGTTGTTATCAAATTCAATGTGTAATATGTATATATGGATGCTCTAACAACGCGTTTAGACATGACCTGCAAAGGCCAGAATGTCTTGGGTGTCTGTAGGAGCCGGGGCCGGCTGCGTCCGATGGTAAGCAGGCGCTTGTACCAGTAATGTGCTCGTCCAAGACACCAGCTTTGTGTAGAGGGCGTAGCGCATGCAGCACGCTGCCGGCCTCCTTCGCGTTGACCCCTTGAGCTGTCAAGAACTGAAGTACGACCTTCTCCACACGCAAGCCGACTTCGAGGACCTGGTCCTTGTAGCTGTCGCACTTGTTGTTGTGTTGAAGGACGAAACCATCGACGATGAAGATCTTCATGAAGGCGATGGTGTACTAGAACTTTTTTTTTCCTGCCGGTCAGGGCAGTCCTAGATGCGAGGCACTCGAGTGTAGCACTCAAACCAAGCTGCGAGCAGGTGAGTTACCGGCTTCTTCCTGAGCGTGGGCTTGGGTTCTTGATCTGACGTTGATTCTACTTGTTTCGCTTCAGCGCTTGTTGGTTTGTAAGTAGTCTTCAGTAAGGTGGCCTCGACGATAGCCACGCGAGCGGTCAAAGCTGTATTGGTGGCGATAAGCTCTTCAATAACAGCGAGAAGATGATACTGATGGCGACCTTGGTATTGGTGTTTGGTTGTGTCTTGAACTGGGGTTAGAGCAGGCAGACTGCTGGAATTGTGCAGCGCGACCGACCATGCAAGCAAGTCAGAGAGCGGGGTATCTGCAGCAACCATGCATTCTTCCACACGGGTGACAATAGGAGCCGTAGATGCGAGCTTCATCAACTGCGGGTAGGTGTGCAGGTGCTGAATAGGAAGTGTGCCAGTCGATCTTGAGTCCCATCATTCAGCGCACCGACGTCAAGAAAGAAAGGGGCTGCATCCACCTGCCTCCCGCTCAGCACTCGCGTGACCTTCCGGTCTCTCGTCATGTTTTGTACACGTAGGCAAAACCTGTGTTGATCTTGCTCATGTCCCAAGCACCTCGGTCGAAGATCAACTGCGCAGCAAGCCGATCATTGCAGTTTGCATGTTGATCACCGCCGCGTCGGAACGAGTGAGAGGTCAAATCAGTTATGGCTCCGGCAGGTTCCGCAACGCGCTTGAGCAGTCGCCTGACGTACGCCTGTACACCGTCCTCGCCTCGTGTCGTCTCTCGGGTCTTCGTTGGTGTCGTTGAGTTGCTCACTTGCGCGTCTTTTCTCGTAGGCGATGAGCTGGGTAGATCGAGCGTCGCGAGCGTGGATGGGGGGGGTAGGTGCAGAGGTCATCAAGGCGACGCTAAGCGAAGCAGGTTTAACGGCAAGCAGTTCGTTGAGCCGTACGCCAGGCTGGAGAGGCTCCTCGCTTGCTGTCACAAGCTCCGGGATATTGCTGAGCAAGGCCGAGCAGGGAGCGGACTGCAACACAAGCGCCATAACGAGTGAGTAAAGCGGACACGTGACGAAAGCTTCCGTCAGGCACCAGCGTGAGCCCTTGCTCTTCAGCCGTTCTTCACACGAAGCAGCCGCAGGTAGAAGACGCCGTATGCAGATACTGATACGTGTTGCTTCCGCAGGTAGCCCAGATCGGAGGAACGTCCAAATCAGTGCTACATCAGCCATGCCAACGCAGCATCTTGGTAGTCAGAGTTGGTGCGTGCTGTACTATACACAGCGAATTAGAGAATCTAAATCACCTTTAGTACCTTATTCACGAGCCCCCCCCCTTCACCCGTTTCAAGCAGTGTTTGTCTAGAGTTTTTCCTTGTTTTAACGAGATCATCTCCGTTGGTAAACGAAGACGTGGGAACGCGCCAAACAGTCACAACTTCACATTGCGATAGTTCGACATCGCAGTATTGCGAGCAAGTCTTCCTTTCTTACCATCATTAGTGGCCAGATAGTAGCCGAACCGGTCCATTGTGGCGGTCAAACGTTTGCCGGAGGGGTCTTTGATAATACTAGCACGGAAAGCTCCATGCTAACATCCTCGTCCTCCAGCATTCGAACAAAAGCGCTAATTGCCGTCGTACGAGCCTTCTGTGTTAGCGGACACAAACACGGAGAGGCCCATGGTTCCTACAGTGTTTCTTCTGTTTTTGCCGTGTAAAGACGAGTAGCTGACAGCTAGTGTCCCCCACCCTAAACTATCTGCATCCTACACTAGGATTGGTGCCTAATTGTCGGAACTGCGAGGATATTTGAAAACAATAACTTGCTTTTTGTATTGTGATATCCATTTTTTCACATTCCGACAAATATTTGTCGGACATACAGACCTAATGCATACTATTGGCTGAAATGAGGCTTACGAAGTGCTCTGATTGACTCAGATGCATATCATAGTGGCCGGTCCACAATCTCTCAATCCCATCTGTCGGAAAGATGCGTATATTCATCCATACCAAAAAATATCCGACCTCCGATAGGCTCCGACTCGAACAGAGATAGTACTATTTTATGTAAAACCAATGTCGATTATGTAAAGTTGTGTTAGCGATTAGAGGATCTAAATAGAGATGTGTGAACCCAGAGGCTGTGCTAGGGGGAGGGTTGTAGCGAGTTTATAGGCGGAGCCACAGACTCTAAAACGGCCTATTGGCTGAGAAAACAGGCAAAAACTAAAATATGCATATTTTACGCTCGGAGCGATGTGCAGCTCCGATGCAAATTCAGTAATGAGGGCCCAACTGGAGACACGGGGCCCACTAATAGAAACAACCCGCTTTTTCGACAGCTTTTACGCGTAATTACTCGCTGAGGCACCAGCACGAGGGTACAACCTCAAAGGTGAGGGTTTTCAACAACGACTGGCATGTAGTGCCACACAAGGAAGCACAGCGTCATTCTTTTTCTTTTCTCAAAAGGCGCAAGTCGCCTACACCCCATCACGTTTCCCAATGACACTATTTACGGTTAACTACATATGTGTATACCTGCATGTATGTACAATGTGCTGCCACCTCTGCTGTCTATGCGCGGTGCGCTAGCTTGTATTGAGGTTAACTTTACTGTTCCGCAAGGAGGTTAAGCTTGGTGTTCAATGCTGTACTCAGGTTGCATGTTTGTGAACTCTGTGATGAGGACTGTTCCATTTGGAGGTTAAGCTTAGTGTTTGGTCAGTGCTAACATTGTATATCTCGCTCCTTTAAACTCCTAAGCATGTTATACACCCGGTGTTTGTCCCTACAGCTTATCCTTCCGTGTTGTTGAGTGTGTTGTCATTCTACAGCCTCGTCTTCGAAGAAGGTCTTGCTGACGAGAAGACGGCGCTCCTTCTCAATGGCGGCAACTACCTTCTGGTGCAGGTGCTCCTCTGGCTCCCAAGTGGGTTCCCAGTCAACCAAGTAGTAAGTAATCTTCTTCTCGCGCTTCCAATTAACGATCTTGCGGATGTAGTGCGCCGGCTCGCCCTTCAGGTTGTCATCGGCGCTCCACTCCTCGTCGCCCGAGTCTTCATCATTCACAGGTGCAGGAGGAGCGAGCCACTCGCGCACATCTTCAAGGCTGACCCTGCGCTTCTTCGTTTCAGCGAGCGCGGTGATGTTGACTTGGATTGCTTCCGGGAGAAGACTAGCAGAGGCGACCGTCGTGCTCATGGCCAGGCGCAAGTGACGAATGACCTCGTTGCTCACTCGAATCTTGGATGTCTTGCTTGCAGTGATGCTCCGAGTCTTGAACTCCTTCGCGGAGCTGACGGCATTCTTTGTAGGCTTGGGCGCGGGCATGACGGCAGTGTTGAGCGTGGTGGAGAGTTGAAAGAATAGTGGGAAGCGCTAGACGAGGATCAAGACAAGACAAGCGGTAATGAATGGATTGGACATCACAGTTAAATTCATGCGTGATTACGGGGTGGGAATTTCCTAAAGGATGTTGGCAGGCGCAGGGTCACCAATGCGACCTGCGGCTTGAAGCTGATTGTAGCGTCGGACGAGAGCGTTGAAATGGCCAGTTTTGTAAAGCTTGCGCATGGACTTGAGGACGTTCTGAGCTCCGCGAGCATTGATATTGTGCTCACTCAGAAACGATAGCAGCTCCTTTTCAGCGGTTGCTCCAAGCTCCAGGACGTCATCTCGATACTGCAGCGACTTCCCGTCAAGCACAAAGCCTTCGCCAAGGAAGAGCTTTATAAACGCGACGACCAGCTTGGTGTTCGACCTCTTTTGCTTCGTCGCTGCGTCGGTCGAGCTCCACATCAGCGGCTCTTGGGCATAGCACGAGAACCAGGCATCCTCCAGGCTGGTAGCTGTCGAGGTACGTCGTCACTTTACTGGGTGTTCACCGTTACCTGCATCCTCAGTTGCGTCATCTCCTGGTGGTGTCCGTTTGCTCCTAATGTAGATCTTAGTCTCCATGGTAGACAAGTGAGTATCCAGCTTCTGGTTGACTTGAATTAACTGCTCAATCAATGCTGCTTGGTGAAGAAATATGGGGTGGGTCGTGATATCAGTTGTGGGGTCAGTGGTCTTGGCGTTTTATGACTTGGTGATTGCGCAGGTGCCCAGATGCGACGACCATGCTAGCAGCTCACTGACACAGAAACCCTTCTCAATGGTGTACGCTTCCATGCGCTGGACCGCAAGGCCATATGGTGCAATCGACTTCAACACAGGATAGTGGCGCAGCAGATACGCCATTAGTATGTCGACTACTCGCGCATTCACATTGTACTGGGTGGTCTTCACTCTGAGTGAAGTGACGAAGAGCGCCGAAGCGACGGAGCGAGTTCTTGTCTGCGTGTCGGAGTCGAATCTATCCAACGAGAGAAGAGGAACCTTTGTTTCTGGGTCGCGGCTGCTCAAGACCCGAGCGATCTTGTGGTCTTCCGATGGTGTGTTGAAGACGTATGCAAACGCCTTGTTCGTCGCGGTCATGTTCCAAGCTCCGCGGTCGAAGATCCACTGCACACACCTGCTAGCTCCATTTGCATGTTGTGCCCCTCCCCGTCGGAATGAGTGAGATGTGTCGCCGAGCGCTTGACATCTCACTCACGACGCGGTTGAGGTAGCTGTGGATACCGGGTGCAGTATCAGGTGACTTGTCTTCATCGGGACGCTTGGTTTCGGCGTGACTTGGGAGAACGGTCTCAGGGTGGTCCATCAAATCGATAAGCGCCGTGGCTGGTGTAAGCGCGGCTTGGGAAGACGTGTGTTGCTCCGGTAGTTGACTCAGCAGCGCTGACGTCGGCGACGTCTGGGTTATCAACGCGAGTGCAAGGGGCAGGTGGAAAATTCGTCGTCAGGGAACAGCGAGAGGCCTTGCTCTTCAGACGTCTTCACGCGGATGAATCGCACGAAGAAGATATCACCCGAGCCAATGGAGAGATTCGCCTTAAGGAGCAGGGTAAGGTTCGATGCACGTCCGAAGAGATACCAGAGCAGGCACAGCAGGGCTGCATCCTGGTAGTCAGCGGTGGAACAGCAGTCGAATAAACGTGCATCATCATCTTCTTGAGGGCCTTCTTCGTGTATGCAGGGGCCTTGTTGACGAAATCTCCTGACTCTCGCTTCGTACAATAGCGCTCAAGAACTTGTTCTTTCTTGAGCAGAGTCTTGTGTGGTGAGGTGCCTTCCCATAATCCCAGAATAAGATTCCCAGATCCCAGTATATCACCGGAATCCCAGAACCCAGTCCCTTGATCCCAGAATCACTCGACTCTCGGATGAGCCGAGCGGGTGTGTGCGCCTCGCCTTGCAAATCCCTTGACCGGTTCTTGACTACGGATACGCTGTGGGCCCAGACGCGGGTCGGTCACACCAGCTGCTGCTTGATCCCAGAAGTTCCCAGACACTACCCGGGCGGAGGTGGCTCTCGCTCGGTAGGTCCCAGTCTGCACGCGTTGATCCGAACTCGAAATGCCCCCGAGTTTTCTTGTTATATATCACACGCGACTTCTCACACACACGCTCTTGTCCACTTCTCTTCTCAGGCCTTGGACACAGGCCGTACCAGCCTCCACCTTCCGCGACTCCGGCTTCGAGTCGACTCAGTCACTTCACTTCCGCCGCGGTTTAGACTGAGAACCGCTTTCCGGGACCTTCACTTGCTCCTCGGTCCAGAGGGTCCAAGCGTTTTGACTCGGGTTAGAGCCTGTCCTTGATCGGGGTTCTTCTTTTGCACCCCGGGACTCCCGCGCACCACGCCGACTTGGGCGGCGAAACAGCAGGTCCGAGAACCACTATCCCGGTTGCCTGTACCACACGAACCACCAGCAACACTAAGAACCACTATCCCAGTAGTCGCTGCCACGAAACCTCAGCGCCGGTCACCTCCGACGCGAAAATATGAAGTACCACTGGAGACCAGACCGAAGACCGACGACCAGCGAGTAGGAACACGAAATAACAACGCCAGAACAGCAGGAGCCGAAATAACTTGGTTAACGGGCTTGAATTTTATTGGATGGACGAATTACACTGTCGGGCACTTGATCATTGCGCTGCTTGAGCACTTTGCGAATCCACGGCACTCACTTGCGTCGTTCGGGGCAAATCGAACTCTGATTGAATCTTTACACATGCAAACGGAGGCCTACCGCGCCAGGGCGCCCCTTCGCACTAATAGCTACAAACTTAGTGAGCTGAATGACGAGCGGCCAGCATTCCCATCCCAGGATTGGCTGAAATCGTGGGTTCAACTTGGTGTCTGGCACGTAATCCGTGACTTGAGCAAACCCGGGTCGCTCATTGGCTCGAAGATGTGAGGTCATCGAATCTCGGCTGGGGTGCCTAACCTGATTTGCACCCATCGCGACCGGTTCCAAACGGCATTCCACGCGAGGGGTCGCATTCACCGAAGATCTTAAATGAGACCCAAATGACATCTCTGACACATCTGCGTCACCCATACACCATGGTCACACCACACACTGGGATCCGAGTGAACACACTGGGATTCCCCTAGTGACTCTGGGATCTGCGATAGCCGGTGCACCGGTGCCATGCGCACAGCACACACTGGGAATCCGAGTGAACACACTGGGACTCCCCGGGCGGCTCTGGAGTCTGCGACAGACAGCTCATCGGTGTCGTGTGTCTCGGCACCATCCTGGGATCCGTCGACATGGTCTGGAATCATCTTCGGCCGCCCGAGTCCCAGAAGTAATACTGGGATCCGAGAAACCAAACTGGGATCGGGTGTCGAAACTGGGACCGGCCATCACAACGTCAGATGCTTCTCTATGCGGCGCATCCCAGAACATCAATGGCTTCCATCGAAACGTCCAACAGGAGCGGCACACAACGTGCGCAACGGGTCTCGAAACCGGGATCCGGGAGTGATAGGTAGCGACCACTACGCTTGCACCTTGCTAGGCCAACCAGTTCCAGAAACAGCTCCCCACAGCAGTGTTGTTCACATCCGGGGGTGGGCGACAGGTCATAGACATCCGAGTGATGGGTTGCAGCGGAGAATTTTAGTCAACCTTATCACAACCGTCCCTTATTTCCACTTGATCCAAAGAGACCTTTCTCGAGTTGGTTTCAAGCGTAAATAACTCAAGGATGTCGGTGACCGTCTCGTCCCAGTCCCGTCAGCGTTTGTCTCAACTTTCGGCTCTGGTTTCCAATTACTTCCCAAACCGCGAGGAACCCCGCAGCAGTCATGTGCTGCTCGCAAGCCTCCTGCCTCGCCATGTCAAGCTCGCGCGCCTGCCAAGCGCCGCGAGCACTTCCTCATTGCGTCCAGTGCCTCCGCCAGACACCGTTGGTAATATCAAGCGGCGTCTTCAGACCGCGAACGGACTTCTAGCGACACTACACGTCTCCACGCGGGGAGTGATGAGCTACCAGCAAGCTCTGGCGGCGGCGACAAGGAGGGCGAGCACTGACACCTCGCGAGGCACTTCTCAAGCGATGCGAGGGCGCGTGACGACTTGTGCGAACAACTCAAGCACATCTGGCGCCTCGACCAGCGCTGCGTCAGATGAGAACACAAGCGCAGCGCCCACTTCTACGACATCCATGCTGGCAACTTTGACGCCGTTGCCAGCGCTGCCAGTCGCAACGAGCTTGCTGCCGTATTCAACTCGCGCGGACGTCAAGGGCTTCGGGTACCACCTTATCATCTCCAGCACTTCTGTGAGGGGCTGGTGATGACCAAGCGGCTTCTTCGGGCTACGCACAGGCTTCTGTAGACACCACGCACACTCTCTCGGGGGGCAGCACGTCGTCAGCAAGCATCAGTGGCGACAACAAGGGTAGCGCTGGTGTCGACGCGCCGCAAGACGCTTCTTCTGCGATTGGAGGCGATTTGTCGACACCTACGGACGGATCCAGCGCGTCCAGCACATCGATCACTCGAGAAAAGAAATACAACAAGCTCATTGTCCATCTCTACGATCTCTTCGTCGCCCATTTGAACAGGATACTGGTGGCGCAATGTTTTTGGTCTCGATCTCAGTTTTGACTTAGGAAATCTCCATCGTAATTCATCCGCACAAATAATACTCACAAAACACAAACACAGTTCAATTCCGAAGACACTCTACTGAGCGCTAGGTTCAGGGGGGGCATCTCCAGATTGCATAACTCGGAACCGTGACTTCGCTCTGGCACTCTTGGTGAAGTCATACAATAGCGCTCCACAGTTCAACTGGGACAGGTAACCACTCGGAATCCGAGTAGCCCTTCCACTTGACCAAGTATTCTCGGACTCGCTTCGAAGTTCGAGTCCGCTTGATTCAGCGAATGTCCTGGGTCACCTCTACCTCGTACACGTCCCGGTCTTCATCGGGCTCAAAGACATCTTCGGGTAACAAAGCCGCATCGAGATCATCCTCTTCCGCAACTTCGACCTCATCAGTAAGTCGATCCGGGAAAAGGGCACGCGGTTTCAACCGGCTCACATGGACCCAATATTCCCGGGTGAGGGACCCGGATTCGGGGGTGCACCCTTGGCTGTCACACAGTCGACGCACTCTTTCACGAAACGCTCCGCATCGGCATACATTCCGAGCCAGTAATACTCCCGGCGCAAACGCTCGAAGATCCGGGTAATTCCTTGATGGCCTCCTTGGAAGTCCTCGTGACACAGATGTAACAGGTCTTCTCGGAGCCCAGCAGGAACTACCAATCTCGGATTCTCAGCAGCATCCCGGGGTCTGCCAGGTGTTGGACGACTCAGATAATACAGTGCACCACGTGAGTCAAGAACGAACTCATTCGCTATCTTCGCCGCATCCTCAGCTTCCGCGGACGACAACTCTTCCAGATCGCCTTTCAGGAAATCCCGGAGTCTCTTCGTCCAAGGTTCAGCTTGTTGCTGGGCTAAGCTGCGTCACCATCTCTCAGTGATATGCTCAACTGGAGTCGCAGCTTCAGGTGCGTAGTCCCCAGTTTGTTGTTCTGGGATCCCAGAGACTCCTTCGTTGACGTCCCTGTCGTCATCTTATTGACATTCTCAGGGCAATTTTAACGCCTTGGGTCCGAGTTTGACTTCGAATAACCATGAAAATCCGTGCTTTGGGTGTAAAAGGTACTGCTGCTTCCGATATGGATATGGGCTCAGGTACCGTGTCCGCTTCGATTCTGGTTTTGGGATCCGAGTTCGGCTCAGGAGAAGCTAACTGGGATGCTTCTTCGTCACCCGAGAAATCAACCCCCAGTCGCACACACCGTTGTGGTGAGGTGCGGGCAACTTCCCAGTGTCCAGAATATACCTTGAGCTAAACTTGAATCAGCAAACCTTGGGTCTAAGCTCAGAGGGGCTCAGAGTCTTAGAGTCTCAGCTGAATGACCTCAGCTGGACCCGACGAAGACTCAGTCGACACCTCTGAACTCGGACGCTTGGCTTGACGCGGCGTGTGCGCCTCCCTTGCGATCCCCTTGAAGGTTCTTGCTGGGGCTACGCTTTGGGCCCAGACGTCAGCCAACCACGTCCACTTGTTCCTTGTCCAGTCGTCCTTGGATATTCTCCAAACGAAGCCGGCTCCCCGCTCAACAGGCCTTCGCTCGCACGTGTCTTGACCCGATTTGTCCCGGGGTTTTCTTTATGTATACACGACTCCACACGCACTTGTCTGCTTCTTCCGAGACTGCAGACCCAGTCTCCCTTGCTTCTCCTCTTCCTCCAGGCGGCTCCAGCTGAGAGCCGCGTACACAGGTCTTCACTCGCCCCCCCCCCCGACCTAGGGTGGCTCCGAGAGTTGGCTCGAGCTGAGCCGGTCTTGATCCAGGGTTCTCGCCTCTGCGCCCTGGGACTTCCGCGCACCACGTCTTGACGTAGACGACACGGCCGAGCGGGGAACCACTATCCCAGGCTCAGCGCCACACGAAATCCTCCCAACAGCACTGAGAACCACTATCCCAGATGCTGCTCTGCCGAAACCTCAGAGTAGATCACCTTCTACCCGAAAATATGAAATACACGCTGAGTGCAGCCGCCTAGTTCGACCTGTCGACGTGTAATGAAATGAAATAGCCAAGTGAGTACCCCTTCACACCGAGGTACACCCACAAGGTCTATATGGGGCTTGAGTTTTGGTTGAGTCTCTTCTTAGACGCCCTCTTCCGCAGCAACACACTTAACGCTGTGGCCTTCGGGGCAAATTCGATTCTGATTAATACTTTACACATGCAAACAAAGACCTGTCAAGGGGGGGCGCTCGGCTTCCTTCGGAGCGCACCCAAATAAAGACAGAAAGATATTATGGCGAGCGGCCCGCAGTCCCCTTGGCGTGCGGCTCTTCAGCGTTGTCCTAGCTTTCAGGGACTTGCGGTGCTCAGCGTCTCCACTTGGATCTGAGCTCAGCGATTGGCTGAGCCTCGTTAAAGTCACTCATGGCGTCAGCAATCTCGTGATCACATGTCAGCAAGTTTCTGATCACATGTCGGCAGACCCGTGATTATCCCTCACTCCACGCTCCTGATTGGTCGAAGAGTGCGCGTCACGGGGATGAGACAGTGCGTTATATGGGTTCGGACATGGGTCGAGCCTAATTTGCGGTTAGTAATCATCTGATGACCGCCTCTTCGCAGCGGCTGTTCCCGGCGCCCCATCACTCACACCACTTCTGAGCCTCTGAGCTTTTGTCGAGTCGCCAATTGAAGTGCCTCCAAGCGTCCACCACCACCATACTGAGTCCTCATGGACTGAGAGAGACTCCGCTGAGCTTCGAAAGACTCAGAGTGTCCTTCAATGTCCACCTCTGAGAGTTAACGGGACTTTGCTGAGGGTCCGGTGACTCAGCGAACTATTTTCCGCTGAGCTGTCAGTCATGGTGGGGACGAGTCGGCGGAGTCGAGTTGTCACATAACCAGCTGGCCGCATTTCCTCCAATTACCATCCATTTTGATGGGTGCGGAGAAGGTACGGCGGCCGAGCGAAAGGTCTGCTGGGCCTGAGATTCGAGCGTACCTCGTCACAACCGTCCCTTATGAGACCCGGGGTCAACGAGTTCAACTGCGACTTGATCTCGGCTCTCATAATCGAGGATGCCGTCAATCGCCCCGTCCTGTCCCCGTCAACTTTTGCCGAATCTGTGGGTCATTCTCCCTCAACACTCAGCGACTTCACAGCTCAGACGGCAAACACACTCGCAGTTCAACCGCGCTGTGCCCAAGTTCATGTCTGACAACGTCGTCACCGCATCGCAGCTCACGGCCTCTTCCTCCGGCAACGGCGGGCAAGGACCGAAGCTGCAAGACACTCCTGTGGCTCTCGTAGCGCCCGTCCAAGCTACCACCTCCGCGGATACCACACAAATCGGCGTCAACGCGTCAGGGGTGACATCTACAGACATGGGCAGCTCTGCCAGCGTGTCCACCACATCCAACGCACCTGCGGCAGTCTCCACTAGCTCGTCTACCACCACTTCAGGATCCAGTAGCGCTAGCACCACATCGAGTGGAGCGGGGATGTCTCTCACACTGCCGGCGGCCACCAGTACGCCACTGGCGGTGTCGGAGACTTCTGCGCCGCTCACTCCGATGCCCGCTGCGCTTCTGCAATTGGCAGCTGCCGCTGGTGGAAGCACCGCCACTCCGCTCGTCACTTCCACATTGCAGACGGCTTCAACGGTGCAGTACACACCTGCATTGGGTGTCCTGACGCGACCCGTGCCCGGGCTTGGTACAGGCACACTGCCTGCACGTGCAGTCGCCCAAGTACCGGCTTCCATCTTCGACATTCGTCGCGGAGAGACGCTGGTAGGGATGCCAGACGGCCTCGCGCATTCGGTCCCAGTACCTCATTTCTCAGAGGACGTGTTGGCTAGATTGAGTGCTCTCGGTGGCGTAGATGCCGCTTCCGAACTCCTTCAGGCGAATCCACTTCGGCCGGCCAACTTCTCGGACGCACACGTTCGTTTGGCCGCTGAGCGGGAGATGCTGGCGCTGGACCGATCCTACGGCGTGGAAGGCTTCGCTTCTCGTGTTATGAATACTACGCGCTTGTTGCAGCTAGCCACTCAACTCGTACTGACGTTGGAAGCTCAGCCAACTACTCATGCAGATTCTCGGGCGTTGGTCTCGTTGCTTCGGACTGAGTGTGCGGGCCTGGTGAGCGCATTAAACAAGAAGCGAGACGCGCATGCCGCAACTTCTCAGTCGCTGGTGAACGAACGTTCTCGGCCTCAGCCACCAGCGCAAACAGCTATCACGACAGCCGAGGCCGATGCCTTGAAGTCCGAAGTGAATATGCTGAGGAGCGTGGCTGGCCGGCTCAGCTCCGACCTGCAGGATCAGCTCCTGACAGTCACCAACAATTTCGCCGAGCTCCAAAGGAAACACAACACCACCCTTCAACACGTTGGGGGGTTGGAGGCTCAGCTGTTATCGGCCAGCATCTTTTCGCCAGACAAGCTGACGGACCTTTTTTACGCTGGTGGCTCGACGCTGGGGGGGCATTGGAAAAGACTCCACCAGTTATTGCAGCTTTTTCGGAGCGGATCTCCAATTCCTCCAGCTTTTCGGACCTCGATCCAAATCTCAGCGAGAGATGAGGACACAGATGACGTCGGCCCATATGTGTTGCAGGCCGACCCTCAAGCTCGTTCTCAGTCTGCTGGGTCTCAGTCGCCCGCTCCACCCGCGTCGAGCCCCGCTCAGCAAACGACTCCTCCTTCAGGCTCGTCAACCACGCTCAAGTCCACTATCTCGTTCCGAGATAAACCTGTTTGTCAGGCGCGTCGACTTTCTTTAACGGGGTCGCCTTCAAAAGGTAGGCCTTCACAGGGTGTTGGGGCCGGCCAATCTGATCCGGTGAACGCGATTGACTTAACTGGGTCTGGTCCAAGCACACCCCGAGGAACTCGCTTGATGCGACTATCCGACCGGTTGAGACTGCAATTTCGGCCCAGCATTCTCAGACAATTGAAAGTCCGCGCGTTGAAACGGTCTCCAGATCAAGTGACGATAACGTGTGCTCGACGCGCGGTCCCCGCCCCGTTCTCGTGGGACAAAATTCGAGCTGATGTGCGCGAGCTGCTGCTCGCTGGTCAGTCCTTCTGGGACGCCGTGGCGGAGGCGCGCAAGAATCACATGCTGCATAACCAGTTTGGCAAACGAGCCTTGGTTGACATGCTAGTCTCAGCGACGTACTGGCAGGCTTTGGATCGGACCCCGTGGATGAACTATGTCCCCGAAGGGTACTATCACGCCACTCAGGAGAGACTCGAAGATCCAGCAATGACCGAGATCCCAGAGCTCTGGGAGCCTCTGTCTACAAAGCCGGCACCTGGTTCACCCGACAGCAGCTTGGATTGGTTGCGTTCGTCTAACGACGATGAGGATGATGACAAGTTATTCGACTACGTCTTTAACGTTTTGGACACTCAGAAGTGACCACTTCAGAACCAATTCGACTGCGTCTTTAACGTATTGGATCGGTCACTTTTGCATATTCGGTCGGTCACTCGCTCACATGGCTTCCGAAGCGAGTGACCGCCTCAAACTTCAGAAGTGATCGCTTCAAAACCAATTCGACTGCGTCGAATTCGTTGTGGATCGGTCACTAGTAACCAGTGTAACCATGCAAAAGTATCCGATCGAACGTGTATTTTACTAAGTGACCGATTCAAAATATCCAGCCTTTATATATCGTGGAGCCCACCGCACAGACGAACGGCAGCTGCTGCGGGCGCACCGTGATGGACCGCCGCTGCCCGTTCGGCGCCCGTGGCAGCGAGATCGTTGCCTTGGCATACGCCTCCGTCGCGAAGAAGACGGGAAAGAGCTCGGGGTCGACGCCTGCGCGGATTGCCACCGCGTGCGGCCGCGGCACGCGCAAGATCGCCAACTCGGGCGGCCGGTCCGGTAGCCGCACGACCATGCGCGAGGCGCCGTCGCGCACGAGACGGAAGGTGGTGTCTGGGGGGGAGTGCACGTACTCCAGCGTGCCGAGGGTACCGTTGGCCACGCCCTTGATCGTCTCTACATTCTGCGTGACTTGGACGGCCATGCCGTCGATGAGGTCCAGGTACGGTGCGACGCGGCCAAACTTGCTGTCCGGGAGGATCATCACGTAGTGGATGTCGCTGCGGTTGAGCCCGTTCAATGCGCCCGTGAAGTTCGCGACATCCCGCACCGGCTGCGTGTCGATCGGCAGCAGCAACGCAGTCTCGGCCACAAACGCATTGTTCACGGCGAGGCGCGTCGCGTTCTCTGGAGTCACGAAGACCGAGCCGTGCGCGATCTGGGAGCGCAGCGTCGGCTGCGGCTGCATGGTCCACTGCCGTTCGTGCTCGAGCTCATTCTCGGCGCCTGTCTCCTCCTCCTGCCCGTGCGGTTGCTCCATGATTCTGCTGTTGATGAGGGCGATGAACGCCGGCATCCACTGTCCCAGCTGCGCGAGGCGGCAGCCCTCCCCCCACTCCGGGTCGCGCCGGAAGCGCCCGGATTCTTGGAGCATCACCACAGTCGAGAACTTGAGCCACAGGTCGAACCCTTCGATGTCCTTAGTGCTAGCAGTGGTCTTCGTGGACGGGTCAATGTAGATTGGATTTGCATTGACCGGCGGCATCTGGAGAAAGTCGCCACGAGAACACCATGTACGCCCCCCCCAGAACGGGACGTCCAGCACCTGGGTGTAGCGCCTTAGGAGCTTGTCGAGCCGCAGAAAGTCTGGCTTGCCCATCACCGACACCTCGACGATAACGAGTAGATCAATGGGGCCGAACCGCTTCGCCTAGATGGCGTGCTGGATGCGCATCAAGAAGCTCGCCAGCGTCCATCCGCCGATCAGCGTTGCCGCCTTCCCCGTTAGCGCCGCCTTCACGACCGAATCGTCCCGGTGCCAGCTTAAGCAAAAGGCATCGACGGCGTCGATGACGCGGCTCTTTCCAGTGCCCCCCCCCCCGGTCCGCCGAGGAACAGCAGCAGCTGGTCATTCTGAAGGCATGCGTCCAAGTTGGCAGCGGTGCGGTTGCAGCCGCCGTCGTTATCTTGCAGGCCAGCGAGCTCTTGGCGCAAGAAGCGGCGCAGGAGCGAGGTCGTGATCAGCGCGAACGCGGCGTCCAGGCGTTCATTGAGCGTGTACGCTCTGGAGACGTCCTGCACGGGTGCGTAGGGTCGGAGCGGCGGCGGTGAGCGCGGCGCATTGGGCGGCAGCGGCGACCACGCCGGCACGTCCTCGAGCGCATCGATGATGAGCGCGACAACCTCAGTCGGCCGCTCGTTGTAGTACTGCTGCGAGCGCTGTGGCTCGGACTCGTCGTTGGTCGTGTCGTTCACGAGCAGCTGCAGTTCGTCGAGCGGAAACTCGAGCGTCGCACCGCGGCTGCGCAGGTCCGCGTCCATGGTGGCTGTGCTGTGCGCGGCGGTGCCCAGTAAGTCGCGGTAGGCGTCGCTGGAGACCGATGATTCAGCGTTAGGAAATAAAGGCAAGGTCGGCGCGAGCGCCGATGCATCAGTGTTTTCGTCGTGGAGCTCAAGCTCGAGGTCGCTGTTGCCGTCGCCTTCGTCACAGTCGAACAGACGACCGAACGCGTCGGCACCACCAACTACTGGGTCCGCCTTGCTCGACGTCAAACGGTCGAGGGCGGCCTCGACATCCTCGCGCATGCCCGTGGGCTCGCCACTGTCGCTGCTGGCTTCATTGTCGGTCTCAGGCTCGGTGTTGCCGCTGCATTCCTGGTCCTGCATGGCGGCCCGACAGTAGTCGTCCATGTTGGCCATGATCTCGCGGGTGAAGCCGGAGCGCGTCGGTTCCCACTGCTTGAACGCGTCGATCCATTGCGCGTCGCTCGTTGGGTCGGTGACAAGGTCCAATACGGCTCGGAACGGCTTGAACAGCACAAGCGCGCGCTTCACGACGAGCTCGTGTGGAGACTCGTCGTTGACCAAGGGCATGCGTATGCCGATCACGACTGGCACGACCTCGTGAATGTGGTTGCCGACGCAGTGCGTGTCATATAGCGGGTGCTCTGGCTGGAAAAGAGCACATTCGCTAGTCGTAGGTGTACGTTTCCGCCGGAAGTTTCGTGTCACGGACTAGTACAGGCTCAGGTAGTCGAGTCCCGGTGATCGATATGAGTAGTTGTCTAGGAAAGACGCCGCTCGGAAGGTGACGCTCGAATCGCAGCCTCGGAGCTCCACAAGGTCGCACAAGTGCGCGACTTGGTCGGTGAGCTCGTGTAGTATGACCCTCAGACGAAACGTGGCGCACGGCGTGCTCATGAAGGCGCACGAGCCTCGCTGCACGTAGAGCGCGGCAAGCGGCCCGGTGATTTCACGCCAGTTCGTGATCGCATAGAGTAGCGACGCTACGCGCCAGCGGACGATCGTGGCGCAGTCGGTGTTCGCAACCGCTTCCTCGTCTCGTGCCTCTCGCAGCTGGCGGCGCCGGAAGGCAGCTAGCGCGACGGCCGTGATCGAGTCGATGTGCTCCTGCATCTTGATGACGTACTTGGTCGCGTAGAAGATGCGCAGCAGCGCGCCCAGTCCGCCGATCATAACTTGGATGTCGTGGTTTGACTTGTACGCCAGCATGATCTCAGTGTTGAAGCCGTTGACGAACTCGAAGGGAGCTCGTCGTGCAAGCGTGACACCGTCGCTCGAGCACGACGTGCGCGCCGCGCGCGCCCGAGGAAAGTTGTAGTGGCACTGCCCGGGCGCAGCGGTGCTGCTATTATTGAAGCAGCTCCCGGCGTGCGACCACCAATGCAAGCTCAGCATGAACACTAGCATCGACACGGCGAACGCGATGCAGCGCGCCGGCCAGCGCGCGTCGTCGGGCGACGGCGGTAACGTCATGAGCGCTCGTGCGACATGGTCTTGCTGGAACGCGTCGTCCTCGCAGTGCTCGACGTGGAATCGCGTGCGACTGAGCCCGCGCAGATATTCGCCGTACTCGTCACAGTCGGCGCCTTCATGCTCGCGTGTCGACAGGCACAAATCGCGGCGGTAGATCGCCGCCTTTGCAGCACGGACGCCTCCTCTGTGTCGCGCCTCTAGCTGCACCGCATCCTCCAGCTCGGCTGAGGTGTACGGCCGCAGTGAAGGCGGCCACGCAGCCGGCCGGCTGTCCAGCAAGAGGCGGCGAAAGACGTGTTGAGAGCTGAGATTGTTGCCACATCCCGAGTAGTGAAGAAGCTCCGGCTCGCCTCGCGGTCGCCCCCCCCATGCTGCTTCTTCGGATCTTCATAGGCTTCTGGCGGAATCGGCAGCTCCTGTAGGTCAGCATAGGAGTGGCCGCAGAAGTGAGTCGGCCACGCTCAGTGGCATTGATGTCGTCACGACGCTGTTGGTAAACACCTCGACGTCGCGGTAGTACTAATCTCCATGCGCCGCGACGGCCCGGTCAAATGCCTCACTGTTTGGCGGCGCGTCCGCAAGCCACACCAGAAAGTGCGCGTGGAGGGTGCCGCCGCCTTGCGTTTCTACCATACCGAAATAGGCGAGCACCGGACCGAACAACCCGTCGAACGGCTTGGCCTTCATGTGCTTCGGCGACACGCCAAGCACGTGCTCAATGAACGCTTCAATGTTCTGCACAAACAGCCGAGCGGAGGCCGGATCATTGCGCATACTAGCGCTATACAGAGCAGACTTGTTGGTCCGCTCTGCCAACGCGGCGTCGAAGAGTTTGCCCACCGAGCTGATGCCACAGTACTGGGCCATCACGAACGAGTCGGCGATGTTGGGCGTGAGTGTAACAATGAGGGTGTGTTGGCCGAAGCGCGCCTGATAAGCGAACGCTTGGCGCCGGCATTGCGCGCGCTCAACGTCGCTCCCCCATATTGTGCTGCCGCTCAGCTTTACGGTGTTGAGCATATCGGTGCGGTGGTGCTGGCGCCGTCGCTCGCGCCGCCGCGCGGAAACGCAGTACGACCTTGCCGCCGCCGTTCCTTCGTTTGCAACGCGTTCAGCAACGCGTGCTCCGTGACGTCGCTATACGACGCGAAGTGCGCAGGATCGCGCTGACACTTCACGGCGACGTTGGTAAACAGCTTCTCGACCGATAGGTGGTCGAAGCTTGCAACCATAAACAGTTCGTCCTCAGCGAATCGCCGTTAGCTCAGTTGACTGTAGTGGCGGATGCACGAATCGCGCGACACATGGACGTTCCGTTCGTCACCAGGATGCCCTCGCCCGTACGTAAACAGGTGAGGGAACATCATTGCATACAGATCCTTGTCCTTCGTAGCAAACTGCGTCGAGTGCCGCACGAGAAACTGGGGCTCGACCGACGGACTTGTCGCGACACGCGCGTGCTGTGTCGTGACCTCGCAGTCGTCCGACACGAAAACGACTCGGCGCTCGACAACGTCGCTCTCGGCTGCGCCCGCATTGTTTTCCGACACGCCGCCGACGCGGTCGTTCTCGACGTCGATGTCGCCGACCTCAGCGTTGGCATCGGGGTCCTCAAAAATTACGTTCTCGGCGACGCCATCAGTCGAGAGGAGGGAGCTGTCGGCAATGGAAACCGACGCGTACAGCGGATTGTGCTGTTTGTAGAGCTGCAACAAGTCGTCGACGACTTGGCGTCGGATGCGATGCATCTTTCGTGCGCGCGCCTGCTGCTCGCTGGTGAATGGACCGGCCACGACGACTCGGTACGTCTAGATGCGGTCCGGCTGGATCGGCAGCAACGTCGCCGCGGGTCCAGGAGTGCAGTCAAACGCAAGGCAGTGCGACCGAATGGAGCGGTGCGCACTGCCTCGCATGACGCGCGTCACGGCGACCACCGACACGGGCTGGGTAATCAGGCGCTCGGGCAGCGTAGCGTCGGCGAGGCCAGGCGGCAGCGTGCCGATAGCAAAGCCGTTCTTGATGGTGAACTTCGGAATCAAGTGCTTCGTGAGGCTCTTGTCGCAGTTGGTGCACACGTCGATTCGTCCGTCCGCATGAACGCCGCGCTTGGACAGCAGCAGTCCCGCGAGCGCTGGGCTTTGGCTCGAGCAGTCGTACTCGGCAATGAGCTCTGCTGGGAGCGCTTCGCCAGCGCTCGAGAGCAGCTCTCGCAGCTGCCGCACGCGGTTGCCGTCAGTCGCCTTGATCACGCGGCACGACGTTGCGAGCTTCAAACTGCCGCACACGGCACAAGTGATCTCGTCAAGACCCGCGCCTCCAAGTGCTAGCTGCAGGCGCTCTAGGCATTCGCGCTTCGCGTCGACCGACACTGGCTGCAGCCTGGGGATGTCACTTTCGCTCCAGACACGATGCCGCGCAGCTTGTTGCTGCGGCTCTGGCGCGCGTCGCTCAGGAGCGCGAGGACGTTCATGCCGTTCGCGATCGCGTCGAAGCCGCTCCTCGGTTGCAGCCAAGGTTGCGCGGTCGAGCAAGCGCTGGGCTGACTGTCTTCTGCGTTCGCGTTGCTGGCGCAGTCGTTCCGCTTAAGCATCAGGCGACTCGCGGGCACGCCACCGCTGAACTGCCAAGCGATTGCACTCGCGGCGCTCCTCGGCAGTGAACGGCATCGTCTCCCGCAAACTGACAGGCAGGTCGAGCGAGGTAACGGCACAATGCGTAAATGCAAGCCGCAGCGCAGCGACAATCGGTGGTTGGGCATCGGGTTGGACAACAAAATCTCACAAATTCAACGCAAGTGCGAAAGCCAAAGCAACCGCGACGCCCACACAGGCCAATCGCAACCCCTCCACTCCACTCCGGGTCGCGCCGGAAACGCACGGATGCTTGGGTGCGCGCTGAGCTCAGCGGCTCACGTCATGTGCCCATCATCGCAAAAAGCTGTCCATCGTGAGCTGCCGCATGCGTTTGTGCGGTCGTGGTGCAGATGTTGCTGAATGCGGTATCGCCGCCGATAGGTTTGAGTACTCGGCGCATCTGGGAGCCACACAAGCACTCGATCGCTCTCGACGCTTAGCCAAAGCAGCATCAGAAAAATATCCTATTCACGCAGACATGCATCATGACAGGCATCTACGCACTGCTCCGTCGGCGGCACGAAACTGGTAGTCGAATGTCAGCTCCTCGCCTGCTCCGATCTGACGAGTCGCGAAGAGGCCGCAACGTTCATGGCCGCGTACACACCACTTCTCCACTCGGCAATTCGGCTGGCAGCTGTGGTTAGTGATGGAAAAGAACCGTTCAAAACGTTTTTCAAATAAAGGTTGATTACCACGAGGTTGAAAACCCAGTTTTAAAACTAACCGCTACTAAAAATAGAATTCAACCAGGGCGTGCCCAAGCAATATATTAATTACTACCAGGCGAGCGTTGGAACTACCTTATGCGTGTGACTGGGACTCCTGATACGTCGTAGGCAGGCAGCATAGAATCCACCCGTACGTGAAGATGCTAATTCGCGTCGTAGAGGGGTGGAGAGGATCATGCGTAAGAGGCCGTGTGACCAGGCATGACCGTCGAAAAAGCGCTGCAGCTCGTTTGCATGCGTGAACGCACTTTCGATTGTGGCGACAGTTTCCAGGACAGCACTTCCCATGAAGCTACGTAAGTTCCGAAGGAATGCAGCCCGTTGATGCCCCCAGTTGACGACAGCGATGTTTCTATTCTAGTATGGGCCTCTATTGTAGTAGGCAACTGTAAACTGTCTGGGTTCTTAAACCGGTCTAAATGTTTAGAAACGGTTGAAAAGGTTTACAACGTTAAAAACTTTTTAAACCCACCAGTTTCTTTTCCATCACTAGCTGTGGTTAACAAACCGCATCCTGCCGCCGACGCAAGTCGCATCAATCACCTGCTCGGCACTCACTTGAAGCATGTACCAGTGGTCGGCATGTTGATACCGCTGCACCGCAAAACCGATCAGACATGCATTGAAAACCCACGATCCGTTTGCATGATAAATCGTACCTTGGCACGCTGGCAGGCCTCGCGCGAGCTGGTGACCTCTCCGACGTACTCTCCGACGAATTGCTCAGCGTCGACTGCTTCAAGCGCGACAACACCAACGCCTCGTCGGCCGCAATCAATGACACCGATCGCGACAGTCGAGCCGAGTTGCATCTGCCGATTGGTGCATTGTAAGCCGCACGGACACCGCTCGACGACGCATTCGTAGCGTAGCTAAGCATTCACCGAGACATTGATTAGAATCGCATTCACAACGAGCACCTTTACCACTTTGCATGACCCATCGCCCGGTTGATGCATCCTTCGCCGCACCTGTTGGTATAGCCAGCTTGGATACTCAACCTGATTACCCCAGTTGTTGAAGCTCCATGCTTCTGTAGGTCTACTCTGGTTCTTCTCAGATTCATGTGCCGCCAGGCTTCTTAATTAATCACTTTGCAATCTGCCTTCCTGCTGAACAAGCGCGCTCTTCGCTTAACCCTTTCCGACAGCACCCACATCCGCTCTCGTCGACAACGACGCAAGCGCTCTCTAGGACATCATCCTGTACATGAATGGTAAGCACAACTACGCAAGCAACCTCATCAACACACGCACGCCCCGCACCTTCGGCGGAACGAGCCATTCGCCGCCTCTGCACACGTTCGCCTCAACGATGCGAACGGAAGCGAACCCACGCTCGACAGCGCCGACAGGCGCACATCGATCCGCATTGGAGTCACTGCCGATGACGCGCAGCGTCGGTCGCGCGCTGGCGCGCGACTCGCTGTCGATGGCGTTCGACGTCGGACGCACGCTGCCACTCGGCTCGCCGTCGAGCCGACTTGCCATTGCCCGCTCGATGCCACTCGAGACGCTGCTGTTGCCGTCTAGTGTCGGCCACATGCTGCCGCTAGAGACGCTGCTGTGGGCATGCGGCATCGAGGAGGCGAGCGCGCTTGATACACTGCTCACCACGCGACGCGTCGAGCTCCAACTTGCAACCACGTCGCCGGTACTCACCGAACGCTGCATCAAGCGCACGATTTCGTGAAAGCAGCCTCTCGGAATGGGCCAGAACCCGCGTCAACGCTACCTTTGCAGATCGTACGACTCCGCCCGAGACAGGGAGCGCCCTCGTCGGGATTGAAATGGCCTTTTGTTTCTACTTCAACATGCGCCACGGCCTCGTCTCGGATTATCGCGCATTTTAAATGCACTCTCGCACGCCAAACCACTTCTCACTGCCTGTTGCTCGTTCCTTCATAGGCAGGCAACGACTCGCTGTCCATTCTGCATCGTTCTCTCCAGAGCGCAGAGCATCCCGACCGCAACCAAGCCATGGCGCCCAAAAAGCCAGCCAAGCACGACGCCCTTGCCGCAGCCGGCATCGTAACGCCCACCGCACCGACAACGGTTTCGCCGATAAGCGAGCCGTTGAACGCCCACGCCAAGCAGCCAGTCGGCAACTATGAGTCCCCACTCAAGAAGCTCCGGACGATTATGCGCAATCGTCGTGTGATTGATACGATCAAAGGTATGATACACTGGTGCGCTCGACTCGACGTCCGTTCGGCTGACGATCTCGTCCTCGGTGCATGATTGCAGACCTACGCGAGTTCACTGAGACGACGGATCTCAACTCCGAGAACGGCATCGACTCGATCCGCATCCAGGCGCGCCTTCTGTGGATCACGCCGGAGACCGTCCGCAACCGGCGCTTTTTGCGCCTCTACATGGGCGATCACCACTCGCCAGAGCCGCTCGAGGGGCAGCAAAAGGTACGCCGCGCGATTTTCTCACGCCCATGGGCTTCCAACGCGCTTACATGCTCACGCCATTGACTGTAGGACTACCAAGCGTTCCAGGCCAAAGATCCTTTCGAGGCCAACAAGTTCCTAATTACGGTCTCGCTGCTCGAGATCGACGAAAACGATCCGCGGCTCCCGGCGCCAGGCGCGGTCGTGTCCTTCACATCCTTCAAGCTGCACTTCTATCGGGAGTGCTGCCAGGCGGACGTCAAGCTGCAGGCCATCAAGACGGTCAGCGCGCCGTAATCCATCAGCGCTGCTCCGAACCCAGCGCACAGCGCACGGCAACGCGTCGGTCTCGACCGCGGCCACCATCCAGTCAACGCACTCAATCACGCAATGCACGTCTCAATCATCTAGGCCGCCACGCGGAACAGTGAGTGTGACGAATCAATGCATGTCTTCCAACAACTCTATTGTGTCTTCATGTCTATCAGCCGCAGCGATGGCCAAGCCCACCTGGGGTTTGCGTACTCATGGATTGCTCGCGTTCGTGCAGCAGAGCGAGCGCGCATCGACGCGGATGCAGGGCGCGTCTTTAAAACAGGTAAGTTCGAACTACGAACCCCGGAGCCTCTGCTCCGGTACGCAATAGTAGTATGATGCTATAACACGGGTAATAGTAGTGCTGCTTGAATAGTAGCGAGAAAAAAGTGGCGATAGTAGTGCTATTATAGCCCTACTATAGTTCTCAATCTTCAGCCCACGTCAGATCTAAAAACAACATTTGCAAACGTTGTGCAGCGCAACTATTCACAGTCGTTGAGTGAGTCATAAGCTGTCTTCCATTTGAGTAGTAAGAAACTTAGACCGTGTTCGACTTGCGCAGATAATGACAGGATGAGGGTGTAACCAGCTGCTTCAGCTGCAAAATAGCAATTTGATCGTAAACATGAAAGTCGAACACAAATATGCGCAAATAGCTGCTTTATCCCTAAATGATTGGTTCCGAAAAACAGAGTAGGGCTGTTTTTCAAACCAGTCATCTCAATCTCCTGCCAATAGCGACCAAATATCATCTTGCACTGTGGGTAACATACATGGCGGCATCAGAAAAGAAGAAGAGGCGCTCTTGGGCCCATGCAGAGGAGAACCAACTTCTTCAATACTATTTTAGCGCTCGTAACGATACGTCGCTAAGAACCGACAAAGGAATCAAGTCAAAGGCATGGACTCTTATCATTTCGCGCTTGGAAAAGGACGGGATTGCTGCTGACAAGGGTACGTAGAGACACAACATATTCGATAAGTATATAGATAACGTAGACATTATGTTTAGATCAATGCCGCTCGAAGTACTCGCGTATCATGGCGGAGTATGATGCTTTCAAGCGCATTTGTGAGCTTAGCGGTGCTGGCTGGTGCAGTACGACAAATAGACCCACTCTTGACGAAGAAGGATGGCAAGCGCTCGCGCAAGCACACCCACGCAATGCTGGTCTTTACAAGCGTTTCCGTGCGGAGGGCTTTGCTCACGCAAGCATGTGTGCACTTCTAGCTGGCGATTCACGTGCTACAGCTAAAGAGGCTGAGACTGTAGGACAGTTTGACGCTAGTGTGTTGTTGCGATGTCTACCTGACAGCACCGGCGTAGTGGACGCCATTGATGAGAGTGGGTCATGCGTCGCAGCAAACAATGACGAGGATACACCAAGCGATACAGGGGATCAACATACTACTCCGGTAAAGCTGTCTGTACCTCCTAGCGCAGGCAAGCGTACTGAACGTATCAAGCGCTACCAGGACGGCCGCTTGAAAAACAAAGCAGCTACAGCAAAGGATGATACCAAGGAAAGCGTTGCGTCTTTCATGAGAACGGCGCAGGCTTACTTTCAGTTGAAGATGAAGCTACTAGAGCGAGAGATAGTGACACAAGCGACGCATGATGTTTAGCTAGATAAGTACCCAAAAATGCAAGATGTTGGTACAAGCTTCGTTGGGTTGACAACTATTATGGACATAGCATACTACTCTGTTGGGCTCATGATTCTCAACACATGCCAGTAGCCTCCATTTTTTAGGTGGCCACGTCCCAGATCTGGGAAGCGGCGGTGGACAATATGGGACGGGGATGTGGATGTCGGAGGACGTTATGGGACGAGGCGGTGGACATTGGAGGACAATGGTGGAAATATGGGACGAGACGCAAAAAAAGGGACGAGGTCGCTTACTTTGTGGGGTCAATTGGCGAGTTTTCACAAATTATGACCCCAGTACCATCTATCTGGAGCTGTCTCCTAGCTTCTTACGCATCACCGCGGTTGTCGTACTCTGTCCACATTGTGTTTGAGACCCAGTCTATCCAGTTCATGGCGGTTCTGAAGTCAAATGGGAGTACTTCCTCGGTAATAGCGTCGTCGCAATCACTTTCGTCCTCGTCTTCCATGTCCTCGGCCAGGTCGCGACTGTCTTGACACCGGATAAAGTTGTGCACACATGCACAAGCATAAATGACTGCCTTAGCCACTTCAAACTCACACTATATATGAACGCGCAGATTCTTGAAACGTCGCTTTAAGAGCCGTTAAGGCACTCGACTACATTCCGAGCTTTGGCATGCCTCAAGTTGAACAGCTCCTTCTCCGTCTGCGGTTTGCCTGAGCGCTCGCCGAATTCTTTTAGGTGATATCGCACACCACGAAAGGGGGTGAGCACCTTTGGGTGAAGCGCGTAGCCGGCATCCGCGAGCACCTACATCCCGTCTGCAATCTCTTGAACACTCGCTGCAGGCCAGAATCATGGAGTCGTGGGCAGCGCCCTCAGCGCCTGGGTAGATGTAGGCTACATGTAGCTGCCAGTCTGAGGCTATGAGGACGTTGGTAGATGTACATCATTTTCTGTTTCGAAATCGTTCTGCTTCATCCGCCGAAACCATGAGCGCTTGGTCGAAATATGGGAACGCTTTGGCGAAGTCCCTAGGCACCGAGTCAGGCATCTGTATGGTGTCCGCCAAGGCTTGAATAATTGCATAGAGACCGACGTGTCGGTAGCGATGAACGGTAGAAAAGGCCATCCGGAACTTGCTCTCTTGGTCTCGGCAAGCCGCAGCTCGCCCAAGCCAGTCTAACGTTACAGCAATCACTTCCCGCCGATATTTGATTTTCCGGGGTATGAAAGGAGCACACACATTATATAATGCGTCGTACACCTTTCGCTCCATTCGGAAGTGGTCACGGAATAAGAACGAGTTAGCACTATCGTAAATATTATCGAAAAAGCGTTTACCATCTTCCTCAAGTAGGCGAGGTACAGCTTGTGTTAATGGCAGCAGCTGTAGCGCGCCGCCTTGACTTCTCTGCAGCAAGGCAGCGATAGCCTGTACCAACCACAAGTCGTCGTCGTCACCACCGTCCATTGCGGTTTTGCAAACTGCTACTCCCTGGAGGATTTATACCTCGCTTTAATAAAACAGGTTAGTATTTATTATGAAGCGGCCGGGTTTGCTTGTCAGCATTTGCTGGTTCTGTATGTCCATTCTACCAGTCCGTTCAGCACAGCTGATACAGTAATAGCGGAATTTGACGTTTTGAAGTCGAACACGCCCTTACTGTTCACAGTCATTCGTGCTATTAACGAAGTAGTCATTTTGGAAAATTCGCAGTTCGAAGAACTGTCGTTATGCGCTGGATTCCGGATGTCATCGAGTAACTTTGGTGCAACATCTTCTCATCATGTAACATTTGTGCAACACCGTGATTGCCATTACGATTGGCTTGGTGTGGGGATTTTCTCCAATGAATTTAGATAGGGCTAGGTGAACGGCTTCTGACAGCTGGCGACCAAGCTCAAGTGCGGCGATGATTTTTCAGGTCAGTTTGTGATCAAATAGTCGAAAGCTGAATGATCGAACAAATAAGGGGATCCCTAACGGCACCTGACGAAAAGTCAAGGGCACACTATAATAGTATACTAAGTATAGTATACGAATAGTGTGCCGCGAACTCCTACGCCACGAAGCACGCGGACATCGAGTGCCGACTCACGTCCTTAAACCGGCCGCATGGGCGACGTGAAGACGTGGTTGAGCATTGTGCGAGGGGCGAAACTGCCGAGAAGTGAGAGGTTCTGTTGGGTAGAACGATGGGGCTTACACAACTGCGAGGCTTACTTTTACATAGAGTCGGCCGTCCACGAGCCCAGCCTCACAGTCTGGAACGAGTACATCTCGCCTCCGAGCTACGAGGGCGTCACCTTCAACTATATTGTCGACCGGAATCGGCTCATGGGAAACCTCGACACGGTCTCCAGCTCACGATGCATTATTCATACTACGAATAGTATATAGTGTGCCCTTGACTTTTTGTGGAGTGCCCTTAGGGAACCCCACAAATAATCACAAACATCTTCGAGCACACACGATCTAATTGGCCATTTAGCCAAGAATTTAGCACTACAGTGGTTACAGCAATTAGTCTGAGTGAGACTCATTTATATAAGCATATTTTCAACGACGACCTCACACAAAATAGTCTACCGTATTCCTCGATGACCTGTCCCCCTCATTTTTCCTCGAAGAGCTGCCCCCCCTGCTGTGATTTCAACCAATGAGAGCTCATTTCTACTTTAGCAAGGACTGGAGCACACTAATGGTACGTCCGTTGGTGTCCATACTGGCGCCCTAGCTCTTTCGGCACCGCTAACATCTACGCATGTACAGGAGGGCGCGGCAGCACCGTTGATCCGTGGAGTAGATCTCGTTGGTTGCGACGAAGGAGCAGCTGGCCGTAGCTGTACATCGCACGAAGTATGCGGGAAGTATCTCAAGCTCGACGACACCGTCGTCTTTAGAGGGGAGGCCGTCTTCGCAGATGATAGCGAGATCGAGTACGCTGTCAAAGCGTACGTTATCCGCTCAGGGTCCCAGATGTGCCACGTTGGTTTTCTTCCTCGCCGTCTTTTGAGACAGCGCTCAGCATACGAAAACAAGATGACGACTGTAGTCGAGGACCTACGCAAATCCGACAACAGTCAAAAGCGGAAGCGCTCGGAGCGTAACAAACGCATCGTTCGCTGTTTAATGCTTGCAGATTTAGAAGAG
The DNA here is from genome assembly GCA_009729435.1 of Phytophthora fragariae. Lineage (NCBI taxonomy): Eukaryota > Oomycota > Peronosporomycetes > Peronosporales > Peronosporaceae > Phytophthora > Phytophthora fragariae. The sequence continues at coordinate 1,542,081 of QQOI01000003.1, forward strand.
CAATTCAGAGTCTAACTGTGAGCACTAATTCGATCAGCTCAATCTCGTGATCTTCATCTTCATCTTGAGTAGCGGGGGCAGCTTGTACAACAGGGGCAACTTCTGGTGCGAATTCAGCTTGCTGATGGTTAGATTTGACTCCATATCCAATAGAGGCAAACGTTTTAACAATCGAATCACACGTGATAGAGCTCCATACCGTGCAGGTTCGGACATCTGAGCCACTGTTCGGACATTCGGAAAACCTGTTAAATTACATCTATAAAATTCAATAGGTGGGTGTTGTTTACATAAAATCATTTCGCAAGCCTATACTAACGCACTGTCAGACACAAGACAGCATAGACGGCAGCGGGGACTGTTGCGCGGACTGCTGCTGTGCCTCGGGGTGGTGGTGGCCCTCGAGGCCAGCAGCATCGAGACCAAGTTGGCGTCGGCGGGACTGCTGCTGTGCCTCGGGGTGGTGGTGGCCCTCGAGGCCAGCAGCATCGAGACCAAGTTGGCGTCGGCGGGACTGCTGCTGTGCCTCGGGGTGGTAGCGACCCTCGAGGCCAGCAGCATCGAGACCAAGTTGGCATCGGCGGGACTGCTGCTGTGCCTCGGGGTGGTGGTGGCCCTCGAGGCCAGCAGCATCGAGACCAAGTTGGCGTCGGCGGGACTGCTGCTGTGCCTCGGGGTGTTGGTGACCCTCGAGGCCAGCAGCATCGAGACCAAGTTGGCGTCGGCAGGACTGCTGCTGTGCCTCGGGGTGGTGGTGGCCCTCGAGGCCTGCAGCATCGAGACCAAGTTGGCGTCGGCGGGACTGCTGCTGTGCCTCGGGGTGGTGGCAGCCCTCGAGGCCAGCAGCATCGAGACCAAGTTGGCGTCGGCGGGACTGCTGCTGTGCCTCGGGGTGGTAGCGACCCTCGAGGCCAGCAGCATCGAGACCAAGTTGGCGTCGGCGGGACTGCTGCTGTGCCTCGGGGTGGTGGGGGCCCTCGAGGCCAGCAGCATCGAGACCAAGTTGGCGTCGGCGGGACTGCTGCTGTGCCTCGGGGTGGTAGCGACCCTCGAGGCCAGCAGCATCGAGACCAAGTTGGCGTCGGCGGGACTGCTGCTGTGCCTCGGGGTGTTGGTGACCCTCGAGGCCAGCAGCATCGAGACCAAGTTGGCGTCGGCAGGACTGCTGCTGTGCCTCGGGGTGGTGGTGGCCCTCGAGGCCTGCAGCATCGAGACCAAGTTGGCGTCGGCGGGACTGCTGCTGTGCCTCGGGGTGGTGGCAGCCCTCGAGGCCAGCAGCATCGAGACCAAGTTGGCGTCGGCGGGACTGCTGCTGTGCCTCGGGGTGGTAGCGACCCTCGAGGCCAGCAGCATCGAGACCAAGTTGGCGTCGGCGGGACTGCTGCTGTGCCTCGGGGTGGTGGGGGCCCTCGAGGCCAGCAGCATCGAGACCAAGTTGGCGTCGGCGGGACTGCTGCTGTGCCTCGGGGTGTTGGTGGCCCTCGAGGCCAGCAGCATCGAGACCAAGTTGGCGTCGGCAGGACTGCTGCTGTGCCTCGGGGTGGTGGTGGCCCTCGAGGCCACAATGTGATCAAGTGTGCATCGACACGAATGAGTTGGAGTCGACGGAGATTGGTGTTGCGACGGCGACCAAGGCTTGCTGCGCCAGATGAGAAGGGATGTATTGAGCTTCATGTAAGTAGACAACTTGTGTATCAATGAATGTATGAATGATTTAACAATGCAAGAGCATAGCGTCTAACACTTGAATAACATTGTGCTTTGGTTGTTGCAGGGCTTGAGCACGTGCAGCGGGGATCCTTCGACGGCCTTGCCTTCCTGGTGAAGCTTCTGGTACCTGCTGATCTGTTCGTTTAGCTTGCCTTCTGCATGCATCCGCTTGAGAACCTTAACGATCGTTCCGTGTGATTTTGCCTTGATGTTCTTAGCTTCAAGGAATGCAAGGATGTTTGCCTCCGCTTCGCGCCCCGAGCTCAGGATCCGTCCCTTAGCGTCGCTCTCTTCTCCCGTCACGTCGTATCCCATCGGTAAGAAAATCCGCATGAAGGAGACTGCGACCTTGCACTCGTGATGGCGCCGACGGTTTTGGCGCGCGTTAGGCAGCGCAGGCAAGAACCATTCGTACCACACCGATGCCAGTGGTTTCGCCCGTGAATGCGCTCGGCCTGGAGTAGCGCGTGCGGCATCAGATGGAGGTATTGACTTACCAGCAACGCCAGGTGGAGGCTGAGTGCTGTCTTCTCTCGACGGGTTCTCGAGGCGCCCCACCCGCTGGTTCAGCTCCTTAACATCGGCTGCCAAGCCACCAAGTAGTTGGGCCTGTTGCTCAAGGAGCAACGTCTGTCTACGCAAGAGCTCGTCGTTGCCTGTGCGACGCGGCGTGGGGCTTCTCGGTGCGTTCTTCTCGGGTTGTTTTAAGGTACGATGAATAACGATTGCCCAGGCAGCAATCTCAGCTTCCGTCGCTTGTACCTGACTCAATGCTTGTCGAACTCGTTTGATGTATGGCGATTCAGGAGAATGCAGCAGCATTTCGGGGTAGTGGAGAATGGCGGTGGCGGTGAGCACGTCGACAACATCGTCTCGCAAGCTTAGACTGTCCGCGAAGCCTTGAGAAGCGTTGAAGAGCTTGACTTGCAGCAGGCGAATTCGACGGAGAACTACTGCATCAAATTTGGCGAGGGTAGGCAGTCGTGAGGTAGTCTCTTGATCACATCCAGCTAATGATTTGCCAACGATTTGATCTTCCTGCGTCGTGCTCACTATGTAGTTGAACGCTTTGCTCACAGCGGTCATACTCCACCCCCCGCGGTCTAGAATCCAGGGTGTGCTGATGTTGCTGTCACTATTCGCATTTTGCGCGGCTCCACACCGAAATGAATGGGATGACAGCCCTCTCGTCAGGTGATTGCCCTCATCAAGGCAAACTGCACTCCACTTCTGCAGCACGCGATTGACATACGCGTGTATTCCAGGGACAGCATCCTTTTTCACAGGAGATGTCGAGGATGGTGGCTCCGCGTTGCAGCTTGACAGGCATTCGGCACGCGCATCTAGGAGTTCGCGGAGAGGTGTTTCACCAATTTCAGTAGGCAGGATCTTGTGTGTATCTCGGGGAATTTGATCCAGGAGAAACTCGCTCGGAGTCGACTGCATAATTAAAGCCACAGCCAGAGCGTGAATTGGGCAAGATGAAAAATCTTTTGGGTCATGAAAAAGGACGCTCCTTGATATGAAGCGGATTTCATGCGCTTGAAGTTGATGAATAGACACCCACCTGTATATCAACAGCAACAAATGTACATATTAAAATTAAGAAACAATATATTAGAGCAAAATGAAAGCACAAGTACTTACCAGGATACACAGCGATCTGGTTTTTCATGAGACACATTGTATCTGAGGACCGACCCAGCAAATACCACAGAAGATTGAGAAGGGCTACATCGTGGTAGTCATGAGCAGATGCAGCCCTCTTCAACATCGCAGAACTGAGCGAGCGTAAGTCGCTTTTCGTGCATGGTGGGGCCTGGTGCGTAAACTCCGTGCCTCGCTTGGAACAGTACTTATCCAGAATTGACGCAATATTTTGCAGACGCCGACCGGACACAGCGCTTAGAGCGGGAAACAGCTCCAACAAGTGGTTCTTGACGTTGCCAAAGTAGCTAGCGACAGAGTTCTTGGACAACAGAGAGCCCTTGGAACTTTCTTTAAAGGCTAAATACACAGCGAATTTGTCGAGAACAATGTATAGAACATCCCCAGTTGAGTCACCACCTACGAGTTCACAAATGCCCTTGACTGTAAGCCCGTCGGAGACGGCAAAGCGCTCAAACGCGTTGAGAGCTGTCGAGCATGCCCGCTGGGAGTTCCCAGGTATCCGCGCTTTCGTCGACATGAGTCGGGTTCTTGAGTGGCTACGATAGAGCCTCGTCTGACAGACCCTCTTGAAGATGATATGTGTCCGAATATTGACGATATTTATACAATATTTACCAGACTGACTCTAACTATACAAATATCAAATATTTTTAAAAGATTCGGACAAAATATGTCCGAGATGTCCGACAGTTGGCCTTTCCCAAGACACGCTATCTTTCGGACAGTTGATTGGTTATAATTTAGGCATTGCCGATTTCTATTGGACAGCTCCTACTGTAAAATTTTACTGTCAAAATCCTTGTGTCCGAGCGGACACGATATTCTACCATGCCGTAACGAGCCACTCGATAATATCAGTGCGATCTGGAGCTGGCACCTTCGCGTCGCCTGATAATGCGTCCATTTTTCTGACAGCCCAGTCGTTGTATTGCTGTCGGATAAAATCTTTCAGCGGCTTATTGACTCCAACATCACAAGGCTGTAGAACGCAGGTGTAACCGCCTGGAATGACCTCCAGTTCCGCGCCAATACTGTTAAGCCTTTTAATGAAAGACGCCTGCACATGGCACTTGAACTCGTCCAACATCAGCAACGACGACGGATGTGCTGACGTATGGGGTTTCCAAACTTTTTGAAACCAAAGTTCACATCCGCGCTCATCCATCCATCCATTCTCTTGGCAGCAGCCATACACCCGGCGGAAGTAATTTGTCTAGACTCTGCTCAATAGTCGCTCCAGGTTTTGCTTTGAAAACTACAAACAAAGGGAGTTTTGTACCATCCTGAGCACACGTGATACATGCTGTGAGCCTTCTCGAGTTAGATCCAGTACCGCGAATCGAGACGGTGCGCGCATTAACGGCGTTAGTTGTGTCCGACGTCATCTCGAAAAATACAGCAGTCTCATCCATATTCACTCTCAGCGAGGCCGGCGTTCCTTCCAAAGTTCCCCCCGGCTCAAAGCGCTCATTAATAGCAGCAACAAATTCACGGCGAACCTCCTGCAAGTGACCGATAAGCTTCTGGGCCACACGCGTCCTCCTTCGAATACTCAGACGATGACGATGCAAAAATGGGTACACCCATTTCCACATAGCTTTCCTGTTGCCACCCCGAAATGAGGGATTAATTGCTACAGCCTTAGCTATTACTTGATTTGTAGAGACAGCTAGTTCATGCGCTCGCCGATCCAGTATCCACGCGGCTAATTCTTCTTCGAGGTCACCATCACTTCGGGCCCGTCCAGCGTTGAGTGTCTTGGCTCGAGGGTTCCGCATCACAGTTGCCTCCAGCTTAGCCATGTTCTTCGACCAGCGTCTGATATGAGAAGGATCCATGTTGTGACGCCGTGCGACGCTTTTCATCGGGCCTCTTTCGGCTTCCAACACGATGAGAAGCTTCGCCTTCGCGCTCAAGTATGTTCTCCCCATGATACCTCGAAATGGCGCTCGGCCAGCACCCCAGATATCCTATTTATTTCGACCAATGAGATGTTGCTACGCTGTGGGTACTTACCTCGATGAGCTGTCCCCCTTTGGCGGTGTACCACGGGGGGACAGCTCATCGAGGAATGCGGTAGTGGAACTTCACATAGACTAATTAAGAAACAGACTAGTTTTGAATGTTCAAAATGAATCTAATCGAGCTCAAAGTAGACTAAATGGGTAAAAATGGGGATAAATATAATAATTGGGCAAAATTGCCACCCCAATCTTAGGATTGAAATACCGGTACAGTACATCCATTTCCGTCTCTTGTGCCTGTGGAGATAAAGATGAGTGAAGACTTAGAGGGACTGTACGAAGGTGTCATGTGTGAGCAAGGGGGAAGCTACTTAGCTATACTAGAGACCTAGTTGATAGAGGCGAGGAAAGAGAGCTTGTGTATTGGAGCCGGTAAAAGGCGAAGTGAGGTTACTGGTGGAGAACCTACCAGGTTTGTACACTACTTAATTACAGCGTACTACACAATATATACTATTAATTAATAAGTACAGAGTACTATACAATATTATATATAGATAGTTAAGTTTAGTAGTTCCCCCTTAGAGATGAAGTGCAATATAGAAAGAGGCAATCGGTATCCTCAACAGTGTTGAATAATCATCGCACACAGGGTCATGGAGCAGGCGAGACCAAACATCTTCATCAAGACGTTACCATTTCATGCAGACTAATTTTGAACATTTTTGCTCGGACTAATTATGAATTAATTCTTTCCTGGCTCACATGAATTAGTCTGACATATCCTAATTTTGAACGAAGACTAATTTTGAAGTCAAACTAATTACTGTAAGCACTGTAGCAAATACTTTAAGTGAGCGCTTAAGAAAAGCTGGGCCATTAGCTCCGTTACAAGATGAAACTCGCCTGTGCGCTCTATCCGCTCAAACGTTTAGGTCCCTAGATGCGGATCCCACCCTTCACGACTACAGTGGTTACAGCAATTAGTCTGAGTGAGACTAATTTAGGTAAGCATATTTTCAGCGACCTCACACAAAATAGTCTAGCGGGACTTCACATAGACTAATTATGAACATAGACTATTTCTGAATGTTCAAATTAATCTAATCGAACTCAAAACTGAGAATGGGTACTAAATGGGTAAAGGAAAAAAGAAATGGGGATAGTAATTGGGCAAAACTGCCACCCCAATCTTAAGATTGAAATAAATCCAATTCCGTCTCTGGCGCTTGCTATATAAGTGAAGGGACTGTACGAATGTGTCATCTGTGAGCAAGGAGGAAGCTACTTAGCTATACAAGATGCCTAGGTGATGGAGGTGAGGAAAGAGAGCTTGTGTATCGGAGCCGGCAAAAGGCGAAGTGAGGCTACTTGTGGAGAATCCACCAGGTTTGTATACTATAGTGTACTATACAGTAGTGAAGTCTAACGGATATTCCCGAACACAACATCGGCCCCGAATAAAAGCCCTTTGGCCATTTTGAAAGCAGTCTAAAAATAGAAGCCCTACCCGATTTTAAGACCTGTACAAATTATGTGGTGCACACAGACGTGTACGGTATGCGGATCTTGGATAGCTGGGCGACGCCAGATGCTGAGAGTGAGGCAGATACCTTTAACGTCGGTGAGATTGACGACGCGCTGGACGAAGCTACCATTTTGCACGAGGAATAGCGACTCGGTGCTCTCTTTGGTCGAGGTCACCATTTTGATTGAGGAATAGTAACCCTACCCAAATAAAAGACCCTTTTCGTTTTTGCATGAATCTGGTCCTTCTTCTAATAAATAGAATACCGGATAGTGTTCGGGTATTTCCGTTAGTGAAGGATGTAGTGCAATAGCAAAATCCTCAACAGTGGCGAATATCCATTGCACGTCGGTTTTTGTTTTGCAAAAAGCGGAGTCCTCAGCAAGTTTCATGCATTTTGAGCTCAAAAATAGGGGGCCCATTTCATACAGACTAATTCTGAACATTTTGGCCAAGACTAATTATGAATTCGTTCTTTCCTGGCTCACATGAATTAGTCTGACATAGACTAATTTTGAACGCAGACTAATTTTGAAGTCAGACTAATTACTGTAAACACTGGACTAGCTTATTTCAATAAATGAGGCGACCCAAAACAAAATGATACTAATCAACCATTTAGAGTTATCGAGATAATCGCGTTTGAAGTTGACCAATCATTTTTCGGACATAACCGGACATCTAAAATTGCAAACCAAACATTACTCATAGAAAGCGGTAAACACTCTAATTCGATTGCTTTACACGCGACGTTTTCGACAATATACAACTCGTTAAAATCGAGAAAAAATTGCAGCCACAGCGCTCAAATACATCTCAAAATTTTGATCCCATGAAAAGGGAGATATTTTTTTCAGATGAACACAACTTCTCGGAAACTCAACATTTCTTCGCAACCAATAGCTCAAAATGAGCGAAAAACACACGTCTTTCGAGTAGTATGCCTAAATCGCGATTCGTACTTTGGTTGATAAGTATCATTTTGTTTGACGTCGTAAACAATTAATGTTTGCGGTTTGTAGGTATTTCTGTTTTATCACACATGTATTCCCCTTTGGTTTATAACTTCGAACTGCGCCTCCCCCCGGGTCCACAATATCATGATACATTGTTTATCAAAATCACTCGTGAGGATCAATCTTTGCGCGCTACTGTTTGTTTTGTAAATCCAGAGCTGTTTCCGTGCGAAGTCGTGGCTTTGTTTTTTTCTCGCAGTTTAGATCTATGCTTAGTATGCATTACGGTATAGGAGGCGAATCTAGATTCTGTATGAAATGAACATAAATTTCAGAGAGTATGCAATTGTATTATTCTACCCAATGACTGGGGTGGGTGGAATAAATAGAAAACCACTTACCCAAAACAATTCGGTCTGAACAAGTTTAGACCGAACTGTTCAAGCATGATGCCGTTGGAGCAGCAGGCCAAGTGCGCGCAGCTGCACGCGGAGCTGACGCGGCATGCGCTGGCCTGGCCGTTCCTGGAGCCCGTGGACCCGGTGGCGCTGAACGTGCCGACGTACTTCGACGTGATCACGCACCCGATGGACCTGGGCACGATGGGCGCCAAGCTCGTAGCGGGCGAGTACGCGGACCCGACCGAATACCGCGCCGACCTGCTGCTCATGTTCGCCAACGCCATCGAGTTCAACCGCGACGACGAGCGCCCGGACTCGGTGGCCAACATGGCGCGCCAGTTCCAGCGCGTGGCGCTGCGCGACTGGGACCGCGCATTCTCCGAGGCGGCCACGACCGACTGGGCCCAGCGCGCCGAGCAGCAGGCGCAGCAGCGCTTCGTGCAGCGCGCCAAGGACGCCAGACTGCGCCAGCGCTGGAAGAGGGACTCGTTCGTGGCCAGACTCAACCGGGACAAGATGGACGAGCGCAGACGCCTCGTCAACGAGGAGTAGGCACGCAGATACTGTACCAGTAGAATACGATACTTTTCTTCTTGATGTTGCATGTTGCATGTACTGGTTGTTGGGATCTGTGGATGTCGGTTATTTTTTTATTTAGTTGGGGGGTTTTGTGAGCAGGTGGGCAGGCAGTTGAAGAGACTTGTGCTGTTTGGCGACTGCTTGGGAGATGGAGCGGAGGCAGGTGAAGAGTCCGGGGAAGGCGGCGAGGACACGGCCGCCGAAGCTGGCGGGGAACTCGATCTATGACTTGACGCTGGACGCGACGTTCGAGTTCGACGGTGGGTCTGGATTCGGCAGCTCGTTGCCGTCGAACAAGCCGCTGCAGGCGGTGGTGGGAGCGAGGGCAGCGATGAAGTCGCCCATGGCGGTAGCGGATGATGCAGTGACGGACGGACACAAGTTTACGTTCACGGCAGCGGAGGAGTACACGTCGCCTAAGAAGATCCCAGTGTTTCCAGGAACGCTGCGAAGCCCCGAGAAGAAGATCAAGCCGCACAGAGCTAAACCACCGGGACAGTCGTCTAAACATTTGCTAGCGGCTTCATCGGCGGCGAAAGCAAGTGAAGGTGTTCCTGCGCCGAGTGGAATTTCGTGGGAAGGGGACGTAGGACGGCCGAAGCGAGAGGCGTCACCCCGACGCTTCCTACGCGCGACGCTCGCTCGATCGTTTGGTGGTGGAGAGGGCGAGGATGACGAGGAGAAGGCTGCGGCCAACCAGCGGGATCAACAACCATCTCTGTTCATGGGTCACCACGATCCTGCAACTGGAACTTCCAGTGCGGTTGTGGCCGATGCAGCTGCTGAAGCTGCCGCAGCATCGGCGACAGCGTTCCTGAAAACTGGCGAGGACGCTATCGCCTTCTTTGCGCGTAACGGGTCAGACAGCGAGATCAAGTTTGTGCACCTGAACCGCGCCGAGACTGGGCTGGTCTTCCGACCGTACGACCTCGTGGTAGTTGCGCAGGACGACGTCACACCGAATGAGCACTTCACCATGTCTTCGAGTGGTCTCGTTCACGTCTCCGCCGGCAGTCCGTCAGAGTTCATCGCCCTTGCGGAGTGGATGCGTCAGTCGACGATGTTCAACGTGCTCACGTCGCTGCGCTTTTTCAAGCACTATCTTGTGAACAAGGCCTTCTCGCTTTGGTGCGCTAACGTGCGTTTTAAGCTGTACTGCCGCCAGCGCAAGCGATTAAGTGCGAAGCTGTTCTTGGCCAAGGAAAGTTTTTGTGTTCCTCTTCTTCAGGTGAAAAAGGTTATGAGCACAGAGCTCATGGGTGTCGTCCTGCTGGATTTACGTGCTCAGAAGACATACGAGAGCTCGGCATTTGTGGAGTACCAGGGGACAAAGCGCGCGGAGGGCTCCAAACAGTTTGAAATATGCATCGAGAAGCTGCAGTCCATCATCCAGCGAGTATGCTCGGACGTGAAAAATCTCACAAAGACATCAAACCCACAAGAGGATTTTCTTTCGGATATGACTCTTAGCTCGATGGGAACAAGCCAGGAGAAAACTAAGTCGATTGTAGCTGTCAAGGCAGAACAACAGCAACGGCGCAGGCTATTTCGCCGAGCCGCAGAGGAGGCTGGTATGATCGCGGACTTTATTCGACTCATTGATTGCATTGCTGTGGAGAGTCTTGTGATTTTGGCTGTGCAGAGTTGCGCAAACTTTTTGTGCGAGCTCAACAAGGTCCCGCGTAAGACCGGACTTTTTGAGACGACTATATTTTTTGGAGAGCAATCCACGATATTTTCCCCAACAAGCGAGCAGATCCAGCATATCGTAATAGCAATGACGGACGATATTGTGAGCACGGTCAACTCGGTATCGCGAGTTCTTTACCTCCGGCCATTTGCAGCTTATGTGGGCAACGCGGTGGCTGATGCACCACATGTAGGCTCGACGATTACTAGCAGTGTCGCTTTCGGGCAGATTCGCAAGGAGCTTGTCGCCAAGATTGCAAGCGATTATGCGGAGGCCACCGAGTACGTCAAGATTTTCGACAACGTGCGCCCAATTTACGAGTATGACAAGGTTTGGGACCTCGACGAATATTCGCAGCATGCTCACACCGTGACGACACTCAAAGCTGACATGTTGCAAATTAGCACATGGGAGAAGGAGCTCGAGAAAATGCGAGCCGGGCAGACGATTGGTATTCTTCACGTTGAAAGTCGCAAGCTAAAACAGACATTGATCCCCATGACGACAGCTAAGCTGGACGCGATGAAGGGCTTAGTCAAGGATTTGGCGCGCGCAAGGTGTAAGACCCAGTTGGGTGAGTACAAGCAGCGTATCCAGTCGCTGTTGCAGCGCCCTCAGCACCTGAAAGAATTCGCGGGTCATGTGGAGCGTGTACAGAATTTGAAGTCTAAACAGAAAGCACTCGCGAAAAATACGAATGTGGTGGACGAGCTGTACCGACTTCTAGGCACTTACGGTGTGCGCATATCGTCAGAAGATATGGTGCAGCTAGACGACCTGCGTAGCGTGCAGGAAGGTTACAAGGAAGAAACAGAAGCCGTTGATGCTTTTGTTGCAAGCCGCTTGGGTGAAATGACGCAGCAGTTAGACGCCAACATTCAGCGTCTGGATGAACAAGTGCTCCAGTTACACAACCAATTGCAAGGAGGTCTCTTCATTGACGCAAGCCACTTCGAGGATCCGTCGGTTGTTAAGAGTGAGCTAGAGAGTGTTAAGCAACGTCTTACACAACTGGATGAGCTCTCCAAGCAGTACACAGAGTACCAGACATTGTTCAACCTTACTCCGTTCAAGTATTTGAACCTGCAGGCTACACAAGAGTACTTTGGCACGGTAGATTCACTTTGGACGGCTGTCGAAAAGTGGAATGAGTTGTACTTGGGTGCTATGACAAGCCCCTTCGTGGAGGTTAACGCAGAGGATTTGTCAAAGGACGTCGCTGTAGCTTTCAAGGATGCATACGCGCTGCACAAGAAGTTGAGTAATGATGTGACTGCCGTGCTCAAGGATCGTACCGCTGACTTCAAGTTGAAGATGCCCACTATTCTTGAGCTAGGCAACCCAGCCATGAAAGACCGCCACTGGGAGAAAATATTTAAGGCGTTGCGGCAGCCCTGGTACCCTGGTATTCTTTTTACGTTGGAGAACCTTGTGGCGTACGATGTGCTAGATATGAAAGACTTGGTTGGGGAAATGTCGGCGGCAGCCTCAGGAGAGGCCCAGATCGAGGCGTCACTGCTCAAAATTAAGCATGGTTGGGATCAAATGGAGTTCACATGCGTGAGTCACCGTGACCAAAATGATGTGTTTATCCTAGGTAGTCTGGAGGATATCTTGATGCTGCTGGAAGACAACCAGGTTGGTCTGCAGACGATGATGGGGTCTCGATTTATCATGGGTGTGAAGGACGAGGTAGAGCGCTGGGGCAAACGACTGTCCTTACTATCAGATACTCTAGATGAGTGGATTGCATGCCAGCGTAGTTGGATGTATTTGGAAACTATTTTCTGTGCCGAAGATATTCAGAAACAACTTCCTGTAGAAGCACAAAAGTTTGCATTAGTTGACAAAAACTGGAAGTCAACTATGCTTCGAACGAAGACCGACCCAAGTGTCATCAGGTCAGTGGAAGGTGGTCCTGAACTGTTGGACCAATTTCGCATGTCAAACAAACTGCTTGAAGAGATTCAGAAATCCCTGGAGGATTACCTCGAAACGAAGCGAATGGCGTTCCCACGGTTTTACTTCCTTTCTAACGACGAGTTGCTGGAGATCCTCTCGCAAACGCGTGACCCACGCGCCGTTCAACCCCATTTAGGCAAGTGTTTCGACGCTATGAAGAGTGTTCGCTTCGATGATTCACCTGGAGCAGCGAGCAACGTGGTGAACGCAATGGTAAGTGGTGAGGGCGAACTGGTCGTATTCCCGAACCACGTGATAGCAAAGGGGCCAGTGGAGTCTTGGCTTACGGAGGTGGAGAAAGCGATGCGTGCGAGTTTGTACGAAGATGGTATGAAAGCTCTCATGAACTATCCGATAGAGGATGCTATTGACCGAAAGGAGTGGCTTTTTGGCTATTCAGCACAGATGATCATTCTTGTGGATCAGGTATTTTGGACACGAAATGTCACGGAGGCTATTGCCCAAGTTGAGAGTGGTAGTGACCCCCAGGCTGTTGGTGGGTTTCTGCAATTTAGTTTAAAGCAGATCGATGGTATGGTGCAACTGGTAAGAGGGTCTTTGACGAAGCTGCAACGTATTCTCATGGGTGCAGTTATCACAATTGACGTTCACGCACGAGATGTAGTGCGTTCGTTAGCAGACAGCAATGTATCGTCACTCAGTGACTTTGAATGGACTCGGCAGCTGCGGTACTACTGGGAGGATGATGTGAAAAACTTTGTTGCGCGCCAGACCAACACTCGTTTCATCTATGGCTACGAGTATCTTGGCAATTCACCAAGACTTGTGATCACGCCGCTGACTGATATTTGCTATATGACGCTAACAGGCGCTCTTCATCTACGACTAGGGGGTGCGCCTGCTGGTCCAGCAGGAACAGGCAAGACAGAGACCACTAAAGATTTGGCAAAAGCGCTTGCAGTGCAATGTGTCGTGTTTAATTGCTCCGATGGGCTGGATTACAAGATTATGGGGCGGTTTTTCTCGGGTCTAGCACAGGCTGGTGCATGGGCATGCTTTGACGAGTTTAATCGTATCGATATCGAGGTCTTGTCCGTGATTGCGCAGCAAGTACTTTGCATCCAGCAGGCCATTGTCGCCGACGTGGACGAGTTTGAATTTGAGGGCAATCTCATAAGGCTGAATACTGGTTTTGGGGTTTTCATTACGATGAATCCTGGTTATGCAGGGCGTACAGAGCTGCCAGACAATTTAAAGGCACTTTTCCGCCCTGTTGCGATGATGGTGCCGGATTATCGACTGATTGCCGAGATTGTGCTTTTCTCCGAGGGGTTTGCGAATGCGTTGCCGCTCTCGCATAAAATGACACAGCTTTATTATCTATCGAGTGAGCAGCTGTCGAAGCAGGATCACTACGATTTCGGTATGCGTGCTGTAAAATCCGTCCTGGTTGCAGCTGGTCAGCTCAAGCGTAAGGAGCCGGAGATGCACGAAGATCTTCTTCTCATTCGAGCAATGCGAGATAGTAATGTACCAAAGTTTCTCGAGCAGGATCTTCCGCTCTTTCGTGGAATTATTGCAGATCTCTTTCCGGGTGTCGTGGTTCCCTTCGTTGACTATGGATTGCTTCAGAAAGCGATTGAACAACAGTTGGATCTACTTCACTTACAGCAAGTACCATCGTTTATCACCAAGGCTATCCAGGTGCACGAAACACAGTTGGTACGCCACGGCATGATGCTTGTAGGCGAAGCCGGAAGCGGGAAAAGTACCAACTGTTACGTGCTGGCACGCGCGCTAACACAACTCTATCAAGATGGAGTTGTTGACCGTGACGGCTTTTACAAGGAGGTTCAGCGCCTTACTCTCAACCCGAAGTCTATATCGGCAGGACAGCTCTACGGCGAGTTTAATCTTCTCACCAACGAATGGACGGATGGTCTTGTACCAAAACTGGTTCGACAATGTGTACAAGAGGCTGCAGAGTCTGATAACCGGAACTGGGTAGTATTTGATGGCCCAGTCGATGCCGTCTGGATTGAAAACATGAATACTGTGCTCGACGACAACAAAACGTTGTGTTTATCGAATAGTGAGCGCATCAAATTGCCGCATACGTTGCACATGATGTTTGAAGTGCAAGATCTTCGCGTGGCCTCACCCGCCACGGTAAGCCGCTGTGGTATGGTGTACATGGAGCAAGTTCACGTTGGAATGGCTTCACTGGCTCGGACTTGGAAAGTTACGACTCTGGAGCCAATCTTGTCAACGTTCCCGGAGCTCTGTGATATGTTGCTTCTGTTGATTGAGACCCATGTTCCCGTTGCGATCGCATTTGTCCGTGAGAATTGCCGCGAAAAAGTCCCGAGCAACAACCATAACTTGATGCAGAGCTGTCTAAATCTCCTTGCCTCGTGTTTGGCGAGTGGTGTGGTACAGAACGCAGGTGCAAACAACCTAGCGGGGTTGGTGCGCATGTATTTTGTATTCGCTGTTACGTGGTCTGTGGGAGCCAACATCGATGATGCGTCTCGTCCAAAATTTAACGATTTATGTATGGGTCAGTTCCGCTCGCTTATAGATAGTAGTCATGACGGTGCGCCGGTGACCAACGTGTATGAGGTGGTAGTGGATGATGCGACGGGTCAGTGGGTGTCCTGGATTGATAAGACTCCGAACTTTACCTTCGTTCCTGGTGCATCTTACTTCACCATGGTCGTGCCCACACAAGACACCACGCGCTTTCGATATCTTCTTGAAAAGCTTATGCTCGCTGACCACCACGTTCTCTACAGCGGCGAGACTGGTGTCGGCAAGTCGGTCATTGTGCAGTCATTCCTGGATGATATGGCCAAGACGGATAGCTGTATTGCATCAACAATGAGTTACTCAGCTCAGACCAAACCTCGCAATCTGAACGAAATGTTTGAGCTCAAGTTGGACAAGAAACGAAAGAACCTGCTAGGTCCACCAGTGGGCAAGCGTATGCTGTTCTTCGTGGACGATTTGAACATGCCAGCACTCGAAATTTATGGAGCACAACCTCCGAACGAGTTGTTGCGGCAGGTCATCGACCAAGGCGGCTTCTATGACACGTCCAAGATGTTCTTCAAAAACGTTAAGGACGTGGTATTTGCTGCTGCGTGTGCTCCTCCCGGAGGAGGCCGAAGTGAAGTGACTCCACGTCTAATACGGCACTTTCACATGGTGTGGATCCCCAATCTCTCGGGCGAAGTGATGCAGCGGATCTTTTCGTCAATCCTTGGTGGTTTTCTCGGTGCGGAATTACCAGCAATGGCTCACATGGCTGCACCTATTGTGAGCGCTTCAGTGCAGCTCTACCAGCGTGTTGAGCTTGAGATGCTACCTACGCCGTCGAAGTCGCATTATACGTTTAATCTTCGAGACCTGTCGAAAGTTTTTCAGGGTGTATTGATGGTAAAGAAAGAGAATGTGCCGAATGAAGATGGCCTGCTAACTCTATGGCTGCATGAAGAAGCTCGAGTTTTCCGAGATCGACTGGTAGATGCTGATGATCGTGCATGGTTCAACGGAGCTTGCTCACAACTAATCGAAGAGAAGATCAAAGTATCGTGGCCACCCTCACGCTTTGAAAACATTTTGTACGGTGACTACCTGACTCGTGAGAACCGCACCTATCGGCCCGTCGAGGATCTTGGTGAACTCAATTCTCTACTCTCAGAGTACCTCGAAGAGTATAACATCACGTTCCCGAGCCAGATGCACTTGGTATTCTTCAATGATGCCATGCACCACATCTCTCGAATCTGCCGCGTTCTACGACAACCACGTGGCAATGCATTACTCGTTGGGGTTGGTGGATCGGGCCGTCAGAGTCTCACACGTCTCGCGTCCTTTATGGCCGACTATAAATGCTTCTCGATTGAGATCACGCGTGGATACGGCGCAAACGAGTTCCATGAAGACCTCAAAAAGATTCTAATGACAGCAGGGGCCCAGAACCGGCCTGTAGTATTTCTCTTCTCAGATGCACAAATTGTCCATGAATCCTTTCTTGAGGACATCAACAATATTCTCAACACCGGTGAAGTGCCGAATTTGTATGCGAGTGACGAAGTGGAAAAGATCGTGGGACTTGTTCGTCCGTTGGCCCAACAGGTCGGCAAGGTTACTCGTGAAGACATATTGCAGTACTACGTGATGCTTGTGCGTGATAATTTGCACGTTGTACTCGCATTTTCTCCTATCGGTGCTGGCTTTCGCAATCGGTGCCGCATGTTCCCTTCGCTCGTGAATTGCTGTACAATTGACTGGTTCAACGCGTGGCCTGAAGATGCACTTAACTCTGTCGCTAATCGGTTCTTCGCAACAAATGCCGAGGAGCTCGGAATTGAAGCACACGTAGACACATTGTGCAAAATGGCTGTAACAATTCACCGGAGCGTCGAGGAAGCTACCCTTCGGTTCTATGCCCAGCTCAAGCGACGAAACTACACTACACCGACGAGCTACTTGGAGCTGATCAGGTTGTATGTAGAAATGTTGCGTACACATCGCCAGCTCGTACGCGCAAAAGAAGCACGATATCGCGGTGGTTTGCAAAAGCTGGCAGAGACTGAAGAGATTGTTGGCAACTTGAAGAGCTCGCTTACAGAGCTGCAGCCAGTGCTGGTACAGGCACAAAAGGACACTGCAATATTGTTGGAGCAAGTGGCAAAGGACCAGGCAGAAGCTGACAAGCAACAACAACTAATCCAAGCTGATGTAGAGGCTGCGAACAAGATCGCCGATGAAGTGAAGGTGATCAAAGATGACTGTCAGAAAGATCTGGATGAAGCTATGCCCGCGTACTACGCCTCCATCAAGGCTCTGTCACAGCTAAAGAAGGATGATATCACTGTGCTTAAGACATTCACGAATCCGCCGCGGTTGGTGGGTGTGACAATGAACGCGGTGTGTCTTCTTTTCGGTTCAAAGCAAGAATGGAATGAGGCCAAAAAGCTACTAAACGATATGAAGTTTCTGGACAAGCTTAAGGAGTTCGACAAAGACAATATTCCGCCGAAGACTATTCGGCAGCTCCAAAAGTTCATAACCGATGAAGAATTTACGCCTGAGACGCTCAGCAGTATCTCTACTGCCGCTACTTCGCTTTGCATGTGGGTGCGAGCGATGTATACGTACGATACAGTTGCGAAGAATATTGCTCCGAAGAAGGAGAACCTCAAGGCTGCAGAACAGCGACTCGAGGAGGAGCAGAGACAGCTTGACGTCAAACAAAGTGGGCTGAACGCTGTACTCAAGAAAGTGGCTGACTTAAAGCGCACACTCGAGGAAGCACAGCAGAAGAAAATTGATCTTGAGAAGCAGTCGCAAAAGACTCAAGCACAACTCGTGCGCGCTGAACGTCTGATTGACTCACTGGGCGAGGAACAGGGTCGTTGGAAGGAGTGCGCGGAGAACTTGGCGAAAGACATGATCAATCTAGTCGGCGACATGATCCTGTCTGCAGGCTGTATTGCGTACCTTGGACCATTCACATCAGAATATCGGCACGAGCTTCAAGCGAAATGGGTAAGCTTCTGCAAAGCAAGCAACTTGCCGGTGGACGGCCATTTCTCCTTTCAACGAGTGCTGGCAGACCCTGTCGTAGTTCGCGAATGGAATATTATGGGCTTGCCTGCTGACACGTTTTCGATTGAGAATGGTTTGTTCACGACGATGGGGCGACGTTGGCCTCTCATGATCGACCCGCAAGGACAAGCCAACAAATGGATTAAGAACATGTACAAAGCGGCAGGTTCCCTGCAGATTATCAAGCTGTCACAAAAAGACTTCCTTCGTACGTTGGAGAATGCTATCCGGTACGGGTCGCCAGTGATGCTAGAGAACGTTGAGGAGGATTTGGATCCTTCTCTTGAGCCTATACTGCTCAAACAGGTATTCAAGCGTGGCGGTCAGAACCTGCTCCACCTAGGTGATAGCGATGTCCCGTATAGTGACAACTTCCGTTTCTACATCACCACCAAACTGGCGAATCCGCACTACATGCCAGAAATTTGCATCAAAGTAACGATTATAAACTTCACAGTCACGCTTACAGGACTGGAAGACCAATTGTTGGTAGATGTTGTGCGAAGTGAGCGCCCTGACCTCGAGCAGAAGAAGAATGAACTCACTGTGAACATCGCGGCAGACAAGAAACAGCTTAAGGAGATCGAGGACAAGATTTTGTACATGCTTGAAAATTCTAAGGGTAATATTCTGGACGATGAAGAGCTCATCGACACTCTGGCTCACAGTAAGGTGACCTCGTCAGCAATCAAGACTCGTATGGCTGAAGCCGAGACAACATCCATGGAAATTGACCAGACTCGTGAAGGATATCGCTGCGTAGCTGTGCGTGGTTCAATTATCTACTTTGCTATCGCAAATCTTGCTCTCGTGGATCCTATGTACCAGTACTCGCTCCAGTTCTACCAGAAACTCTTCGTCATGCGACTGCAGAACTCGACGAAGTCGGAAGTGCTGGAGGAACGTCTGGAAATTCTGATGCAGGATATCACCATGTCAATGTTCGTGAATGTTTGTCGTGGGTTGTTCGAGAAGGACAAAATCATTTACGCGTTTATGATCGCTTCAAGTATCCTGCTGCATCGTGGTGCGATTTCATCCAGCGAATGGAACTTCTACTTGGTTGGCGATAAAAGGAGTTCAGCCGTACAGGCAGCACAAGCTGAATCCTGTGGTCTCCCACGTCCATCTTGGCTTTCTGACCGAGTTTGGAAGACTGTTGTTGGCATGAAAGATATATCGTCAGTGTTTACCGATCTACCCTCGTCTGTGGGGCAGCACGCGACGGAGTGGAAACGAGCGATGGTGCTAGCTGACTTACCGCATGCAGAGAGATTACCAGAGCCCTGGGAGTCAAACCTGACAAACTTCCAAAAATTGCTGGTGCTACGTGTTTTCCGGGAGGAAATGCTTGTCTTCGGCACACGTGAGTTTGTCGGGCGTGAGGTTGGTAAGTTCTTCACCGAGTCTCCTCCGTTTGACTTGGGTGGATGCTATCGAGACTCAAAGCCGGAGACACCTCTGATCTTTGTACTGTCGCCTGGTGCCGATATCAACGATTACCTCTTGGAGCTCGCAAAGCAGGAGGGCAAGGATGGCGCTGGCCTCAAGATTATCTCGCTTGGTCAAGGTCAAGGTCCAATTGCTGAAGCTTTAATGAAGCAAGCCAAGCAAACTGGAGACTGGGTTTGTCTTCAGAACTGCCATCTGGCTGTGTCATGGCTTGGTCGACTCGAGCAGATCTTGGAGCAATCAGCGACGGAGGAAATGCACGTGGAGTTCCGGTTATGGCTTACGAGTATGCCGAGCTCGCGGTTCCCTGTGCCAATTCTGCAGAACGGTATCAAGATCACGAACGAGCCTCCGAAGGGAATCAAGGCTAATCTTGGGCGTACGTTCCTCGACATGAAGGAGGCCGATTACGAAGGCTGCACGAAGCCACGAGAGTTCAAAAAGCTGTTGTTCGCGTTGGCTTTCTACAACGCTGTTTGTCTGGAGCGTCGTAAGTTTGGTGCCGTTGGGTGGAACATCCCGTATGAATGGATGAATAGTGACCTGAAGACAGGAATGCAGCAGGTGCGACTTTATCTGGAGGAGCAGGAAGAAGTACCATACCTGACTTTGAACGTCATGGTAGCTGACATTTCGTACGGCGGTCGTATCACCGACCGATGGGATAAACGCACCAACTCGAGTATCATGCGCAAGCTGTTCTGCAAAGGTGTTATGGACGACTCGTACCAGTTCACCGCATCGGAACTTTACTATGCGCCAGTGGAAGGTTCCTTGGTCAACGTTCGCGAGTATGTGAGTTCATTGCCAACAGCAGATGCCCCCGACATTTTTGGTCTTCACGCAAACGCAGACATCACATTCCAGCAAAAAGAAACGAGTCAGTTGCTGGGAACAATTCTGAGGATGCTGGGTGGAGGTGGCGACAGCGGTGGCGGTGGTGCTGCCCAGAGCAACGACAGTATCGTGATGGAAATGGTAGTAGCCATCCAGGAGCGAATGCCGGACACATTCATGGAGAGCAAAGCTCACCCTGCGACGTTCCAAGAGGCAGCGGGTGGCAGTCGAAACTCGCTGGGCGTGTTTCTGTCGCAGGAAATGATTCGCTTCAACGTGTTGATCCAAGTGATGAAGACGACGCTAGAGATGCTGAAGCGTGCGATCAAGGGGCTTGTGGTCATGTCGGGTCCACTCGAGAAGATGTACAACGGCTTCTTGATCCAGCAAATTCCAAGCGAGTGGGAGAACGCCGGATATCCATGCCTCAAACCTTTAGCCTCATGGATCGAAGACTTCTTCATGCGAATCAATCTCACGAACGAGTGGCTCGGGAAGGGTCCGCCACTCGCGTTCTGGTTGTCAGGCTTTTTCTTCCCGCAAGGCTTTATGACAGCAGTGAAGCAATCGTTCTCACGTGATAAGCGGATCGCCATCGACGCGCTCGTCGTATCCTGCGAAATCATGGCGCACGACAAAGAGCAGTACAAAGTACCACCAGCGTTTGGTGTGTACATATTCGGGCTGTTCATGGAGGGAGCCCGATATGACCGGAACACTCGAATGATGGCGGAGTCCATTCCTAACGAGCTCTTCGACCGGATGCCTGTCATTTGGCTCAAGCCTATGCGGCGGGAGGAGTACAAGCCCACGGACGTGTACGAGTGTCCGCTCTACAAAACGTCCATCCGCGCCGGCACCCTGTCCACCACGGGCCACTCGACCAACTTCGTCGTCGCTCTCGACGTGCCCACCGACAAAAGCCCCGACCACTGGATCCGTCGCGGTTGCGCGATGCTGTGCATGCTGGACACATGAAGACAATTCACCCAAAAACACACAGTAACACCCCCATCGTCAATAGATAAAAGTGCACTTTCCATTCCTCTGCTCTAATGACTTGCTTCCGCTTGTCGCTTCTTCCAGACAGCAATCTCCTCGTTCGCCTGCGCTCGCTCCTCGGCCGACAAAGCATAATAACTCTTTTTCGTCTCGCGCTCCCACTAAAACCCAATAAAAGCAATACAACAAACTCAGCACACACATTAAGACAGCATCACCCTTCCTGTCTTACCTGTCTCACCACCCTCACCGAGTGTTGCGGGGGCTCGTACGTGTGCGTGGCCTTGAACTTCTTGTTGTGTCTGCTCAGCAGCTCCTGCAGGTTCTTCATCTCCTTCTTCTCCTTGCTGGTCACCATAACAGCCCTCTCTCTCTTCCAACGCACGTCCGGCCGGTTGCCCACGTCCACGAGCGGCTTCCTCCTGTTCTTATGCTCCTGCTCCTGCTTCTGCTCCTTCTTGCCTTTGAACGGCTCGTGCATCGCACGCATCTCCTTCAGACTGCGGAACTCCTTCTTCTTCTCCTTCTTCTCATTCTTCAGCTGCTTGTTTTTGGATATTAAAATTGTCCGCAAATCGGAGGTGACTGGGCGCTGGTTCTCCTTGTCGTCCTTCAGCTCCTGCTCCTGCAGCTTCGCCTCCAACTCGCGCGAGAGCTCCGCGCCCGGACGGCTGTGATCTGGGTGCACCCGGTCGAACCAGGGGTCGTGCTCGCCCGCCGGGAGAGGCGACAGCGGCGCACTTACGTCGCAGTACGTCTGCGGCGCGTCGAACTCGAAGAGCGGGTCGAAACGCACCATGATGGCGGGACTGGGCAACTTCGCGTTTGAAATCAGGAGTGTGTGTTTTTGGGCGCGGGAAAATAATTTGGATACTCGTACTTTGTGGAGAGATGCACGGTACGAGATTGCCGACCACCGGAATGTAGCCATGTCATGAACAACTTGAAGGTGTTGAAGTGCGCGGCGTGGTGATGGTTTTTTTAGTACCAATGCAACAGCACAAATTGTGCACAATACGGTCTCCAACCACGAGTATCTAGCTCGTCTGCACCATTGTGCCTTTCGGGGCGGTATGATGGCCAGGATGTCGAAGACTCTCACGTAATGAACGCACTGCCAACAAGTTGACCCCGTTGCCAGACATTGTCACGTTGATATTCCGGTCGCTCCAGCACCTTGAAGTTCGCGGGTGTCCGCCTTGGGTTTCCTCGGATTGCCATGCCGTCCCGCGTGCTTCACGCGGATGGCCGGCATTTCGTTAGTTTGGACGCGCAATGATGACGGCGAGCGAACGTTCTGTTGTTGACGACGGTCAGCACGACCGTCAGCAGAGGCTCTCAGTAAGCTTAGGCTGGCTGTTCAAGCCGCCGATATCTTCCTGGTCAGAAGGCCCCTTGCAGGATGCCTGGTTCCAGCGCGCTGTGAGTTTGAACTTCTGAGCGCGGCCACCTCGTTGTCCACAGATTTCGGGGCGATGGGAGGCGATAGAGCTGAAGGACGGATCCCACACCGAGCGACTCTCGAGTCACCGGATTTTGATGCGACGGATGATCTTCATCGCCGTTAAAAAATCTGTGTCGGGCTTGCATTTCACGGGTTTGCCGTGCGCTCTCACTTCAACGTGCCACTTCGGGCGCAGTACTTACACCGGGTCCTGCCTCTCGAGGCTCGAGTCGAGCTGCTCAGAGCGTTGAAAGACACTACAGTACCGGTAGGTAGGCTGGGCCGAACTGTCAGGCCTTGAACTTCAATCGCGACTGGTACAGGTTGCACCTGTCAAGAGGCTGGTACTGTGCTGCTGAGTGCTCTCGCCCGGGGGACGCTGTATCAGACCGTCTTGACCATCGGTGTTCATGAGACTTCGTGGCCGCCTCTGCAACGCTCACTTTTCAATTCTCCACCGGGGCCGCAACCAAGTCTCCTCTCTCCGCCTCTCGACTTCCAGTAAACACCAACCATGACGAGAACCTCGGACCTGGAGAAGAACAGTCACATCTACGCTGATCTGGAGTCTCCGGACCCGACCAACCACCTGCAGCACCTGACACACGCGCCGTACATGGTCAAGAGCCAATTCGCCAAGGAGATGATGGCCGAGTTCCTCGCCACGTTCGTCACCATGCTCTTCGGGCTGTCGTGCATGACGCAGGTGGTGCTGAGCAGCGAGGCCAGTGGTAGTTTCGTTACCATTGCGTTGTGCTGGGGTCTTGCATTTTTCTTCGGCATCACCATCGGTGGCGGTGTCTCCGGAGCACACTTGAACCCAGCCGTGACCACGACTCTGGCACTACTGAAGCTGCTGCCGTGGAAGAAGGTGCCGTTCTACATCCTCAACCAAGTTGTCGCTGCCTACGTGGCCGCGCTCTTTGTGTACATTTTGTACCGACCAATGTTCAACGAGGTGGACCCGGAACGAATGACGACGCACACCATCTTCGCGACGTACCCGCACGAGAACGTGGGCAACTTCACGTGCTTCTTGACAGAGTTCGTGGCGACAGCTCTGCTGATCCTGGGCATTTTGGCGTTGCTGGACCAACAGAACCGACCCATTGGCAAGAAGGCCGTGCCGCCTGCTGTCGGAGCGTTGGTGAGCACGATCGCTATGGGTTTCGCCATGAACACGGGTCTGGCCATTAACCTTGCTCGGGATCTCGGTCCTCGTCTCTTTATGCTGTGCGCTGGCTGGGGCTCGCGCGTGTTCTCGCTCAACCACTACTACTTTTGGGTCCCCATTGTGGCTCCGATCACTGGTGGCGCTGCCGGTGCGTTCGTGAACGAGGCCCTGATCGGATACCACGGGAAAAACTTTTTTTCGCGTGTAAAAATAATTTTTTTCACGTGTGTCTGAAAACCGCGTGGATCGATACGGAAACGATGGTGAACTCTTAAAATGGCGTGCGTAGATATTTTTTTCGCGTGTTCCAGAAGTCATGTTAAGATGCCTCCTCTAAGTTTCCCAACATTGGTTTGACCCCAACTGTGTTTGTTTCAAGTCAAGCTATCTAGGTAGCAACCGATGCGCATGAACTGTGGCTGTAACACGCATTAACCTAGCCTAAATACTTACAGCAAGGGCCTCTTTATGTCGTAAGCTTCGCCACGCAATGCAGAGGATCTGTGCCATGTCGCTTAATACGCAGCGCTGAAGAGGTAAAGGGCCCTCTCTGGGCTGCTTACCAACAACTCTACAGTGCTACGCGACGAAGTCCGCTCAGATTTTCAAGCAGAAACCGTCAATCGGCTGCATTTGCCCCCCCTCCTCTTAGTGTGGCAATAGATCCAGCAGCAACTGCCCTCGACGAGTTGTTACTTCTGCCGCAATTAGCTTGGATCACGTTCCCAAGTCGCCCGCCAGAATGTGGAGTTTCAGCTAAGAGCCGAAGGTTACTACCTGAGTTCAGGCGAATCGTATTTGACTCTGTCGCGCTGATATTTGGAGCTGAGTACGATGTGGCTAAGTCGTGCTGAATATGACCCCACTAAATTTCACTGAGAGCAATGGAGTTTGAGCGAAAACATCCTGGACTTGATGAGCACTAAAACTCCGTGAATCACGCATGGCTGAGCTTCGACTGCATGGACGGGCGTTTGCTGAGCTTGGGAGTGGCGATGTCGATGGAATCCGCGCTCACATCGAAGATTCCAGGTCAAATATGACTGAGATCCAGCGACATCAGCGGTAATTCACTAAGCTAAGGGCATGATGTAACAAGTCTGATAATGCTAGCTTGCCAGTGGTTCTCCGCTCGTAGTGCTTTTGCCGCGCTCTCGCCAAGGCCCGTTGCTAGAAGTACGCGAAACTTCGACTCACTCGACAGCTGGCCAACAGGATCTCTAACTGAGCCCTGTGCCGGAACTCTACGTTCCTACCCTTGGTTGCCACCCGTCAGCGACTCGGCTGTCACGCTCCCTCGCCGCCACGCTCCGCTCCCACGTGCACCGCCGCCACGCGTCACCAGCTGCTGGCAACCTCTTGCGCGCGCTGGAACTCGTCGGCCGCCGAGTTCACCGTGCTGCTAGACTGCACACAGGGCATCTCGCGCTCGGCGACGCGGAGAAGCAGACCAACGACAAGGCCGTGAGTCGCCTGAACAGCCGCGCTGCGCAGACCAATCGCGACCCGGAGAAGCTGGTGAAGTGGCCGTTCGATGCCGTAGCGCGCAGCCTTCAGCCGCGGCTTAGCGAGCACCCGCTGCTGCTCGTGGGGCGGTCGTTCGCGGTGCCCGGGGAGGACTCGGACAAAGCCTATTCGTGCTTCCGCGTTACTTCGATCGTCAACTAAAAGAGTTGCTTAATGTATTAATATATTTTATTCGTTGATTTAATGCTGGTTCGCACTCGGTAGGAGCACACCATCTTCTCCTCTTATCGCTAGACTAGTGGTGGTTGGTAGCTTCGACTGCAATGTTATGTAGTAGTAGTATGCATTTGGTGTGCTAGTATTGTGATCACCACGTAATTGGTGAGTCGTTCACCAATTTTTCACCAATGTTGGCGACACGTTCACCAATTATGCTGATGCTTAGTCAAATACTACATGTAGTAGCACTAATCATAATGAGTTTAACGTATTAGTACATGTGCATGCGCAGTGGGGGCTTTGCCGGCACAACTCCGGAACGTAAGCGTAAAACGACTGAGTTATAGCTGGCCACACAGTCGTTTGCACGCTCATGGGCATACTGGCCTATGTATGCCCCACAATTGTAGAGATCAGTCTCTAAATAATTTTTTCAAAGCGGATTCGATTGAGGGAGGACTAACGGAGCCCGGTACTGCAGAGCTGCCGGAGTTGGCTGCGTTCTTCATGAAAGTACAGTTGATCGTGAGCACGGAGGTGTTGGTGGCGACCCGTACGCCAAGCTGGTGGAGAGAAAATGCCCGGGTACGAGAAGGATAAGCTGCGCAGGATCTTCAGCACGCGTAAATGCCTCTAGGCCAGGTACGTGTGGTGAGGTGCGGGCAACTTCCCAGCGTCCAGAATAAACCTTGAATGATACTTGAATCAGCAAACCTTGAATCTAAGTTCAGGGGGCTCAGAGTCTTAGAGTCTCAGCTGAAAGGTCTCAGCTGTACTCGACTAAGACTTGGCCGACACCTCTGAACTCGAACTCTTGACCTGACGCGGCGTGTGCGCATCCCTTGCGATCCCCTTGACGGTTCTTGCTGGGGCTACGCTTTGGGCCCAGACGTCAGCCAACCACGTCTTCTTGTTCCTTGTTCAGTCGTCCCTTGATACTCTCCAAACGAAACCTACTCCTCGCTCAACAGGCCTTCGCTCGCACGTGTCTCGACCCGATTTGCCCCGGGGGTTTCTCAATGTAGACACGACTCCACACACACTTATCTGCTCCTTCCAAGACCGCAGACCCGGTCTTCCTTGCTTCTCCTCTTCCTCCAGGCGGCTCCAGCTGAGAGCCGCGTACACAGGTCTTCACTCGCCCCCGACCTAGGGTGGCTCTGAGAGTTGGCTCGGCTTGAGCCTGTCGTAATCCAGGGTTCTCGTCTCTTCCCTGGGACTTCCGCGCACCACGTCTTGGCGTAGACGACGCAGCGCGCTTACTTGACTGGTATAGGCAACGCTCACGGGCAGCACGGACGCGATGGAGCCGAACCCGGCAGGCGGTGCTACTAGGACAGCATTTACAACCTCCCAGCTGCGGCCACGAGGTGAGGTAAGACGTAGGGACATATTCCATGGATGTACATTGACACAGTCTTCCGTTCGATGCCATTCCTTTGGCTGCTTTCACCTGGCCAGCAAGGCCTTTAGCGTCAGCGTCCAAAAGCCACACACAACTTCGTTTAAGTGCGATCACAGGACAGTCACACAAATTCTTGCTACATATAATTAGCTGCAGTGGTTGAACCTTTTTATCTATATTTATCGCCAGCTGACCCTAGTTTCATTTTCAGACATAGTATAATTTGCAGTGGCGGTTGAACTGTCGATGGGGCCCCCATCAACGCCGTCCAGTGGTCACGACTCAGACGGCTTTAGTGACCATGACTCAGACGGCTCCATTGATCAGGGTTCTGATAACGTCTGCGATAATTCAAGAAGTCCTTCTGAGAATCGCCCATTTGAACGCGAAGGAGATGGTGCTGTATCAACGAATATTTGGTTAGATTATGCAGCGAGTCCGGAAAAGTCTGCCAAGAAGAAAACAAAACTTCAAGTTAAGTGGACCAGCGCTGTGCACACCGGGACATACAGTTCCATGCAGCAGGCTCGGCGTGAATTAGATATTTCAGAGGCATCGCGATTTATCTATCACACGAACTACAGTCTGAAAGCAGGCAAAGCATACGTGTATACCTGCTCTTCACACGTCGATTGTCCTCGATCTGCTCGCATCACCCGAGTGAGAGATGATTGTTTTTCTACTATCGTGGCGGGGCAGCATTCCGTGGAACCGTCGGAGACGTCGAGAACTGGAATTGATAAGATGTTTGAACTCGAGGTGGATAACTTATTGCTCGGTGGGGCTGCGCCAGCGCGCTGTTTGATGCTTCTTAACGAGCGCTATCAAGTCGACATCGATTTACAGCAGCGCTTACCTGATGTAGTTCAGCTACGTAATCGTAGTGCACGCCTCCACACTACCGGCTTGTTTGACATTTCGACTGTAGCAGAACTTATGGAGTGGGCCACCGACAAAATGTGCACAACAGCGGATCGCTTCTTCCAAAAAGGAGAAGGAAAGGATGTTAGTATTTTTGCAGAACTGGATTCGATTTACCAAGACGAGCTACTCGTACGGGACGTATTTCACGAGGCACTAGATGACAACGAGATTTCATTGGGGGTAATTTGTAGTAGCCGAAGGTTATTCCGAAACATCCTTCTAGCTGGTAGTGGTCACAGACACCACGGGATACCTGGTGCCACTGATGGCACGTACCGACTTGCAGCAAACAATTGGACTCTCATCGCGTTTGCTGCTATGGTGTTGCTTACAACGGTCCCGAAGGTTTTTCGCATCGGTTGTATCCGTTCGCGTATTTGCTTGAACGATCCGAGACGAACTTTGCGTATGATCAACTGTTTCGAGTTGTCAAAGAACGAAGTCAACAGTTCTTTGGATACGTGCTCAAACTTCAATTTGGTTCAATGGACCATGCTGATAGTATTGCCAGCGCATACAAGTTGCACTGGCCAGATATTGTCCTTCTTGATTGTTGGGCTCACCTTGCTAGAAACCTTCCGCGTCGAAAGCACCTGCTTACGGATCTGAGTCGATACGAAGGCAGTATCAAACCGCAGGTTCACTATCTTCATCAAGCTCGCAATGCTGCTCAGTTTCGTGCTCTAGCAACGTGCATTATGCGCAACTGGAAAAACTTGGGCGAGACGGTCGCGGTTGATTGGTTTCGTAAGCAGTATCTCTCTCCTAAGTGGAAGCTGTGGTATTACCCTGCGAGTAAGTCGCCCGGCGTGACACCCAACCAAAATCCGATAGAGTCGCACAATCGTGACATTAAACGCGTCGTAGACACTCAACTGTACGCGTCGGCCAAAATTGTGCTGAATAGTAGTCTGCCGCGCATTATTGCGCACTTCGGTACTGCTAGAGACCGCAACTGGAACGTGCGAATCCCAGAACCCATCCGTCCTTACGCTGAGGCTCCAGTTCCCATTGAATGTGCTCTGAAAGCAAGTATATTAACTTGCGGTGGTAACTTCTGGAAGGTGAAAAACGGGCGTGGTAAAGTTACCGGCATTCTCTTCAACTCCAGCACAGTGATGATAGGGGGTAAATCCTCTAACCCATCTCCGATCGACGAAGTTCGAGCGAAACGATATCTGCAATCACGAAAAGGGCATCTTCAAGCTACCGACGACGTTGAGCACATTGAGAAGAACTACCTTTCTTTGTATTTGGTGCAGCAACTCAGCGATGAAAGCTTTGAGCATAACTGGAGTTCGCCGAAGTGGACTGAGCCTGAGGTACGGTAGCCCGCATAAGTTATTTATTTCCTGCATACGACAATAACTAACAGCTTTGCCCCGTATATATTGAGAATTCGTCGCAAGCTATCCTGCGATTGCAAAGCTTTTTACGAAAGTGGATGGCTCTGTGCTCATGTACTTGCTTCGCTTAACCTCATTGACAAGTTTAATTTGCCTCTGCTCGTTAAAAGTGTACCAGCAAGAAAGCCCCCAGGAAGACCTCGCAAAGCACCGAAAACACTACATAGTAAGGACCCATACAACGGCCAGTATTCGATCGACAAGCTGATCGATAAGCTCACGAATCATCCCGGCTCCGTAATCGGCTGGAAGGTGCTAACAAAGCACGACACGACCGACTCTCGGGGTGATACAACCACTAGGCAGCGTACAGGAGTTATTAGGCCCTGGGTCAAGGAAGAAGAACGCTACTATTGGGAGATTGAGCTTGATCGCCGCGCCGACGAGGCATCCGTCCCTGATGTCAAGGTAGACATTCAACAACTCGCTGAAGTCATCAACTTCACTTATCGTGCACGCTACCCGTTCGTGTAGATAAGCAAAGCGCTTGCATAAACCTACTTCATAATTTACATAATATACACACGTGACTTTCAGTACCTGCATTGTCTGCCACACGCGGTTTTCAGCTGGCCGATCCACGCGACTTTCAGTGCACACGCGAAAACCAGAAATTTTACACGCGAAAAAATGCCCACCCGGATACCACCACGTGGAGAAGAACCGTGGCCCACACCCAGAATACCGATTCTAAGCTAACAATGTCGGAGACTACGGAAACCGAGGATCGGCAACTTCTGCTACATGTAGTATTGTCAGGAACTTTATTCGTGATGTTCAATGTATATGATTTCCTTCATGATGCAGTAATTATTGTCGGGTGCATGTATCCATTGTTGCCGTTCGGATGAATGGATTTCGCTACCATGTCATTCCGCAGCAACTTCTCCTCAATCATAGTGAAAAGTGGGTCAAGTGACGTGACCCATTTTTCAAGGTAAAAAACGCCAAAATCACTATTTTTGCGAGCGCAATAACCATGAGCAACGTCAGCGGAGTTCGGCGCTGGAACATCGCGGAGACGCGCTGCGTGTCGAAGCGGAAGACCGAGGCCGGGGACAAGTTCGTGAACAACTACCGCGTGTTGCAGACGCTGGGCCAGGGCCGCTTCGGCAAAGTGAAGCTCTGCGAGAGGCTCGCGGCCGGTCAAGCTGCTACCGGTAGAAATGGAGACGCAGTAGTGTCCCTGCCCACACCGGCTTTTGCGCCGCCCAAGGCGCGGCTGTTCGCCATGAAGATCTTCTCCAAGAAGACGCTGCGCAGACTCAAGGACTACTGCGCGGAGCCTGCAGGAGACAAGGCAGACGGAGCTGCTGAGGTTGATGCAGAGGATGGAGTGACGATGAGGATGCGAGCCGTGACGGCGCTGGACCGAGTTCACGACGAGATTGAGATCATGCGCTCGCTGTACCACCGCAACATCGTGTTGCTGTTTGAGGTCATCGAGGCCGACGACAGCGACAAGCTCTACATGGTGCTGGAGCACATGACGCGCGGCCCTTGCATGGTGTATCGACCGGATACGAAGGACTTCTACAGCAGGGTGACCGGAGGCACACTGCCTGAGGAGCTGGCTCGGAGCTACTTGACGGACATTCTGCTTGGGCTGCAGTACTTGCACCGGCGTCGGATTTGTCATCGCGATATCAAGGTGAGTGATGACGTGGATTTGTTTGCTGGGGTGTGTCCGTGGTTGAACTGTACGCTCACTTCTGATGAAATGTTATGTGTATGCACAGCCTGATAATGTGCTGCTGAATGATTCGGGGCGCTGCCACTTGACGGATTTTGGATGTGCGAAGGCGTTTGGGAATGGGTCTGGGTATGATGCACATGAACACGATGACAGTGACACGACACGACTGAAAGACACTGTGGGAACTTACCAGTTCTTGGCGCCAGAGTGCTGCTCCGGTGAGCTGTACGACCCCTTCAAGGTGGACATCTGGGCTGTTGGCGTCATTTTATTCATTTTCCTGTTCGGCAGGCTGCCATTTACGTCGGAGAACACACGAGAACTGTTCGACGAGATCATTCGCGCAGAGATTGTGTTGCCTGGCCCAGATGAATCCGGCCGCGAGCAACCATTGAGCCCAGAGGCTCGTGATCTGCTACATCGGCTACTAGAGAAAGATCCCGAGCAGCGGATTACCATTGACGAGGCCATTAGTCACTCCTGGTTCATACAAGACGGCGACGATGATGAACCCCTTTCGTTCTGACGAATGTTGAATGAGTCCACTGAAATGCAGCTACATGTAGATATTATCTGGGGACGTGAACTTCCAAAACATTCAGTCTGTGCATTTGTGTTTCTGGGGAGGCTTCGAACATGAGAGCTTCTTTCGAAGCGGGAAACTTTCCGCTCGCCAACAGGATGCGTTGCATCCAGTTGGCGACACTGTGGTGCCACTGCACCCGCCCTAAACTCACGATACACACAGAAAACCACGACAAGCTTTTGGCCGCATCGCTGGGCTTACTTGTCGTGGTTGAAGTAATTCCACGGCAGAAAATATAATACTTCATGATAGCTAACACAATTTGGTGTCTACCAAAGTCCGCTGTGAAATTCTTGTGGGAGGCTGCAACCTGGAAAAGCTGCATCACCCGCACATCGTTCCTCTTTTTTGGTGCCTGCGTCTCGTTCGGCGAGAAACAGAAGCAATCGCAATCGGGTCTCTTTGTGTGCGAGGAAATGGAGAACTGCACTTGCAAGACTACTACTGAATTACTTGTTTAACGAGAATCAGGTCGATCACTACAGTATGGCGAGCACAGCGCCGAGACTCCGCTTCATGCACCAGAGGGAAATCGTTCACCGAGATCTGAAGTGTAACAACGTTCTTGGGAACAAGGCCAACGTAGCAATGCTGACTGACTTTGGACGTATCTCTGTGCCAGCCAAGAAAGATTCGTCCAGTAACCCTCAAGAAGCCATCGTGCTTTTCAATGGAAGGCACCGGATCTGTTTGAGCCCGACTGCAGTGACCCAACATTTGAGTCCGATACTACTACGTAGTATAAGCTTAGATGCTTTCGGCATGTGTCTTGTTGTGTCGATCTGTGGACTGTATCCAAAAGAACCACAGGGTCGTGCGCGTGCTAGCTAAGGCGTCGGTGAAATCGTGCGGGTGAGTTTGCTTATTATCGGAGCAGTTGTGAGAACTCAATGAAGCGATCAAAAACAAATGCAGAAAACGAAGCTACTCAATGCGCACATGCACCGGAAACTGTGTAGATACTTTATTGCATGCACACATGCACAATGTTCGTCTACTTCGTTCCACGCTGAGGTGTTTGCTCCAGCTCACTTTTCTCGTTGTAACACTCGTCTAACATTTGATGCGTCAATTGGAACACTTCGTGAACGTGAATGCCATCCATTCCACCACCAGCAAACGGATCCTCCATCGCTCTCTCCACGTTGAAGATACCTGTCATCAACAAACTCGTTGATACACTAAGGAGCAAGCAGAAGACGAAGTTCGTCGTCTGATACTCATTGCCCCGCGCGATGTAAACGTAGTAAGGGCCGTAAAACACTGGGAGTACCAAGATGAAAAGTCTAGTGAAGGAGCGTGTAGCTTGAGGCGTTCGGTAAAACTAACGCAGTGCAAAACATAGTCAAAAGAATGTAGAGAAGCCAAGCGAAGCACAGATGACATACCTTGATGTTCTGGAGCTTCTCAATTCGTGCTTGAAGCAGCCAGTGGTATTGATTGATTCGAGAAGCTTCATTGGCAGGCATACCACAGGCTTTCAGGACTTCCACTTGATCATGCAACTGGCGAATCGTTTTAACAATCTGCAATCGCAAATGCTTCACGGGGGTCACATATTGAAAGGCGAGTTTGCGTCCATGCGAAGTGAACCGATGTCGTCCCCGTGTCAACGTGGGCATAATGAGCAGCGACATCGTGTCATGTAGCAACGCTTCAAGCAACGCCTTCGTCTTCAGCACGTGATCTTGCGGCAACTTCCTCCGTCCGTTGTCTCCCCAGTTCCACAGCGCATTGGCGAGCAAAATGTTAACCAACAATGACCTCGCTACAAAAACACAACAAGCCGTCAAAGTGATGAGCCCCCACTTCGACACCTTAGAAGACAATACATGTACTCTATGCACCTTCGGCAATGATGTCCAGCGCCTGCTCTCGCCGCGTGAAGGCTTGTCGGATCTGCATGATCATCGGCGACACCACAGCGAAGGAGACGATGGTCCACGAGATGTTGGCACCGAAGCTCGGGCCTGAGCTGCTCTTGCCCAGGAAGTAGTAGAGCGAGGTGGTGACGACCGAGAAGAGCACCACAAACAGCCCCTCGAACGTGATGAGCTGGATGCAGAACACCTTGGAGGCGGCGTACAGGTCCAGCACCGTGTCTCGAAACCCCTCGCTCGCGTGCCGCAGTGCCGCCCCGGCCGTCATCTCGTCCTCGCTGTTGTTGCACTCCCATAGTTCGCCGACATTTTGCGCTGAATTGACGTCCAGACTCGACTGAGCTGCGGCTCTGGTGCCGTACTGGGCGTAACCTTCCATTGGCAGGACCTGATCTCCGTTCCGCCGATGGAGCTCTGTCACAGAGCACGTCACCAGGTATTAATACTAACCCCACTTGAGTGACATATATCATAGTGTGTCATAACCAGTGGAAGATGGAGTCGAAGGTGGCTGTCCTGGATGGCTCTGCGGTGGGCATTGAGGCCTTCGTGGATGCTAGCAAGGGGCGTTTGATCGTGCGCGGTCGCATTAAATCGAAGTGCGTGGTGGCTGCAATGCTAGGGGAAACTGCGGATCTATGGTAACTTTACTGACGTGGATTGGTTGCTGTGCTGTGTCAATGCACCACTTCAGACCGGAGGATTTCGTGGTACGCGAGATCAGTGCAGCAGGCGAAGTCGTGGGATTCAGTGATAAGAGCGATCGAGTACCCACAGAGAGCGAACGTGACGATGTGCTGAAGAAGATTGAGGAGGCATCGCAGAAGCAGAAGAAGGAGAGGCTGGTGTTCGATGAGCCCGCGGACGGTTGGCGAGCAGCGCTGACGGAGCTGATAGGAGCCGAGGCTTGTGAGAATGTTGCGAGTGTGGCGTATGGTCGATTAGTCGAGTGCTTCCTTTCATCGCCCACGGAGTTCCGAGACCGCGTCTACCTCCAAAATTGCATCCAGAACTGCTTCCCGGGGCTTGACTGTAAGCTGCAGAAGGCTTTGTCAATTGAAGATCAAGCTGAGGAGCAGCAGATCCAAGTTGTGCTGGATCATGTGTACAAAAAGTTTCGAGATGGTGGCGTGGCGATTGAGAATTGCGATTGTTTACTTGCTTTTCTTCGAAAAGGAGCAGACGACCCCCCGGGAGCAAAAGGTGTGTACTCCACAGAACTCACTTGCCTGTTGGTGCAGCGGTTTCTGATGAAGTCTTACGTGCAGGGCTCGAGCTGGAACATGAGGACACAAAAGAAGCTCGGACAACGCTGCATCGCGTGATTGCCAAAAACTCTTCATCTTTCAAGACAAAGACTGAGACCCGAAATGGCGTGCAGCGACTGATTGTGCACTTCTTGCCAAAGAACGGTAAAAAGCGCAAACGCTCCCAGCCGCAAGCTTATCTTCGGTTTGTACTTCAAAAGGTAAGAGTACTTACGGTGTTTCTAGTACCCTCTGCATTGGTACTAAGCTGGTTGTAATTCGCAGACAAACCAGGAGCACTTTGCGTGCTTTGACAAGTTGGCTCGGTGGCTCCATCGCCCGCTCTCAGCATTCTCATACGCTGGCACAAAAGACAAAACAGCAATCACCTTTCAGCACGTTGTGGCGAGTGGAGTGGCGCCTGATCGTCTCTTAGGTGTGAACAACGCTACATGTAAAGAAGACGCGTCAACCGGTATCCGCGTGGGAGATCTTCAGTATGTCGAGACCCCAATGGCCTTAGGCGGGGCGAGTGGAAACAGGTTTTCCATAGTGATCCGGGGTCTTTCTGATGAAATGGAGCCCAGTTCTAAGACAATTCAATCGACCCTCGAGTCCGCTCTGGAAAATATCAAGCACCAAGGCTTCGCAAATTACTTCGGGTTTCAGCGTGTCGGACTGCCCACAAACACAGTGAGGGCTCACCATATCGGCGAGAAGATCATTGCAAGCAAGTGGGAGGAAGCTCTTCGACTCATTTTGGCAGCCCAGGACAGCGATTCCGAGGATGGTGCAAAAGCAAAGCAGCTTTATCTCGAGTCTCGTGACGTTGAAGCTGCCCTCAAGCTCATGCCACACGGTATGTCTGTCGAGCGACAGGTGTTTCAAGGACTTAAGCGCTTCGGAAGCGATGCGTTTGAGCAGGCGGTGCTGAGTGTGTCATTTTCGCGTCGTGCGATGTACATGCACGCATACCAGAGTTATCTCTTCAATCGGATAGTTTCGCTTCGGCTGCACAAGTATGGCAACAAGGTAGTCGAAGGTGACTTGATCAAGTGCGATATCCCGAGCGAGAAGTCTGTCGCAATGAAGGTTGTCACTGCTGAGGAAGCGGCAGAGCTGAACAGGACGCACAAACATGCGCTCGGACTCGTGTATTTGCCGCTACCTGGAACGAGTGTGACTCTCCCCTCCAACTCGATAAAGGAGGCATGCCTTAAGGTTGGTGATGTGCCTGGAGTTGTTGCTTACTCGAAGTTGGAAGTGGCTGAATCCGTTGTGTTGACTGTATTTCAGATGATGGAGGAAGACGGCACGAAAGGCGCCCTCTGCGAGGTTGGACCAGTGAAAGGAGCTTACAGGTCGCTGGTTGCATACCCTCGAGACTTGGAGTGGACGTGGCAAGAAGATGATGACAAGGGTGCGTACATTACATTGAACATTTGCCCAAACCAAGCCAAGCCATTCACTGACGTGTACTTCCTTGTATCTGTTTCTGCTCGCAGCACTCTCGCTCCAGCTCTCGTTTTCACTCGACAGTGGATGCTTCGCTACCATGTGCCTACGCGAGGTGCTTCATTCGGACCTCTAGAGCACTGGAATACACTTCATTTTGCAGTCGAAAAGGAGGGGATCATCATCAATTCATTATTCGGACCGGCCGTACCGGTCATTCGCCTAAGTATTCCACCGCCAACATCCCTCGCCAACGGCAGGTCACGACATGCAACACAATACTTGCAGGCTCTATTTCTTGGCCTCCATGTCCTCCAGCGCTTGACGCACGAGCTTGGCGCCCGTGACCATGAAGAGCGTCTGCCAGATGCCCAGCCCCAGACGCGGCACGATGCCCTTGAACAGCCCGCCGTAGCCCTGCTCCTTGATGACGGTGCGGAAGACCTGCACCATGTTCTGCTTGGGCTCGCCGCGGTCCGCCGCGCTCTGCATCTGGATGCGCGCCACCTCGAACGGGTGGTTCCAGCACGCCAAGCCGCCGCCAATGATACCGGCGCCCGCTTCCTGGGCCACAGTCAGCTTGGCGTCCTTGTCGCCGTGGAACAGCAGCTTGAACCGGCCGCGCACAATCTCCGTGAAGCCCTGGCGAGACGCCCAGTTGGTGGCCTGGCGGAAGGCGATGGCCGTGCCTCCCGGGTAGAAGCCCTTGAGGCCGTGCGCGCCGTACACGTTGTGGATGCGTTGCATGGTGGAGATGGAGCGGTCGCCCGTCACGGCGCCCGTGACCAGGAAGGTGCAGGGGCCCATGACCACGACCTGGCACACCCCGCCGCCGGCGCCGGCCAGGAAGCCCGTGGCGCTCTGGCCCACGCCCGCCGACAGCAGCGAGTCGGAGATGGCCTCCTTGGAGTAGAGCAGGATGGCGCCCTTGGACGCGGACTCGACCATCTTGGGGCCCGTGCCGGCCCAGAAGGCGGACACGCCGCCGCCCTCGCGCATGACGTTGCGGAAGGCCTGGGTCGTCGACTCGGTGCGGTAGCGGCCCATGCGCGTCTTCCAGACCTCGAAGGGCATGCCCAGCGTCGCCGCCTCCAGACACTGCAGAAGGCCACCGTTGAACAGGTCGCGCGGACCCACCTTCTTGCCGGACGCAGGCGGGGGAGACATCGGTGCTGAAGGTGCTGAGGTGGCTTGGACACTCGGCGGTAAATGGGGATGTGGAAACTGAGTCTGGATAGATATCCTGGGGGAGATGCGAGCCAAATCGCGCTGGTTCAACGAAGAGCGTACAGAGGAGTTGATATCCTCAGCGGACGGATAGATTTTGTGAGAATCTTAGGAGATCGGTGATACGGTAATGGAGCACGTCAATCTCGGCCACGTACTTGGCTTCGTGACGTCACGGTGTCGGCAGTGCCGGAAGCTCGAGGACGTCAGCCACCGACACTGTTGATTTAACGCGAGGCTGTCACTAGCAGACCCCATTTGCCGTATTCATCTCCGCTACTAAGCTCTTCGGTGTGTCGGCATCTCTTCTCGTGGACTCAAAAGGTATACTGTATCCGGATAGGGGTTGTGGGGCGCTGGGGTGGTGTTGCAGCATGATTTGAATGGGAAACTTGGTTGCGGACATGGTCGAAGCGCACTGCGGAGTTAATACATGTAAGATTGCCATTCAAGCTTAGTCCTTCATCGAGAGGATCTAGAACAAACCGCGTCGAACCACTGCTTTGAGAACAACCCACGCTTGAGGCTCCAATACAGTAGTCACCCTCCCTCAAGGACAGCAGGGGTTCATCTTCTGCGGTGAGACCTTGTCAATAACTTATTGGCACTTTTTAAAGTTTAAAGTTTTAAAAAACTTGTCCACACACGTTATTATAGCTGCTGCGTACGGTCATGTGCTTCGACCAGCTGATCCCGAAGTTGTCGTGCGGCAGGAAAGACTGAGTGGCTACTATATAGTAGAAAAACAGCGTTTTGTAACAAGCCCGTGCCTCTTCATGTTGAAGTGGGCAGCAAAATCAGTTTCTAGCTTCCAACCTACAGGTTGTAGAGCTGTAGGAGCACTCGTAACTTTGTACATTTAACGGGGTCTACCAAATAGTATACGGTATTCTATTATAATAGTGTACCCTCGAAGTGTGCCAGGGTATACAATTTGGCAGGGTACTATAGCGATAGTCATTTTGGGTCTAACAATGGCATTAGTGGAGTGATAATTAATTGATGATGGCGTGCTTGTTTTTATTCTCCAGTAGTGAGCCTAAACTCCGGACACGTACCAGCCTGGTTCGACTTGAAAATGCTGCGCAGCACGCGCTGACACACCAACTTCTGGTCTTGAATCCGCTCGGTTACGGAAACTGGTTTATGGGCTCGCTTGAGAGTCATCCTGCGCGGGGTTAATACGAAGAAGGTGAAAGTGCAGTAATACTTGACGGGTGCGTGGTCGTTTTTAAAGTGAGAGCTGGAATGGATACAGGTGATTGTTGGTAGCGTTAATCAAAATCGTGATTATTGAGTTGGGTCTCCAGAAAATTCGAGGGAATGGTATAGTATTTGGAACGGTATAATACCAAATAGAAAACCTTTAAAATGACCTAGGGTATTCTATTTAGAATGGGTATACTATTTGGTAGAACCCGTTAGCATCAGAGAGTCAGCAGGCGCACAGTATTCCATAGTGAAGCCAAGCTTAAATTGGCATGACACTGCTTGTGCAGGGGAAAGGCGCCACCCCTCGGAGTCAGTTATATTATCGCGCACTTCCACCGTGTCGACGAGCTTCCATCGGCGTCAGAACCGTCGAGCGGAGCTTCTTCCTGCGGCTCTCTTCCAGGCGACGTTGCCGCCCGAGCCCCGCTGCCACTAAAACTGTAACTCGACGCCCCCCGCACAGAGTCGGAGGCGCGATTTTCCCTGCTGTTTCCTTCGCATCCTTTGGGATCGCCCCTTTCTTTCCCGTCCTGTAGGGGCTGGAGACGCGAGTGAGTGAGTTAGTTCCCCGACTGCTGGGATTGAATAAGGCCGACGATCCCCCGACCGACTGGCGTGAGTGAGAAGCCCCAGGTAAATGGCAAGGTCGCACAGCACAGAGACCCCGTACCGCCGCTCCCAGTCCGTCACCAGCCACTCGCAGCAGCATCGAGGCACGCCCGTGCTGGAGGAGCAGAGCTACATGAACGCGTTCAGCCCGCCGGCCAACGGCGTCTACGTCATGGAGACGCTGCAGCAGCGCGATGGCGACGCAGCATCTGACGGACGGCGCCAACTGCCGCCCGTGGACCAGAACGGCTCCTTCCGGCAGCGCCACGGCGTCACGCGCGGCGCGTCCAACGGTTTCGTCACCATGGACAACGGCAGCACCATCAGCAGCTCCAGCGGGAACTACATTGACGCCATGACCCTGAACAACACCAACAACATGAGCGCCACCGCGCAGCAGCCGCTGATCTCCACGCCGCGCGCCACGCAGAAGAACATCGTCCGTGTGATCGACAAGGACATGACGCAGCAGTTCCGTGGCCGCTCTAAATCTGTGGGACAGGGACGAATTCGATGGTTCGAGAACAGGAAGTCGCAGCTCCTTGGGTTCTGCCTTACGATGGCGTTCCTCGGCGTGTCGGTCGCCATGTACAGCTACCGATGGACGGGACTTATCGCTGGCTCGGTGAACACGATCATCTGTGGCTCTGCCGTTGTTGTCACGTACTGCCGCAAGAAGCATTGGCACCAGCACCCGAATCCGATCGTGCACAATCGCTCAGTGCTGAGTATCTTCATGGCGATATGTTTGCTGTTGAACGTGCTTGTGGACTTCGACCCAAGTGGATCGAATACGGACTGTCAGCGACTTGCAGGTATCACAGAGTTCTTTTTCTTCACAGGCGAGGCATGGGGTCTCGCCATGGCTTGCGATCTGTTCTTTTCGGTGCGTCAACTGTTATGCATTGTCCTTCTTGTGAGTCAGCTCTAACGTTCTTGTCTTTGGTTGGTGTACAGCTTACGAGTCCTTTCACGAGCTACAAACGACTGATGAAATTTTACCACCTGTGGGTATGGCTGGGAGGAATTATCATGGGTGTGATCACGTATTCGGTCCAAGATGCCGGCGGATTCTTCACCGTGGACGGTCAGTCCATGACCTACGGGTCCGACACCGACACTGTTATCGGTTTTTGCTTGGCTTCATCGCGCATTTGCTGCGATTCTGGCGAAATGTGTCCTGATACCGTTCAAAAATGCTCCACTACCGCGAGCTTCCTAAACGCGCAGAAATGGTGAGTGCTTTACCACTCACCACACACATGGAAACCACGACTAATGTATGTTTTGCTAACTTTCCTTCAGGCCCTGGATTTTGATTTACTGCTTCGTGCTCCTGGTGCTGTTCGTGTCTGTGTGGTACGTCCCCAACTGAAACGACTCTGCGTAGTGCTTGGTCTCTAATATAATGTCGCCTCTTTCCGTGTTGCAGTGTGCTGACGTTGGCGTGGCACCGTCTCTACCTGCGTGGTGTCCCCAAGACATACAACATCCGCCTTCGTGTGCTGAACTACATTTCCTTGTACGTGCATTCTTGTTGATATCTTCTTGAACAACTACGCTCGTATCTCACACCAATGATGCTGTTCTTTGATGATCAGCTTCACGGGTGCTTATGTTTTCTACTGGTTGCTCCTGCTGCTGCTTTACATGTGCGCGTACTTCTTGTCGACGAAAAGTGACACGTCAAACTCGAAGGCCGTTGCGCAGGTTCTGCGCCAATTGGTCATCTTCCTCATTTCGTCGAAGGGATACCTGGACTACGTGATTTGGTTCGCTGTGAACAACATCAACAGAAAGAGTGGAAACGGACGTGACGAATCAGCAGATGTGGATGTCGATTTGAGTCCACAGGCCAACACAGCTTTGCGCTCAGAAATTTTGTACTACACCACGTCAGGCATCAAGGAGTCTGTTCGCGCTGTGACCGACGAGCTGATTACCATCCCGATTTCCGGCGAAGGCGACGCGGTACGTTGACGCTCTTGTTTAGATCGAATTGCACATCGGAGCCTGACCTTTGCTATTTTCTTACACGTACAGGGCAAGTCGATCAAGTTCTGGTCATTCTGCCCGACATCATTCCGCAACATTCGCTTGACTTTTGGAATCAGTGATGCCGACTATATTCAAATGTTTGGTGCCACGACTAAGGAGCGATTTAGTGAAGGTCGCAGTGGTGCTTTCATGTTCTACACGTCTGACGAAAGTCTGATTGTGAAGACAATGTCCCCCGAAGAGTGCGCGTTCTTGCGCAAGATGGCACCCAATTATGAGGCCTACATGACCAGCAATCCCGACACACTCCTCACGCGATTCTACGGTTGCCACTCCGTCTCGCTGTATGGAAAGATGTACTACTTCGTTGTGATGGGAAACCTGTTCGCGGACACCGATGTTGTGCATCACCGCTACGATATCAAGGGATCGTGGGTGGACCGTAATGCGAAGGTACCGAGCGTCGGCGATAAAACCGCGTGTCGTTACTGCAACGCTTCGTACACGTTTGGCAGTACCAAAAACCAGGAGTGCGGTGACGGCATGAACTTCCACGAGCCCGATATTGTCCTCAAGGATAACGACTTGATGACCAAGGTACGTCATCTGCACTTTGGTTTTGAAAATGAGTTACAGCTAACAATCTAAACTTTCTTGCAGATTCGTATAGATCCGGCGACAGCACATCGTATCTACGACCAAATCCACAAGGACAGTGACTTCTTGTGCTCGCAGGGCATTATGGATTACAGTCTACTCATGGGCATTCAAAGCTCCGAGTACTTTGTCGACACAAGTCAGTTACCGCAAGCCCGTCGTGACCTGCTCTTCACGCAACCTGCGACGAGCGTGGCTGGCCCGTCGCTCTACCATTTCGGTATTATTGACTTTTTGCAGCAGTGGTACGTGACTACACACTTTCTGAGCTACCTGCATTTGTCCGATTGATAACGTTGTACGTTTCTGAATCTCCTTTTTCAGGACTTTGGAGAAGAAGATGGAGAGGTTCTACAAGACCTTCGTCAAGCGCAAAGACCCCGAAGGTGTCTCCGCGTTGCCGCCGAAGCCTTACAAGTTCCGTTTCCAGCAGAAAATGTCGCGCATCTTCGCGCTGTCGACGCACACGCGCGCCGAGAACGACACGGCGTTCAACCACAACTACCCGGCACTGATCGATGTGCTGGATCAGGGCAACTTCGACACCCAGCGCCATAACACTTTCATCAACAACTCGGTGATGGAGCAGAGACCGGTGTTCAACCCGGATCTGCAGCAGGACATCCGTGTGGTCTAGCTGGAAGTCCAAGGCGTAGTGAGTTAACCAAAGGGGTCGTGAGCGTCACGCTATATGGACCCATTTTTTGATAAGTAGGAGAGAAGAGAAGCAAGAAAATTTATAATAATTTCGCACTGACATCAAGATGCATGCACCAAAATGCCCAATGTCAACTTGCTCCAAAGTGCTGTTTCAATTTCAGCCAATCAGATCGCCCCACCTAGCTCGACCAGAGTTCCCCCTCACAACAGAATTACCGAGCCAAAAACCTGCTCTCAACATGGTGAAGGTGCGCCTTGTTCGTCTCTCTGCGTGCGTCTCTGCGACAGACTGGCACTCGTAGTTGGCGGTAGCTACACATTGTCCAATCTTGCACATCTCGCTGACCGTTTGGCTTCTCCGTGGACGCTCTGCAGGCGGCGTCTCCCAGCGTGAAGGCGATCTTTATCCTGGACAGTGATGGCAACCGCGTGTGTGCCAAGTACTACGACAAGTCGTACCCGACGCAGAAAGAACAACTCGCTCTGGAGAAGAAGCTGTACGCCAAGACCAAGAACGCCACCTCTCGCGTGGAAGGTGGGAGCGCTGTCAATGAGGACGTGACATTCTGATTCTCATGGTCATTTTAATTTTGTTTATTTATTGTGTAGCCGACATTATTCTGATTGAGAACATTGTGAGTGTGTTCCGCTGTGGGTCGGACACTACGATGCACGTGGTTGGCTCGGCTTCGGAGGTGAGCAGCAATAGGATGATTCTTGGACGAGGACTTGTGGACTGATAAGATGATGTTTTTGGTTGTAGAACGAGCTGATCCTGCTCACTGTCTTGGATTCGGCCTACGACGCTGTCAGCAACTTGCTCAAGTACGTGGACTTGGTATTGAACGTGGAGTGCTGGTGGTTGAAACTTACGCGGATCATTTTTTCTGCGGCTGCAGAGGACGGATGGATCGCCATGTGATGCTGGACAACATCGAGCTGGTGCTGCTAACGTTCGACGAGGTTGTCGACGGCGGGTACGGTGCAGTAACGTGTTTACGCTGCGGTGTGGTTGTGTGGTGCTAAACGGTTTTTTTTTCTTCCTTGCAGAATCATCTTGGAAGTCGACACGCCGTCCATCGCGAACCGCGTGCTCATGCGCGTAAGCATCTCGATTTGGGATGATTGTGGGGCTCTTTTTCTAACTTGCTGCTGCTTTCCAGGGTATCGACAACGAAGTGCCAATGGCAGAGCTCACCATTTCACAGGTTGGGTTGTGCGGCACTTACTTCTGTCACCACGCATTCCTGTTTGCTTACTTTGTATAATTTTCATCTTCGTAGGCGTTCGCTTCGGCTCGCGAGCAGTTCTCGCGCTCCTTCCGCAGCTAGACGGCATCCTGAGTGCCACATTAAATGTGCATTTCTTCGCTTTCTATCCTACTCTCCCGAACACGACTCCGTTGTGATTTTTTTTAAATCTCTTCCCGGTCTTCAAATTGTCCGTCAGTGCCATCATGGATAATAACCATTCCAAGTTCCTTGCATGGCATGCAAAAAACTTTACAGCTAAACTGAGCAACATGATCGCATTTCGTCATAATCTGGAGTTTTCGGTCACTTCTATTGGCCAAAAATAATTTGCAGGTGGATAGCTTGTCATTTCCCATCAGGAAAGCTGGCGACCAGTTCTCGTTTGCTACTATGACGGGGAAGCCGGAGAAGGAGCTCAAGCAGGAGCAGGACAAGCCCTGGGGGCGCTTCACGCTCGTGTCCAAGGAGCCGGCGGAGGAGAGCGACCACATCTACTTCTCCAAGAAAGCGACCACGATCGGCCGCATCAAACGTCGATGCGACCACGTGATCAGCAAACCTTTCATCAGCAGCGTGGTAAGCCTTAGGCAATTGCACTCAAGCAGTTGCAGTGCATAACGACTTGAGCTACATGTATGTTTCTCCTTATCTAACGTTTGAGGCCTTGTGGTTGCTGGTTGGCTTTGGTAGCATTGCGTCGTGCAGTTGGATGGCTCCGGCACAGTCGAAGATCCCGTGGTCAAGCTCCAGGACAAGAGGTTCGTCAAGTAACTTACAT
The DNA here is from genome assembly GCA_009729435.1 of Phytophthora fragariae. Taxonomy (NCBI): domain Eukaryota; phylum Oomycota; class Peronosporomycetes; order Peronosporales; family Peronosporaceae; genus Phytophthora; species Phytophthora fragariae. Next base: position 1,586,707 of record QQOI01000003.1, read on the forward strand.
GGTTGTATCTGCTGGTTGCAGATACTGTTAGCTAACGATATCGAGGTATTTGATGCAGCCGCAATGGAATTTATGTCAATGAAGAGCTGGTGGGCAAGGAAGCCTCGGTGCAGCTCGGCAACGGGTACACTATCCACTTCACTAAGCCTGGCGCGACCCCGGCAGGTACTGTGAATATCCGCACTAATAAACCCGGTGTGACTCTGTGACTGATTCAAATCGTGGTGGTGTGCTTCAGGAGTCACTCCCATGGCATACAAGTTTGAGTTCCTAAACAAGTAAGTGACACAACCATTTGTGCTACAGTTTCGGTTGGTTGTGTAAGTTTACACTCATTTGCTGTGCTTGTGGTAGATCTGGTGATTCGAATCCAGCCTCCCCGAAGAGTGACGCAGTTGTCTCCTCGAAGAGCGAGGTGGTTGAAGCACCGGAGGATGTCAACATGACGGTTGTCGCTGACGAATCTTTTGAGGCTACGCAATTGGCGGATCCTCCCTCTCCGTCGGAGAAGAAGCGCAAAAGGGTGGACGAAGAGCCTGCAGTGGTTAATGCTGCCACACAAAAGCTTAAAAGTGAGCTCAAGGAAGCTCAAAACCGAATCGCAGCTCTCACCGAAGAAGCGCAGACTGTACAAATGACAGTGAACAAAATCCAGCTAGAAAATATGAGCCTGATGGCCAAGCTGGAGGAAACCACAACTGAGAATCTTCAACTGAAGACGGATTTGTCCGCGAAGGATAGAGACATGGAAGTGAAAATCAAAGAGGTGACGAAGAAGCGTGACGAGAGTGCTACGTCGGAGATTCTTAAACTGAAAGAAGAGCTGGCCGCCAACGATAAAACTATGAAGCTAAAGATTAAGGAGGCCGTTAAGAAGAGCCAGGAGGCAGACCGTGATACGATGGCCCAAGAAATTGCTGCAAAACTCAAAGAATCGACGAAGAAGTATCAGCAGAAGGTGGAGGCTGAAAACTTTGAACAACGACAAGAAATGAGCGAAAAGATGGCTGCCTTTTCTAATGAAAACGAAAAGCTGCAGACAGCACTGTGCGCGAAGGAGGAAGAGCTGGCCGAATGCGAGGATAAACTCGCAAGTGTGCGCGAAAAGGTCGCCGCTCTGACAAGTTCATTAGCCGAAAAGGAGAAGGAGTTGGTAAAACGCGACGAGAAGATTAGTGAACTCGAAGAAAAGATTAACGCGTCGAAGGAGGAGAGCTCAGAGCTAATGGGACTTCTTGCAGCTGCAGAAGACAAGGCCCTTGCTGCTGAAAACAAGGCTGCAGAAGCGTCTATAGCTGCTGCCGCAGCAACTAGGGCCAACAATGGTGGTGGTGATGCGAACGAGCGCCATGAGCTGCAAGCAGCTATTACGTCTCTTCGAAGCGAGCTCGAAACGCATCGCACCCAGCTCGCAAGCCGGGAAGAGGAGGTACGCGCCATTTGGATTTTGTTCACACCGTGTGAACCTCACCTAATGATATTTTGTTATTCGTGACCAGCTAAAGAAACAGCAAGAAGCTGCAAGTGCGGCTGCATCCGCAGCAGCGGTGTCTCTACCAAAAGCTGCTACAGAGAGGTAAGCTGCTTCCGGCTTGCATGTTTCGGTTTACATGCGCTGAATCTATTTGCTTGTGGTTTCAACGAGCAGTATTGGTGAAAATGACGACGCAGAGACTCTACGCGCTCGGTTGGCGGCTGCGTTGAACCTGTTTGGACAAGTACAGGCTCTTGGTCTTCAGAGTATGAGTGTGATCACCGGAACGAACCAGCCAGAGCTCGGAGACCTCCACCTCCTGTCTGCTGCATCGGCTCGCAGAAGCACGGCAGTACCGGACTCGCCTAGTTCTTCTCCTGGCGACGAAGATGACGAACCGAAGGAGTCATCTCTGAAGAACACGACGACGGAGAGGAAGGCTGCGAATAAATCTGCCAAGGAGAAAACCGAGAATACTAACGGTTCAAATGAAGACGCAGCAGAGCCAAAGTCGTCCTCGTCCCAGTCGAAGCGAGAAAAGAAGAAGTCTATTAAGCAGGCGGCGCCGCTGTCCGCACCAATTGAAGCAGATGCCGCCTCGGCAATTGCAGCTATGGCGTCAGTGGAAAGCAGCGGCAAGAGCTCCTCAAGTGACACGAGCACCGCAGCTGCCAGTGGTGATGGTGACTGGGAGATGCTGGAGTGAACAAGTGTGAAGGCCCAAAGTTATTCTGTAGTGATTATAGCTGGGTAAGAAATACTCGTGCTGCACGCACGAGTCGTGCACCGTGAAGTAACTTACAGGTACTTCTGCCATGCCATGGACTTGTATTTGCTCCATCCATGAGCCAATTTGCCATGTAGGATTTGACACTTAAGCCAATCAGACGACACGCACGCGCTTGTTTTTGCATCCGGTCATCCAACAAAATTGCTGCTTGGAGAGGACTGACCGCCGGTCATTACGCGACTCGCCCCCGACACCACAAGTCTCTAGCCGCTATGCTTCGTACCGCCTTCCGCCTGCGCTCCGCCCTGCCGGCCCAACGCCGCATCACTGCCTGCGTCTCGCGCGGCTTCGCTTCGTACCCGTCCCACGAGGTCGTCGGCCTGCCGGGTACGTCTACAATGTGTTACGCCAGCGAAGAGCACAGGAGTGACAATCTGACAATTATTTTTATTTTTTATTTATTGTTACAGCGCTGTCGCCGACCATGGAGACCGGCAACATGTCCAAGTGGAACCTGAAGGAGGGCGACGCCATCACCGCCGGTGACATCGTGTGCGAGATCGAGACGGACAAGGCCGTCGTCGACTACGAGGCCACGGACGACATGTTCCTGGCCAAGATCCTCATCCCCGAGGGCACCGAGAACATCCCCGTGGGCCAGCCCATGATGGTGGTGTGTGACGAGGAGGAGTCCGTCGCCGCCTTCAAGGACTTCAAGCTGGAGGACGCCCCGGCGGCCCCCGCCGCCCCCGTGCTCTCGGGGGAGGAGAAGCCCCCCAAGAAGGAGGAGGTGGCTGTGGACGTCAAGACCCACGAGCCCGTGGTGCCCCAGGACTTCCTGGTGACCTCGCAGACCACGAAGAAGACGGTTCCCGGCCCGGCCATCCCGGCCTCCCCCGTGGCTAAGGCTGCTCCCGCCCCCAAGGCCGCGGCCCCGGTTGCTAGCGCTGTGTTCGAGGAGAAGTGGGGCCTTGGCATTAAGAAGAGCGCCATCTCCACGAGCCTCATCAAGAAGCAGCAGGCGTACATTTCCCTGTACGGCATCACTGGCATGACGCCCGTGGCGCTGCCGGAGAAGAAGAAGTAGATCCGCTACTACCGACTAGCGATAGGTTTGGCAAGCACATCTTTCCCGTTGCGATGCAAAGGATAGCATTGCTAATTTGTTAATGAAAGCGCGGAGCTGAGCTAGCCTCGCTTGAGCTTGCACATGCAGAATCCATAGGGTCACAAGGAGAGCCACTCGCTGACTGAGCTACTATTGTGGCTTACTGAGGAACAGTGATACTCATCGAGTGAACCTTCTCAAGGTGGCTAAGCACGCCGAACGCATCCACCGTCAGGAAGTCAAAGAGTCCGGGGTGCTTCGCGTCAAGGGCCTGTATTGAGAATCAGCACAGCAATCACAGATCAATGATATGCTCGCGTGTTGATCACGGCAATGGCAAGCAAAACGCACCTGGTACTCATTCAGATCGATGACTCCGTTGCGGTCCAGGTCGGCATCCAGGAACGTGTTATCCACAATATGAGCCAGCTGACCCTCGGACAGCGAGATCTCCAGCTCTATTTCACCCACCAAAGCAAACCAACCCAGTCAGCAAAAGCTCAAAAGACACCAAACAACCGACCACCGGAACAGCACGCACCGCTGCACTCCGCGAGACACGAGCGCAGGAGCTCCGTGGTCATCTTCTTGGTGATGAACCCCGTGCCCTCCGGGTCCAGCAGATAGAAGGACAACATGAGCTTCTGCTCCCGCGTGGCCTTCTGACTCAGCAGCGACAAACCCTTCATCAGGTCCTCGAACGTCACCTGCAAACACCCACACGTAAGTACCCTCCTGTGTAATTCCCCCCTCTGTCCCATCTTACATGTCCCTTCTTGTCCATGTCGAAGATCGCGTAGAGGCGGTTGACGTAGAGGCTGGAGGTGTTGCCGTCGCCGCCCGCCAAGAAGCGGAAGAACTCGTCCTTGGGGATCACCACCGCGTCGTTCTCGTGCTGGCCCAGCACCGCCGCCAGGTGCTTGCGGATGACCAGCATATCGTGCTGAGAGAACACGGCGGACACGTCCACGTCGGCCAGCTTCGTCTCCAGCAGCGAGTGCGTCGGCGTCGGCGGAGGCGGCGCCGACACGGCGCGAGTCGGGGCGGGCGTCGGAGCTGCAGCTGGAGCTGGGGCTGACACAGGGGCGGGCGGAGCTGAAATTGTGGGCGCAGACACGGGCGCGCTGCGCGGGGCGCTCGTTGGAGGCGGCGAAGGTGGCGAAGGCTTAGCCTGCTTGTTCCCCATGACTCACTGTAACTCAAGAAGGTCTCGAAGTGAGCGCAGGATATTGGCAGTGATTGCTGTATAGGTGTATGAATGAGCGAAGGTCAAAACTGCTCTACAAGTGCGAGTTAGTCAACAGCCAATGAGATCTTCTGGCGCATAATCGAGCTAAGGCAACAACGTCAATTACTGTCGACGACAATGGTGGTGGTGAGGTCGAGCACGCGCGTGCACGAGGAAGGCGAGGAGGCGGCGGTGGCCGTGCCCAGCGAGGTGGCCGAGGCCATTGCCATGGTGCAGAGCGACTCTCCGCTCGTGGCGGCCGAGGGCTTCTCCAAGCTCTCGCACGCCACGTTCAACAACCGTAAGTCTGAGTCTGGTAGTCAATTGACAAGGTTAAGAGTTGCCGGCAGCTAATTCGCTCTTCGTTCTCTGCGTGTAGCGGTGGGGAAGGAGGCGGCCGGCGAAGCGGGTGCCATCAGGGCCATCGTGGGCGCCATGCAGCGTAACATCTCCAACGGAACTGTGCAGGAAGACGGTTGCCACGCTCTGCGCAATGTCGCATTCCACTGCTGTACGTGAAGGGTCTGAGAATGTCATTGAAGCTGCAGAACTAACATGGCGTGTCTGTGTGTCGGTTGGTTGCTTAGTGCCGAATCTAGCGCTTGTTCGGGAACAAGGCGCGATCGCCGCTGTGCTCAAGGCGATGGAGACGCACCCGGAGAACGAAGCACTGCAAGCCGAGGGATGCTGGGCACTGCTGGTCTTTTGCTCCAACACGGGTGCGACTTTTTTTTCTTGATGGATGGATGGAAACCATTCCCTGGTCTGATTGTTGTTGTTGCACTTTTGAGCAGACGAGAACGCCGCGGTTGCCAAACCCCACGCGTCGCTGGTGCACAAGGCTGTAGCTGCGTACCCGTCCAACTCCGACATCCAGAGCCGCGGGCGTTTCCTGACCATGCTCCTTGCTTAATTAATCGGGTACAGTTTAAACAGCAGGGCATTCTTGACGGAGACGTAGGATCGGACGGAGTGAGCGGAGCCTGACATAGGCGTAGACGTAGAGCATATATTACTGTCTCTCTGTCTGTTTGCTACGACAGCAGCAGAATCAATGGTTGGCCATGCATAATACTTATACTTGCTGCTTGAATGACCCGTAGCTCGCAGTCCCGTATCCCGTAGGCGTCTCATAGAGGCCGTACTCCGGGTGTTTGTGGCGCTTGTGGATGTTTTCTAGCTCCACAAGGCTCAGCACACTAGAACCAAGTCCCAGCATGCAGCCGGAGGCGAACGGTACGACGCAGGCCTGGAACGAGAACAGCACTGAGAATGGGTCCATGAATTGCAGTGTGGACGACAGGAAGAAGCCCATCATAGCCATCATGTTCAAGCCTGCACAAGGGGAACAAACAGAGAGAGAGAGAGAGCAGTCAGCACAGGGTTCATATCAGCAAATTGGTGTAAATGTTAGCAACAACGCACCAGTGACCCACGTCTCGAGCGTCGTGAGTCGGCACGAGAACCACTGGTGGACGACCTCGACGTGCGCCAGGTAGGCACTGAGCAGCAGCAGGAAGGATCCGGCGAAGAAGGGTACCCAGTAGCCCACGATGAGGCTCAGCTCGTCGCGCTTGACGTCCACGACGCCGAAGTTGTCCGAGTCGGATCTCGCCCACACGTAGGCGCGTGCAAAGACGTAGAGCATGGAGCCGAGCATGCCCAAGATGGCGGTCCAGAAGTCGATGCGGCTTGGGAAGAAGCCCACGTACTGGCGCTCCAGCACGGGCTCAGTGCCGTGGAAGTACTCCTCCAGCCAGATCTCGAGGTTGTGGCAGCAGTTGATGACCTCCAGGTACGTGATGGCATGGTAGGCCAGGAAGAAGACGGCGGCCAGCAGCAGCGGCAGGTCCACGGACGAGTGCACCTGGTTGCCCGGCTCGCGGGCGGCCTTGTAGCCGCGCGCGCCGTGGGCCATGGCCTCGCCCGTGACGCCCGTGACGAAGAGCGTGAAGGCCACGATGGCGCAGAGGCTGGCCCAGAAGCTGAGCGAGTAGACCTTCCACGTCTTGTCGTGCCACGCGCGGTAGAGCGTCGTCATCATCTTGCGGTGCGCGCGCGAGGACCAGACGATGCGCTTCTGGTCCACGGTGTAAAAGTCCACGAGGGTGGGCGAGAAGGCGTCGACGCCGTAGTAGACGGAGTTGACACTGTCGGGCGCAGGCACGATGAGCTCCTCAGAAGCCACGCGCGAGTAGGACGACGACACGGACGACGCCGTGGGGCTCGTGGCCGCGTAGCCGCCGTGCTGCAGCAGCGGCAGGTCCTTCTTGGCCACCATGGGGGTGAACTGAGTGAGTGAGTGACTTGAGGCCTGAGCGGCAAATTCAAGACTCCGATCGGCTGCAGCTGGCGTAATGGCGGCTGTCTGCCTCGTTGGTCTGTTTCGAGGCTGGGAAAATCTGGAAAAACTTCCTTGCGTTCCTGAATTAGACGCCTGAGTTTGGCCTCGTATTTCTGGGCTAAAACTTGGCTGACTGGCTGGCTGGGAAGCGGAGTTCGCGTGAACAAAGCTGAGGAGCTTCGATGGACGTGCGCGATAGCGGGAGAGATGCTAAGTGAGGCCCTGGCGAGCTCCAGCGGCTGGCTGGTATCCGTGAATCACGGACCGTGATACATAGATCTTGGGGCGTTGAAGCGGACCACATGCATAGACGGGCGCGCCACTGGTTTTCACTATGGCGTTTCGAATTTCACGAGGGATGCAGGCAACCCGCCACGACCGCGCCAGGCAGGCCTCGCCTCGGAGCAAGGCCGGCCCCATTCAGCCGGAATGACAGGGCTGGTTGCGTCGGCAGTACATGTACATGAACATGATGCAGTGGAGCACGGCACCGGAGCTTATCCTCGGAGGAGTGGCGGCTGGCGAGGCTCGGGGTGCGCAGATAGGGGGCGAAACCGGCACGCTCCACTTCAAGCTGCAGCGGGCAAAGGAATTTTCTCGCGGATTTCGCTCTGCTGTCGAGTCTGCAAGCCCGATCGCCTCGCTCCTGCAAGCAAGTCCTTGCTGGAGGCTTTGGGGTGATCTATAGTGGTGCGCAGATGGCGTGTAGCTGCTTTAGCTTGAGGTGTGGTCCCTGCCAGCCGCTGCAATACCGACAGCAGGGGTATTGCGCGCAAAGCGCTTCATATCCTGGCGTGGAGGCGTTACTGCGCTCTGGAGCGCTACAACCAGAACCCGCGCACCAACATCGTGCGCCAGAAAACCATGGTGGGGCGAGCCACGTAGCGGTTCCATACAGTACATGTACTTGTCTCGACGGAGCTGCTCAGGGATGCAACTTGCAATGCAATGCAAGCCCATGAGGGTCATGGACGAAAGCACGTCACGCAGGCTCAGCCTGCCTGCCAGGCTGCAGCTTACTGTACTATACTGTACCACTCCGTTCCATTACAAGAGCATGATACAGGCACTTCGTAACTAAATCTACGAGTTTTCTAGTGCTTTTTACGTTCTTGGGCTCAAAAGAAGCAGACGGATGATACGGTTCTTTTGATATGCCCATTGACACGGTCTTTGTATGCGGTAAAGAGGAAAAAACACAAGAAGTAAGTAAAAAGGCCTCGGTCAAAGCTATTTCTACAATCTAGATGGATTGTTAGTGGACATTTTTTGTTTGAACATACTGAAATCCAGTTTAATTTTCGTGCTCTTCTAATGAAACAACGATCAAGGTGGGTTCATGCTCTTGCAATGGAACGGAGTGGTACTACAGTAGGACTGATGGCCCAAGTCGCAGCCGCCCAACCTGTCCAAAGGTCGTTCGACAAAAAGTTCGAACACGCCCGTTCGCCGAGCGGTCCGCTAACTGTACCGCCCCGATTTTTCAAAAAAATGTACCTGATTCTCAGGTTTTCAAATAGCATAAAAGGGACTAAATATCACAATAGACAAGCGATCCAAAGCCTTTCGCGTCGATGGCGGCGAACCACCTGCTCGCGGCGCCGCCGGCCTTCGCGCTGCCCCTCTCCAGCGACGACGAGGGCGATAATGACGCTCTCGAGGTCGACGGTGCCTATAGCTTCGGACAGGTGCGACATTCAGGCTCGCTACGTGTCTCCATCCCCCTCTAATTCAACCTCAATTCATTCGATCTCTCGCTGTCCTGTAGAACACGTACGGAGAGCTGGCGCTGGGCGATACAATCGACCGCAGTGCGCCCACATTAGTAGACCTGGGGAACAGCAACCACGGCAGACGTGTGGTGGATATGGCCTGTGGGAACGAGCAGACCGCCATCCTGTTCGGTGGGTCGCCCACTTGGTTGGGAATGCATTCGTTTGAGCAGCATTGCACCTGACCGAAGGGTTATTTATCACGTTGCAATTAATCAGAGGACGGAGACGTGTACACGTGCGGCTATAACGACAGGTGCTTTTGACTTTGATTTTTGATGTTGATGACTCACCTTAGTGCAACTGACCTCTTGGCTGTTCGTACTGCAGTGGACAGTGTGCTATCGGCACGACGGAGCGTGTACCGAAGCTGCGGTTCTCGCCAGGGCTCAGCTCGAATCGCACAGTGCGGATTTTCTCGGGAAATGGCAGCGAACACCTAGCAGCACTGCATGGTAACGGGGTTTTGCGGTGCTTGGAGAAGACGTGGGGATGGATTTCTGACTTTGTTGGGGTGGCTGTGGTTTTTGTTATTCACTAGCCAATGGCAACTTGTACACTGTTGGGTTCAATATGCGCGGACAATTGGGACTAGGATCGTCAACTACTGTGATGGAAGCGACACTGGTGGAAGAACTGGCGGGCAAGCGTGTCGCCGACGTGGGCTGCAGCTACTTCCACACGGCGATCGTGATGGACAATGGCGACCTGTATGCCTGTGGGTGCAATGACTACGGCCAACTAGGCTTGGGTAACCACCACAACGGTGAACTTGTGCCTCGACCAGTAGAATACTTCTTTCGACATCCCGTTCTAGCGGTTGCTTGCGGTCAGCATTACACAATCGCCTCGCTCAGTAAGTGGTGTCATATTCGGTATCCACCGCAAATAGGATATTTGACAGAATTGCGTGTGTTTGGAGCAGGGGACGGAGGAGTTGTTGCTTTCGGTAAAAATGATCATGGCCAGCTCGGGCTCGACAGCACATCTGAGCCGGTATTACAACCAGCACGGCTAGCCGCGCCACTAGATAGAGCCGTGGTCCCGCAACTTTCGTGCGGATACCACCACACCGCTGTTGTTACCGAGGACGGCGCTGTCTACACTTTCGGTCGCAACGACTACGGCCAACTAGGTCTCGGACACAAGATGCACATGGCACGCCCCGCGGTACGCTAGAGTGTGAGGGGATTACCTCTCTATCTCGTCCATTCAGACTCAAGGTCGTGCAAATTCATGCTTTGTGTTTGTTATGGAATGCCATGTAGCGGGTAGAGAGCCTGGCAAGAATGCGAATCACTCAGGTGGCGTGTGGTTGCTACCACACTCTTGCGCTCTCGGATGACGGGAAAGTGTTTCCATTTGGCCGTAACAATCATGGCCAGCTTGGCTTAGAGACATCGGTCGACTGCTTAAGCCCACAACTCATCTCAGCTCTGAGAAATAAAACCGTCACTAAGGTACGCGTCCCGAAGAATGCACAGTGGTCCTGCGGCACTCAGTTATGTCGGAAATCCTTGGTGCTTTTAGGTCGCTGCTGGGTTTTACCACTCTATCTGCTTAGTTTGTACGACTGAAGGCGAGACTCCACCAACACAGGGATCAGGAACACTGAGTGGAGACCTGCGCAAGATGCTCAACAATTCAACTCGGAGCGATGTTACCTTCGTGGTGGAGGGCCGTCCACTCTTCGCGCACAGTTGTATACTGGTAGCTCGTTGCGAACCACTTGAAAAGATGCTGGATGGTCGAATGAAGGACGGCTCGTTATCGGAAATCATAATTCCGGAATATTCGGTGAGTGAGATGAGTTTGTGGCAATGATCCTTCAGGCGTGTTGATCGTTAAGTTGTTCGATCATGTCTGTGATACTGTGGCAGCATGATGTCTTCGCAGCTCTTATGGAGTTTCTGTACACGGACCAAGTCGCAGCACTTTCACAACCCGATTTGACTGCAGGTGCGAGTTGGTATGTTTGATTACCACTGCTGGTGAACTGCACGCTAATCTTATGTTGTCAAGCAGATTTTGCGCTTGAGCTGCATGCGCTGGCTGATCAATACTTGGTCACTAGGCTTCGAAGGTACGATTCGCTTCCTCCAATTATTTGTGTTCTGTCTGCGGGATAACTTACAGTTTCTTGTGATTTCGGACATGTTTGACAGCGCTTGTGAAAGTGCGTTGCTACAAATTGTATCCGTGGAGAATGTTGTTATCATCATGGAGGTATGTTCAGCTCGTCGATACATTTTTGAGTGTTGATACGCGATAACCTTATCTACTTCGACGTTCTATGATGTGCAGTCGGCCCATTTCCGCGACGCGTACACGCTGAAGAAACGTTGTTTAAGCTTCATCTTGGACCACTTTGCCCGCGTGATTGCGACTCAGGTCCGATAATGACCTTCTCATTTCTTTCAGTATCCTTAATGAGTAACATGCGTTTGTGTATCTTCAGGCTTTCGTTGGACTTCCTCAGGAATTGCTTCAAGAGGTATTACTCATGGCATCTCACCAGGGGGTCTCAATCCCTAATCAGGCCAACGCTGGTGGCGGAGCTTGCAGTGAGTACCTCCGTGATCGCTAGGAGTCTCGTCATGGCATTCATCGAAAGTGTCATCGCAAGCAATTACTGTAACAGTTCTGCAGTCATGACTTCAATAAATGATCAATCCTAACTTTCTTAGCAAAGGGTGGTAGCTGCTCTATTCAATCAACTCATTTCTGTCAGCATACTAACTGGCGTCTCGAGGTATGCCTTCCACTGGTTCGAGAAGCGTGCCATAGTCGCTCCATCGATCACACGGTGGTCGCCGCTCCATGACACATTCATTAAACGCATGGGCTCGACGTTGCCCTCTGCATCATACCGCGGAAGCTTCTGGATCCGGCCAATGGCTCCGATGGCCACTTGAGGAACCATGAGGACGGGACTCATGTAGGTGCCGCCAATACTACCGATGTTGGAGATTCTGCTCAACACATACGCATATCAATTAGTTAGGGGTACAGCTAGCGAAATAGCAAAATGAAAACACGTACGAGAATGTTCCTCCGGTCAGGTCGGCGGGGGCAAGCTTTCCTGCAACTGCGAGTTGCTGAAGACGGTTAAGATCCTCAGCAATCGCCACGATGCTCTTCGCCTGTACGTTCTTAACGTTTGGTACAATCAAACCCGTGGGTGTGTCCATGGCGACCGAAATGTTGTGTGCCGCGACAAGGGTCAGTTCCGTCTCACTCTCGTTCACTGTAGCATTGAGCATGGGGTAGTGCTTGAGCGCCAGCGACGCAGCCTTGATGATGAAAGGCATGAACGAGAGCTTCACACCGCGCAACTCAGTGAGCGGCTTCAACTCCTTTCGGAGGTCGTACAGCGCATCCATTCGGATCTATCGAGATATGCATAACACACCTCCGTAGTTAGCACCAGGGCGAGCACCAAACACAAAAGACACTCAAAGTTTACCTCATCCGCGTAGCCGAAGTGAGGGATCTGCAGTGCCGCATTCATAGACTTGACCATCATCTTCTGGATAGCTGCATTCAGCCACCAACCATAATTTATCAGCACGAATCCAATTAACCGCAACCAACCAGCATTGAAATACGTACGTGTCAGTGGCACCACGGTGTCTTGCTGCAAGTAGGTCGCATTCGACCCGTCAACAGCAGGAGGTGGCGTATTGGCATTCTTCTGTCCACCTGCCGTTGCAGGTGTCGGCGGTTGGGCAGCCAGAACCTTGATGTACTCCAGCAGATCTCCCTTGAGGATGCGTCCTTGCGGCCCCGTTCCTTCCACGTCATGCAAGTCGATGTTGTGCTCCTTGGCCAGTCGTCGCACCGATGGCGACGTCAATAACTTCTCGTCACTGTCAAGTCTGCGAGGTGCAATCGAAATCCTCGACTCAACGGGCGGTGGGGTCAGCACCGGCGTGGGCGTTGGCACCACAGGAGCAGGAGCAGGAGCGACTGGTGCCTTGGCAACTGGCGGGGGGATGGGCGACGCCTTCTTCTTGCCGCCGCCTGCCACTGTCGCGGCCGTGGCCTCGTCCACGTCGATGTCGATGAGCGTGGAGCCGACCTTGGCCATGTCCCCCACCTCGTAGTGCACCTTGGTGACGACGCCGTCGTAGCGGCTGGTGATCTCCACTGTGGCCTTGTCGCTCTGCACCTCGCACACGTTCTGGAACTGCTTGACCTCGTCGCCGCTCTTGACGAACCACTGCAGCACTTCCACCTCGGCGATGCCCTCGCCGATGTCCGCCAGCTTGAACGGGATCTCAGGGAACGCGACGACGGCGCCGGTGTGGAAGCCGCGGCGGGTGGCGGTCAGGCGCTGGCCCAGACGACGCGCGCGCAGCAGCGAAGAGCTCATAGGGTTTCGGTCGGACGTGCGTCTGTGGACTCGGATTGGAAAATGAACTGCAACCTCCAAGCGACGTGTTGCAGTGCCTCGAATAGAGCGCCCCCCTGTGACGTCGCCATGGGTTAGGGTTGATATTCCAAAAACAGACGCAGAGGATCAGGAGTCCTGAGGAGGGGCGACATGCTCGGTTAATTGATGCCCATGTTGAAGCGGGTGTGTCATCTTCGAGTTGTACATGCACTACAGGTAGCTTACAGTCTTCCACTGGAAGTTCCATGCGGTATCCACCGCTATGAGAGGAGCTGGCAATGGAGCCTCTCATTTTCCCTTTTCCCCGCTCCCCGAAGCCCCTCTCTGTCCACTGATACGAAGTTCAAAGCCGCTGGGTGCCATGACGTTGACCGTTCAAGACGACGCGCTCTTCCTGGGTCTGGACTGCTCCACGCAGAGCATGTCGGCCGTGGTTGTGAACGCCCGCGGCCAGGTGGTGTATGAGAGTTCGTTCCGCTTCGACGAGCGCTTCCCGCAGTACGGCACGGACAACGGCGTGCTGCGTCCGAAGGAGAACGAGGTCGTGATCCCCTCGCGCATGTTCGTCGAGTCGCTGGACGCCATCCTGGAAGATCTGGCCAAGAGTCCGGTGGACGTGAGCAAGATCAAGAGTGTCAGTGGTAGCGCACAGCAACACGCGTCCGTCTACTGGAGCAAGGGCTTCTCGCTACGTACCTGCTTGGACGCTGCCACCGAGTCTGGTGCTACGTCGTTGCTGGAGGCCATGGAGAAGCAGCAACAGTCGGCCTTTTGCCTACCGAACGGACCAAGTTGGATGGACAGTTCCACGACGCGCTGCTGCTCGGATCTGGAGGCTGCGGTAGGTGGGGCTGACCGTGTCGCCGAGATCAGTGGCTCTCGAGCGTACGAACGCTTCACGGGCAACCAAATCGCCAAGCGGATTCAAGAGGACCCGGAGTTCTTGGAGAAGTGCGGGCGTATCGCTCTGGTGTCGTCAATGCTGACTTCACTGCTGTACGGTGACTATACCCCGATCGATGACAGTGACGGATCGGGCATGAATCTCCTCGACGTGCGCGAGAGGGTGTGGTCTCCCGAGCTCGTGAAGGCCACTGCCAAGTATAGCAGCTCTGCTGATGCATCCGAGAAGCTGAAGACCGCGCTGGGATCGCAAGTTTCGCGCGCGTACGCGTCGGTGGGAGCTATTCACACCTACTTCCAGAAGAAGTATGGGTTTGCCGCTGACTGCAAGGTGATCCCATTCTCCGGCGACAACCCGTGCACGCTCGCGGGTATTGGTCTCTCTCAGCCCGGTGATGTGGGTGTCTCGCTGGGGACATCTAGCACGCTCTTCGCGGTTGTACCAACGGCGGCTGCGCGGTTCTCGGGAAAAGAAGGTCACTTCTTTTGCAACCCGATCGACCCGGACACTGTCATGGCCATGATCTGCTTCAAGAACGGCTCGCTCACGCGCCAAGAAGTCCGCGACCGCCGTGCTGGTGGATCGTGGGAAAAGTTTGAGGAGCTGATGCATGCCACTCAGGCGGGCAACGCAGGCACCACGGCGTTCTACTACCAAGACCCGGAGATCACCCCTTCAACTCTCAAGGCTGGGGTTGTCGGCTTCGACGCCAACGGAGCTCGCACTGACATCTCACTGGCACCGTCTGAAGTGGAGGTGCGTGCGGTCGTGGAGAGCCAATTCCTGTCGCTGCGTTTGCACGCGGAACGACTCGGTGTGAACAAGCCGCAGCGCTTGATTGTGGTCGGCGGAGCTTCCGCGAACAAGTGCATGCTGCAAGTGCTCGCGAACGTCTTCAACGCCCCCGTGTACCGCCTCACCTGCGCGTCCAACTCGGCTGCACTGGGTGGCGCCTTTAGGGCCCGCCACGGACATGCTTGTGCCAGCAGCACTTCCGGATACGTTCCATTCGACGTGGCCGACAGCCTTGACTTCTCGTTGAGCGCCAAACCCATCGACCATGATGCCAAGGAGTACACGACCGAGCTCCCGCGCTTCGAAAGCCTGGAGAACCAGGCCGTTAGCCTGCTCAGCTAGGCAACTCCTGTCCAGTCTGTTCAGAGCCCTAATGCGATTCATGAGCAGCTCCAGCGTACCAACTAACCAAATAACACCATGTCAAATGATGGTCATCACGACTGCAACGTGGTGGGTCGCCCCTCCTCTCCCTCGAATAGTGCGCCGTGTGACGTCGCCTCCAATCTCGCAACCCCTGTCAAACCGCATTGAAGTTAGCAACAAAGCCGAGCGAAAACCGGTATCACACCGGTTCTAAAAATGCGCGACATCTTGACTTCACTATCCAACCGTCAAAACATCGCGTACATCATCAAAACATTTACCGTGATGCAGACGAAAAGTCGGAAGCAAAAACGGGGCGACAAAATGACCAACTGGATTGGGGAGCTCCAAACTCAAGCTCAAGCTCAAGGTCAAGCTCAAGGTGTCGTGGCAGTCCCAGAATACCCTCGCACCGTGCAAGCCCCACCGTCAATGTCCTTGCTGGCCCCGTCCCGCCGCCTCCTGCGCCGCGCACCGCTGGTCCGCGCATTGCACGCCGCTCCGCCGCTCGCCCAGGCGCAAGAGGAGGACGACGACGCGCTGCCCGTGCTCGAAACGCAGCAGATGAACATGTTCACGGCCATCAACGACGCCATGCGCGTGGCCATGGAGACGGACCCCTCGGCCGTGCTCTTCGGCGAGGACGTGGCCTTCGGCGGCGTGTTCCGATGCTCCGTGGACCTGCGCGAGAAGTTCGGCAGCGACCGCGTCTTCAACTCGCCGCTGTGCGAACAGGCCATCGCGGGCTTCGCGATCGGCTACGCGTCCACGGGGCGCACGGCCATCGCCGAGATCCAATTCGCTGACTACATCTTCCCGGCCTTCGACCAGATCGTGAACGAAGCCGCCAAGTTCCGCTACCGCTCGGGCAACGAGTTCAACTGCGGCAAACTCACGTTCCGTGCTCCGTACGGAGCTGTGGGTCACGGTGGCCACTACCACTCGCAGTCGCCCGAGGCGTACTTCGCACACACACCAGGGCTCAAGGTGGTGGTGCCACGCAACCCTGCAGCAGCCAAGGGGCTGCTGCTGGCATCAATTCGAGACCCCAACCCCGTGATCTTCTTGGAGCCCAAGGCGCTGTACCGCGCATCAGTCGGAGAGGTGAGGAGTGCAGTGTAGTGTAGTGTAGTTTTTGGCAATGGTTGCGGGGTCATAATTGCTCACGGGTTGATTGTGTGGTTTTGTGCTGCTCGAGTAGGTGCCGGTGGGAGAGTATGTGCAGAATTTGAGTGAGGCGGAGGTTGTGCGGCGAGGCACCGACGTCACTGTAGTGGGCTGGGGAGCGCAAATGCGAGTGCTGGAAGAGGCCTGTGGTTATGCTGAGGACGTGGGTATCAGCTGCGAACTCATTGACTTGCAGACCATCTTCCCCTGGGACGCTGACACGATCGAGCACTCGGTGCGCAAGACCGGACGGCTAGTCGTCAGTCACGAAGCTCCGGTACGTTGCTGCAAAAGTATCTTTATTTCTTGTTAGTTTTTTAGTTGATGTTGACATTTTTTTTCTTGCTTTCAGAAATCTGGTGGTTTTGCCGCTGAAATCTCGTCTAGTATGCAGGAGCGGTGCTTCTTGAGTTTGGAAGCCCCCATTCAGCGCGTGTGCGGCTATGACACACCGTTTCCACTAGCGTATGAGTCGGTGAGTTCGCTGCAATTTTTGGTTGATCAGTTCATGCATATTTTGCTAATGTTTTATGCCTGTTGTTTGATCAGCACTATCTTCCGGATGCACTGCGGAACTTCGAGGCGATCAAGAAAGTTGTGAACTATTAAGTAGCCGTTCACCCGCCTATGATTAACGGTAATCTCGGATCATACACTCCATATTTGCAACGTTTGTTACTCGTACCAAACTTGAATTTCAGTTCGCATACTGCTTTTGTTGTTTTTGCGCCTCTGGTTGCAGCAGGCTTTCGTAGTACTGGCAGAATAGCTGCGTCTGGGTGAATTCGTCCAAATAATCTTCGTACATACTGTTGCGCACCTCCTTCGCCACTTCTTCCTGCAATCGGTCATAGAAGCTCTGTCCTCCTTGGTGATAGATGACCAACACACAAGCCATAACGGTTAGCCAGGTGTTCTTAGTCCTATGCACACACATTAGCTCAGTGCCTACCTGAAATCGAAGCCGCCAAGTCCTGTGAAGAGATGTCAAACCCCAAATCACGCAGGAGAATCTCCGCCTCTTGCATCGTCAGCGTGATGAGCGTGTCTTGCTCGTCGGAGAGTTCGTACCATGGTTTTCCAGTGGGACGCAAAGCGCAAAATCGCTCCTTCGCTTTCCGGAGCAAGCGGCAAAGTTCTACTCCATTGGGAATGGAAGTTGGACCCAAATGCCTCGTCACATCTGGTACCGCGATGCGATCTCTGTCAATGTCGTAAAAGCACACGTCGGACCACTCCGACGTTTCATTCAACGAGTGGCATCCCGCGAGGAACGGTACGGGGGAATGCAAGAAGTCCAGTAGTCCCGATGGTAATAAGGGAATATATGTCGACTGCCACTGAAATGGAGCGAGCAGAAGCAACAGCGCCGTGCAGACTGCCGATACTTTGGCGGGACTGTCACCCATGATCACAACCTGCTTCTCGAGTAGCAAGTAGGCCATAATTTCGACCACTTTGTCCGGCATCAGGAATCGTAACACGACGCCAACAGACCACCGATCGGAATGGCGCTTCGGAAACTGGTAACTAAAATCATACGACGGGAATCGGGTTGTCGACCAGTGTCCGGGGTCGTTTATCTTGAGCCGACGTGCTCGATGTAAGATCTGCAATAGATAGTGACACCAGAAAACCACAGGTAAGTACAGCATTCATGTGCCTGTGATGGCATGCACAGAAGAACCCACGTCGATAGAAGAGGCCGATAAGCATCGCCGATAATTTGACCGTTTGGTAGGAGATTTTTGTGTTGTCGAGTGAGGCCTTCGGAAACGCAAGCGCATTGGCCTATTTCCTTTCTCAAGCAGTGTCATCGTTTGCTCAAAACTCATTGACGCTACAAAAAACACAAAGAATAGCAAATTACGATGCGTTTCCAGATCAGGGATACAAGTATTAGTAACTGCGTACCTGTCGCTATACTGTCGACTGCTTCCAAAATGTCGCCAACAATAACCCGATCATATTCCTTGGGTCGACTTGCGTCAATGCTCTTTACCATTGATTTATCCATAATCCACGCGTCAGTCGCGTTGTAGTTATCAATGTCGTCGGTACTGAGACTTTTTCGAAGCTGACTTGGGCGCCTTGTCACCCCATTACTTGCATGAGCAGCTTCATTTTTGCTGATGCTTACGCTCGCATCCTCGCTTAGCACAACTCGCCGCTCAACTGAAGACACGTTCAGTTTTGTAGCAATCGAAGTCAGCTTGTTTTGATCGCCCAACTCCGCCTCACTTGGCTGGTCTCGCAAGCGCGGGTTTTCTTCATGATAAATCGTGAATTCCATCGCAAGATCCAGCAATGGTCTTAATACAATTTCAAACTGCTCGTCTTCACCAGATCCAGTCCCTGGTTCGTTGGTTGACGCACCAGGTGCTATTTTCTCTTGTTCCACTTCATTTTCAATGATCGTCCGTAGTACCTACACCGTCATTTACACCAGATTAGATACGTGTTACAGCTATTGAGAACTCACGCTCAACAAAATCTTACCGCAAAATGGAAGCGGTAAAACGGAAATTTGCTCGTGAAACAGAAGCACACAGGTGCCATTTTACTCGTCATGGTCGAGCGGTTGCCTTTGCTAGATGGCGACGAGGAATTTACAAGCCAGCTCGGTGTCCAGCTCGAACGAGGGCTCTTCGGTGCAGCGCCGCTACCAGATGAGCTTTCTGTCGTCGTTACCTCCTTCATCACCGCAACGCAAAATCCATATAGCACTTCGCCCTTCGCACCGGTAAGACGGAAAGTATAACCACTGGTTTCAGGGGCCTCTTTGATATGCTTCTGCAGTGGTTCAATCTCGGTGAACCACTTAGACACTGCCACACCTCGAATAGATGCCGCTTGCTCGGGAGTACACATCATCAAAGGAACACCCCGCGGGAAACAGAAGTCGGCGACAGATTCATCCGGGGGATCATTCAGCCGCTAGCAAACAAGTCAACGAAAAGTCAATGAAAAAAACATATCACAATAAACTGATGCTTGAAGTAGTTCACAGCACGCACGTTTGGGTAGTCGAAGAGCAGTTTTGGTTTCCAGTAGCCAGCAAGTCCAGACGGTTGATGTTGCCGCTCCGTCTCTCTGAGAGCCATACCCGTAACGAAAAACCTTTCGAAGATGTGCTCCTTCTTGAGGTGCATGGAAAACATGATAGAACGCGCCACATTTTGCAGTTTGTGCGGGTGGGCTCGCGCATGCCATATATCGCGCGATGACGGTTTAGCGTACATGATGCGGTACATGAGGTGTTGCTGCTGGGCGTGGTCATTGTCGACTCCATTCTTCCCGTCCATCAATCGTTGCGACGACCCGCCAAACGCCTCCAATGCAGAACCTGTAGTCGACGACCGGTTCACTCGTCCGGGTGCTCCTACAGCATTGAGGTGGTACATGAGCGATTGTCGGTCTCGCAGCTCCAGCGCAATCGACGGGTTAAACGGTTCACTCCGGTCATTGGTTCGTGTCGGGCGGCGTATCGTCTCCGGATTGCCATCTTCTGCCACAACTTCCGACTCATGTCTCGTCGCGTCGACAAGTGGCGGCGGCGTGCCCGGAGCTTGGTCGCCACTGTCATCACTGTCCTCTTCACTTGAATCGTCGTCAAAGTCAAAAGACGACAACGTCGGACTCAACAGATTGGCCGTGTGGTCTGGACTGCTGCTCAAAAAGGGCACAAGAAGAGTTCAAACCAACCTCAAAAATGAGTCAATTTCCCCCTACTTAATAACTCTGCAACCCACCTGAAAAAGGACGAGGATCTCTCCATCGAGTCGACGTCACCGCTCGGGCGTCTCTCCGTGCGCACTACGAGGTCCAAAAGGTCCCTAGCCGTCTTCTGCCGACGCCGCTTCTCCACCAGGTACTTCTCCTTCCACTTCTGAGCCTCGTACTGCGCCAGCGCCAGCTCGTTCTACCTCAAACGCGTTAGCGAGTCAGTAAGGGGTAGAGAGACCACCTCTTGAGCGCTGTAATAGCCTATAAGAGCTGCGGATTGGGACACTCACAGCCCCTCAGAGTATGCGACAGTGGACGCACCTGCAGCTGCTCGAACTTTTCCTGCCATGCGTCCCCAGCGGCGCTCTCCGCGCTGAAGCGGGCGCTCATGGAGACTCGTCGGGGTTCGGCGGAATTTATATTGGCGGATTCCTAAGATAAGAACAAGACAGTTGAAGAGCGACGTATGGTGCTCTTAAAGGCGAGTGCACTTCAACTTCAACGTTACTGGGTTTTTTAATCGAAAAGAAAGACACAAATGGGCAACTGAGCTGGGTGGATACCCTGTTACAGCAAAATAAATCACTCTCCTCCCTGCTAGTACTCATTAATCAAAAACACCACGCTCGTCTTGGCTTGCGCGCTACATAATCGCACAGCCGCCAGCGCTCGACTTGTGCTCAGCATCCTCCATTTCGGTGTCCTGGTCAGCAGGAGCCATCGCGCCACCAGCTTTCAGACTCTTTTCCATCTACGAAGTATATCAAACGAAGGTCAGATCAATGGTAAAAGCAGCATGAAAACGAAGGAGGAAGGTCGCCGTACCAGGTCTTGAGTAAAAAGGAAGGAACTGCCCACCGAAAACTTGTCACCATTGTCGTACTGCATCAGGTACCTGTCGTTGCCCAGCTGCTTCAGCACCACACCGCGGACAAACTGCGTGCAACTCTCCCCCACTGTTATCTTCGAGTACAGGATGGACCCCACAGAAAACTCGTCGCGCGGTTTGCGCAGCTCCTGCACTTCCGGAAGCGAAGAGGCCACTCTCGTTTCATTACTCCCGGTTGCCGTGACACCGGCGCAACCACTTGAGCCTGACACCTCACCACTCTGCGTCGCTGGCTCACTACTAGGCTCGCAATCTGCATTGGGGGAACTGGAACCACTATTTCCCGCGACAATCGCCGAAATCGCCGTTCGGTATGGCGTGACCGCTCCGACATCGCTGTTCGTAAACGCGGGTACCGTAAATGCCGGAATGACTTGCTCGTCCATGTCACCTGGCGCCGTGACAAACACCGGAACTGCCGCTTGCTGTGGCTGTTGTGAAGGCTCGACAGCCACAACACCTCCCGCAGCTTCCTCGATAGTTGCAGCAAACTTTTGCATCACATCCCGCATGGGCCCGCTCAGCTCTAGCCATAGTCCCTTGAACTCGCGAATCAGTACAAGACGCACTGATTCTGGCAGCACCAAGTGAGTCTCCTCCCATAGCTGCTGCTGACCCTCTGCTATTTCCATGATCACTTGCGTGGAGCTCTGCGTCACCCCAATGAACTCGCGAATGCGACGTTCAATGTCCCCCTTCTTGATGGGCGCCGAGTCACCAAAATACTCGGTGTGGGTTGCGAGTGCCTTCTCCTGTTCTTGCAACTCCTCCTTCGCCTTGGACTGCTGGATCGAGTGGAATTCGTAGTACCGGCAAAGCGCGCGCGCCAGCATTGGGATGAATGCTTCCAATGCCGCAGTCGCACGGGCCACCGATGCCGTGCGCGCCTCGTCGTACGACTTGCAGGAGTTCTTTATTGCTTCTTCGCGTCGCTCACGAACCTTTCGGAAAAGAATACACAAGTTTTTATGGAATGCCAGAGCATTATTGGCAACCTGCAACGCCTGAGCCGACGTCTTCACGCGCTGTTCACTCTCGCTCCGTGATGTCCATAGCGCCTGAACTTCCACGTCATCTTGCTTCCAGACCTCGACCACAGACTGAAGGCTCGCCGATGCTTCAGTCTCCCCCTCAGCTACGAGTTCTTCATGACGCTTGCGCACAAAGTCGAGAATTTGCTTTGTTCGGGTTTCCTTCGTCTGTTTGGTTTCCACGAACGCTTGCTCCGCTTCCTTCACGTCACGAGAGCTCTTGTCCGATAACGAAGCTAGCTTCTGGTGTAGCGTCTCGAGTGCACCCTCCACTTCCGCATGGTCTTTGCTGTTCTTTTCATTTGTATGGTTAAACCACTTCAGTCGATCCATATACGTTTTGCAGGCCGAAGACAGACACTCAATGGCACTCTTGGCAGCATTAGCACGTGCATATGCACTCAGTTCAGCCGCCTGGGTTTCACCTTCCACCACAGCAGCAACCTCCTCATCTTTCTTCTTTAGCACCTCATCTTCCGGTGAGCACGCCACCAAGTCAGTTGCATTGGCCACATAGGGAGGCAGGCTGGCCGCCACCTCAACCAGCAAGGCTGCCCCCCTCGTCCGGATATCCTGCGCGTCCTGCGCGTCCAAATTCTTGACCCACGTAGCTAAAGCATCCACAGTTAGGTTCACGTCCATCCCGAGCTCGAGAATTGCCGGTACTTGCAGGCTCGACCAGACTTCATTAACCCAGTCCTTGTTGCGGAGCGGCTGGAGCCCAGCGACTCGATCCTCCACAGTCTGCAGAAGAAGCCGCTGCGCTCGCGCACAGTCTGCACCAGTGGGGACCATCTGCGACTCCTGTTGCGTGGCGAGAGTGGCGTCCTGGTCGTGCGTCTCCTCCTCCTCGCTCGCTCTTCTCTTCCGACACAAGGTTCAACTCCTTGCGCCTCTTGCTCGGCGTCCCGTTGTCGTCCGCACTCATGCGCCGCTTCTCGCGCTCCGGAGTCCGCATGCTGCTCGTGGCTGGCGTTGGCGCTGACGCTGGAATCGAAATGGCGGCTCGTCGGTGGCGGCGACTCGCCTTGATGAACTGGTAGGCGTCTTCTGTCCGGTTGTCGCAGGCGCCCAGCGCTGCCACGAGCTCCTGACTCGACAGCGGCGGATCGAATTCGTACATGGCAAGCACGCGCAGCTGCTCGAGCTCGCGCAGACTTGGTGGACGAGGCTTCCCCCAGTACGTCTCGTACGTGGTGCCCGTTCCCATGATTCTTTCTTTCTCGCACCAGTTCGGAAAGTTGCGAACTAACTGACTGTAAATGTGGGGTTGGTGGGAATGTTGCATACGAAGATGCATACAAAGATCAAGATGAACGGGGAAAATGACGGTAGGCTAGCTAATGTTTACAAATATGACGCCGAGGGATCTATCTGGAGCTCTAGTATGAGGCGGCTTCGTCGTCTTCGTCGTCTTCTCTCTCGAGCTGATGGGAGATGACAGCTGCCACGCCCCACTTGTCGTCGAGTGGATCTTTCTCGAGCTGCAAGATGGTGTACTGGCCCAACCGCAACGAACCTGCAGCCACCGAGTCAATCAACATCCATCATTAAACCTCTCTGCTCTTGACTGCCAGCCAGGTAGCACCAGAGATGCACCTGGATAGATCAACGGAAGCTGCGCGTGCGGGTGCTGGTCGCTCCTGCCGATGATCTCAATCGCACGAGGTTCCTCCGGCTTGTTGGACTGCAGCATCGGCAGCAGACCGGCGAAGAACGAGCTCTCCACCACGGGCAGTCGAGCTTTGACTGCCGAGTCGCGCAGCACCAGCACCATGTCGCGGTCCTGCATCGGGTTCTTGCCGTCGTTCACCAACCTGTCAGCAAGCAGGCAGGTTAGTCAGCCCTGCATCCATCGCACCAAGCTTAGCTCAGAAGTCCCCGTTACTTGAAATATCGTGCTTCGCCCATGACAGTGACGCCCTCAACGAGCTGCTCCTCTCGGCAGTACACATTGGACGAGTACTGGGTCAGCGACGGCGCCGACGCGACGATGCTGCGTGTGGTGGGCGGGTCGTTCTGCTCCACAACGCACAGTAAGCAACACACAAGCACAGCCAGCCGAAAGTAAGCTCCTGGATTGCTCCACTCTATCACTTGCAACCAGACAGCACACGCACGTCGTCCGGGATGTACAGCACGCGGCAGATGATCATCTCGAGCCGCGAGATGAGCGCCATCATGTCTCCTTCGGCGGCCGCCACAGCCTCGAGTGCCTCGTACTCGTGCGGGCCGCGCTTGGCCACCAGGCCGCCAGTCACGAGCACAGCGTCCACGTCGCAGTCCTCGGAGCTCACGAGCTCCTCGCAGAGCTGGTTCACGCGCGTGGTCTGGCCTTCCAGGTCGCTCAGCAGCAGCAGCTTGAGCTTGGTGGCATCATGCCGCATCGTCATTTCGGCTGCGGACGCTTGAATGATTCGGTTCATCCGAGTATCATTATCAAGGGGTGCCTAACTATAGGGACTCAGTTTTTCTGTCTGCTCCAGATTGTAATCCCTCCAGAGTGTAATTGGTGCGATGACACGACCGATGAGTTGCCCAGCGCTTGGGCTATGCTCAACGGCCGCCGATTTCTTGTGGTCTCCGCTGCTGCTTGGCGGAAGGCGAGAGCCCCTCCTTTTTTCAGCTTGTGGACGAATGGCTCGGCCAACGTCGAGTCGAAGTCTTCAGGCTCCCTTCTGACTCAGATAGGGCTCACTTACGGGGCTACATATCGCCAGCCAGCGACGTGTTCGTCCTGCTCCGTCGTGGCGCGGAAGCCGGATTGAGCTTGATGAGCTGCACACGTTACTGCGCTGCGCCGTCCGCGCCTATCGACCAACCGAAAGCAGCGCCAAGTTCACGCCAGCTGCGGAAGCCTCGTGAACTTTGGGGCGTTTTCCGACTATCAACTTAGTCGAAACGGCTGCAAGTGTTGCCAACATTTGCAGCTGTGTAGGTGTTGGTGGTGCCGTTGCTGCAAGTTGGTTTCTGATTACGGGCGTCGGCAATGCGATGCAGCAGTTTTGCTGTTTGTGAAGCGAAAAACGCTTGGCAGTGCAGTATCCCGTACATGTCCACAATTTCACTTGGTTTTCGTATGTCTTTATCATGGACATCACCCTCATAAACGTTTATTTTCACTTAAATCGTGTTAAAATGCCCGAAATGACGCGTGCCTGTCGTCGACCGTTAGTTGCGGCTTCGCCATGCGATGGGGAGGGCAGAACCGGGAAGGGACACCGTCCATCGCGCTCCATTCCTCCATTTGCCAGCTCGCTTTCTCGTCCTGCCCGAGGGCGTCAACCGGCCATGAACGCCGCGCAGTATCTGCTGGACCGCATGCGCACGTGCAAGTCGCTGCACGAGATCAGCGACAAGAAGGCGCGCGGCTGCTTCTCGTCCGTGGGCAGCGCCACGCACTCGTTCCACGGCGACGACGCCGTCGGCTTCGGCCCGGGCTACATGGTGGTGGCGGACGGCGTGTCCGGCACCTTGAAGGCGTCCGGTGTGCTGGCCAGGATGCTGGTGGCCGAGACGCTCACGCACCTGGCCAAGCTGCGCAAGCGCTCGCGGGAGGCGCCGCCCTGCGCCGAGGACTTCAGCCAGAGCATGCAGGCGGCCATCAAGAGTGCGCGCAAGATGGCGAAGCGCAAGGGGCGGCTGGACTCGACCATATCAGCTGTTTTCCTGGATGAAACCTCGCGCAAGATGTTCGTGTACACCATCGGCGACTGCAAGTGCGTCGTGTTCCGCGGCGACGCGCTCGTGTTCGAGAGCGACTCCATCATCTACGACTTTAACGTGCCGGCCGTGGTGTCCAGCAACCAGGCTATTAATTATGCAGCGGACGTGCAGATCCAGACCTTCGAGTATGAAGAGGGAGACGTGTGTCTGCTCTTCTCGGACGGTGTACACGACAATTTGTACGTTGACGACATCGTGTCGTGCGTGACGTCGCCGTCGTCTCGGTCGAAGGGCGGCGCGGCGGAGGAGATCGCTCGCAGGACGGTGCAGCGCGCCAAGGACACGTTCACGTGCAGCACACAGTACATCCCCTTCGCCGTTTCAGCCGCGGGTTTCTGCCGCGAGGCGTTGGCCGAGCTTGAAAACAGCAAAACCGTCGACGCGGAGGAACTCGAGCGATTCCGACAGAAATGCGAGGCTATTCCATGTCTAGAAACCCAACGCGCAGCGTTCACCAAGGAGCGGCGCGTGCGCCAGCTGGCGTTCTACAGCGCGTCCAACCTGCTCGCCTTCGCACACAAGAAGCAGGGCAAGCGCGACGACATCTCCGTGTGTGCAGCAGTGCTCGCGTGATGCTCCAATGGCAGACATCCTCTTTTTACCACGCAGTCTGGTACGAAATCCCCCAACAACGATAAACAACTCCAGCAACAAAACGTGCTCAAGTTGACATTGGGACCAAACACGCACCACCGTCGTCACTCCGATACAGACAGAATAGTAGATGACTATTAAACTAGTAAACGATATATTAGCCGCAGTAAAAGTTGAACACTCTCATTGATGCTTCTCAGTGTTGCATCTCTTCAAGCTCAGACCTCAGGCAAAAATAATCGTACATAGTAGGAGCCTACTTTTGCTGTCCAGTGATACTGTAGAAGAGCTGCTCGTGCGTCAGTCATTTAGCAAGTTTTCCACCTCTGTGCAACATGGGCAAGCGATCGCGCAACGGACGAGGCGGAGGCCGTGGAGGCGGCCGCGGCAAGAAGCCGCGCGCCGACGGCAAGGAGGAGGACTGGCGCGCCGACAAGTTCGCGGACTGGGTGTACGAGAACGACCAGTTCGACGCGTACTACAAGGCGCAGAACATCATGGCGGACGCGGACTGGGCGGCGTTCAAGAAGGCGCTGGCCACGCCGCTGCCCACGACCTTCCGAATCAACAGCTCGTGTCCGTTCGCTGACCGGTGAGTTAACGGAATTCTGCACGTTTTTCTCGAGTTCTGGGGCTCATTTTGAGAGTTTTTCTTGTGTTTTTTGTGCAGAATCCGCGAGCACATTGAGCAGGACTTCAAGTTCGACGGCCTGGTGGTGGACGATGAGCCTGTGGACCCCATCAGCCTCATGCCGTGGTACCCAGACAACCGCGGCTTCACGTGGTCGGTGGAGCGCCGGCGTGTGCGCAAGCTACCGATCCTCAAGGAGTTCCAGTCGTGGCTGGTGGAGCTCTCCAACAGCGGCAGCATCACGCGTCAGGAGGCGGTGAGCATGATCCCGCCTCTTGTGCTGGGCGTGGAGCCGCACCACAAGGTGCTGGACATGTGCGCGGCCCCCGGCTCCAAGACGTCGCAGCTGCTCGAGTCGCTGCACTCGCACGAGTTCGAGACGGGCAAGACCCCCACTGGTGTTGTGGTGGCTAACGATGTGGACCTCAAGCGGGCCTACATGCTGGTGCACCAGTCGAAGCGCATCAGCTCGCCGGCGCTGCTTGTCACCTGCCACGAGGCTCAGAACATCCCGTTCCTGGGCGAGGACGGCACGGAGAGTGAAGGTGTTTTCGACCGTATTTTGTGCGACGCGCCGTGCAGCGGTGATGGTACGCTGCGGAAGAACCCGCTTATCTGGAAGAACTGGAGTGCCAAGAACGGGATCGCGCTGCACCCGCTGCAGCTGCAGATCGCCAAGCGTGGTGCGGCGTTGCTGAAGGTTGGTGGTAACATGTGCTACTCGACGTGCACGTTCAACCCGCTGGAGAATGAAGCGGTGGTGGCCGATCTGCTGCGGTGGGGAAAGGGCTCGCTGGAGCTGGTGGATGTGTCGAACACGCTACCGCTGTTGAAGCGCCGTCCTGGTATTAGCACCTGGAAGGTGATGGATTCCAAGCTCACGGAGTTCGCGTCTTACGAAAACTACGTTGCACTGGACGAGAAGAACAAGACCAAGGACAAGATCCGTGCTACGATGTTCCCGCCTACGGCTGAGGAAGCGGCGAATCTTCACCTCGAGCGTTGCATGCGCTGTCTGCCTCAGGATGAGAATACTGGCGGATTTTTCATCTGCTTGCTGAAGAAGGTGGCGCCGACCCCGGATGATAAGGAAGAGGTCACGCCAGTCAAGACTGAGGATGTGACGATGAAGTCCGAGGAGACCGCGGGACAGAAGGAAGAAGCGACTCCGTCGAGCGATGCTGCAGCTGTTGACAGCAAGGCTGACGCAGATGCCCTAAAGTCCGTATCTGACGAAGCTGGTACTGATAAGGCGAAGCCACGTAGAAACCGTCGCGAGGACCGCTGCAACAAGAAGGGCGAGGTGTACGTGGCGTTTGGTGCCGACAACTGGAACAACGTGCGCGAATACTACGATGTGGCCCCTGAGTACTCGGCAGCACAGCTGATCACGCGTTCGGAGGACGCAAAATCCGTCACGTTCGTTACCGAGAGCATTACGATGGCTTTGCTGGAGGAGATGAAGCGCAAGAAGTTGAAGGTTGTGTACGCAGGCCTGAAGATGTTTGAGCGCAACGAGACTACAGAGGGCGGCAAGGTGTACCGTGTGTGCCAGGCCGGCCTGCCGCACATTCTGCCGTTCATGAACAAGCGCAAGGCAAAGGTGTCGACGAAGGACTTTCAGATGATGTTGGAGCGACTTGGTGATCTACTGGACTTCGACGAGTTCGAACCAACCACGCGGCAGTACCTCGAGGACGCTCCGATTGGTAGCGTTGTGTGCATGCTTGATCGTCCGGGCCTGACCAACGTTGAGTACGTCGTTCTGCTTGCTGCCTGGTTGTATGAAGCAACTGCGAGAACATATTTGGTATGCTAATATTTTTGCTGTTTACTCTTTTGACAGGTCGAAGGTGATGAACCTGGTGGTGTGGCGTGGCCGTAACTCGGTTAATGTGATGGCTGCCAAGGCGGATGTAGCCGTGCTGTTGGGAACTATGAAGGAGATGAAGATCTACGACCCGGCAGTGCAGGAAGCAGTGTTGGAAGCCAAGAAGGTTAAGGATGCGGAGCGTGCTACCCGAGATGAGAAGCAGCAGGAAGAGGAGAAGTCGGAGGAGAGCGACAAGAAAACGGAGGAAGCTGACGCTACACCCGCTGTTTAGAATCGTGGTTCTAGCGTTAGATCCAAGCAAGGAATCGATAGACAACTGCTCCTTTAAACCCGCAATGCATCAGACCAGTTTGCTGTTGAGCTCAATGCTAATTTTGAATGTCTTGTCAAAGTGATCAGGAATAGCAAGCACGATGGTGTTTGCCCTCGTCCTCGTTTTCGTAGTTTATTTCTGCCTGGAGCTCGACAAGATCGATCTCTTGCTCCTTTCGTGGTCGAGTATTTATTCGTTACCCGCTCTGCAGGTTGGTCACGGCTATCGAGAACGCCAACAAAGACGCACGATGGAGCGCAATTCATCCTCGTCAGCTGAAATGCTTCGGTTGCCAGATCACCTTGATACGCCCACGTTTACATGGTACGGAGCTTGCTTTGTGGTTTTGTACGGATGTACCGTTTCTCATTTCGTGTTTGTTGGTGGATACAGTGAGGTGTGCAAGATCTCTGTGCGCTCTGCGCAAAAGTTAATGGACCATGTGAACTTTTCGCCACTGCATCAAGCCTCACTTGGACTGGGGAAAAGCTCAAACTCCGGTGACGGGACCAAATCCAGGCACATGCGTCGACTTCTATACGACGGATCCAAGTTGTTTTGGCGTGTCAATGAGACGCTCGATCTCTGCATCTACGAAGACATGACAGCGAACTGCGTCACCATCCGAGCTTTCGCGCAGAAGACACCTCAGTCCTCTGAGAGTGATGCGAAGAAAAGTTTGATTGGCTCCATACCAGCGTTGGATGTGGACTCGCGTCGACTGCGTCAGACACTTGGGCTTGAAGCTGTTCCAAAGCCACCTGGTCTTTTCGGAAGAATGGTTTATCCTCCGATCAATACGATGTCAAACACGACGCTTGCTAACAAGTCGAAGGCTACCACCGCGACGTCGACACCAGAGCATTCGGGCGAGCTCATCACGAAATATTTGCTAGCTCGGTTGCAGGCACGTCGCGACTCACATGATAGAGTCAACCTCATCCTGCAAAAGATAAATGATGATGAGGTGGATCCAGCCGACTTGCTGTTGGCCACAACCGAAGGCTCTCAAGCTCTACCTACTGATCTCGCGATTCGTCGCCGCCACACTATTGACGACGTGAAGGAGGCGCAAAAGGAGGTGTCCGTGGCAGCCACTCGACTCAAGAACGCCCGTATGAAAGCTGAAGAGCTGTCAAACCTAGCGCGGATGACGTTGGATGCTTTTTCACGACATGAAAGCTCAATCGACCCTGTGAAATCGCGAATGATCACCCGAGAGCAAGCTAATGTCGCGACACTGGCATCGTCCGCGTCCAACACGATTCTGGGCTTGGGTGGGGGTCGACGCTTCAGTGTTATGAGCAACAAACCCGCTGCCACCTGGATGCGCGCTTACGATCGTGTGGTGCTTCAAAACGCCGTGGAGCGCAGTAAGGAAGTGATCGAACACCTTCCTCACTACGAGGAGAGAATGGGGCCGATTGATGAATCCAAGTAGAACCTATCTTGCAGGAAGCACCCATTTGCTTGATTCGCATCATACCATTATTGAAACCACAGACTTTACGTTAGTGCTTAAGCTTTATGACACCAATAGTAGCGATGATATTCGTGGCATCTTCACTTTGACTCGAGCAATCCACAAGCTTTGGCAAATTCATCTTATCTTACGTATTATTTGTGCATGCAGTTATGATGTAAGGTTCTTTCGAGGGTCTTCCCAAGTTGTAACACGGTTGATGTGGTCGATGAAAAGCACTCGTCCCTTGGCGTCTGTCTTCTCCTCCCACCCAACTGGAAGTGGGGCGGTACTTGTGGGGTTTTCATCTGGATTCCCGGAGGACATGTCCATTGCAGCGTCTTCTTTCTGCTGGGAGATGTACTGCAGTAGCGCTTCACAATATAGATCACGGGCTTCTTGGTTGGAGAAGTCCAACCTTGCTGTGGACTTCCAAGGCATCGGATCTTGCTCAGCTCGAGGCGTATCCGACGGCAGTCTTTTGCTCATGGTCAAAACATTGGGAGGCTTTGGACTGGAGCATGACGAATTAGTGTTGTTCGTTTCTTGATCATTGACAATATCGAAGACGAGTACTTACTCACGAATGCGAATGGTAATACCCGGCGAGATCTTCTGCGTCTTTGGGTGCATGGCTGGGAAATTTGTTGTGACGGTGGTTGCATGCAGTCGGTCATTTTCCTGGTGAACAAATTGAGAATCATCAACTAATGAGCAAAATCTTGGTCGAGGAGGAGAGCTATCGCCAATACGTACGCGGTTGTGATAGTCCGTGATCCGGCGGTTCATGTGTGCGATTCGGACTTCATGTGCTGCTCTCTCGTCGCGCATCCGCCTAGCAAATGTGCTTAATGCCTCGCTCCGTGTCTTTCTGTGAAAGCAAACAATACAGGCATTAGTCTCGTCCTTCACGCCTGTACATTTGGATGCAGTGCTTACGTTGGACTGCCATCCTGTAGCTCATCAACTATAGTTCGGATTTCACGGAACCACGCGTGAAGTCAGTTGAAGGTGACAAAGTTCAAACGAAGAATGACCGTACAAACCTTTCTCTCCGCAGTCGACCCCTGCACCAGTATACGCTACAACATGCTTGAAGCGGCGAAGTTCTGCCTGCGTTTGGAATCGTCCACCAGCGTTGCGTTCGTCGAAAGCACAAAATCCTGCATGCGTGGCGCGATTCATGACGCCCAAGCTGGAAACGTAGTGATCCTTCGACGCCTGAAATCAAAAATTGCCTGTCAATGCACGACAGGATAAGAGCAGAGCTATTGTGATACATCATCGCACTCGTCCCCGCCCCGCATTCCACTAAAAATACGTTCGATGATTGACATGGTATCATCGACCTCTTCATGAAGCTTCACCTTGATCCGAAGAAGTGCGCAACCTCATGCTGCAAGCGCGACGATCACGCACTATCCACAAGCAGCGCACTGGTGAAATTGATAATGATACAGCAACGGTTCTCACGAACCCCTTCGATTTGGCATTGTACACACCTCAGTATAAGCAACCAGACCCGCCAGCCAAGAACTTCCGTGATGGTGATGAAGCTTGGACGCGATTTCTTGCTGCGAGACCGCTGTTGTATCTTCCTGAACGATCTTCTATCACGGATGAGGACCCGATCAATCGTCACCGACGTCTTTGGACCCATCAAGAACTCCAAGTTTTTGGAGATGAAGTAGAAGAACGAACCCGAGTTCAACTGCGTGCACAAGAGCACATTCTACGCCGATGGCACCAGTCAGCGACCCATGTACAACGCTGTTTCCGTGGTATGCACGACAGGATGTACGTGCTGAGATTGCGGCAAGAGTTGTTCGAGTACGCAGCAACACTTGAGAGGGCCATGGAGCTTGCTCGTGAACGAAGGAGGCGGCGAAAGGCTGCTGTAGCAATCCAGAGAGAATATAGGTGCCATCGTAAGCTTGTTATCCGTCGACAACGAGCAGCGATCATGCTGCAAGATGCAAGTAAGCGCTTCATGCAACGGCTAAGACGCTGGAAGGCTCGATTGACGATGCAGCGCGCTGCTCGCTGCTTTTTGTGGCGACTTCGTTGGCAACGATACAGGCGGCGCGTGATAAAAATGCTCAATGCAGCGGCAAGACAGCGAAAGCTGGTCCAGACGACGAAAGCCTTCCTCCACGCCCGAGAAAACACCTTACTTCAACGCCAAGTAAATATCTGGACTGCCCATCCGGAGAGAATGCAGATGCTGTTGCGGGCACGGCAACGACAGCAAAAGTTGCGAATATCAACCGATCGAGCTCTTCCTCCTCTGCAGCACTTTTCAAAACAGCACAAAAGTCCGACAAAAGCTACGCGTACAACTAAGTCCTTCTCGACTTCGACGAAGAACCAACAGGACCTACCTCCGGTTTTCCCTTTGATAACAACTTCGAAGTAATTTCAAAATGAAGCGAGCCTATGGTAATCGAACAAAATGAATAACGAAGTGAAAACACCATGTTCACAATCTGTAGACACGCACCACAACTAAGAGCCAACGATTTAAATCACTTGCGCACAATTACCGCAGCGACAAACCTGACTGCAGACTCGCGCACACACGGTCAATCGAGGTGCTAACAGGGCACCCTGCTCGTCCACTGGCTTCGGTCAGAGTCGCGAAGCGGTTGATAACTATGTCAACCACCACTGGTGGTAGCCAGTTGCGATGGACCAGCCAAAATGCTTCAAAGTTCTTGCAAAAACTCAGCAATTCAAGTCGATTCTCGTCTTCAAGAGTTGCTGTGGCGACTCCTCTTGTCGACCCAGGTAGATTCCCACAGACAGCCCTGAGACCCTCACAGAAAGTATCCATGTAGACTAGCACATCATTCCCGAGGAAGTTCACCTGCTCTTCAGGTGTCATGTTCTGCTGCTGCTCCTCTTGGTCACGAGAGTCCATTAGTTGAGTAATTGTATATGTTAGCGTTAACGCGGCTTGGTAGAACCCACGGCGCAGTTCCACTTCCTGCGCTTGACGAACCAACGCGCTTCGTGAGCTTTTGCTTTCCTCGTATTGAGCCTGGACGTCCCCGGTCAAACTGAAGGTATCGTCAAAAATTCCCCACGAGCGCTCGATATCCTCAATACATTCGTCTTCTAACTTGTTGCGGCAATAATTCAGAGCTTCAACCCAATCTTCCGTCGCAGTCTCCATCAACACTTCATAATCCTGCATATCGTCCTGAATATGGGCGATTTCCAGACTGCATGCTCCAACCATCGCCTCCAATCGGGCGATGGTGCCATTCAACGCTCGTTCCCTGCCGATGCTCGTCCTGGAGCACTCCTCGAGCATCAGCCGCCACTTCTCCATCAACTGAACCAGCTCACGCAGCACATCTCCGTGCTCCTCCTTCTTCACCTGCTCCATTTGCTCTCTCGACTGTCTCCGTGCAAGGCTCAGCACCTCACACAGCACCCAGACCAAGTCTTCGCTCGCTCGGTACCGTCGGTCGTGGCCTCTGGAGAACGCCAGGAGGTCGCCCAATGTATCGCACGCCAGGCGGAGAGAGCCGCTGACGTCTGTGGACACTGGAACGCCCGTATCTTGCAGCAAAGTCGCAACTGCTTGTTGGTCCACGCGCAGCTCGCGGTGCTTGGCCAGCAGCAAGAGCTTCTCGGCCACGCCGGGCCACGACAGCGGCTGGCTGCGCGGCGCTTCCACGTTGCTGTCGCTGTCGTTCTCGTCGTCGCTGATGACGATCACTTCGTGGCCTACAGACGGCGAAGACGCAGCGGTGCCTTCTGCCATAGTGCTCTCCATTATTCACCTGGGGTATTTGATGCCCGTTGACCAGCTTCAGCTTGTCACTTCAAGATCATGTCGCATGTCATTCGGACGGGGTAAACCGAACCGTCCTTTCCGCGGTCCGGCCGAACCGCCCGTTCCCGAACCGTCGAGCCAGTGACCGCTTCCCCCCCTATCGCAGGGGGAAAAACGACGCAAGAGACCACCCCCCATACCTTCTCGAAGAAGAAACATTCTGCCATCGAGAACGAACGGCGCCTAAGTAAAGCGAGCGAGCGGTTGGAGTTTATTCCCCTGCATTCCCTCGACCGACGCAGTGTCATCCGTCGCTGCCCCCCGTAGTGCGCGAGCGAGCGTCTGATTCCTTTGCATTCCGACTCGCCGTTCCCCCCCCCTCAGTGTTCACTGTCGACCGTCTGTCGTCCCGTTACACGTCGCCGTTCCTGCTCTCGCTTCTCGGCGCAGTTTGGTCGTCGCTTTCCCTTGCGTCGACGCACTGTCGGGCCCTGAACGCCCCGCGCATACCCAACCAACACATTGCTCAAGGTAAATATCCAGTTAGGATTTCCGTAGTAGAGTTTGTAACGAGATACGGCAGCCGTGTACTTTTAAGGCACTTGCTGTCTTCCTGCACACACTGGCACTGCACCACGCACTCCTCGCATCCATCGTGTCTCTTCCGCCCTTTATGGGCGCGTTGAAGCTATTGCAGCCATTGCTGCTCAAAAGTGTTGTCTGTTGAGAGAGAGAGAAACATGAACTGAGCTGGTGATGGCTCTAAAGGTGGAGCCATGACTGAGGCCTGACGCCTCGAGAGCTCATTCACCCAGCCGATCCCATGATCTTCAACTTGACTGGGTGTTGTTTGTTGGTGGTGCTGGTGGAGATGCAGTGCTGTATGGTGCCTGGCATGGAGATGATACGGATGACTCACTTGTGTGCACTGTGTGCAACCTGTCTGAATGTGTAGACAAGACCAGACCATGAACGTCAACATGGAGCGAGCCAGCTTCACGAGTCTGCTGGAGCACTCGCAGTTCGGTGCACCGCTGCAAGTCCCGCAGCAGCCGATGATGCAGCCGGCGTTCGGCCTCCAAGGCATGGTGTCCCAACCGATGTCGATGGGTGCTCCCCAGTTCAAGCCGCAGCCAGTCCAGCACCACCAAGCGCCAGCTCCGGTGAAGCTACCCGCAGACCAGTCGGTGAGTTGGCGATGTGAATGCTGTTCATATCTTCTGAGGACTCGAGTTCTCACTGTGCAATGTGTTGTTGGTGTGAGTAGGTCCCGAACGTCCTTCAGAACATGATGAGCCGCAGCAACAGCTCCAAGCTCACGCCGTCAAGCGTTGAGGCCTCTTTGCTGTCGCTCGTGGATGGTGAGCTTCGCGTGTCTTCAATTTCCAACCTCCCGGTGTTCCTCAAGATCCTGCCCCGCTGCAAGACGGAGCCTGAACAAACTGTAGCACTCGTGGTGCTCCGTGCCACCTCCACCGCAAGTGACGCCAAGCTTTCTCACGCCTGTGCTGCTGCGTTTGAGAAGGGCGGTGGCCTGCGCGTCGCGCGTGCCTGGGTCGAATCGGCTGTGGCGTGGCAACACAACGACTTGCTGGTTCTACTGTTAGAAGTCTTGCAGACTCTACCGTTGCAATTAACTAGTATTACGGAAGCACGTATCAATGAGCCTATCGTCAAGCTGCGCAAGAACGCTCGCGAAGAGCGGGTCAAGCGCGCAGCTCAGGATCTTCTCAAGTTTTGGCGTAGCAAGTTTACAGAGAAAGAGAAGGCGCCGGCACCCTCGTCGCTCGTCAAAGAGAAGACTCAGGACTCTTCCAAGCCGTCCTCGTCAACAACAGCCTCTTCCGCAAAGGAAGCTCCTTCGACTGCCCCTAGCTCAGTTGCTGCCAAGCCTGTGCCTGCAAAGCAGTCTAAGGTATTGAAGAAGCGTACTATCAAGCGGTTAGAGCGGCTACCTTTCGGCGGTGGCAGTGCGGTGTCGAAGTCCAGTGACTTGATTGGAAATCTCATGCAGCGCAAGTCGGCCAAGGAGGCCGCCGCTGCAGCGGCTGTGGCGGAGAAGAAGAAGGGCACTTCGTCTTCCGGCAGCAAGGGCGTTGAAAGTATCAGCTCGAGCGATGGCAAGAGGGACGACTCTTTGTCTACAAGCGATGGCTCCATCTCGGCTACGAGCAGCGTGGACGATGCGTTGTCGTCCATGCCCCTTCCCACCATTCAAAGCTTTAAGGCTGCATCAACTTCGAGTTCCTCCCCAAAAGAACGCAAACGCATTCGCTGGGCTGACGAGAGCGGCGAGGAGCTTGTCAAGGTGAAACTGATCGAGTCGTGGCGTGATCTTGTACCGTACGACCCACGTCACGATGACGAGAGCTTTAAGGATGCCAAGCTTCGTGAGCACGCCAACGAGCGACATGCGCTGCTCGCCCAGCAGCATAAGGTGCCGCCGGCTGTAGCAGCTTCAAAGTCGCGTGAGTGGTCTACCCCAGCATTTATTCGTCTGCCGGAAGCTGTGGCAGCGCGTGTCGACATCAATGCCGTCACTGATGAGATGCACGTCCAGGACAGTCGTCGACGTCATGTGGACGAGTACGAAGTATTAGCTGGTGAGATGCCGATTCCGAGTCCGAAGGAGTGGGAACGCGTCAACGAGCCTCACCGTGGACCACCTTTAGAGATCCCGCTGAGCGATGTGGTTGAAGGCGAGCCTAGCTCTGCTGCCATGATGGCTCCGCCTACCTCGTCGGCCCCGCCTGCCTACTCTCGAGAGGGATATCCTTCTGGAGGGTACAGCCAAGCACCGGGCTATGATCAGCGTGGTTTCAACGATCGCAGCGAGTACAATGGTCGACAAGACCCCGAGGCGGATCGCAAGTTGCGTGAGGCCTTGGGCCCTCTGCAGGAGAACACGGTCGCTGTTTTGTTGGACAACCCCGACGTGGTGCCGCAGGTGCTGGAGGAGGCGCAGCGCCATGGCAACCGCATTCCAGATGCTCGTGTGTTTGAAATTGTGGATCAGTATCGTCGCGGCCGCTATCAAGCGCCGCCCAATGCTGGTGGGCCCCCACCATCGTTTAGTCATTATGGTAGTCAGCAGCAGCAGTATGGCGATATGGGGCCTGGTGCAGGCTATGATCACCAGTACCAGCAGCAGTATCCGCCCCAGCAAGGCCCGCCAGGAGGGCCCTTTATGCCTGGAAAGCGGAAGGCGGACGCCATGGGCGCTCCCCACATCGGCCTAATGGCCGACGCGCCGCAGTCCAAGCGGCCGTCAAAGAAGAACCGAGGCACGCTGCCCTGCAGGTATTTTGCCTCGCCTATGGGTTGCAAGCATGGAGGCAACTGCCACTACGCGCATGTGCAGCCGGTGCCTGCTAACGGCCCCGAGAGTATTTATATCAACCAAAATGGTCCCATGATGGGAGGACGAGGTGCTGGCCCCATGATGGGCGGCCGAGGAGCTGGCCCCATGGAGAGATATGGCCCTGCGGCCATGCAGCAGCCGGGTCACCACATGCGTGGAGGACGATGATCAACACTTGGGAATATAAAGCAAAGTCGTCAAACCGTCACCAGCCTAACGTGCAATCTCAATGTGAGCAGAGAAGAAGCCAGCTCAATGTTGGTGCTGGTTCCTCTGTCATTATCTACGCAGCTCGCTTGGTTATTCGCCCTCCTGCAAGCAGTGTCGAGCCAAGGACTATGCTAACCAGCTTTCAGCTCTCAAGAACCCTTAATTAAAGGGTTAAAATACACAAAATACGACAAATTTTTACTAGTAGTAGCTTTGAGCATTTTACTGCATCTAACTTCACACAGGAAATAAATCACAAACAACAAGCACGGCTTCGAAATGTATTGTGGACACAAACTGATTGTCAAGTCATAATTGAATGAATAAGATAAGAATCGTTTGTTTGCTAAATGGAGCATTGTGTATTGCCTTTTGTCCTGTTAGTTATTCGAACCCACACCTTACCAACATGGCAAGGTGCAAGGAACAACTCGTATTGCAGAGGAAAGATGCCCCAGGACCGTTCACCTTTTAATAGGTGAGGCTGAGCCCAGGGCTCCGAGCCCGCTAGTGTGTCACAGCTTACGCCTTGACCGACGAGGCCTTGCGGCTGCTGCGACGCTTGGCGATCTCGCTGGCACGACGGTCCTTCTGCTCCTTAACGCGCTGCAGTGCCATAAGGCGAAAAAGGAGCAGGATAGTTCCAACATTCGCGCATACAAAAGTCAGTACCATGGCACACAGCGACAACTCAATAAACAGCATAATAGAGGAATGAAACGCACCTGAGCGTGGAGGCGGTTGTACTCGGCGGCCTCGCGCTGCACCTTCTCGCGCTGCTGCACCTTCTTGAGGGCAATCTGGCGCTTGTGGTGGAGCGTGCGCGGGGTCACAAGACGCTGGATCTTGGGGGCCTTGTCGTTCTTCTTGCCCGTCTTGGAGTCGAACTTGCGACGGATCACGTACTTGCGCACGTCGTCCTCCTTGGTCAGGTTGAACAGCTTGCGGATGTTCGAGGCACGCTTGGGGCCAAGACGACGCGGGATCTGCACGTCGGTCAGGCCGGGGACGTCAGCCTCGCCGGCCTTGACGACCACCAGGTTGAGCACCGAAAGGTCCGGGCCGACGATGCAGCCGCGCACCGACTTGCGCTTGCGCTCACCCTTGCGACGGGGACGGTAGCACGTCTTGCCCTTGGAGAGGAGGAGACGGGCACGGCCGTTCGAGAGCACACCCTGCTTCATGGGGAAACCCTGCTTGTCGTTACCGCCCGACACGCGGAAGACGAAGCCCTTGAACTCGTCGCCGAGCACGTCACCCTCAATCTCCTGGGAGATGCGCTTGTCGTAGAACGCGCGGAGCTTGTGCTCGTCATCGACTTCGAGCACCTTCTGGGCACCCGTCAGGGGGTTGGCAATGTTGAGCTTCATGGTGGAGAATCTGCAGAGGAAAGAAGCAACAACTCTATCAGGTCTTCTGGTTCAAATTACACGTGCGAAGTTCATTGGAGCTGCTGGATGCTGGCGGTGGGCAGCTGCACGTCTCCGCGATATGGTAAGCGGGAGCGCAGCCTCCAGCTTGAGCTCCAGCAGCCGTAGAAAATTAGCGCGCGATTGCGTACCTCACAAGACAATAAGGACAATGGTATTGACTCGGCTGTCGGCGGCGAGGGCTTCCCCCACCACCAACGCTCCAGTAGGGCCGACACAGGCCAACCAAGTGCCTTTATCTTTGAAAATGACTGCCAAGCTATGCTACACATATAGGTTAGTCATATTCTCCGCATCTTGGGAATTGTATTGAATAGTCGACGTTAAGTTCGGTTATCAATAGACAGGGCAACTAGGTACGGAATCCCAAAGGGGAAATTGCAATTCAGTCAGGTGCTTGGGTGGGCATTTGCAAATCGGTCAGGTTGTTGCAATTCAGTCAGGTGCCAAATATAGAAACAGTCAGATATTCAGTAGTAACCCAGAAGTAGTACTACAACCATAACATAGTAGTAGTACATGTATCTGCTTGAATAAAGAACGCTGGGCAAGTGATATCCTGTCGAACTGTATAAAACCCTATGATAGTAACTGGGGCCGGTAGCATAGCCTGGTAGTGCAACGATAGAATATATATACTGTAAAAGCACGAGTGGCCCGTCGTGAGCGGCGATCCGAGCAACGACTAGCACGTCGAGCCGTTGCCACCATCATCAAGACCACAGCCACAAGGCCATCAACGCTATGGCGCTCGGTATATTCAGCCGACGGCCGACCAGGCATCACGACGCCAAACGGAGGCAAGCAGCAATGTAAACCAAAGAAAAACAAACTATTGATCGTCCTTGAACAACAGCCCTCGTGCTAATTCAGCACCTTGTCTGGCGCACTTCAACTCGGGTCAGTACCGTCTCGATATCCAGGTAGCCGGACGTTTTGCTGAAGTGGTTTTGTGACGAAGCTCCCCCAGATCTTTCGGAGAATTTATCAGGCATCTGCCAGTGACCACTCTCTGACGAGAATCGCCTGTGATTGGTCAGATGATGGCCGAACCCAAAGCCGGCTGTATTATCTTGAACCAGCTCGAGCCAATTTGAGCGAAGGGAGAGACGACCAAGTTGTGCCAAGAAAACGACTCGGCTGGATCACATTGGTGGCAGCAGAGTTCGAGCAACGACGCTCTGAATCCGCTGAGTGCCAGAAGTCTGTGCGCTGCATATGACGAGTTCTTCATGCCCCAGGGGACACTCGCCAAGCTCCAGAACGGCGAATCTGGTCCTACCTACTCTCAGCCCGAAACAGTTGAGCGACCCTGATATGCTGGAAGCCATATTGTGAGTCACACATGGCTGAGCTCGCCCGGCTTCGACAGCCGTTCGCTAAGATCAGAAGTGGTGATGTCAATGGTATATGCGCTCAGCTCGGAGTGTCAGGTCGAACATGGCTGAGCTCAGTCAACATCAGCAGTGACTCACTGAACTTCGAAGTCATGCCTTTGGGGATGGTGAGTCTCGACGGAGAAGTGTTTGGCTCAGCTATGATGGAGTTCAGCTGTTGGAGAGGCGTGTATACGGGCTTGGCAAGTCACCTCAGGTTTCAGCGGACAGTTTGGAGGCTCAGTGGAAGCGGACGCTGGTAGACGCCGACCTCGAAGATGTCGGTGTGGATTTTAGCCCACGGGGTCTTGGCTAGTCGCCGTCGGATGGCTGAATGGTCGCCACACGCTGATGGGTCGCGTCATTAAATGATGACCGAGAATAAATCAGCTGTGGCACAATCCGGTGAACCCAGATGACTCACCTCGACCAGCCAATGAGAAGCCCGAGATCCGCCACTCATCGGTGAAGCATCACTGAGTCACTTCCTGACGTCGTTGGACTCATCTGAGCTCGGCCAGTCATTGGCTAGACTCATGTTGAAGCGCCGCTCGCCGCTGGCTTGCAGGCAGCTCGCAAGGCGATATCTTTCTTTTCACCTTTGTTCGGGTGTGCTCCGATGGAAGCCGAGCGCGCCCCCCCTGATAGGTCTTTGTTTGCATGTGTAAAGTATCAATCAGAATCGGATTTGCCCCGAAGTCCACAATGTTAAGTTTGCTGCTGCGAAAGGGTGTCTTAGGAGAATCCCACAGAACTCAACCCCATATAGACCTTTTGAGTGTGCCTCGGTGTGAAGGGGTACCCATTTGGCTATTTCATATCGTTACGCGTTGGCAGGTCGACTAGGCGGCTGTACCTGGCGCGTATTTCATATTTTCGGGTAGAAGGTGATCTACTCTTTGGTTTAGGCAGAGCAGCGCCTGGTGTAGTGGTTCTCAGAGCTGTTGGGTGAATTTCGTGTGGCGCTGAGCCTGGGACCGTGCTTTCCTCGCTCATCCGTGTCGTCTACGTCAAGACGTGGTGCGCGGAAGTCCCAGGGCGCAGAGGCGAGAACCCTGGATCAAGACAGGCAACCCGAGCCAGCTCTCGGAGCCACCCTAGGTCGGGGGGGGGGCGAGTGAAGACCTGTGTACGCGGCTCTCAGCTGGAGCCACCTGGAGGAAGTGAAGAAGCAAGGAAGACCGGGTCTGCGGTCTTGGAGGAAGCAGATAAGTGTGTGTGGAGTCGTGTCTACATAAGGAAAACCCCGGGGCAAATCGGGTCAAGACACGTGCAAGCGAAGGCCTGTTAAACGGGGAGCCGGCTTCGTTTGGAGAGCATCGGAGGACGACTGGACTAGGAACCAGTTGGCGTGGTTGGCTGACGTCTGGGCCCAAAGCGTAGCCCCAGCAAGAACCGTCAAGAGGGTCGCAAGGGAGGCGCATACGCCGCGTCAAGCCAAGAGCTCAAGTTCGGAGGTGTCGACCGAGTCTTCGTCGAGTCCAGCTGAAGTTATTCAGCTGAGACTCTAAGACTCTGAGCCCCCTGAGCTTAGGTTCAAGGTTGGCTGATTCAAGTTTAGCTCAAGGTATATTCTGGACGCTGGGAAGTTGCCCACACCTCATCACATTAGTTACCACGACGAATTAGTCCGATTTGGGCTGTTAGCACCATGCTTTTACCTCCTGCACCGAATGAAAATTGGTTGTCGTTTTTCACTGCTTCCGGCCTCACGCGTTGAAGCACCCTCGTTGCTAGGGCAATTATTACCCGTGCATCGATCTTCCGATACACCAAGAGGAGCACACCACCGTGAAATTAGTAACCGCATCACACGCAGAATTCGCCACATGCGCCCCATCAATAGCTTGGCTTCTAAATGGTTGGCATTATGTTGCCATCCCTGGCAAAGCTTGAAGCGTAATCGGAATCGGTGTGGTCCCGCGGTCTGCCACGACACATCCACATGCATTCTGTAATGCTTGTTGAGCCGGGCGCAACTGCGCATGGCCTCCAAAGACGATAGGAATGCCGTGGAGGAAGACGTAGACAACGAGGCGGCGGCACGGGGGGGGGCTGCGTGGATGTCGTTGCAGCGCACGCTCACGCAGGACCTTGACCAGGCTTGGGGACGTCGGAGGCTTGGACACTATCTACACTCGTCATAGACATAGGTCCTTGCGCACGGTGATCGGAAGTATCATCAGTGGAGCATGATACAGGAGTTTGTGGCGTCTTTGTCGCGGCGACTGCCGTCTGCTCTGCTTCGACGTTTAGCGAGCATCCAAGCTCAACATCATCACCACGCGCAATAGCAGCATCCCCTTCCTTGATCTCGAAACGCTTCGTAGTCGGCGGCTGCAACTTGCGCGCTGGCTTCTTCTTCGTAGGAGTCTACGATGTCTTTTTCTAGGTGGACTTAGTGATTATTTTTGTTTCGGTCGCGCTACAGCGCGCTCTGGTGATCTCGGTGGCTTTCACACAGCCAAGGACGTCCTCCATTGGGTTTGATCGCGCGCTGATTGCTGCACCGACCAGGATACTGACACTGAAGCGACCCACGCGGCTGCTTTCGCGACGAGCATGCTCCTTCGGCATATTGTAGGTCTATGCACTCATAACAGCACCCACAGCATAGATCAGCATTGCCGCACGATCTATAGCGAGCTAGCTAGCGTGCACACAGCGCTTACGTCTTTGTTTGTTTCACTCGGCAGTTGACGCAACGCGGGCAAATGCGACTGCTTTCTTGATTTAGCTGAATGAAGTTCAACCTATAAAAAATAATATGACGTTTCGCGGGGGGAGGGGGAAGGCGGTGCCGAAAATATTTTAACAAAAATAAATCTCAGGCTTGTCCCCTTAAACAACCGAGGTGTCGACATGAGGATTCTGCCATACTAGTACTATGCTACGGTAGTAGTAACCAAGTAGTAGTACTACGGTGCCAAATATTATTTGGCACCTGACTGAATTGCAACAACCTGACCGATTTGCAAATGCCCACCCAAACGCCTGACTGAATTGCAATTTTCCCAATCCCAAAATAGCGCTAGTTTGGGATCCGTCATCGAACTTTAACGGAGTGCCTCTGCGTAGCCGCTCGTTCGATCAACAGCTCACTTTCACAAGACAGACGAATCGACATGGGCAACCAGGTGAGCACTCCTGCCGCGGCCGACACTGCTGCCAGCAAGCAAGGCGGCTGCCCGGTGCCGCATGAAGTCAAGAAAGTATCAACCGAAGGATGCCCGGTGCAACACGACGACGCCAAGAAGATCGAAGGCTGTCCTGTGCAGCACGACAAGAAGCCGACTGTGGCCGACGCCATGGCTGGAGGCTGCCCCGTGGTGAAGGACGGCAAGGAGGAGAGCGAGATCTACAACGTGTACGGCCAGCGCATCGATCCGACCAACATGATGCCGTACAACCCGAACCAGGACCCGAACAACGAGCAGCGCTACCCGCTGCCGCAGGAGCGCG
The DNA here is from genome assembly GCA_009729435.1 of Phytophthora fragariae. Lineage (NCBI taxonomy): Eukaryota > Oomycota > Peronosporomycetes > Peronosporales > Peronosporaceae > Phytophthora > Phytophthora fragariae. Next base: position 1,630,820 of record QQOI01000003.1, read on the forward strand.
TGCAGTCCACAATCCCCAAGGGCGGAACTGAGGGCACGTGGCTGTACCCGTCGGAGCAAATGTTCTTCAACGCGCTCAAGCGCAAGGGCAAGGGCGAGGACGTCCATGAAGGTGATGTGAGGGCGATTGTTTCCATCCACAACAACATGAACGAGCGCGCTTGGGCGCAGGTGGAGCACTACGAGAAGGTGTGCCACCCGGAGCTTGAAGCCTCCAAGCTGCTCAAGTTCTGCGGCCGCCCGGACAAGCTCACGCCCATTGCGTGGATCAAGAGCATGCTCGGATACGGTGAGCCTTTTGACCGCCACGACTGGACAGTGCAGCGCGGCGACAACACGCAGGTGCGCTACGTGATCGACTACTACTTCGACGACGACAAGTCTGCACAGGATGAGGTACCCGAGCTGCACTCAGCTGACAAGGTCAAGAGCATCTCCATGTATGCTCGTCCCGCTGTGGACTCTGTGGGCGCTCTGGTCGACCGCATTAAATTCCCGGTGATGGCTTTCATTAATGATATGAAGGGCCCCGATATCGCTGCTCGCGCTGCGCTGGTGGAGCGTGCCCAGAAAGAGAAGGATGCTCCGGAGCCGCTGACCGTGGAAGAGGTTGAGCAAACGTTCGCGAAGGTCAAGGACACGTGCAAGAGCTGCATGCAGGAGGTCAGGACGTGCAGCAACGAAGTGCAGTGCTCGCAGGCAGCTATGGCTCTGCAGCTTTGCATGGGCCGCATCATTTGTCCCCCGCAAGCGGCTGCATTTACCAAATCGCTTGAGGGCGGCGACGAGGCAGCAGTTGAGGCTGCTTTCGAGGCCATGAACAGTAGCCTGGAACAGTTCCAGGAGCGTGGCGCTAGTGCCATGCAGGAACAGGCTGTGCGCGAATCCCTGGCCAAAAAGTAAGCATCGCGTAGACGATGGGATTCGTACGCAGCTAATATCACAATCTAGACGATTTTTATGCAATTTCACGACGGGTTATTACTCCTCATCAGAGCATACAATTACGTGCCCTCTGGAGTCAACGTATTGGTTCCGCAGATGACCCGCACGCTTCTGCTCCACCTTCAGTTTGGTGAAGAAATGCTCCGCTGATCACGAACGACACCGCAGCACAGTCAACTTACCATGCACATATATCCAACGTGAATGCTGTACATGTGCATGTACTTACGTGTTTGAGACCAAGTAGCTGCTAACGCTCCGCGTTTTTGGTTGAGTAGAGTTGTTGTTTCGTGTCGCTCCTTCTCTTTGGCACGCACTTGCTCAATCGTCTTGTAATGAAGAAGCAATTGATACAAGCTCTCGTAGCTATGATCCCGCGCATATTGCACGGCGGAAACTCCCTTTCGGTCACGAATAAACGCGTCAGCACCGTTAGCTAGTAGGAGCTTTGCGCAGTCATGAAGACCATATCGAGAGCAGAACTGCAGTGCAGTCTCCCCGAATGCGTTCTATCAAGTTGTAGAGGAAAGAAACGTTAGAGGATATCCCATCACATCGAACGTAAGCGTGATGCTCATTGCACTGTACCTGGGCATTAACATCACATCCTTGTGCGATCAGATCCTTGGTGATGTCTTGAACATGCTGACTCCGCAGCATCAGAGCGTCCGCATCCTTCACCGAATCCGTTGCCCCCAACAACCAATTTCTCCACAAGAAATGCAATGCAGTATCCCCGTTAGCGGTAGCAAGCCACACGACTGCACCGTGGTCCAGCAGGCATCGTACGATCTCAACGCACAAGGCGCGACAAGCTGCCATCAGTGGCGTTAGCCCCAACGTTCTGTCTTCATACACGACAACCTCATCTGCGTTGTCCTTTGAACCAAGACGTACGGGTACGTTAACGTCCAAGAACGAGTGGAATTTTAGCCACGCGATCACTTCACTGTCGTCATGAGCACGAGGTGAGCAACAATACCGAAAGCCCCATGTTAGTCCATGGTCAACCACAACACAAAGCGGGCAACGCACCGTTTTGGAGCTGTGTGCATCAGCCTCCAGAACTGTTCCATGCCTTCACGATGCTGTACCGCGCACAGCCGGATTTGGCGCTCGGCCTCCGACCTTCGCACCTGCTCCTGCTCTCCTTTCAGGTGTGTCGTGAGTTTGCCAACGTAATGTTCAAATTTTGATCGACCGTGTGCACGCCCCAAGCCAAGGCTAAAGACGCCGCTCTTCTTCCTAGAGCCATAAGACCCCCTCTCAGCCAGCGATGACGCTTCAGACAGCAACAGTTTCTTCTTGGCAGCGACCTCCATCTCGCGCTGCTTCTCGAGCGTCAGCTGCGAGCCTGCGATCGGATACGCATCCTTCATGTATCGCGCATGGAACTTCCCGCGCAGATTCAACTGCGTCTCACTGCTCTCAACTCGCAGCCGACTTGCCAGCAACTGCAGCTCTTCGTGCCCCAGATCGTCGACGCGAGCGTAAATACTCGGCAAACTTCGCGCCGGCTTCAGCGTAGACGCCGGTGCATTGCCCCCAGGCTTCTTGTCCTTCTGTGCTGCCTTTGCAGCGCGAACTTCGTCCCTCCGAGCCTTCATTGCAGCAACATCAGCCTCCAGCTCCTCCTCGCGCCGCTCCTACGGTTGTGTAAGTACACGAATGAATAGGTCAACAATTGCTGCCAATGACAGTCTCCGCAGTGTAGCGCACCGCCTCGAGTCGGTAGCGCTGCTGGATCTGCTCGCGGTGGCGGCGCAGATACTCCAAACGCCGGCGCTCGACGGTGGAGGCCACCTCGCGAGGGTCCCCATCCTCATCCTGCTCCTGCTTTGCGCTTCGCATCATGTTGAACAAGCATTGGGAAACAGCTGAGACCCCTACAGTGACACACCCTGGAACTCGATGCTCTGTAATACTATAACCTTGCATAACCGATATACTAAAATTACGCATTTATGATTTAATAATATGCACCCCTCCAAAACGCTTTAATTGTCACTTTTGATATGGTCCGCCCTCCTGAAAACGAGGTGTACCACTGTGCGTGAAAGACCATCATTCTTTTTACACAAGAGGCACACCATTAATCGACGTGAAACTGAGACTGAGACTCACACTCGTTTGCTACGCAGATTTGACAGACACAAGAGGCGGCGGCGATGCTGTCGTCGGCCAAGTCCATGGACGACGAGGCGGCGCGGATGACGGTGCTGCGCGACCCGAAGCGTATGGCGGCGCTGCTGGCGCGCGCCTTCTCCTCCTCCATGGTGGACGACTCGGACGCCGCGCGGCGAGAGCGCGCGCGTCGACAGGAAGAAGAGGACGAGGAGGTGGAGGAGACGCAGGAGGAGTTCCAGGACCTCGAGCGGCGCTCGAGCGCAAGCGCAAGTTCAGCCGAGGCGCCTCGTCTCCGCGTGGTGGTTCGCCCCGCGGCGGAGGAGGACGAGGACGACGCGGACGAAGCCGAAGAAGAAGAAGAAGAGGAAGAGGAGGAAGAAGAAGAGAACGACAAGCCACTGGACGAGGAGGAGCTGGAGGCGGCGGCCACGGCGCTGCAGACGGCCACGCGTATCGTGGAGGAGCTGCGCCTCAAGATGCTGCTGAAGGACGGGCAGATGGAGCAGCATCAGCAACAGCAAAACAACGACAACGAGCCGCCGTTTTCGTTGGTTGGCTCGGCTGTGATGACGCCGCCCCTGGCACCTCGTTCGGAGAATAGTCCGTCACCGACTGGGGGCCCCGGTGTGCCCGTGCCACGTGCACGCGTACGAAATAACTCAGGCTGTCAAAGTTGCAGCAAATCGTTCAACCCGTTCAACCGCAGCAAGAACTGCGCGGCGTGTGGGTATGCGTTCTGCCCGAAATGCTCGTCGAAGAACGTGGTGCTGCCGTCGTGCTTTGGATACCGAGATGAGTCCGTGCGCGCTTGTGATCTTTGTGTCAAGTGGGTCCAGAAGGCGCTGGACAGATACTTTGACGCCATGGAGATGGCAAAAGCGCACGAGCAAGACTCAACTGTCCATCGCGGTAGCATGGGCGAGATTACCATTGAGGAAAAACCGCGGGCCTTCTCGGTTAGCAACAGTTCGGTACCTGCACCAAACGTGAGTGATGGAGTACTTCAGGTGATAACGCGACCTTGTTTGTCTGCTTCATCACCTGATCCCAATGAAGAAGACACAGATGATGGTGCAGAAAAGGAGGAGGAGCACGCTCGTTCGGCTTCAACGACATCAACATCAACGTCGACATCAAGGCGACGCCATCGTCATTCGTCAATGTCGTCTACCCCGTCTCCGTCAATGAACAAGAACAAACCCTGGTTTAGTGGTCATTTACGGGCGATACATGTAAATGACAGACTTCCTCGAAAGAAGAAGGTCCGAGGTGAGAGTGAAGGTGACGCAGAAAACAACAGCCCGGAGCTGAGAGCTCATACAGCGCGGAGGAGTCGTTTAGGTAGCGTGGCATCGGCTCCATCCAAGACAAGACACGCGTCCCAGGAAGCTGACGAGAGAGCTGAAGAACAAGATTGTAGCGAACGCACCACAGGAAACAGCCCGGTAGACACCGAAGGTGGAGCAGACTTGACAGGTGCCCCGAAAAGCGTGTGCAATGAAGGTGATGTACCTGTAGCGTCTACTGATGGTTCTGAGAGCAACGATTCCTCTCGACCTCCAAGGAAAATGCGGCGCTCCAAGTTTTCGAGATCGGCAAGCTTTGATCTCACGAATTTGCAATCAGCTGTATCCCCTGATTCGTCATCTGAGTCTCCAGCTATGAAGCGTTGCAATACCTTTGGGCCAGATGAAGCTAGAAGCATTGCTGCTGATGTTGCTAGCAACGGCAGTAGTCATTCGAAGAAGGCGTTTGATGACAGCGATATTGTGGATGAACGTGCGCAGCTCGACTCAGCGGAAGTGAAGATGAAAAGTGAAGCAAAGTTATCTGCGGCTGTGTTGCGCTTTGCTGTTTACGAAATGGGTGCGAAAGAGAACGCAGGCCTTCGTCGCACTTTTGGGTTTACTAAAGCTAACCCAGTGCTGGACCGATATACATTGGAGCTCGATTGTCGCCAGCGTATCGTGCGAGCCAAGTCCGTGTTCATGCATCGCTTCTGGTCATTCCATTGCGATTCTGTACAATCCTTTGTGTTCGGATCATCAGAAGGGATGGCACGTCTCATTGTATTCAATGGCGGGCAGGGCAACCAATCTCTCGAGTTAAAGTTTGCGAATGATGATGAAAGAGAGCAGTTCAAGCAGGCGATGGATAGCTGCCGGTCAACAAACCTGGATCGGATGCGTGGATTTGCTTCGCGGGCTGGTACGTCACTTCCTGCGCGACCCGAGCTTCCCCCATCTCCTGTGCCAGACAACCTGCGGTCGCCACCGATACCCCCTGAGCCGAGCACTACGTTTTCAGGAGACACTTCAACGTCAATTGAGTCGGAGTTGGGACTGGTTCGTGATACGGGTGGCAGCAGTTCTATGGATTCTCCAGTTTTACAATCGATTCATGTGCCACTTTTGCCTGGGGAGGTGTTGGTGAAGGACACGGAGCTTCCTGCGACGCTGCTAATCGGCCCAGCCAGTGAGACCTTTGAATCTACTCTCGTGTGGGGTCGTCTCAGAGGCAAGATAGCCGTGACAAATTACCGCGTGATATTTATTCCATTCGACCGAGTGCAAGTTCAGCCGCGATATGGTGGGCAAGGCGGAATCGCATATATACCGCTGTTTGCCATTACGCACGCCCAACTCCTTTATCCCGGAGGACGGCGGACTAAGCCTGGACGCACTTACTACGCAGGGATGGCAGGCTCTGCCTCAATCATCTCCATCAACTGCAAGGACATTCGTGTGATGCGATTCCAATTGGACACCCACCCCTCCGTATCGGACGATCACACGCACAAACTACGTGCAACTATCGCGAAAATGGCCGATGCATCTCAGCGATACACTGTCGTTGAACGGGGAAGTTCTTCAAGAACGAGCTCTCCTGGTCTTGCTCCCATGTCTAGTACGACAAGTGGCAGCGAAACACCACCTGAAAGGGATGCTGACACCGGCGGTTCATGGCACGAGAACAAGGAATCTGTCTTTATACTGGCTCATAGCATGTCGCGAACTCCTGCATATGCTGCATCACCAGTTCTTCGTCCTGATCGGATTCTAGCGATTCCTCGTGAAATTAGTGGATCCTTCGCGTTTTCGTACTCGATTGATGGAGTTTCTGCTGATCAGAACGGCTGGAATTTGTTTGTCGACGAGCGTGAGTTCAAACGCCAAATCGGTGGCGATCCTGCAGTCTCACCGTTCCTGAAGGTACGATAGCACTGCCTATACCATTGTTTTCTTGCTTTTTCCAGCTAGGATACGCGTGACGAATGATCAATCTGTTCTTGTTGCGCTGTATCAGTTCTACAAGAATGATCGAGGAAACATTTGCAAGACCTATCCGTCGAAGTTGTTGCTTCCAGCCTCCATGAACTCCGCGACGGTGGCCAAAGTGGCTGATTTCCGGGCGAAGAACCGATTACCTGTGATTACCTATTACCATCGTCGCAATCGGTGTGTCCTGACTCGTTCTAGCCAACCGCTGCTTGGAAATTTGCTTTCGGGAAGCTCGAACGTCTCCGATCAACTACTCTTGGGGGTGTATCGCCGACTTCCAGACATCATCAAAAACCAGTCGCAATCGTCGACATCGTCGCGGCCGATTTACATTTTTGATGCGCGAAAGCCGAAAGCCTCCACCGGTAACCGACTTATGGGCAAAGGAGGTGTTGAGACTCCTCAAGATTATCCAGGCGCCGTCATCCACCATCTCAACATCGCCAACATGTATCGGATGCAATCTTCTTTTGTGGGATTGATGAAGCTTTTTTTGCCTGGCGGCATCGAGGACACCGATCGCACATGGCTGTCGAGTGTGGAGTCTACGAGGTGGCTGGACCATGTGCGTCTAGTGCTGGATGGCGCGCTGAAGATCGCTCGCGTCTTGGAACTAGAAGGAGCATCTGCGCTTGTACATTGCAGTGATGGCTGGGACCGAACAGCTCAATTGTGTGCTTTGGCGCAGTTGATGATCGACCCATACTTCAGAACAATTCGCGGCTTCGCAACTCTCGTAGAAAAAGATTGGCTAGCGTTTGGACACAAGTTCTCGGAGCGTACCTCTGGAGATCGCAACCGCGATCCGCAGCGCAACAAAGCATCCCCCATCATGTTCCAGTTTATCGACGCCGTGTGGCAGATGCAACGTCAGTATCCCCGTTCATTCGAATTCAACGAGCGCTTTTTACTGCACCTAGCGAATGCGATGACCTCGGGGCTCTACGGGACGTTCCTGTACGATTCAAGGCTTCAACGAGACGTGAACGAAGTGAAGTACAACAGCGTTTCTGTGTGGACACCAGTGCTGATGAAGCCATTACTATACACGAACAGCGACTACGAAATGTACGACGGTCCTATCTGGCCCTGGGTGAGCTGCAAGATGATTCGTTTGTGGGACAATTACTTCTTCCAGTGGCACCCCAAGTTTTATAAGTGCCAGTGGGCAAGCAGCTTGGTCTACCATGGCCCTTCAAGCTCGCGTGGCAACACCAGCGGGGGTGGGGACGGTGTCAGCGACAGTGGAGATGAGCTGAACGAGACACCGCATCGGCAACCCCCACTTGTTAGGGACCCACCAGCTTTGGATCTACTGGCGACACCCATTACTTCCACCATTACTGAAGATGGCACCGAAGCACCAACAATTAGTCTGTCGTCGGAAGATAGCGACGTCGACAGCAAACGATCTCGAACCGCTAGTGGAACGTACACGCGGAAAACCTCGAGGCGAAACCTTTTTGGACTGAACCGCGGTATTCGCCAACGAGCTCAAAGTGAAGAGAGCGGTGAAACGTGCTAGATCTATTCAATCGACAAGCGACGGCTCGATTCAATCATGTGTGTGCCAACGTTGGAATTGGCGCACAACTTGAAGACAGTCATAAAACCGTACGTTGACCCTGCAACCTGGTGGGAATTTATTTCCTGTTCGGATAAAACAGGGCGGCAGTACGTTTGGTGTTTGCATCTAATGTACATAGTTGCTTGCAGATTGATTCTGATTGTGATTCTAGGCATTGTTCACTAAAGTCTCCTCGGGGCAAGTGTCAATTATGATGGTTCCAGGTCCAGCAGTGCCGCAAAGTCTTGATCCATAAATTTTGGACACCACGCCGCTGATATTCGACTGTGCGCCAAGTCCATTCACCGCCTGTCCAACGCTGTACTTGGATACCTCGCTACTTTGCAGCTCAATGTATCGCTCGACGACAGCGGCTTGATTCACGAATTCAGGATCGCTGCCCAATTTCTCAAATACTTCGACGGCCTCTTCAATCGTTTCTGTAACGAAGGACGGCGGGGTTTCTCGGAAGAAGATGTACTCTTTTGTGGGAGTACAACCAGGGTTTCCTAGCTGGACATGTTTTGGGCCCGGTCTTGATGCGCGCTTCCGGAGTGCGTATTCAGAGAGCTGATCTGCATTATCACCAGGCTGATCAACCTCAGGAGGCTGGTCCGAGGAAAGTCTATTGCCCTCCTCGTCGATATCCTCGTATCCCATCGCGCACAAGTCCTTTGCACGAGCCATCGGCGTCGACCCAGGCTCACCGATGACGATCCCATGTGGTTGGTGGTGAGGTGTGGATCCAGGATGGTTGAGACGATTGTAATCGCCGCTGACCTGGCTGTTGAGCAGGGTGGCATTTCCAATTGTGTTAGCATCTTGGTCCAAGTTGCTGGTGATCACGTTGAGTGCAGGCTTTCGTCGGCTACTCGACAGTTCCTTCGTTCGTGTCTTTTTCTCTGCCGAAGCAGAGCGGTCCTATGAAATGCACCGATAAACAGTCAAGACCCGGCGCACAGATCGCTCTCAGCACGCAGAAACCCCACCTTAGCACTACGCGCCACTCTTGCTCTTATCTTTGCCTCGTTTGAGCACACGAGGTATCTCTCCAATAGAGAGTGAGCCGCAGTCGAGTTTGCTTTTGTGCCAGCTAAGCGTTGGTCGAGCTGCTCGATTTCTTCGTCACCAAGCAGCGGCATGGGCTGGAAAGACAAGATGAAATGAGTTACCGTTGTCAAGTTAAGCGCCAGTGGGAAATTCAACTTACCCGTTCTTGGTCGAGTATCTTCACAACATTTTCGTGACAGTGCATGAGCAAAAACTCTCGCACGAGATGATGCACCATGATCTCCTGGTTCGACGCGGCTAGATTGCCAAACTGTTTCTCCGTTTGGAGCTGTGGCTCTTGTGTCGAATTGAACATTTGAGTGGTCTCAGTGCCGCAGTCGACCGACTGCACGACGTCAGCGGAGATAATTTCGTTGGCCTTGGCATTTGCCAACTCAATCGGAGCCGATGCATCGATCCCTTTGCGTGTATCATCTTCGTCGTCGCTGGCTTGTCGTTCATCCACCAAGAACTCCACCTTGCCCCTCTGCTTCCTCCGCTGAGACTGCGAGTCTGCCCCCCACCCCGAGGTCGATGAAACTTCAACTTCGTCGGCGAAGCAAGCCTTTTTCACTCGAAGCCGCGACGCCACCGACTCGTCGTCCAAAGTCCAAACGTTCATCGTTGTCGTTCACTGCGAGGCCGATGGAAAAGTGGCATCCTCCTCGCGGCTTCAGCCATCACGGACGACAGCTAACTTACTGGTAAGATCGATCGCTAACAATAGCTCACCTGATAGCATGATGCTTGTCAAGCAAAAAATAGATCTTATTGTGGGTGTAGCCATCTTCAAATTGGACACATTTAGCTGTTCGACACGTGTTGATGGCTGGTCTGCAAGACCTGGACGGGAGATGAGCTTGTCGAGACACCCCGAAGTGGATTCAACGAGGACCTCGCTAACGTTTTCTCCTAGGGCCCCCGGTAGCTGTGAATCTCGCTGCGGGATCTACTCCCTCGCCATCTGCCAGAGCAGAAGACTAACACGATGTCTCCGGCGGAGACTCTCCGCTGGAAGACTTGCAAACATCCAGTGGAAGTGAGTGATACAATACAATGTCATGCACATGAAGTCCTCCCTCCGACCAGAGTGATCCGCCTTCATGTACCGAATACTCGTCCCGCCGCCCGATCGGGTGGCTGCTGCTCGAGCCTGAACACTTCCCCTCCTGACGCGGAGTCGTCATTTACGAAGACTGCGGAGCTCACATCGCGCTTTGCGCGCTGTATCTGTCGACAAGTACAATGGGGACAGGCACACAGGTCAACTTTGGTTGCCTTGTGCCGTACCCACCGGACGAGAGCAGCAGACACGTAGCACGCAATTGACGACAACAGCGCTGCTCTTGCTCGGCTAGCAGATCCCCCGGGAAACCTGCCGGCTGCGGCTGTGGAATGATTTGGATCTGCGGAGCAAAGTCTCAACTCAAAAATGGCTTCGACACGGTCCTGTTCGCGTGTTCTGCGATTGTTTTGCCAAAAATTGGACTCCAGTGATCGAAAGCGTCGCCACATCGACAGCAGGGCGGCAAGCGCTTGCGCCGCAGCCCAGAAACCGGTGCAAAGGCGCAGAGTCTGCCAGAGAAACCCGGCTCATCCGCGATCAGCTCTGCTCTGCTCGCTGGCAGCGCTTCAATCAAGGCCCAGGCAGTCATTCAGTCTGCACGGTCTGCTGAGCACAGAGCTCCCTGGGAGACTCACATCAACTCGGTTCCTTTCTGCCGTACAAGTTCCTGAGCAAGTTTCGTAACATTGCCAATGTTTTGTGTGGCACGCCCAACACATCCGTCTCCATCTTCACGTGAAAAAAATCTCCTTGGCCCATCGCCCTACACTGCGATTCGTACCAAGACTGATTTACCCAGCGCAGATTCCTCGCACCAGCAACGATGGAGTCTCACTGAGACCGACCCTTCGCCTTCCGACGAGGATGCCTTCCTTACGAAACAACCGAGACCCGGAGCTACCGGTATCGGGATTTCCGAGTCTGTTGACTGCTTGGAGGCTGCAAGGTGTCCTCTCCAAAATGAACCCTCTACGGTAGAGGGTAGAGTCTACCTTACCGAGCGAGATCGCGGAGCTTGGTGCTTGGGCTCAGCTCATGCATTTTTACCGCAGCTACGTCCGCACTGTCCAATCTCGGTGTCATGGCCCATCGCTGCGCGAGAGCCTGGAGACAGACTGCGTCTCGGGAGCCTGAACTCCAGGGGGCAGATGGTGCGGCAGGTGGGTCCGAGAGCTGCCGGCGCGACCCGGAGCGATCCACTCACTCCTGGATTTGCCTTCTGTTGCTCAAGTGCCTCCATTCCCCCCCCACCTCGATCATCACGATGGACGCCTGCCTACAGAAGTTCGAGACCAGCATGGGCTCCGAGCCGACCATGGTCTCCTCGACCGAGCACGTGGCCTCCACTCCTCGCCGCGTCGCCCACTGGGACAGCAAGCGCGAGAAGTGCAACAACTGCGAGCTCATCTACCTCAAGACCCTGAGCCAGCACTCGGGCTTCTGCTCTGTCGACTGCAAGTCCAACATGGCGTATCTTCAGAGGGTAAACAACACCATCCGCGCAATGAAGGACGCGGTGGACGAGCGCCAACAAGAGGTCCGCCAGGAACCGGTGACCCAGCAAGAGCCGCAGCAGCAAGTCGAAGTCACCCAGCAACCAACTGCCAAGCTGCCACCGAGCAAGACGTCCCCTGAGGTGGACGCTTCTGCTCCCCACGCACACTCGTTCGCTGAGTTCGGACTCGAGACCCGAATCCTGGACGCCAGCAACGTCGAGTGGGCCTTCAGCGCTGTGTACTAAATACCCAGGAGCCGTCTGTAAAACTAAAGTCCACACCATAGAGAATATATATAAGCGGCTTAGAATAAAGCGCCACATAGAGAAAGACATTTACAACGCATTCCTTCCCCTTCGTTTTGAATGCGGTTCCCCCTCATGTTAAATCAAAACTTTCGAGTCAAACTTTGAGTCAAAGGTCTCTGCTGGACGTGCGCAATGATATTCGGTGCGGCGCGCGTTTAACCAGGCACCGTCTCGACAGAGCCCCTCTTTATGAGCAGGGCGTCGCCTTCTTCCTATTCCTGCTAGGAGCTGTCTACCATGTGGGTGACGAATGATCCGAGCCTGGCACCGCACCGCACTGCACGTGCAGTGCTGGCCGCAGGACGCGTTTCAGGCGGTGGAAGCAACAGCGCCGACGTGGCGAAACGAAGCGTACAGTGCAGATGATCAAGGAACTCGCATAGCGGGGCCCGAAGACTACTGCTCAAAGCCCGAGATCGGAGCATGAGAAGCTCCAGCATGTCGAGTCGCCTTGGAGCCTCCGGTCAGGTCCTGGCCCAGGAATCGCCAGCGAAATGCTGCAGGCAGCAGAAGTTGAGTTCCGCGCTATTTCTGATCCCGAGGCAGTGGATCTCTCGACACGCGAGCAGATCGGCGCGGAGAGCGTGTTCGGTCTGTGCTCGCCCAGCTGCAAACTGGCCGAGACGAGCGCGGACAGGGCGAAACCAAGATGAGACGGCGATAATAACGTCCGATCGCGTGTGGGGATACATGTACATGTGTACATGAACAAACTGTATTGCACTGTACGCACTCGCCGCGCTTGCACCGAGCTCGCCCCGCGTCTGCCAGCATTTAACGGTTCGAGCCAGTCGCTGCCAGCGCGTTGAAGCGCAACTCGCCACGTCGTCGGCGGAGCATTCGCGCCGCCTGTCCGCTGCTCCGAAAAAATATGAGCCGGTCTCGTCGAGCGAGTCAAGAGAGGAGTCCATTCGAGTGCCGCCTTGCTTGCTGGATAAAGCTCCTGAGTCGGCAGACGAGACTTTTGCTCTGCAGCCGAGACTGTTGCGGAGCCTGTCAAAACATGAGGAGTCATCATGCAGACGGGAGGACGGAGGAAGGTACCTCCTGCTTAGCGTGGCTCTCTTTCCCGGGCTCCGGCTGCGCCAATCCGAGCGCTTCCTGCCGATGCTTACCGGCGAGGGAACACTCGTCCCACACATGCCACCGGGATCTGCAAAGCGGTGGCATCGAGCCGTTCGCCGGGCGACACGAGCTCGTGTTTGCCGCTACGGTACTGTACTGTACATGTACAGTATCTGTATCATGCATTTTAATTTATTAATACAGTACTGTACAGACACCCCCGCCTAATTTGCCGGAGTGGTACTTATGAAGGCTGCGAAGCTACAAGATTTGCGAAGGGTTGACATAGATGCGATTGTACTGACTTACTTTCATTTGACACTGCAAGCCATCAACTTGCACATGCAGGTATCTTCCCGCAATGGGACACTTCACCCTTTGGCCTCATCTAAGTCAGTACAGCCACATGGGTAGCGGTACAAATCCTGAGAACGGTCCGCACTTCCTGTGCGAGGTACATCGAGAGATGCAGTTGCAAATTAGGCGGGGGCGCCTGTACTGGTAATATTGAAATACGCCCGCAGAGTCTGCGGCAGACTGCTACATGTATTTAATACATCATGTAGCCTACATGTACAGCGTTGTAACAAGTCTAGAGACACCTGCTTGCCGGTGGATCGTAAGGCCCAAGTGCTTTTGCTGCGCGTTGACTCGCTGTGGCCACTTCGAGCCACTAAACTCGTTTCTGGCCGTCAGGAATCCACTCGGTTTCCCCCCGCCGGACCGTACGCCTACGTATGCGTCCGTTCCTACTTTGTATTACTAGTAAACGCAGTAAACGCTAGCCTAAGCCAACAATCTACCTCTTTGCGTCTGCCTGTTCTCAAGCACTTCGCCGACGTGCTTCTCACGCCGCAAAATCTCAACTGAGCGCTTTCCTTCTCGGTCGCGAGGCCGCCTCCTCACCGCTGATTCGCGGATCCTGCGAGCCGAGGTACTTCAAGCACCCCATCTCTGAACCCGCCGTTTAGTCAACCATCGTGGCCCGCTTGGCCCTCTCGTCGTGGGGTCCAGCCGCTCTCCGGCTGGGTGGCGAACCCACATCTGGCTGCTCGCGCTCGCTTCGTGACCGCTCGTCGTCACACGCCGCCGACTGTCGGTCCTCCGACACCCTCGGACGCTTCCGCCCTACTTGCGCACCCTTCTCATCGCCGCCTTGCGTCCGTCTGTCCTGCCCGACGGTCGCCAATACCGGCAACCTATTACAGCGTCATTTGCTGCTTCAGCCTGGTCCAGCCACGATCGATTGATGAGACCCTGCATGGTTTTGCTGCGGTGCCGCTTCATGCGTCCTATCCATGCCTGAACTTTAAGATTGAGAATCATATTATATTTCACTTTAGCCTGACCTTTGATGGGGCAGACGCTGTGCTGTCTGGAGCCCTAGCATGGGGATACCGTATCTGCCAGTCTACATGTAGCCTCGACCGTCGAGTCGACTGGCAAGCCGGCGGTGCTGCACTCCCATCCTCCTCCTCCTCCCCAAACCTTGACGTTTTTTTCGCGCCAAACAAACGTTTCTGTTGCTGCGAACGCCGAAATTCGAGCGGCGGGAAGCAAGCGAGCTTCCAAAGCGTTCGCTGGCCAATACGACGACCGAACGTGTACACGCAGGAACTTGCAAGCCTGGAACAGTCCTCGAACCAGCAAACCAAAGATGAGCCAGACGCGCTGCTGTCGCCGTGGTCTTTACTGCCGACTGGTGAATGCAAGTGGCATTCATCGCCGAGCTGTGCCAGAGTCTGGCATCCTCGCCCAGCACACCAGTCTAAAAAAGTAAATCGATCAACATCAAATTGAACATCAGCCGCAGCCACCGGCCACTGCTTGCCTACTAGGCAATGTCTAGTAAGTATTATTAATAATACTAAGCTTAGGTAATAATGCAGTGCCAGGTTCAGGAGTACAGTAGGCGCACCCGGCGTTAATAGAAAAAAAAACGTCAACGAAGAAAATATGAGCAGGTCAAGTTGGCGTGCATGTACACCCAATTGCTTTTCAGCCACTCAAATCGCTCAAAATCGATCTTCTACACCAATCACGATAGCCGTATTCTGCATCATCGTCGCGAAGGTCGTGACGCCCCCAACACCTTTGACACCTCTGGACACGCATCGCACGCCATGGGCAACCCACGCCAAGTTATCGTCGACGAGCAGGTGACCGCTTACTGGTCCAGCAGCGCGAGGACGTCCTTCGAGTTGGGTCTGCTGGTGGGCCAAGTGAGCTCCTCGAATGTCGGCGACTCCGTGCTAGCAGTGGTGCCCGTTCCATCCGAGAGCGAGACTGGGGAGGCTCCGACCGGACTCAGCGACGTGTCGGTCGGCTGGGTGCAAGAGGTGGCTCAGCAGGTGGATCGGTTGCTTCCTGGGGGTATCACCGTGCTGGGACTGTACGTGGTTTCGGCTCGGGACACTTCATCGCAACTTGTGCCGTACCTGCGTGCCACGGCGGAGGCGGTGACGCTTCCCTCCAGCGTTAACGTCGGAGACAATGTTCACTACTTGGCTCTTGTATCCCCGAGCGGGGGTGTTGCGTTCCAGAGTTTTTACGACGTGGCAGATGTCAACAAGACTCAAATGCTCCTCGCGGAACGCAAAACCCCGACGTCGGACATCAAGTTCAAGCAGTACCGAACGCTGGTTGACCTTGACGAGCCCACCCCGTTCGTGAATGTCCCACCAAACACGGCGATGGCGGCTACGGAGGTGGCGGAAAGTCGTATGAACGAGGTGGAGAAGCAGTTGAAGCCGTTTTTCCGCCGGGTGGAAGACTCCATTGCCGTTCTCAAGCTGACGGGTGACACGATGGCTCAGCACATGAACCTGCTGACGCTAACGCCTCCCGAAACAAAGCACTTTGTTGAGGACGTAAGTGGTGTATACGTTTCCAATTTTATTTTTGAGGTGGATACTCACGAAATTGATGCTGCTTTGTGTGTGTTTTGTAGCCGCTGGGTGGAATTCACGGTGCTATTAGCTGCATCGCTTTCGTGTGTCAAAATGAACCCGAGGCAAACGAGGTGGCAGCGAATTATCTCAAGCGAGACTTTGTGAAATCATTGTTGGTGCGTGTGGCATTGGCTCGTGAGAGGTGGGCTGAGGGCGATGAAGGTGAGCCCAAGATCTGAAAAAAATCTAGCTGGTCAAGATTCGTGTTGCTGATCTTCTGATATTTGAACAGTTGAGTCCAACGCAGTCTTTAAGGAAGGGGGCACCATTCGTCTCGCTCAACGGGGTCTCGTGCCGTGGCGTTCCGCAGCTGTGTCAAGTCCGCACTTTTCCGCAACGATCCACGTATTCCCCGACGAAGACGCTGTTAAGGCGGTGAAGAATGCGCTCGAGATCCTTGGCGGTGGCACTGACAACGACGCTGCTGGCTGGACCGCAATGGAGATCGGCGAACAGCTAGGCTCGCCCATGGATCTAACGTTTGGCGTGACCGAGTCGGAGCACTTCAAGTACGTCTACTACCTGCTGCCCGTGGTCCTCGTACTGATCCTTCTGGTAGCCCAGTACATCATGTGAGGAGGACGTTTGCCTATCAAAAGACTGCGTAAATGTATTGTGCACGAAATCTCCATGCCTGAGTTTTTTTTACTTGAGTTCTGGGCTGTTTCCGGCTGCATCTGAATGGATTTTTAAATGGACAAACAAACTCTGATCTTGGTTGCTGTGATAAGCTAGTGTGTTTGCATTGAACAGTTTTAGTTTCCTACAGAGTCTTTGAATACATCTAAATCTACGTCGATCCTATCCTCTATCGCGAACGCGTACTTGTGCGCGCGCATTTAATACATAGCACTGAAGGCCCACTCGACGTTGCTGGCCTCGAGAATACGGGACTCCATGCCGAATTCAGCGAACGTTTTGCTTTCGGCCTCCACAATCTCCAGCTCATCGTCATCATCATCAGACGACTGCTGCTGCTCCTTGGCAGACTGTTGCTGCTCTATCTGCTTCTGCTGACGCTGCTCCTGCACCGCGTCCTTCATGGCACGGATGGTGCGGTTGACCTTCTCGAGGTATACCATGTTGGACTTGCAGTCCACGGAGCAGAAGCCCGGGTGCTTGCTCAAAGTCTTGAGGTAGATGTGCTGGCAGTTGGCGCACTTCTCGCGCTTCTTGTCCCAGTGGGCGATGCGGCGGCGCGGAAGATCACGCGGCGCACTGGTCTGCACACGTTGGCGGCTAGGGCACGCCGGGTGCGAGCGAGGGCTGCCGGAAGCGAGCAACACAGGCTTGATGACCTCGGCGGGGGCCGACTTGGCCGATGAGAAGAGCATGCTGCTAGCGAGCTTCTGCAGGAATGCGTCCATTATGACTGTGTGTTGATTGAGCTCGTACAGATATTGGAGGCACTTGTGCACGCTGTGGCAAAAGCTGAAGTGAGTTGCAAAGCGCATCGCTGCTGAGCTGGCCGGCGAGCCATCTGGTGGAACACTGCCGTTTTTTGCCAGTTGGAGTGGCACAAACTGCAGCAGTCGATACAAAGTCTAGCAGGCTCTACGGCTATCCACAGTGCAAGAGCGGCAAGTTGCCGGGCAACAGAACGGAACAAGGGACGAGGAAGTGAAAAGCCGGAGATCAGAGCATGGCGATTTGGCCCAAGCACTCTTTCCGCCCTAGCCCCTGCTCGGGCAAAAGGGCCTTGCTGTCTCAAATCGGCTGGACCACTGGCTCGGCCTTGTCGAGTCAAGCTTCCGGCGTCGTGGGTGGGCTCTAGGCCTGTCAACGCTTTGTACTCAACTCGAAACTCAGTGGGTTGGGTTGGAGTGCGTTGGAGTGGGTTCCAACTCCCTCGCGAGACCTCCAAACTCGCCCCCCGTCCCCTTCAAAGTCGTTTCAAATCTTTTGTGGTCCACAGTAAGGGCTTGTTGTCTTCCTGTGCACCACACTCCGTCCTGTGACGAGGGGCAGCGAGCGCAGCACATGTAGGTAGGTGGTCAAGGTGCGCATCGATGACTGCGGAAAATTATTATAACACCAGAACCGCGAAGCAGTTCCTGGATCACGCGGAGTTGCATGCGGCCGAGCAGAGTTCTCACGCGGTGCTGGCGTTCCCGCGCGGGGAACGCCCTCCTCTTCCGCCACGAATAGAGGACAGCAACACACCCATACGTTGCACCGCTACATGTATGTCGCTTGCTTAGTACAGTAGCCGCAGTGCTCCACTGCCGACGACAAGCAGGGCGGCGTGGATACCTTCTCGATCGCTGGGCGGTCAAGCGAGTCGCCCGTGGACACGCTCACGTCCTCGTACTGCGGAATGAATGCTGCACCAGTTGCAGACGACCGAAACGCCGCACCGCACAGGGCGAGGTGAGCTTGTCCAGGTCTGGAGAAATGGCCTCGTGTAGGCCCAGGGCAGCATGACCAGATTAGTTGCATCCGCCTTACTTGCATATTGCCGCTGTATGACCACGCACAAATATTTTGAGACGGAGCCGAGGCAAGAGGGACCTCTTCGGCCAACTCAGTTGTTTAGGTTTAAGTATTGCGAAAGATCAGATGTGTTCATCAGGGTTTGCGTAAAACCCCAACACATACCCCGGGAGTTGGGGTTGGAGTGCGTTGGAGTGGCCCAAAGGTCCCAACGTTGACAGGCCACCGGGCTCTCAGTCCATTTTGCCAGTGAAACCCTGTGAAACCTGGCTCAAAACAGCCAGAGCGCTTTATGGTGCGGCGTTGTGATAGCTCATTGGAAGCGGGTTTGGTTCCGGTAGTCTTGAGAAAGCTCATGAAACCAAACCTCTCCAGACGTTAGTTCTCGTCGTCACACCGTATACTGCTGAATTACCAAGGACAGCAGGCAGCACGAGCTACTATTGTCTGCCATGCGGGGCTTTTTCGGCCGCCCAGAGCTCGGAGCGTTAAGTGACGCACAAACGTTTATTCAGTATGCTGCTTTTTTTGGCTCTGCCAGGCTTGCTTGACTCATTTTAGTCGTCGCTGGGAGCGTTACCATGGACAGCAGGCAGCACGAGCTGTTGTCCTCACCGCGCGCAGCGCCAGCTGAATCGGCAGTTCCGGTGTAGGTGAACACCAGCAGGAGCTGCCAAAGCTTGAGAGTGTATCGAAACGTGGGCTGAAATTGATGAAATGAAGGGTGCAAAAATGGATCGGTCACCTCTTGAGACGAGATACACGTCGAGTTTGAGAGAGAGAGAGACCCACCGCCGGCCCTCCTGTACCTGTAGTACAGGTCCTGTACACACCGTCAACCGTTCAAAAGACAATGGGGTCTCCTGTTTTTTTTAATGGGCTCTCCTGTACACGTCACTTTCACGCCTCGGGAATGCGACGTTTGCCGGTGCAGTAATTTGAAGTGCAAAGTGAGCTTTTCCCAAAAAGAGTACCGATTTGCTGATCTGTCCCAAAATAAGTACCTGTCCCAAAATGAGTACCTGTATGCGAGACAATTTCACTTCAACACCCTCGCTTCCTCTTCAACTCCCTGCCAACACCATGGCCTCTGCTTCTCGCGTGCTCATCGATCTGAACGCCCTTATGAACTACGGGTCGGAAATACGTTCGCGCCATCAATTGGGGCGTGCTGGATCAGCAGCGGTCACTTACCGCCGGGTGCGATCGCATCCGCCAAGCCCTCGGTCCACTCCGTGTTAAGCATGTAGTGCATGCCGGCGATCACGAGCCGTTCGTTGAAAACCATTCGGTGCCGGTCTCTCGCAGCGTCTTGGCCCAGTTCTTGACGCGACCCTCGAGCTACCGGTATGCATGAGCCGAATGGTAGAGTAAAGAGTAGAAACGTAGTATTTTTTGCACTTTGTTTTCTTTGCATCATTCCGGTACTTCCCAAGATGCCCACTAGCCCTGGCAGGTATCTGTCGTAGTGTGGGGATTCATGCTGCACGGCTGCGCCTTATGCCCTGTGTATGCAGACTTTGGTCGTTACCATTGGTACTCATTTTGGGACAGGTACTTCTTTTGGGACGGAACAGCAAATCGGTACTCTTTTTGGGAAAAGCTCAGTGCAAAGTTGCATTCGTCGTCGCGTTGAATCCAACTACAACTTCAGTTTTCCAGTCTGCGCCGGCACCAGCTTGCAGCCAAGCTTGCAAAGATAGCCCAAATCTGCGCAATATGGGAGTGTACCGCACTCGACTGGCAAAGCTCTCGCAGGGATACGGAGCCCTCAGCGTTGGGTAATGCGGAAGGCTGAAAAGCCAAGCTTTTCCGTCTTGCGACTCACAAGTTGCGAGGGTTTGCTGGGCTCTCCAAGTAAACAAGCGGGATGACGCTTCCGGAAAGCTGCGGCAGCTCCGGCATTCAGGCCTTGGGACTCCAAATGCATCAACTGTTTTCACTCACCCACGACAGTTTTTATTGTACATGTAGCTGCACAAGGGATACAGTACAGTACTGTATTTATAGTCGAGGAGTGCAGCACTGTTGCTTACAGTTGCCAACAGTACATAAGCTATCTGCATGCCACCTCGACTTGGGCCCCTGTTTAGATGCCGCCTGGGACAGTTTTTCATGCTTCCTATCCTCATCACGACATACACTGCCTCGGCGCATTTGCCAGCAGCATCAACCGAGCCAAGATTGCTCGATTGCTATCCAGTGTACATGTACATGTATGTATGTAGGTATTTCATCATCTGTGCGGCGCTATTATAAAGCCAAGGCGTTGCTCTAAGCACCGGTATGAGCGGACACGCATGGCCACCTGACTGGATCAGGCCTTAGCACTGCGAATCGCATCGACTTGACGAAGTCCGGCGGCCGCGATTATTTCTGTATCCTGGATGCAGCACAAAATAATTAGATAACTTTCGCTTCTGCTATTACCGGTACATGTATGAAGAGCGAGCAGCGTACAGACAACGATGCAGTACACCGCTCGCCGAGCGTGTGTGCGTGTCGGTATCCGCCTAAGTTGCCGTTGAAGATGTATTTTTATACATTATTAAAATAATACGGTATATGTATTAAAATACTGAAATGTTACAGTACATATCCATTTCTGGGGCAGGCTCGCCTGCCTCGTCACTGACTGTGACTGAGCGGGGCTGATGGACTGCGCGGGTGTGCATGCGCCAGGCAACCACTGGCGCGGCAAATGAGACAGACCGGCGCCGCAATGACGGCTTTGGCGTGATGAGTGTGTGTGATCTCGTTTCGTCGGGACGACCGAGAGAGAGTCGACGGACAGGGCGTCGAAATGGTTGGCTCCTGACCCACGAGTCGTGGAGTGGCCTGGTGGCGGGCTCTCTTCAATTTGTCTTGTCATGACGACCGAGTACCTGGTAAAATAGGTAGACCTCCATGCCAGTTGTACAGTGGTGTACTGTAGTACTGCCTGCCAGGGGCATGTATCATACCATGTTAGCTACAGTACGTCTACATGTACAGTTATTTCGCTAAGAACTGGGACTCTAGAGGTCAAAGCTGGGTTGGGAGGGTCAACGGCATCGGCATCCCTGGCTGCGATTTTCTTTCAGTGACAAGATATCCTTTGTCAGAGGTATCTTCCGGATCAAAAGGTATTCGCTTCAAGCCACTTTTGGTTGAAGCTCGAAGGCGCAAATCCGAACCCTCTTGCGGTATCGACAATCAAGGGATCGACAATGGATTTTGACGCGGAAGCGGCCTGACAGGTTTTTGCTTTACGAGGTCGGCTACGCCGTCTGCTTGCTAACGCTACGTATGCACCAAGCGCCTACATTCTTCTCCCTCCCTACCGAGGCTCAACGTCACCGGATATGCATGTCGGCAACATGAACGCAAGCAGATCAACTGCCCCTCCTCCTCCTGGCTGACTGAATAACTTGACTGCTGCCCGGCCAACTCCACGGTACTTCATCATCCTCTTTTTTTCTGATCTTTACTCGATTTTCTTCTCGTCTTGCTCATCCAGGCTCGTCATTTCGCACGACCAAACCATAGATGACACTGGACTCCCTCAGCCCGCTTCCACGCGATCGGGCTTGTTCTCCACCTTCGTGACCCGTTCTGATGCTCCTCCTTTTCGACCTCCTCCCCCCAACATGCCCCATAATATTGATAGCGTAGTGTGTTTGCCTTCGTCAGGCACCCTAGTTGCTGGAGGGCAGCGAGGCAGCACTGCCGCTTTGGGCAACCATGTCGTTGGCGTTGTTGTCCATGTGGCCAGGCATGTCGCCGAACATGGGGCCCCCGCTCTTCTCCTTCTTGTGCTGCACTTTCAGGCGCTTGCGACCGACCTGGAAGCCGTTCATGCCCGTGATGGCAGCTTCTGCCGACGCGTCATTGTCGTAGCTCACGAAACCTGTAAGACATCAGCGAAAGAAACCCACCCTGTCAGTCCACGCAGCTTTTTCTCTTCCAGGGCAAGCTGCTGCTACGTACCGAAGCCACGGCTCCTCCCCGTCTCCTTCTCCACCATGATGCGAGCGCTAATCACGTTGCCGAAGGTGGCGAAGTAATTGAAGAGATCCTGGTTAGTCATGTCGTTCGGGATGTGGAAGACAAACAGGTTGCATCCAGGGGGTCCTGCACGCAGCAATACACAACACGAAATGTTTCCAATCACGCACACACGTGGAGGAAGTGTGATGATTTTCAGCATTTAGTTCCATGCACAACACACACATACACGTATACAGGCAAATACATGGACTGAAGTCGTTACCTTGGCCGCTCTCCGTGGTCTGGATAGGAGGGCCCGGGCCCACGATCTGCGGTGGGTAACCTTCAAAACGACAAAGCAATGTTGTAACACAATACAAAGTCAGGAAACGTCCACATACTCTCTCTCCAGCATCAACGCACCGTATGCCTGCGGGAACGGGTACATGTAACCGCTGCCACCGTACGGGGGCGGGTACTGCATCGGCTGGCCGTAAGGCTGCGGGTACGCTCCGTACGCAGCGGCGCCTGCATCAACCAACGCGCACAAGTGATAAGAAAGATCTGCACTATAGCCACGTCAAGAGGATCATGGACGCACCTTGCGGGGCTTGTCCGCTAAGCTGCGGCTGCTGGAAGCCTCCAGCCGGCTGCGGCTGTTGCTGGGGCTGCTGCTGCTGCTGCTGAGGGGCGCCACCACGAGGCAACTCGGCTTGCGGCGGGGCTGCGAGCTCCGCCGGGCTGCAAGACACACAAGATACAGACAGACGTGAGCGAGACAAGCACTGGTCGAGGAGCCCCGTTAAGCGAAGAGAAGAGAAGTGGGAGAAGACGCACCGCTCCCACGTGGACTCGCCCGTGACGGCGTTGTAGTAATACTTGCGGCCGTTGGGCGCGTCGTGCTCCGACCACTGCGAGGTGGCGGGCGCGGGGGCCTCGACGCCGGCGGTGGGATCCACTTGATCGGCCATGGTGCGTGGCGTGGGGGTATGCAATACACGCAAAATGAAAAAAATGCAGCGCGGGGGGCTACGGCTGTTTGGCTGGCGGGCTGGTGGCCTGCTTGCTGGAGGCTGGTTGACGACGACGGAGGAGAATGAGCGACTCGACTCGATCCGCTGAGTTTCCTTCGTGCAGACTATGGGGGTGGTGGGGGAGGGACGGGGGGAAGTTGTCACTCAATCGAGGGGAAATAGGCACTCGAGCGAAAATCGTCCTGCCCCCCTCTCGCTCGCGAGGTTTTCGGCCAATGGAGATTATCGACTGACGCTATTGGTTGAAATGCGAAACGGAAGATCGCACCAACTTGAAGCTGTCTGCAACCGTCCTCAACAGCAACCACTGGTTGGCATGACCCTATCATGGAAAGCCATGGACTGTATTTGTGGTTGATACACTGATTGGCGAGCGTTCGGGTCATGGTGGCGACGATAGATGCGTAGACACAGGAGAGATGCACGATGACGATGTTAAACCAAACTGGCTCAACACCAGCTCTTACCAAGACGAGTGAATTGCTCACCCGTGCGTAGTAACTCGTATCAGCAAGAAAAGCCGCCACTACGGATATGGGGAAAGCTGTACAGCGAGCATTGTGTAGACAGAGCTGTCAAATTATCTCCGGTATGGTCAGAGTTGCTTGAGTAAACGGCCTGCATGTCCACGGCGGCATTGTAGCTTGGCAACGATACTTGCGTCCAACGAAACCTGACATTTGTCAGCGAGTGCAACTCTCTATCAAAGCGTAACAGAACGGCCGACTTGAGGCTCGTAAGCTCGTGATTGTGTCCGTGCATTGTCGTTTTCGTCGCCGTCCTCAAGCTGCAGTTTACAGCGAAGATGCGAAGCAAAAGTACTCCGGCAGCGTGAGGGGTGGTCGCAATAAGGATTCTGATCTGCTCGACCTAAGCTTTTTACCTCTTAAAATGACTGTGACCCATCAGTTTCTCGCTCAGAGGAGCTGAGGAGAAAACCGGATCGTGTAGAACAGCGCCAATCCGTGGGCTTAACTCGGGCATTCAGCGATGCATTGAATACGAAGTCCCGACGCCCTACTTTTAAACGGGAATCCTGCAGCATGATAGTACGCATTCTTTATTTGTGCAGCGTTAATAGCTGTCAAAGAACATGATCAGGCCTCTCTAATTCATGTTGAGGTATTTGAAATGCCGTATTTCCCTCGATTACCTTAGCTACGCGAGTAAACTAAGTACTCGGGCACCCAACTAATAGTCAGCGACTGACTCAAAACCGAGTTAATTTCGGAACACCAATGCTTTACAGGCATGATTCCCCAACATCGACGCAGCGTCATGATGATTTACTGACAGTATTCTAGTGCTTTCATTTCTCGACAGCTTCTAAGGTTTTAAAAATTAAGACACATGTTCAGAACGAATGCGAATTGGGGGCACCTAATGCAACGAGAACAACGGAGCTTCATTGAAGCTGCTTTAATCCGAAGCAAAGACGAAAATCAGCCCAGGCGCCGGAAGCGTCTGATTCGTGCGGAGCAATACATGTACGTACCTACGTACCGGTACACGGACTGCTGTTGGACCTTTTGATGTGACTGCGACTTACCGTTCACTTCAGCATGTGAACGCCGGGCATTCGTGAGACGCACTAGTAAAGCTATAATACTGACGAGGGCGACGCTGTAACATCGAGGCAGCTCCACCCCGGGTGGCACCCTGGAGAATGAGTCCGCCTCCCCAGCAATTTGCTTTGCTGGGCGCTCAACAAGCAGCGATTACAGTGCGCGCTCTCGACAGGCGCATGGCAGGCGTCGCCCGTTTCGCTATATTGACTGGCGGCACGAACGCGATTGCAGCGGGTTTTTCGCCACGTCCAAACTTCGGACTCCGGAGAAGAGCTCGTTGCTCGGAGTGTGTCCCTGGCCACGTTTTGAGAGTGACTCTCCCCGACTAGAGCATCCTCCTTGTATATGTTAATCCGGAGGGCATAAACGTTGCGCAAAGCAAGCGCAGCGCTACACATTACTCGCAGTAAAGGTGTTCCTTTATCCGGATGTGTATATTAAAATACGAATCGGTTACAGTAGAACGGCTACTGCAACACCCAGTCGGGGACAGCATCACGTGCCCCACGTTTTTTAGTCTGAGCGACTAAACCATCTGGCGATTAATTCGACCCATAAAAGAGTCAGTTGTGGGCTTGGGCCAATCCGAGCGCTGGAAAACTCGTCAGAAACGCGAGCTTCAAGCGTCCTGACGCCCTCTTGCTGTTCGATGGGACAAAAATTCGTGGGTGCAGGACAGGCCAAGCACGCACGCAGAGAGAGCGCACTGCCAGCTTTGCGGCTCCATTCCCAGTTTTGCATCCCGCCAGCCTTCTGCACCAGTCAGTCGAGGAAGGAGCCCTCCACTCCCCCCCTCGCTGCTGTTACCTTACCCAACTAACTCGAACCAACCACCATGGTGGCAGCCCGCAAGGTGCTCATCGTCGTCGGTGTGCTCGTGGTCATCGGTGTTGCCGTGGGCATCATCGTCGGCGTCACGAGCGGTAACGACGACGACAGCGCCAACACGAGCAGTGGAGAGACGACCTCCAGCAGCTCCGGATCAAGCACGGGCACGGCGTCGGGCAAGACGTCCACGTCGTCCAATGTGAGCGAGTCGGATCTACTGACCAATACCACGGCCAGCGGCAGCGGATCGGCCAACAAGGAGCCTTCGAGCGACCCGGAGGAGGCCAAGGCGGCCCTGACCATGCTCGCCATTGGTGACTGGGGTGCCACGACGGACAAGCCCGGCTCGTGCTGCAACAAGTACCGCAAGGTGGCCAACGACTCGCTCGAGATGAAGATCGACTACTGGGCTCAGATCAACATCGCCGAGATCCTGGCACAGGCCGCCGGCGACATCAAACCCTCGCGTATCATTGGCCACGGTGACAACATCTACTGGAACGGTGCTGGCCCTGACGACATTGACTACCGCATGGAGACCACCTTTGAGAGTGTGTACGACCAGCCGGAGCTCGAGGGCATCCCATGGATCAACGTCGTGGGCAACCACGATCTCGGCGGCTCCGAGTACATTTGCGGCGACAAGGACTACAACTTCCGTGAGTGCGAGAGCACCGAGGAGATGCTCAAGTACCTGAACCTCAAGTTCTCGCTGCAGCAGGAGTACAAGAGTGCCAACAGCGACCGCTGGAAACTGTCGGACCACTACTACGTCGAGAGCGTGGAGGCGAACGGAGTGTCCGTCGACATCTTCAACATTGATACCAACTTTGCTGACTCGCACGGTGTGATGCAGATCTGCTGCCAGTGCTACGGCTACGTGAAGAAGAAAAACCTGAGTGAAGCCGAAGCGAAGAAACTGGGCAACACGTGCAACGATCGCATCCCCGGTGACGAGCTTTGCGCCGATGGCAGCACTGAGATGTACAATGCCTGCGCTGACACGATCAAGGAGTGGTGGGACGACTCGCTGAAGCAGGTCCAGAAGGACCTGGCGGCTTCTACCGCTACGTGGAAGGTCATCAACTCGCACTACTCGCCGCACTTCCACATGAGCGAAGACAAGATGAAGGAGTGGTTCATGATCACGAAGGAGGGCGGCGCCCATGTGTGGATGAACGGCCACACGCACGGCTTCAACCACGACATCAGCAACTGGGGCACGCACTTCTACGAGAACGGTGGTGGCGGTGGTATTCAGTCCGAGACATCGGGCATGCCGCCTGAGGTGGCTGAGAAGTACGTGGAGCACGCATGGATTGCTGCTGGCAACCCGTACGGCTTCTTCATGCTTCACTTCTCCGAGGACTGGCTTAAAACGGAGTTCATCACCTTCGACGACAAGTGGACTTTCAGCGTGAAGAAGGACGAGATTGTCAAGGGCGGCTATCAAAAGGGCCACTGCTGGCACGTGCCTGTGACGGTCGGTACTGGTAAGGAGTGCGCGAGCAGCAAGAACCGAGTCTAGAGCGACACATGTACAAGTTTGTAGAGACTTTTTTTGGTATCCGACGACGGAATCAATATCACCCTACTCGTTTTAAATACTTACGAACGCGCTGCACTAATCAACTGGCAGTTGGGTCTTCTCGGAGTGTGGATCATGATGGGGGTCGGTGGGGGTAGCTTTCGATGTACTGCAATGGTCGACTGCGACCTTCCCGACTTGCCTCCCATTTATCGGGTGATTTTCTGTGTCCCCGTTCACCTCTCCGTTCCTTGGTTGCACTTGAGTGTGGAGATTTGGTGGTGAGTGCCGCTCTTCTTCCTGCTGCTGATTTGTCTGCGCCTTCTTCTCCTTCAGTTTGTCGACCTGCTTCTCCAATCCTTCGACCTGCTGCTCTAACTCCTCTACCCGCCGCTTCAGCGCTTCATTCTCCGCGCTCGTCTTCGTCACGAACTCCTCCGCCTGTGCACGCAGCACCGCCCGCTCTTCTTCGAGCTGGTTCCTCAACTGCACCTCCATATTGCTCACATACTGCTTGGCTTCTTGCACTACACTCCCATGTACACGTCCAAATTCCGCGATTCTCTTCAGTTGTTCGTCTGAGTCAGCAAAAAATGCGTCAGCGACTCAAAAAAGCACCAAATTCAGCCTCCAAACCTACTCGTAAAATGGTCTTCGACGTGTAAAATGACTCTCTGCTGCCACTTCTCGAGCTCCGCGACCGAGATCGTCACCACCTCTTCTTGCTCCTCTTCACCATTGGAATCCCCCGCTGCCTCCTGTCGACTGACTATTCCGTCGTCTCCACTGCTCCTTCGCTTGCGCCGACTCTTCCGGTCTTTATGGGTGTTTCCACCAATGGGCAACGCTGATTGCAGGCTCTGGAACTGAGAACCCGGCAGTTGGGCGGAGTCCGACGAGGACTCCGTGTCCATCGCCGTCGGCTCCTGATCAATGGCTGCCAGCACACGCAGCGAGGACGGAGACGCGTCGCCCGATCGACTGGACGTCTCGGGCTCAGCCGATGACGAGCGCGAGGCCTGCGGGTCCACGTAGCACCGAGCGGAGTGCTTGCGCGTGGGTGACTTCTTCCTGCCCATTGTTACTGAAGTATCACTTGGTGCTCTACAATACTGATAGGCTAAAAACGCGCTTGAAGACACGTGATTGGCTACGAGAATGTTAGGACCTACAGAGCTAACGCGCTTGAAGACATGTGATTGGCTACGAGGTTGTTATGACCT
Organism: Phytophthora fragariae; assembly: GCA_009729435.1. Classification (NCBI taxonomy): domain Eukaryota; phylum Oomycota; class Peronosporomycetes; order Peronosporales; family Peronosporaceae; genus Phytophthora; species Phytophthora fragariae. The sequence goes on from QQOI01000003.1 coordinate 1,659,258, forward strand.
ACTAGTATAGCCGGACCCCTCGCAGGATGCGAGCTGGAGGACAAAGGAGGACATTTTGTGTGTGTTAGATATGACGTGTTGAAGTTGACGATGATGAAAGTATTACCATTGTTTGGAGCGTACCTGCGAGGACGGCGGCGCCGAAGCCGTTGTCGATGTTGACGACGCCCACACCAGGCGAGCAGGCGTTGAGCATCGTCAACAGCGGAGCTAGCCCACCGAACGCCGCGCCGTAGCCGACGCTCGTAGGGACCGCGATCACTGGAGAAGGCGTGAGACCGCCCTGTGTAAACAGCATTCATTGGGTCAGTGCAAGAAGGAACTCCACCGGAGTGAGCGCTACGCACCACAACGCCGGGCAATGCGCCATCCATACCAGCTACGCAAATAGCAACGTCCGACGCTCGCAGCACGTGCTGGTTACGCAGCAAACGGTGGATTCCAGCCACACCAACGTCGTAAAGTCGGGTGACTTTATAGTCAGCCAGCTCTGTCGACAGCAGCTCGGTTAGTATGGTAAACATTTGCTTCGCATTGCACGCAGGGAGCGAGCAGAGGTAAGTCAAGATTTCGTACCAAGTGTAACTGCAGCTTCTTCAGCAACAGGCAGGTCTGAAGTCCCTGCACAGAGTACACATGCAGTGGGAGTCTCCTAACAGCAGACGTTAGTAAGAAGTCAAGAGCTCATGTTTCTCCATTCCATCAGCAACTTCTACCTTTTCCATATCCTCACGATGAGGCTCAACTTCCGCTTTCTTCTTCACGGTGCCCAAAGCTTTTGAGGCCAAAATGCGAGGCACTTCGTAGTACGTCAGATGCTGACCCTGTCAAGCCACACCAAGTGTCAAACCACAATATTCTCAGGGACACCCTCCCCAGTTCCGTTCTTCCGTACCGGCATCAGCGCTTGAATGGCACCCGCAGACTCCGGCGTGACGCGCGATGCCATGACATTGTCCTCGCCTCCGTCGATCATGACCTTCATGATGGCCGCTACCTGCTCTGGGGTCTTGCTCTCGGCATACACCACCTCAGGGAACCCCGTACGCGCCTCCCGCTTGGTGTCGATCTTTGCGAAATCCCCCACGGCCTCGTACTCCGCACCAGGACCACAGAGTTCCGCTGCCGCTTGAGGAGAGACCTTCCCATCCGCCACTCGCTGCAGCAGCTCCAGAATCGACTTTTTGTCCTCCCCCTGCGAAGTCGACGACGTGGAAAGCCCCGCGACACGAAATTTCGGCGCACCACATTGTCCGCCAGTTGCAGCGACTACAGAGCGCAGCAAAGCGGGTCGAAGCGAGCGCGAGAGACCAAACACGAGCTTCATGGGGATGCAGGAGTTTTGAGTTTTGAGCTTTGTTCAGAATGACACGCCACGTCAGAATGTCAGACTATCCACGCTATTGTGAAATTCGCATTAGAGCTGTTATTGTCAAAATCGTGCGTCGGTAAATGAGCTCCTCAACGATGGCGACCGCATGCCTCCGTTGCTCCGCTCTGGAGAACGAGCTGGCTGAGCTTCGAGCACAGAACGAGCAGCTTCGAGCACAGCTCGAAAAGGCGCAGAAACCAGATGTCAAGTGCCAAGAAAACGAGACCAAGGAGGATTTACCGGTACCGGATACTTCGACGTACTCGTCATTCTCAAGAGCGGAATTGCAACGTTATGGGCGACAAATGCTCGTAAAAGAGTTTGGAGTCGAGGCGCAACTCCGGTTGCGTGCTGCAAACGTGCTGCTGATTGGCGTGGGGGGACTTGGGTCACCTGTCGCAATGTACTTGGCTGCCATGGGGGTGGGGACGTTAGCTGTCGTGGATGGGGACCTTGTCGACCGTAGCAATTTACACCGTCAGATTCTCCATGACGAACAAGGAGCAAAGAAACAAGAGAAGAAGGTTGAGTCGGCCAAGAGAAGACTGGAAGAACTGAATCCATTGGTTCGCTGCATCGTGTACCCGACGCGGTTCACTGCTGCCAATGCGTTGGACCTTGTTGGAGAGTACGACGTGGTCGTCGACGCCTCGGACAACGTCGGTACACGTTATCTCGTTAACGATGCGTGTGCTCGTCGACACAAGCCGTTGGTATCGGGAAGTGCACTGGGTCTGGAGGGACAAGTGACGGTGTTCACGTATGAGGAAGATGAAGGTGCGACGGGGTGCTACCGATGCTTGTATCCTACTCCTCCGCGAGTTGCAATGAGCTGTGCGGAGAACGGTGTGATTGGAGTTGTGCCTGGAGTAATTGGGTGCCTGCAAGCAATGGAAACCGTCAAGATCGTCACGGGGGTCGGAGAACCCCTTGTTGGTGTGCAGTGCTTTTACGACGCGTACGACGGACAATTTCGTCGTTTAAAAATTGGTAAAAAGCGGAATTCTGACTGTTCGTCCTGCGGCAAAGGCGCCGTCGTGTCTGAAAAGGGTAACACGGGGTCATTAGACACTTCTTTGCTTGTCGAAGGCAGTTGCACTGATGGAAAATTGGTGGACGACCTTGGCCCCGAGTTTCGTGTCAGTGTTGAGGAGTTTAAGGAGGCGCGTAAGGATGCATCAGCAGCAAGAGGAGACACCCCTCAACGAAACTACGTGTTGCTGGACACGCGTGCGCACACGCAGTTCGACATGGTGCACTTCCCTGAGGCAATGAATATCCCAACAGCTCAGTTGATGAAGCAGGACCCCGTCGAAGTTATTGCGAATTTGCACGGTGAAACCTCGAATGCTGTTGCAGACCCTCGTGCGGCTAAGCGAACGTTTGTGATCTGTCGTCGAGGCGTGGACTCTGTCAAGGTGACGCGATGGCTTCTCCGCAGTGGCGTTCAAAACGTGTTCAACATCAATGGCGGATACACCGAATACGCGAAAGAAGGTGGCGTAGATCCGACGTTTCCTATGTACTAACGCATGGGAAGTAGCTTACAGTAAAATGCCAAGCAAACCGTGTATTTCATGCGATTTATGATCACTGCATCTAAAATTTTGGACCCGACAGTATGCATGAGAGGGGACTGCAGCTCTAAGGGAGCAGACCTTCGTGCATCGAGATGTAGTCAACAGGAGTGCGCTTGCGATGGCTGCGCATTTCGTCCGATGGTTGCGATACTTCGTCGTGCGACGCAGTCACAGTAGTGGGCGATGGCTGATCCGACAAGCTCTCGGCTTCAACTTCCTTACCCTTACCTTCACTGTCACCGTCACCCTCATCTCCGTTTTCTTCGTCGTCTTCGCCTTCCTCGCCTTCCTCTTCATTATCCCCCTCTTCATCAGGTTCCTCGTCGCTTCCTTCTTTGACCTCGAAAGTTTCATCCTCTTCACTGTCTTCATCCTTTCCGGCAAACATGAGCTCGTTGAGCTGGCGATAGTCCACATCGTTGCGTTTGCGCTTTCCACGAACAATCAAAGCCGCATCGGCCTCGGAGTCGCCGCTGTTTTGCTCATTGTCGCTATCCTCTACTGCAGCGCGATTAATCGCAGACATTGTCTTGCTGCGTGTCAGATGCTCTGAGGTACCGTCACGATAGTCAATGCGCCAGCGCGAATATCTTCCTTTAGTCGGTGGCTCGAACTCGGCTACAACCCCGAGAATCACTTCACCAGTCTTACGATCGAGCTTGGCCGCTGGCTCACCCACAAGATTCAGCTTCTTCTGAACGGGGTTTGAAGGACGACTTACACTCTTAGACCGCGTCGATCGACTGCGTAGCATCAGAAACAAATACGACGTTAAATACATGTTGCTGACAAGCAAGCCACTTGTTGCAACGTACTGATTCAGGTCGATGACGTCGTCTTTGCTGAGATAAAGCAAGTCTTGGGCACTCTCTGGGACTTCTTCGGCAATTTCTTCTTCTTCACCGGGTCCTGCCGCCTTCTCGTCTCCGTCACTTTCTTCATCTTCATCATTGTCGTCTTCATCGTTGCAAACGAAATCTTCGCCATCCTCTTCGTCATCATCATCATCGTCAACAGGAGCAGTCCCGCTCTCCTCCCCTGACTGAGCAGCGCTGCTTGCGTCCGTCGTTGGTTGCTGTTCTGCCCCAACCAACTCCGGGAAAAGGTCGTCGACGCTTTCGTACGTCGCGCCAAAGACCGAATTGATCGATTTAAGGCACTCGAACACGGCCAGACAAACTTCACAGAACCAAGGTTCGTCGCCTGCCGGAATTTTGGCAGTAAGCACAATCGGTGTCTGACACTTCTGATGGTACGCGCGATGACAACCGACGCTGTCACAGAGCAGGATGTCGTTGTCGGGTTCGGTATCCGTGCTCCCGCAGCGCGAGCAGTGCACTTCTTCAAACTTGGCGAGCGGTGGAACTTGCGGTTCGTTCGCATGCAATGCCTTCAGCTCGTGCAAACCATCGATAAGAGCTCGTTGGCCTTTGGCAATCTTGCGGTGCTCAGTCTCAAGCTCCTTGTTGGGTTTCAGCTTATCACGACTCGACTTACGCCAGCCTTCAGCTTCGTAAGCCTCAACGAAGGCGAGTGGGTACCGCAGCCGATGCGCCTGAAGAAGCGAACAGTATATGTAGGTCAGGACTATTGACTGAAGATATCAATGACGCCCGTTACCCATTGCGCGTACCTGGGACTTGATCTTGTTCTCCAGCCGCTTGTGCTCTGGGCGAACCGGAGTAGCAGGAGCAGGAGGAGCGTCGCCGTCAGCCTCAGGACTCAATTCCTTGGGCTTCCGGGATTTTCGCGGCGTGTCAGCGACCGGTGAAAATGCCGCGGGGGCTCGACGCTCGCGTTGCTCTCGCGGCTGCGTCTTGCTACAGTACATTGATACATTGAAGTTAGTCGCGTGAACGATAGCTGTTCAACCAAAGAGGGTCGAAGTCTCCATCACTACCCTCGACTCAGTGTGGAGATCGAGACCAAAAGCGGATCTAACAGCTTTCGTACATTGTAGGACGACGAACAGAGGCCGGTGGCGCATAGGCGTCATCACTGTCGCTAGACGTGCGAGCTTTCTTCCTGGTGCGAGGCATTGCTCTCAACTTGAATCGACGAGTTTGGGTGCAAGTCTCGGGGTTGGTTGGTGTGGCCTTGTTGGTTGGTGACTGACTGACTGACTGTCGACCTATCTCGAAATATAACACTTTTAGTACATTTACACTGACTCAGAAAGGCAGCCAGTTGTTATGGAGACGAAGTGAAGGTTGTTAGTTGGTACCTATTCAAGTCCTTTTTGTTCCGCTTTGGTTGGGTGGGGAGGATGCTCGTCACTACGGTAGTGACGTCGCTCGAGTCAATTGCTGCCGTCGACCACTCGATACCAAGTATCCCGAAAGTCGAGTGGAACCAATGATGGAGGCGCGTGAATCGAAGTTGCTCGCAAGTCTGGTGCGAGTGTCGGCTGTGTGGAGTTGAGGTGGAGAGGGGTCACTCACCACGGTCTCTCACACTTTGGTAAGCTTACAGCCCCAGTCGATGCTGCTTGTTTGTTCGTCCAAAAATTACTGCTGATTCAGCGTGGGGCATACTGACGGTGGGTGTCCTATTCTCATTGGCTAAAACTTCTCATCAAACCCTCTTGTGATTGGTTGCAAAATGATTTGATCGATTTCGTCTTCAAGGGGTGCAGACTGTCAAGTGCCTGACTGACTCTTGGGGTCCCATGGAGTCGCTGACGGAGGAGCAGCGCGCGCTGTTCGCAGACGGCGGCCAGCTGGACGACTATGAGGTGCTAAAACCCATCGGCAAGGGCAAGTTCTCGGTGGTTTTCAAGGCCAAGCGGCGCCGTGACGGCCAGGCGGTGGCGCTCAAGAAGATCGCCATCTTCGACCTGATGAACCTCAAAGCTCGCGAGAAAACGCTCAAGGAGGTGCGTCTCAATGTTGCTGCAATGGTTGTGCACTGTATGTAAGTTGCTGATGAGTTGCCAATACTTTTTATTGCTGTGGAGGAGGTAGGTGCGTCTCGTGCAGTCGGTCAGTCATTCGAACATCATCCAGTACTTGGATGCGTTCGTGCAGAATAACGAGCTGTACATTGCGTTCGAGTGGGCGGAAGCGGGCGACCTCAAGCGCCAGATCCGTAAAGCCAATGAGAAAGGGGTGAGGTTCGACGAACGCACCATTTGGAGGTACTTCACGCAGCTCTGCGGCGCCATTTTGTACCTGCATCAGGCGCGCATCATGCACCGCGACCTCAAACCGGCCAATATCTTTTTGACGTTGAAAGGGGTGGTGAAGGTCGGAGACCTTGGGTTGGGGCGGTACTTGAGTGAAAATACGGTGGAGGCTCGCTCGAAGGTGGGCACGCCGCTGTACATGTCACCGGAGGTACTGCGTGGCGAGAGTTATGATTGGAAGAGCGATGTGTGGTCCATGGGGTGTATTTTGTACGAGCTCGCAATGCTTCGGTCGCCGTTTAAATCGGAGGGGTTGAACCTAGTGGGTTTGTTCCAGAAGATTAATAAAGGCTACTACGAAGAGATCCCAGAGGTGTATAGCGATCATCTGCGCGGTCTCGTCAAGCGGATGATTTCGCTTACGGCAGCTGATCGTCCGAGTCTGCAAGAAGTATGGGAAGCCTGTCGAACACGGCCACCTAGTGCAGTATTGCAGGAGCGAATGCAACGCCATCATACGGCAGCTGAAAGTAATAACAACAATACTGCAGCCAAAGAACCGGAGACGCGCTCGTCTCGAACGCGAAGGAATAGAAGCAAGAATACATCTGAGAGCGAGAATCCATCGCGACCTTCATCTTCCGACCAGCAGCAAGAAACTCCGCCGCAATCGCGACCCTCATCATCTCAGAGCGGTGCTAGTAATGGTCAAACCGAGGAAACGGTTAGGAGGAGGCATGCTGAAGCGCGGATGGAGACGGTTTTTGAGAAATTGAGGATTTTGCGGTATGAAAAAGTGCTCAAGAAGAGCATTTCACCTAATTATTTCTCGTCCGACAGCCGAACGCTACCAAGAGTGACACCACAATCCCGCTTCGAAGACATGAGGATATTATCGCAATGGTTATTGTCACTCTTAGGCGGTGGTGATTCACATACTACGGATGATCAGCATGACAGCTCGCCTATTGTGGTTGCTCAAAAAATTCTTTTGGCGGCTGAGAAAGTTGGTGTACCAGAGGTTGCGCAGCTAAGCGCCCCCGCGCTAAGCAGTGGTGTCGGCATCGAAGTATGTGAACTGTTGGATGCTCTAACTACTGCTGTTGTAAGTGGAGAAGAGTACTGTATCATCCCACCAGCATATCCACGAGAGCCCATTGAAATAGTAGAGTCGTGCGATGTGTTGGATGCTACAGATGATGAAGGGCAACAAAATTCCAGTAGCGACGGGTTTGGAGAATCAACAACCTCACTCGATACCGAAGACGATGGCGTATTCTCGCGGTGGGTGGTGGTGAAAGAGGAGCGCCAGTTCTCGGGCGATGACAAAGAGAATGCCATGATTTACACCTACATTGACCCGGTTGCTTGGGAGCTCGAGCGTCGTCGCATGCTTCCAAAACTACACGCAGTTCTGCAAGATAAACTTCATCACCGCCCAGCTGAGAGCTCGTGGCGTGTTCGGTTGGACCAAGTGCAGACACATGCCGGAGCAATAGTCGCAGGGCAGGAGGATATGAGGAACGAAATTTCCCAGATTCAAGCGGTAGGTCTCGAGTCGCGGTAACACGTCAAAGTTCATCATTACTGAGCCACTGACGTGCAACCCATTGGTACACCTATCCAGAGTCGACAGCAGCAAACAGACCAACTCAAACGGTACGAAAAGATGCTGAACAATCGTTTTCTGCGGGCGAGGCGTCTGTACGATGAGGGCACGACGAGATTGTCCAAGGCCCAGAGTGTGATGCAGTGTGCTCAGGTAAGCTACTTATCCGCCACTGCAGCAAAAAGGCACTGTACATTGGCCTCATAGTTCTCTCTATCATCCTGACACCAAAACAGGAGAACGTGAATCACGCGACAGTGGAAGTTGCGAGGCTACAGGCAGCTCGATCCGAACAAGCCAATGCGCTGAAAGCTGCCGACGCGCGACTCACCGACAACTCCAAGCTTTTAGAGCGCAAGCGCCAAATTCGACATCTCAAAAACGAGAACCGCGAGTTGGGTCTGAAGCTGCAAGTACTGCAGGACTATTGGAACCGCAAGCAGCAGCACGCAACGCAACGACGTATCCGCCAATCTCCGCAAGTGTAGCATTTCCCCGGAATCCATTTCCGCCCCATATTTTCAAAAGACCGACGGTCAGCATCGAACAGCCTTCCGCCCGACCTTCCATGACCCCGCGCACAACGACAATTCCAACCACTACGAAGCTGAAGCTGAAAACAATTGCGAGCGGAGCGTCGAGTGTAGGTGGCGATTGAAAAAAATTGTTGAAATGACGCAGAATCGCACGGGGGTCTCTGCATTCCGTTTTGAGCTCAGTATGAACGACAAAGACGTGGGAACGTGAGGTCGATACCGACAAACCGGCCACCTCTGGGCAGCGCTCGATAGCGCGGGCCATCGAAATATTGTGCACGATGACATACCAGCGTGACAAGTGTTTCGACTTTGAAGCCTTCTCAAATTCCCAAACAACGTATCTGGCGATTTCATTTTAAATTCCCACTTAAAAGTGGAAAAAGTTTTTTTGACATACGCCTAAAAATCTTTTTTCCTCCACTCCAGAATCCGCCGCCTTGGGGATAGATGATGAAGCTCTACTGTGTGATCGTTGGTGTGGAAATCGACTTCTCTGTGGAAATAGACGAAGGCAAAACGTTGGATGAGCTGAAGGTAGCGATCAAGGCAAATAACCCAGTGGTCAAGTGCGATGCCAGATGGCTGCGGCTCTTCCTGGCGAAGAGAAATACGACGGAGGAAGAGAAGGGCGGCGACGACGGGGTATGGCTGACGCATCTTGAAGCGCACAGGGATGGTATATACACTCGTGACTACAAATACCTAGAATATGACGCGAGTTTACGCGCCGTTGGGCTGGCAAGTGGTCAACTCGGCGAAGTGGATGATGCAGACAGAGCTGCTGGACTGGGTCCTATTCACGTGCTGGTGGTGGTTCCAGAGGAGGCGCCGGCTCCACTTTCTGGCGAGCTGGATGTCCGCGATAATCTGGACCGTCTCGAAGTGCCGTTCGCCACTAGAGACCTGAACTACTTACTCGACTATGACACTGCAAAGTATAGTTCGTTAAGGTCAACTGCTTTGTCATATGCGGAAGCGGCCAGGATCCTTGCAGCTGCCCGATCAGCGATCAAGTCTGCGACGCAGAGAGCCATCGAAATTCGTGAAGGGGTTTTGCTGGATGGCCCGCTCAACTTACCGCAAGGTCAAACGAAATCCAATTTTTACTACGCGTATTCCAGATTTGGTGGCATTTTGGCTGCGAAAGTGTATGGTGAGATGCACAGCGAGGCATTTCAGAGAGAGGTTGATGTCAATCGCGCGTTGGGAAGTCACCCGAATATCGTCCAGTTCCTGAATTCGTTTTCCGTCGAAAATTCGACAGGCGAGCAGAGGCACATTATTGTGATGCCGTTCTTTGCTCGGAGTGCTGCTGACTTGCTTGTGCAACATTCTCCGGTTGAGGTTCGCGCCCTGACCACCATTGCGCGCGACTGTGTCAGTGCGCTTTGCCATATCCACGCCAAGAAGTATTGCTTTGCTGATTTGAAACCCGCGAATATCATGCTTCATTGTGGGGAACAAGGCGGCGCCACGCTGATTGATTTCGGCGGTGCGGTGGCACTCAGTCATCCCATCGTCGAGTGCACTGACCAATTCTGCTTGGATCTGGCTGAATCGCGAGCGTCGGAGCTTCTTGATTGGACATGTTTGGGCACGACACTGGCTAAACTGGCGGGTATCGACATTGCCCGGTTCCACTCAAGAGCAGAGCTTGTCAAATTCTTGAATGATAAGCACAACCGATTGGGCAAGTGCGTTAGACAACTAATCCTCAGTTGCCTCGTGAAGCCGAGTGGGAGTCGCATCGAGGCAGCCGTGGCGCCATTGCTCGGCTCCATCTGCAAAGTGTGTCAGTGCAAGTTCAACGTGTTTAAACGGTGCCATCAGTGTCCAAAATGTGGCTGCTTGGTCTGTGGCCCGCATTGTCGTAGTAAACTACGTCTACCGCTGTATTTGAAACCAGTTCGCGTTTGTGATGAATGTTTTAAGTCTTCCTCCTCTGGGTGAAAGCACGCAGAGGAGGAAGAAAATACATAGTACTTCTTCTTCACTTCAGCGTGCGATGTTCATTTGCTGGTACAGTACAGTTATGCTGGCGTAAGATACATACTTCAATAGGCTGTTCCGTGCAGGAGATTCAGGATGCAGCAGCGGGTTTCCAGTTCAGCGTTTTTGAAGACCCATGAGAAAAATATTCGTCAAAAGAGAGCCGAGCCATGCACCTCTTGGACGACTATAACAGTGAGAATTTGCTGCCACAGTTTTTGGAGCCAACAACCCATTAACGGGTAGACAAGACCATACCCGCATTCAATGTGGCTCTACATGTACATGTATAAGCATTTTGCGTTGATAATACAAATCTACAGGGTGACCGTCGATAGGTACTCGGCTACCTCGTCGTCACCAAGCGCCTGTGCCACGGAGAGAGCCGTCTCGCCGTCGACATCCTTAATCTTAGGGTCGACACCCTTCGCAATGAGCAGCTTGGCCAGCTCAAGGCCAGAGCAGCCAAAGAGGCACGTCTGACCGATCTCGTTCAAAGCGTTCAAGTCAATCTTGTTGCTTCCAGCCAGGAGCTCTACAACCTCCTGCATCTCGAACATGACAGCCACGTGAAGAGCACGGTCGCCGTTCGAGGGCAGGGCAAAGTTGACGTCCGCACCCAGAGCAAGCATCTCCTTGATCACACTGATGTGGCCGAAGCGGCAGGCCTGGAACAGCGCGCAGTCGTCGTCTTCTGCGTCGTCATCCTCATCCTCATCCCCAGCATCCGCACCCACCGAGGGAGTCGTAACGAGCTTAGTGGCGGACTCAATAGCGCCGTTCTTCAGCAGCAGCAATGCCACCGCCGAGTGCTCCGACTCAACAGCCAAGTACAGCGGATTGGAGGTGTCCGTAGCACTGCCGCCGTAGTTCACGTCGGCCTTGCGAGCAATCAGCTCCTCCGTGAGCTCAAGGAGCCCCGAGTTAGCCGCCTGCATTAACAGCGTCCACCCATGGCGGTCCACCACCGTGTCGGGGTTCTTGACGCCCAGACGCTGCAGCAGAGCCGTCGCCACCTTGCCGAAGCCCGTCATGAGCTTCTCAGCTTCGGCCTCCATCTCCTCCAGGTCCTTCTCCGCGTCTCCCTGCTCCTGTCCCTCCTCCTCCTCACCAGCCCCCTCCTGGATGCCCAGGACGTGCACGAAGGCCTCGTACTCCTGCTGCCACGTGTGCAGCCAGTCCATGAGATACACGAGCGGCGACTTGTCCCCGAGGTCGCCTGCGGTGGCCAGAAACTGCTCCACGTCGCCGGCGATCACGCTCTTGCGCACCGCATCCAGCGTCTCGTCCACCTGGACGCCTTCGTCCCCCAGCGAGAGCGTCGCCACCGTCAGATCGTCTCCTCCAGCCATGCTAGAGATTGAGCTTGAGCTTGTCTCGATTAATCGCAAAATGAGTTGACACGCGAGCGGTGATTGGATGGCCCACATGGCTTCGCTTTTGATGGCTCTGATTGGCTACAGGGGTACGTGGTGGTTGAAGGCTTCAGCTTGAAGCCACTTGCGAGTACTGTAGCTCGACTGTTGAACTTGCTGGGTGCAGTACTGGTAACCAGTTAGCGCACCAGGCTCAACAAATACGCCGGGCAGCCGCAGCAGATATAAGCGTGAGCTTAGTAATGAGTTTGCAGTTGACTGCAACGACTGCAGACCACATATACGCCGCAAGCAGATCCGCTGTTTGTTTTCTGAGCCAGTGGCTGGCAACTCAACTTATAGTCAAGGTGGAGCTTCGGATTAGATAGACTTCCTCCACAACCAATACCGAAGGTACTGTCGGGTTTCACATCATATGCATACGAGTCAACCTCTAGCTTGAAGGCCGCAGCCAACTCTATAGATCCACCCACGCCTTGGTGAACTCACAGTTGAACAAGGATCGTGGTCGCCACAGCAATCACTGGCATGCATTAGGCTAGTTAGTGTTGGTAAACGAAAGAAACACGTCGCCACCTGCTGAGCGACAAGAATGACGGGGGCCCACCTTTTCTCTCACAATATTTTTGTTTTTCGCAGCGACCATGAATGAACCGACGCACAACTACTCCAAGCTAGCAGTCTTTATCTACGCAGCCGTAACCTCTAAGGATATGCAGATGTCAATTGAACGCAGGCTATGATCCTCCAACCTGTACCTCCCCACGGGATCAGCTGCAGCACCGGTCTACACCTCTTTACCCATTTTATTCTATTAAGTACGTTAGTTGTCATACGAAAACCAAGTCAATCGTAGCTCAGCGAAACGTCTTGGCCAATTCAAGCTCAAACTCACGCCGCTCGCTGGGCTGCGCCATGAGTGGAGTCGCGGTGTTCGAGGCTCCCTCCACGCCCGCGTCTCTGTCTCCTACGCGCGCCGCGCTGGCCAGCGCATCCGAGAAGGCGGCGGCCAAGCCCGGCCAAGTGATCGTCGGCCCGCTGCGCATCCGAGGTACGAATTAAGCGCGTTTTTGCCCGTGGAATTGGAATTGCATTTTTGACAGCTGATTGCATTTTTGACAGTCTTGCAAGCAATTGATTTACCGACACCGAGAGCTGTCGAAAATGCCACATTGACTACGTCATCATCATGGCTACATTTTCCTGGACGGCGACCGTCTCAGCATCAGAATGGGCCGGGCAAAGCGCAGCACGAAGCTGTGCCGGATATGATCTGCGTGCTGCTACGAGCAGCGACAAGTACTGGGATCTACGCAACAGAAGCGCGACCTTGGGCCAGCGCCATCTGCTGGAATGAAGTGAGTTGATCTTGTCAAAAATGCAGAAATGGGTACATCGGTGGCTAATGTCGTGGGTATTGCAGGAGTTTTACATGGAACAGGTGAGTTCCAGTGACGAGTTGGTGTTGTATTGTGTCGATCGAGCTAGAGATGAAACCCACGGGAGTCTACCACTGGAAGGCGACGTTAGTTGTTACCCAGGGTTCATCGGAAAAGGTAAGAACGGTTTACATAGTTGAAAATGACGTCGAAAATGACGCGTAATTAGCACTAACGAATTCGGTGATGTGTTGGAATTTCGTAGTGAGTTTGCCGCTGACACGTCTCCCGGAAGGGCAGGAGGTGGAGCAATGGTACCCCCTTGTGTCGAAGGAGTCGTCCTCTAGTCTGCGCACTGCTCTGCGGGTATCACTTTGTTTCGTGCCTAATGGGATCCCTACGACTCGGTCACAGAGTCCTGAGCGACGGCGAGTAACCCCAACGTCAGTGCTGATATCGTCTCCTGCAACGGAAATCTCGTTAGCATCACCGGTGACCAAGCCGCTGCAAAGCTCTGAGACGGTGACTTCTGCTGCTATACCCGTGGAATCAGGTGTCATTGACTATGTAATCGTGGTGGGGACAGCTGCAGGCAATGACGTTCCCACCAGTCTGGATGAGGCCCAAGTACGCTTCCGATACCCGCTTGCCGATCGACTCGACTTCCCTCTGCCGACAAAAATCGAGTGGTTTTGCTTTCCTGGTGGACCTGAAATTATCACTCAAGCCGAACGGCCTAAGACCAAGCTGTTTTCATTCGTGCTCGTGGGTGGTGACGATGGACTATGTAGGTCTTATGTGGTGTGTCTTGTGGTGTACCATCGCCGAGCCAAGAGCAGCGGTGCTGAAGTGGACGAATGGCATTCCACCTGCGTGGCATTTTTAACGCGTATCCCTGTGATAGAAGATGTGACAATATGCCTTTTGTCTGTGGCGCACGCTTGGATGGCAGCAAATGGGAGGGAAGACAACGGTGCTGATGCTACTAACAAAGATCGTCTAGCAGCTATCCGAAGACAATTGGTTAGCCTTTGCCACGACATCACACTGCCTGTTCGTGGAGTATTTGGCGTTCAATTCGATATCAACAACTTGAAAGTGCGGCTTATGGTTCCCTCTATGACATCCATCTACATGATGAAAGATTCGATAAAACCGGAGCTTCGTCGTTCGGCATCGGCCCAGGGACCTCAGATATCACCGACGAAAGCAAGAAGTTTTATTGCCATCCAACAAGGGTTTCAGCCGCTTGTATACTCCCTTGAGCCGATATTCCAGCTTTTTGATATCAAGACTATCATTCATCTCGTGACGTTGGTGCTATGTGAATACCGAATTCTTGTACACTCAACGCAACAATCCTTGTTGTGTCCTGTAGCAGAGGGGCTTTGTTCACTCATTTATCCGTTCCGATGGCAGCATCCGTACGTGCCATTTCTACCTCGAGTGCTTTCAGAGTATCTTCAAGCTCCTCTACCGTACATCTTGGGAATTCACACCAGTTGGCTGCACAATATGCTAGAAGCTGGCCGTCCAGAACACCTCGTGGTTGTCGACATCGATCGCGGGACTATTCAATTGCAAGAGTCTGGTGGACCTGTACTACCTCACAAACTGACAAGAAGTCTACACCGTCAGCTAAAGGTTGTTTTACATCCTTCCTTGTATGGCGAAGCGGAGACCAACCATCGAGAGCAGCGTACCAGCATCGAAGAGGAACAAAGCATGTCTGATGATTTGAAGGAGCTGAAGCAAGAACTTGGGAAAGATCAAAATACTGTCGTGGAGTGGGGGCCTGAGACAGAGAAACAAGTTCGCATGGAATTCGTATGCTTCCTCGCTGCACTCGTGAGGGGATACCGTGAATGTCTTTTCTTCGTGAACCAGAAGCTTCCAGTGTTCAACAAGCGTCGATTCTTTGAGAGTGATTCTACAGACAACGAGGTGGTGCCACTAGTGACTCGACTGTTTTGTACGCAGTCCTTTCAAGCATTTCTTGAAAGCCACAGCTCCGCTGAGTTGAGCGTTTTCCATTCTGTGTACCTTACACTCTGTCGGGGACCGAAGGAAATGCAGTGGTCACAGTCTATTAGGGCGCTCACAGCGTCTAAAAGCCAGCATTCTTTCCTGGATTCAGGTACAGCAAGAACATATATCCCCGTACTTGTGATAGATGAACCTGACAAGCACCGGAGGGCTGATGACAACGCCAACAGCAGTAGCGACGACGCAACTGTACTGCAACCAAAAACTGCCTCATCGTTATTTGATGACGAGGAGGTGAGCATGACGGATAAAGAGACGGCGAAAACCCTGGGCAAGAAAATTGAGGCACTGCTGAACGCAGAGACGAATATGTATTGGGACCCATTTGCTATGGAGTCAAGTGATGTTGGTGCACTTGCAGCTACTCCATCCCAGCCAACTGTGAAGATGAATCACGAGCTACTGGCGCGGAAACTTGGCGTGGAGCCGAAATTACTGAAAAACAATGCACACCTATTGCAAAATCCGCATCAAGTAAATCAGTACCGACTCCACCTTGACAGCAGTATCGCTGCGGCATTGGCGGGGTCGGCTGGGCCTGGCGGTCGTTTTCTGTCGTCAGAAGACGAACGAATTGAGCAAATGCTTCACAAGTGCTTGACTGCGGTGTTCACATCCGACGATACACTGAGCGAAGAAGAAGTTCGGGTACGTAATGTGGATGTATTGGGTCTTGATTGTTGCATGCGTCTTACTCTAATTTGATGCATTTAGGCTTGCGAGACCCACTTCAAAAGCGCACACGCACGTGATTTGTTTGTCTTGATCTTGATGCAGCCGAGCAATCAGTACGTAGAGAGCGTGAACGGTTCTCCAAAAGCAAGCGGTACAAATAGCTCTTCTGCTTGGTACAACCCGAAAGGATCAGGAAGTTGTATTGGCTCAGCAGGATTCCGATTGCTGGCGAGGCTAACGTCAGCGTTAATGAACCAATGCGCGATTCATGAAGACTACTCCACAGCACGAGGCATCCTACAAGTTGCTACCCAGTATTACCAGTACGTTGAAGACAAACACAGTGGCATTGGATTTGGTAAGGTTTTCTACACGTTGTTGCGCTTATCCTTACGTTTACATGTTTCTCACACTTGGATCGTGCTATGTATTTCAGCGAAGAAGGAGTATTTGGTGACGCCATTACGTTTGCTGCCGATTTGCCGTTCATTAGATTTATGGCAACACGCCTTCACGTGTGAGATTGATGCTGCAAACCAGGCAGACCCGACCGAATCCGACGAAGAAGCTGTGGAGACTGTGGGAGATGAGCTCTTCTTTTCTGTTATGGGGAGTCTTATGTACGACATGCTCAACTTCGAAGTACCGCTCCACAAGGTGCTGACATTCGTGACAGTCATGTGCTCCACCTACCAAAAAGGTCAAGATTTGTTAGTCACGCTCAAGCAGCTTGCGGAAAACGTGTATCGGGCGCTCGATATGTCCAAAGACATCAAGCCCTCTCCACCCAAAGACGCTATTCAGCAAAGAATTAACCCGAAGCCGACAAACAACCACGCGGCTGCCCCTTCCTCCCGGGTAGAATTTCAATCGAAACCTTCAAGCAGAACAGCAGAATCATCGACATCGACAGCAGGGATGGTCTTCGCTGAAAGTCCCGTGTTATCGCGGGGGTACGATCTCAATACGGTGATTCGCCGCAAAATGTCGATTCGTGAGATGCCTCATACCCAAGTAGATTCCAGAGCGAAGCACGGAAGTTTGAGCGATGACCCCACGGGTAACTGCAACAGGCACCCAGCAGACTGGATGAGTAGAACTCCACCATCGCGCAGAAGACGATCCAGCGCCGTGTTCCCGAGCGCGGTATTGACCAGTTCAGGCTCACCTGTACTAAGTTTTGCTACCGATGGTGGCCGTGCAGCCTGCGGGATGGCCGACGCCCGTGTGAACGTAGTGGACATCGATCCGTCTGAAGATGAAAAGGGCTTGAGACTTGATGGCCACACTGATGCCGTGATAGCTGTGCAGATGCGGGGTAACGCTCTGATCTCTGGGTCACGGGATCATACACTACGTGCATGGGACCTACGTGCAACACCCAAGAAGCGGAACATGTTCGCCTTCTTCTCTTTGCCTTATGCTAGCAGCAACACGTTGAATTCTACCGAGGACAGCGAGGTTGATGGTACATCGGTATCGAAACGCAGCCTGGTGATGCGCGGCCACTTGGATGCGATCACTTGCATGGAGCTTGGACATCAACTTGGGGCTGGTCGCTCTCTTTTAGCTTCTGGTTCCGATGACGACACAGTCCGACTTTGGGAAACTACGCGGGAGACCAGTGTGGCTCTTCTTAGCGGCCACAAGAGTACTGGGAAGCCTGCAGACAATGGTGGAGTTAGCTGCCTGCGCTTACTGGCTAGTGATGACGACTTGGCCTTGGGATACCGCCGACGCACGCTGCAGATATGGGATCTCGCTGTTTGCAAGTTAACGGTTAACGTGCAGGCTCATCACGCGGGAGTACGCGACCTACAAGTGTCGGGTACTCGACTGGTGACGGCCGGAAACGATCGTATCGTGAAGGTTTGGGATACGGCATTCCGCGGTGTTGGTGGTGCATTGCAACCCGTTCAAGAGTTGTGTGAGCATGGCGGCCCCGTGCAGTGCGTGAGCCTGGGTGGACCTGCCGACCCGAGCATCTGCACGGCTGCCGCTGATGGTCTCGTCCGCGTGTGGGACCTTCGGTTTGTGCAACGAGGTCCACGACTAACGCTTCGTGGCCATACCGGCCCTGTAACGCGGCTGCAGCGTGACTTCACGAAGCTTGTATCTGCTGGAGAAGACGGCTGGTTGAGAGTCTGGGATATGCACTCCGGGGTGTGTCTTCGCGAAAAGCAAGCGCACTCTTCCGGCGTGACGTGTCTTGAGATGCACGATTCGCTCGTGTACTCTGGCTCATGGGACGGCTCAGTTCGCGTCTGGGATATCGAGAATGTCAGTAGTTCAGGCCAGGCTGCTGTCTAGCGAAACGATGAATGCTATCGATGTGGGCTTGGCTCAATCTATTGACAGGAGCGGCAGTTTTACCACGCACCAAGCGGCACCTCAGTGGAAAAATGCCGAGAGTGACGGAGACACCCTCGTGCCTGCAGTCACCTTCATCATGGTCACCGCTGTCATCACCTTCGTCCTCGTTACCGAGTGTGTGCTCTCCAGGGTCAATGAACCCGCCACGTGGTACCAAACAGAACACCAAGGACCGACACCAGTTAGAGAAGACAATGCACGAGAATGAGCAGCAGAAGCTCCGAAAGAATGCTCACCATACTCTGGTTAGTGGGACCACGAAGTATCCAAAAGCTACGGAGGAAGACATCCGCGTGAATCATTGCCGTAGTCTCGACAGAGGGATCCAGCACACACAAGATATCGAGAAATCGAATGGAGATGGCAACAGTTCTTGGCCAGTCCTTGTGGCGGTAAGGTGCCGCCCGAGAAAACGACAACGAGCTGAAGGACGTTTTGCTGCTGCTCTTGGTGGGGACGAGGAGATCCGACGATCTAGTATGCTAGATTCTGGATACAGCAGCAGCGACAGCAGCAGCGAGGAAAGAGGAAGTAACTACCGTTCGTCTTCGGGAAGTGTTCAGCGTGGTGTCTTCGAGTATTCCGCTTGCAGAGATTATGACTACGCAGCAACTTACGATTCTACACTACCGCCTCTGCGTTTGCAGCGTCCACGCCGCCTGCATGTGCAAGCTCCCTCGCACACGTCTCAAAGTGCATCAGGTCGAAGGAGTTTTGACTTCGACTTTGTTTTCCCGCCTTGGAAGAAACAACGGGACGTGTACGAGAATTGCGTGGAGGGGCAAATTCGCCACGTTCTCGAGGCTCAACAGAGAGGACAGCAGCAGCACGCGACGGTTGTAGCTTATGGACAAACTGGCACAGGGAAAACATACACTATGGGCATGCTAAGTGACTTTAGAGATGACAAGGAGCAGGGACTGATTCCTCGCGCGTTGTCTCAAGTGTTGGCATTTGCTGCTGGTGAAGAGGCCGATGAAGATTCGCTGAAGACGGTAGTGACGTTGTCATTTTTGCAGATATATCTCGAGACGGTTCAAGACCTCCTTGCTTTGCCTGGATCCAACGCAAGTGCGGTACATGCAAAACCATGGAGAAAACATGATTCACGTCGAAGTTGCAGTGCAACCAGCAGTGATCTTCCTGTACGGCAAGGGCGCGACGGAACATTTTACGTCACAGGTTTGAACGAGTACGAAATATCATCGGTGGAAGACGCCCACGCGTTGCTGGAGCTAGCGATGCGCAACCGAGTCTTGGCCTCGACTACAAAAAACAAGACGTCGTCTCGCAGCCATATTCTGCTCACGATCTCGATCAAGCGTCGTCGTCGAGGCGCTAAGAGCAGACACTCAAGCAGTGAAGACGAAGACGATAATCGTGGTGAAGGCCAAAACATTGACGAAGAAGATGACCCCAAGCAAGCTTCGACGATTTCGTTCGTGGATTTGGCCGGCTCCGAGCGTGTGGATGGTGCTTTGCATTTCCTTCGAGCCACCCGTGCGCGGCAGGAGCAGCGAATTCGGGAAGCCAAGTTCATTAATCGGTCACTGAGTGCACTAGGCGGTGTTATCGCAGCATTGGCGCAACCGAAGAATGGTACTACGGGGTCTTCTTCTGCGCACGTTTTGGCTCGGTTACGCTCGTCGTTGCCGGATAGACTGCAGCCTCCTACGGAGAGTGATCACAACCAACCGCACATCCGGTTCCGAGACTCACAATTGACTAAATTGCTGCAAGGCCGTCTCATGGGTAGTCGTGGACGGCTGCTATTGATCGCAACGGTCGATGATCAACCGAAGAATCTGTCAGAGACACTATCAACGCTGAAATTTGCCGCACAATGCCGACGAGTGGAGCTTCAACCCGGCTCAACGCTGCGTGGGGATAGATCTGCTCGCTTACGACGGCAGAAGTCTCTGCTGGATCAGGTCTTCAACGACATGAAGATCATGCACGAGAACCGGGAAGCGGTGTTGCACGTAAGTCTGACTTCGTGTATGTCGCATCGAATGGCTAGCTAACAAACCTTGTTCTTGTACCTGTATGCAGAGTGAGTACCAAACCCGCATCGAGGCTCTAGAGCGAGAACTAGAAACTGCTCGAGCGGCAGCTCCATCATCGTTGTCATCTACGGACCAAGACACACCAACTATACACCTCGCTTCCTACACAGCGTTGTGCTCACTGGTGGATGCAGTTTGCTCTGACGAAGACGGTGGCAAAACTCACCCCAGAATTACCGATTTCCAGAGTGAAGAAGACGTGATCGAGTACGTCGCTGGACTCTACACGAAGCTGAAAGATACATTACTCGCTCAGCAGCAGAGACCCAACCAAGAACAACCCGGCAAAGTTGCACCGGAAGACACACAACAAGCAAGTGCCTCCAAACAATCCGCTGCACCGGACGAAAGAGCTACTCCGCGCGAATCCATTCGCACAGCTGCAGCTCCGCCAGTCTGCCCCTCCAGCACTAGAAGATCACGCAGTAGCATTCAACTGTCACCTGAACAAGAAGCCGAGTTCCGTGCCGTCGCGCGACATCTGATCTCCACTCGGGCACTAGACTCCTTCGTTGTCGGTTCCTCTGACGAAGAAGCGTAAAATGTTAACTAAATCACACACTCCAAGACATTACCATGGCCATGTTCATGATCATGTTGTCGTTGTTGTTGGTATTGTTACTGTTGTTTTGTTGATGTTGTGCATGAATTCATGCACCCGCCTCTTGTTTTGCATGAAGGTTGTTAGTATGTTCGACGTGCTGTCTGTCACACGGTCGAGCGCGACGCTATGAGCGTCATGGCGGCAGCTCTCGGGATGCGCAGCGAGTTCTGCAGGTTGGAGAGGCACTGCTCGTGCAGATAGTCCCGCAACAGCGTCTTGAGCGAGCGGCAGGCGAACTGGTAGAGCTGCTGGTAGCTCTCGGGCGGCGTCGCGAGCTGCGTCGGCGACACGTGGAACTCCTGCAGCAGCAGGTTGAGCCACAGCTCGTCGTCGTTGCTTAGGCGGCGCCACGAGCGACACACACTTCGTGCTGCACAGAGCGACGGCCCGTCCAAGAAGCTCAGCACCGCGTGCACGTTCTCGTCGCACGTGAAGTCCAAGAGGCTCAGCGGACGCAGTGCCGGCATCGAAGGGAGGGGGAGGGGGCGGACGAGGCTCTGCAGCCACTCGGCCACCTCGCGAGCCTCGGGCGACAGGGCGCCACCCACAGGGGCGACCAGTGGGTGGATGATAATGGCGCGAGTCGTAGGCATTGACATTGGTATTAGATGGCTACAGCTAACGGAGCTGCTCGAGGGACGCGATGTCGAAGTTGATGCCACAAAAGTGATGCCAATCGTCGCACTTAAACGGGAGTTTTTAGAATCTGTACTCTCTTATTATTTGTACGATACAAACTCCAAATAACTTGCATAAAACGTCGTCGGGTTTTGTAACCCGTTGACCCACTTCGTGTGTACCACATGGCACTTATAATTTGTTCAACTGTTTGAATTGTTTGAATCGCGAGTCCAAGAGCTCCAGTCGCCGAAGAGCTATCCATCGATCGTCCCCGAGGTCTTATCATCTTTCCCAGCTCTTCGATGGCCGTCATGTCGCCCCAAGTGCCCTCGGGCTCCTTCCTGTCCCCCTCGGTCTCCATCCAGAAGAAGCGCATGGCGGACAAGCCCCCCGCGACTCCAGGCAGCGCCGCTACCGTCGGCCGCAAGCGCAAGAGCCTCAGCTCCAACACCCCCAGCACGCAGGCCAGCAGCAGTGCGGCCTCCACGCCCCTGTCCAATAAGAAGAGGAAGAGACTGTCCATCGGCACCCCCGGCAAAGTCACGCCGCTCACGGGCGTGCGCGAGAAGGACGTGGAGAGGAAGTTCACGGAGCACACGGTGTCGGACGTGTACAGGGCCATCCGCAAGCAGACGGGCAGCTTAGGTGGCAACGCTGCCGGTGGAGCCATCTACGGAGAGATCACCCAAGCCTCGTTCCAGCGCGTGGTCGACTACCTCAAGGACAAGTGCGAGCTGTCCGAGTCCAGCCGCTTCTTGGACGTGGGGTCGGGACTGGGCAAACCCAACTTCCATGTGGCGGTGGACCCTGGCGTCGAGGTGTCGTACGGCATTGAGCTGGAGGAACTGCGCTGGCATCTGTCGCTGCACAACCTGCGCAGCGTGTTGTCGCTCGACTCGCAGAAGACCAAACGCCTCGCGACGGTGTTCACGGCGGGGGACATCACCCACGCTCACACGTTTGAGCCATTTTCTCATGTGTACAGCTTCGATGTGGGCTTCCCGCCTGATGTGATGGACAAGATGGCCGAGATGTTCAACCGCAGCACGGCCAAGTACTTCGCGAGCTTCCACTCGCCCAGGAAGGTTGTGGACATGTACGGCTTCTCGGTGGAGAATATTGGACGAGTGGCGACGTCGATGGCTGGGTCCAGTGAGGGACACCAGTGCTACTTCTACCGGCGAGTGGCGTCGAGTGATGATGAGAGTGAGTCGGAGAGTGATGTTCAGCTGGAGGAGATGTCCCCCCTGAGCGGAAGTGGCCAGCCGATGGCTGTCGACCCGCTCTTCAGGAAAGGAATCGAGCTGCTGAAGAACGGACGTGAGGGTATGCTCGAGTGGGTTTCCGACTTTTTCGGCCAGGAAGTGTACGCGGGTCGTACGCGTCGGCAAAAGCGCATCTTGCGCGAGCGCCCGATTGAGTCCTACTACCGTACGGTCAAGAAATCGTACGCTACTACGACTTCAAAGGGTTCACCTCGTAAGAGCACGAAGGCGACGCGAACGACGAAGCGCAAGATCAACCTTCGTGCCTGAGCTCGTGTTGGAGACTGCCGCTGTGCCTGCTCTTTTGCGTTGCAGGACCGAATCAAACAAGCAGTACCCGGATACAAGAAAACACTATCTAGCAGTGGATATACATGGGGAAAACAAACAGTAAGATCGATAGGAATACAAGTTGCATACATACCTTTACTGTGTTAAGTACCAACCTTTGGTCTATTCCGTCGCGCGACCAGCGTCAACCGACTCAACGAAGAGCTTCTTCTGCAGCGGCGAGAAGATGTCGCCACCGCTGTGGATGCAGGAGATTAAATACGTCACATCCTTGCTCTCGAAGCGCTCCTCCTGACGGAACTGGTCCAGCTCATCGCCGAACGCCGTCGTGAACTCCTCCATGTACAGCTGCCGGAACTCGCTCTGCACTGCGGCGTCCTCCGTGGCCGACTCACTGGCCAAATGCTCCTGTAAGTCGTGCTCGGCCATTGCCAGCAGCTCGTGACTGGCGCGTGCCGTCTTGCGTACAACCCCCAGCCGCGCGTACTTCTTAGCGGCGTCCTCGGCCTCGTCTCCGGCCGTCACCAGGTCCTGCAGCAGCAGCGTCGTGGCCTCGTCATGCTGTGCGTCCTCCTCGCTGTCCATCGCCTCGTCTTCGTCCTGCTGGCTGCGGTTATAAGCGTCCTTGAGCGTCTTCTGCAGCTTGGAGAGGGCGGCAGACGCCTCCAAACTCTTGGCAATGAGTTCTGCACAGTGCACGCTCTTGGCGGTGCCAGCGGCCAGCAGCTTCTGCCTCTGGGCGTCGTCCTCCGCGTCGTTTACTGCTGCAGAAGCGTCCTCCACTTGAGCGCACACTCCCGTGGACGCTTGGAAAGCATCCGCACCCAGAGCGGCGATCAACCGATCGTAGCGAGCAGTAGCCATGTCCACGGTGACTTCCATTTGCTGTTTGAAGGAATGGCTGGCAAATAATGAGTGGACGTCAGTAAACGAGGTAAATGTCATTGTTTGCAGAAATACTGGTATAACGCAGTCTCACAGTGTTGATGAACATGAATGCATCGGTTGCTGGCTAAAAAAACGATTCAATATCCGGGGCACACTTTTGATGCGTATTGGGAAGGGAAGACTACGCCAGAACTAAAATGAAATACATGTATTTTGTTGCGCTGCTCCAGTCAGCTAGTGTTATGGAGAAAACGCATTCTCGCTAGGCTTAGGCAGCGGTCGTGCTGGGGCTGACCTTGCTGTTCGGTTCACGGGTCGTGAACACTCGCTTGGTGCCGCGGGGCGATGTAACAGTCGTCGTGGTCACCGTGAAGTCTCCCTCGATGGTGATCTTGCGACTTGTGGTCGATCCAGCGGTGGTAGTCGACTGGGTCCTCGCAGGCGACAAGTAGGAAATCGTCTTGGACGTCACGGGCGACGAGTACGAAGTCGTTGTCGACGTAGTGCCCCGTGCCACCTTGGCAACAGGAGGCGATGCGAATCCCGCGCTCTTGCTGCTCACAGACTTGGTCACCTTACTCGACTCAGGAGACGAGTAAGCTGTGATCTTCAGCCCTTTCGTCGCGTTCGTCGCTTGGGGAGACACAAAACCAGCAGCAGAGCTCATCGGCGACCGGAACGGGGACCTGACCGGAGATCCCTGCGCGAATCGGTGCTTGAGATGACGCCGGAGGGGCGAGTACGAGGTACTCAACCTGGCAGTCGAGCCGCTGCGAGCTGGGCTACCAACTGGGGTACTCGTTCGCGACGGACCACCAGCTCCGGGGGCACCCGTCATAAGCACCATATCATCGGCAAACTTCATCATTCCGGAGAACATGCGACTACGACGCAGCTGACGCTGGTTGTTGAAACCTTGGATCATAGTGACCTGGTGGTGCACCTGTTGCTCCTCCGTCAGGTTCAGCAAGTAGTCGGCCATGTTCACGCCCGGAGCACACACAAAGCCGAGCTCCTGGAAGTACGCGATAAGCGACTCGCCCGTGCCGTGGAAAAGCACTTCACCGTTCTCCAGAATCAAGACGTCCTCGTAGTACGCGCACTTCTTCGGCACGACCTGGAGCGCCGAAAGAACGAACTCCACCTCCATCAAGGTAGATCCGTCGGAGCCATTACGAGCATGGCAGACTTCGTCAATCAGCAGCGTTCGCTGGAACTTTCCTACTCCGAGACCCAACTGCTGCACTGCAACTCCAGGGTAGTGGAAGGACAGGGAGCGCGCAATCGTCCAGGTAGCCCGCTTTTCTTCATACGTGCCAGCATTGAAGAATCCATCCTCAAAGCTGACAAAGTTTTGATCACAGAAGTCGCGAGCGAAGTTGAGCAATTCCTTCCTCGGCATAGCCTTCGACAGGTTTCTTCCGCGACGCTGGACGTACGAGACAAACTGTGGGAGCCAGGTCTTCACAAGGCGACGCCGCTTCATGCTCCACCAAGCAGATCCCTTCCCAGTGCGCTCAGCCGTGACCACAGCGGACTTCTCCTCCCAACTCGACTCTACCACGTTTCGATTCAAACCATCCGTACCGACCACAGTCGCGATATTGATCACGCCGATATCGGAAGCCTCATTCTCCTCGCGAGTCTCCGTCTTCTGAGTCGTGCTCGTCTCGCCCGCCACGGTCTTCGTTACCGTTGTTGTCTGCACCTCGATCAGACGCTTCACCAGGCCGCTGGAAGTGGTCACCTTCCGGATCGTCGTGCGAACCGTCTTGGTGATCACACTGCCGTTGGCACCGGTCGTGCGGAACACCTCAGTCTTCACCGTCGCACCCGCAGAGCCGTCCTCGTCCGTCTCCTGGGTCGTTGACGAGCTGATCCGAGTCGCATCCGACGTGGTCGCGCTCGAAACACTGCTGTCGTCGATCTCCTCGCGGGTCTCCGTCTCCTCAGTCGTGCTCGTCTCGCCTGCCACGGTCTTCGTTACCGTCGTCGTCTGCACCTCGATCAGACGCTTCACCAGGCCGCTGGAAGTGGTCACCTTCCGGATCGTCGTGCGAACCGTCTTGGTGATCACACTGCCGTTGGCACCGGTCGTGCGGAACACCTCAGTCTTCACCGTCGCACCCGCAGAGCCGTCCTCGTCCGTCTCCTGGGTCGTTGACGAGCTGATCCGAGTCGCATCCGACGTGGTCGCGCTCGAAACACTGCTGTCGTCGATCTCCTCGCGGGTCTCCGTCTCCTCAGTCGTGCTCGTCTCGCCCGCCACGGTCTTCGTTACCGTCGTCGTCTGCACCTCGATCAGACGCTTCACCAGGCCGCTGGAAGTGGTCACCTTCCGGATCGTCGTGCGAACCGTCTTGGTGATCACACTGCCGTTGGCACCGGTCGTGCGGAACACCTCAGTCTTCACCGTCGCACCCGCAGAGCCGTCCTCGTCCGTCTCCTGGGTCGTTGACGAGCTGATCCGAGTCGCATCCGACGTGGTCGCGCTCGAAACACTGCTGTCGTCGATCTCCTCGCGGGTCTCCGTCTCCTCAGTCGTGCTCGTCTCGCCTGCCACGGTCTTCGTTACCGTCGTCGTCTGCACCTCGATCAGACGCTTCACCAGGCCGCTGGAAGTGGTCACCTTCCGGATCGTCGTGCGAACCGTCTTGGTGATCACACTGCCGTTGGCACCGGTCGTGCGGAACACCTCAGTCTTCACCGTCGCACCCGCAGAGCCGTCCTCGTCCGTCTCCTGGGTCGTTGACGAGCTGATCCGAGTCGCATCCGACGTGGTCGCGCTCGAAACACTGCTGTCGTCGATCTCCTCGCGGGTCTCCGTCTCCTCAGTCGTGCTCGTCTCGCCCGCCACGGTCTTCGTTACCGTCGTCGTCTGCACCTCGATCAGACGCTTCACCAGGCCGCTGGAAGTGGTCACCTTCCGGATCGTCGTGCGAACCGTCTTGGTGATCACACTGCCGTTGGCACCGGTCGTGCGGAACACCTCAGTCTTCACCGTCGCACCCGCAGAGCCGTCCTCGTCCGTCTCCTGGGTCGTTGACGAGCTGATCCGAGTCGCATCCGACGTGGTCGCGCTCGAAACACTGCTGTCGTCGATCTCCTCGCGGGTCTCCGTCTCCTCAGTCGTGCTCGTCTCGCCTGCCACGGTCTTCGTTACCGTCGTCGTCTGCACCTCGATCAGACGCTTCACCAGGCCGCTGGAAGTGGTCACCTTCCGGATCGTCGTGCGAACCGTCTTGGTGATCACACTGCCGTTGGCACCGGTCGTGCGGAACACCTCAGTCTTCACCGTCGCACCCGCAGAGCCGTCCTCGTCCGTCTCCTGGGTCGTTGACGAGCTGATCCGAGTCGCATCCGACGTGGTCGCGCTCGAAACACTGCTGTCGTCGATCTCCTCGCGGGTCTCCGTCTCCTCAGTCGTGCTCGTCTCGCCCGCCACGGTCTTCGTTACCGTCGTCGTCTGCACCTCGATCAGACGCTTCACCAGGCCGCTGGAAGTGGTCACCTTCCGGATCGTCGTGCGAACCGTCTTGGTGATCACACTGCCGTTGGCACCGGTCGTGCGGAACACCTCAGTCTTCACCGTCGCACCCGCAGAGCCGTCCTCGTCCGTCTCCTGGGTCGTTGACGAGCTGATCCGAGTCGCATCCGACGTGGTCGCGCTCGAAACACTGCTGTCGTCGATCTCCTCGCGGGTCTCCGTCTCCTCAGTCGTGCTCGTCTCGCCTGCCACGGTCTTCGTTACCGTCGTCGTCTGCACCTCGATCAGACGCTTCACCAGGCCGCTGGAAGTGGTCACCTTCCGGATCGTCGTGCGAACCGTCTTGGTGATCACACTGCCGTTGGCACCGGTCGTGCGGAACACCTCAGTCTTCACCGTCGCACCCGCAGAGCCGTCCTCGTCCGTCTCCTGGGTCGTTGACGAGCTGATCCGAGTCGCATCCGACGTGGTCGCGCTCGAAACACTGCTGTCGTCGATCTCCTCGCGGGTCTCCGTCTCCTCAGTCGTGCTCGTCTCGCCCGCCACGGTCTTCGTTACCGTCGTCGTCTGCACCTCGATCAGACGCTTCACCAGGCCGCTGGAAGTGGTCACCTTCCGGATCGTCGTGCGAACCGTCTTGGTGATCACACTGCCGTTGGCACCGGTCGTGCGGAACACCTCAGTCTTCACCGTCGCACCCGCAGAGCCGTCCTCGTCCGTCTCCTGGGTCGTTGACGAGCTGATCCGAGTCGCATCCGACGTGGTCGCGCTCGAAACACTGCTGTCGTCGATCTCCTCGCGGGTCTCCGTCTCCTCAGTCGTGCTCGTCTCGCCCGCCACGGTCTTCGTTACCGTCGTCGTCTGCACCTCGATCAGACGCTTCACCAGGCCGCTGGAAGTGGTCACCTTCCGGATCGTCGTGCGAACCGTCTTGGTGATCACACTGCCGTTGGCACCGGTCGTGCGGAACACCTCAGTCTTCACCGTCGCACCCGCAGAGCCGTCCTCGTCCGTCTCCTGGGTCGTTGACGAGCTGATCCGAGTCGCATCCGACGTGGTCGCGCTCGAAACACTGCTGTCGTCGATCTCCTCGCGGGTCTCCGTCTCCTCAGTCGTGCTCGTCTCGCCCGCCACGGTCTTCGTTACCGTCGTCGTCTGCACCTCGATCAGACGCTTCACCAGGCCGCTGGAAGTGGTCACCTTCCGGATCGTCGTGCGAACCGTCTTGGTGATCACACTGCCGTTGGCACCGGTCGTGCGGAACACCTCAGTCTTCACCGTCGCACCCGCAGAGCCGTCCTCGTCCGTCTCCTGGGTCGTTGACGAGCTGATCCGAGTCGCATCCGACGTGGTCGCGCTCGAAACACTGCTGTCGTCGATCTCCTCGCGGGTCTCCGTCTCCTCAGTCGTGCTCGTCTCGCCCGCCACGGTCTTCGTTACCGTCGTCGTCTGCACCTCGATCAGACGCTTCACCAGGCCGCTGGAAGTGGTCACCTTCCGGATCGTCGTGCGAACCGTCTTGGTGATCACACTGCCGTTGGCACCGGTCGTGCGGAACACCTCAGTCTTCACCGTCGCACCCGCAGAGCCGTCCTCGTCCGTCTCCTGGGTCGTTGACGAGCTGATCCGAGTCGCATCCGACGTGGTCGCGCTCGAAACACTGCTGTCGTCGATCTCCTCGCG
Organism: Phytophthora fragariae; assembly: GCA_009729435.1. Lineage (NCBI taxonomy): Eukaryota > Oomycota > Peronosporomycetes > Peronosporales > Peronosporaceae > Phytophthora > Phytophthora fragariae. The sequence continues at coordinate 1,688,225 of QQOI01000003.1, forward strand.
GGTCTCCGTCTCCTCAGTCGTGCTCGTCTCGCCCGCCACGGTCTTCGTTACCGTCGTCGTCTGCACCTCGATCAGACGCTTCACCAGGCCGCTGGAAGTGGTCACCTTCCGGATCGTCGTGCGAACCGTCTTGGTGATCACACTGCCGTTGGCACCGGTCGTGCGGAACACCTCAGTCTTCACCGTCGCACCCGCAGAGCCGTCCTCGTCCGTCTCCTGGGTCGTTGACGAGCTGATCCGAGTCGCATCCGACGTGGTCGCGCTCGAAACACTGCTGTCGTCGATCTCCTCGCGGGTCTCCGTCTCCTCAGTCGTGCTCGTCTCGCCCGCCACGGTCTTCGTTACCGTCGTCGTCTGCACCTCGATCAGACGCTTCACCAGGCCGCTGGAAGTGGTCACCTTCCGGATCGTCGTGCGAACCGTCTTGGTGATCACACTGCCGTTGGCACCGGTCGTGCGGAACACCTCAGTCTTCACCGTCGCACCCGCAGAGCCGTCCTCGTCCGTCTCCTGGGTCGTTGACGAGCTGATCCGAGTCGCATCCGACGTGGTCGCGCTCGAAACACTGCTGTCGTCGATCTCCTCGCGGGTCTCCGTCTCCTCAGTCGTGCTCGTCTCGCCCGCCACGGTCTTCGTTACCGTCGTCGTCTGCACCTCGATCAGACGCTTCACCAGGCCGCTGGAAGTGGTCACCTTCCGGATCGTCGTGCGAACCGTCTTGGTGATCACACTGCCGTTGGCACCGGTCGTGCGGAACACCTCAGTCTTCACCGTCGCACCCGCAGAGCCGTCCTCGTCCGTCTCCTGGGTCGTTGACGAGCTGATCCGAGTCGCATCCGACGTGGTCGCGCTCGAAACACTGCTGTCGTCGATCTCCTCGCGGGTCTCCGTCTCCTCAGTCGTGCTCGTCTCGCCCGCCACGGTCTTCGTTACCGTCGTCGTCTGCACCTCGATCAGACGCTTCACCAGGCCGCTGGAAGTGGTCACCTTCCGGATCGTCGTGCGAACCGTCTTGGTGATCACACTGCCGTTGGCACCGGTCGTGCGGAACACCTCAGTCTTCACCGTCGCACCCGCAGAGCCGTCCTCGTCCGTCTCCTGGGTCGTTGACGAGCTGATCCGAGTCGCATCCGACGTGGTCGCGCTCGAAACACTGCTGTCGTCGATCTCCTCGCGGGTCTCCGTCTCCTCAGTCGTGCTCGTCTCGCCCGCCACGGTCTTCGTTACCGTCGTCGTCTGCACCTCGATCAGACGCTTCACCAGGCCGCTGGAAGTGGTCACCTTCCGGATCGTCGTGCGAACCGTCTTGGTGATCACACTGCCGTTGGCACCGGTCGTGCGGAACACCTCAGTCTTCACCGTCGCACCCGCAGAGCCGTCCTCGTCCGTCTCCTGGGTCGTTGACGAGCTGATCCGAGTCGCATCCGACGTGGTCGCGCTCGAAACACTGCTGTCGTCGATCTCCTCGCGGGTCTCCGTCTCCTCAGTCGTGCTCGTCTCGCCTGCCACGGTCTTCGTTACCGTCGTCGTCTGCACCTCGATCAGACGCTTCACCAGGCCGCTGGAAGTGGTCACCTTCCGGATCGTCGTGCGAACCGTCTTGGTGATCACACTGCCGTTGGCACCGGTCGTGCGGAACACCTCAGTCTTCACCGTCGCACCCGCAGAGCCGTCCTCATCCGTCTCCTGGGTCGTTGACGAGCTGATCCGAGTCGCATCCGACGTGGTCGCGCTCGTAACACTGCTGGCGTCGATCTCCTCGGTGGTCGTGCCCGCAGTCGGCTTGCGCTTCGGCTTGCGGTGCTTCTTCGACTTGGGCTTCTTGCCCTCCGTCACCTCGGTCTCCTCCACGGTCTCCTCCACGATCTCGGTGGTCTCGGTGGTCACTTCCGTCACCTCGCTCGTGGACGGCACCTCCTCGGTCGTCTCAGTGGTAACTTCCGTCACCTCCGTCACTTCCGTGGTCTCCTCGGGCTTCACCTCGGTCGTCTCGACCGTCTCGGTGGTCACTTCCGTCACCTCCGTGGTCTCCTCCTCGGTGGTCGTGCCCGCAGTCGGCTTGCGCTTCGGCTTGCGGTGCTTCTTCGACTTGGGCTTCTTGCCCTCCGTCACCACGGTCTCCTCCACGGTCTCCTCCACGATCTCGGTCGTCACGGTGGTATCTTCCGTGACCTCCGTCACTTCCGTGGTCTCCTCGGGCTTCACCTCGGTCGTCTCGACCGTCTCGGTGGTCACTTCCGTCACCTCCGTGGTCTCCTCCTCGGTGGTCGTGCCCGCAGTCGGCTTGCGCTTCGGCTTGCGGTGCTTCTTCGACTTGGGCTTCTTGCCCTCCGCCACCTCGGTCTCCTCCACGGTCTCCTCCACGATATCGGTCGTCTCGGTGGTCACTTCCGTCACCTCCGTGGTCTCCTCCGTGGTGGTGGTGGCCGGCACTTCTTCGGTCACTTCGACCGTCTCCGTGGTCACCTCCGTGGTCTCCTCCTCGGTGGTCGTGCCCGCAGTCGGCTTGAGCTTCGGCTTGCGGTGCTTCTTCGACTTGGGCTTCTTGCCCTCCGCCACCTCGGTCTCCTCCACGGTCTCCTCCACGATCTCGGTGGTCACTTCCGTCACCTCGCTCGTGGACGGCACCTCCTCGGTCGTCTCAGTGGTAACTTCCGTCACCTCCGTCACTTCCGTGGTCTCCTCGGGCTTCACCTCGGTCGTCTCGACCGTCTCGGTGGTCACTTCCGTCACCTCGCTCGTGGACGGCACCTCCTCGGTCGTCTCAGTGGTAACTCCCGTCACCTCCGTCACTTCCGTGGTCTCCTCGGGCTTCACCTCGGTCGTCTCGACCGTCTCGGTGGTCACTTCCGTCACCTCCGTGGTCTCCTCCTCGGTGGTCGTGCCCGCAGTCGGCTTGCGCTTCGGCTTGCGGTGCTTCTTCGACTTGGGCTTCTTGCCCTCCGTCACCTCGGTCTCCTCCACGGTCTCCTCCACGATCTCGGTCGTCTCGGTGGTCACTTCCGTCACCTCGCTCGTGGACGGCACCTCCTCGGTCGTCTCAGTGGTAACTCCCGTCACCTCCGTCACTTCCGTGGTCTCCTCGGGCTTCACCTCGGTCGTCTCGACCGTCTCGGTGGTCACTTCCGTCACCTCCGTGGTCTCCTCCGTGACGGTGGTGGCCGGCACTTCTTCGGTCACTTCGACCGTCTCCGTGGTCACTTCCGTCACCTCCGTGGTCTCCTCCTCGGTGGTCGTGCCCGCAGTCGGCTTGCGCTTCGGCTTGCGGTGCTTCTTCGACTTGGGCTTCTTGCCCTCCGTCACCTCGGTCTCCTCCACGGTCTCCTCCACGATCTCGGTCGTCTCGGTGGTCACTTCCGTCACCTCCATGGTCTCCTCCTCGGTGGTCGTGCCCGCAGTCGGCTTGAGCTTCGGCTTGCGGTGCTTCTTCGACTTGGGCTTCTTGCCCTCCGCCACCTCGGTCTCCTCCACGGTCTCCTCCACGGTCTCATCCACGATCTCGGTCGTCTCGGTGCTCACTTCCGTCACCTCCGTGGTCTCCTCCGTGACGGTGGTGGCCGGCACTTCTTCGGTCACTTCGACCGTCTCCGTGGTCACTTCCGTCACCTCCGTGGTCTCCTCCTCGGTGGTCGTGCCCGCAGTCGGCTTGCGCTTCGGCTTGCGGTGCTTCTTCGACTTGGGCTTCTTGCCCTCCGTCACCTCGGTCTCCTCCACGGTCTCCTCCACGATCTCGGTCGTCACTTCCGTCACCTCGCTCGTGGACGGCACCTCCTCGGTCGTCTCAGTGGTAACTTCCGTCACCTCCGTCACTTCCGTGGTCTCCTCGGGCTTCACCTCGGTCGTCTCGACCGTCTCGGTGGTCACTTCCGTCACCTCCGTGGTCTCCTCCGTGGTGGTGGTGGCCGGCACTTCTTCGGTCACTTCGACCGTCTCCGTGGTCACTTCCGTCGTCTCCTCCTCGGTGGTCGTGCCCGCAGTCGGCTTGCGCTTCGGCTTGCGGTGCTTCTTCGACTTGGGCTTCTTGCCCTCCGTCACCTCGGTCTCCTCCACGGTCTCCTCCACGATCTCGGTCGTCTCGGTGGTCACTTCCGTCACCTCCGTGGTCTCCTCCGTGGTGGTGGTGGCCGGCACTTCTTCGGTCACTTCGACCGTCTCCGTGGTCACTTCCGTCACCTCCGTGGTCTCCTCCTCGGTGGTCGTGCCCGCAGTCGGCTTGCGCTTCGGCTTGCGGTGCTTCTTCGACTTGGGCTTCTTGCCCTCCGCCACCTCGGTCTCCTCCACGGTCACTTCCGTCACCTCGGTCGTCTCGACCGTCTCGGTGGTCACTTCCGTCACCTCCGTGGTCTCCTCCGTGGTGGTGGTGGCCGGCACTTCTTCGGTCACTTCGACCGTCTCCGTGGTCACTTCCGTCACCTCCGTGGTCTCCTCCTCGGTGGTCGTGCCCGCAGTCGGCTTGCGCTTCGGCTTGCGGTGCTTCTTCGACTTGGGCTTCTTGCCCTCCGTCACCTCGGTCTCCTCCACGGTCTCCTCCACGATCTCGGTCGTCTCGGTGGTCACTTCCGTCACCTCGCTCGTGGACGGCACCTCCTCGGTCGTCTCAGTGGTAACTCCCGACACCTCCGTCACTTCCGTGGTCTCCTCGGGCTTCACCTCGGTCGTCTCGACCGTCTCGGTGGTCACTTCCGTCACCTCCGTGGTCTCCTCCTCGGTGGTCGTGCCCCCAGTCGGCTTGAGCTTCGGCTTGCGGTGCTTCTTCGACTTGGGCTTCTTGCCCTCCGCCACCTCGGTCTCCTCCACGGTCTCCTCCACGGTCTCATCCACGATCTCGGTCGTCTCGGTGCTCACTTCCGTCACCTCCGTGGTCTCCTCCGTGACGGTGGTGGCCGGCACTTCTTCGGTCACTTCGACCGTCTCCGTGGTCACTTCCGTCACCTCCGTGGTCTCCTCCTCGGTGGTCGTGCCCGCAGTCGGCTTGCGCTTCGGCTTGCGGTGCTTCTTCGACTTGGGCTTCTTGCCCTCCGTCACCTCGGTCTCCTCCACGATCTCGGTCGTCACTTCCGTCACCTCCGTCACTTCCGTGGTCTCCTCGGGACTCACCTCGGTTGTTGTCTCGACCGTCTCGGTGCTCACTTCCGTCACCTCCGTCACTTCCGTGGTCTCCTCGGGCTTCACCTCGGTCGTCTCGACCGTCTCGGTGGTCACTTCCGTCACCTCCGTGGTCTCCTCCTCGGTGGTCGTGCCCGCAGTCGGCTTGCGCTTCGGCTTGCGGTGCTTCTTCGACTTGGGCTTCTTGCCCTCCGTCACCTCGGTCTCCTCCACGGTCTCCTCCACGATCTCGGTCGTCACTTCCGTCACCTCGCTCGTGGACGGCACCTCCTCGGTCGTCTCAGTGGTAACTCCCGTCACCTCCGTCACTTCCGTGGTCTCCTCGGGCTTCACCTCGGTCGTCTCGACCGTCTCGGTGGTCACTTCCGTCACCTCCGTGGTCTCCTCCGTGGTGGTGGTGGCCGGCACTTCTTCGGTCACTTCGACCGTCTCCGTGGTCACTTCCGTCACCTCCGTGGTCTCCTCCTCGGTGGTCGTGCCCGCAGTCGGCTTGCGCTTCGGCTTGCGGTGCTTCTTCGACTTGGGCTTCTTGCCCTCCGTCACCTCGGTCTCCTCCACGGTCTCCTCCACGATCTCGGTCGTCACTTCCGTCACCACGCTCGTGGACGGCACCTCCTCGGTCGTCTCAGTGGTAACTCCCGTCACCTCCGTCACTTCCGTGGTCTCCTCGGGCTTCACCTCGGTCGTCTCGACCGTCTCGGTGGTCACTTCCGTCACCTCCGTGGTCTCCTCCGTGGTGGTGGTGGCCGGCACTTCTTCGGTCACTTCGACCGTCTCCGTGGTCACTTCCGTCACCTCCGTGGTCTCCTCCTCGGTGGTCGTGCCCGCAGTCGGCTTGCGCTTCGGCTTGCGGTGCTTCTTCGACTTGGGCTTCTTGCCCTCCGCCACCTCGGTCTCCTCCACGGTCACTTCCGTCACCTCGGTCGTCTCGACCGTCTCGGTGGTCACTTCCGTCACCTCCGTGGTCTCCTCCGTGGTGGTGGTGGCCGGCACTTCTTCGGTCACTTCGACCGTCTCCGTGGTCACTTCCGTCACCTCCGTGGTCTCCTCCTCGGTGGTCGTGCCCGCAGTCGGCTTGCGCTTCGGCTTGCGGTGCTTCTTCGACTTGGGCTTCTTGCCCTCCGTCACCTCGGTCTCCTCCACGGTCTCCTCCACGATCTCGGTCGTCTCGGTGGTCACTTCCGTCACCTCGCTCGTGGACGGCACCTCCTCGGTCGTCTCAGTGGTAACTCCCGACACCTCCGTCACTTCCGTGGTCTCCTCGGGCTTCACCTCGGTCGTCTCGACCGTCTCGGTGGTCACTTCCGTCACCTCCGTGGTCTCCTCCTCGGTGGTCGTGCCCGCAGTCGGCTTGAGCTTCGGCTTGCGGTGCTTCTTCGACTTGGGCTTCTTGCCCTCCGCCACCTCGGTCTCCTCCACGGTCTCCTCCACGGTCTCATCCACGATCTCGGTCGTCTCGGTGCTCACTTCCGTCACCTCCGTGGTCTCCTCCGTGACGGTGGTGGCCGGCACTTCTTCGGTCACTTCGACCGTCTCCGTGGTCACTTCCGTCACCTCCGTGGTCTCCTCCTCGGTGGTCGTGCCCGCAGTCGGCTTGCGCTTCGGCTTGCGGTGCTTCTTCGACTTGGGCTTCTTGCCCTCCGTCACCTCGGTCTCCTCCACGATCTCGGTCGTCACTTCCGTCACCTCCGTCACTTCCGTGGTCTCCTCGGGACTCACCTCGGTTGTCTCGACCGTCTCGGTGCTCACTTCCGTCACCTCCGTCACTTCCGTGGTCTCCTCGGGCTTCACCTCGGTCGTCTCGACCGTCTCGGTGGTCACTTCCGTCACCTCCGTGGTCTCCTCCTCGGTGGTCGTGCCCGCAGTCGGCTTGCGCTTCGGCTTGCGGTGCTTCTTCGACTTGGGCTTCTTGCCCTCCGTCACCTCGGTCTCCTCCACGGTCTCCTCCACGATCTCGGTCGTCACTTCCGTCACCTCGCTCGTGGACGGCACCTCCTCGGTCGTCTCAGTGGTAACTCCCGTCACCTCCGTCACTTCCGTGGTCTCCTCGGGCTTCACCTCGGTCGTCTCGACCGTCTCGGTGGTCACTTCCGTCACCTCCGTGGTCTCCTCCGTGGTGGTGGTGGCCGGCACTTCTTCGGTCACTTCGACCGTCTCCGTGGTCACTTCCGTCACCTCCGTGGTCTCCTCCTCGGTGGTCGTGCCCGCAGTCGGCTTGCGCTTCGGCTTGCGGTGCTTCTTCGACTTGGGCTTCTTGCCCTCCGTCACCTCGGTCTCCTCCACGGTCTCCTCCACGATCTCGGTCGTCACTTCCGTCACCTCGCTCGTGGACGGCACCTCCTCGGTCGTCTCAGTGGTAACTCCCGTCACCTCCGTCACTTCCGTGGTCTCCTCGGGCTTCACCTCGGTCGTCTCGACCGTCTCGGTGGTCACTTCCGTCACCTCCGTGGTCTCCTCCGTGGTGGTGGTGGCCGGCACTTCTTCGGTCACTTCGACCGTCTCCGTGGTCACTTCCGTCACCTCCGTGGTCTCCTCCTCGGTGGTCGTGCCCGCAGTCGGCTTGCGCTTCGGCTTGCGGTGCTTCTTCGACTTGGGCTTCTTGCCCTCCGTCACCTCGGTCTCCTCCACGGTCTCCTCCACGATCTCGGTCGTCTCGGTGGTCACTTCCGTCACCTCGCTCGTGGACGGCACCTCCTCGGTCGTCTCAGTGGTAACTCCCGTCACCTCCGTCACTTCCGTGGTCTCCTCGGGCTTCACCTCGGTCGTCTCGACCGTCTCGGTGGTCACTTCCGTCACCTCCGTGGTCTCCTCCTCGGTGGTCGTGCCCGCAGTCGGCTTGAGCTTCGGCTTGCGGTGCTTCTTCGACTTGGGCTTCTTGCCCTCCGCCACCTCGGTCTCCTCCACGGTCTCCTCCACGGTCTCATCCACGATCTCGGTCGTCTCGGTGCTCACTTCCGTCACCTCCGTGGTCTCCTCCGTGACGGTGGTGGCCGGCACTTCTTCGGTCACTTCGACCGTCTCCGTGGTCACTTCCGTCACCTCCGTGGTCTCCTCCTCGGTGGTCGTGCCCGCAGTCGGCTTGCGCTTCGGCTTGCGGTGCTTCTTCGACTTGGGCTTCTTGCCCTCCGTCACCACGGTCTCCTCCACGGTCTCCTCCACGATCTCGGTCGTCACGGTGGTATCTTCCGTGACCTCCGTCACTTCCGTGGTCTCCTCGGGCTTCACCTCGGTCGTCTCGACCGTCTCGGTGGTCACTTCCGTCACCTCCGTGGTCTCCTCCTCGGTGGTCGTGCCCGCAGTCGGCTTGCGCTTCGGCTTGCGGTGCTTCTTCGACTTGGGCTTCTTGCCCTCCGCCACCTCGGTCTCCTCCACGGTCTCCTCCACGATATCGGTCGTCTCGGTGGTCACTTCCGTCACCTCCGTGGTCTCCTCCGTGGTGGTGGTGGCCGGCACTTCTTCGGTCACTTCGACCGTCTCCGTGGTCACTTCCGTCACCTCCGTGGTCTCCTCCTCGGTGGTCGTGCCCGCAGTCGGCTTGCGCTTCGGCTTGCGGTGCTTCTTCGACTTGGGCTTCTTGCCCTCCGCCACCTCGGTCTCCTCCACGGTCTCCTCCACGATATCGGTCGTCTCGGTGGTCACTTCCGTCACCTCCGTGGTCTCCTCCGTGGTGGTGGTGGCCGGCACTTCTTCGGTCACTTCGACCGTCTCCGTGGTCACTTCCGTCACCTCCGTGGTCTCCTCCTCGGTGGTCGTGCCCGCAGTCGGCTTGCGCTTCGGCTTGCGGTGCTTCTTCGACTTGGGCTTCTTGCCCTCCGCCACCTCGGTCTCCTCCACGGTCTCCTCCACGATCTCGGTGGTCACTTCCGTCACCTCGGTCGTCTCGACCGTCTCGGTGGTCACTTCCGTCACCTCCGTGGTCTCCTCCGTGGTGGTGGTGGCCGGCACTTCTTCGGTCACTTCGACCGTCTCCGTGGTCACTTCCGTCGTCTCCTCCTCGGTGGTCGTGCCCGCAGTCGGCTTGCGCTTCGGCTTGCGGTGCTTCTTCGACTTGGGCTTCTTGCCCTCCGTCACCTCGGTCTCCTCCACGGTCTCCTCCACGATCTCGGTCGTCTCGGTGGTCACTTCCGTCACCTCGCTCGTGGACGGCACCTCCTCGGTCGTCTCAGTGGTAACTCCCGTCACCTCCGTCACTTCCGTGGTCTCCTCGGGCTTCACCTCGGTCGTCTCGACCGTCTCGGTGGTCACTTCCGTCACCTCCGTGGTCTCCTCCGTGGTGGTGGTGGCCGGCACTTCTTCGGTCACTTCGACCGTCTCCGTGGTCACTTCCGTCACCTCCGTGGTCTCCTCCTCGGTGGTCGTGCCCGCAGTCGGCTTGAGCTTCGGCTTGCGGTGCTTCTTCGACTTGGGCTTCTTGCCCTCCGCCACCTCGGTCTCCTCCACGGTCTCCTCCACGGTCTCCTCCACGATTTCGGTCGTCTCGGTGGTCACTTCCGTCACCTCCGTGGTCTCCTCCGTGGTGGTGGTGGCCGGCACTTCTTCGGTCACTTCGACCGTCTCGGTGGTCACTTCCGTCACCTCCGTGGTCTCCTCCTCGGTGGTCGTGCCCGCAGTCGGCTTGCGCTTCGGCTTGCGGTGCTTCTTCGACTTGGGCTTCTTGCCCTCCGTCACCTCGGTCTCCTCCACGGTCTCCTCCACGATCTCGGTCGTCTCGGTGGTCACTTCCGTCACCTCGCTCGTGGACGGCACCTCCTCGGTCGTCTCAGTGGTAACTCCCGTCACCTCCGTCACTTCCGTGGTCTCCTCGGGCTTCACCTCGGTCGTCTCGACCGTCTCGGTGGTCACTTCCGTCACCTCCGTGGTCTCCTCCGTGGTGGTGGTGGCCGGCACTTCTTCGGTCACTTCGACCGTCTCCGTGGTCACTTCCGTCACCTCCGTGGTCTCCTCCTCGGTGGTCGTGCCCGCAGTCGGCTTGCGCTTCGGCTTGCGGTGCTTCTTCGACTTGGGCTTCTTGCCCTCCGTCACCTCGGTCTCCTCCACGGTCTCCTCCACGATCTCGGTCGTCTCGGTGGTCACTTCCGTCACCTCGCTCGTGGACGGCACCTCCTCGGTCGTCTCAGTGGTAACTCCCGTCACCTCCGTCACTTCCGTGGTCTCCTCGGGCTTCACCTCGGTCGTCTCGACCGTCTCGGTGCTCACTTCCGTCACCTCCGTGGTCTCCTCCGTGACGGTGGTGGCCGGCACTTCTTCGGTCACTTCGACCGTCTCCGTGGTCACTTCCGTCACCTCCGTGGTCTCCTCCTCGGTGGTCGTGCCCGCAGTCGGCTTGCGCTTCGGCTTGCGGTGCTTCTTCGACTTGGGCTTCTTGCCCTCCGTCACCTCGGTCTCCTCCACGATCACGGTCGTCTCGGTGGTCACTTCCGTCACCTCGCTCGTGGACGGCACCTCCTCGGTCGTCTCAGTGGTAACTCCCGTCACCTCCGTCACTTCCGTGGTCTCCTCGGGCTTCACCTCGGTCGTCTCGACCGTCTCGGTGGTCACTTCCGTCACCTCCGTGGTCTCCTCCGTGGTGGTGGTGGCCGGCACTTCTTCGGTCACTTCGACCGTCTCCGTGGTCACTTCCGTCACCTCCGTGGTCTCCTCCTCGGTGGTCGTGCCCGCAGTCGGCTTGCGCTTCGGCTTGCGGTGCTTCTTCGACTTGGGCTTCTTGCCCTCCGTCACCTCGGTCTCCTCCACGGTCTCCTCCACGATCTCGGTCGTCTCGGTGGTCACTTCCGTCACCTCCGTGGTCTCCTCCTCGGTGGTCGTGCCCGCAGTCGGCTTGAGCTTCGGCTTGCGGTGCTTCTTCGACTTGGGCTTCTTGCCCTCCGCCACCTCGGTCTCCTCCACGGTCTCCTCCACGGTCTCCTCCACGATCTCGGTCGTCTCGGTGCTCACTTCCGTCACCTCCGTGGTCTCCTCCGGGACGGTGGTGGCCGGCACTTCTTCGGTCACTTCGACCGTCTCCGTGGTCACTTCCGTCACCTCCGTGGTCTCCTCCTCGGTGGTCGTGCCCGCAGTCGGCTTGCGCTTCGGCTTGCGGTGCTTCTTCGACTTGGGCTTCTTGCCCTCCGTCACCACGGTCTCCTCCACGGTCTCCTCCACGATCTCGGTCGTCACGGTGGTATCTTCCGTGACCTCCGTCACTTCCGTGGTCTCCTCGGGCTTCACCTCGGTCGTCTCGACCGTCTCGGTGGTCACTTCCGTCACCTCCGTGGTCTCCTCCTCGGTGGTCGTGCCCGCAGTCGGCTTGCGCTTCGGCTTGCGGTGCTTCTTCGACTTGGGCTTCTTGCCCTCCGTCACCTCGGTCTCCTCCACGGTCTCCTCCACGATCTCGGTCGTCACTTCCGTCACCTCGCTCGTGGACGGCACCTCCTCGGTCGTCTCAGTGGTAACTCCCGTCACCTCCGTCACTTCCGTGGTCTCCTCGGGCTTCACCTCGGTCGTCTCGACCGTCTCGGTGGTCACTTCCGTCACCTCCGTGGTCTCCTCCGTGGTGGTGGTGGCCGGCACTTCTTCGGTCACTTCGACCGTCTCCGTGGTCACTTCCGTCGTCTCCTCCTCGGTGGTCGTGCCCGCAGTCGGCTTGCGCTTCGGCTTGCGGTGCTTCTTCGACTTGGGCTTCTTGCCCTCCGTCACCTCGGTCTCCTCCACGGTCTCCTCCACGATCTCGGTCGTCTCGGTGGTCACTTCCGTCACCTCCGTGGTCTCCTCCGTGGTGGTGGTGGCCGGCACTTCTTCGGTCACTTCGACCGTCTCCGTGGTCACTTCCGTCACCTCCGTGGTCTCCTCCTCGGTGGTCGTGCCCGCTTCGGCTTGCGGTGCTTCTTCGACTTGGGCTTCTTGCCCTCCGTCACCTCGGTCTCCTCCACGGTCTCCTCCACGATCTCGGTCGTCTCGGTGGTCACTTCCGTCACCTCCGTGGTCTCCTCCGTGGTGGTGGTGGCCGGCACTTCTTCGGTCACTTCGACCGTCTCCGTGGTCACTTCCGTCACCTCCGTGGTCTCCTCCTCGGTGGTCGTGCCCGCAGTCGGCTTGCGCTTCGGCTTGCGGTGCTTCTTCGACTTGGGCTTCTTGCCCTCCGCCACCTCGGTCTCCTCCACGGTCTCCTCCACGATCTCGGTGGTCACTTCCGTCACCTCGGTCGTCTCGACCGTCTCGGTGGTCACTTCCGTCACCTCCGTGGTCTCCTCCGTGGTGGTGGTGGCCGGCACTTCTTCGGTCACTTCGACCGTCTCCGTGGTCACTTCCGTCGTCTCCTCCTCGGTGGTCGTGCCCGCAGTCGGCTTGAGCTTCGGCTTGCGGTGCTTCTTCGACTTGGGCTTCTTGCCCTCCGCCACCTCGGTCTCCTCCACGGTCTCCTCCACGATCTCGGTCGTCTCGGTGCTCACTTCCGTCACCTCCGTGGTCTCCTCCGGGACGGTGGTGGCCGGCACTTCTTCGGTCACTTCGACCGTCTCCGTGGTCACTTCCGTCACCTCCGTGGTCTCCTCCTCGGTGGTCGTGCCCGCAGTCGGCTTGCGCTTCGGCTTGCGGTGCTTCTTCGACTTGGGCTTCTTGCCCTCCGTCACCACGGTCTCCTCCACGGTCTCCTCCACGATCTCGGTCGTCACGGTGGTATCTTCCGTGACCTCCGTCACTTCCGTGGTCTCCTCGGGCTTCACCTCGGTCGTCTCGACCGTCTCGGTGGTCACTTCCGTCACCTCCGTGGTCTCCTCCTCGGTGGTCGTGCCCGCAGTCGGCTTGCGCTTCGGCTTGCGGTGCTTCTTCGACTTGGGCTTCTTGCCCTCCGTCACCACGGTCTCCTCCACGGTCTCCTCCACGATCTCGGTCGTCACGGTGGTATCTTCCGTGACCTCCGTCACTTCCGTGGTCTCCTCGGGCTTCACCTCGGTCGTCTCGACCGTCTCGGTGGTCACTTCCGTCACCTCCGTGGTCTCCTCCTCGGTGGTCGTGCCCGCAGTCGGCTTGCGCTTCGGCTTGCGGTGCTTCTTCGACTTGGGCTTCTTGCCCTCCGCCACCTCGGTCTCCTCCACGGTCTCCTCCACGGTCTCCTCCACGATTTCGGTCGTCTCGGTGGTCACTTCCGTCACCTCCGTGGTCTCCTCCGTGGTGGTGGTGGCCGGCACTTCTTCGGTCACTTCGACCGTCTCCGTGGTCACTTCCGTCACCTCCGTGGTCTCCTCCTCGGTGGTCGTGCCCGCAGTCGGCTTGCGCTTCGGCTTGCGGTGCTTCTTCGACTTGGGCTTCTTGCCCTCCGTCACCTCGGTCTCCTCCACGGTCTCCTCCACGATCTCGGTCGTCTCGGTGGTCACTTCCGTCACCTCGCTCGTGGACGGCACCTCCTCGGTCGTCTCAGTGGTAACTCCCGTCACCTCCGTCACTTCCGTGGTCTCCTCGGGCTTCACCTCGGTCGTCTCGACCGTCTCGGTGGTCACTTCCGTCACCTCCGTGGTCTCCTCCGTGGTGGTGGTGGCCGGCACTTCTTCGGTCACTTCGACCGTCTCCGTGGTCACTTCCGTCACCTCCGTGGTCTCCTCCTCGGTGGTCGTGCCCGCAGTCGGCTTGCGCTTCGGCTTGCGGTGCTTCTTCGACTTGGGCTTCTTGCCCTCCGTCACCTCGGTCTCCTCCACGGTCTCCTCCACGATCTCGGTCGTCTCGGTGGTCACTTCCGTCACCTCCGTGGTCTCCTCCGTGGTGGTGGTGGCCGGCACTTCTTCGGTCACTTCGACCGTCTCCGTGGTCACTTCCGTCACCTCCGTGGTCTCCTCCTCGGTGGTCGTGCCCGCAGTCGGCTTGCGCTTCGGCTTGCGGTGCTTCTTCGACTTGGGCTTCTTGCCCTCCGTCACCTCGGTCTCCTCCACGGTCTCCTCCACGATCTCGGTCGTCTCGGTGGTCACTTCCGTCACCACGCTCGTGGACTGCACCTCCTCGGTCGTCTCAGTGGTAACTCCCGTCACCTCCGCCACTTCCGTCACCACGCTCGTGGACTGCACCTCCTCGGTCGTCTCAGTGGTAACTCCCGTCACCTCCGTCACTTCCGTGGTCTCCTCGGGCTTCACCTCGGTCGTCTCGACCGTCTCGGTGGTCACTTCCGTCACCTCCGTGGTCTCCTCCGTGGTGGTGGTGGCCGGCACTTCTTCGGTCACTTCGACCGTCTCCGTGGTCACTTCCGTCACCTCCGTGGTCTCCTCCTCGGTGGTCGTGCCCGCAGTCGGCTTGAGCTTCGGCTTGCGGTGCTTCTTCGACTTGGGCTTCTTGCCCTCCGCCACCTCGGTCTCCTCCACGGTCTCCTCCACGGTCTCCTCCACGATTTCGGTCGTCTCGGTGGTCACTTCCGTCACCTCCGTGGTCTCCTCCGTGGTGGTGGTGGCCGGCACTTCTTCGGTCACTTCGACCGTCTCGGTGGTCACTTCCGTCACCTCCGTGGTCTCCTCCTCGGTGGTCGTGCCCGCAGTCGGCTTGCGGTGCTTCTTCGACTTGGGCTTCTTGCCCTCCGTCACCTCGGTCTCCTCCACGGTCTCCTCCACGATCTCGGTCGTCTCGGTGGTCACTTCCGTCACCTCGCTCGTGGACGGCACCTCCTCGGTCGTCTCAGTGGTAACTCCCGTCACCTCCGTCACTTCCGTGGTCTCCTCGGGCTTCACCTCGGTCGTCTCGACCGTCTCGGTGGTCACTTCCGTCACCTCCGTGGTCTCCTCCGTGGTGGTGGTGGCCGGCACTTCTTCGGTCACTTCGACCGTCTCCGTGGTCACTTCCGTCACCTCCGTGGTCTCCTCCTCGGTGGTCGTGCCCGCAGTCGGCTTGCGCTTCGGCTTGCGGTGCTTCTTCGACTTGGGCTTCTTGCCCTCCGTCACCTCGGTCTCCTCCACGGTCTCCTCCACGATCTCGGTCGTCACTTCCGTCACCTCCGTCACTTCCGTGGTCTCCTCGGGCTTCACCTCGGTCGTCTCGACCGTCTCGGTGGTCACTTCCGTCACCTCCGTGGTCTCCTCCTCGGTGGTCGTGCCCGCAGTCGGCTTGCGCTTCGGCTTGCGGTGCTTCTTCGACTTGGGCTTCTTGCCCTCCGTTACCTCGGTCTCCTCCACGGTCTCCTCCACGATCTCGGTCGTCTCGGTGGTCACTTCCGTCACCACGCTCGTGGACTGCACCTCCTCGGTCGTCTCAGTGGTAACTCCCGTCACCTCCGTCACTTCCGTCACCACGCTCGTGGACTGCACCTCCTCGGTCGTCTCAGTGGTAACTCCCGTCACCTCCGTCACTTCCGTCACCACGCTCGTGGACTGCACCTCCTCGGTCGTCTCAGTGGTAACTCCCGTCACCTCCGTCACTTCCGTGGTCTCCTCGGGCTTCACCTCGGTCGTCTCGACCGTCTCGGTGGTCACTTCCGTCACCTCCGTGGTCTCCTCCGTGGTGGTGGTGGCCGGCACTTCTTCGGTCACTTCGACCGTCTCCGTGGTCACTTCCGTCACCTCCGTGGTCTCCTCCTCGGTGGTCGTGCCCGCAGTCGGCTTGCGCTTCGGCTTGCGGTGCTTCTTCGACTTGGGCTTCTTGCCCTCCGTCACCTCGGTCTCCTCCACGGTCTCCTCCACGATCTCGGTCGTCTCGGTGGTCACTTCCGTCACCACGCTCGTGGACGGCACCTCCTCGGTCGTCTCAGTGGTAACTCCCGTCACCTCCGTCACTTCCGTGGTCTCCTCGGGCTTCACCTCGGTCGTCTCGACCGTCTCGGTGGTCACTTCCGTCACCTCCGTGGTCTCCTCCGTGGTGGTGGTGGCCGGCACTTCTTCGGTCACTTCGACCGTCTCCGTGGTCACTTCCGTCACCTCCGTGGTCTCCTCCTCGGTGGTCGTGCCCGCAGTCGGCTTGCGCTTCGGCTTGCGGTGCTTCTTCGACTTGGGCTTCTTGCCCTCCGTCACCTCGGTCTCCTCCACGGTCTCCTCCACGATCTCGGTCGTCTCGGTGGTCACTTCCGTCACCTCCGTGGTCTCCTCCTCGGTGGTCGTGCCCGCAGTCGGCTTGAGCTTCGGCTTGCGGTGCTTCTTCGACTTGGGCTTCTTGCCCTCCGCCACCTCGGTCTCCTCCACGGTCTCCTCCACGGTCTCCTCCACGATTTCGGTCTTCTCGGTGGTCACTTCCGTCACCTCCGTGGTCTCCTCCGTGGTGGTGGTGGCCGGCACTTCTTCGGTCACTTCGACCGTCTCGGTGGTCACTTCCGTCACCTCCGTGGTCTCCTCCTCGGTGGTCGTGCCCGCAGTCGGCTTGCGCTTCGGCTTGCGGTGCTTCTTCGACTTGGGCTTCTTGCCCTCCGTCACCTCGGTCTCCTCCACGGTCTCCTCCACGGTCTCCTCCACGATCTCGGTCGTCTCGGTGGTCACTTCCGTCACCTCGCTCGTGGACGGCACCTCCTCGGTCGTCTCAGTGGTAACTCCCGTCACCTCCGTCACTTCCGTGGTCTCCTCGGGCTTCACCTCGGTCGTCTCGACCGTCTCGGTGGTCACTTCCGTCACCTCCGTGGTCTCCTCCGTGGTGGTGGTGGCCGGCACTTCTTCGGTCACTTCGACCGTCTCCGTGGTCACTTCCGTCACCTCCGTGGTCTCCTCCTCGGTGGTCGTGCCCGCAGTCGGCTTGCGCTTCGGCTTGCGGTGCTTCTTCGACTTGGGCTTCTTGCCCTCCGTCACCTCGGTCTCCTCCACGGTCTCCTCCACGATCTCGGTCGTCACTTCCGTCACCTCGCTCGTGGACGGCACCTCCTCGGTCGTCTCAGTGGTAACTCCCGTCACCTCCGTCACTTCCGTGGTCTCCTCGGGCTTCACCTCGGTCGTCTCGACCGTCTCGGTGGTCACTTCCGTCACCTCCGTGGTCTCCTCCGTGGTGGTGGTGGCCGGCACTTCTTCGGTCACTTCGACCGTCTCCGTGGTCACTTCCGTCACCTCCGTGGTCTCCTCCTCGGTGGTCGTGCCCGCAGTCGGCTTGCGCTTCGGCTTGCGGTGCTTCTTCGACTTGGGCTTCTTGCCCTCCGTCACCTCGGTCTCCTCCACGGTCTCCTCCACGATCTCGGTCGTCACTTCCGTCACCTCGCTCGTGGACGGCACCTCCTCGGTCGTCTCAGTGGTAACTCCCGTCACCTCCGTCACTTCCGTGGTCTCCTCGGGCTTCACCTCGGTCGTCTCGACCGTCTCGGTGGTCACTTCCGTCACCTCCGTGGTCTCCTCCGTGGTGGTGGTGGCCGGCACTTCTTCGGTCACTTCGACCGTCTCCGTGGTCACTTCCGTCACCTCCGTGGTCTCCTCCTCGGTGGTCGTGCCCGCAGTCGGCTTGCGCTTCGGCTTGCGGTGCTTCTTCGACTTGGGCTTCTTGCCCTTCGTCACCTCGGTCTCCTCCACGGTCTCCTCCACGATCTCGGTCGTCACTTCCGTCACCTCGCTCGTGGACGGCACCTCCTCGGTCGTCTCAGTGGTAACTTCCGTCACCTCCGTCACTTCCGTGGTCTCCTCGGGCTTCACCTCGGTCGTCTCGACCGTCTCGGTGGTCACTTCCGTCACCTCCGTGGTCTCCTCCTCGGTGGTCGTGCCCGCAGTCGGCTTGCGCTTCGGCTTGCGGTGCTTCTTCGACTTGGGCTTCTTGCCCTCCGTTACCTCGGTCTCCTCCACGGTCTCCTCCACGATCTCGGTCGTTCTTGTTGGTTGGGCTGACGTTTGCTTCACGATAGCCGGCTTTGCTGCAACTGTTTTCGTTACAGTCGCGCTAGATACTTCCCTCCGACGACGACGGGATACGTTAGAATCCTCCACCTTTGACTTCGCCCTATCACTGTCTTTGGGTTTGCCAGTGAACAATGACATAAACCAGTTAGGCTCATCTTCACCAGAACCCGCTCCTGGGACTGCCTTAGCACTTTCATCAAAAGCAAGTTCAGTTTCCGTCGTCGTCTCCACCTCGATGGTCGTCACGAGCTCACCGGCGGGGGACGTCTCCGTGCGCGTGGTCGTGCGCACCGTCTTGGTCACGATGCTGCCGTCGGCTTCCTCCGAGCGGAACACCTCCGTCTTCACCGTCTCGCCGGGCGCGGCGCCAGCCTCCTCGGTGGAGCTGACCGCCGTCATGCCGGCAGTAGAGGCAATGCTCGACGTCGTCGCGGCCGTCTCGGTGGCGGTCTCCGTCGTCGTCTCCATCTCTACCGTCGTGCTCTTGGCACCGCCCGTGGTCTCCGTCTCCGTCGTCGTCTCCACCTCGATGGTCGTCACGAGCTCACCGGCGGGGGACGTCTCCGTGCGCATGGTCGTGCGCACCGTCTTGGTCACGATGCTGCCGTCGGCTTCCTCCGAGCGGAACACCTCCGTCTTCACCGTCTCGCCGGGCGCAGCGCCAGCCTCCTCGGTGGAGCTGACCGCCGTCATGCCGGCAGTAGAGGCAATGCTCGACGTCGTCGCGGCCGTCTCGGTGGCGGTCTCCGTTGTCGTCTCCATCTCTACCGTCGTGCTCTTGGCACCGCCCGTGGTCTCTGTCTCCGTCGTCGTCTCCACCTCGATGGTCGTCACGAGCTCACCGGCGGGGGACGTCTCCGTGCGCGTGGTCGTGCGCACCGTCTTGGTCACGATGCTGCCGTCGGCTTCCTCCGAGCGGAACACCTCCGTCTTCACCGTCTCGCCGGGCGCGGCGCCAGCCTCCTCGGTGGAGCTGACCGCCGTCATGCCGGCAGTAGAGGCAATGCTCGACGTCGTCGCGGCCGTCTCGGTGGCGGTCTCCGTCGTCGTCTCCGTCTCCACCGTCGTGCTCTTGGCACCGCCCGTGGTCTCCGTCTCCGTCGTCGTCTCCACCTCGATGGTCGTCACGAGCTCACCGGCGGGGGACGTCTCCGTGCGCGTGGTCGTGCGCACCGTCTTGGTCACGATGCTGCCGTCGGCTTCCTCCGAGCGGAACACCTCCGTCTTCACCGTCTCGCCGGGCGCGGCGCCAGCCTCCTCGGTGGAGCTGACCGCCGTCATGCCGGCAGTAGAGGCAATGCTCGACGTCGTCGCGGCCGTCTCGGTGGCGGTCTCCGTCGTCGTCTCCATCTCTACCGTCGTGCTCTTGGCACCGCCCGTGGTCTCTGTCTCCGTCGTCGTCTCCACCTCGATGGTCGTCACGAGCTCACCGGCGGGGGACGTCTCCGTGCGCGTGGTCGTGCGCACCGTCTTGGTCACGATGCTGCCGTCGGCTTCCTCCGAGCGGAACACCTCCGTCTTCACCGTCTCGCCGGGCGCAGCGCCAGCCTCCTCGGTGGAGCTGACCGCCGTCATGCCGGCAGTAGAGGCAATGCTCGACGTCGTCGCGGCCGTCTCGGTGGCGGTCTCCGTTGTCGTCTCCATCTCTACCGTCGTGCTCTTGGCACCGCCCGTGGTCTCCGTCTCCGTCGTCGTCTCCACCTCGATGGTCGTCACGAGCTCACCGGCGGGGGACGTCTCCGTGCGCGTGGTCGTGCGCACCGTCTTGGTCACGATGCTGCCGTCGGCTTCCTCCGAGCGGAACACCTCCGTCTTCACCGTCTCGCCGGGCGCGGCGCCAGCCTCCTCGGTGGAGCTGACCGCCGTCATGCCGGCAGTAGAGGCAATGCTCGACGTCGTCGCGGCCGTCTCGGTGGCGGTCTCCGTCGTCGTCTCCGTCTCCACCGTCGTGCTCGTGGCACCGCCCGTGGTCTCCGTCTCCGTCGTCGTCTCCACCTCGATGGTCGTCACGAGCTCACCGGCGGGGGACGTCTCCGTGCGCGTGGTCGTGCGCACCGTCTTGGTCACGATGCTGCCGTCGGCTTCCTCCGAGCGGAACACCTCCGTCTTCACCGTCTCGCCGGGCGCGGCGCCAGCCTCCTCGGTGGAGCTGACCGCCGTCATGCCGGCAGTAGAGGCAATGCTCGACGTCGTCGCGGCCGTCTCGGTGGCGGTCTCCGTCGTCGTCGTCTCCATCTCTACCGTCGTGCTCTTGGCACCGCCCGTGGTCTCCGTCTCCGTCGTCGTCTCCACCTCGATGGTCGTCACGAGCTCACCGGCGGGGGACGTCTCCGTGCGCGTGGTCGTGCGCACCGTCTTGGTCACGATGCTGCCGTCGGCTTCCTCCGAGCGGAACACCTCCGTCTTCACCGTCTCGCCGGGCGCGGCGCCAGCCTCCTCGGTGGAGCTGACCGCCGTCATGCCGGCAGTAGAGGCAATGCTCGACGTCGTCGCGGCCGTCTCGGTGGCGGTCTCCGTCGTCGTCTCCGTCTCCACCGTCGTGCTCGTGGCACCGCCCGTGGTCTCCGTCTCCGTCGTCGTCTCCACCTCGATGGTCGTCACGAGCTCACCGGCGGGGGACGTCTCCGTGCGCGTGGTCGTGCGCACCGTCTTGGTCACGATGCTGCCGTCGGCTTCCTCCGAGCGGAACACCTCCGTCTTCACCGTCTCGCCGGGCGCGGCGCCAGCCTCCTCGGTGGAGCTGACCGCCGTCATGCCGGCAGTAGAGGCAATGCTCGACGTCGTCGCGGCCGTCTCGGTGGCGGTCTCCGTCGTCGTCTCCATCTCCACCGTCGTGCTCGTGGCACCGCCCGTGGTCTCCGTCTCCGTCGTCGTCTCCACCTCGATGGTCGTCACGAGCTCACCGGCGGGGGACGTCTCCGTGCGCGTGGTCGTGCGCACCGTCTTGGTCACGATGCTGCCGTCGGCTTCCTCCGAGCGGAACACCTCCGTCTTCACCGTCTCGCCGGGCGCGGCGCCAGCCTCCTCGGTGGAGCTGACCGCCGTCATGCCGGCAGTAGAGGCAATGCTCGACGTCGTCGCGGCCGTCTCGGTGGCGGTCTCCGTCGTCGTCTCCATCTCCACCGTCGTGCTCTTGGCACCGCCCGTGGTCTCCGTCTCCGTCGTCGTCTCCACCTCGATGGTCGTCACGAGCTCACCGGCGGGGGACGTCTCCGTGCGCGTGGTCGTGCGCACCGTCTTGGTCACGATGCTGCCGTCGGCTTCCTCCGAGCGGAACACCTCCGTCTTCACCGTCTCGCCGGGCGCGGCGCCAGCCTCCTCGGTGGAGCTGACCGCCGTCATGCCGGCAGTAGAGGCAATGCTCGACGTCGTCGCGGCCGTCTCGGTGGCGGTCTCCGTCGTCGTCTCCATCTCCACCGTCGTGCTCTTGGCACCGCCCGTGGTCTCCGTCTCCGTCGTCGTCTCCACCTCGATGGTCGTCACGAGCTCACCGGCGGGGGACGTCTCCGTGCGCGTGGTCGTGCGCACCGTCTTGGTCACGATGCTGCCGTCGGCTTCCTCCGAGCGGAACACCTCCGTCTTCACCGTCTCGCCGGGCGCAGCGCCAGCCTCCTCGGTGGAGCTGACCGCCGTCATGCCGGCAGTAGAGGCAATGCTCGACGTCGTCGCGGCCGTCTCGGTGGCGGTCTCCGTCGTCGTCTCCATCTCTACCGTCGTGCTCTTGGCACCGCCCGTGGTCTCCGTCTCCGTCGTCGTCTCCACCTCGATGGTCGTCACGAGCTCACCGGCGGGGGACGTCTCCGTGCGCGTGGTCGTGCGCACCGTCTTGGTCACGATGCTGCCGTCGGCTTCCTCCGAGCGGAACACCTCCGTCTTCACCGTCTCGCCGGGCGCGGCGCCAGCCTCCTCGGTGGAGCTGACCGCCGTCATGCCGGCAGTAGAGGCAATGCTCGACGTCGTCGCGGCCGTCTCGGTGGCGGTCTCCGTCGTCGTCTCCATCTCCACCGTCGTGCTCTTGGCACCGCCCGTGGTCTCCGTCTCCGTCGTCGTCTCCACCTCGATGGTCGTCACGAGCTCACCGGCGGGGGACGTCTCCGTGCGCGTGGTCGTGCGCACCGTCTTGGTCACGATGCTGCCGTCGGCTTCCTCCGAGCGGAACACCTCCGTCTTCACCGTCTCGCCGGGCGCGGCGCCAGCCTCCTCGGTGGAGCTGACCGCCGTCATGCCGGCAGTAGAGGCAATGCTCGACGTCGTCGCGGCCGTCTCGGTGGCGGTCTCCGTCGTCGTCTCCGTCTCCACCGTCGTGCTCTTGGCACCGCCCGTGGTCTCCGTCTCCGTCGTCGTCTCCACCTCGATGGTCGTCACGAGCTCACCGGCGGGGGACGTCTCCGTGCGCGTGGTCGTGCGCACCGTCTTGGTCACGATGCTGCCGTCGGCTTCCTCCGAGCGGAACACCTCCGTCTTCACCGTCTCGCCGGGCGCGGCGCCAGCCTCCTCGGTGGAGCTGACCGCCGTCATGCCGGCAGTAGAGGCAATGCTCGACGTCGTCGCGGCCGTCTCGGTGGCGGTCTCCGTCGTCGTCTCCATCTCTACCGTCGTGCTCGTGGCACCGCCCGTGGTCTCCGTCTCCGTCGTCGTCTCCACCTCGATGGTCGTCACGAGCTCACCGGCGGGGGACGTCTCCGTGCGCGTGGTCGTGCGCACCGTCTTGGTCACGATGCTGCCGTCGGCTTCCTCCGAGCGGAACACCTCCGTCTTCACCGTCTCGCCGGGCGCAGCGCCAGCCTCCTCGGTGGAGCTGACCGCCGTCATGCCGGCAGTAGAGGCAATGCTCGACGTCGTCGCGGCCGTCTCGGTGGCGGTCTCCGTTGTCGTCTCCATCTCTACCGTCGTGCTCTTGGCACCGCCCGTGGTCTCTGTCTCCGTCGTCGTCTCCACCTCGATGGTCGTCACGAGCTCACCAGCGGGGGACGTCTCCGTGCGCATGGTCGTGCGCACCGTCTTGGTCACGATGCTGCCGTCGGCTTCCTCCGAGCGGAACACCTCCGTCTTCACCGTCTCGCCGGGCGCAGCGCCAGCCTCCTCGGTGGAGCTGACCGCCGTCATGCCGGCAGTAGAGGCAATGCTCGACGTCGTCGCGGCCGTCTCGGTGGCGGTCTCCGTCGTCGTCTCCGTCTCCACCGCCGTGCTCTTGGCACCGCCCGTGGTCTCCGTCTCCGTCGTCGTCTCCACCTCGATGGTCGTCACGAGCTCACCGGCGGGGGACGTCTCCGTGCGCGTGGTCGTGCGCACCGTCTTGGTCACGATGCTGCCGTCGGCTTCCTCCGAGCGGAACACCTCCGTCTTCACCGTCTCGCCGGGCGCGGCGCCAGCCTCCTCGGTGGAGCTGACCGCCGTCATGCCGGCAGTAGAGGCAATGCTCGACGTCGTCGCGGCCGTCTCGGTGGCGGTCTCCGTCGTCGTCTCCATCTCTACCGTCGTGCTCGTGGCACCGCCCGTGGTCTCCGTCTCCGTCGTCGTCTCCACCTCGATGGTCGTCACGAGCTCACCGGCGGGGGACGTCTCCGTGCGCGTGGTCGTGCGCACCGTCTTGGTCACGATGCTGCCGTCGGCTTCCTCCGAGCGGAACACCTCCGTCTTCACCGTCTCGCCGGGCGCAGCGCCAGCCTCCTCGGTGGAGCTGACCGCCGTCATGCCGGCAGTAGAGGCAATGCTCGACGTCGTCGCGGCCGTCTCGGTGGCGGTCTCCGTTGTCGTCTCCATCTCTACCGTCGTGCTCTTGGCACCGCCCGTGGTCTCTGTCTCCGTCGTCGTCTCCACCTCGATGGTCGTCACGAGCTCACCAGCGGGGGACGTCTCCGTGCGCATGGTCGTGCGCACCGTCTTGGTCACGATGCTGCCGTCGGCTTCCTCCGAGCGGAACACCTCCGTCTTCACCGTCTCGCCGGGCGCAGCGCCAGCCTCCTCGGTGGAGCTGACCGCCGTCATGCCGGCAGTAGAGGCAATGCTCGACGTCGTCGCGGCCGTCTCGGTGGCGGTCTCCGTCGTCGTCTCCGTCTCCACCGTCGTGCTCGTGGCACCGCCCGTGGTCTCCGTCTCCGTCGTCGTCTCCACCTCGATGGTCGTCACGAGCTCACCGGCGGGGGACGTCTCCGTGCGCGTGGTCGTGCGCACCGTCTTGGTCACGATGCTGCCGTCGGCTTCCTCCGAGCGGAACACCTCCGTCTTCACCGTCTCGCCGGGCGCGGCGCCAGCCTCCTCGGTGGAGCTGACCGCCGTCATGCCGGCAGTAGAGGCAATGCTCGACGTCGTCGCGGCCGTCTCGGTGGCGGTCTCCGTCGTCGTCTCCATCTCTACCGTCGTGCTCGTGGCACCGCCCGTGGTCTCCGTCTCCGTCGTCGTCTCCACCTCGATGGTCGTCACGAGCTCACCGGCGGGGGACGTCTCCGTGCGCGTGGTCGTGCGCACCGTCTTGGTCACGATGCTGCCGTCGGCTTCCTCCGAGCGGAACACCTCCGTCTTCACCGTCTCGCCGGGCGCGGCGCCAGCCTCCTCGGTGGAGCTGACCGCCGTCATGCCGGCAGTAGAGGCAATGCTCGACGTCGTCGCGGCCGTCTCGGTGGCGGTCTCCGTCGTCGTCTCCATCTCTACCGTCGTGCTCTTGGCACCGCCCGTGGTCTCCGTCTCCGTCGTCGTCTCCACCTCGATGGTCGTCACGAGCTCACCGGCGGGGGACGTCTCCGTGCGCGTGGTCGTGCGCACCGTCTTGGTCACGATGCTGCCGTCGGCTTCCTCCGAGCGGAACACCTCCGTCTTCACCATTTCGCCGGGTGGGCTCTGTGGTTTTTGGTGGCGTTTTGCCGTCCAGTTGGCAACCAACTTACGTGCTGCAGCTTTGGTGGTAAGCGGTGGGCTGTGGGTTCGCTGCTGGAACCAGGACATGAGCCACTCGCCCGCGTCAAAACCACCCTCATCATCGCTTTCATCGGAATTGCTATCGTCTGACCGGAATTCATACAAGAATGCTCCAAGTGATGGTTTGTCCGCTTCATGTGGCTTCGAGGACGCCACAGCTTGAACCTTATTGAAGTTGCCAACATTCATGAGATAGCTGTCGCTTTCAGCCTGGGTCTCGACAATAGGTGAGCCCGACATAATCACAACCTCATCTGCAAGCCTAACGATCGTGGTCGACTTCGTTGTCGAGTCGCTTTGGTCGAATAGCGCGGCCGTCGCCTTCTTGTCACTCAAACACATAGCCACATCTTGCTGGGATGGGCATTGAACACCTAGATCCTGGACATACTTGATGATCTCATTCCATGAACCGCTACGCACAACCTCGCCATCGTGCAGCACAATGACGTTCCCTGCGCGGGTGCAGTCCTCGGACGGGTCACGCAGCAGCGAAATTACGATGACCTTCTGCAGCCACTTTGACAAACGACGATTGAGCGAGATGAACTCGAATGACGACTCGCATTCCAGGTTGGACTGGTCCATGAGCACCGCGTTGGTCTTGCTGAAGCGCAGGCCGCGGCGACTGATCGGGAACTCGGGGCAGTACAGCGTGAAGGCGCGGGCGAGCTCCCACGCCACCTTGCGCTCCTTGGAGCGGCGCGCCGCGAGGGCCAGCGTTCGCTCCGCCACACTTTTTCCTTTTTCTTTTTCTTGGTCCACGTCGTGCTTGAGCACACGGAAACGACAAAACGCACGCGCAAAAATGAACAGCTCCACCGCGGTCACCGTCTCGAAGCGGCGGCCGTGGCTCGTCACATACGTCAAGAAGTCCGGCAGCCACTTCTTGAAGTCCTCCTTCTTCCTCTCTCCTCCAGCCTCCAGGCTGCTCATGTCGCCCCTCGCGCCCTCCCGGGGGGTCACGACAGTGCTAGTGAAGAGCACGCCCGAGCTGGCGCTCAGTGCGCGCAGCCTCTCGGCCGCCGTCTCCTGGACGCCCATGGCAGCGGCCGTGGCGCTCGCGCTCCAGGCGTGCCACGCGAGGCTCTGCGCCGTCCTCTTCTCCTCGCTCATGCTCTCGAAGTCCGCCACGGCACGGGCCGCTGCCGCCGCCGTGGGGCTCGCACCCTGCTGCTGCGTCACGACCATCTCGGTCTCCGTCGTGGTCTCAGTCGAGCCGTCAGGCTTGGTGACCACCGTCGTGACGGTGGAGCCGTCGGCGCTGGTCGTGACCGCCGTCGTGGTGCCATCCGTGGCCGTGGAGACCACGGTCTTGGAGCCGTCCTTGGCCGTCGTGACCTGCTCCTTCGAGGCCTCGGGCTTCTTGGCCTGGTGCTGGTGGGCCTGGGCCGGCGGGCTGCGGATCACCATGGGGTGCTGCAGACGCGCATCGTCCTTGGCAACCTCGTTGGACTCGGTGCCGCCCATACTTGCAGTTTGCTGGTCCTGCTTAACTCTCTCTCTCTCTCTTTCTGCGCTCGCTCGTAAGCTGCTCTCCGGGCACTCAAGCCGATCCACTTGATACCCACGGAGCAAAAGCGATTGTGAGGATCCCAAAGCCCAAAGCCACGGGCGTGCGGCCATCACCCCGGCTGAAAACGTGCTTTTTTCAACGTCCCGTCTGACGAAGATACGTTTTGGCTCGTCTTTTGATTGGCTAAGAGTCTTAGCCCAAGACCACATCAATCCTCTGCTTCAATTTGAGCGCTGAAAACTCGGGCTGGTAAGTTGCCAGTGGCAACGCACAACAGGCGCGAGCAGCTCTGGCAGAGTACTGTAGCTTGGGGTTTGCCGGGTGCGGCGAAGATACCGCTTTGTTTATTACGTACTACTCTATCTCGCCGTCTATAGTGCTGTCGGCCTCGATCACGGAACGTGGGGCCATGCGAGCAAAACCAGCGAAGCCCGACGGCTTGGACTCCGATGATCGGAGGCTTTAGTCTGACATAACGTGTCGGGTGCTGCTACGCCAGCGCGAAAAGACTGCGGGCGGTGAGATAAGAAATACAGTACTGTATGAGCTGGGAGTTGGAGCACCCGCTATCCGGTCAGTCGGTCCACAGGGGAAATCAGTCTTTCGCAAGTTGGAAAATCAGTCTGCAAGCTTCTGCAAACGGGTGGCGGTGAGCTTGTCGGTATGGCGCACTCGTTTCGGTGCCGATCTGGGGCCAGGTGTGGGTGGCGGTGGCGGACTCGCTGACCATATTATCCTGCTCAGCTTGCAGTACATGTGCACATTGTGCATGTATTCGGTGTTCTTGGCATGTTGCTGTAGCTGAGTTTGCTACGTTGCCTCGGGCCTCCACAATCGCCCGCCATGTGTCGAGGTGCCGCGATCGGGCGCGGGCACTTTCCCGCCGGCGTTACCGGTACATGTACATGTAGTGGGCGGGGCGGAGCACGGAGGAATTGTTATTGATAAGCCGGACTCGAGCGGTGGCAATTGCACGCTGCGCTGGGACTCCGACTGAGCAGAGGGTGAGGCTGCCAAGTGCCGACGCTGGCTGTCGGCCTGATACAGTAGCGTCGACAGAAAAAGCAATTTGGCGCCGAACGATGCGCGAACACCGCTCTACTCTATATATGGTACCACTGTTAAGCAGCTGTTTGCCAATGTACCGGTAAAGTAAAGGAAATTGTATGCTGAATCGGCATTGCCGATACAGTCCGAAAACAGAAAGTGGCAGGCTCCGTAATTACTTGTAGTCTGGTCCACCCAAAATTCGGAGCACTGAGATCCGAATTAAGTAGGTGATGATTTTGCTCCAGACTAATTATTAGACTAATTATTAGTCTGGAGCAAAATCATTACCACCAAGTTTGTGTCATCGAACGCCTTCGTGGCTTCACGCGGTGCACAGGAAGTTTGTGTCCAATCCGAGTGGACTCGACTGGGTCAACTCTTGCACTTGACACCACCCGAGCTCGCGACGTGCCAGCGGATTTTCGGTACGGAAAACAAGGAACCAGCGCCAACGGCTACTGAGTTTGTGGACTTGTGGACTGCTGCGGTTGCTAGTGGAACTGTGGCTGCGTTCTTGTGCACTGTGTGCTCGATCTCGGTGCTATCGGAGATTGGTGCACAGCAGTTGGCTGCCGATCTGAGCTACTTCCACAACGTGCTGAGCGCAGTGGGCGGTGAGGTCAACTTCGTCGTGGATGACCTGCGTCGCGCGCTCGAGATGGACCTGCAGGCGCATCTTCAACATGTGGAAGAGCTGCGAGCAGACCACGACAATCCTGAGCATCAAGCGCTGGCCAAGATGTGTAGCTGCCATGCGGAAACGGGCCCTAGACCAGCCCCGTCGACTGTCTTCGGCTAGTGCAGGTTCAACAGCTGCACCCTTGTTGTTTGTCTGAAGGGGGTGACTGTGGTCGCCTGCAGAAAATAGCCAAGCACTTGAGGTGTCTTCGTCCTTCTTGCTGCACTTTCCGTCTGCATTCGCTCTTTGGCATGCGATGGCCTCCATCTACTTCTACTACAACGAGCTGCTTCGCCAGAGTGCAGATCAAGCGGTCTCCCGCGGCATGAGCGCGCACTCCACCCCCGACCAGTATGAGAACCTGCAGCAGCAAGCAGAATCGTCTGAGAAGAAGCAACGAGGTTATCCCAGCGATCCCGAAGAGAAGCAAGGGAATCAGGAATCTTGAATTTCAGGATGAAGACGCTGCGCTGAAGGTGGTGCTCAACACCGAGGCAACGCTGGCAGCACTCCAGCCACGCATGAACCGATTGGTCTACCTGCATACATCGGGAAACGTCAACCTGGAGGTACTCGCACGATCTCTCGGACCCAAGCTGTGACAGCCATCTCGTTAATCAAAAATCTACAGCACACTTACCGCTTTCCTATCGGATCATGATCTGTCGTTGCTAGAGCCGCTGCTCAGTGACTTGGAGGAGAAGAAGCGACGTTGGCGCAGCAGCACTTGCCACATTTTGTCGAGCGACTTTTGTCGCGCCACGCGGCCCCTGCCGTCAGTTGCAGCGCTGACCTCCTCCGCATCCAAGGAATTACTTGCGCCGGGGTCAGCTACAACGTCTTCGACATCGCTGTTCGTGTTCACGTTGTTGCCTCGCATCTCGAGGCTGGCAAGACGCATGAAGCAGTCAGCGCTTGGACGCTCTTGCTGCGCGTCCTCATCTAACAGCAGTTGAGTGCCGTGCGTGGACATAAAGGACGGGCGTGCTTCCTCTTCTTCCGCTTCCAGCTCCAGTGTGTCACGCTTCAATATCGCGCCGCCGCCACCAAGACTGCTACGTGGGTCGTCACAGGTTCCCAGTGTACTCGTTCCACTCAGAGGGGCTTCATTCTGAGTATCAGGTCCACCCAAGACGTTGGAGGTGGAGCTGGTTGACAGCGACGGTCGGGACGCGACCGCAGCCACTTGTTCCGCATATCGTGCAGTGAAAACGTCGTGCTGCGCCAACATGTCGGCGCTCCATGTGACTGCCGGCGCCACGGCCCCATTAAGCCACGGGTGCGCGGCCACCTCGTCAATACTCATAGCAGCATCCGCCTCCTTCTCCAGCAGTCGACGCAGCAGATCTCTCGCCGCCCGACTCAGCAGTGTGCCGTCCTCGGGGAACGTCAACTTTTCCTGCAGCACGCGGCGCTCAATGTCCGCCACGTTGTCCTCCCGCCCGTCCCCACCACTGAACGGGAAGCAGCCGCACAGCATCACGTAGAGAGTGACGCCGAGCGCCCAGACGTCGATCTGCTGCGCCTCCCTCCAGTTAGTCACCAGTCGTCCTCCCTCGTCCTCCGCAACTGCCTCCGTCCACTTGAGCCCGTTCTTTCGTCGCAGCAGGAACGGCGGCACGAAGCGCACGTGGTGCACGTCGTCCCACAGAAACCCCTTCGTCTTGGGGCGGCAGCGCAGCGTCAGCGACCGCCACGGAGCTGCCCGCCCGAACGCCGCGAGCAGCACGCGCGCGTCCGGCTCGTCGTCGCTGAACAGCAGATGCTCGGGCCGCACCTCCCCGTGGACGACGCCCCGCTCGTGGAGGAACTGCAGCCCGTGCGCCGCCTGCTGCAGCACGCGGCTGGCGTCTCGCTCCGAGCGCAGCCTGCGCATCACCTCGCCGCCCCGTGCCAGCTCGAAGGCCAACTCCACGCGCGCGCCCACCGCCTTGGCCTCGTGCAGCTGCAGCAGGTTCTGGTGGCCGCGGGCCAGCTGCAGTACGCGAACTTCCTGGCGGAGGCGGCGCCGCGTAGCGCGCTGACGCAGCAGCCGCCGGTCCAGCACTTTGAGCGCCGCGAGCTCTTGCGTCACGCGGTGACGCGCCGTGTAGAGCCCCGGGCGCGGAGACTGCGACTGCGACGCGGACAGCGCACCCGCCGACAGAGGACGCAGATCCACCCAGTCGCTCTTCCTGCTGCTGCTCGCAGGCGCCACGTCCGACACGCAGGACCAGGACGCGCAAGGACCCAGCCACCACATCGCCTCGACTTGGTGAATTGACGACTGAGAGAAGGTAGCCGGTAGTGTATGCTGGATTGTAGGCTAGACTGTGATACAGCATAGTTGAAGTGCGCTTCAACTTGCACTTGCATTAAAAGGTCAAAGGTCAAAGGTCAAAGGTCAAAGCAGCAGCAACAACTTTACTATGCAAGGCAAGGTGCTGAGTCAGCACCGTCAGCACTGCTGACATGTATTACGTGCTCAGATACTACCACAAACGCCCTAATGTTAGTACATGTAAATACTCACTTGGAGTGCTGGAACAGCGTCGCAAGCAGGCGTCCGTTCTCCTCGTTCTGCGTCGCCACGAGTCTCATCAGCTCTTCAGAGTCTGCACTTGGCTTGAGAAGGATCTGCTTCAAGTCGTCCAACATTTGTGCCTCGCTCGAGTCGTGCGCTGCTTTCAATAGCGCGTCATTGATCTGCTTCCGCTCCTTACGTCGACCTTCCATAGCCAGTGCCTCAATGTTGCTCATGCGCTCGAACATGGCCTTTGAAACCTGAACCAACAGTGGTTCATCGTCTGACGCTTCATCCTCACTCTCGCCTGCCGAGTTGTCCATCGCAAGAGTGGAACAGCCCTCTGCATCTTCATCTTCTGACGCTTGAGCTAATGGTGCTTCCGCTAGATGCTCGAGGTTTCGAGCACAAGCGTTGTCAAGGCTGCGGAAAGCATCGCGGCTCAAGCTCATGAGCACTTCGGGTGCGGCGCACTGTCGAGAGGCTTCGTATCGACAGGATTTCGTCAGCTCGAACCATGAACTCCACGAGCCAAAAATTTTCGCGATGAAATCTCGAGCTGTCATCACCGCGCGAGTCGCAGTCTCCACGGCATCGCAGGACCGAGCACCACCACCGAGCCTCGCAAAGATCCTTTGCAGCTTTGACGCACTGACCTCAGAGCCGGAAACCCAACAGTATCAATAGCTTGAGTGAGCAGATTCAGCTCGCTTCGACTCCAGCCAGGTTCGCATACACGTAGCACGCGCTCAACTGCAGCATGGACGTCGGCATCAAGCTCGTCGTCTTTCGTGCGAAACTGCGTCACCAGCTTTTTCCATTTCAGCGTTGTCGCTCGCTGAGTTCGTCTCGAGCTACGAGCTAGCTCCACGAACCTTTTGTGGATAGCGGCCTGCATTGCAGTCGAGGGGTAGACTAAGGATTCTCGAGGATGCGCTGCAAATGCATTCTCGCACGCAGCAATGAGAATCAGGTGCTCACTACGCGTCCAACTCGCCATCTTGATGGCAAACTCGAAAATGTAGCAGCAGAAAAAATCAATGAACACCTCGTCCCCGCTTGCGCATTTATTGTCCAACAGCACGCACTTGAGGAATTACCAACTGAACGCAGCTCATGGTTCAGCCAGTCACAACTCTGTGCCAGCTAAACCGTTGAATAAATATTACATGTAGTAGTGGGAGATGCCAACTCTTATGCTTAGACCACAAGCACGTCCAGGAAATCTCCGAAGGCGTTGAAGAGCGAAGTAGCCTCCTCGCTGTCGCACGCTCGCGTCAGCAGCGAGAGGCCAGACTCGAGAAAGGGATTGAGCTCCTCGTCCGAGGACAATCTGCTTTCTTCGCGTTCGAACGTCTCGTCCGCGAGTACCACGGGACTATGCGTTGAAACCTCCTCACCGTCTTCAACAAGCTCAAAGCGTGGGCCGTCTTCTTCTTCTTCAGACTCGCCAGCATGCGAATCTTTTCTCTCCGTTATGACGTGTGAAACCCCGTCGACCACCTCATCTGACACGTCTGCAACAAGTGCTGCGGCATCCAGCAGCTCATCGAACGACGGTAGCACGCTGTACGCCTCCTTCATCACGTGTACAACTGTGCTAAGGCCCGTAGCTGCACCCACCGACGCACCAGCGTGGCGGTAGTTCTCTCCATCCATCGATTCATGCAGGATATCTCGACACAACAGGAACGTGTCGAGCGCTTCTTCACTGTTGACCGTCTCGTAGATCCATTTCAGCAGGTAGAACGCATTCTGCGGCCCCAGCAGCTTGACCAGCATCTTGACAGCTGCACGCGTTTCATTCACTGCATCTTCCTCGGAGAAGCACTGTTCCACTGCAGGCACCAACGCCTTCAACATCCGATAGGACGGGACGGCGATAGCATGCGAGAGCACACGCACGGAAGCATTGCCAGTGATATCCATGCCCTGCCACACAGCGTTCGACACGGACGGCGGAATCACGTAGCTCACCGTCCTCACCGACGCTCCCACAGCTCCAGAGATGGTCGACGCTGTAAACGACGCAGTGGTCACTGCTCCGTGCGTGATGCCTCTGGCTACGTGCATCCCGGTTCTCGCCACGACTCCCGTGGATGCCACCACCGCCGACGTGGCCAACGCATGGGACGTCAACACGGCTCCTGAGATCTTGCGGCCACTGTAGGTCACCACCCGCGTGGGGATCGCCACGGCGGTGGACACGCCGCTGTGCACCAGCCGCACCGGCAGGAACAGTAACTGCGACACGACGCCGCTCTCCTGCTCGGCTGCATCTGCTGCTGGCTCCTTGCTGTCAGCTGGGAACAGCTCCATCACCTGTTCGTTGCTGCTGCTGCTGAGGTCGCTGGTGGAGCTGGTGCTGGCGCGTTCTCCGAAGAGGTCCGCGTCCTCCTCCTCCTGCTCCTCCTGCTGCGGGTCCGTTCGACTCCAGGACTGCGCGATGCTGGCTCGCACGTGATTGGATATGTGTATGGGCGCCGAGACTGCCATACTCGTGGCCTTTACGGCCGCTTTGCCCGCCACAACGTACGGGAACAGCACGAGGTTCGCTGCGGTCGAGGCGACGCCCAGCGTCGTCTGCAGCGCCGAGCGCTGCGCCTCAGCGGGCGGATCAGGCGGCGACTCCAGGTCCTCCATGGCCACGGCCGTCTGCAGCTGTTCGTCGTCCGTGTCGGCCTCGCTCTCCGTGAAGGCCTCACTCACGAGGCAGTCGCAGTCGTCCGCCATGCTTGCTTGGGAAGAGATGGACTGCGGCATGAGATGCCGTTTTTTAGAAACGGTATACAGAAACGTTTCTAACGAGATGCGACAGTGACGAGCTGCCCGTGGCAAGGCGACGTGGCAGAGCGACGCGACTTGACGACGCGACGATCGACTAAAAGTGCAACAACAGCAACTTCACTTATCCGATAGAGGAAAAGATCCTGCGCATTGCCCGCAGCTCGCTTGCGCGGGTGCAATTGTTATACATGTGCTATATGCAGCATCGCTGCCCAAGTGACTTGGGTTGATCCGTGCGCTGGAGATGCTTTGGTCGCCGTGGGATGCAGTGCAGTGCAGGAGAATAAGACGGTACCAGGCACTGGTCAGCAGTAATAATGCTCCGACCTCGGTCTCGACGGTGTCGAGAGTGTCTCCAGTCGACAAACCAGACTTTGCTGGGCGCGAAGGAAAGCGGCCCAAGTGTTTTTGAAGCGGCAAGCAGATGACTGAAGTTGCCTCCCGTTCGAAATCAGCAGACGCTGGAAAGCCGATGGCACTTGATAGCGACGGCAGCCGTTGGCCGTCTCGCTGGTCGCACGCTTCGGTGGACGAAAGAGGAAAGGTAGTGCTCAGCGTGCTGCTTGTGGCGACTTGCCAGTGGCACTCCAGGCTTAGAGAGCCTCGGAAGCGCAATATTTCCTTTTGACGGTGTTGCTTGAAGGGGTGCTGGGGCCAGCGCGTTCCGGTTTGAACCACAAGCTGTCCAACAAGTTGTAGGCTACAACCGCGGTCAGCGAACGCACGCGAGATTTGCCATGCCACCTTCCTTCGCTGGTGGCCATGAACTTACACTGCCCCCGCCACTGTGGTCGCCCTCGCGCCGGGTATCCCTGGGGATATCACGCCCGAAGTGTTCCGTGTTGGGAGCTCACTGCTCGAACTTCGAGTCCAAGGTACGGTACCGCATCCCCTAACCATCGCTCCATACGAAACCGCAGTGCTTTGTCGGGCTTGGCGCTCATGGCGGAACCGGTGGCCAAACTTGGCTGTTACAGTCACCGACAACAGTCTTTAGGGCCCATATCGCCCATACCTATCCTGAATGCCGTCATCGTGGCACGCTGGCGCATGAAGAATTGCGACGCCAGCACAAGCAAACAGCGAGCTTGCCAGTGGCAACAATCGCCACCGGCCGAACCTCCGATTGTTGGTTTGACATGAGCAAGGGGTGTGATGATTGGATGAAACGCGCCCGCCCCGCCCATCCCCATTCAAAATACGGTCCAAGCGCAGTTCGGGTTTAGGAGTCCCCGCTCTCTGGCCGATTGCATACAAAAGCACAGCATCAATTCCATCTCTTGCTGGCAACCAGTTGAAGAGCATTCCAGGCAAGTTTCCAAGAGCGGTCGGCGGCTGCTTGCTCGCGGTACCTCACCAGCAAAAATTTGCCTGGAAGACGTCCAGCAGTGGTGCTGCACCACCAAATCGGCTGATGATAGCCGAGACGAAGCGATTTTCGCTCCGTGCTCTCCAACTTGACTACATATATTCTTACGCCGCAGCAATATTATCGCTCCTCATTCCGTCTATTTGTAGCGCAACAAAAATATCCTCCCAAATGCTCTCCAATCGCACTTTGGGTTTAATAGCAGCTGAGCCTTACAGCCCGGGTCCCTTTTATACGATACCACGGTACGTCCGTCTCTCTTCCTTTCTCCCTCGCAGTCCCATACCGCACTGCAGTCTGCAGCACTGCGTCCACAGCCTCAGTCAGCTCCTCAGCGTCTCCAGGCCTTCCTCGCCTCTTCGGACTCGGCCTCGGGCGGGCGGCAGCTCTCATGCAGGACTCGCAGTCCTCCACGCACTCCAAGTCGGCGCTGGGCTCGCCGCTCACGTCCAGCCTGGACGAGCAGGGCAGCACGCCCAGCGCGTCGTCCTCGTACTTCATCGAGGGTCCGTGGGAGCAGCGCAACCGGCGGTTCCGCAACGTGCTGCTACACGTGTGCAGCTTCATCCTGATCCTGGAGTTCGCCGAGCGCGTGAGCTACTACGGCATCAACCAGGGGCTCAAGAACTTCATGGGCAAGCTCGGCTGGTCGCAGGTGGGCTCCAACTCGCTCAAGAGCACGTGGACGTCCATCTGCTACCTGTCGCCGCTGCTGGGCGGCTACGTGGCGGACGAGAAGTGGGGGCGCTTCCGCACGCTGTGGGTCTTCGGCGTCTGGTACACGCTGGGCGCGTTCCTGCTCACGGCGTCGGCGCACCCCAAGTTCATGGAGCCCGAGCACGGCAACCACATCGCCGCCAACGTGCTGTGCCACCTCGGGCTGTTCGCCGGCGTGGCCGTGGGCACGGGCGCCATCAAGGCCAACGTGATCACGTTCGGCGCCGACCAGTTCGACCCGAACGACCCCAACGAGGTCACGCAGAAGGAGCATTTCTTCAGCTACTTCTACATCGTCATCAACCTCGGCGCCATCTTCTCGTACGGGTACCTCTCGGTGCTGTGCGTGGAGGGCACGGGCGCCATCTCGAAGGACTACGGCTACTTCGCCTGCTTCCTGATCTGCGGAGCGGTGATGGTCTTCGCCTACGTGCTGTTCCTCTTCGGGTCCCCGAGATACGTGCACTTCGCGCCGCAGGACAGCGCGCTCACCAAGCTCTGCACCATCGTGCTGGGCAACTGCGCCTTCAGCTACGAGGCCAGGATGCTGTACTACGGCCTGCTCGCGTTCGGAGCGGCGTTCCCGCTGAACCTGTTGGCGTCCTTCCTGTCGGACTGGCTGTCCATGGGCCAGTACTTGTCGTACCTCGTGGTGCTGTGCTGCGCCTTCGGCATGTACGCGTGGGTGCGCTACGGCATGAACACCGCCTACATGGACAAGTCCAAGGCGTCGAACGGCGGCAAGTATAACGACGAGACGGTGGACGAGATCAAGATGGTGATCCGAGTGCTGCCCTTCGCGTCGTTCATGATCATGTGGGAGTGCGCGTACGACCAGCTGGACGCCAACTTCCAGTCCATCGCCCAGCAGTGCGACCTCCGTGTTGGCGCCGACAACATCAGCGACTTCGACGCGGTGCAGATCCCAGGCGCGAGTCTCGGAATCTTCGACCCGCTGACGATCATCCTGCTGATTCCGGTGCTCGACGGCTTCGTGTACCCGCTGTGGGGGAGGATCTTCGGGCGGCCACCAAGTGCCTTCGGGAAGGTGCTCACGGGGCTCGTCGTGGCGATGCTGACGATGGTCTGGTCCGGATTCTTCGAGATCATCAGGCGAAACAGCGGCGAGATCGTGTACCTGGCCGAGAACGGCACGCTTCAGACTATTCCGAACAATGGGTCGAACGAGCCGATGAACCACACGTACTGGGCGTACGCAATCCCCATGTACGTGTTCATTGCAGTGGCCGAATGCCTGATCAATGTGACAGCCTACGAGCTGTTCTACACAGAGGTGCCTGTGTATCTTAAGAGCACCTGTCAGGCCATCAATCTGTTCATGGTTGCCATGGGGAGTAATCTGACGTCGACGTTCACGCTGCTGTTCGAGCACTACATCACGAACGACCTGAACGACGGCCACTTCGAGTACATGTACTGGACGCTCGGCGCGCTGAGTCTGGTCAACATTGTCGCCTACGTGACGGTCATGAAGTGGATGGAGTTTGGCATGGTGCGTTTCGACGCGGACGACGAGTTGCTCGATGGAGCCGTGTTCGACAGCCACGGGGTGGACATCACAAGCATCCAGCGGCACTCGTCGTTCGAGAGCATTTCCTTGTCCCGAGGGTAGCGGCCCAATTTGCCGTGTACCCGGGCGCTAGCCAAGCGCAGTGGTGGTCTGTTGATACGATTATTATGGGTAGGGTGAATACAAAAACTTTTTTACAAGCCGGTGTTCGTTCGACTGGTGACATCATGTTTGGATTCTAAACATGATGTTGGTGACAACTCAGGTACGTGATTCGCATTGATATTTGTACGGAGTTTCGTTCAAATTTAGGTGGAAGTGTCGCTTCAAGACAGGCGTGGTGCTTCATGGCCAGCAAGAAGACCCGCGTGCGGAAAGCTCATGATGGAATACGCTTGAGCTCACTTTCACCTGAGAAAAGAGGACCGGGCAGCCATGGAGCAGCATGGGGCCAAAGCAACACGGTAGCGGAGCTCGCAACTGTCTTTGCATACAAGGAGATTCCGAACGAGGTGCTTGTCGGCGCCGACCTAGATTTGTCGGTAAGCCTTCCGCAAGCGATCGCTGCACTATGAAGGCGAGAACTCATTTCTTCAACATATTTCCAATCTCTTTTACGACAGGTTTGGTCCGTGGTGGCCTCCGATTCGTGCCTGATGCGTCTAGCGCACAATATTCCGGGTTCAAGAATCTTAAGCACGATGTTCACTCCGTCGCAGCTTAACCTGCAATCGAATCAGCTCGCCGACTTGCTCCCTTCAGCTGTGTCAGCTACAGCCAATGCTGCTTTCAGCGATGCAGCTACGGTAGTCCTACCAAAGCAACAGTCGATTGTTCGACTAAATCTTGCTGGTTCAGACCAGGTACGCACGCTTGGGCTTTTCAAATGGCTTGTGCTTCAAATCGGCTTACGAGTGACGTATCGTTTTGGACGGAAACGATAGATTACAGACAAAACTGCGCACTTGATTGCCACGGCATGCCCCGAACTAAAGTTTCTCAATCTTGAAAGAGCCGTGAAAGTGAGCTAGGCGAAGTAAGCCTGAGTTTTCGACTTTCATTAAACTGACCTACCTTGCGTACCCTTATTTCCAGCTTACAGATTCCGGCATCCTCCACATTGTGAGTTCCTGTCGTAACCTGGAATTTCTCAATCTTAGCTACGTGACAGCGCTGCAGAGCCCTTCTCTCAGCTGCATCGGAGAACTTCGACTCCCCTTACGGTGTGAGCATTAGAAGCATAGCTTTATCCATGGCTTCACCTGTTCTAACATCATTTTCCTGGTGTTGTTTTATGCTACCGGTAGCCCTAGCGATTGCTGGTTGTATTCGAGTCCCAGATTTTTCGCTTCTTCGGCTCTTTCAAGCATGTTCCACGCTGGAATCCCTCGATCTTTCATTCTGCGCAAGCGTGACGGACAATGTTTTATTGTCTCTAGGCAAGAATTGCAAGAAACTTCGACAGTTAAAGCTTCGAGGATGCCGTCAGATTTCCGACACTGGGGTGGTAGCTCTTGCGAACTCGGGAGGTGTCAACAGCCTTGTATTGCTGGACCTGGCGCGCTTTGATCTGCAGTACAAGTTCAACGACATTTCGTTGTTGGCGCTAGCTGAAAACTGTCTCGTGCTTCAAACGTTGATTATCTCCGGCTGCGATATGCTCAGCGACGTCGGGATGGATTGGTTAGCTTCCGGGTGCAATGCACTAACCCACCTGGATGTTTCTGGTTGTGTGGCTCTGACCGATCTGTCCTTGCGTGCGATCAGTGAGAGTACGTTGCAGCTTCGACACCTCAATATCCGGCGTTTGTCTCGAGTGTCGGATCAGGGTATCCGCCGGTTGTCAATGGGATGCCCAGAACTAGCGTATCTGGACGCTGAGGGGCTTCCACTACTCTCAGATTTGCACAGCTCTCCTGGCAGCCACGGTGGTGGTGCCAACGAGGTGTACCGTCAAGGTATCGCTGCGCTGGCAGCAGGTTGTCCGAAGCTGAGGCACTTAGACTTGTCCAATTGTGCTGCGATTTCGGATGGAACGCTGCATTGTGTAGCGACATCCTGCTCTGAGCTATCCACACTCGCGTTGTCAGGCTGTTATCGTATCACAACTCTCGGGGTTTGTGACGTTCTAACCCACTGCACCAAGTTGGTTTCGCTCAATGTCGCGGAGTGCGACCAGGTAACAGATCGCGCCTTCACGGATACTCGTCACCACAGTCGAAGTCTCTCGCCACAACGCTCTCCGCTGACAGCAGACGCAGCGAACCAGCTCCACGTGCTTCGTTTACGCGGCACACGAATTTCCGATGTGACCCTGAAGTGGCTTAGCCGCTATTCGCCCCAACTTCGTGAACTCGACGTATCGGACTGTGCTGAGGTGACGGACATGGGGTTGTTGGCACTCTCCGGAGCTGTGATGGCCACAACGCTAAGGAGTTTGTGGCTGCGAAACGTAGCTGACATCACGGAGACGGGTGTGTCATGGCTGGCTGAAAAGTGCACGAAGCTCATGTTGTTGGACCTAACGGGGTGTCCGAAGATCCGCTCTTTTTCCGTCAAGGCACTCGCCTCGTCTTGGAAGTTCGCTCTCTACTCGTGCACTGACCAATTAAAAGGCATGGCACCTCGACACCGCGCAGAAGACTGGTTGTTTATCGAAGAGTACGGCAATTGCTGGCGAGCTGCGATTCATATTCAATGCATGTATCGAGCTCGAGTCGCTCGGCGGATCGCGCGTCAGAAACGGGAGGAACGGTTGATCCTGTGGGTGGCAACTCGACTCCAGAGTGTGTACCGTGGACGCCAGGCTCGAAAATATGCCATCATAGTGCGCTTTCAGTTCAACAAGGAGACAGAGGCTGCTACCAAAATTCAACGATCGTATCGTCGGCTCTTAGCGGGAAGAGAGGCACAGAGGCTTCGCGAATTGCGCCATGAAGCAGAAGTACTGCGTGCAGCTCGGACAATTCAAGCTTCTTGGCGGAAAAAGAGATTGAGAGAAAAGTTGCAGAGCAGACACCTCCGTCGTGTAGCATACGAGGAAAAGGTACGTCGCAGTGCTATTCAGATTCAGCGGCACTGGCGGGGCAAGAAAGACCGCGAACGATTTAATTTACGTCGCGCAGCAAAGATGGCTAAGGATCGTGAGGAATTCGAGGCAGCTAGACAGTTGCAAAGTATCTACCGTGTTCGTGCGGCACGCCGAGCTGCGAACCTCAAGCGTGAAGAGTTCAAGAACGAGGAGAAACGACGAGAGCGAGCTGCTGTAACGTTGCAAGATCATTTAAGACGACACCGAGCGAGAAAAGAACTTCGTGCAATGCGGGCGTATGTAGCAGAGATGAACGGTGCGGCGAGTCGCATTCAAAAAGGATGGCGAGCGAAGAAGAGGTACCAGGCCAACCAGATCATCGTGATGGTTCGACAGAACAAGCGCGAAAACGATGCAGCGGTGAGGCTCCAGGCAGCTTGGAAACGACGAAAAGCGAGGATCGAGGTGAATTTAATGCGCTTGGCGAGGGACTTACAGTTGCAGAAACTTGTGGACGCGGCGTTGATGG
This sequence comes from Phytophthora fragariae, assembly GCA_009729435.1. Classification (NCBI taxonomy): domain Eukaryota; phylum Oomycota; class Peronosporomycetes; order Peronosporales; family Peronosporaceae; genus Phytophthora; species Phytophthora fragariae. The sequence goes on from QQOI01000003.1 coordinate 1,728,701, forward strand.
TACAGACGAATTGGAGAGGGAGACATGGTCGTCTGGAGGCACAGGCGCTCCAGCAAAGTGCAATGGAGAAACTCGCGCAGCTCTTGACAATTCAAAACCACGCTGTCACATTCGTACAAGCTCACTATCGTGGCTGGAAGGGACGAGAAAAGTATCGAGAGGCACAGCTGAACAAGAAGAAGCGGTGGAAAGAGATCATCCGCCCCGAAAACGGCGAGAAGTTCTACTACGTGAGTTTCCTGAGAACCGTCTTCGGCTACTTTCTACTGTTGTTGAGGCTGATCATCGCACTCCCATGTTATATTTCCTGTAGAACCGAGTGACAGGCGAGGTGCGATTTCGCCGCCCTCAGGATGTCTTGGATCTACTGCCCAAGCCACTTTGCGAAAACTGCGGTACGGCCAATCGCAAAGTATCCATTCTGGATTGATACTGATACTGTTCATCCACTACTTACTATTTTTTGTCAATCAGAGCTTCCAACGACGAGTGAGGCGACGATGGAGTGCAAGGACTGCGGTGAAATGTTCTGCGGCACGGTAAGAAATTGGTTGTAATTTATCTCGCGTCGGCAGCTTCAACGAAATTCCAAGTGTTGCTTATCTGAAGTGGTACTGTACGACGTTTTTGGTGTGTGGTGTGTATGTAGTGTTGGACCAACGTTCACTCGGGTGGTCGACGCAAGCTGCACGAGTTCCGAGCTCTGTACGACTACTACAATCGGCGCGTGGACTACGGCGACTGGGAGTTCCCTTCGCGGTGGCCGTCGGAGATCGAGCAGGACGAGATGGACGGATGGGGGTTCCGAACGCACCCGTGGCGCAGACCGGACGAAATACAGGGCTCCTGGGAGCGATACGTAGACCCGGACACCGGACGCGAGTGGTTCTACAACAGCGAGACGGAGGAGAACAGCTACACCGCCCCAGAGGGTTTCGCAGTGTCAAGCGGTGCAGCATCAGCCGAGTGGATCAAGTACTACGACGAGACGCAGGGCGCGCACTACTACTACAACGTCAGGACACAGGAGAGCACCTATACCCGTCCAGCGACGTACGCGACACCGCGGATCTCACCAGCGTCGTCTGCGGCGTCGCTGGTCAACCAAGACGGCTGGGAGAAGCACGTCGACCCACAGAGCGGCCACCCGTACTACTACAACCGCGTGACCATGGAGAGCGTGTTCGCCCGTCCCATGGGCTTCGTTACGACTCGCGAGGGTGACGCGCCTGCGCTCGGGTGGGCAAAGTACTTTGACGCATTGAGTGGCAGGTACTACTACTACAACGCGCAGATCAACGAGAGCCGCGCCGAGCGACCGGAGGCCTTCTTGACGCCGCGGATCTCATCGGCGGACGCTGCAGCGGCAGCGACCGGAGATCTGGCCGAGTTCTACGACCCCGACACGGGCAAGACGTACTACTTCAACGCAGAGACTACCGAGTGCCGCCAAGCTGGACGCGACGTGGAGTAATCGGTCGGCGAGAAGCGCAATTACAAGCACGTTGATGTTGAAGTCGAAGCCCTCATCGTCAACAACAGCCGCGATAGCACCGCTCGGATACTTTGCGCAGCAAGCGACACACTGCGGCGTCCTCTATGCAGCGCGTGTCTCGTCGAAGCGGTCAAAATGGTCCAACCGCGCCGCCGACACGCGCGAGTCACGCAGGGGAGATCTCCATTTCGCTGCGCGGACGGGAAAACTTCAGTTTTCCGATCGAAATGACTGGCGCACGCGTAGGCAGGCAGGGACGCGCGACCACGGTCCGTCACCTCGGCGCTTCCTGGCGCCCTAGCAAATCCTGCCGCTCGCACTGTGAAGCGGCAGGGTGCGAGTCGCGTCGGCCAGATGTACTGGAGCTCCCTTGCCGACCGGCATTCCGTTGGCATGTTTGCGGCTGAGAAGCTCTGCCATAATATGTATGGTTAGTGACTGACTGCACATGAGCTTCCAATCCCCGCGGAGTCGTTGTCACACGAGGGTATCCGCTGCTCATACTGTAGCGCTTGGATACTTGCCCTGGAATCAATCAATAACACTTTGTTCGGTCGGGTCGGGAGAGACGCCGTGGCCTTATAGCATGTAGCCACGGAGCTACGTACTTTTAAATTAAGTATCCGTTAAAAAAACTAAACATGGGCCTGGGATCTCATTTTCATGGTATAAGCTGCACCAGCTAGTGCCGGCGACAAACCACATGGATAGCAGCTCCGCGGCTGTGGATACTGTGATGCCAGACTTCGCGCAAAACCGTAAATCCGGCGGCCGAATTTGCAGTCGAATATCACATTATCCAGCCAAAGGCTGCTGGCAGTGGGTTATCAAGTTGAAAGTCTCAACACGATGACATCACGGAGCAGAGCCCACGCCATCGCGGGCAGCTAATGGTACAGTACGTGTAGTGATCAGTCGGCGGATTACGGGGCCCAACCATTAGCACCAGAGATCCCGATGCAGTTTGCTTTGTCCAGCAACATGTTGCAGGCTGCTTCGTTCGCGTTTGCAGTTTGAAGTTGCCGGCGCGTGTTTCTCGCCATCCGTAGCTCGCGCCGTCTCGCCGTCTCGCCGTTAGTTCTTTGCAGTCCCGTTCACTTGACTTGTCGAGTCCCCGGCGTCGACGCATCCAAGCAGAGCGAGTTTTCCGGCACAATTCCAGCGAGGCGCTTGAGGACGAGGGACCTTAAGTTGAGTTCATCCCATTTCAAACTGTCGAACCGTCCCAACGTGATACATGTACCAGCCGCTACCAAAGTACTGTACCCCTCAATTCCAACATTTGTGCCACGAGAACGTCCACTCTCGCCTCTCTGAGTTGGATCACGGCCCCGCACGATGCGCGTCAACCATGAACACGGCTCTGTATCCCTGTTGCGGCTTGCAACGACAAAAAGAAGAGGCAAACCCGGCGCCTCATGAAGGTCATTCATTCTGCAATTCCCCACCAACCCCACACACCCCATGACGTTCTTGGCGCGGCACAGCGCAACGCAGCAGGACTCGATGGAGAAGGAGCTCAGCGGTTTGACGCTGGGCGAGTCGCCGCAGCACGGCGCGAGTCCACGCCGCAGCTTCTTCCGGCGCCGCAAAGGCTCGGCCGACAGCTGCAGCTTGAGGCTCTCGCTCACGCCCGACGGCCCCCGGCGGACCAAACACCTATCAGCTCACTGCGGCAACAGAACCAGCGCCAGCAACTCAAGCAGCAGCAGCGCGCGCCGGCCGCTGGCGCTGCCCCACACCATCACGGAGAGACACGGCGGCCAGGAGCTCTGGGTCAAGGCGCCCGTGGTCTCCGGCTCGCTCGAGAAGCGCGGCTTCCGCTGGCGCAAGAAGTGGCAGCTGCGCTTCGTGGAGCTGGACGGCCGGCAGCTCGCGTACTACGAGGAATCGGGCGCGTTCAGCGCCACCACCGCCACCGCCACGGCCAGCGGCGTCAAGAGGCACTGCAAGCCCAAGCGCGAGGTCATGCTCACGGCCGACGCCGAGCTGCAGGACGTGGACGACACGACGCTGAGCATCACGCCGGCGCTGGACGAGAAGCCGTGGCTACTGCGCGCGCGTGACGCCGCCACCAAGCAGCGCTGGCTCGTGGCGCTCTCGGACTGCATCGACATCTTGGTCTGGCTGCGGCACTACAAGCTCGGGGCTGTGCTGGGCGTCGGCGGCAACGGCGTCGTGCAGAGACTCGAGGACGAGCGAGACGGCACCGTGTACGCCGTCAAGGTGCTGGACGTGGCCAAGTTCCGGCACCGCGAGCAGGTGGTGGCCGAGGTCGAGATCCTGCGCAACATCACCAACAACATCAAGCACCCGAACCTCATCCGGATCCACAAGGTCTACGAGGAGCACCAGAAGGTCTACATCATCCAGGAGATGTGCACGGGCGGCGAGCTCTACGACCGAGTGGTGCAGCGCGGCAAGTACTCGGAGAGGGACGCGGCCAGCACCATGCGCCAGCTCGTGTCGGCGCTGCAGGCGCTGCACGCCCACAACATCCTCCACCTGGACATCAAGCCCGAGAACATCTTGTTCTCGTCCGAAGCCCCGGACTCCAAGATCCTGCTCACGGACTTTGGACTGGCAAGGATGATCAACGGCAAGCAGAACCCACTGGAGCAGGGCAAGTCCATGGCTGGAACTATCGGGTACATGGCACCGGAGGTCATCTCCTCGCACGTGTACAGTGAGGCTGCGGACGTGTTCAGCGCAGGAGTCATCCTGTTTATTTTGCTGGTGGGGTACCCGCCATTCTACGGCGATTCCGAGGTGGAGATTTTGCTGAAAATTGCTCGAGGAGACTTCACGTTCGACCCACAAGACTGGGCTCATGTTTCAGGCTCGGCCAAGGAGCTGGTGGCGCGCATGCTTGAAGTGCGCGCGCAGGACCGCATCACAGTGGACGAGGTGCTGGCACACCCGTGGATCACGCGAGAAGGCCCCAACAGAGACAGTGACAGCTCCGACCGTGACCTGAGCGCCAGCATGATGGCGAAGCTACAACACTTCAACATCGACCGGAAGTCTCAGAACATCGGATCGTTCTTGGCGTCCATGATGTTTGACGACAATGAGGCTGACTTCCAAGCTCTTGTGGATGAAGAAACAATCGAAATGATGATCCGTCAGATGTGCGTCGATGGTCACAGCCGTATCCCGCTGCGCGGTGCGCACGTGATCGCCAAGGGCCTCGGTCTATCGCCTTATATCGACGAGAAATCCTTTGTGCGGTTCTTGGACCAAAACCACGACGGCTTCATCGATGCTACTGACTTCTGTGCTGGTGTGCGAGCATTGCGCAACCACCACCAGTCCTTCGCTGCAATGGTTTTCTCGGCATTGTTGAGGATGAGCTCGCTTGAAGAGAAGGGAGACTCGGATGAGGAAATCCCTGAATCAGCAGTGCTTACCCGCGAGCACTTCATCGTGGCATTTAAGAAGCTGGAATGCCCAGAGCCGCTCGTGGACGTATTTTTCAAGTACGTGGACGAAGAGGAAGAGAAGCAAAACGCTGCTACTGAAACTGGTGATGAATCATCCGCCTCGTCAATTGCGTCGTGGTCGGTGAACGAAGCCGAGTTCACGGCGCTATTTACACACTTTTCTTTCCTCGGCATGCTGTTCTTGCGCACGGCAAAGGACAACGTGGTCTCGTTGGTCAAGTCGCACAGCGTTGATGGCATGCCACGTATCTCCGAGGACTCCTTCTCCTCGCCGTAGGCTACGCACACAAACAAACTCGATAGACTGTAACGCAATACTCAAAACCGTGGCGTACGGAGCGCCACCTTTATTTACTTACACCCTGGTGCTTGCGTGTATTCATTCTCATGTAATGATGCTCAGCTTGGATGGCGTCGTCGAAGGCGTCGACGATGACGAGTCCAGTGGAGTCGTCCGCTTGATGTCAGCCTCGGGCTCAGCATCAAGGACACGAGCCATCCAGGCTTGGATACGCGGTAATGCGTAGTTGTAGCCAACTTCGATGATCTCCTCCATCTTGTTGAACTCAAGGGTGCCGTAGTCCTTGACAGGTGGGCGCAGGTAAAGATCAATGCATTCCTCCCTGATGCGATCCTTGTGCTGCTCCGACGACACGTACGCTAGTGCCGCAGACACATCGCCCATTGACGGCACCGCAACAGTCTTGGCGAACGGGTTGAGCTTGTTCCAGAGCAGCCACCACCCCGACAACGCGCTGCCGTAGTCGTAGAAGTCGGTGCGTGACTCACTGCCCACATCCACGGCGAAGATGTACTTGATCCCGCCCTCCTCCTTCATGATGTCCGCAGGAAGGTTGTTCATGTACCCGCCATCCAACAGAAGCGAACCATTTTCGGAAATCGGGGGAAAGTATCCCTGCAAACTCATGGAAGCTCGCACATACTTCCACGCCGGCCCACTGCGATGCACGCTCATACGGGACTTCGCGATATCCGTGGACACACAGAAGTAGTTCAGCATCAAGTCCTCGATGGACAAATCATAGAAGTGCGCACGGATGCTCTGGTTGAAGCGCGTTCCATTGAAGAAAGACGAAATAGGCAGAGTCAAGTCGCGCAGCTTCTCAAAAATGCTGCTCAGACCTGCAGATAGTTGTTTCACCTTGGACTCCACCAAACCAAGGTGATTGGGGTGAAGCGCGTAGATGCCGCCGATAAACGCTCCAATACTGGTGCCACCAACGACATCCACGTGGATACCGCACTCCTGCAGCGCTCGTAGCACACCGATGTGGGCAAGGCCTCTCGCACCACCACCGCCAAGAACCAAGCCCACAGAATTGCCTGTGATACGTCGACTCAAGCGCATGAAATCTGATCGATGTTCCTCAAACGGAACCTGGACGTTGTGGAAGCCGCTAATCCACTCGTACTTCTCCATGGGGAGAATGAATCGAGGTAGCAAGGGACTATCCATTTGCAGACGCAGTTTCTTCTTCAACGCGTACGAACGCGAGGACCCATTAGCCTCTTGCTTAGCAGCGGCTTTCAGAGCAGTTAGCGTCCAATCCTTCTCGCGAACACGCACGACGTTGATCACGGCATCTCTCTTGTCCCACGCATCCTCCAGAATAGATATCATGTCACTGACAAATGCCTGCTGCGGGTGAGTGTCGGAGCACAGCAGGAGCACGTGATCAGCTTGGCGGATGCAAAGCTTAGTCCATGCCGTCAAGTGCGGGTCAGCCTCGTAAATTACAAGCTCATTGGAGCTCTCGATGTCACCCATCCAGGCAGTGAGGTTTGCCCGTGCAACACGCGAATTACTGATCCACTGGTCACCCAGGAATGCCTTAGCTTTCTGCGATGATACGGTTTCCACAGTGGCCAGCGTCTTCAACGACATCTCCAAGTGAGAGCAGAACGTCTGGATCTTGGTCATCTTCGTCAATGAAATCACAGAAACTGTTCCAATAGGTAGGTTGCTTCCAGTCTTCTGTCCATCCGTAGTGGTAGGACCAGAGCCAAGAGACAGTAAGTAGTTGCTACGAGCCTTGACGCCACTAGCATCGGCCTTCAAGGAGTCCACGCGCGGGGTCGGCATTCGGCGTGCCAAATTCTTGGTGAAATGAACAAGCACTGTGGGGTACTTGCTAACCACGTAGTCAAACACATTGCGAGACATTTGTGAGATCTGGGAATCACGAATGGCAAATACAGAGGAGTTGCTGGCTCCCGCACCAAGCATGTCCATCGCACCCAAAGTCGCCCCTCGCACCAATTCATTTGTCGTCTCCACCTCTTTGCCGCGGTAGCAGTGCACTTGCACCGCGCGAAGGCGGCCACTGATGACTGTGAACACGGAATCGCACAGATCGCCACGATCGAACAGACTTTCTCCACTGTGTAGGTGCAGCCAGTCGAATGATGTGTCAGCTACACACACCAAGTCCGAGTACTGCTCAATCAGGTGGCGCACGCATTTCACGCGCACCGGGTTGATCTGCAGCAGACTACAGAATAAAGTATCCGGGATCCAAAGCAGTGTGGTGTCTTCGACACACACGTTGCGAGTCGCGAAGTAGTGTGATCCAACGAAACACGTAGAAATACCGACTTCACATCCCTTCGTGGCCTTGTACAACTCAGCATACGTCTGCGTAGCCGTAGCCACTTGGACACTGACCGACCCGTCCAGGACGATGTGGACTCCCAGTGCGCTAGTCGAGTCACCCGGCTCACGGATTGTCTGCTTCTTCGTACGCTTGATAACCTTGACACAGCTGACAAGCGTCGACCTCAAGTCCGAATCGTGCAAGCCGATGGCATCCGCCACACTTTCAACCAGATCCTTGACAGGAGTGTCCTCCACTGGCCGACCTTCTTCACCGCCAAGCAAGAGCGGGTGTACTAATGGAGTGGCGCTAATAATCTTGGACGACAGTCCAAAGTGGTCGATCAGCGATTTGGCCGTGATCTTCTCCACTTGGCTCAGCGCAGCTTGGGAGAGTCGGTAGAAGGCTTCGGGATACTTCTCCAGCACCTCCTTGATTGACTGTGTCGGGATCTTGAACAGCCGTGTGCCGTCCTCTTCCGCTCTGGCAGACAAGCTCCCGCACACCTTCTTCACCTGCGCGCTGCACTCCCCATGCTGCAGCTCGTCCACCAGCACAGTCAGCAACGGCAGCGACGACGTGAGCGTATCACCTCGCCCCAAGAGCTTCGAGAAGCGCTGGCCCCCTCCGTCGCCATGAATGGACAGCGACACCGACCCATTCACGATGAGTAGGATCGACCCGTCCAGCTCCCCCTTGTTGAAGATCGTCTCGCCCTTGGAGAAGCGCAATATCCGCAGATCTCGCGCCAGAGGCTCCACGAACTCGCCGCGCAGGAAGGAGAAGACTTTGGACAGCGTGTCGTAGATGAACTTGAGGTTCTCCGGGCCGCAGTTCTGTCGCAGCTCCTTGGGGAACGTGATGTTGTCCTCGAGCTCGAGCTGACGATTCTCCTGCATGCGCTCGCGCTCCGCCTCCAGCAGGTCGGAGAACGACTTGGAGTGCTTCGAGTTGTGTCGCAGCCGCTTGGACGTGGGCGACGACGGCCGCTTCTCCAGCTTTGGCGGCATCTTGCGCGGTCGCACCTGGCGCGACGCCACCCACACGAACAGCACACCCAGCAGCAGCGCCACCGCCACCAGCGTGGCCACGCCGCCCACCGCGTACGGGTTCTGCTCCTCCACGTGGCCGCGCACGTCGGCGGCCAGGCGCGACGTCTTGTGCGCCGCCTTGGAGCCCACGCGCGTGAAGGCGGCGAGTCGCAGCTGCAGCCAGACCCACAGGTCAGTCGAGGCCAGCTCGGCGCGCTGCACGAGCCGCGTGAGCTCCAGCGCCATACCAGGCAGCGCGGCTGTGCTCATGGCCTGATAGATATGCGCAAGTCGACGGTTGGGCGATGGAACCGCTTGTGCTCTAGCCGGCAAATTTCGTACTGAAGACGCTGGCAGCTGAAGCTGCAAGGAATGATGTTCACTTACAGTACAGTATTTTAGCGCCGCTTGGAGATTGCGACGTGTCTCAGGTCAGTACGCGTGTCGAGACAACCACGGCTGCGCGGTGCGCAGTGGAAGAGCGGGTTGCCTTGGCGACCGATTCGGAAATGGACCGGCAACTTGTATGGTGGTGCTGGCGCTGCTACGGCCGAAAAATGCTCTTAGTAACGGTGGGCGTTCTAGAAGGTCGTGTCAAGCTGTCCAACCGTAGTCGGCTAACCCCGTGTGAAAAAGAAAATGCTCGTTCTAGTGTTTTCTAAATCAATGGGGAAAATCCACAGCTTTTTAGGGCTAATCCACATCTTTGCTGAGATTTTGGTCTTGAAGATTGTAAAGTACCAATAATAAGTAATAAGACATGCGAAACAGTGAAAAATTAGGGGAAATCCTGTTTCGGGCCGTAATTTTGAAATAATTCTGTTTCGGGGCCGTTGAAATCGAAAGGTACGTTATATTCAAAACACACCTTCTTTTGGAAATCATCATAGCGTATACTGTAGCCTATCCTGCTGCCAAATCGTATCGGAAGCGTTTCCTGTTTCCTATATGTTACCTATAAACCAACTGTAACATGTCGCGCACCCTCCTGCCAAGGGTCGGGCACGCGCGGGCTGTTCAGGGAGTACAGTCAATGGGTGGGTAGGAGTTCGGAGGCGCGTTGGGTTCTTCAAGTAGTAGCTGCACTAAACTGTTGAATAAAAGCTTGTTTCTGATTTGGATGTGTTTCTTAGCAGGAAAATGTACGACTGAAAGACAAGATTGCGCGTCGGCCGCTGCCGACGCGCTCCTAAGCAGGACACCACTTCTTCTTCACTCACCTGGACCTCCTGGCGTGTCCTCCATCCTTGGGCATGACACCACCTCCGCTTGATCCTCGTTCACACTCACCTCGACGCGCCGACACCTGTCCTCAGCTCCCCCACGTAATACGGGAACGGTTCCCGCAGCGTGGTGGTCAGCTGAGATCGGCGACTCGCGCCATCTTTTGGAGTGGTCCCACACTAGTAGGAACCCGGTACCTTGCTAATGGTACCAGGAGAGGGTCTGCACGCAGATGTAGCCATTCGCCCTTAGTGGTTCACCCCGGGTGGTCTGGGTGGCGATGGCTCACAGGTCGGGCCCAGCGAAGACCCGCCTGGAATGTCACCCACATTCCCGGGTACGGGACATTCTCCCCGACCAAGCGTTTGCCGTCCTCGGCGAACTCGAAGCTGGGCCCGCGAAGCCATCTCCGTCAGCGCCGATGTCTGTGCTGCCAGATGAGAGAGCGTGTTAGCCAACTCCACGTCGGTTTCGGAGAAGTGGGGCGGCACGCCCGACTCGCTGCGCGCAACACTCGTAGGAGCGGCCTGCTCCTCGTAGAGTAGTTCGTCTTCAGCCGGCTGGAAGTCGTCCAGGTCTTCCACGTCCGGTTCTTGTAGTTTTAGCAGACTAGCCTCCTCGGACCAGTCTCGGTCATCAGCATTCTGCAGGACGCATTCCCAAGCGTTCCCGAGGAGGTGGTGAGGTGCCATCTTCTGTAGACGGCCATCGCCATCACCCAGACGCCAGCCATGCGTCAGTAGTCCGAGACACCGGAGGCTCACGGTCGCCTCGAGCCCCAGCGAGGTCCACTTCAGTAGGTAGTTGAGGGCGTTTAGCACCACCACGACAGCAACCCCACCGACCGTACCGCATAAAGAGAACTCCAGCAGGTCGTACAGGGCCATGGGGATGTGGATCGTCAGTGATAGCAGCAGTAGCAGGAGCCACCCGACTCCATGGAGTATCGCGAAGACGCGTTGCCCGATCAGAAGGCATGCTTCGCCGGCGGCGCGACCGTACCGACCAATAGAGCGTGCTGACCGCACAAGGAGCTCGGGCCCGTACTTGCCGAACGTGACCTGCCCGGCCACCCACCAACTGCGATGCATCCTTCCGTAGCGCCCGTACTCCACTTCACCGTCCCGAAGCACTTGTACAGGTACTGCGAAAACGGCACTCCATAACGCGTAGGCGTAGGCAGGGCCCCGCAGTTGCTGTATTTCTCGGTTCTGAAGTACGTCTTGGTAGCGGGCCACGATCTCGACCCCACATTCCGTCATTCAGGCGCACCACGCGCCACACTTGCCACAAAAACGCCCACACCACACGTCGGACGGGGGTCGTAATGACCCAGGCGGCGACAGCACCGACGTACGCCGACAGGAGCTCGACTCGGGCGTACTCGCGGACGACCAGGTCGAGTACGTCGTCCATGACGGGCACGAGAACGCGGGGCAGCGGTCACAATGAAGAATGACCGGCGGCCACCAGTCCGATAGGTAGGCGAAGGCAAGCGTGCTTGGCAAAAGACCATCCTCGCTCTGGTCAACCCTCGGGAGGAACAATCTCTCCATAAACACCATGTTCGTCGCTCGCGTAGCGGCCAGTTAGGGGTTCGAGTAAGGAAGGTTCAACGGGGGGTGCGACAGGGGAGCTCGCAGCTCTCCTTTTGAAGTTTTCTCGGATCATTCTTTCTCCGCTGCGGTCGGTAGGTCTCCAACTGTCACGTCATTTGCTTTCAATCCAGGTGGCTCCGCTTCGGAAGAGGACTGCCACTTCGAAATCTGCGCCACCCCACCGATCCGCCACAGAGAACCATGTCGGACGACGAGGACAAGTTGCTGCGGTTGCTGGTCGGCAAGTACATCAAGAAGGGCAAGCCGAAGGGCTCGAAGGTGCACGACACGGGCCGGATGCTCGCGCAGCTAGCGTTCTGGTGCGATATGCGCGAGGCGCTAGCAGCCAATGAGGCCACCATGGGTCTTGAGATCTTAGACGACGTCGCCGAGGCCATCCTGGATGAGTCGGGTAAGGCGAAGGAAGCGCTGAGCGGACCCGTCCTGATCCTGCCGGAACCGTCACGGCAGTGCAAGAGTCAGGGGGCTCCGGACCATCAACGCTTCACCAGCTACATGCCGGAGAGTCCGATGTCGCAGCCCTCGTCGGCGAGGAACCACCCGTCCCCCGGCAAGAAACGCAAAGCATCCTCGGCCGCGAAGGCGGTGAGCTTCTTCATGGACGCTTTGGCCGAGAAGGTTCCGCAGCAGATCCGTATCGACCTCGACAAGCTGTACGAGCGCGCGTCCAAGCTCAATGTGTCGCCCTACGAACTGGCATACCCGTGGAAGGGCTTGCGCTTATTCTACGACCCGGCATTGTATCCACACGTCCACGTTGGTCACTGGCGATGGTGGCACCAGCATCGGCCCAACTTTTGGGACTGGCAGCTACACGCTCCGCTGGCCGGCCGAAAAGCGTTGGACCGTCGTCGGAAGAGGAAGATGGATGCTGTTGACGCCCGCCTGGTGTTCATCAGTTTGTGCATCGAAACCTGGGGATACTACAACTTCCTGCAGCGGCTCGAGGACATTCTGGACGAACGCCTCTTGATGTGGTGGGGTGGTCAACCAGGCAAGAACCAGCCTCAGGGGACCGACTACATTGGCCCCGTCATTGAAAGTCTCGCCGTTCTGCGTCGGCGCGATGCGGCAGCGTACTCAGCCAAGATGAAGCATGCTCTGGAACCGTTCCACCTGGACAGGGGAGGATTCACTCGAATGATCGACATGCTTCTATGGACGGGAGCGATGGACGTGGACGCTCGCCCTGAAAAGCGCCTCAGCGACCGTGCACTCGCCCGCATCCTTCACGACATCAACTCCAAGCGCGACGCGCGCGCTCACTGGGTGGGTGACCGCACCAAGGGGACATGGCTGGCCCTTCGGAACTGTGACCGCATTCAGAAAGAGGAGGCGAAGATCAGCAAGGAGCTGTGCGACGACAAGTACAAGTTCCCTGAGGTTCCGCCTTTCGACCCGAAGGACGCCAAGCCCCCCGGTTACACTCCGATTTCGACTCCGCAGGGGTCGTACACAGCGCTCTGGAAGAGCAACTCCGGCGACGACGACGAGGATGATGAGGAAGACGACGGCAGTGGCTCCGAGGAAGACGACAGCGAGGAGGAGAAGTCGCCTCTGCCGAAGAAAGCCAAGCCGTCCAGGTCCAGCTCGGATTCGTCGGGGGGAGGGGACACGGCGACGTTGTAGGTAGTGAAATTAATAAACTCGGGTTTGCGTAGTTGACGGTGTTTTCAGCCATAATTGTTTTTGTAATTTCCATGAAATGTAGTTGTTCAGCGATCTCCAAAAGTAGTAGTTCTCCAGGCGTAGTCAGGATCGGGCGTCGAAAAAAATAAAAATGCAAACATTCGAAAAGGGGGAAAGTATTCCAGCTTTCCCCAAGTCGGACCTCGGGAGTGTTGTCGGGGCCGGCGAAGCGTGCCGCCACGACCAACCATCCCCTCCTTCCAACTTAAAAGAGGAGTTCGTCCTCGTCGACAGCGGCGTTGGCTTCGGCCAAACGCGCGCTTCGACGAAGTTCCGGCAGACCCAGTTCTTGCCGACGAGTGCCCTCGAATTCTCGTATTAGTGCTCGGTAGTTCGGTAGCAGGGGAGCAGTCGCTCGCCAACTAACCTCGTAAGTAGCCATGAGTACCAAGTACTGTTCGACACCATTCTTCTTGCGTTTAGCGATAATGTCGATCACCAGGCAGTTAGTGCCTGAGAATGCAGTCTCCTCACCCCAATGACGAGGCGCTCCACAAAGCTGGTCGAGGGGAGGTCATCTTCGGTGAGGGGGCCGTTGTCATCAGCACCGGGTTCGGGCTCCACTCCCGCAGGTATCTCCGAGGGATACGGCCGGCTCCACCTTCCCTTGAACCGTTTGAGACGGTTCACATTGATAGTCACTACACGGTTCGGGTGAGTAGGAATAGCGATCCGGTAGGCGTTCTCGCCCACTGTTCCCACGACCCGGTATGGACCGTGCCAGGAGAAAGCCAGCTTCTTGGTCTTCTTCTCGCCTCACCGGGCTCGGAAGTACTGATAGACCCATACCGGGTCGCCCTCTTCGAACTTGGCCTCCGTCTGTCCTTCCAGGCGGCGTGCGTGTCGATCCTGAGCTTTGATAAGCTGGCGCTCGACCATCCGCCGAGTGTCTCTCAGAGACAGGAAGAGGCGGCACCGGTAAGAGGCGACCTCATTACTTTTCCACTCGTTGCTTGTGTTCAGAAATGCTAAATCTAGCGGTAGCACGGGGTCGCGTCCGTATAGGCTAAAGAACGGCGAGTCACGGAGGGCCTCATGGTAAGACGTGCGGTAAGCGAATAGCACTCGGGGTAGATACAAATCCCAGTCTGTCTGCGTCTCGTTCACGAATAGTCGAAGCATCCCCAGAAGCGTTCCATTGAAGCGTTCTACCAGCCCCTGGGTTTGGGGGTGGTACGCAGCACCGAAAAGCTGTTTGATTCCAAGAGTCTCATAGAAAGATCGGGCCAACTCAGAGATGAAGTTGGAACCTTGGTCACTGAGTAGGCGCTCGGGGATTCCGTGGCGAGAGATCACCTCATTCACCAAGTAGTAGTATCAAGTCGGGGAATAGCAAAAGCTTCAACCCACCGGGTGAAGTAGTCAGCAAATACCAGTATGAACTTGTTGCCGCGAGGCGTGGCCACCAGCGGGCCGACTGCGTCCACGACGATCAGCGAGAAAGGTCCAGACAGCTCATGGATGGGCATACGTTGCATAAGACCGTTCCGCCAGGGGTGGTGGCCTTTACCACTTCCACAGGTAGCACACTCTCGGACATACTCAGCCACATCACGCTTCCAACCGTGCCAGAAGGCATGTTTCCGGACTTTGTCCATTGTTTTCGTCACGCCGACATGAGCGGCCAGTACATCAGTATGGCAGTGGTGAAGCACTGTTGATATGAACTGCAAGGGAATCACGCGCACTTCGAGAGAGTTGGCGGGCCCCGCCCGCGCCTTCAGGTGCACTCGACGCATCAGGACTCCGTTCCGCACGATGTAGTTAGGAGCCATGAGTAACGTCCGGGTCCTCAGCTGAGTGTCCAGAGCCAGTGCTCCACTCTCCAAGTATGCGAGCATCGCCAGGATCCAAGGGGTCCGTCGTAGTTCTTCGACGAACCGGTCTTTTTGTAATTCGAAGACGTCCACAGGTGACACTAATAACTGTTCCGTAGGAATAGCGTCGGGCTCGGAGGACCCAATCGGTTGGCTCCGGGCATGGTTCGAAGGCGGTCCTACTCCACTGCCGTCGAGGTGAGCGCGCTCCCCGACCACGCCAGAACCGTGTCCGTCCAAGGGTGGCAGTGGCTGTCCGGGATTAGGAAGATCACCAGTATAACCCTCTGGATCAGGCCCTCCGTCCTCCCCGACCAGGGGTGAACTCCGTCTGTCCGCGTCAGCGTCATTGAGTAGTTCCGACATGGAGAGGGCGCAAACCGTGTCCGAGTAAAGTCGAGAGAGACCATCCACGTGGCCCATTGACGAGCCCGCTTTGTGGTAGACCTTAAAGCGTAATTGAGAGAGTTCCATTGCCCACCGAGCCAGTTTGGCGTTGCTCGTGCGGTTGGTCTCGCTAAACACCCAGGTTAGGGCCTTGGGATCGGTATACAAATCAAATTCGCGACGATCCAAGTAGCATCGGAATTTCCTGGTAGCCCACACTATGCCCCAGCACTCGATCTCGGAGGTTCCATCTTGCTTATTGATCCAATTCTTCTCGGAACCAACCAGCAGCTTGCTGGCATAAACCACTACGCGCTCTCGACCATCCACAGTTTGCATTAAGCATGCTCCTACAGCGAGTTTCGACGAGTCCACATAGAGTTTGAAGCGTTTCAAAAAGTCAGGGTAGACGAGGATGGGAGGTTCTACCAGCTTCCGTTTGAGCTGCACGAAAGCGGCCTCACAGTCATCATTCCAGTCGAAAAGAACGCCCTTGGCTTTCAAGCGTTCGATGGGGGCCGAAATCGCAGCATACCCCGGAATATAGCGTCTGAAATTGCTGGTAAGCCCGAGGAAGGCACGCACAGTGTGTAAGTCATGCGGTCTCTTGACATTCATCACAGCCTTGACCTTCTCCGGGTTGGGTAAGATCCCCGACGGGGTGACGATATGCCCTAGGAACGCTACTTGGTCACGCCCCCATTTACACTTCTTCATCTTTAACTTGAAGCCCGCGGCACGGAAGCGTTCCAGCACCTGCTTCAACCGTATCAGATGCGTGGGGAAGTCCTCGCTGAACACTACACAGTCGTCGAGATACACTAAGCAAGTGCGCCATTTTAAGTCGACGAGAACGTTCTCCATCAGCCTCTCGAAGGCAGGGACAGCATTGCACAACCCGAACGGCATAACTAGCCATTCGAAGAGCCCATATTTGCACGTAAAAGCCGTTTTCTCGATGCTGTCCGCAGCCATGGGCACATTCCAGTACCCCGAGGCAATGTCCATCGTTGAGAAGAGCTTGGCCCTGCCGAGCACATCTAGGATGTCGTCGATAAGCGGCATGGGGTAGCAATCTTTAATAGTCACGGCGTTGAGGCGTCGATAGTCGATGCAGAAGCGGATCCCCCCATCCGGCTTTCTGATCATTAATACCGGGCTAGCCCACGAGCTGGAGGACGGACGAATCAGGCTCAACTCCTGGTACTGCTGGATTTCTGATTCCATAACATCATCCTCGGCCTTAGAAACACGGTAGGGTCGCTGCTTGATCGGGGCACTGTCTCCCGTGTCGATCGAGAACTCAAGCAGGTCGGTCCTACCGGGTTTCATAGAGGTCTCCACGAACATGTCCTTGAAAGAACTCAGCAGATCGGAGAACAGCTCCTTCTATTCGTCTCCCAGTTTCGAGTCGGAAAAGTCGATCTTGAGCTCAGCCTGCAACACTTTGTCCAATTCCGGCATAGCTTCAGGAGAAGCATCAGTAGTTTGTGAGGAAGCGGCAATCGTGGCGTGAATCCAGTCACTTTCACGCTTCGCCGAAGCGTTCTCCTCAGACGAGGACGGTTCCTACTCATCGGCAGGTGAGGGTACTGTACTGGTCCCAAAAGCAGACTCGGGCACGACGGAGACGGCCGCTAGGAGCGTGCCCTTCCTGATTACCATCTCTTCCGTCGACGGGTTACACACTTCCACCACTACTTTCTTGTCATGCACGGTACACAGGGAGCGAGCCACTCTCACGGACGCATCCAAGTCTACTATTCCCTCTACCAGTACCGTAGTCTCCTCGGCCACGTCGCCTAGGACGTCTGTCACGACCAGAGCCTGGCCTCCAGGGCAGATTCGCACAGTAGATTTTGGTAGATTACATTTCCTCCACGCGGGGGGAGCCGATCGAGAACTTCTCGCCCGTGTCCTTGAGAGTCACCACGTTCTCATCGAGGTCCACTACGGCACGGAACGCCTTAAGCGCATCGGTACCGAAAATTACATCGATATGTAGTTTGTCGACGACAATGAAAGGCCTCATCATTTCACGCGAACCGAGTTGTAGGGGTAGATCGATAGCTCCCCGGATTCGGAGGGGATGACCCGACGCGCTGTTCAGGTCTCGTCGACACGGACGTAACGGGGCATCTCCACGCCCAACCAGCTTGAGCATACGAGCGTCAATGAGACTGGCGACCGCGCCGGTGTCGATCAGCATGTCAGCCGGCACGCAGTCAATGAACCCAACAGATACGGCTTCCACTCCACCGACGGACCCAATTATCCGCTTTCCGTCAGGGAAGGGATCTCCGGCAACGTCGTCGGGCTCAGGCGACTCGGGGACTTCCCGTAGTCCAGGTCGTCGTACACCAGGTCGTTCAGTCTCGGTAACCACATAGACGTACTCGAACACACCGTCCTCACGGTCGTGTCGACTCCCGTTAGAGCCGAACGCTTCCGACCGTGTCGAGAACAGAGAGGAACAGTCAAAGCTCACGCGCTTGGCAGCAGCACCCCGCTTTGGTAGTTTAGCCAGCGAACGACATCGGGGGCATCTCGACCCTCGCTCTACGACCTTGGACTGGATCAGAGTCGCGTTAGTAGTGTAGGCGTCGACCACCTCTCTCACAAGCTTCTCGATCAACTGCTCATCCTCGGTAGTCACGGAGCGCTGTATTACAGAGCGCGCCCGAACGGGCAAGTCACAAGTTTCAGGCAGGTCGTCCGTCATCAGCTCTTCGCGCTTGTTACGCGGAGGTGACGAGGGTGACGAGCACGAGGGGCACGAATCGGCGCCAAGCCGATCCTCCTCCTTCACGAGTTGATAGACAGTTCGTCTCACCAGGGTTCGCCATCTAGACGGTAGTGAGCGTCCGGCCTCGGCCGGGGTCTGATTGCGGACCGCTGCGATCGGCGTAGACCTCTCCGAGCACATCGACACCACGATATTCTCCCTCACGATAGTCTCGTCAGTAGCCGCAGGTCTCTCAGGCCCAAAGTCCCACAGAGAAGGAGTCAAACCGTCCCCACTAGAAAAGCGTTCGCGACTCTCGCGAGCCAGTACGGCCGTAACTCCGGGTGAGTCGGTCGCGCCTCCGTCAGTCGATCGGAAGTCACGGTTAGCTCGTTTGGCCGCTTCAGACGCAGCAAGAGTCTTCTTGTACCAGTCGAGCCAATATTCGGGCGAGGATAGCAAGCCTGGGGAAGAGTCGCGAGTTCGAGCAAGCCTCTCTACAGGAATACCGAGTAGAACGCTTAACTCAGGTAAAGAAAGCTCTCGTTGTTGTTCGGCGTTCTGCTTCACGCGCTTGGCCAGCTCGACTTCGTCTAAAGTAGTCGCTCTTCAAGTTCCTTTTCATATTCTTCCTTCTCATCGGTCGTCGAGGATGGTTATCCCTTCTCCAGCGCATCCAATTCATCATCAGTATACACTCGAGCGTGAGGGGAGGGTTCTGCACGGTATTCGTCGGGTTTATCACGCTCCGGTGAGGGACCAGGTTCACCGCCATCTTCTTCGCTGAGCATGCTTTCAGATGACGAACGCTCCGGCGCGGGACCGGGACTACTGTCATCTTCTTTGCAGCGTATGCTTTCCGGCAAAGGACACTTCAGCGCGGGACCAAGGTTATTGCCATCTTCTTTGCTAAGGATGCTCTCAGTCGGCGGATGCTTCGGCACGGGACTTGGACTATGGCCATCTTCTTTGCTAAGGATGCTCTCAGTCGGCGGATGCTTTGGCACGAGCGGGTCGGGTGTTGTAGGCGCAGTATTGGCGGTTGTAGCCTCTCCTTTCGGCTCGCCCGTCCGGCGCGAGTTCGAAGAGGATGTCACCTCACACAGCGACACTTCACACGCCTCGGCCTGCGCGGCGCGCTCTTGGGCAGCTAAAACAGCGCGAGCCGGGCCCCAGCCGGTATTACACCCGAAGCTCTCGTAGACTACGGTTCGGTCAGGGTCGGGTTCGCATACGGGCCTCTTAAATAGTACTCGCACTGCGCTCACTGAGCCGTCTGACTTGGCCTCCGTAGCAGGTTCCTCGTCGGGCGTACTTGTTACGGCGGCGCTTTGCGGGGAGCACGATTCCGCCACTGTTTCGGGTTCTAGCGCTGATCCCGTGTCGCGCGCTTCATTCACAGAGGCGGCCTGCTGCGCGCTCACCTCCATCTCCAGTTCTTCTTCGTAGTGGTCGTGTTCGGGGACCAACGCGGACTCCTCGTCGCGCGCGGCCATTGTTGAGGTGGCCTGCTGAGCGCACGCTTCCACCTCGGGGTTCTCATAGATGTAGTCATTGTAGTCACAGTGGGGTTCGGGCGCGGACCCCTCGTCGCGCGCAGTCGTCACGGAGGTGGCCTGCTGAGCGCACGCGTCCACCTCGTGTTTCACATCATTGTAGTCGTATTCGGGCGCGGACTCCTTGTCGCGCGCAGTCGTCACGGAGGTGGCCTGCTGAACGCACGCTTCCGCCTCCTGGTTCCCATTCCAGTAGTCGAGCTCGGTGGGGTCGAAGGTAGCCATCTCGTTGGGCAAGGCTTCCTCCTCACGACCCTCATAGTCATAGTCTTCCGCTTCGTCATCGTAGTAGTAATTGTCATTCAGGTTCACGTCATAGTCATCAAATTCACACTCACCAGGAACGGCGCTAACCGTTCCTCTCCGCTCGGGTAGTCCTCCAAATCCGTTCGAAGTATACCCGTAGGTGTCGTCCCATAGACAAGAGGAAGGGGCGACACTCCCTCCTCCTTCCTCTCGCCCCCGTCATTGCTGACCAGGAACGGACACTTGGGCCGAGTTGTTCGCCGCACCTCGAGGGGTCATCTGCAAGATAGCGACCCGCGTCGGGCAGTTCATCACGATATGGTCAGGACTCTGACACATGAAGCACCTGCGAATACCGCGGGGCGGTCCCCCTTGTCCTCCGGACTGCATCTGTCCCGGTCGGGGTAGTTCACACTCGACGCCGATGTGGCCCTTCAAATTGCAATGGAGGCACGTAGCGAGAGAGCACCGCCAATTGATGCGGCTGCACCCCAGGTTGTGGCATCGGCCGCACACTACTCGTCCCTCCTGCGTATACATGTCTGGCCCTTGCCTAATCCCTCGGAATGGCGTTTCCGGCATCGAACTTCTGGGCGCCGCGTGCGTCGAAGCGTTCTGCTGCCCAGGTAGCTCCGGTTGATCGTACGCAGCGGCCACTGCCACCTGCTGACGGGGTGATAGCGGCGGTCTAGCCATCTGCTGCTGTTGTTGCTGCACTAACAAGTTCTGGGTCTGCTGCATCATCGTAAGCATCTGCTGCATCACAGCGTTCTCGGAGTTAGGCTTCGACGTCGCGTTCTCGGCGAACTCGGCGTCATCTTCGATCGGGAGGTGCATGTTCTTAAACAACAGTACGGCCACCGCGTGCGGGATGGAATTGACCATGGTGGTCGCCAGAACCGCTTTCCACTCTTTGTTGCGTAATCCAGACAGGAAGTATTGATAGCGCATCTCCGCATCGTAACACTGAGCTTCGTCACACAAGCCCGAAATGAGGTCGCCCCAAACCTCGTCCGACATACCCTTAGTACGCTTAGTAGTCTTCAAGTGTTCTATCATTTGAAGTGGGGTTTGGCAGATGAATTGGTTATGAAACCTCGTCCTCAGGGTCTCGAAAGTGTCGATTCGCGAATACGTCCATCACTGTTCTCCAGCTTTGCCCATGAGGCACTCACGGAAGGCACTCAGTCGGAGGGCGTCTTCAACGCCTTCAGTAGCCCGTTCAAAAGCGTTCCAGAACGTACGAGCCTTATCCACCGTGGTCGAGTCGGAGTAGAACGGTTGTATCATCTTTATAGCGTTCCGGATATTCGACGGCATGCCATCGCGACGTGGGTCAGGCGCCTGCCCGTAAGCGTTTCCATAGCTGTACGGAGGAGGGGCCTGACGAGGTCCGTAGCTCGCAGGGTTTGGAGGGGGTGGCCCACTCGGAATCGGTACTCCTTGCGCAGGAGTCTGACCTTGAGTCGGAGTAGGACCCCCAGACGGAGGCGTTCCCCCAGGAGGAGGCGGCGCTCCAGCCATCATCGGCTGACTTCCAGTCGGAGTCGGCGCACTCTGCGTCGGCGCCGGCGTCGTTGTCGCAGGCGGAGCTTGGGCATACTGCACAGACGGAGTCGGCAACACATACTGAGCGGGCGGCATTTGCACGGCCGCCTGGCTCGGGTAGGCGTACTGGTTTAGGTAGGATAGCGACGTCGTACTCACTGCGGGGGTCCACGCTACGGGTTGAGTCGTCCGGGCGTCAGGGGCCGATCTCGGGCGATTCGGGTCGATAGTCTGAGCCCACCCGGCGGGTTGGAAGACGGGGTAGCCGCCACCCACCCCCGCCGCCACCGATGGGGTACCAATAGTGTAGTTCTGATACGACGGGATAGCCGTCCGGATTCGGGTCGTCGGCGGGGTCATCGTGGTCATCATAGAGGTCGGAGTAGGTGGAACCACTGCACCATACTGGGAGTGTGCCGGGGTCGGCACGGGGACTCCATTGTTATAGCCAAACAACAGTCCCGCCGGCCCCATCACTTGGCTCTGGACCGGGGTTTGAGTCACTTGAGGCCAGCCGCCGTTGGGATCAGGTATCACCTGAGAGACGTATCCACCGCCAGTCTGGTTCCAGTACTGCACTTGGCCGTGCTGGCCACTCGACGCCGCACCGCCTCCGTTCCCAGGAGACGACGGAGGCGTGATCGGCACGGGCTGGACGCTTGGAGCGTTCACCAAGGTCGACGGGTCCGGCTGGTTGACCAGGTTCGGGGCACTCGTCACGGGGAGCCCCATCGTAGTAGTTGTCGTCGTAGGAGCGAGCAGAGGGTTCGAGGTCGAGTCGACTTCAGTCGCAGGAGTCGCCCTGGAGGTATCCCCAGTCGAGCCTCGCGCCGCCCATCGTTGTACTTGGCTCCTCACAGCACCGAGCCCGGCCGGCGTAGACAAGTCTGACCGGTTCGGGTCGGTGAGCATCGGGCGGGGACCGGTCTGGTCGCCCGCATCTTCATTCGTAGTTTGTGGAGGGTTGGCCGCAGCTTGCGTAGGTTGGCCACCACCCCCACTTCCATCAGGAGGGGACACTCCGCTCGCCGCGGGAGCGCCACCCAGGTTTTCAGCGTTTTCTTCAATCGATTCCATCGTCACTTCACTTACTTGATCTTCTTCTTGTTCTTGTTCTTCCTCTTCGTCAGTCTCGTGGTACTGGACGGGTCCCACCCAGGGAATCCACTCCAGAGTCCAATGCACGGCACTTGGTTCGTAGGCACAGCGTCCGTCGCTGGCTTGAGTCGGTCACGGCGGGGTTTATTCACAAACGCTTGAGCACAGCGAAGAACGCTTCCGAGCAGATCAGTTTCTTCGAGATGTAAGGGTAGCCATCAACGCAGCCTCCACGAAACAATCCCCCGAGCCGTAGAGCGTCGGCTGGCGTTGTCTTGAGGAGCGATACGGGCCTTGCTTGACACCCTCAAAGTCACCACTTCGCGCGGACTCCTTCCACGGCAGTCCTTGAGCCACTTGAACTCACTCCACACACGGCTTTCTCCAGCACACGCGTACCCTGCTTCTCCACCAAATGTCGCGCACCCTCCTACCAAGGGTCGGGCACGCGCGGGCTGTTCAAGGAGTACAGTCGATGGGTGGGTAGGAGTTCGGAGGCGCGTTGGGTTCTTCAAGTAGTAGCTGCACTAAACTGTTGAATAAAAGCTTGTTTCCGATTTGGATGTGTTTCTTAGCAGGAAAATGTACGACTGAAAGACAAGATTGCGCGTCGGCCGCTGCCGACGCGCTCCTAAGCAGGACACCACTTCTTCTTCACTCACCTGGACCTCCTGGCGTGTCCTCCGTCCTTGGGCATGACACCACCTCCGCTTGATCCTCGTTCACACTCACCTCGACGCGCCGACACCTGTCCTCAGCACCCCCACGTAATACGGGAACGGTTCCCGCAGCCGTGGTGGTCAGCTGAGATCGGCGACTCGCGCCATCTTTTGGAGTGGTCCCACACTAGTAGGAACCTGGTACCTTGCTAATGGTACCAGGAGAGGGTCTGCACGCAGATGTAGCCATTCGCCCTTAGTGGTTCACCCGGGTGGTCTGGGTGGCGACGGTTCACAGGTCGGGCCCAGCGAAGACCCGCCTGGAATGTCACCCAGATTCCCGGGTACGGGACAAACATGTAGCCTAACCGTAGTGTGTATTGTGAATTCCAGCTATATTTGGATATCTGGGGTGATTGGTGAAGTCTCCAGCAAACCGACCAATACACCTCTGATTGGACAAAAACATCGACTAACCAATTCTGATTGGACAAAAGCATGCACATGCTTCAACGTTCGCACCTACACTGTAGGTCCAACAGTGGAAACGACTCTCATAATGAATAGTTTATGCAATTAAAAAGGCAGGTCGATGGAAATAACCCTGATAATGCATATTTAATGCAATTACGAAGGGAGGTCGATTGGCGGGCGGTTGATTCAACCAACCGCCCAGTGCAATTTTGAGTAGAACCCACAATACCATAACTGTAGTGTGTAGCCTAACCGTAGTCCAGTTAAGATGCAGGTATTATATCCACATGCGGTGGAGTTCTTGAGCCATATATCGGGCGGTCTCGCGGGCTGTCATTCTCTTGATGTGTTCATCTTGGCGTCTCTTACATGTTTGCGCGATGTGTCCAGGCTTGGAGCACCGACTGCAGCGGACGGGGGGGGGGTCGTTGTTGATAACCTCTCAGCGATTTCGGATTCTCACCTTCTTAGGACGACTACGCGTTACTTGGATTAGGGGAAGATTAGAAGTTCCAGGGGTGAGAATATCTACATCTACAGGTATCGCTCTCTCCGCGCAACAGGCGCGGAGGGGCTCAACGGAGAACGGAAAGCCTTTGATCTTGCCACATGCTGTGTTTTTGACAAAGGTGTTAGCTGGGAAATAGCAGCCCCGCTTTCCCAGCCACAGATACGTTAGAGAATAGCATTTCAAAACTGTACACATAAGAGGGATATTTACCAGAACGACGTAAGCCAACCCTGCAAGCTTGGAAACGTTCATGTCGGAGTGCAAGCGCCCAAACGGGAAGTGATCGAATCCCTCTTCCTCCAAGCCTCGATTAAACACAACCAGTCGTCGCACCAGAACTGGTTAAAGAACCGGTACTACCGGTATAGGTTACACTAAGGTTGCATGGTACGTTAAGGATACGATGTGCCGTAAGTGGTACACATCACAATATGCTGTCTAGATTTGAGGCTATGGCCATTCACAATCCTGACCAAGCGAAAAGAGATCATGACAAGCAAGCGAAAATGCGGCGCCATCTGCAACGCTTCCCGAGTGCAACATGACTCTGACAACGCCCAAGTTCAAGCAGGACATCACTCGTCACCTGAAGGAGGGGGAGCGCTACGAGGTCAGCCACCTCGACCGCTACGAGCGTGCGCTCGACGATACAAGCTTCTTCCCCGAATAAGATGGAGAAGGGACCAACGCTTACCTCATCGCCCAGCTGCGTACGATTTTGGCACATGTTCAAGCATTTGATACACGAGTGAGGGAGATGGAGGCGCGAATGGCTTCGATCGAAGAACTGCTGCGAGCTCGCCCCGCGAGCCATGACCGCCAAGAAAGCATGACCGAGGCGATTGATGCATCCTCATTAAGGGACGACGAATCGTCCTCGGACGAAGACGCAGACGTGAAGATGGTGACACCTGCTGAAACGCATAACGCGGACGCTGTTGAAGATAAACCTGCCAGTCCAAATACACGCATTACACAGTAGCCTGTCTTACGCGCGTTGCTCCAGCTTAGCTAGGCTACGGTTAGGCTACACGCTACAATTAGGATACACGTTACAGTTGGGTGATAGCCTATCACCCATCACTGATAGGTAGCCTTTGGGAAACAGGAAACGATACTGATACATTGTGGCAGCAGGATACGTTTGGGCTACAGTATACGTTATGATGATTTCCAAAACAAGGTGTGTGTTTAATCTAACGTATCTTTCGAATAAGACGACCCCGAAACGGAATTATTTCAAAATTACGGCCCAGAAACAGGATTTTCCCGAAAAATAATGAAAGGACCTTGTTAGAGTCACTAACGAAATTGCATTAAACGCCGCTACTGCAACCTTCCTGCAACCTTCCTGCAACTTTCCAGCAACATTATGTACTATATCACCCTGCCCTAACCCTAGAAACCATGCGGGACCCTGCTGGAAAACGGGTTAATGTCGAGGTTTAGCACGCCGCGCGAAGACTTCGCTTCGCACGTCGGTGCTAAACCTCTCTGGCCGAGCCCGGTAGGCTCACCCTAATCTTGCAGCGCTGCGCTTGATCTCGCCGCCCTTCGGCCGACGACTTTGGTGGTTAGGGCAACTGCGTTGGTTTTATGCAATCTCGTTGGTGACTCTAGTCACTTCCATAATGAAAACTCAATTAACAGTCCATACAGATTGGAAAAATCTACAGGATGCAGGACTCACACACACTTCACCTTTTTCCAGGCCAAATTCGTGAAAAACAAGTCCAAGTTCACAAGAAACAAAATCAAATGCACCGAAACCAAAATCAAAAGATAATAGTGCAATGTCAAATGTATTCAGGCAAGTACTGTTAGCCTTCCGAATAAAATATTCCGACAAATATGCAATCACCGTACTAACTCCTCGTCGCAGCTTAGCGGTATGTCCTCGAAGCCTGCCACCTAGACGGGGAATCTGAGGGTATGGCGGTAGCAGGGCGCGCATAATTACGCGGTCGCAACAAGGGGAATAGTATATCCGCAGCCTCGAGCAGGAAACGCTGTCGGTGGGCTTTCATCGTTGCGCCAGTCGGAACAGCGATGATCTCCGCTCGGCGCTCCATCATGAAGTCCTTCACAGCCGATATGAACGCTGAGAGCACGTTCCCAACTGGGTCAAGTGGGGCTAAACGTTTTAGTAGCAGCGTTGCGCCGCAAAATCTGGCTTCTAGAATACTGCTGGAATGCATATACAAGGTTCTAGCCCCCGGTCTTCAGTGAAGTTCAAGACCTGGCCCAGGTGGGAAGGGAGTTGAGACGATGTGAAACTGTGGTATAGTACCTTTCTGGAACTTTGGCAGGAAAGCAGCGGGAATTGTCGGGATGGACTCTTCGGACGACATTCGCTACACCGAACCGGATGTACCCACGTAACGAATTCGCACCCAACCGGGAAGGTACGGTAAGACCCAAGTCGATCGTCAGGATTCAACAGTCGATGATCGACGTTCGACGTTCGAGAATCGACATTCGGCATTCGAGGTCTAGCGATTCAACGAGGGATGAGCAAACATCTGTCGAACTTCAAGGAAAGCATCCTCGCGAGCGTATACAATATTGCAGCGCCACAAGCAACGCAAGGGAGATTGCGCTCTATCAACGGATGAGTGTACGAAAAGTATGCCTGAAGTAGGGGTGAAGTAGGGGCAAAGGATAGGAAGATTGTAGGATCAGGCGCTCGAGAGCATACACAAGGCAATAAACCTTCTTGGACACCAAGTGTTTCTTCTTTTGGCTTCAGTGGATTGGAGAGGGCTTGTCGTGGTCTCAACTCCAACAACCCGTGTCTGACAGGAATGCACGTTAAACAAAGTCCCGCAGGGGCAGGAATAGTGTCGTCCCAGACAACAACCAAGGTAGAGCATCCTTCTTCGGAGAAGAAGTCATGTCTATTGGAGAGACGCTGCGACTTAAAAGACTCGACGTTCGTGTGAAGGTTTCCACGTAGACGTCACCCGCTGAATACACTTGCGACGAAGTCCGACCGCTCCATCCCAAGTAGTCACGCTAGTCAAGACTCTGGGAATTCTACGCACCACACGCGGCGTACAGTGTGCGAAGTGCGTTCTTGTGTCTCGACTGAGCCCCAGAGAGTAATTTCTGAGAGCCCGCTCCACCACAATGGTGCCGCGACCCGGGACTACTGCTTCTGAAGATGGAAGCAAGAGCCTGAAGCACGAGCTCCAACGACTGACGGGTCGTCGCCGGATACCCAGCTCGCTATGCGACCTGCTTCGCCACAGATTCATGAGGAAATGTCTGTGGCCCCCGACATCAAGGTCGAGGTAAATGTCATCAAAGTTGAGGTGAAGAAGGTGGAGTACGAAGAAAAGTACCCAGTTCCCGTTATGGCTTACCCGGAAGCCATCAAGGGCTCTGCTACCCAGCAGAGCCCTCCGGGGTCATCGGTGAAAAGGCGTTCATTGAAAGACGACCCGATGCCCCACAAGACATTTTAAACGACGCGCAAGAAGGGCATGCCTATGAAAGCCCCAGACGAGGAAGGAGAGGAGATGAAGCCCCCTGCCCCGTTGCCACAGTTGACCACCAGTCTCGATCACCAGTTTGGAATTCTGGAGCTGGACCGACTGCTGCAGGAAGACCCAGTACTGATGGCTCTGGATGCGCGAACAAGCTTGCGTCTGCACGGACCCATCTCCATTCCTCGGATCGACGAGATGTATACGACGCTGGAAGCCGTGCGTATGTTCCTAACGTTGCTGGAGAAGTCCGGTTTGGGAGTGCGAACACGAGACCTCAGCGCGTTGGCGTCATTCGACGTTGACGTTGTGACGAATACCATTCGTCGATTATTCCACACTGGGTGAGATAGTCGGAATAGCTATGAAACATGAGCCAAGCCCACGACAAGCTCCGTCGCCGCGTAGACGCAAAGTAACCACCGGAAGCTCGACCGGGTCCTCGCGATACCGATCGGTTTCGTCGATCGTCGACGAGTCTGACAGTGGATCAAACGCTCCCGAACGCATGACAATTTCGCCTGAAGCTCCTCCGTTCAGACCTGCAGAAACTGCACCTGCAGCTGCTCTGCCGTCGACCCAGTCGACACTGCCACTTCCAGCTATGCCTTCGTTGAATGTGCCCGGGATGCAGCCAGACATATTCCAACGCGTTCTGGACGCCCTCGTCAGAGGTGTGTCAGGTCTATCGCCGCCGACAGCTCCGGTACCGGTCATGACAGTCCCTGCGCCAAACATGACAGCACCCCAGATACCAGCTGCTCCTGCACCAACTATGACAGCTCCCGAAATACCGACGACTCAGGGACCAGGCTCTGATGTCTCGATGAGATCGGCATATCCGACCGCGACACAAGCGGCATACCCGGCCGATGATCCCGATGATTTCTTCGATCTTGGGACACAGACTGGGGCGACGTCGCGCTCAGCAATGGTGGCATCAAACGCTTCAGGAGGATCCATGACTCGCATTCGTATCTCAGCAACGTCGGACTTGAAGTCATTCAGCGGACGCGACGCCACCGAAGAGAAGTCATGCACGTGGCTCAACAAGTTGCAGTCGACGGCGAAACGAGATGGCATGTCTCCCGCCGAAATGTGTCTGCTGATGAACGACTTGATCACTGGACCCGCACGTCAACGGTATCTCCAACTGAGCCGCGACATTCGATCCTCGTGGAACGATCTGTCCTCGCAGTTCTAGTACCATTATTGCGGAAAATGAGTCTCCGTCGCACGCAAGTACTACCATGCAACCAAGAGGTCGGATGAAACCCCTCTGGAATACTTGCATCGACTGACAGTGACAGGAATCCGGGCCAAGCTGCGAGTCAAGGATGGTAATGCGACGGAACGTCGAGAGCACGTCGAACACTTCATCGACACGTTGGGATCTCATGAACAGGCGCTTGCTGATCAGCTCATCATGTTGAGTATCGAGGATGCCGAGGCACTGGAGCGGATCCTTCGTGCCCGTCAACGAAGTCGCGACCGTCAAGGGAAGGTGGTATATAACCCGTCGAAATTCCGAGCAAAAACGCCTGCCCCCACTCTAGCTAAAGCCGTTAACTCTCTGCGAGCTCAAGACGAGCAAGACCATGATGACTATGCGATGGTGTCGCAAGTCAAGGAAGAACGTCGAGAGGAGTCAACCGTTGCGACGAAAACTCGACGGAACCTCGCCAGAGACCTCCATGCACGCACTGCGGGCTGACGCTGCACAAGAATGAAGACTGTTGGATGATCTTGACCTACAGTCACCGCATTGGACGCCACCCATCGGATCGTTACCTGAAGCTGTGCAAGGCATGTGGCGACATGCATGAGGCGGGAGCTTGCCGGTTCGAGAAATTCTTCAATGTGATGCGTCAGTGGTATGTGCCCCAGCGTCATGCTGGAATGCTTCCGCCCGACGCGGAAAATATGTTAAACTAGATCGCTCGCTGGGTTTGAATCTAGTACGAGACGAGCGATCAGTGAGCATCTATGCATATGTCGGTACAACATCGAGGACGACGGTTAGTGGAGACACGGCAGTAGTCCAAGATAATATCCCAGATACACGTACCTCGAAAGTGATGAGTATTAAGCTTGACAACGCGAACCAGTTTTCCCGAACTGCTGTTGTCACTGCCGTAAACTTGGAACCCGGAGAGAAACGTGGATACTGGAAAACGCATACGCCGGAGAAAACATTCCGCCAGGCCAAAGTGATTGGTAAAGTCGACGACCACCGCGCAGTCTTGATGCTCGATTCAGAAGCCGAAATGTATCTCATGGGCATTGCCTTTGCTCGTAAGGTAGGCTGCAGAATCGACGAAGAAAGAACGAAAAGCTGTGTGGGGGTCGGAGACGCACCATACGAAACGCTGGGCCGAACGACGATCAAGATCACCTTGGCTGGCAATCTGGTGTACAAATATCACGTTTGGGTAGGCGACTTGCCGGGACAGGATGTGCTCCTAGGGATGGACTTCATGGTCCCCGCAGGAGTGCGAGTGGACGCAGGAGACGGATCGATATGCTTACCAGATGAGGTTCACATTCGCATACTGGGGTGTCGACAACTCTTCAGCGCAGTGTCTACGCCGGGCGTAGACACTCTCAACAATAACAACAACAACCACACACAGGTCGGGCCTGTAGTGAACAAGAACAACGGGCTGAACAAAGAGTTCAACTCGTAGGCAATGGACTTTGTCCAGCGCCGCCAAGCCGTAATACGGTTTGTACAAGATGCTATTGCAGCTTCTGTCGACCGACAGAAGCTGAACGCAGACAGCAATACCAGAGGAAACACAAATGAATTCAATCAAAGTGGGTTCGTTAGTTCTGTTAGCTACACAGAATCTAGCTAGACATGCAGTTTCCGACTTCGGAGCAAGCAAGCTTGCCCCGCGCTTCATCGGCCCATTCACCGTGTTGGCGAAGCATGGCAACGCGTACACGCTAGACATACCGTCCAGCATGCACCTCCACCCAACATTTTACGTTGGGCGGCTGAAGCCGTACTCGCAACACGAGTCACCTACTCCCGGTGACTCGGCGTGATCCTCGCCTCGAGCGCGGAAACACGCTGCTCCAAGCGAACGACGTCCCGACCCAAGTTCAATTGGATGTTCGAAGCGGTCTGTCCAGCCTGACCGACTCGGGCCTTCATGGGCTTCAGCTCCTGCCTCATCTCGGCGAGCTCAGTCGTCTGGAGGTGCTCCACCGCCTCCAAACGGTCCCAGACCTCGGCCGGCGACGGTCCGTGGCGTCTTCCCGCCGCCGCCGCCCCCGTTGCGAGACGCACGGGGGGAAACTCGCTGGATTGTCCAGCGTATCGTTGATCATCAGATCCGGACCAAGGTCCGGTTCATTTTCGTATTCGTTGGTTAGGATACCCTCATGACCACGATACGTGGGAGCCGCGGAACGTCCTGATGAGCGACGTTCCGGAAATGGTGACGGAGTACGAATCCCGCCATCAGCAGCTCCGCCGAAGGGCGTAAAACTTGAGCGAGAGCTGTAGTCGCCTACAACCCTCGGCTGAGTGCTGCGAGCACCCTCAGCACCCTCAGCAGACAACTGCGTGATTAGTTTATCACGCAGTGTCTTCAGCTCCACGGGCACACTAATACCAGTGTACCCGTTAAGGCCCCGTTCGGAAAGCCGCACTGTCCCACCTTGGCAGCGCTCGCACGCAACGCCAGCCGGCACTGCGCACGGAATTCCCGCCTCGACTGCACCATCGTACAGCCGTCAAATCTTGGGCCGCTTCGAGTAATGCACGTAGCGCTCGCGCGCTGAGCGAACTCGCTCGCGGTAGCCAGCCGGGTCGCGGTTGAAGTTATCAACGAACACGCCCCAGCTTTGACAGAGTGCCTCCCACTCAGTCACCTTACTCTTACGGGAATGCTTCTTATTCCCGTAGAATCGGAGCTCGTGGAAGAGCCCGATATAAAAATCACGTCTTTGACTCGTCGCCGGATCAAAGTCGAGCTCCTTAGTGACGTCATCATCGATGATGGCGCTACAGGAGTACAGCGCGTACGGCCCGAGCGGCGAGGTATTGCCGTAGCGAGATTGGATCTCGATCGGAGACGGTATCCACTGGTCGCGCACCGGTTAGTGCGCGACGTTACAGCCGCGGACAGAGTGGAGTCGTCATCATCTCCACCCCGCGGAGTGGACAGCGCTCCAGCATCAGCGAGCGGCATGTCGCTGCCGCTACTCGAGCGCTTTGAACTCGAAGCGTCCGAGTCGTCCTTGCGAGGGGGACGCGTTCCCACGCTTAATCCATCCCGTCCTGAGGACGAGGATTGCTTCTCTTCCTCGCCCTCCTCCATACCGACACCACTGCCGACACCCAAGTCCTCGAAGAGAGTATCGCGGGCATTGCCAAGCGTCTTGTGATACCCCCCAACTGAGATCGTACGCTTGGGGGAGCTTGGCGTCGTCACAGTTGAAGTGACGACGGACGCCGAAGAGGCTGAAAATGTTGCAGTCGTCGCTGCGGAAGCGACTACCGCGTTCGCCGCTGCAGGTGCAGCAGGCGCGTCGGTGGTCTGCGTCGGTGGTGTGCTCATTTCGAAATGTGAACTAAGTTCTCTCCGAAGAAGATTATATATTGTTGTGTCGAGACCGGCACATCAAGTCACAGCGGGGAGATGGTGTAGCGGGGCTACACATGCGGCTAACCTTCACGTTAGTGCAAGATGCACTAATGTATATATTCAGGTGGGCCATATCGCAGTGTGGTCACCATTCATATTAGGAAGCAGTCCTATTGGTCAGAAAGCAGGGCCTTTCTACCAATGAGAGTCATGCATTAGGTCAGAGTTTCTGCCAATGAGTGGTTGGCAGAACCTCTCTTTATTGATATCAGTTTTAGGAGGAAAACCACAGTTAACGTTCAATTCAGTTCTCATTTTACCGCAAAATCTACTAATTGTACCTTTATTTAGGTTTAGCTATACTTGTGGATACAAGTATACTTAATCTAGTTAAATACACCTTACGCTTCCTTATACACGTGCGCTCACGTGTAAGCTAAAGTATTGGGCTAAGTAAGCCCATTGCACGATTGTCATGTATCGGAAGAAGGACAGGGGCTAGTAGCGGAGCAGGCTAACGCAACAGTGGCCCCCTTGACACCAAACAGCACAGCGGTGTGCCAGCCGCTTGATATTGGTGCCATGGGGCCACTTAAAGCCAAGCTTAGAAATAGTGCTAAACATACTGGGGGAACGGCGAAGGAAAAATGCCTCCGCGCAATTAACGTCACTTTTGCTGCATGGAATGCCATAAAACCGAAGACGGTAATTCGTAGCTTTGAAAAGGCAATTCCTATAACTGTCTAATAAACGGATCTTTTTTGCTTTTCTATACGGTTATGACTACGTTCTTTGCACATTCATCGTATATATTAGCCAATCAAATGTTAGTATTTTACCCTCTGGATTTTTGTTTCGGGAACCGTGATTTCCCACATAGTATGGGGGATGACATTCAGTCAGTCCGGATTTATCCGTCGTTGTCTGTAATTTGCGCATTTGATTATGACTTCGGTGTATTTGCTTTTGTTCTTGTGAACTAGACCTGGAAAAGATGTACAGCCCAGAGTAGTCAACACCGATGCGTGAATCGCCACAAAAGAAGGATCATCCAGTACCCTATATCAAAGCCGTACTAACCAACCATCGCTGCGCTCACTTCAGTGCTCAATCACCGTCGAGAGGGAACTATCCGCGTGTTGTGATCGGCGATTACCGGACCCCCGCAGAGAACAGGGACTAGTGGTAGGCTACCCGCTGTAAATCTGACGCAACAGTCAAGAATCCGAGTGGAAACTGACTTGATACTGGTAGGTGTTCAGTCCAGCTTGCTAGATGCGCTTATTAGGCGCACTTGCGCTAGTTCTATTCTTGATTGCAGAGAATAGCCCGAGACACAAACGTAGCTTACTTACCAACGAAAAGACTTTGCGACTCTCAGGTGCATCTAAAAGTATACATAAAACAACGGCGGAATAACTAAGCTGAAGAAGTTGGTACGGTGTGCAGGAGGCTGTGTGTGGTCCTTTTCATTTAAAAAGAACGCAATGGACAGGTACAATGGACATTTATTATTCGGACGCATCTCTCAGTGGTAGTGCCGTTTAACATTACGGGAGTTCTATGAATATATATCAATGATGCCACGGGTTACTGCACTGGACGGCTCTACACAAGCATTTTGTCGGCGACGCAGCAGAAATAGTGATTGGTCAAATGAAAGCTCTAAAATTTCACATCGTTGGTGTTAGCAATCTAGTATGCTGCTCGATTTGTGCTAACCCCATATGATGAGGTATTACATCCTAAAATACAAAGCTCCAACAGGCAGCACGGTCCGCGACGGTGGATGCAAGTGTTCCTAAATAGACAGGTTATCTTGTCTACACCGCAACATCGTCAATATTTTCAAAACTCGAAGTGCACTTGTCGAACGCTATAGACCCTCCCAGTGGCAAGTTGAAAGCGAAGGACAAACAGATTGCTCGCTCTCTCGGGCAAGTCTTCGTCAAATCTGGACGGATTCGAAACAGCATTGCGGATGCAAACGGCGGCGTAGCGCCTGAACTGATAAACCCCACAACTTTGTTAGATTTTATCGAAAGACGAAGGTGAACAATACTGGTGATTTGAAGGAGCTGGAGAAAATGGTATGGGCTACTACCTACACCGGGGCGGAGGTGGTCGATGAAGATTTTTCGTTTTCAGTCAGAACTGACCAAAATGACGAGCTGCTACACCCGGTACTCCCACTTCTGACACCCGGTAGCACTCATAAAGATTAGAAGGCATTTTTAATATTGCAGGCCATTCATTGAGATGAACATTAAACCTGCATGTTTGCAACGTGAAAGATGACGTATTCCATGTTCATGTCGTCGCCGTAGCTACACCAAGCAGCATTATCAGACTGGTTCTTAAGGTTCACGTAAAATACGCCTGTATGGCGGAAGCAGTTCGTGATGGTCTTCTTCTCCCTGATCTCTTGCTATATTTAGTTGGCTGCACCGCATACCTTGAAGCTGCTCAACGGCGTAGGGATCTGCCGTGGTTGTAGCCAGCTAGCTCATACAGCTTATTGCAGACCCATCGCAGCTGCTTGGTCTTGGACGCAGCCTTGAAAGAAGCGATAGCCCCGGTGTCCATTGGCTGGAGGGATGGCGTGGTGTTGGGTGGTAGATTTTGTTTAATAACAATCATACGACCCTAATAAAGATTAGCGAAAGCAAATGCTGATAGAATATTTGTTTTTAATTAGCTCCACGGCCACATGGACCAGGTGGAGATCGCCTGTGTGGTGAAGAGAGGCGTTGTCGACCAGTAGCAGGATTCGACTGCTTGCCGCGCGCATATCACGATCAACACCACGAGCACTCTCTTGGAAAACCACTTCCAATATAGCCGCGGAGCCCTGACAGCCAAGTACCAGCTGGCAGGATTGGTGGATCAAGAGTACACGAAACCATCTCAATTTACTCTTAAGTTGAGTATACCAACCCTACCCTGTTCTTCGAGCACCATGGGCCTCCCTTCCAGGAGGACAATCCAGCCCAGGCAGAGCCAGGGGCGACCGAGACAGCGGAGAAGACGGAGGAAGATGGAGGTACGACGGAAGGCCATCCAGGAGACGGCTCACGGACCCAAGACCAGTCTGGACAGGACGACTCCAAGCCAGGGCCCCAGACGCTGCACGAGGAGCCGGAGATGAACTGAACGAGCTATTCGACACGGTGGTTGCGGCGATGAAAGAGACACCTCATGAACCACCTCAGGAGGCGTGGATGAGTACGATTGCCGAACTCTTCGCAGTCGTTCACGACCTAGTGTCTATCATCGAGGGGCTTGTCCCAACCGGAAAACAACGCTACCCAAAGCTACACGGTGATGAAAAGTATTTGTTGTACATGTTTTTTAAGGAGGCCTGCATCGTGAGGGGATGCACTTACGCGAAGTGGGTCCAATATGCAACAGCAGCCACGGAAGACTTGTACAACACCAGCTGGTCATTCAAGCACATCATGCAGAATATGACTAGTAATGTGAAATGGGCACAAACGAAACCACTGAACCAATGGGCGGCTAAGGTCATAGCCGGCACGCAAGCCAGCGAGATTGAAAGGAGCAATCTCCAGTATACCAGGACTTACCAAGACTTCATGTTCAATCCTGCTGTGTACTCCAAGATGGACATGGAGATATTGCGCGCGATCTGTACCCAACCAGTGGCAGCTCGGGTCAGACGGCGGCTACGAGACTGAACGGATGAAGGCTGGAAGATCATCAGCGGCATGGCTGGAGGGAGAGTTGGCTGCAGACAAATGTCTGCATTCCTCAAGAGCGTACTAGACTCCAAAAAACGGCTACGGCTCTACGCGATGATTCAGAAGCAAGTAGAAGGAGATCTAGTTCAACAAATACGCTACCGCACGAGCGTTCGAGTTAGCAGGCAGTCCACGAGGGCTTTGAAAGAGGATATCCTATTAACAGCAGAAGGAACCAAGGTCAACCAAGTCGAGCTTGTTCAGATGCACAACCTCGCGAAGACCATTAGCTATAACCCCGATCAACGCAGCGTTCATTTCTTCTTCTTCGACACAGGGACGGCGCGGATGTTTGAGCTCACGGTAGTTCCGTTTAAAGGGAAGCTTTATCGTCTTGCCAACATGCATGGACTAGACACTGGGTCCCTTTGGGGAGCGCCAGTTAGATCGAAATGGAGTTTGAACAACGACACAACGAGAGTATGCAGTCAAGCTCTACAACGTCACCAGATTCATGGAAATTGGACGTCTGACGGCGTACCACCAGGAGCATATTGCAGCTGAGTTTGAACGCTAGGACATGGACTCTTGCCCACCAAATTCGAGCACATCAACAGTCTGGAAGTTGACAGTGAAGATGGCAGGGTGCCCGGAATTTCTGCGCGGGGTCGTGCGAATTGTGTGGTTTGGACGGATTATCATCCTGAAGCACCCAGACGTTGGCAACGACTCCAAAGTCTGCAGTGTGGTAACTTGAGCATCCGCTGACCCGATGCAGGAACAACTGTAAGGGCCAGGGAGTAGAGTAGCAACAGAGCAAGATGTGGCAGGGTTGGAGGATTTAGCAAAACCCTTTAGGAGATTATGGAGACAGCAGCCAAGAGGCTCCAGCTTCAGACCGAGACGGAACGTAAGGGTCAGGTAGCAGTGACCCCCTCGGAAATAACCATCGACCATCCACAAGAAACGCACGAAGTCGGCCCAATAGAACACCTGCAGAGACAGATCTCAGCGATCGACGCACTCACCGCCGCTGGTAGAACCGAAACCGAAGCGACCATGGGTCACAGTACCGCTCCAGGGAGGACGGAGGTTGTACGCGCATACGGCCGCTCTAAATCGACGGTCAAATACTGCGTCGTCGAGGTTTGCTGAGCTACCGTCTTACCACGCTTAAAGCGCATAAGCGTACAATTAAAATAGAGCACGCACTGAGTGTTGTATTTGTTTAAGTGCCGAAGCACTATGCATCGAACAAACTCGCCAACTTAGAAGACGGGCACCTCCAAGACATATATCATTATTATTAGCGCTAAGCCTAGAAGTCAATGAGCTGACGGCTCAACTGGTTAGGACATGGATTAGCGACATGGGTCAATCCCGATCGTGTCAATTGAGGGCCCATTGCGGGAAGAGGGCATGTCGCGAGTCAAAACTCGTTAATTCCCCGCACAGAAAGGTATGTAACGCTTGTCAATTGAAACATGGTAAAAAACCAGATATTAACATTTTTTTTATCTGTTGCTTATACAAGATATCCGCCAATCTCACCAGCGAAGTACCCACCCCTCGTACAAGGAAAACGTCCTTCGCCGCATTTTCAGCGGTATACGTGAAGCTTGACGTCAGGCGGCATTGGTCATCCACTATTTTCAGGACAATGTTCCAGCCGTGCATCTTGGACGCTGCAGAGATCTCTAGCTCGGACGTGCCCGTCTCTCACAGATGCGAGGTATTCTGCGTCGAGTAGGCCAACCAGGTCGCCCAGTGTCGCCATGTAGGTTGTCAGCATAGACGCATACTCATGGGGCGACATGGCCAGGCCGCACGAGAGGCAGCAGAATAAGCTCGTTCGGGGATGTACCAATCCGGCGAAGACACGAGAACCAGCTCCCTCTCCGCTTCGTCGTTCACGAGATGCTGGTACGCAGTATGTCACTCTTTCACGTCGAAGTCGGGGCTGAGGATGTCCTTGAGCGGGGGGGGCGGGAGCTTGTCCATCGAAAAGACCTCTTGAGCCCCAATGCCACAAAGCGCGAAGGACTTCTTGACATCAGCAGCGGACTTGGAGTCGATCCAGTCGAGCGTCCACTGGGCAGCGGTGTCGTAGCGAGGCACCTTGGGATTTTCCGCCTTGGTTTGGAGGCTTGGGTCGCGGAGTGCCAAGCCAACGTACGCGTCATACTTCTTCCGATAGAACTCTTGGTAGCTCCTGTTAATAGCAACATCCAATGGCTGCAACAGGTTGGTGAGGCCTGGCGGTACCAGGAGCACAAACACATTGTAGAGATCAAGGCGCTTAGAGTCTGCCAGCTTTACATGGCAGCCGTACGAGGCGATTAGGTAGAGAACGGGTTCTCGGTACAATTGAGTCTCCTTCCTCTCACACACCACCGTCTCGAAGCCGATGGCACCATCGCAGTGAAGCTCACGGTAGATGTTGGCAGCTTGCAGTCGGATGTACGAGTCTTTAACCCGTAGTCCTTTGCTTTTCCCGTCGGCAAGCACTCGTGCAGCCGCTCTTCCAGCTCGCTGTAGTCTGAGCGGCGCCCACCACCATTAAGGCGTCGAGCAATTCGCGTTGCAACTCGGCGATCGCGCGAAGCGGCCGTCAGCTCCGCCCGTTTGGACC
The DNA here is from genome assembly GCA_009729435.1 of Phytophthora fragariae. Taxonomy (NCBI): domain Eukaryota; phylum Oomycota; class Peronosporomycetes; order Peronosporales; family Peronosporaceae; genus Phytophthora; species Phytophthora fragariae. The sequence goes on from QQOI01000003.1 coordinate 1,767,257, forward strand.
ACCAGCCTCGAATGGTGCTGGCCGAAACTCCGTGTCGGCGTCCAAGCGCGTGGAAGTCCCGACCTTGGATGCCGGGTTCATACTCGTCGAGAATGGAGAGCTTGTCCGTGATGCTGTAACTACGACGTGAGCTGGGCATGGTAGAAGGGAAAGGTGGTCTGGGGTAGTAGTGTTGCTGGTAAGGGGTGCTTTTGAAAGTGAGGAGATGAACGCTAAACGACGACCGACTGCTTAAGAGCAATGGCTGGATCGTAGTTGTCCTACCCATTAATTTGAGAGTTTGTATATGCATTGGTGTTGAGGCTTCAGTTTTCAAAACCCTTCCCTCGTTTGCGAGCGTCCTTATGTTTGGCAATGCGTAGTGTTCGAGGGATTTACATGGCTTTTAGCAAGCAGATTTTTTATGATTACGCTCAGGCACTTTATGTGGGGTAAGACGGTAGCACTTTCAGCGACAACGAAACTATACTCGCGTAAACGACGGTTAGCAAAATCAAGAAGCAAACAGATCAATGTGTGCACTCATTTTTTCTCTTTTTATATCCAAAGTTGCAATGCTACCATCATAATGGAAACAACACAAACGTTTCACTCGAAACCCTGCGCATACTCACCCGGCATCTTCACGCGCCCAGCGCTGAGCGCGCCTTCTTGGTTGGTGACTCGAACAACGTTTCACCGTTGTTATCGGCCTTGTGAGCTTTGCGCTTTGAAGGCTCAGTCTTGACGGGCTTCTGAGATGGCGGTGGGATGCTCGTAGTAGATGCTGCATTAGACAACTGAGACGACGATTCGTGAAGGCCTTCGAGCCGCTGCACGCAAAGCAGAAGGTGTCCAGCGTATTGGGCAGCACCAGCAGCAGCGTGGGCGTCACGTCCAGGCTGAACTGGTAGTAGCCGATGTTCACTTGCGCGTGCACGAGCGTGACCGCCTGCTTCTGCACGCCGCCACCATATTGGAGTACGAGTTGCCCAAACGGGGCGCGGCGATGCTGCTCGTGGAGCCCGGCAGCTTGCGGTAGTCACTCGCCCAGCCTTGCCCTTGGTCATGAACATCTTAGACGTGCGGCTGAGTCCCTTCGAGCGGTGTTGCTTGCCAGGGCTACTACTGGTTGCGGAGGGGAACGGATGTCGTCGCGAGCAGAGAGCGTGCTGCAGAGCTAGTTGAGCTGCTACAATCCTACATGCAGAGATGACTCTGATGCTTTTTGAGGCGAGCGACGAAACCCAAATGAGCCCAACCGCGTGGTGACCGGTGACTGGGCCCAGCGGCGGTGTCTAGTTTCTGCTGCTCCTGCAACTTGCACTAGAGCAACTTGCCTAATTTCTTGACGCCTTCCTTTTGCTTAAAATCACACTTTCCTCAACTCCATCCCCTCTCTGTTCTCCGCTTCGCATACTAGCTTCACTTCCTACGCAGGTAAATAAACCGATTATTTCCAGTAAACCTCTATAACATACTGTATATAGATACGGTATCATATGCGATCACACAATAAACCTTCGCTACGTTGCCCCTTGATCGCCATCACCACGAGCTCAGCATTCCAAAGCAAGGGTTTATATTCCAACATCAGTAGCGTTTCTAGTGTCTCCAAAGTCGCAGCTGCCAAATGGATAAAGTTGACTAAACACTAATCGTTTGGCAGCTTCTACTTGAGGGCTTGGGTCCGTTGCTTCAGTATCGGGTATATATATGGTAGAATGCCAACTAGGTTACGTGTTGTGAGCTAAAATCGGGCGAAACGCGAATCTCTCGCCTCTCGAAGATTGTAGACGAAAGTATCAGCATAAATGTTCTAGAATACTATAAATACTGATTACTGGGGTCAAACAAATACATTATTTCAGTGAATTTACTGGGTAATTTTTTTAATTTATTTACTGATTCCGAGCCATGCTTCCGACCGGGTTTCCGTACAGTAGTCGCAACGAATGCACCTTCTTGAAGCAATAGAAAAAGCCGACACGGTAAGCAGCATCGTTCACGCTTGCATTTCAGCTTTTCCAGAGCGTCAGCTGGAAGATGAAATTGCTGCGACGCCAGAGGTCCAATGGCTTGTACAACAGCACCATACTCTTGAACTCCGTCTCCAGATGACAACAAGTCGTTTCAGCACATGCAGGATTCCTCAATACATACGTGTGAACACACACCAAGATACAAACGGTACTATTCGTCACAACCAAGATCGCAACGGTAACAAGCTGTTTCACATTTCACATTCAAGCCACAGCACGGCAGAAACATAACACTAAGCAATTTGACAGAGATAATTTTACGTCGTGCGTAACGCATCGATGCCATCCTGGGTTCATGTAGTCAACTGAGCCGGTCCAACAGCTTCATTCGAGCACTGTTTTTCCCAGGAAGCGTTTGACTCGGAGGGACTCGATCGAATCGCAAAAAGATTACCATCAAATCACCATTGACTCACTGACGAGTCAAGGGCATTGCAGATGGGTTAAGAAGTGCAGAGGCTGCGCCGCAATCTTGCAGGCGACGTTTAAGAGGGGTGGACTCAGTGGCTTCCGTAAAGCGGTAGTGAAGGTCCGTAGGTGATCAGTGGTGCCTAAGTAACTACCATAGCAGCGTCGCTGCTGAGCCAATACAACACAATCCATTTTGCGCCCCACGCCAAGCATCTCCCTGCGCAATGAGCCCGACAACGCACCGAGCGATATTCGTAGGCAACGCATATTCAAGGGCCATACCAACTATTCCCACCCGACGCCAGACCCATCGACTTTCGCCAGTTCAGCTCCGAAAGACCACAAACGTGCAGGTTTGGTAGTGCACACAAGCCACCACCATCACTTGGTGATGTTGCCCGTGCACTGACCCTTTCTCAAGATGATGGTCTTCGCGGGGTCCGCTGCGATTCGCAAGCTGACTATGATGTTCAAGTACTGTCCAAAACGCAGCCGGTCCCCCAGGTACTCTCGCATGGACAAGTCACTGGCAGGCCGCAACGTCCTGCTACAACTTACCAGCGTGACCTCCAAGCCTGGTAGCAGTCACCACCGCCACCCCTGTCTATTCGCACACGAGCGTGATGACAAAGAAACCCCGCAACAACACCACTCCACCACCTCATCAGCCTCCCAACAAGCATGGCTGCGGTTGTTCCAAACACCATCTGCGCTGCGTCACTACCGAAACACTGCACATGAAGCAAGATCGACGCTGCTTGATAGAGTTCACAACAAGGATCTACCGCCCATTGGAGGAGACTACAAGTTCGTGGAGCTACGGTCCCGGCCGGCCAACATCTACCACATCGACAACAGCCTTTTTTCAACTGCCCGCCCGTATCCTGTAAAGAAGACTTTAACGCTTGGTGCTTTTTGCGACTTCAAATGTATCTGTGTTGCTGCAAACTGTGACGCCCGCACTAGTGGATGTATCAACGCCGTCACGCGGACCGTGTGCGATGACACGATCTGCTCTGTTGGAACTGACTGTGGAAAGCGCTCGCGACCACGGATCCGTGTTGGTAACGGTATCGTGTGCAATGAAGTGATTCCAAGCGGGGTATTCATAATCCAGTACGTGGGGGAGGTTCTAGTGGAAGAAGATGCAGTTCAGCGACTCGAAACCTGCTATTAAGCCGAGCTAACCCCAAACGCTTGCTGGAACGGTGGCACAACAGTCTTCATTGATGCAGCCCAGTGTGGGAATGCCAGCCGCTTCATCAATCACGCGTGCCGACCTAACTGCCCCCCTAGACGAAACCGACTGAACCAACACGACTCGATTGGGCATTTTCGCAATCCAAGGCATCCCCCCACTTCAAGAGCTGACATTCAAGTATCGCAAGGGCATGATCGAGCAGTTTGAATGCCAGTGTTTGGACTGCGCAACCTAAGAGGGGTAGTTAGTGGTATTTGTACTTCTGCTCATTCTGATAAGTTTATCTATTGCTCAGTATCAACTCAACTTAGCGAATGGCTCACCATGCGCAAGTACATTCGAGGATACCGACATCGTACACAACCACGTCGTGCTGAACCACGACCGTATTGTTGACGAGATGATGCTCACTGACTGTATGCTATGGTTCTTCGTGGTGAAAACACGTCTCCGGTACACGAGCGTTCCTTCTTTGCTGCCGTTCGAGCTTGGTTCCGCGGATACGGTGAGCCCATAACAATTTACCAAACACCAACCCGGATCTGATGAGGACAGAGGCCACCCAAGAATTGATGACGAGCTTTCCCAAATCAGTCGTCGAAAACTTTACCCAGGAGAGCCAGGAGCCCGCTACGGTTGGCTTCACGCACGGACCAGATTCGCTTTGCGACTTGCCAGCTCAAAGCCATCGCAGTGCTCCCGACTTTGCTGATGCTTTGCTAAGTGAGGCTGAATTGGAGGGAATGGATTCTAAAAACGCGTTCGTGATTCCGACACTTGATAGTTTACACACGATTGAGCAGGAGGCCATTAAGGCGACGATGTCGGCGTCCGAGGAGATGGAACAATGTTGTATTTGTGAGCTGAGCTGTCCGCGCAGTGACATCATTCGTCAATAGTTAACCGATCAGTTTGTGCGGGCAGGTTCCCCCACACAAGGTGTCGAAAACCTGCTAGCTTACTATGTAAGTTGTGCAGTTGATTCGTCACAGCTTAAGTGTAGAAGATGCCGGGCACATTCCAGACTTTATCTTGTCGCAGTACGATGCATCAATAAAGGACTCGCGTCTGGAAGGGATTATTGCTCTTTCCCGAAGGTGAGCACAGAAACTATTGAACCAAAGTTGTGGTCGCATTCTGACGCAGGTTTTTGTAGCTATTCACAATAATAATGGTGTCGTTAGAGCCAACGTTTGCAGTGCTTACAGGTACCACCTATCTCGAGGTCAGGGAGGTGTACCACCAACCGCAGCGATAGCAAATAAAAACTATATCGGACACACACCTAGCGCGTTCGACAGTATGACACGAACTGACGAACAAGTTGTCGCGCTGGTGCTACCTTGTATGGCGTTGTCTGTAGTGACCGGTGGACGGTGCCGCACAACCAAGTCGCATCACTACGTTGTCCAGAACACTGAAGGTCCCATCGTCGAAATGCTGCCACGTGATCTCGCAGGACGCGTGCGAGTCCCAATGATAGGCAGTATGACGAAGGCCCAGGCTGCAGCGTGCAAGAAACGGTATGAAGCGAATTTATCATTATGTAAACGCTTTCTCGGATTTCTCCATCTCAATAACCGCGAATATCGCTACAACCAGCAAGTGAACGTCGCAATGTCTCGTTGCCAGCGTGGTGTAACCCCGACGAGCATCATTGTTGATAGAACTACTAGGCCGGGAGAAATAGCGGAGGATGATCGAGTCATTGACGAGATCAGAGACATCAGCACGTACTCAAATTTCGGCTCCAGAGTTAAAAAAAGGGTAGATGGGTCTACCGAAGGAACCTGGATAGGTGGTTCCAGTATGCTTCCTCAGCCAAGTCAGCAAGATTGGACCGATGTGATGGTGCGCAAATCGAACACGTGTGTGCCAACAACTACTTGGGCTGCGTGTACAAAACAATTTTCAATGCTGTTTCCGGGGGGCTGTGGAGGTCCACCGGAACCACGAAAGAAGCGCATGCCAGTGCGAAAATGGATTCTGCGATGTTTGCGACTTCATGGACACCGATTCGATAGGCACTATGCGTTCATGCTATTAGCGTTTAATTATTTGGCCTCGAAGAACGCGAGGGAAACTCTCTTCGTAAAAATGAATGTGAGACGAACGGCGCTTGAGGCTGCTCACAAAGTACTGTACGAGACGCAATTGAATACTTCAGGAACTTGGTTTCTTGTCGTGCCAGAGGGATTAAGCCTCGATCACCAGACCCGGACGTACAACATGTGATACATTTGTGGAAGGGGCTTCGCGCCCCCGAGTCGGCGTTCTATCGTTCAAACCAAGGCCGGATGCGTGCCCGTCACGAACTGTTTGGGATGCTTAAACGCTTTGGACCTCTACAGCTATTTTTCACCGTGTCTCCGGACTTTTCAGGCACGTACAATATTGCCATTAAATTGGGTTGCTTGCCGAGGAAAGTAGTCGACGAAGCAATTGTTGTTCTATTGCTCAATCGGGTCGAAAGGAAGGCCATTGTGGCAGCGTTTCCGGTAGAATTCGCGCGTTAATTCTTACGATTAATGGATATTGTTATCGATGTGCTGCTTGGGCGGAATAAAAGGCGTGTTCGCCAAGACGGAGAGGTGACGAAGTACGCTCGAATCTCAGGGCCAGCGGCCCCTTCGCTTGGTCGCCGTATCCCCTCCGCACCCATCAAAATGGATGGTGATTGGTGGAAATGTGACCGGCTGGTCGTGTGACAACCCGAAACCGCCTGACTTGTCCCCACCACAACTGACAGCTCAGCAGAAGCAATTCGCTGAGCCACCGAAGTCTCAGCGAACACCGCTGGTCCCAAGTAGTCCGACATTTATGGACACTCTGAGTCCAATTGAAGCTCAGCGAAGTCCCGCTCAGTCGATGAAGACTCAGCGTTGGGGTGGTGGACACTTGGAGACACATCAGTCGGTGACTCGGCGGAGGCTCAGAAGCTCAGATATGGTGTGGGCGATGGGGTGCTGGGAACAGTCGCTGCGAAGGGGCTGTCATCAAATGATTACTGACCGCAAATCAGGCTCGGCCTACGTCTGAACCCACATGACGCACCGTCGCATCCCCATGACGCGCACCTCCCAGCCAATCAGAGGTGTCGAGTGAGGAATAATCACGGGTCTGCCGACATGTAATCACGGCTCTGCCGACATGTGATCAAGAGATTGCTGACGTGTGACCAAGACGCCACGCAGGACTTTAATGAGGCTCAGCCAATCGATGAGCTCAGATCTATGTGGGGACGCTGAGCACCGTTGATTTCCTACGCCAACGCTGAAGCGCCGCATGCCAGGAGGACTGGGGCCGCTGGCCATATAATCTTTCTGTATTTGTGTGGGTGCCCTCCGAAGGAAGCCGAGCGCCCCCCCCTTGATAGGTCTTTGTTTGCATGTGTAAAGTATTAATCAGAATCGAATTTGCCCCGAAGACCGTAGGCGTTAAGTGTGTTGCTGCGGAAGAGGGTGTCTGGGGAGACTCCAACCAAAATTCAAGCCCCATATAGACCTTGTGGGTGTACCTCGGTGTGAAGAGGTACTCATTTAGCTTTTTCATTTCATTACACGTCGACAAGTCGAACTAGGCGACTGCACTCACCGTGTATTTCATATTTTCGGGTAGAAGGTGATCTACTCTGAAGTTTCGGCAGAGCAGTATCTGGGATAGTGGTTCTCAGCTCAGTCGTTTCGTCTACGTCAAGACATGGTGCTCGGAAGTCCCAGGGCGCAGAGGCGAGAACCCTAGGCTCATCCCGAGCCAACTCTAGGAGCCACCCTAGGTCGGGGGGGCGAGATAAGACCTATGTACGCGGCTCTCAGCTGGAGCCGCCTGGAGGAAGAGGAGAAGCAAGGGAGACTGGGTCTGCAGTCTTAGAGGAAGCAGACAAGTGCGTGTGGAGTCGTGTCTACATTTATAACCCCCCGGGGCAAATCGGGTCAAGACACGTGCAGATGAAGGCCTGTTGAGCGGGGAGCCGGCTTCGTTTGGAGAGCATCTGAGGACGACTGGACAAGGAACAAGTGGACGTGGTTGGCTGACGTCTGGGCCCAAAGTGTAGCCCCAGCAAGAACCGTGAAGGGGATCGCAAGGGAGGCGCAAACGCCGCGTAGAACCAAGAGTTCCGGTTCAGAGAGGTTGGCCGAGTCTTCGTCGAGTCCAGCTGAGGTCATTCAGCTGGGACTCTAAGACTCTGAGTCCCTCTGAGCTTAGATTCAAGGTTTGCTGATTCAAGTTTAGCTCAAGGTATATTCTGGGTACTGGGAAGTTGCCCGCACCTCACCACATGGGATATTAGGTATTGTTCGGGCTTTCGGAGCAGCAATCGAAACCCAACGCACAGGTGACTTACACGCGCATTTCGCAGTTTGGTTACACGGATTGCCTACCATTTCCACGGAGTTAGTTGAGTTATTGGGATCAAACTCAAATTTTCAAGAGCAGTTGACTTCTCTAGCTGACCGAGTTCTAACTACTAACCCCCCATGTATTCACGAAGAGAAAAATGTCGATGCGATACGGAGCGTTCGTTAGATCCTGTTCTACCTGGCGTCGACTCGTTTCGACGTCCTCTCCCGGGGGCAACTCCTCTGGTAACGACACGGTGTAGTGTTTGTGAATCAACACTGAAAGATACAGATATCATTGACGCAGCTATAGAGGCCGCGGCCGAGCAACATCACGCCCACATGAACACGCAGTGGTCATATTACTCCAAGTGTCGACCGCCAGTAGCTGATCGCAGCAATGAACTAGAGAGTTCGCTAGTTATTCGTGACGTTCCGGTTCATTATCGGAACCATTGTAAGTCGTGCTTCAAGGTAAATCATCTTGGCATTCGACACTTCTATAAAGCAGCGCTAGTGATACTCACGCTGCCATTATTGTGTGTGGACTTATAGGCAACTGTTCGCACCCCGCAGACTAGTGTCTGTAGATTAGACAAGCAAGAAGAGGTGCATCTTTCCGACACTTGCATCGACGATAACGAACCCATAGCTCCTCGCGGAACTTAGCGGTATGAATATCCGCCAACGTGCTCTTCCTTCATCCTGGTAGGCCCCGCAACATGACGACACATTTGTCCAGGTCCCATGTTCCATCCACGAATCACCAATGCTATTGGCAATTGCTTGTCGTCATTGCATTGTCTGCTCGTAGCTCATGAGTTGCAAAATTGTCGGCGTATTTTTAGTGTTGCTGACGATGGAAAATGGCGACCGGTAAAAAGTATTATTACTGTTTTCATAGCTACTTTTTACCACCCTTTTCAATTTGACCAACCCATCTGCTATCGTTTTTACCTTCTATTTCACAATTGCTTCGCTTTCTTGAAGCGCTACGCTATGATGCAGCGGTGCGGCTACTGCTCAATGGTAAAACGCAAGCACCGAGCGGGGTCGGGCGACGACTCCATCCAGATGAGCACATCATCGATCAGAGCGAGATACCGCAGACTACAGCAGAACTCACCTAATAACGCTACTATGGCTGGTCTGCCGGCAGCTCGGCGGAAAGCTTTAAGGGGTCGCGCTGACCCCTCGCAAGGACGCTGTGCCTCCACAAATCCACCAGCTGACGGCAGCAGTCGTCAAGGAGGCATGCGTAGCCCTGCACTCCAAGCTATGCAGAAGCAAACAAGGACGGCGTCAATGGGGAAGGCGTGTGAAGTCCGAGCCATTTCATCTTTTGGATTCACAAAAGATATTATTTGCTAACACCTATAAGGCTGCGCACAATGAGTACCGACCGATTGACTACGTTCGTATGTCGAAGCCCTACCTTCAAAGGGTATCTAGACGTCTTAGCTGCTGTGGAAAAGGAGATTTTTGGTGATTTGATGGGGGCGCTGGAGAAACAGCGGAGCTCGACGCCGGGACGCGGGGGGATACAACAGAGGAATTGCAAGAGGAGCTGGATCGTGTGACCGTGCTGCATGAAGAATACTAAAGAGTTGGAGCGGCTTGGAATGGGTATGCCCCAGCCACCAACGCCTGGAAGCGTCGCTGGCAATTGGAGCAAGAGATTAAGAGGGATGATCAAGCAGATCTCGCGATTGCAGTTTCGAAAGAAGCTGAAATGAGCAACAAGATCGCGGATCTCGAACTGATAAGGGCGACCTACTTGGCGTGTGGGATAGCCGACCATTGCATTGAATGGTTTGCGGCGCAGTGCGCGAATTCCCGGTATGGTCAGTCCTGTCATGCACTAACCTCCCACTCATATTTAACATTCATTACGGTGTCGATGCCTATACCGTATACCCCTGTAAGAGGTGTCACCTGATATGCAAAAGGGGTAGGGATTTCGACCTCTGTCCAAAAGCAGTGAAATACACGTACTTATGCTAGCAAGTACGGTCCTCTGATAGTGGTCACTCCTGGGGGGTTCCAACACACTGCGAAGGTCCGAGTAACAAGACGCGGTACTCTCGCGGCAATTACTCGGTCACGAGACGGCGGCGCGCTCTGCAACTTGGCACATCGCTTCATGGTATGTACAGCTACCTATTCCTACAGATGCAGCGCTGTAGCGCTATTGAAAATGTGTATTGTAGATTATGTCTGAGTCCTTCTCTGTTGGGTGCCGTCGCTACTGCTGCTAGACAACGCGGACGAGTAGACGCTGCTGCGTTATCACTTGAGTTGACCGCGCGACTAGCGCGAGCTGTCCCAACTTGCATGTCTTGAAGCTTGTCTAGGATTTCCCCCGCGTCGCCAGGTGAGACATCGTCATTTCCACCGCAACAGCGCGTATCGTTGAGAAGCCCAGCCTTACCAAACCCATTAACTATTGTCTCCTTCGTTAATGTGATCCAGGCTTCAGCGATCCAGACAATTATATGCCTTCGCATTAGTGCCGCGAGCTCGAACACGCTCTTCCAAGTCGCTTGGCGTCGGAGTCCGGACTAACGTCACGTGGAGTAACACCGTGTGCAATAGAAGCTCGTCGTCGCGCTTCGTCTTCCAGAGCGCGTGCTTGAGCTGCATCGCGCTTCTGTTGCTCGACGAGAGTTTGAAATTCCGTAATCTGTTCTTGTAAGTTTTGCACCCAGCGCTTTCGGAGGACGTCCTTCAGCGGGTTATTCCACGAAATGTCTGCAGGCTGGCAGACAAATGTGTAGCGCCGAGGCACCTTCTCAAGCTCCACGCCAATCGACTCTGCATACTGGTCGACTTCTTCGGTCCAGTGGCCGGAGAAGTCGTCCCATAGCAGCAGCACGCTCTCGACTGGTGCCTCTCGGTTCGCAAAGTGAAAGCGAAGAAACTCGATCGACATTTCCGCCGTCCACCACGCCGTGGCATTGCCATAAATCTGGCAACCTGTCGTAGCTTGTAGCGGTTTCACTTCATTCCAATTCGTACTCCCAAAACCATTTTGCTTGGTCTTGTTTGTAGCCTCATCTGCAGTGCGTTTAGACGGCTTGCCCTTAAAAATCAAGAACGGGGGGTACTTCTTGCCGGTTGAATCAGCTAGCAGCATCGCCGTTACTCGCTCCTTATCTTTTTCACCTCATTTGACCCAGACCGTTTTCGAGTTGCGAGCTGCAAGAGTTCTGCGAGGCAAATACTAAAAAAATCCAGCTACATAAAACGTTAACGTTAATGTTACAGCTACATCAATATTCTCAAATAAATGTTGTACCTGTTTGATCCGCTTTGTAAATTTTTGTAACACTGTTCTCAACAATGGCTTGTCGAACCGTCGCCGCAAATGCGCGCTGCTTCTCTAGCATCGTTTGGCGTGGTCTGGCCTGGTCTTGTGCGTGCTCGTATCGAAAGTCGATGGTGGCGCATGAATTTCATCGCCCAGGAATGCGATGCACGAAATTTTCTCGCGAAATCAATATCTCTTTGACCACCTCCAACGTCTTTTCACTTAACACCGCGAGAGAAACAGGAATTCCATCCCGGCGCAAAGCGTATGACCCAAGCGACGATCTCGAGTTCGGAGCTGGGGGTCAAAACTGTTCCTACCCCTCGGGGCCTGTGACGAAAGAGCGCTCCTCGCCCTTGCGCGCACTGCTCGTTGATGTAGACCTTATTAGCAAACCACTTTCTAACTTGCTTCTTTAATGATCTGAGACTGCTAGACTCTTGGGGACCAAATACAGCATTAATTACAGCCGTGAGATCATCATTTTTTCCTCCACTTTCTTCAAACAAGGAAATACATCTTTGCTTCGTCTCGTAGGTCACCGCCTTACGATTATATCGTTTTGATTTGCGGGGTACGCCTTTGATCTGAGGTCTGGCCATCCTTAATCGGGAAATGAAGCAGTGCTGTGGCGCAATGGAGCTCTACTTGCTGCAGCCCAGTCATTTTACCCCCCAAAAATGCTAGGATTTTACTGGATTTGACAGGTGACGCTAATGACAATCACGAAGACATATATAAATTATCTACATTACCATTGGCTAAAACTAGCTGACCCTTATGACAAAGCGACGCTTCTGACAGGGGGGATACGGTAGATGATTTAACTCCCAAGATAAAGAAGCGCATTTTCACCGCTAATACAGTTCACTATGCCAAAGGGGTCAAGCTCCGCGAGGAGCTGAACGAATTTTGGGAGACTCGAAACAATTTGTGTTATGACCATGATGGATCCAGCTTGAACACCACCAACCATGAGCGTTTCCAATCCTTGTGTTGCCGCATCCAAACTGTCGTTCGCAGCATGTGATTGTTCATCAAGAAGTTGCTAGCGTGTGCATGTTGATTATTATATTTCAATTTTTACACTATAGCCCGGTTATCAGACATTAACCATGAGCTGAAAGACCGACGAATGGTCCCGAGTATACAAAAACTGGGGCGTTATATACCGACGACAACTACATAACATACAGTCATAAAAATACATCAGCCGCCACTGCTCTCGCTTCTGAATGAAGGCTTCTAACTTGTCAATCACTTTCTCGCAATCTACTGCAGCCAACGTTTGTTCTCTCAGCAGCGTACATTTTCATTCACAACTCAAAACTCCCGCAGATCTCAAGGCCGTCGTCTCTGCTGGATGTCTCTGGAGTAACCTGAAAATCCATTTCACTTACCCCCAATAACCCGAGTTGCATATCCCAACTTAACGATCTACGATGCTCTATGATATCAGTGGTGTCCATGGCTCGACCGATGTGTGCCGCAGAGAGACCAACGGATTATCGCGGGGATTATAGTGCAGTTGCAGTCGTTACAAGAAGCGCCAAGTGCAGCAGACTATACTACGAGCGTCTTTCAGATCATCGCAGCGAGCAGATGCGGGTGTCACGAAGAAGTCCTACATATCTACTGCTTTGGTGGCATTGAGCTCAACTATAACGTCATTAACGCCTTAATCCAAGCCTAACAGCAACATTCCAACGCGTGAATTGAAGTCTGGTACAATCTATGCAGTTGGCGATCGAAAAAAAATCTCCGACAGGAATTAAGTATCTGGTTAAGTGGTGCGATGACTTGATGGGTTTCTGAAAAGTAACGACATCCGCAAATCTTGAGCTTCAAGTCTACCACACAGCCGTGTGATGGCATACCAATTCGATGTCAGCGGCGCAGCGACCATTTTGTGGCAAGAGTGTACAAGTCTTTCTACCTATTGCGCACTTCTTCCTTATTTTCGTCAGTCGATCCGCCTTCAATTTCTGTGAGCAGATCCTGATCATCATGGAGTCATGAGGAACTTCACCGCCCGCGAGGCCGGGTTCCCCTCCGGATGTTAGAGTACGGAACAAGTCAAAAGCTCTACTTGACCCAGTGACGACGGCATCTGAGACAGTAAGCGGTGAGTCTTCCCGATATGAATTCTTCTTCTTCCTCCTCCTCGTTGTCGCTGGTGGGTCCAGCTGATAGAATATCGTTCTCGAGCACGCGGCAAAGACGACGCCATCACATGCGGCGTCTGCTGGTTAAGATTTGTGACTTCATAGAGTCCATCACTCCTGCACTTCCAGCTAAGATGAACTACACACCCAAGGCAACCACTGAAATAGCTCAGGCTGCGACGACTATGGTCGAATCCGCCCGTCTACAGTTTGAGACTACTTCGGATCTAAATCTAGTCATAAACGATTTCAGAGCGCCGTTGAGGTTCTCACACGGATTGTTTGTGGAAGCATATCCACCCGGTGTGTGACATACTTGCCACCGCCAGTATCGCCCAGTAACCCATTGTGAAACGAAGTAATCATACAAGGATTTCAGCAGTTGCGTTGACCTCCATTTCAACAGCACACGCTGTCGACACGCCTCGTAGTCGTCCGAGTCAATCGTGAAGTGCATGCCAACTATAGACGCCAAAACCAACAAGCGAGTCTTGATAGGACGATGCTGAATTTGTTTCCGCACGTTATACAGCACATGGAAGTAACACATGAGCTTTGTCGCACCAGCAAAGACTGAAACAGCTTTCAGTCCAAGATATTGCGCGTCTTCCGCGTCCCCCATGACTGAGTCTACTTGTAGTGAGATTCCGCGCAATTTTCGAACAAGTGCCGCAATACTACGAAAAACTCAGTGTACTCCTGCGCTGTTCGCCTCATAACCACGAAAAATGCCTTAACTTGGTTGGCACTAGCCTTGTCCGTAAATCCACACGTTATCACAGGGTACCCGATATCACTAAGCTTAAAGTGGCGCTGCATGAAGTTGGAATTTTAGATCAGATTTCGAAAAGCGCGAGCACCCGTCAATCATTGTTAGCGACGTAATACCAATAATAAAAGAATCTTCATCTGACCCCAGCCCAACGTAGGCGTAGCCTTCTCTGTCTAAAGTGGCGCCAAACAGAAAAGCAGTATCTAGTTTCATCTCGGGGCGATAACAGCGAGTGCGAACGAGATCTCGCACAGCTTTGCGCGAGTTGTTGGTTCCTTGGTCCCGACGAATGCGCTTGAGAGCATTTTGCACCTGCTTCAAACTTGGTCAACCACGACTGTTAATTGGAATCTGCGTCTGTTTCTTCAAATCTACTAACCTCAATCGCGGAGGAATCGCAATATCATCTTGCTCGGCAAGGAATTACTTCATCGCTGCCGTGATACGTACTGGGTGTGTGTAATGCAAGCACCACCTAGACCTCACAAACATCAGGGCACGACGATAGGATTCAGGCTTTGCAAGCTACAAGTGCAAGTTCAACTGCAACGGAAAGTTCAACGCGCCTCACGCGCATGCCGGCACTTGCCGACGAATCTCTTTAGCATTTTCATTCTCGCTTTTACCGCTTAACCAGCAAGCCAATACAACAATTCATTGTTTCCGGCTATCTCGAGTTTCACCCCCCCAAGTGCGTAGCAGTTACGTAACTAAATAAGCGCATTAAAGCAAGCGGGCGACTTTTCAAGCATCAAGTCAAGCGATGGTTACACGGGAGAGTCCGAATCCAAGACCACGTCGTACTCGACGTACACGTGAAGAAGTTGATGCTACTTCATTCCCGTCAAACTCTGCAGGCGCTGCACAATCAGGGCCTTCAGACGGGGAAGACGAAGGAGCTGCCGAAGTGCCACCACCACCTCAGCAGCCGGATGGGCAGCCGCAGGCCCCCGATGCCAACATGTTCGCGCAGATAATGCAGATCATGGTTCAATCGCAGCAGCACCATCAACAGCATATGAGGGCTTATGGCACAGCAATTTGCTTTTCAACAGCAGATGCTCTCTCAGCAAGTGCAAGCACGTCTTCCGCAGAAGAAGAAAGGTGACCCCCCCCACATTCAACGGTAACGCCTCGGACGATCTGGAGTTGTGGATTTTCAATACGGAGCAGTACTATTCCCAACATCGCGAGGAAATGACCCGCAACGCGTCTGAATTTGTTAACACCATCTTTGCGAACCTCGGTACGACAGCTCAAACCTGGTTTCGAGATTTCAAGCTCTCATTGAGCTCCGATCAGCCAGCAACATGGGCCTTTCAAAGCCAAGATTCGGTTGCGTTTTCGCGACCGCGATTTTGAGAAGAAGGTTATCACGAAGCTGTATGATTTGCGCTGACAAGGATCGCAGCAGGGGTACACGACGAAGTTTCTTCACTTGTTGTCGCAATTAGACGAAGTGCTACCTGAGTCAGTCAAACGCTGGTTGTACCAGCGCCATTTGCGCGCTGAAACTAGCAGGTTGATCTCGCAGAATGTCCCCAACTCTCTTAACGCTACCATTGACCTCGCGCGACGATTCGAAGACTCGCGCCCGGCACAGGCAACACGCAAAACTGACTTCAAAAGGTACAGAAACTACGGCAGCCCGCAGGGGACAAGAAGCCTGGAGCACAGAAGGGAGGTGACCAGAACCCGACCTGTGAATACTGTGAGAAGTTTCGTCATACGATCGACGTTTGCCGCGCGCGCAAACGGGATGCCCAGTCTGGAGCGGCCGGCAAGCGCGACTCGTCAAAAAACGGTGAGGCTCGGTTGATCGGCCCCCTACTGAGCCAGAATCCACGGAGAGTGCTGGCAGTTCGCTCTCCAACGGCCAAAAACGTTCGACGCGGTATTCATTTCACTACCATACTGATGATCCGGTAGTACACCGCCGCCAGAACAATATTTCTGCTACCTATCTCACGCTGGAACGATTAACACAACTACGGTGAGCGCTTTTGTTGATAGCGACGCCTTTTTTATGCTGTCGGTCCTCGCGTGGCTGAGCGTCTCGGCCTAAAGGTCGTTGAATGCTCAAAACCTCTCGAGTTAGCTCTTGGAGTGAGTAAAAAGGTCCTGATCCCCCGACGAGTAGTCAAGTTGGCGGTCAAGCTGACCGGATTTGCTGTTTACCATACAGAAGACTTCGTCATGGCCATCCCTGAGAAGAAGAAAATGCTACTCGGTATGTCCTGGCTTGAAAAAGTCGACCCGGAAATTGATTGGCCGAGCAAGGTCACTAGATGTCGTGGGTCTGAAGAAGAAACTGAATTCCGGTAGTATGTCCGAAAAGGACCAGCTGCCAGGGTCGCTGGAGTCTGCACCACCAAGCGACAGCGAACGACGGCTCCACACGTTTCGCATAGCGACCTCTTGATGTACTACACGAAGCACACCTTAGCTTCGTCATCGGGAGACACGCGCGTCATTACAACCCAGGATTTTCAGAAGCTCAAGATTTCGGATGGCAAGTTCTGCTTCTTCGTCAACATTGCATCTGAAAAAGCTGCGCGGCAACTAGCCACAGATTGGGAAGCACACCGCGGTCACCCCGTTGAGCCAGTCGTTCTTAAGTACAAGGGCAAGGTGATTGTAACCGAGTTGCCGAGTACACCGCCGATACGCACGATTGATGTTGAGGCTGAGATTGAGTTGTGCGACACAACTCTGGTTGCAAGAAATCAATTTTGTCTCAGCGAAGAACAGAAGGAAGCAGTACGACAATGGACCTGTGAGCCGCTGGACGCCAAAGTCATTCGCCCGTCGAAGTCACCGTTCTCGTCGCCAACATTCTGTGTAAAAAAAGCTGTTGGTTGGTGAATTGTACATGATTTCCGCGCCATCAACGCACGAATCATAGTACCAGCAACACCAATTCCACGCAAGGAGGATAGTTACGATGCCATGGCAAAGGGGCGATTGTTTTCGGTGCTCGATCTCCTCTGGGGATTCTTTAAGTTCGTCTGCGCGAGCGCGATATACTGTACACAGCGTTTTTAACGCCAGACGGCCTCTTCGAGTATCTCGTGACGTCAACGGGTTTATCATGTAGCCCCTCGGCATTCAAATGGTTGATCCAAACAGTCTTTAGCGACCAGCGCGAGTTCTTCCGCGCCTACTTTGATGACCTATTTGTTTTTACGGCTACGGGTTCAATGGATGATCATCTCGCGGCTTTAGACAAAGTGCTTTCGAGATGCGAAGAGCAACGGCTCTTTGTGAAACTATCTAAGTGCACATTTTGGGCGGAGGAAATTCCGTGTTTGGGTGACTACATCGGACGCCAAGGGATACGCATGGATGCCGATAAAGTTCGCGCGATCGAGGAATAGGCTGAGCCCCGCACGAAGCGAGAGCTGCAATCGTTTTTGGGGACATGTGTCTACGTGTTAAATTACTGCCCGGAATTCGCGTCGCTGAGAGCACGTCTAACGGATGCAACTCGTGGACGGTCAAGGAATGAGCGCGTCGAGCTTACACCCGAGCAGCTTGATGCTTTTCGCGAGCTTAAACGCCGATTGGCGTCTCCGCCAGTTCTTGTTCACCCGGATTCGTCACGTCCACTTCACGTTAAGACGGACGCCTCTGACTACGCGGTCGGTGGCTATTTGTTTCAACTCGATTCACATGGTCGTGAACGTATCATCTCGTACGGTGGACGCAAGCTCCACACGGCGGAACGAATGTACCCGACTCGCGAGAAGGAGTTACTGGCTGCACTACATGCTATGAGGACCTGGAAACCGTACTTGATCGACAAGCCGTTCTACATTGATACGGACCACCGGACTCTTGAATCTATTCTCCAGCAGTCGACGTGCGCTCAACGCCTTGCTCGATGGTTGAACGAGCTGAGTATTTTCAAGTCTCGTTTCAAATGGATTCCCGGTGATACTAATGTAGTGGTGGATGTAATTTCCCGTGCACCACAATTACGCAGCGAAGAGCCAGCATCACACGTCTCGCTGGCGGTACTGCTAGATCAATTGACCAAGATTCAATCTATCATGGCTCCTGACGACGCTTTTCTCAACTTCATGTGCGAGCGGCCCTCCATTCAGGAGCAATGAAAACGTTTGTATCCAGAGGATCAGATTTTCGGTCCACTTTTCCGTCATTTTTCCAGTAACCGCGACCAAGTCTCGGTGCCTCTCGATCTACATTCAACGCTGTGCACGTTACTACTGAATTTGTTTCTTGAGGACGGGCTCATTTACTTAAAGTCAAGCGCAGACGAGCCTCATCGCCTCTGCGTTCCAGCTGACGTCGACCTCCGCAACTCGATCCTCTTCAAATTCCATGCCACGGCTGCGAGGGGTCACCCAGTGTCCACAAAAACACTCGCGATCGCTCAAAAAAAGTTCTACTGGCTCAATATGCACAAGACAATATCCAGGTACGTTCAGTCCTGTGAACTTTGCCAGCGAATCAAAGCGTCTCAGCGTAAACCTGCGGGTGTACTTCACCTGCTTGAAATTCCTCACAAACGATGGATGCATATTTCGATGGGCTTCATGCTCGACCTCGTTCCAACTACTCGCGACGAATTTGATACGATTCTGGTGATTCTGGACCGATTAACTAAGCGAGCCCACTTCGTTCCTACGCTGAAAGCTTCCAGTGCCAAAGACACGGTTTGGCTTTTTCTTTGTGAGCATGTTCGACTACATGAATTTCCTGACTCGATCGTCAGTAACCGTAATTCCCGATTTTTGTCTCCGTTTTGGAAGGAATTGACGGCTAGCCAAGGCTCTCAGCTTCGCGTCAGCACCGCCTTCAAACCTTCCACGGACGGTCAGAATGAGCGATCTCACCGCTTCATCAACGACTACCTCCGCGTCTTTGTGTCACCACGCCAAGACAATTGGGACGAGCTCCTGTCGATGGCCGAATTTGCATACAACTCTCGACCTCATTCCAGCATCGGCATGTCGCCTTTTGAAGCCGATCTCGGATATCTACCCCGGGCATTTTATGATCTTGCGTCAAACGAGTTACCACGACCAAGCGGCGGCGCTCTTCGCTTCACAGAACAGCTGCAAGTTGTGCTTCATCGCTGCCGTTAGTCGCTCGCAATTACCCAAGGCCGAATGAAGTGGTTTTATGACAAGAGCCGTCCCGAGCTTCCGATCCGTGTCGGTGATAAAGTCCTGCTCGATACTACGCATCTCGATCTTGCACACGTGGGCGCTCAAGGTCGACAAAAGTTTGCCGCCCGCTTCATCGGTCCTTACCAAGTGATTGCGGCTACTACCCCGGACACCTACAAAATATCGCTCCCACCAGGGGTCCGGCTTCACGATGAATTTCATGTGGCATACCTGCGCCGCTATATCGAAGATACCAACAACAGCAGGCTCAAAATGTCCCTCGGCTCCTAACTAGCGACGGCCAAGAAGGTCTTCAAGTGCGCGCTATTATCGGTCAACGTACTCGCCGTGGTGTTAGATACCTCAAAGTGCAGTGGTATGGCCGCGACGAGGCAGCCCAAGACCAACCTGCGTCAAGCCGCCGGATTCATTGCTGAGTTCCTAGCGTCTTCTCCGAATCCGGATCGTTGAAATCGCCCCCGCCATCGTGCAGCTCCGCCTTCAGCTCCAGCTGACCCGACCCGTCGAAGCCCTCGACTAGCAGCATCGCCGATGGCAGCACTGCCAGCGTCTTATCATTCCAGTCGTACGCGCTCTTCTGGGGGGAGACTGTAATGCAAGCACCACCTAGACATCACCAACATCCGGGCACGACGATAGGATTCAGGCTTTGCAAGCTACAAGTGCAAGTTCAACTGCAACGGAAAGTTCAACGCGCCTCACGCGCATACCGACACTTGCCGACGAATCTCTTTAGCATTTTCATTCTCGCTTTTACCGCTTAACCAGCAAGCCAATACAACAACTCATTGTTTCCGGCTATCTCGAGTTTCACCCGCCCAAGTGCATGACAGTGTGTATCATTGCACGGGACAACTACACGCTTGTGACCATGCTCATTGACCCAAATGGCCCACGTATCACTGACGATACATGTGAATACTTTCCAAATAACCCCGCAAACCCCTATCTCACTGCAGGAGTTACTGGTGCACGCAAGGCGCCTTTCAATCATTGCATATTGACCTTCGCACACCCGGCAAAGGTCGGAGTCGCGCTTAAGGATCACTGCCGAGCAACACATCGAGTCATCTCGAAAGGCTTCATAGCTGTCTTCGGAGCGCTGCACCGTAAGTTGTCGCCACGGCTCCATTGTGTGGGGGGTTTTCTTTGTGAGACTTCACGGATGGAGGTGGAGGTGGATCGTGTATTTGCCCTGAAATATATTTCAGAGAATATCCGCTTCTATCCAAAAGTGTATTTGTGTGTTTGAAACGATCGACAGACGTGCGAGTTTTTTGCGCGAAGGTAGTACCATATCTCAAACAGGCTATTGATCATACTGAGAGCTGGTATTGATAACGCTACATGTAATACGATAAGACCTTCGAGTGGCCTTTTCGCGAGCTATTTGGACCCGCACCGGGGACAGCAGTGTATACTGTATTATAATACTTTGAAGTAGGTGCCCTTACTGACAGACTGTATATGGTATGCCGCGTGCAGATACTGCGGCTGCGAAGCAGGCGCAGGAGATGCACAATATATTCAAATGTAGCATTACAAGAACGTTATGTTGTGCAACCAGGGATACCAGCCCAACCCTCTAGTTAGTTTGTCAAGTAATGCACGCCTTCGCGATCCCTGCGCCTTTGGCACCTTGGGCAAGTTTGCAACCACTGCCGCGCTATCTCTACCTTTAAACGTTACCTAAATTTCAGAGAATCTTCGAGCCCCGCACGACTTTGTCTAAATGTGCCGCCCATCATAATTACGCCGGCCAGTCCGTATACACAGACTCCTGTGAATGTTCCGTATACTGTACGTTACTTCTTCGGCCCACTTCAAAATGAAGATTATGCGAGCACATCCCCCTAGATACGAGTTATGATTGGTCGAAAAGGCTATTAACGTGGTATTTAACAGCATACCGTATGGTCTTAGTCCTTGGCGACAATGCGCAGACACGGTGTGTCACAACTCGTCTACGCAAATCCTAAAGTTACTCTCTACTTGTGCCGATTTACGTGCCGTTTAATCAAAAACACAATATGCGAGCTGAATGGCTTGGAGGGGCAGCACCCCATCGACTTCGCGGGACAGGCAGCGGCGCCGGCACCTTCTCGGCCGCCTTGGGCGACCGCGTCAGACGCAGACGCAGAGACAGACGCTCGCGGAGGAGCCCGACCCTCCGGCGCGCGTGGCCGAGATCATCAGCGGCCTGCCCTCCAAGGACGACTCGCGCTGCGACGTGGCCAACCTCGAGAGGCTGCGCCACACGGCCATCATCTACACGTGGGTGAAGGGCTGCCCGCCGGCGGCTCGTCACGCGACAAGGAGATGGGCGAGATCAAGTACTCGCTGCGCTCGCTGCTCAAGTTCGTCGTGATCACCCCGGTGTTGACGGGCAGTGGGTCACGACTTACGGAGGAGAAGAAGCAGCTGGAAGAGAAAGCCGTGGAGGAAGCGGCGGACGCACGGGGGGCCATCGTCGTGTGTTTCGCAGTGCAGTGGCTACGGCTATCGCTCAGCCTGAATTCGATCACCCCATGTTCGTGCCGCACCAGTGGCAGACATCGGACGAACAGCTCTGAACAATGAAGTTGACGCTGTTTACGTCGATCTCCTGCGTGACGCTGCTGCTGATCGTAAGTGTCTGGACCGACGTCCGTCCATCGCGTCGCCACGCAGTTCTCGACGACAACCACATCCGCTGGGCCGAGACAGTCGAGTACATGGACGCCTTCCCGTACGACCCGTAGCAGTTAGCCTGATTCCAGTTTGCGCCACCCGGACGACCTCAACACGTCGCTGCTGCACTACATCTACAATGCAGTTCGCAATGGCGAGGGCGGAACGAGGCCCTGCTCCGTCGCGTCGCGTTCGCCCCGCTCGTGTCCCGCCGCCGGCACACAGCAGCCATGTCGACCGAGAAGTAGTTGTCCTCACTTATGACGGCGGAGTGAGGACTACCAAAAGGAGTGCCTAGAGAAACAAGTAGGTAAATGAAAAAAGTGTATTTAGATTGTACTTGTATAGATGTCATCTAGTTTCTGGCGATGTCTTCATCGCTTGAATCGTTGTTGCTGACATCGCCGCCAATGTCGTCATCTGATGTCACCTCTTCTTCTGCAATGTTGTGTCGCTGTAATTCTTCAACAAGTTCGTCAACATCGACCTCTTCTTCATTGTCAGGATTTGTGCCGCGGATATCGGTGACGAGTCCTGCCTTCGAAAACCCGCTGATAATGGTTTCGGCTGACAATTTTTCCCAGCACGATGTTATCCAGCCCGCCATGTCTTTTCGAGACGGTGTCAGTAATTTGAAATTTTCGTTGTCGATCTTCTTTCTTAAAGCAGCAATTTCCCGACTGGCATTTTCCTGGTCGAGCGATTTCTGGATACGGACAATTTCTGATTCCAGTTCCACTTTCTTGCGAATGCGTTCGCTGTCACCTTGATTGTATGAAAGCAACTGCTCTTTAAGCCTATCAATCCACAGCGACCGTAATTCCCCCTTGAAGGGCTTATTCCACGAGATTAGCAGGTTGGCAAACATACGTGTACTTAGGAAGAACTTTCAGCAGAATGACGTTCAGTGAAGCTGCACATGCAACTACAGGCGGCGTCCAGTGTCCGCTGAAATCATCCCAGAGTAAAGCACATTGTCATCTCGGTTTTCTCGTTTTGCAAAATCGAATTCTAGGAATTCCTCTGACAATTCCGCAGTCGAACTGCTGGTAGAGCGGGTTACTTCAGTCGGCTGCTCCATCATTTCGGCTCGTCGGTTGCTCGTCACTTCCTCATCATCATTGCTCCATGCCTCATCATCTTCATTCTTCTGCTCCTCCTCCTCGTCCGTGGGCACGGAACCTCGTTCACCAGACTCTTCGTGGTCGGGCTCGGACTGGACCGGGCTGAGTTGGCGTCGTCCGCGCCGAGTAGTCACCATATTTGACACTCACTAATTTCACTAAGCCGACAAGTTCGTCACGTAAGTTGTTCGTACTCCCCAATTTTCTGACAGGTGCCAATTTCAATCAAAGAGACCCCTGTATGACCACCATATAACGAGTCTGTGGACGCCTGCTCGCCGGTGGATCGCAAAGCTCGCAGTGCTGAGGGCTGCTGGGGTTGGCCGGGTAGTTGTAAGCGGCAAACTTCAAGAAATACAGGCCACTTCAGCAGCCGGAACCTTCTTGCGTTGGTCCCTATTTATTACTCTGTCAGCTTGCACTTGTCAGCTAAGCCTGCTATGCACTCTGTCCTTCTCGTCTCGTTTTTCTCGTCTCGTTCTCGTCACTCGTGCAGGTCAGCTACGCGTCGCTTACCCGCCTCGTTCAGTTCGTCGCCCAACTGGTACGCCGATTGCGCGTCTGCCGTGAGTCGTCCGGATTGATGCCAGTCGCCAAGCCACTTGAGCGAACGCCCTGATCGCCTGCCCTCGATCGCAGCCACACCGCCGACTCGCGAACCGATTGTCCCCTCTCCGTTCACGTTACTGCACCGCCGTGCACACTGCGTCCGTCGCGCGCTACTCTCTCTCGTCTCGTTCTCGTTCTCTCTGCTGCCGCAGCTAGTCTGGCACTCGCTTGCCACCGAGCCGGCAAAATCTCAACTGAGCCCTCGTCCTGTCCCACCGCTGCGCTGCTTCACCAGCGTTCCTCGTCGCCACCCATTTCCGTCGAGTCGCTCGGAACCGCACATGAAGCGTACCCGACTGCTCATGACGACTCCTCAGCAGTAAGATCGCGCTCGTGTGGTCCCCAGCGCCTCGACGACTCGAACTCAGCGACCTCTCCGAGCCCGGGGGCGTTCTTCGCGTCACCCGACATCCCTTCGGCAACTTCAACACGGCTGCCTCCGTCCGCGGTGTCACCACACGGCAGCTGGCGCGTCCTGGTCACGTCGGGGCCTCGCTGCTGCACCACTTCGTTACAAAGCGAAACGCCAATTGGCCGAAATCCAGCGTCTCGGTGCAAGTATCTTGCAGGACGCTGCCGCCGATGCGCAAGCCATACGCGGCGCGTGCATCGCCCCAGAAACGAGGAAGAATCACGCCAGCAAACTCAATTGCGTTAATAAGTGGATAAGAGAAGTGTATGTACTGACGCTAGCCAAAGACAGCGATAGAAGAGCTATCATATACAACTTCTTTCACGACCTAAATCTCGGGGAGTTCACCCCCTGCAATCTTTGATCGGTTTTGGTGTATTGGTGTACAAACGATGAACTTTTGTGCCTTTCACTAAGTCTGCCGTGATAATTCTGGCGTAATTCTAATCCCATCTCGATCTTAATTATGCCTTGTGTTAGCTAATTCCATTGTTAATTCAAGGTGGTCCGAACGTGGCCGACTTAAGGTGGCGATGGTGAGGATGAATTGAGGCGGAATATACTAATCCAGCCTGAGTTAGAGGAAAACAGGGCGAATGGCGGTTTGCTGCCCGCCATTCTGTGTTTATCCCGCCGTATCTCCGTCGATTAGCTTGCAAAAGCCGATCGCGAGTGTTAGGGGAAGTGCTCCCAATCATAGGCAGAATTAGCATTAAATAAAGGTAGGTAGCCCTTTTCTGGATCTAATTCCGCATATATTAACAGTCCACCCGCCAAAATCGGTGAAAGGCACAATTACTACAGCGCTCAAATTAATTCGCGAAGCCTAAGGCAAAGGCACAACTTCAGCTACTTCGACTTCAGATACCACAACTACATGTACAGCCACAACAATTACAGTCACGACAACTAACGCTGCAGTCACAACGTCGTCTGCCACAACTCGACACCACCTACAACATTAGCGCCATAATAATTTCAGAGTACGGTAAGACAGAGCTCTCCGCAGAGTGGTCAACACTCGGAGCAATAGGCGCATCCATGCCTCTTGCTCAAGTCGACATCCGTATCGCTCTGCACGACACGACTCACCCTCCCGAGCGGGTAAATGCAGGCATTGGAGTCGTGCACCGCATTGTCTGGCTCTGCGTCGACCTGCGAATTATCCAGCAGCTCCTGGTGGTAACGCTCCTTGTCCGTTGCCGCCAGCTGCACGTATACGTGGGCTTGAGCTCCTTCCACTGTACGCCTATGAACTTCTGGATGTCGTCGATGCGCGCGTCTGGGTTCTCGTCGTCCAATGCCTGCTTGCACCGCTCATTATAGAAGAGCAGATACTAGCTCTGTGACCTCTTGACGGGCGTCATGGCTGCGTCGCTGACTCGGCGACTCTGAGCAATGCTCAGCGCGTTGCTAGTCAAAAATAATCCCCTTTTTAGCCAATTACAGCGAGCCCTCAAACCGTCGGCGCCAGGGACTTACGTTTTCCCAAGTCAATTCAGTCTTGGATCGCGGATAACTTTTTTTCCACAACAAAGTAGAACGTACGACCACCACCATTGTTAACCCCAACAAAATTTATCCTTTAAAAAGGACCAAATCGATTCTCTCGGCCTTGATTTTCGGACAACTTTGTCCTTAAACGGCCGTTTAAGGACAACACGTATCTTGGTGTTTGTATATACTCGACTAGGTACGAGTTTGGGGGGGCCACGGTGGGCGCATTTGGTGCTCGAAGGGTCGCCGACCGTTTCACTTGAATCTATTATGGGCCGAGCTATTTTTGTCCGTAACTTAAGGACAAACTCGAAAAAACGGCATGCCAAGAGTGACCATTTTGCTTGAGCTGCAGAACGAAGGCAGAGCAACTTGAGCACATACTGATGCTTGCATCATGTAGACCAATATCTTTCTACCGATACTTGCAATAGCTTCATACCTGCTAGGTTGGGGTCAAGCGAGCTGCCTCAAATTTGGTCCTTAGTTTTGTCCTTAAAAAATCTGATTGGGGCTAATGTCTCGATTATAGCTTTAATATATGGGGAAATCCTGTTTCGGGGCCGTAATTTTGAAATAATTCCGTTTCGGGGCCGTTGAAATCGAAAGGTACGTTATATTCAAAACACACCTTGTTTTGGAAATCATCATAACGTATCCTGTAGCCCAAACGTATCCTGCTGCCACAATGTATCAGTATCGTTTCCTGTTTCCCAAAGGCTACCAATCACCCAACTGTAACGTGTATCCTAATTGTAGCGTGTTACCTTAGCGTAGCCTAGCTAAGCTGGAACAACGCGCGTAATACACGCCGCATCCGAGGATGATTCGTCGTCCCTTGAAGACAATGCATCAATCGCCTCGGTCACTCTTTTTTGGCGGTCCTGGCTAAAAAGGAGCACATCAAGTGAATGACAGTCCGCGAGCCCGCCTGATATAGGGCTCAAGAACTCCACCGCATGTGCATATAATACCTGCATCTTAGCTAGACTACGGTTAGGCTACACACTACGGTTAGGTTACACGCTACAATTAGGATACACGTTACAGTTGGTTGATAGGTAACATATCGGAAACAGGAAACGCTTCCGATACAATTTGGCAGCAGGATACACTTAGGCTACAGTACACGCTATGATGATTTCCAAAACAAGGTGTGTTTTGAATATAACGTACCTTTCGATTTCAACGGCCCCGAAACGGAATAATTTCAAAATTACGGCCCCGAAACAGAATTATCCCTTAATATATATCTAACTCTTTTCGTATTCGCAGTTCGAAGAACTGTCGTTAGGCGGCCCAGGAGCGTCGGTTTGTTTGTTTGCATTTGGCAACATTCTGGCAACATCCAGCTTGGCAACATTCTGGCAACATGCAGCCTGGTTGGTACCCGTCAACCACGCAAAGCTCGATTGTCGATTCCGAATAACCTTAGTTATTAAATACTCCTTGTTATGGAATACAGGCCAAACCGACCAATCACAGAACGCGCGGGAAGCCCGACCGTGCATCCTTAGTTATCAATTACACCACCTGGTAGCCCGTAATTTGTAGCTTGTTGGCCAGCGGTTTCTGTCTTACTTTTCAAAGGCACACATGCCTCCCAAGCAACGGAAGCCTCCAAAGGGCAGGCCTCGCCTGCCTGGAGGTGCGGGTCGGCGAGTAAAGCTCAACGCCGTCAATGCCTACACTGCTGCTCACAAGCTCAAGGTTCTACAGCATCTCTCCAGGACAAGCAGCATGGCTGGGACGATCGCCAAGTTCTACCCTGAGTTACCTGACCAGCAGTACAATGGGCGCCGCGTTCTAATCTATTCGTGGCGACGGTCGCTGCACAAGATTGTCGCTGCTTGTGCAGTCCCCAGCGAAGCCAAGAAGAAGAAGGCGCGTGGCCAAGGTGTAGCCACTGTGCTGTCTACATCTGTTGAGCTCAAGCTCGTTCGCTGGGTGGGCGATCTACGCGACGAGGGCGTGCCAGTGACCCCCCCCTGATGCTGAGGCTACAGGCCTTGGCTGAAGCGAAGGCTGCAGGTATCGAAGCCTTCACTGCATCTTGGAGCTGGCTGCACCTTTTTAAGGCCCGTCATCGACTAGCACTTCGCGCTAAAACCCGTCAAGGCCAGATACGCCCCCCCCCAAACTCGCTCGGATTGCTGAGGAATTTGCCAAAGAAGTCTACGAGAAGGCACGCAGCCTTGGCGTTATGAAGATCTGCAATGCCGACCAGACAGGTAATATTCTACATTATTATGTTTAACATAATTTGTTTTAACCTATTTTGTTGTCAAAGCTGTTAATTTTGACTATTTACCTAGGCGGACCTTAGCAAAGAGAGGAGTAAAGACCGTTTGAGTAAAGTGCGGGGGTAAATCGAAGGAGAGAGCTACCGTTATGCTTCTTGGTGATTCTGAAGGCAACAAATACGATCCCTTCGTAGTATTCAAGGTGCGCCCCTCTACCAAGCCTGAAAATCAAGTGGAGAACATCCAGCGCCGCAAAGGTTTCGGCATACACATTTGGAAGTCAATTCGCAAAGCTCAAGCCGAGACTGGAATGCAGATCCATGGAAATGGAAAAGGTAAAGTTGTTTTTGTTTTTATTTTTTACAGTTTGGACAATTATACTAATTTGTATCTTGCTTTACTATCAGGTTGGTGGGACGCAAAGTTAACCCTAGAATGGCTAAAACACCACTTCGGCAGCCGCGAAAACCTCAAGCAGCCCGTGCTTCTTCTACTTGACGATTTCTCTGGTCATTGGACCACAGAAGTTGTCGAGTATGCCAAGGTGATCAACGTCACTTTAATGAAAGTGCCTGCCAACGCTACCTCTGTGTCGCAGCCAGCCGACGCCACCTGGAATGGGCCTGTCAAGACGAGACTGCGGAACACATGGATTCGATGCTTGCAGGAGCAGTTAGCAGCGCGTGTACCGGGCGTGCCCTTCAAGTTGAAGCCTCCAGACCGGGCTCTCCTGTGTCAGTGGGTTTGGGCGGCGTGGAGGGACGTGTCTGCGTCAACAATCCGAGCGGGGTTTAGCCAATGTGGGCTTGTTCAGCGCGATGAAGACGTGTCGGACGTGCCGGAGCAAGTGGAGGCTTTGAATGCAGATGAAGACGTGTTTCAAGCAATGCTTCACTCCGACTTGATTGACACCACCGTAGAGCCATTTACTCTAGAGGGTGACTTTGACGATATCTTCCGTGCTATTGCACGCGCAGATGAATAAACTACATGTTTGCTTTTTCCTAAAATATCTATGGTTCTGTTGGTATTGATGGCAATGAGTGCCAATGTGCCATCTTCGACTCTAACATGAAGATAGCGTTAGCCGGGGCATGATGTATCTAGTCTCTACACTGCAGATCAGGTGTATTGCATAACTAAGGAAATTCGGTAATGTAATCGCGCGAAAAGATGCTGCACAACTTGTGCACCCTCCGCTTTAAACTCGCAGTTTCTACTAGAACAGGTTCTTGCTTGCAAGTATATGTATACATGTATACTTTGCCAGTCGACGGGGGCGATGGTGCGGCTGTGAAGCAGGCGCACCAGATGCTCCTCTCTGTCGCCCCGCAAAGCCCTAGTATATCACAACGTATTTATCGTTGGTGTGGTCTAGCATCAGCAGCACTAACATTGCAAATTGCCTCGGACACGCGGTCGTCCCAAGGCGCAGGTAAAACTGCAGCGCCGGCATGTGGTGTTGTAAGCAGCGACCTTTTTTCCTTCGTATCCTATAGCCTTCATCCACTTTATACCCTCTATAAGTGTAACCTCAGTCAACTTTCAAGCAACTTTCATTTACATTCGTGCAACCTGGTTATAATCGGGCATGATAGCAATGGACGCCATCGGTGCAGTAGAACTATTACTAGCAGAGCAGCATGATAGCAATGGACGCCATCGATGCAGTAGTACTGCAGTAGCACTGCTACTAGCAGAGCAGCATCATAGCAATGGACGCAATCTGTGCAGTAGCACTGCTACTAGTGCAGCATGATAGAAATAGACGGCATCGGTGCAGTAGCACTGCTACGGCATGTAGCAGAGCAGCATGATAGAAATGGACGCCATCGGTGCAGTAGCACTGCTACTAATAGTAGCAGAGCCCGACACCAACGCAGGTCGCATGCAAAAGCGCTGCTTATACTAGGCAAACTAAGCCGTGCTGAAGCACGGAAAAGCTCTGGATTTTATCATACCGCATAGGAAAATGTGTGTAGCCTGTTGGTTTCGGCTAGTGCCTCTTGTGGTAGCGTGAAACATTGTAGGAAATCTAGCGCAAGTGGTTCCACAAATCGAACGTAAGCTATGAATACAATGCAGCGGTGCAACCGCGTACACCTCCGTGCGCCACCATGTACAATTTGGACATCGGGCTCCGTGTCAGAGGCTCGTACAGTACTGTACAGCGGTGGAGCTCTCCCTGCGAGCCTCGCAGGTAGAGCTCCAACTTCAGAGCGAGTGATGCAGACAGGGTCAGCAAGCACTGCTGCTCGACAGCGCTCTTGTCCACGCATAGCTTTGCCTTCGTCCCGCGAATAAGCAGCGTGTCGAAACCATAACCACCGTTGCCGGCATGCATGGGTGTGTTGGCGAGCGTGTCAGCGCCGGAGGGGTTGGTAGTACTTGCTGAAATAGTACACCCCGGTAATACTACTACCCGATTTTTGGGGTAGTAGTGCTACTACTACCGTATAGTGCCGTATTCAATATGAGAAATACTATGCTATAATCAGCCCCACTACTATAGTAATCTTCAAGTAATACTTTTGAAGGACCCTAAACGAGCAAACTCGGTTCTCATCTTGCAATTCAAGATTGAGTGGCTCTCAATTAGGTCCGTATTTAGGCCTCAGGGAAGATCACCATTTTCAACACTGCTTCAAAGCATAACAAACAAAGCATGGGTTGTGCCATGAAGGATTGTCACGAAAACGATGAGGTCAATCGTGATTCTTATAGCGTGTATGGGACACCAGTTTATTCTCCGGCAATGAATACTACGTAGTAATCCCGATAATGAAGCTCATATAAATTTTTCTAGTTATATTATTTTTCAATTCAGGAGCTCGTTCTCACATCAACTAATTTAGTATACGACACGCGCTGAGATCTTGTAACGTGTTGAGTAAGATCATTTTCTTACAGAGATTAAAGTACGGTGGGAGCTTTACAGTACATGACGGTGACCATTGTAGCTCGAGTAGTAGTGGAGTAGTACTACTAATATTACTACTACTACTACCCAATTGTTGGTATCTCTACTAGTAGTAGTATGTCTCCAATTTCAAAGCCCCGGTAGTTCCGGTAATACTACTACCCAGTTTTTTGGCTACTGTTAACCCCTGATCACGAGTCTATGTGAGTTAACAGAAATTGGTCGACTTCAACGAGACAAACTGGGACGAGGACGCTGCCGTTGAATCTGAGGTTTAGCCACACGCGGCTTTCTCTCAAAAGCACGTTCATTGGAGAATCTGTGGGCCGCCGCTAAACTAGGGCTACGCGTAGGCTGGGATAGCGGAGACACGGTAATTATACATGTATTGATCGAAACAAGCCGCTTTGGGCCGCGAAAAAGAAGGTTTCACATTATTTCAGGGCCAAAGCCGAAAAAGAGTGGGTGGTCGCCGGATATCGGCGCAATCCTTATCAGCAACGTGATCTCGGCGCTTGTAGATGACAAGTCCAAGCACATTCCGTACGGTGACTCAAAGCTCACAAGACTGCTCCACCACACACCGTCACCATTCCACACTCAACCTCTCATGAAACAACCGACAGCACCCACCAGCTTATTGATTTGCGCCGGCCACGGCTCATTCACTTTGCCATCGCTGGCCTCTTGGATCAGCTCTGCAGACACCTGGCCAATTATCACCACGTCATTTCAAGACTCGCTGGGGGAGGGGCAACACGAACACCGTCATGATCGCGAAATGCGGCCCGGCCGACTACGACTAAGGTAAACGGTCAATTAGGGGCCGGTCAGGCAAGGCCTTCCAAGTTTGCTTTGTGGATTTTGCTCTACTAAAGTCTACGAGATTCTAAGGATACCGATGAAGAGCTGACGTATTTGCCGATTTGTTGGACTGTTCCATAGTTTGTGCAACTAGTAAAGGCAAACACATCAGCCTGACAAAAGTCGTAAAGTGAATGAAAGTCCGGCCAAATAGGGGCCGAATCATTTGACTGAGTTTCACTATGGAATCTTAACTGTCAGTAATATTGTACACTATAAACGACCAATCAAAAGAGATGACGGATAAATGCGAGTATTTCATTGGCTGGATGAGCGGCCCCTAATTGACCAAACGGCCTCTAATTGACCGTTTCCCTTACCAGGAGGTTATTGTAAGCAGCCAGCAGACAGACCTTAAACAGCAACAATGTTGCCTTCAGAGAGGACTTCAATGTTAGGGGCGAGCTGTCCCCACGTAGTGCGTACCATGTTGTAGTGCAACAGCGCCTTCTCTTACTTCGGCTATGTTTCAGTAAATAATCATGACTCGCAGCGAGCCGACTGATACAAACAGACCTTTTCAGTCAGTCGGCGTCAATGCACTTACCGCTCTCCTTCAGCCGCTTCGGCTACCGGTTTCAGCTACCGGCTTCAGTTAACCGGCTTCAGTTACTGGCGAGAATTAAGATGATTTGGGCTGTCCCAGCAATACCATAAATGGTTACTGCTATCCCAGTATAAACTCCTGGTGCTCAAGGCTGTTGCCAGCGCCACCATCAGCGCCTAGTGCTCTTAATGCGTTCGCCACGCTGCTTATCCGCGTGACGAAGGCAAAGACGGATGTCGTTGCTTCATCAACGACAGCAAGCTCACACGGATAAGGTCAGCAAACACTGCTGCTCGACAGCGCTCTTGTCCACGCATAGACTCGCGGTGCCGGCGCTGACACGTTCGGCGTTCGTTGTCAACACACCCATGCATGCCAGCAACGGTGGTTATGGTTTCGCCACGCTGCTAGTCCGCGTGAGCTTGCTGTAGTTGATGAAGCAACGACACCCGTCTTTGCCTTCGTTTGCCGGTAGTCGCTAAAATACCATCACTTCGCAAGTACTGGGACCGAGTACATGGGACGCCTTGCATGCTGCATCCGACAGATTCTTTATGCTGTTAGATCTTTGCGAGCACATCAAGCAACACGTAACCTTTCCTGTTGCGCGAAAGTTAACGCTAAACGCCTCGAGCAACATTCAACGGATCATGTTACGCGAACGTTGCCGCTAAAAGACTCAGGCAACACGCAGTTGGATAATATACTATCCGCACAGGTATAAAAAATAACAGGCCGGTGTCCATACATAATCGTCCTGGCATCTTATAGATCTATACAATTTATACTGCTGTATAGAGAATTGCACGAGCACTCGTATCGCCCCATCACCCCAACTACTCTGGATAAAATCCAGAGAACTAATGCCGTGCGTTGCCCGGGGAAGCTCTGGATATGTCCATGCCGCATAAATTGCCAGAGTGCACCAGTACAGAAGTTACGCTAGTCCAGTAAGAACGAATAAAATAAAAAAATACCAGCAATGACATTCGCATTACTGTAGCTGACTGCGAAGTATTCAAATATGAACGTCTTTGACTGAAGGCGACGGTCGTTGAAGGGCTCATATGCGTTCGTGCATACTACATGTAGTACTTTTAAGTAGGTCGTTAGACAACTAAGTGAAAGGGGGGGCTGTACTGTACTGTTATGCCCCGTGAAATCATTAGCGTCAGAAGTTCATTTCTTTTTTTGCTTCGTCCACAAGTTAGTTGGACGAATTTCAGCGCCTTTTAGTCCACATATCACTCGAATGTAGTAACCTGCTATTCCTAAAGAGGCAGCTTCAGCAGGAGCTGTGAATGAGGTTTACACATTGGGCCTCACCACGCTCTATTGATGTTAGCTATTGTTGCGATCTTTTTCGGAAGATAGTGTTCACCTCGTATTGGTAGAAGTGGCCTCGTCGTCTTGTGCCTCCTTTCCTCTTCTTCTACTCTCGCCGTAGTCGTTAATGATCCTTCTTCACAGCCGTTTGCGCTCGCGTCGGCTTCTCCTCCAAAGCGAACTCCAAGTCTCGAAAATGAAATCGATCAGGGTGTCGTATTCCATGCCCACAGGAATGAGGATGCCAATGTTCTGCTCGGGGGCCTCTTCGTCCCGGGAAACTTGCGGCTTCTCCACGGCTGCGTCCGCAGTGATCAGGAGCATGATCTTGTTCCACACTAGACTATGCAGACGCAGCGCCATGAAGTCGACCAGCAAGAAGTTCACAATTCCAGTGGAACGCGCTCTTCTTCACGTGCGAATCTTGACACTTGGGCAAGAAGAGCCTCGAGTGGAGCAGGCTCGTCAAGACGGCGTGCTGTGTCGCTGCATCAAGCACAAAAACAGATACAAAGTAAGGAAACAGGATGTTAATGCTCCAAGGAACACCCCCACATGACCCTCACAAGCTCAGCGAGCCCTTGCTCGGTCCGTCTTCCAACTTCGTCGTGGTTTCGTGTACGATGTTCTTCTCGCGCGTGAGCATCGCGTGGAAAACTGCCCGTGCTCTCGCTTCTTCGCTCTGTTCTTCTCTCCGACGCGAACGCCATGCACGTCGTCCTGGTCCTCCAGCCACTTGGCGAGCGCCGTCCTCCTGGTCTCCTCCCCGTCCTCTTCCACTACCAGAGTGAACAACCGAAGGATGACTCGGGAATTGCTGCGTCGCATTGCAGCAGTACACAAATGTTACGTGAATGCTGCATGACTGTTGGACGACTGTCACTCTCCGTGATTGTTGCATGAATGTCGTTCTTCACCGACTGGGTCAACATTCACCTGTTTGGTATACAATCTAACAGGTAATATAATATCGCATCGCGTTCCCATATAAACGCACCACACTCGTACTATTCAAAATTACTGATATACTCAAATATAATTTTATACAGGATTGGCGAGGCCTGGCGATCCCGCCTTAGACTCTGGATATAAATATCCAGAGAATTGGTATTCCCAGTCTAAGACGCCCTAGTTGAGTTCACTTACACGGTAGCCAAGAAAGATTTCCGGCTCGCGAACTGCGAACTCCCCCGGACGCTTCGTCCGGGTACCCCAATTCAGCCTTTTTTCATGAATATCATTGTCGACCTTGCCCCGAAAAACGGTCATTTCCGGTTCACTTGAGTCGGAAATCAAAGGTGCGTTAAAATGCAACTTGAAGCGCACTTCAACTATGCTATATCACAGCCTAGCCTCCAATCCAGCATGCACTTCCGGCTTCCTCCATCAATTCACCAAGTCGAGGCGATGTGGAGGCTGGGTCCTTGCGCGTCCTGTTCCTGCGTGTCGGACGTGGCGCCCGCGAGCAGCAGCAGGAAGAGCGACTCGGTGGATCTGCGTCCTCTGTCGGCGGGTGCGCTGTCCGCGTCGCAGTCGCAGTCTCCGCGCCCGGGGCTCTACACGGCGCGTCACCGCGTGACGCAAGAGCTCGCGGCGCTCAAAGTGCTGGACCGGCGGCTGCTGCGTCAGCGCGCTACGCGGCGCCGCCTCCGCCAGGAAGTTCGCGTACTGCAGCTGGCCCGCGGCCACCAGAACCTGCTGCAGCTGCACGAGGCCAAGGCGGTGGGCGCGCGCGTGGAGTTGGCCTTCGAGCTGGCGCGGGGCGGCGAGGTGATGCGCAGACTGCGCTCGGAGCGAGACGCCAGCCGCGTGCTGCAGCAGGCGGCGCACGGGCTGCAGTTCCTCCACGAGCGGGGCGTCGTCCACGGGGAGGTGCGGCCCGAGCATCTGCTGTTCAGCGACGACGAGCCGGACGCGCGCGTGCTGCTCGCGGCGTTCGGGCGGGCAGCTCCGTGGCGGTCGCTGACGCTGCGCTGCCGCCCCAAGACGAAGGGGTTTCTGTGGGACGACGTGCACCACGTGCGCTTCGTGCCGCCGTTCCTGCTGCGACGAAAGAACGGGCTCAAGTGGACGGAGGCAGTTGCGGAGGACGAGGGAGGACGACTGGTGACTAACTGGAGGGAGGCGCAGCAGATCGACGTCTGGGCGCTCGGCGTCACTCTCTACGTGATGCTGTGCGGCTGCTTCCCGTTTGGTGGCGGGGACGGGCGGGAGGACAACGTGGCGGACATTGAGCGCCGCGTGCTGCAGGAAAAGTTGACGTTCCCGAGGACGGCACACTGCTGAGTCGGGCGGCGAGAGATCTGCTGCGTCGACTGTTGGAGAAGGAGGCGGATGCTGCTATGAGTATTGACGAGGTGGCCGCGCACCCGTGGCTTAATGGGGCCGTGGCGCCGGCAGTCACATGGAGCGCCGACATGTTGGCGCAGCACGACGTTTTCACTGCACGATATGCGGAACAAGTGGCTGCGGTCGCGTCCCGACCGTCGCTGTCAATCAGCTCCACTTCCAACGTCTTGGGTGGACCTGATACTCAGAATGAAGCACCTCTGAGTGGAACGAGTACTCTGGGAACCTTTGACGGCCCGCGTAGCAGTCTTGGTGGCGGCGGTGCGATATTGAAGCGTGACACGCTGGAGCTGGAAGCGGAAGAAGAGGAGGCACGCCCGTCCTTTATGTCCACGCACGGCACCCAGCTGCTGTTAGATGAGGAAGCGCAGCAAGAGCGTCCAAGCGCGGACTGCTTCATGCGTCTCGCCAGCCTCGAGATGAGGGGCAACAACGTGAACACGAACAGCGATGACGAGGACGTTGTTGTTGAACCCGGCACAAACAGTTCTACGGATGCGGAGGGGGTCAGCACTGCAGCTGACGGCAGGGGCCGCGTGGTGCGACAAAAGTCACTCGACAAAATGTGGCAAGTGCTGCTGCGCCAACGTCGCTTCTTCTCCTCCAAGTCTCTGAGCAGCGGCTCTAGCAACGACAGATCATGATCCGATAGGAAAGCGGTAAGTGTGCTGTAGATTTTTGATTAACGAGATGGCTGTCACAGCTTGGGTCCGAGAGATCGTGCGAGTACCTCCAGGTTGACGTTTCCAGATGTATGCAGGTAGACCAATCGGTTCATGCGTGGCTGGAGTGCTGCCAGCGTTGCCTCGGTGTTGAGCACCATCTTCAGCGCAGCATCTTCGTCCTGGTTCCCTTGCTCTTCGGGATCGCTGGGGTGACCTCGTTGCTTCTTCTCAGATGATTCTGCTTGCTGCTGCAGCTCCTCATACTGGTCGGGGGTGGATTGGGCGCTCATGCCGCGGGAGACCGCTTGATCTGCACTCTGGCGAAGCAGCTCGTTGTAGTAGAAGTAGATGGAGGCCATTGCACGCCAAAGAGCAAATGCAGACGGAAAGTGCAGCGAGAAGGACGAAGACACCTCAAGTGCTTGGCTATTTTCTGCAGGCGAGCACAGTCACCTCTTTTAGACAAACAGCGAGGGTGTCGCTGTTGAGCCAGCACTGGTCGAAGACAGTCGACGGGGTTGGTCTAGAGCACGTTTCCGCATGGCAGCTACGCAGTCATTGATCTTGGCCAGCGCTTGATGCTCAGGATTGTCGTGGTCTGCTCGCAGCTCTTCCACGTGTTGAAGATGCGCCTGCGGGTCCATCTCAAGCGCGCGACGCAGATCATCCACGATGAAGTTGCTCTCACCGCCTACTGCACTCAGCACGTTGTGGAAGTAACCCAGGTCGGCAGCCAACTGCTGCGCACCCATCTCCGATAGCACCGAGATCGAGCACACAGTGCGCAAGAACGCAGCCAGAGTTCCGCTCGCAACCGCAGCAGTCCACAAGTCCACAAACTCAGTAGCCGTTGGCGCTGGTTCTGTTGCAGCCACACTCTTGTTATCCGCACCAAAAATCCGCTGGCACGTCGCGAGCTCGGGTGGTGTCAAGTGCAAAAGTTGGCCCAGCCGAGTCCACTCGGCTTGCACACAAACTTCCTGTGCACCGCGTGAAGCCACGAAGGCGTTCTCGAGACTGCTGCTCTCGGCAAAGGGCTCGAGTTGTGGGAGAAGTGACAGTAACAGGTCGGCCACCATTGTGATGTAGTCTTGAGGAAGCATGCTGAAAGTCGGAAGGTCTCCTAGAGCTGCATCTGGGATCTTGCGCCAATTCTGAGAGAAAAACAATAACATCAGTAAGTATACGGGAGAGGAGGCCGTAGTCAACACTGATTTGGCATACCTCGTTCGTTGGTAGTGTTTCTAGTACGCGCGCGATGGGAAGGAATACTGTGTCGTACGTGAGCAGTTGTGCCTCTTTCGTCCATGAGCGCACAGCACGCTGAGCCTCATCGAGTAGCTGCGCGAATAAATACCAACACAGATCAGCACAGGGGATAGCCACGAGAGTTTGAAGCGACATACCGTTGCCGTAGGGTATCGAGAGGCAGTAGTGTCGAAGCTTGACGCACCAACAGAGTGATCCAGTAGCTCCATCTCGAACTGGTGGAACTGCGACTGTCGGATTGTGTCTTCATCATGGAGCCACGACTTCGATACCGCCGCTACAAGTTTTGTGGGATCCACGAGGTCAGCTAGAGCGATATTTGCAGTATCATGACTTTTCTTGCGACGGCCCCGCGGCGATGAAGATCCCGACGTCTCACCGAGAAACTGGGCGAGTTGTTCACGCATTCGAACACGTACTCGACAATCAAGAGCACAAAGTTGACTTTCCAAAGAGCCGCAGACCTTTAGGAGTGCTAGCGACGCGTGGAATTGACTCCAGTCTGGCGATGCCACCAATGATCCACCAGTGATACCTTCCATTTGAGAAGTAGGCTCCGCCTTGCAGTACTTGCGGATTGCAGGTATAGTCGCGCTCAGTGCCAGTGTGAATTGCTGAACCGCAGCACCAATAGCCTCCACGGCTTCCGGGAATGCAGCCCCACCTGTGAATTCGTAGCACTGTTGCAGACTCTCGTCAACAAGCACCCACGCTGCTTCTGACGCATCCTCGAGACACTGAGAGAAGTCCTCAAGTGGTGCAGTATCTGCTGCATCTTGGTCGTCCACTTCATTTTCAGCGACATCTTCTCTCTTCTTCTTGTTGAACGCAGGAACAAGTCGCAGCAGTGCATCCGTAAGGGCCTCGCTCGTAAAACGCGTGTAGTCTGTGAAGTAAATGCGATAGGGCTCGAAAACAACCCGAAGAATGCCCTCGGCACTTGCAGCTGTGTCATTGCATTCAGCCAACGTCACACCGAGCTCATTCTCCAGTGACCTGAAGAGCTGCACCACTTGACCAGCGAATCCTCTTGTCGCTTGGAAGCACCGCAGCAGTCGGCCGAGCTGGAAGTCTGAGCCTGATGGTCCAACGCGGTCTCGGAAGGACTTGGTAAGGGGCTCCAAAGTGTTGCGAAGCAGCACAAGCAGCACACTACCCACCTCGTCCGCGCCGAACAGCTCTTGGGCATTGCGCCTCTCGCGCTGCAGCATCCGCAGCACGTCTCCGTAGAAATTGTCCAGCCAGTTGGCAAAGCTGCTTTCCTCGTCCTCCTCGTCCACTCCCTCGTCACTGTACGCGTACCACACACGATGCACGTGTGCTGGCCTCGCCCTGCAGAACTCCTCCCGCACCAGGTGCGCTCTGTCCACGGTGCCCAATACGTCCAGACACCAGCGCAGCGGAGCCACGTCGCCTAGATCTTCCTCTCGCAGCCTCGTGGCCAGTCGCGGCTGCACGGCCGCCTCGATCTGCGCGCAGAGTCTCTCCATGGTCTGCTGGCGGTCCCAGGCGCCCGGCAGGTCCTTGAGCACGTCGAGACTCGTCTGCATCTCCCGCACCCGCTCGGCTAAGTTGTCGCTGGTCTTGAGCCTGGCGCCGTCGCCCTTGAGCACTTGGGACAGCAGCGTCGGGTCCTCCACCGCCGC
This sequence comes from Phytophthora fragariae, assembly GCA_009729435.1. Classification (NCBI taxonomy): domain Eukaryota; phylum Oomycota; class Peronosporomycetes; order Peronosporales; family Peronosporaceae; genus Phytophthora; species Phytophthora fragariae. The sequence goes on from QQOI01000003.1 coordinate 1,806,774, forward strand.
GAAGCACGCGCGCACGTTGCGCCCCCACCGCGCGGCCTCTACGAGCGCCTGCGAGCAGCTCTGCAGCCGGCGCTTGGCCTCGTGCAGCGTCACGAGGTGGCGCAGGTCGGGGGACGCGGTGGAGACGGATCCAGAGGCGCAGGCCTCCTGCACCGCGTCCAGGCGTCGAGAGAGCGGTGTGGCCGCCTGCTGCAGCCCCTGTAGGCGCGTCTGTAGCGTAGGAGCCGAGAGTGACACGTGCTGCAGCGACGCGTGCAGCGTCTGGGCCAGCGACTGCGAGCGCAGCGCGAGCTGCGGCACCAGCGGGGCTAGAGCAGATGCGTCGCCTGAGCGAGCGGCCAGCGCCCCCTCTGCCCATGCGAAGGCGTCGAAGCTCGCGGACGCGGAGGCCGCCGACTCCAGCAGCACCACGTCGTCCATCCTACTGATACCGAAAAATAGGCGGAATGATTGCTACATGAATGTATCTTTTTTATGAAAGTCTCTATCAAACGAAGGACGGGTGTCATGATAATGACTCACTGAACCGAAGCAAGCAAGCTGGCTTTCACCCCCTCCCGCTTGTCAAATCCAGATACAGATTCTGGTAGAGTACAGAAACCAGAATCTAATATCTAGAGTGTTCCAAATGATGGGTATCCGCTAGGTATTTTACGTATACCGGTACCTCGAGGACCTCTTCAACTGTCAAGCTGATCTCCATGGGCTTCCTACGCGACGTGGCTGGCTCGGTGATCGCCCTCTCGCTGGCGGCAGTCGTGGCGTTCTACACGGATCTTCAGCTCTACGCGGCCGTGTGCGTGGGCGTGCAGTGGCTCTCGGCGCTCTACGCCGTCCCCAAGCAGGACGAGCGGTACTTCGACCTCACTGGCTCCGTCACGTACGCGATCGTGTCGCTGCTTGCCTACGCCGCCGCCGGCGCCGCGTCCTGGCGTGAGTCGCTGCTCACTGCGCTCGTGTGGCTCTGGTGCGTTCGCCTGGGCTCGTTCCTGTTCCTGCGCATCAGCGAGTGCGGCGAGGACAAGCGCTTCAAGGACATCCGCGTGAACCCGCTTCGGTTCCTGGGCGTCTGGAGCATCCAGGGCCTCTGGGTGCTGCTCACCGTGCTGCCCGTGCTGCTGACTCTCAAGCACGGCGTCCACGACCCGCAGGTGTCGCTGCTGGACTTGATCGGGGTCTTCCTCTGGGTCGTCGGCTACGTGATGGAAGTCTCCGCCGACTACCAGAAGACCCAGTTCCGTCGCGACAAGCGCAACAAGGGGGAATTCATCCAGAGCGGCCTCTGGTACTACAGTCGCCACCCCAACTACTGCGGAGAGATCATGATGTGGGTCGGTGTGTTCTGCACGAGTGTGCACACGCTTCCGAGCACGGCGCTGAAATGCTGGGCGGCACTGAGTCCGGCGTTCGTGGCATTCCTGCTTTTGTTCGTGTCGGGCATTCCGCTGCTGGAGCAGCAGGCGGAAGAGCGCTGGGGGTCGACCAAGGCGTACAAGGAGTACAAGGCACAGACCAGTGTGCTTGTGCCCATGCCCAAGCTTAAAGCAAAATCGGCCTAGTCTGGGCACGCCTCCGACAAGCTCAACACAACAGCATGCAGAGTTTAAAAGGCTGAAAGGAGCGTAACTTTTTGGTTGGTTTGGTATTACTATCTTTATGAGCACGTTGACGCTTACAGCTCGTGCTCTGTTCAATCTCTTCTCCTTTTAAGCCGACGTGAAGTCGCCCCAATCTTCATCGTCAATAGCAGTCGTCGGTTCGGCCACCGCCAATGGGGGTGCGATGGCCGCCACCTTGGCCGTCGACGATGGCGAGTCTCCGGGCGGCGGCGGGATGAGGGGCACCTTGGCCGGACTCGCGGCGCCTCCTCCGCTGCTGCTCCGTCGACGGCGCGTGGCCGCGCGCTCTCCGTCGTCACTGCCGTTGGTCTTTAGGTTTATCCGGATGGAGGTGCCTTCAGGCAGACTCAGGTCGGGCTTCTTGGGGGACGCAGGGTCCGATGCTGTCTGCTGCTCGGCCGCCTCCACCTGCTCCAGCTGACGCAGCGCGTACTTGGCGTAGTCCTGCAGCGTGGCCTTGAAGTTGAAGGCCGCGGTGCGGTCGGGGAAGCCGATGCCCACGAAGGCGCGGCGGCCGCTCTGCTCGTCCTCCACGCGCAGCATGAAGTAGCGCGACGAGTCCACGCAGTCGTGCACGTACACGTCCAGCGGCAGTTCGCGCGTGACCTGCAGCGGGCACTGGGCGAAGAGCGTGGGGGTTGCAGCCGCCTCCTCCTGCTCGGCGGCTACGGGCTCGAAGAGCTGCACGAAGCAGGCGTCGCCCTTCTGCAGCACGCGCACGGAGCCCGTGAGGAACGGGTGCTCGGGGTCCCACGCGTCGGCACGCGGCGCGAGGCTCGTCACTTGGGTGGCCGGGACCTGGTAGAACCACACGCCCTTCTCGCTGAACAGCGCGCGCTCCAGCTCGAACGCGTCCGAGGAATCCGTCATGGTCTCTCAGCTAAGATAAGATTTTATGAAAAAGGTCAAAAGTGTCCCTCCGATGTGGCCAACGTCACCAGATACAGGTTGTGGATATAGCGAGGGTGAGAAGAATCGGATATAGTAGTAGACACAAACAAATGATGAAGGTAGACTTGTGGATGTAGGGAAGAAGGAACGCGAAAGGGTGTGGAGGATAACGACACCGACTTTGTAAGACCAAATGTAACTTTATATAGGCGGTGCCACTTGACACCGTCGGCCCTGATGTCTACGTGTATCTACATCTCGTTGAAGAGTTCACGACGGATCTCTGGCGTGATCTGGTGGTGGAAGTGCTGCTTGAACAGCGCCTTCATGGCCTCCTTGTACTGCTTGGGGATGTCGTTCTTGTAGCGCTGCGCGAAAACCAGCAGCGATTGGTGCCACAGCACCGGCAGCTTGCGCGTGTCGGACGTGAAGCGCAGGAAGTGCTGGCTCAGCTCCGAGATCACGCGCGTGGGCAGACTGTACTTCTTGTTGAGCAGCACGCGGATGAACATACTGTTGCCGCCCGAGTACTCCATGGACGACAGCTTCATGAGCGTGGCGGCCGAGTGGATCACGGGCACTGACACCTTGGACAGCACGCTGCCGATGATGGCAGCTTCACGCTGGGTGCAGTTCCTGCTCTCGCACAGCGGGATGATGACGCCCTTGAAAAACGCCTGCGGCTTGTACAGCGCCTTCTTGAGCGCCATGTACAGGTGGAAGTTCAGGCGCTTGTTCTCGTGGATGTCCTGCCGCACGTGTTCCAGCAGGAAAATGTTAAAGAATCGCTGCGCCATCTTGGGGTTCAAGTTGGACGCGAACAACCGCGTGGCAGCGCGCATGGCGTGCGGTGACCACTTCTCGGGGTTCGTGAGCCACAGAATGTCCTCCCAGTAGCTCAAGCTCGGGATGACCTTGAACGCCTTGGGCAGCTTGCCGGACGTGTACCGCTGCAGGATCTTGCCCACACCCGTGTACACTTCCACGATCTTGGGGTCGAACTTGCTGTTCTGCGGCGCCTGGCTGTCGTCGTCCACCTCGCCGCGCTCGCGGGCCTCCTTCTCGAAGATCTTGTCCATGATGATGTCTGCCAGGTTGCGGCGCTCGGGCGCGCCCACCATGAAGTTGGCCAGCGCTTCCTCGTCGTCCTCGCAGATCTCCACCTCCTCCACGTAGCCGTCGTTGATGCGCACGAGGTCCTGGCCGTCGTACTCGTCTGTGTCCATGTCCTCATCCGCGTCCGACTCGGCGTCCGACTCGTCGCTGCTGTCCTGGGGCTTGGCGGCCAGCGGGACGGCCTGACGGGTCTTGCTCTTGTTCTGTCGGGCCTGCTCCTCCGCCTGCTGCTGCCGGGCGAGCGCCAGCGTGCGGCGGCTCAACTTCTCGGGCACCACGTCCTCGGCCATGTCGTCGTCCGAGTCGTCAGCATCGCGGCGCGCGCCCTTCTTGCCGCTCTGGTCGTACCACGGCTTGTTGTCGAAGGCCAGCTGCTTCTCCAGCGGACACGCGCGCTTGGGCTTCCCCTTCTCGGCCTTGGGCATCGTGCTTGAGCTCTGCTGGATGATAAATGGCTGCGCGCTGCGTCCACTGTGACCACCAACGTCAGTCCAAAAATAGTGTGGCGCACACAATTAGTTATGTATCAAAAAGTGTAGCCATTTTTGTTTTTAGTCGACGGCTGTGAAAGATCGCAAAGATGGAGAAGACGGACACGAGGGGCGGGGCTGCAGTCGCAGCTCATGGAGCTGATGAGGCCGCAACTGCCAGTGCAGTTAGCAGTCGAGACAGCGAGGATGGCATGTCGCCGTCGAACTACCGCGTACGGGCCGTGCATCGTGTGGAAATGTATCGACCAAATTGTTGACACATTTTTTTGCGTTGTGTGGAATGCTGCCATCTTTTGTTGCTACTGTCGACAGATGAGCAGCCAAGCCATCGAGTCGGTGGACGAGTTGTTGGCTATAGATGCAGAGGACGAGAGTCTGAAGAGGTACAAGGAGCAGCTCCTGGGGGCTGCAGCCCATGGAGATCTAGGAGGTCTGATTCAGTCGGTTGCAGTTAGTTTGTGCTGGTATTTTGGCTGTTGTAGAGCTTTTTTCTGAGGCTGTTCGTGTGTGGCTGTTGACTGTAGACACAACGGACACGCGCCGTGTGGTGGTGGAGGAGTTCAAGGTCGAGTTCGAGGACGGGAGGGAGGATATCGTGTACCATTTGGACACGCTGGAGGGCGTCGAGCACATGCGCACGACGCCTTTTGCCATTGAAGAAGGCTCTCGCTACCGCTTCGTCATCTCATTCCGCGTGAACCAGGCCATTGTGAGTGGCCTGCGCTTCCATAATAAGGTCAAGAAGACTGTGTTGGCCACGCGCGATGAGATTGTGCTGGGCTCGTATGCTCCGCGCTCCGAAAATTACGTGTTTGTTTTTCCACGCCACGACTGGATGGAAGCTCCGTCGGGGCTGTTCTACCGGGGCAAATACATGGGCAGGTTCATATTCGATGACGATGATCACGTCGAGCACCTCAAGTTGTTCTACACATTCGGTACGTTGGCAGCCGGGTATCACTTGCAAAATGACCGAGCTCATTTATTTTTGCGAATGCTTATGAACTTCTTGCAGAGATCAAAAGAGGATAGCAGAGCCTGCTGAAATCTACTTGAGCTTGTTAAAATTAAAGTACGGATTAGCTTGACTGGGAGGGGAGTTGCGACGTTTGGCTTCTTCCTTTCCCATGCGAAAGACGCTTTACTGCTTGAGCTTGAGCTCCTCACTGAAGCGCTTCTGCTGATCGATCATGTACGTGATCTCCATAATATCGTTGGCTTCTGCGGGGTTGGTAGGTGGTGTACGAAGGTTATGCATGGCACTGCCGCCCATGTGCAATGGGATCAACTCGGTGTCCATGTGCTTGGCCAATTCAGTGGCACAGTCGTGCATGAGTGAAACCTTGCTGCGCAGGCGTACAGGCAGTAACGGCCACAGCCACGACGTGATGTACTTCAGGAATCGTGTCAACGGGCCGGCGTGGACGAGGCCAATACGATCTGGAAAGTTAGCAACGCACACGTCGAGCAACCCACGCATGAGCCGTAGATCTACCTGTTTCATGCCCAAGCCAGCAGAGTCTGTCACGATTGTATACGTGGTGACTCCAGGAGGCATGAAGCGGCGACATCCAAGTTCCAGCAGGAACACGTGCGCACGGATTTCAATATCGCGTCGACTTGACATTGTATCCCAGTCCTTCAGCTTGGCCCGAACCCAAAGGATTGGGCGATTCTGGAAGTCGTAGCCGTACCAGTACATACTGCCTGACACAAGCTGTGACTTAACGTCATCCCAAGTGATGGTGTCGACTTCGTAAATGCTCCGCCACTCCACGATATGCGCCATCTTCGTCACCGCGTACGCAAAAGCACGGTTCTTCACACGCAGAACGCTGAAGAGGTACTCATCCGAAAACACGTGCGTCACTTCAACTGGGACGCCGGCAGCTTGGGCAATTGCTAGTCGAAACGAGTGCACCTCAGCCTCCTCCGCATGCGTCAGCACGATCACAGCTCGATCCATGGACTCGTGCCGCATTGCTGCCACCGCCGCTGACCCTCTTCTATTCGTGTTCATGGGAGAGGTTGACACGATTCGGCTGGTGCCTTCCAAAGTATCTCGAGCTAAATGTGTTTGTGAGGGATCGGACGGCTTGGACTCACGTCCTCCTTGCGAAGTTCGGTTGAGTGCATCGTCGTGATTCCGTGGATGGAAATTAATAGACAGTGTGGCCGTTCCACCACTCAGCGTCAGCCACAAAAGCAGCCCTGTCACAAGACTGAGTTTCAACGGACCGGGTAAGAGCACTGTCGCCACAAGCACGTCCAGCAGCACCAACACGCAGCAGAAACAGAACAGGTTGAAGAGGCGAAAATACCGCCCTTTCAGCTTCTGGGTCTGATCTTGTAGACGGCGACGTTCCTCAATCAATCGTGCAGCTCGCTCACTCGAGACAATAGCACGGCGTTTCTCGTCGCTGTCACGTCCACTGTTTGCAATCTCATCGCATACCTTCTTGTATCTGGCCGAAGAGTTCATCTGGAATGAAATTCCGTTTCCGTCTCCACTAGCAAAGCACTCCACGATAAGTTCGTGGTGTAGCAGTTCATTCGCCAGTGCGATTGCCGTCGGGACGCTATATGCCCCAAACCACAGCAAAGCTTGAACGCCGTCTGTCCCAGACACGCCTTCTTCTTCATCTTCTTGTCGCTCAAACTCTGCGAGCAGCCGCTGGAACGCCCTATCATTCAGCCACAGCAAATGGCCACGACAACGCGCACTACCGCTCCATAGACTCTCGTCCTCCAAACCCCGCTCACTATCCACACTTAGCATCTGCGCTTCCTTCACCAAGCGGTGGTCGCCATTCACACGGTACACTCTGTCCACACGATACACAAAGCTGCACGAGCAGCAAAAGGGCAGCAGCACGTCTTCCTCCACGAGCTTCCTCACCAGTATGGACGCCTCACTGGCCGTAAAATCCGCAGCGCTGCCATCTCCAAGCAGAATGTCCTCCACATCGTAGCCTCTCACAACCGTCGCGTCCGCGTCGCTCTCCGTCGCAGCCAGCAGCATCTCCACCGCCTGCTGCATGTCCAGGAGCGTCAGTGGCCGCGTATCAGCCCCCACCGCATCTCCAGCATCCTCTGCATCCATCAGCGACACATCTCCACGCCAACTGCTGCTAACATTTGCTCTGCTGCGAGCGCTGGCGAACAGGTCGATCCACATCTGCCGCTTGCCTTTGGTGGTGGCGTCCACGAGGAACTCGCGGCCCGAGCGCAAGTCCTGGAGCCGCACTGAGTGCATGTGGGCCGAGGACACCACGATCCCCTCGCAGCTCATCGAGCCGTCGAGCGGCAGCGTCTCAGCGGGCGGCGGTTTGCTGCGCTGTCTTGTTAGTTTGGGCTTGGGCTTCTGCTTGAGCTTCGTCTTCGTCTTCTTGGAGCGGCCGCCAATTGCAGCAGCTGCAGCTTGCCACGCCGATGGAGGCGCTTGCAGCACCACCGCATCTTTCTCCAGCACGGCCACGCGCTCTCTCCACACGTAGTGCGCGTCCCGCAGCAGCACGCGGCCAATGTCCATGAGCTCCTTGTGCGTTTGTTCTGCGCGTCAATGGAAAGTGGTTTAATTGGCTAAAAACTGGTGAAATGGCTACATCTGAAGTTGCAGTGACAACTTGACCATAAACTTAGGTGGTGCACTTTTCATTGTCAGTGATTAGTTATGGAGCTGCTGCTGGGCTTTTCAATCAGCGGTGGCTGTCGATGGGTGAGTTTGAGGTTGCGGAGGCGAGTTCTGCTGGGCGAGAGGTCGGGGGCTTCTTGGGTCGGATTACACGGGCTTGAGGTGGGATGACGTTGAACGGACCACGGGCGGGGGCCCGCTCCTTGGGCATGAGGCTCATCTTGATGTCCTGGATCTTCTTGGTGGCTTCTGTGACTTGCTTGGACTCGAGGACGGACTGGACGTTGCGGTTGCGTTGCAGCAGACGCTTCGAGTCGAGGTTGCGCTGCTTCAGGTGCTCTTTGCGGCGGCCGTCAATGCGCTTCAACAGCGCTGCCAGCTCCGCTTGCTGCTGCTGACGTAGTTTCGCCTCTTTGCGGGCGAACACAGCACGCAGCTCCTCGCTCATTTTGGCGCGCTCGTCGGCCTCGACTTCATCCGCGATCTGCTTGATCTTTTGGGCTTCGGCGTAACTTTTCTGCTGTGCCAAGCGATGCTGTCTACGGCGCCACTCGATGAGCTCTTTGGAGAACTTGGGTGGGCGCTCCAGAATCTCCTGTTGTAGCTTGTCTTGGAATGCAGCGAGGTCCGCAGCATGCTTCTCGGTCATTTGCTTTACGTACGCCTGCGCCATGCGGTCGTATTCCTCCATATACTGATCCCACGCTTGGTTAAAGTCGTTAAACTGCATGTTGTGCGCGATCTGTACGTCCTGGCGCTCAGCAATTTGACGGGCCTTGAGCGACTTTGACTGCCGTTTAAATTCCTGTCGGCGAAGTGCCGTCAATTGCGAGTCCGCACGCTGTGCCTCCAAATAGTTCCCATCTTCTTCACACTTGAGGCGGTACTCCTCCAAAATTGCTATGAACTCCATAACTTTGGGGTCCGGACCGGGTCGTAGGCGATCGCCACCAACTCCTGCGCCACCACCTGCAAGCTCCTGCTCCAGCTCTTGCTGCCTTAAAACATGGTTTTGGATGAGTGATACAAAGTCATCGAAGCTGATAATGCCGCTGTCACCAGCACAGTCATCCAGCTCGTTCAAAAGCTCTGTCAACAAATGTTCATAGTTGTCAGTCACTGCAAGCAAAACTGAAATCAGCGGTCGAAGTCTCACCTTCTGAGGCATCACGACCTAGTTTGTCCAGAATTTCAGGAATGTGTTCCGTGGGGATGCAGCCTGATCCATCTTCGTCGTACACATTAAACACGGCTACAAATCAAAGTAGTGAATGTCAGCATAAACTCTCAACAGTAAAGCAACAATGGACCAACAACGCGAACCTCGAAGAGCGCCAAGCTCCTCGGCTGAGAGGTCGACTGGACTCTCGCCGGACATGACGAGGTGAAGGATGGAAGGCAAGACGCAACAGCGGGCGTACACGACTTGAAGTGCCTCCGTGTTGTGAAAAGCTCGGCTTATCTTGATCCATCTTGTCGGCGAGCTTGCTATTCTTGTCCTGCCATTGACGCCAAGGCAGCTTTAGCGTGCACATCAACCTCGCTCCCTCGCACCTTCGGTCAGTTTTGGTGCTGAAAATACCATGTAGTCTCCCCACTCGTTCGCGCCTCAAATTCAAATACCCAGCCATTCGATCCACAATGCCCCGCAGGGTGATTTCATTCTCCGCCTGAGCATCGCCGAGATAGCTCCTGTCGCTGCCAAGCGCCAGTCCCCACTCGGCCCCTCTATCTACAAAATCTACTCCTACTTGCGTTGCTCCTTGCTGTCAGTGAGTTCCTCCCCCACAACATCATCGACGTGAGCAAGCCACGGGTGTGCAAGGCATTCTTCCGCTGTAGCACGCTTCGCTGGGTCGTAGCGCAGCATCGGGCCCAAGAACGATGAAAGACATTCAGCGTCGTGACGCGAGAAGTGATACTTCTCGGTAAGCACTTGCTGCAAGCTCCAGAACTTGAGGTTGCGGATGCGCTTCAAATCGCCCTTCCGATTGAAAAACTCACGCAAGCCTCGCTGACACCCGGTGAAAGACTTGGGCATGCGACCTAGTAGCTCAATCATCTGGGCCACATGATCCTCATCACGATTGAAATTGCGTCCAGACTTGGGGTCGAAAAGAAGGTCTCCCGTCAGCAGCTCAAACACGAAGCAGGCCATGGACCAAATATCCGCCGACGTGTCATATCGTTTGCCTAGGATGACCTCCGGACACCGGTATTGACGTGTCTGGATGTCGTTCGTAAAGTGCTTAGTCGTCCAGCACGCATTGCCCAGGTCGCAGATCTTCGCGTCAAGCTTCATGAGGTTGAACATTTCGCTATTGGCGAGTTTGTTAAAGCGCGAAGCCCAGCGACCGAGCCGTTCCTGAAGCGGCTTTACCTCCGGGGCCTTCTTGTCCCCAGAATCAGTCAGCGACAGGAGATTAATTCCCTGTAATACAACGTCGGGCACTCCATCGTCCGTAGCAGCGTCCTTGGTCTTCTTAGTCTTTGCTGCGGTCTTAATATCTTCGTTGCTCGGTGGAGTTGGAAGAAAGAAGCCAGGAAGAGCTAAACCAGAAGACGTCGATAGATTCAAGAAGCGGAGGCCCTCGACACGACGTTCCAAATAGTCTACAAAGCAATTGACACGAGCGTAACAAGATGTTAGCAAGCAACATGGAAAGCACGGGGAGCATAAGACAATTACGAACCTAAGACAGCGTGCGCGTATCTTGCATCAAACTCCAATCTCCACAGTCGGTACTTTGCCGTGGTTGAAGCAATAGTCGTTTTAGGTGAACTTCCTTCGCGCAATTCCATGACCTGCTCTTCAATCGAGCTCACCACATCTTCATCCACGTGGTCAAGATATCGAAGAACGAACGAAGTCTCCACACCTTCGTCTTCGTTTTCAGGTTCGTGATTGTTCGTTGTTTCAGCTGGCGATTGCGTCGAGTTAGTTGACACGCGCAATGTAAATTCTCGCTCCTTCCGTTTAGAGCCAGCCACGCGTCCTTCTGGAAGCAGCAGCATCACTCGCGCCGCAAACTCGGGCGGCAAATGCACCCAGTCCTTGTCTTCTTCATTACCTACCTGTCCAATCTGGTGGTGCCATGTCCGCACCGACAAATCCTCCGCAACAGCATCGTCATTCTGCCCAGAGAAATTGGCCTTGAAGACGTGGTGGGTTGAACCAGTATTACCAGCGCCGTTAGAGACCACGAGTTGGGACAAACTTTCGCTCAGCTTGTCAACAGCCTGAGAATTGTTGGGTGTGAGCGTGGGGCCAGCTGTGTTATCCTGCTTGACATTTCCAATACCGCCATCCACAGAAGCTTCCCGGTCTCCACACTCAGCCTGCTTTCTCTGCTTTTGTCGCTTCTTTTTCAGTCTGTTCTTCAGACGTTTCTTCTCTTCTTTGGACAGCTCAGCGCCATCCGCAGCTGAGTTGGCCGTAACAGTCTGGGCGTTGGCGCCCGCTTTGCTCCCGCTATTACTCGTATTTGCTCCCTTTTGCCGCCGAGCAAGACGCATCGCACGGAATTCTTCCCACTGCGACTTGCGAATCTTTGGGAGCTGAGGGATGCGATGTGAGAGCAGCACGTTCTCAGGCTTCAGATCCGTGTGGATGATCTGGCACTTGCCATGCAGGAAGGCCAGTCCTTCCATCATATCCCTCGTCAGACGCTGCACAAGTGGCAGGGGCACTCCACGGTAGTTGTAGTACTTGATCAGCGTCAGCAAATTATCTCCCATCATCTCGAACACCATGCACACGTGGACGCCATTGGGTCCCTTGTGTTCGAACGAGTCCACGAGCCGAACCACCTTGATCGCCTCCTGCTGCTCCTCCGTCTTGTACTCCGTCCGCGCCGCGTGCACAGTGCACTCCAGCAGCTCAATCTCGTCCTTGGCAGCTTCAGTGTAGTGGCGGGCGCTCTTCTGGACCTTCATAGCCACCATGGCGCCCGTCTGTCGGTCCACACACTTCCACACCGTGGAGAAGTGGCCCCAGCCGAGCTTCTCCACCACCTCGAACCTCGAGTTGTACACCTCACCGACCTGCACGCGGTGGTAGCCGCCGGGTTTGTAACTGCTCTCGCCCTCCTCCTCGCTCTCGGACGAGTACTCATCCTCTTCGTAGTCTTCCTCCTCCTCCTCTTCACTGCTGCATCTCTGGCTGCTGCTGCCGCTGAGCGGCGAGAAGGAGCGACGCGCCGTCGAGGTGGAGCCTGCCACGCTCCGGGACGAGCTGGACTCGACCTCTTCCAGCGCTTCCGGACTGGAGGACGACGTCGCCACTGGGGCAGCAGCTGCAGCAGGCGCTGGGGCAGCTCTGCGTCCCTTTTTTTTGCGGTTGCGAGTCTTCTTAGAGGCGGGCAGAGGCCCCTTCGTGGCCGCTAAGGGGGTGGGAATAGCATTGGAAAATGGAACAGTGAGCTGGCTGTGAGGACAATTGAGGAGTGGTAGAGCTGTAGATAGATACATGAGATAGTGGGCTACACGTACAGCGGGAGGCGGCGCCGGCGCGCGCGGTGGAGGCGTCCATGGAGCTACGCGAAGAGCGGGCACGAGGAGCTACTCGCCTGCTTGGTGGTGGTGCGCACGTGGACTGGCTGAACTGCCAGCGCCCGCATTGGTTGTAAAACGGCGGCGTTCCACCAATTAGATGGAGCTGCAACTTTTGGATTACCACACAACTGTTACACAATTCATTGAAGTCCTTGGAATATTTTTTCTTCAAGGACTGCATTTATTTTAAAGAAAAATCCCATTGAAATAATTTACTTAACGTCAAGAAGAGAGGACACGTATTGCAGACTAGTGCTACTTGGACGACAGGGTCTCACCACTCTCGTATCGAATCTTCGTTTGCCTCCCTTCGACGCACAACCTGTTACCGCACGTTAGCTGTCGATGCCGAGGTGCTTGAGGTACTTGAAGCGGAGGTCGTGGGACGAGCGTGCCCGAGGTGACACCAGAACCTGCTTCTGGGACAGCGTAAGCGTCGGCACGGACGACGACATTGTGCTCGAGCTACGACTTAGCGGCGGCGACAGACTCCGACGGGCTGCCTCGGCCTCGGCTGCCGACTCGGCGGCCTTCCGCTGCTGGGCCTCGATGGTACGCTGACGCGCCTCCTCGCGCGCCATGCCCTCATTCTCCAGATACTCGTTCTCCAATTGGGCCTCGTACTCCCGCTCCATCTCCTCGTACACGGCGTCCAGGTTGCGCTCTACCATCGCGACGAACTGGGCGCGTGTATGCCACATGCAGTCGCGCTGTCGCTTCGAGTAGTCGCGGTGCAGCGGGATGTAGAACAGCTCGGCCTCCTCGTTGAAGCGTACTCCCCTCTTTGGCGTGGGGGTATCGACAGCGGACGACGAACTTGCTGATACTCGAGACATCGAAGACCGGAGCTGCCTTGCGCTGGTAGAACGGGCCTTGTCTTTCCGCGACGTCGACGACTTGTCCTCGGCGCTGATGGCTGTTATGGGCGCGTACCAGCTCGTGATGAACCGGAGGAAGCCCTTGGCGCCGTTTTCGTTCTTCACGTCAGCGTCATTCAGCCGCACCTTCAGGCCTTCGCGACGCTCCTTTTTGCGGCCGGTGCTCTTCTCCAGGTCGCTACGTGATAGACTGAAGCCCAGTTGGCTCCAGTATTGCCTTCGAATGGCCGCGGAATCTTTTCGGAGCAAAGGGACGGCTGGCGCAAGAACGGTGTCGTTGGAGGGTCCCACCGCAGCAGGTTGCTGCGCCGACGTGTGCCTCCTCTCTCTTGCGCTGCTGGGGCGACGATTCCGGTTGACTGACGAGGCGTTGGCAACGGACGAGTCTATCGTGCACAGTGTCGGGGAGCTACCGCTGCGTCGCGTGCGCACCATGATCGGGCTGGGCGTCGAGGGCAGACTCTCCGCGTCTCTGCTGGCGCCATTGAGCGGCGCGTTCTTGCCGTTAGACTTGTTCTTGAGGTTGCGGCGCGAGCGTCTCCTGCGCTTCTCGTCCTCGACGGCGAGATCGTCCACGGGGCACACCTGCAGTCTCGAGGGCATTGGCTTGACCAGGAAGTGGCGGGCTGAATTCTGCTGCTCGTCGTCCTCTTCCTCGTCCTCGCCATCCCCCTGCTCGTCGTCGTCATCGTCCTCTTCCTCCTCGGACGACGACAGCACGTGCGCGCCGTAGTCGTCGTCCAGGGCATCGGCGCTCGAGTCCGAGCTGGAGCAGGAGCTGCAGCGGTCGCTGCTGCTGCTCATGGTGGTGTCGCTCATGGCGCTGGCCTCGATGGGCGTGGCGGGTAAGTCGCTGCTGCGCTTCTCCACGGCTGCCATGTCCTCAATGGCTGACAACGAGACTGTCGTCAGCGATGCCGGCGGCGCCGCACTTGCGCTTGCGCTTGCACCTGCACTTGGCGCAGATGTGCTGCCTCGCATCCGGATACTGTGGTGTACTGTACGTTGCGATGGCTGCGGTGCGGCTTAATCGAGTTGCTCCCTGCTGTGCTTCTTCAGCTTCGCTCGTCTGAGGAAGCTCTTCTTTCTGCAGCGAGGCGATTGCGCGAATGAGCATAAGGCGACCGGTGTTGCTTGGGTGGGACTGTCGATGAGTTCCTTCTTGGGGGGACTGGCTATGCAAAAGGACGAGTATACGCCAAGGTATACCTGGTTGGTGTAAAAAACACAAAAACGGTTGCCCTGAACACCAAATTATACGCTTTGGCGTGCCCCACACCGTTTCGCCATGCTGGGAAAAAGCTTGTGCCAGCCGCTGAGTGCGCTGCACGTCCACGTCACACAAGCTGGGTAAAATACATGAACATGTACTGAAGCCTGCCGCCTATGTCTCCGACAGACGACGGCGAGGTCCGGATCGCGAGCAGAGCGCAAATCTTCAAGGAGAGTTGCCGATGCTTGCCAAACATCAAGTGCTGTGTGTGTGAGTGTGTGCGCACCGGTTGCGTCCGGATAACTGGAGCGTATCGCAGAGATGCGACCTTTCGGCGAATGTTCACTTGGTTTCAGTATGACCGCGAGTAGTTGAGGTGCCACACTCGACTAGGTACGATCGCGGTTGAGTCATACTCAATTTCGAAGCGTCGCGCACTCCACCGGAACCGCGCGCCCAACACCGGGCTTTCCGCATGGCGTTCGAGTTCTCTGCTCTCTGAACTGATGGTGCTCTGAGCTCCTCGCCGCGCAGCCCCAGCCAGCCTGCGCCGGCAGCAGGTGCGCTTTGTGGGCTGATTTACAGGCTACTGGCTGTTCTCTCCCACTGCGCAGTCCATCATCGCCTGCAACCTCGTTTCTGGCTTGAAATTTGCCGTGAAGCGTCGTAGATGCTCTCTTGCAGAGGCGGGATGGCTGCGCTCACCTTTCCCGCTGCATGCTTCCTTCAAGGCGGTGCCTTGGACCTCTGTGCCCGCCGTATTACTGTACTGTATTGCATGTAGCATTATACATGTACATGAATCCGAGTCGCGGAGCAAGATCCAGAGCGCTATGTATGGGTTTAGCAACGGCTCAATTCCCGAAGAAAATGGTCTGGGTGATGAAGTGCCGGTCATACCAGGCTCACGACTCGTGATTGGCTGTGGCGAGGCGTCACACTTCAACATGATCTGTTCGTCATGGTGGTGCAGACGGCAACTTGTAGTGCACCTTTCGTCCCCGCTGCCATTGGCGATCACGCCGTGCAGCCCACAAGCTGCAAGGACGCTGGACGGTGATAAGGTGAGCAAGTTGGTGTGCACAACATGCTCCCAGTACATGTACATGTTTTATTTTTAATGGTCAAAGGCATCAGTAGTGCCACGCGTGATTTTCTTTGCTAATCTAGCGTCATCCTTGATGGCCAATGCCGTTCTGGATGTCGATAAGACCTCCACATCAACGACCTGCTCGTCACCAATAAGCAGTCTTTCCCGCAGCCTCAGGGTCATGACTTGTACTTCGACCTCTTCAACAGACTCCCCAGCATCAACCTCTTCGGGCAGCTGCTTCCGGAAGACGGTTTCAGCTGCAACCTAAGTGGAGATATGGGCGCTGGCATGGGGATCGACGCAGCGCTCGCCAGCGGACAGCCTCTCATTGCGGACTCCGCACATTTATCCCAGTTCCTTACGCTGTGGCGCGGTGAAGTCACGTTCAGCAACGAAGTGGCAATTGACGATATGAGACGCGCAAGGGCAACGAATGAGCCACTTATTCTGGAGATTGCCAGTATACCCGTCGTGTATACACGACGGCAAGCGTTGGGTGGGTGTTTTGATCAAACAACTTTGCTTCGCCAGCCCAGAACAATCTCCAGTGGATACTATGCGACGTCAACTGCATACATAATTTGGCGTTATCCAGTACTTCGAAGTATCAGCGGTCACTGCCGTAGATGGTGGTCAAATTGAAAATTCTTGCATTGTTGTCGTGACTTGTCTTCACCAATGCAATCGAGTCACCTAGCAACGTCAGCTTCAGGTGATCTTTGGCGCATGCAAGAACTTCTTGCCAAGAAGGTCCTCCGTGGACCTTGGATGCGAAAGCGTTGGCCTCGCGGAATCTTCCGCCTCCGAATCGGAGGCTACGATTATTGTACCGGTACTTGTAACCGGGCCCGCGACGATGATTCGCACACGCTATAGTTAGCGCGTGCATCTAAAGTGCGTTGGCGGCTGACCATGCGGGGCGTCGAGGGGGATGCCAGGAGATCAGCTCGTCAGATTCCGCGAGATGGCAGCGAGCTCATCAAAGATTTCGTGCAAGAAGCTGAGCAGCGTCGAATTGCCTGTCGGTAGGATCACGATGCGCTCACTCTTTGCTTCATCAATGTGTGCTATCTCACGCTTTATTTGTGTCAACGCTATCAGCTTCGCTCGAACAGGGCGGGGGCTTACACCGCGACCTCCAGAGCATCGGCAGACGCAGACGCCGTCTCGACCACACACACGAACGACTGGGAGCAATTGCGAGGATGATCAGCTGGAAGTTCGATCGGGGACTCCAGTGTCTCGCCCGGACAACCAACAGGAAGAAGACACAGCAGCGATGGTTGAAGGACTGTTCACTACCAAGCACGTGCAGCAGCGCAATCGACAGATATCCCTCACTCCGGCGATGCTCCCGGCTGCGGCGGCTGCAGCAGCGTCAGGACTCGGTGCGAACAACAAGCCCATGTTCACGTTCACAAGACGCAAACTTCAGATGGAGAGCGTCAACGCACAATCTGGGGCGGCACCAATTCGAGCACCACTAGGAAGCCCGGCGGCTGTCGCGATAACGACCTCACAGCATCTCGGCCATCGCTCAAGAACAAGTAACTTGGCTGCCAAACTCGATGCAATGCTGCGTAGCTCTCCGTGGATGCGACGCAAAGTCGTAATGCAGCCCCAGGTGAAAGGCCAGAGTCAGCGTGTTCTCTCGAATGCATCCACGCTGCGGCTACTAGCGGGTTGCTCCTCTCCAGCGTCCCCAGTTCACAACCACCAGGAAGTTATTGATGTATCATCGGGTAGTGCAAACGAGAAGCATCACAAACAGCGCAAGGCGGGTCATCACTTCAACGATGGAGACTCAAATGAAGCGGAAAAACGGATGATGGCCACCTTCCAACGATGTGAGTGCTTTGAGTTCACTGCTATCCATTACATTGGAGACTAAAGTTCTCTGTATATACTTTGTCTGTTTGCAGTCGTTCGGCTTTGGCGTGAGAGAAAACGACGGTCGGAGCAGGCAGCTCTCAATATGGCTCACGGCAATGGCACTGTCCAACAAAACAACACATCTGCTCCTGCTAATGGGAGCAACAATCCTTCTGGGCGCAATGGTGGCAAGTTGAGCCGCGAAGTCGATGCGCAGTCGTCTAATGTGGCAAGTATTCTAAGTCGGCGGAAGATTGGCGAGGTGCCTGCACTCAAGTTTTTCGATGAAGATGAATCGACTGCTGCTGACCAAGCTGTGCCTGATCCTATACTGATCGCTGCCGCTGCAGCGCGAGCTAGACCGGTCCATAGCGAAATTACCGACGGAATTTCTTCATCTGGTGCGAGACATTCGACGAAGTTACATGCTCGAACGCTTGGCGACTTGATGGTATCATCTTCACTTGGAGGTGGTGGACTGGGTGGGGGATTATCACCGCACCGACGAGCAACACCGCGAGGAGTCTGCTACACTCTGGATGAATCAGGGTGTCGGCGTATCAAAATGCAATCGGGTTCTCTAGCCCGAACAAGAGGTGGAGCTCTGAAGACCCATGGTGCCCACAAAATGGCCGAAGAGATCACAGTGGAAAAAGCGACGAGCAAAAGCCTACGACGGAAGTACGTATCGCTCGATGTCAAGTTTGAACGCTGTTTCTTAACTCTGTTTTACAGGATGATACGGCGCGTGAAGCTCAAGCACCAAGCCATCGGAAGACTCAGCGACGACTTCAAGAGGTCCCGGAATGCACTGACGGCCAAGCTTGGGTCCCAGCTAGGTAGGCTGGCTGTATACTGTACCAGACTAAATTGCTGATGGCAATCCTAATGGCATGTTGGTACTCACAGCACTGCGCCAGGCTGAGGGGGAGCAAATGTTCGGCAAGCGGTTGTCCCTGCTGCTGTCCAACCATGTCGAGCTGCCACCGCACATGGCAGCCAAGGAGCTGGCTCTGGCCCGACTACGATTCATGAAGGCGAACTTGCAGGCTCGATGTCAAACTTTAGCTGTGCTTGGCGCCGCGCTCCACCATGTCGAAACGGCAGGCGAGGTTAGCGGCCTTGAAATCTCGTCGGGTGAGCAGCAGTTCCTTGAGCTCCTACGTTGCGCCGTTGAGGGAGACCACGCGTTGACTCCTCTCCTCGTCAACGGCATTCTCGGTCAATTCAACTCGGAGCAACGACACAAACCTCTCGTGGCGGTAAGTTCTTGCTGCAGTTAATCTGGCCGGAGATGATATCGTACGTCACTGATCTGCTTGTCTTTTGCTATCAGGGCCTACTCGCGCTACTAGAGAGAACTACTTCGACTGAAACATGCGCCAACCATCACATCTTCACCATCTAGACACCAAAAAACATTTTCAACGAAGGAAAATACTCAGCGAGCTTGTTGGAAGTGATTGTTGTTTTTGTGTACGTTTGGTGTGTCGAACGTTTTGGATGTGATTGGCTCCACCGACACATTTCAAGTTGATCAACCCACGCCACACTCATAGCAAGCATGAGTGGCCGCATCAGCCAGCCCGTGGGCAAGATCGTGCTGACGAACGTGGCCGTGGTGCGCATGCGCAAGGGCGGCAAGCGCTTCGAGATCGCGTGCTACAAGAACAAGGTGTTCAACTGGCGCAACGGCGTGGAGGAGGACATCGACGAGGTGCTGCAGATCGCCAAGGTCTACGAGAACGTGTCCAAGGGCAAGTTCGCCAAGAAGAGCGACTGGGCCAAGGCCTTCGGTGTGCAGAGCGAGGAGCAGGCGTGTCGCGCGATCCTCGACCATGGAGAGCTGCAGGTCTCCGAGGGGGAGCGCAAGGCGCTCGTCGAGAAGTACGCACTCTATTGGCACATTTTTACTTTTTTTCTCTTCTTTTTACTAAACTTTTATGTTATTATTTTTTTTACTTATTTCTGCAGCATGTATCGTGATATCGCCACCATTGTGGCGGACAAGTGCGTGAACCCGACGTCCAACCGCCCCTACCCGTACACGGTCATTGAGCGCGTGATGAAAGAGATCCACTACGCTGTCATCCCCAACCGCAGCGCCAAGCAGCAGGCGCTGGAGCTGATCAAGAAGCTGCCCGAGCACATTCCGCTGGCTCGTGCCAAGATGAAAATTCAGGTGACGACGCCGGCGTCGGGGGCGCAGGCTATCAAGGCGGGCCTGCTCAAGGAGGAAGCCGAGATCGTCGAGCAAACTGGCAGTGAGACAGTGCGGATGGTGGTGCTGATCACGCCTGGATCGTACCGTATTGTCAACTCGCTCGTGCAGGAGCACACGGGCGGTCAGGGATCGCTGGAGGTGATCGACCTTAAGAGCCACCAGGAGGGCGAGCACACGATTGATGACGAAATCTCACAGAAGACGGAGCGTCTTGGAATCTCAAGCGCCCCGGTTGCTGCTGCACCTGCACCTGTACCGGTGCCCGCAGTGGCTGCTGGTGGTGAAGCGAAGAAGGCGCGGCCATGCAGTGCGTGCGGCGGCGACTTCAGCGCTGACATGAGCAAGTACCGCGAGCACTTCCGCTCCGAGTGGCATCGCTATAACCTCAAGCGCAAGTCCAAGAAGCAGCCAGTGATTAGCGAGGAAGAGTTCAACGAGCTCGACTCAGAGGACGTGGAGGCCTTCCTCGCCTCTATGAGCTAAATTGCAGAACGTGCGTGTTTATCTTAACAGTGGTGCTAGGTAATACACAGAGTTCTGGTCAGCAGTTGTTATGCAGCAATGCTGGCTGTGCGTCCCCGGTTGCTTTCAGAATCACTAGCAAGAGGCGCAGCTACATACACCTTCGCGCGATCGAAAACCTTGATGGCGTCTTCGATTTCCTGCAGTTTTGTTTCCAGCTCGTTCTTCCGCCGGATCTGATTGAGAGTCTCGATGCGGAGGGGCAATGTGTTCATACGCAGCTGAGCCTCCGTTAACGACTTGCGCAGCACGCTCAAGGTGCGCACGCGCTCGTCTTCGTCAAGCAGCACCATGCCTGGAGGGCAGTCCGGGTCCGGTGCATTTCTTCGCCGCTCTTCCTCCTCTCGTGCCCACTGCTCCTTGCGCTCGAGCAGGTACTTCGGAATACGGCCAACGTTGCGATTCACAGGTCGAGGTTCCTGTTCCTGGATGCGTACCGACGGGGTCTTTTTGATGACTTCCCACGCGTTCGCGTTGACAAAATCTACACGCTCCTTCTTGTTCTACGGATAACGCGACAAACCACGATCAGCTACAAAACGATCCACACAACGCAATCAGATCCACGAGTGCGTACCACTTTCGCCAGTTCTTCGTCTCTCCGTTCAAGTTCCCTCAGCGATGGAACTGGCGCCTTGCGGTGGATATGACGCCTGCTTCCGCTACTTGTCGTCGAGTTTGACGGTGACTGCAGCCTCGACATCGACCCCGACTCCGATGGCGTCCGTGACGATGAGGACACCGATCCAGGAGCCGATGCAACCGAAGTTGACCGTCCTCCTCGCCGCAAAAAGTCGTGCTTCTTAACCTGCTCTCCACTAGCAATCTGCCCACACAAAACACCAACGCGTCAGCACCAAACAACAGTCGTCCACCCCGCTATTCCACATCAGTTCGTTGCAGCACCTCCTCCTCTCTAAACACTCGCGGACGCACACTCTTGAACCTCGTCAGCTTGAACTCCTGCTGCTGCTTGGCTTCCTGTCATCCATCCCACCAACGCGAACGCTTAGCGCGAATGCCTCCAGCCCCACCGACCTGATCCCAACATTCCCCTCGCACCTCTCGACGCCGGCGCTCGCGATTCTCCGCCTGCAACTTTTTCACCCGCAGCTTGTTCTCGCGCTCGAAGTCTTTTGGCATCACGCCTCTGCGCTGCTGCTTCTCCCTGCAGTCCACATACAGCGATTATAAACAAACATTCCCATCAGTCGACTACGTTTAAAACCCTAAAGAACTCCTTAACGGCAACGAGTCTCATTATAAAACTGCGGGACCACATAGAAAACGTACCGGAAGCCCTCGTCCGGGTGCAGGATAGCCGCGATCGCGTCCGAAGCGTTCGCATCGCGGCGCCGGTAGCCCACGCCCGCGCTCATCTTGACGAGCTCAATTATCTGAACAAGGCGCCCCGAAACCACCGTGTACGTCACATCAAACTGGTGTTTTCAACACATGTATTGTCCCTGTCAAAAGTGATCATCAGTGTTTGACACCAGGTTGTCCAGAAGTCGGTTCTTGTGTCGTCATCATCAGAACTCAAAGCAGCTCGAAGCGAAAGGATACGTCGTGATTGCCAGCTTGGTATGGCGGCTACAGGCATCGGATCGATGCGTTCGACTGCTCATTCAATGCGCCAGACGCCGCGCTTTCGTTGGGTGTTGGTCGTGTCGCTGGCCGTGCTGATTTCGACTCTGGCCGGCGTCGCGAACGCTTCCGAGTGTAGCGCTTGCGGATACTTGGCTAAAAACTGCAGCGCCTCGAGCACCAGCGTGGACGTGTGCGACGCCACGGGAAGCATCCAGATCGACGACGTGTTCTGCAATGACGACGAGTGTCAGTGCGCCGACGGCCACAAGTGCGTGAGCACCGTCGTGGGCTGCACGAACCTGTTCCAAGCACGCAACCGCCGCCGCTGCTTGGGCAACGCGACGCTGTCGAGGCGCTTCGAGCAGTGCGCAGTGAGCCAGGGACTGACGACGCTCAACGCGTCCAATGTGGCCAGCGACTGGGTCCACTTCAAGCAGGGAGCCAAGTGCCAGTCCACGGACTGCCTCGCGGTCAGGATGTTCCACCAGAGCGGCCTCGTGCAATGCGGCAACTTGCTGGCAGTGTGGAAGACCAACAGCTCCAGCTACGACGCGTCGGAGAGCGTCACGTTCAGCAGCTCAGGAGGAGACGCGGTCTACCACTTCGTGGCGGACGGTTCGCGTGGCAGTGACATGAAGGCGGGGACGTTCCTCTACTCAGTGCCCTGGTCGTCGGAGAGTGTTACGCTCATCACCAAGCAGGCCAACAGCTCGGCTATCAACTCGTGCTACGTGCTTCAGACACGTAACCAGCCGAACGGCACGTGCGAAGGGGTGTACTTGCAGTTTGATGCCAGTGTACAGTTCGCGAACAGCGACGAGTACGTCATGTCCGAGCTCAGCTGGCCCGTGTGGCTTGCTGTGGTGGCCAGTGTGGCTGCAGCTATTGCGGCCATTGTTATCATTGGCGTGGTGGTCTACCGCTTCCAGCACATGGACACGTCACCGCCAGTTGAAGCGGATGAAGATGATGGTCTGCTGCTGGACGACTTGCGTGATCGCAAGCTGGCGAACCACATTGGCCCTGCTAGTCTACGCTCTACCTCGCCAGCCTCGGGTAGGGGTGTTGCAAGCACCGATCTACGTCAGCGTGGATCCGGTTCCACCACCTTTTCCGCAGCAACCAGTGAGTTGCAAATGGAGGCTGGCGCCAAGACATCACTGTAAGCAAAAAGAAACCATTACAGAACAAAATGAGTAGCAAGTAATGGAACATTTTTGATTAAACTTTGATACCCTCAATTCGATCACGAGCTCGTTGTTTGGTTGCGATGTATCCACGAACTGAAGTCAGCACCTACAGTAGCACCATATCCATATGCCCATGCCAACGAAGTATTTCCTTACAAGTCTTCGACAAAGAACAACTGAGATGAGCTAGCGGCGTACATGTACAGTAGAGAAGTGTGACGATGAGCCCTGTCTGAATCCTACCTGCCTGAGTACCAAGTACGAGTGCAAGTTGCCTCAAGGGATGGAAACCCAACGTGCGCTTCATCATGGCAACTGACGAAAGATCGGAGCTTGTAAGTCCTCTCATTGTCCACGCGGAATAAACCTGCTACCAAGATAGCAACAGGCATTGGTCTCCAGTAATTGGCAGATTCCGGACCGGAATCCGGAAAGCTCCCATAGAGCCACACTAGGGAGACACAAAAAAAACTCTTCCAATCAGTGTCGACTTATTTATTCCGGACGACAGCGGATAGGGTCCAAAATCGTACATAAGCTTATTTGTGGTCAGCTTTCTTCAGAAGACAGGGCGATGGCAGCAGCGCGGCAGACTCGAGTGGTGGAAGACGGCGTGGCGGACAATGGCGTGACGGGATCGCCGCTGCGACGCCGACGGCACGATCAGCCTGCAGCTGGGACGGACGCGCGAGTAGGAGAGCTTGGCGGTGTGCACCATGGACAACCAGCGCAAGAAGCCGCTGGAGCCCACCCCCACTGCTTGACCGGAGAGCCGATAGCCGTGCCGGACCCGGTGCTATTTGTGCACGCCGTGTGCGACGCCTTCGAGCGCATGGGCGTACGCGATATGGTGGCGCTAGTCGACGGCGGAAGCGGCGGAGGACTACTGAATGACGGTGCGCGCGCTGACGCTGCTGCTCTTGTGGTGCACGCGGCCGAGTTCGAGGACGAAGACGACGTGCTGGTGCTCATGGTGAGCATTTCGACGAGGCCGTCTCGGGACACGACACGCTGCTGGTCGAGTTGCTGGTCAAGTTCTAAGCGCCGTGGAGCGGATACTGCAACAAGCTGACGTCCGAGCACACGGCGGCAGTCAAAACCCTGAACCCGTCCATCCGTCTCGTCAAGCGGGACGCCACGGTCGAGAGCAAGCTGACCGAGCAGTTCGCCACTCGCGCCTTCCCCACGCTCAAGTTCTTCAAGGTCGGCGTGGACGCCGTCAAGGACTACGACGGCGGCCGCACATCGGATGAGAACGAAAAGTTGGCGGTCATGAAGTCGGGCCGTGCGGTCAAGATCGTGGAGAGCGCCAAGGAGCTCGAGAAGACCAGTGAGGCCAACGACGTGGCCGTGTTCGTCGTGGTTGACGCCGACAAGGGCGAGTCACACACACTGCTCCAGAAGCTCGGGGACACCGACGACCAGGCCATTTACGTGGCTCATCAGCAAGGACGTGACGGAGGACGTCGCCGCGGTCAACAAGGTGGTGCTGTATATGAAGGTCGACGAGGGCAAGGTCATCTGCGACGCGAGTTGGAGGAGGTTCTGGACGAGCTCGTCCAGCCCACGAGCTTGCCGCTCATCATCGCGTTCACGCAGGAGAAGGCTCCCAACTAGACCGCGCTGGACGAGCATTTGTCGCACCCCTGGTACAAGGCGATGCGGGCCCCGTGGCTCGCTGCCGCGCAGCCGTTCCAGAATACCGCTGCCGTCGACCCCGGCCTCATTGTCGGACGTCGACGCGACATCCGGTCGCTGCTGCCCAAGTCGGTGATGAGCGGCACGCCGCACAACGGCGCGCTGTTCGAGCACGCGGTGTGGCAGTGCGCGCTCAATCCGCTGGTGGCTGCAACGGCAATAATAATGAGAGGAATATCAAACGGGCAGCTGTAAACGATTGGCACTATCACTTCGGCGTACTTCAGCAGCATGATATATTCCGGAATGGAACTTTCGAAAAGCATGCGCGTACATGTAGTTTTCATTACGAAAAGTACGCAAGCCACCTGACGTTTTCGTAAGTTTTCATTCCCCTCATTTGCTGCGCGGATCCTCGACACTATCTGAATAAAAATTTCCTTTGCGAAGAGGTGACGTCGTGGGATCTTCTCCATAAAGTCATTGATTTCGTTGAAGACCTCCGTGATATCCACAATGGTTAGCCAGAACCCCGCAAGGTCTGACACCATGACTGTGATAGTCGATATCCAGGATGAGGCGCTTCGAAGAGCACTGGAAATATGCGCGAGTTGAAAACTTCCACCGAGACAATGACAATTTCGGGCTTAACGTCACCATATAGTGCGATACTCATCCGGTTTCTGTAAAGATATGTAGTACCGCAGAGATCGAGACGAATCCATAAAGGGTAGATGGAAGGAAGTAGTGTATACTAGCAAATGCTCGTCCATAATGCTCCATCAGCTTGTAATTGACGGCCAAGTCCGCATATGACAAAAGGCCTCCACACACATGAGCGGAAACGCAGCAATAAACACACCGAACGGTAAAGGAAAGAAAAAGCAACGCTAATCATAACCATTGAAACTGCGGACGCGAGTGGAAATAACCTGGCGAGCTGTCATCAATAGGCGAGGGACGCCCTGACCTACCATCACGGGTACGCCCCATGGCAGTCACTATCCAAGCGCTAATGAAGAACACCCAGTTTTCGATAACGTTTGCCTCGATCGGCTTCAGGGGCGGCACCTCTTTCAGGATACTCGGTCCGCAGGGGCGTCACTAGTAAAATGAGAATTAACCGGGCGCTTGTTTAATGGGAGTATTAATAGCTATTCAGCTGGTGGAAGCGGTCGACGGTGTTCATGTACAGTATTCCCCCTGAAGATCCACTTGGAGAGACATCCTGGTCGCCTTCAGCCGTCGTAGAGCAATCTGAAGCCACTTCATCAACGTTTTGACGATTGGCCTTCTGTTCCGTCATTGACAGACGGACGAAAAACTTGCCAGGCTATTTTGTCCGACGATATATCTGTGACAAAGAATGCGACGCACCTCGCACATGGGCCGATCACTTTCTGTTTGCAATCCTGCCGGGAAAATGACATAACCTGCAGCCTTTCACAAATTCATGACAAAACCTGCATCCGCCGCGATTCAACCTTATGGCCCCGCCCACCAACGTTTCTGTCGTAG
Organism: Phytophthora fragariae; assembly: GCA_009729435.1. NCBI lineage: Eukaryota > Oomycota > Peronosporomycetes > Peronosporales > Peronosporaceae > Phytophthora > Phytophthora fragariae. The sequence goes on from QQOI01000003.1 coordinate 1,832,817, forward strand.
GAACGAGGCAGGGATGCAGGTTTTGTCGTAATGATGAAGAATGGGATGCAGCTTTTGACGCGTGATTTCTGTCGTTTAGAAATGACATTAGATTCTGTTGTCGCCGCCACCGTTGCTTCCACGTTGCACCTTTCCATGCTAGCTGGTGCTATCTATACCTCGCATACGACACACGACCAAGGAACTGTTCACGCCCTGCTTAGCTACCTTGTTGATCGCTGCGAGCTCTCGTCTGCAACCAAGCGCTCCTTTGCCAAGTCTCTCGCCTTGACACGACAGCCGTAAATAACACTGCTCAGAAACGGAGAAGGTCGAAACTTCTGGCTTAGAAACGTGTATCAAACGACCTGCAGGTTTTGGCGAGAACAACGGAGGCTGGCTGCAGGTTTCGACAGAGAAAGCTACCCCCTCCCCGGCTGCAGGTTATGTCACGCAAATTGCAGGTTTTGTCATGAATTTGTGAAAGGCTGCAGGTTATGTCATTTTCCCCAATCCTGCCATGTCTCGCCTCAGCGACGAGCGCGAGAGCAGACCTGACCCCGACCATGTGTGGCCGCGTGGACGCTTACGTTTAACCAGGCCCCGCCACCGTAATGCGCTTTACGACCTCCTTTCCCCGCTGCCCACCGGGTGGCCGAACTTCACGTTCCCATCGAGAATTCGATGCGCCACATGCATGCGGGGGTTGTCGTACCCGCCCCATCGGTTGATCGCCGCCGCCACCGGTTGTGCCGACACGACGACGAGCGCAAGCTCCACCGCGGTCACCTCCCCGCTGTTGACTCGCGCGCGCCGACGCCAGCGTTGCTGCATCGCGCAGGATTGGCGCTCGGCTCCTGCGAATCGCAGACTGCGATCGACTGCAACTTGAATTATCAGACGGGAGCGAGGACAGGCGTGGTGCCGGCGGCGGCGCAAGCCCACGACAGGCGGCGCCGACCAGGAGCTCCGTCGTTGGAGCGACGCACGCACGAATGCAGCGACTCACGCTGTGTTGCTGCCGGTTATGAATGTGCTGTACCAGCACCGGAGTCGAAAGGGTGCGCGTCGACGGACCGTTACGTGGTAACGGCCGACGCGAATAAGGTTGGCTGGAGTGGAGCTTTCCAAGCTTGACAAGCAGGCTGGGAACCGAGCAGCTCGCGTGCGGCGGCGTGTTCCAGCCTGGTACTGGTCCGCTAGGTTGAAGCACGTCAAGTGCCGGTGGCCATCTAGCGGTTCGGGCTTGCATAGACATAGACCACTCGGAACACGCGCGGCATCAACCAGCAGCTTTTTCCGCGCTGTTCACGGCGAGCACTTCAAGGCGCAGGATCTATGACGGGGGCGGGCAGTCAACCGAGAACCAGCCACGCATGTCGCGGCCTACAATTGGTCGTGAGAGCGTCGCCGTCTCAAGGCTCGAGGCGGCGCCGCTTGGCCCGCCGCCACCCGTTGCCGGCGGTCGGCTCGGCCCGCTGCAAAGACCGAGGTCGCCGTCCGACCCCAAGCAAATCCGCCGAGGCCGCCCCGACCGAGCTCAAGCCGCGATCACATGGGTCGGGTCGCTCTTCGCTCCAGCGGCAGCTCGTGGTCCCGACGCCGCCATGACGGCTCGAAAGCGAGCGCCGCCACAGGCTCCAGCCTCGGCTTGAACCCGACCCTACATTCCTGTCGTTGATCGCCTCCATCATGAGAAATGCGGTGGCGACGTCGCGACAAAGACCGGACTTCAAGCCGATACAAACTCCAAGATGTGCGGGGCGTTTCGCGTGGTGTGCAGGTGGTGTGCACGCGAGCGTCCAATCGCTTCGTGTAGCCAGAGAATCGGTGGTTCGGCTCGAGCAGCACACGTGCACTCATTACTCCATTTGCGCAGTGCCTGCTCAGCGCCAGCCCGCTACCACCGCATTACCATTCCGTCCCTCGGCACGGTGCCTCAACCACTGCAAGTACCGCCTTCATCCGCCGCAATGAGCTCCTCGTGTGTCGTGCCCGTGTCACCTGTTGCCGCGCTCAAGCGCGCACGCAGCGCCGACGACGACCTGCGTCTCCTCAAGGTCAGCAAGCAGGCCAGCGACGCCTCGCCGCACTCTCCGCGCGCCGTGGCCGTGCTGGCCCAGCGCCAGCAGCAGCAGCTCCACCAGATGCAGCGGCAACAGCACCAGGAGGCCGTGTCGCCGTTCGTGCTGGCCTGCGGCAACATCCGCTACGCCATCACCTTCATCCAGAACTCGCGCCGCCACGCGCTAGCGCTGTGTCTACAGAACCAGTGGGAGCGCGCGCTCGCCGTGCTCGAGAAGATTGAGCGTGCCAACGACAAGATCTCGCGCCAGCGCCGTACCAAGGTGCGCGAGCAGGCCAACGCCAGCCCCGACCGCGTCTTCGACCCGCAGGCCATGCCCACCCAGCCACCGCAGGTGCCCTCACCCGTCAAGGCCTGCAATGCCAAGCGCCGCGTACGCTTCAGCGACGAAGTGCAAGTCGCCGAGGTCGAGACCATCGACCGCTCGCCCGCCCCCATGCCCATGCTCATGCGTGACGAGATCCTGGTGCTGCGTGCGTCGCGCCCGATCCCGCTGCGCAACTTCTCCGAGTTCTGGAGCTCTTCGTCGTAGACTCAAGTCATCTTATCTGTCACCCGTGCGTGCAGTATTCTGTAGCATCTATCCTTATTTATCGCCATGACATTACTAGAACGAATGGAATACACTCTATGTGCTGGCATCTCAGCCAACTCAGCTCAACCTATTTGTTGCACTTGCGTCTGCGTCTTCTTCGTCCCGCACCGACCTTAGTCGATCTCGACGTAGCGGTCCGAACTTACTAATTCACGTCAAGTGCGACTCGCTCCATGCATGGTGCTGAATCAGCACTACTGAACCCATTCACAACACCCTCAACAGCCCAGCACCGTCTTCTCCTGGAGCGCTGGCGGCAGCCGCGTCCGGATGCATTCAGCCAGGTCGTCCGCGCTGTAGCGCGCCGAGAAATGAACCAACACGAGTGTGCCCACCTGCTGAAACAACTGCTCGTCCGCCGCGAGCTGTAGTGACGAAAGCACAGAGCCAACGATTCAGTCGGACGGGCAACAGCACACGCGGAGCTGAAACGTACTGTACCTGGTCGAGGTGCATGTGCCCGCGGGCCACGGCGTCTTGAACCGTCATCTTGCCGTCCACGTACGTGGCCTGCAATGTGTCAACAAGTCCAGTCAACCCGCGCCTCTTATTCGGTACAGTGCCACGTCCGCACCTCGGTGATGAGCACCTTCACGCGCAGCAAGTCCCGCGCGCGCTCGTCATCGCTCTCTGCTGCCGCCCTGAACACCTCGATGGTGGTGTCGCCAGTATACGCGATCTCGGGCGTCAGCTCTGTGCTTGTGATCGCCTGGCCGGCGCGCTTCAGCGCTGCGATCTCTGACCCGGGGAGCTGCTGGTACTCGAGCTTGAGGCGGTTGCGCTTCTCGTACAGAATGAAGCCCAGACTCGGCACGCGGTGCGTGGTGGGCACCGCACGCACCATGTACTTGGGCGACACGTGCACCTCGTCGTAGGGCTGCAGCGGCACCAGGAGCACCGGGAACGGCTCGTCGCCCTGCATGGCCGCGGTGCTCTGCAAGATGCTCTCGAGGTGCGGCACGAGGTGAGCTGGCACGAAGTACTGCGCCGGCTTCTGCTTCTGCAGCGCCCGCCGTGCAGCATGTGCTACCAGCGCCCCAATGTGATCGATGTGTCCGTGCGTGATGAACACGTGCGACTTGCTAACCACTCGGTCCACGAGGCAGCCCAAATCGAATGCCACGTCAACGGCGTCCACGTAGCAGCAGGACTCGATGCCGGCCACGCAGCGCATGTGGAGCCTAAAGCCGCCGGCCTCCACGACCTTCGCCGCCATGTTGCTGTGGTGTACCCATCATGATCCTTAAAAACAACCGGGGAGGGGTGTACGGCTCTTCATACAGTGCGCACTATGCCTAGTCTAGACATGACATCCATCCCAGTGCGTAGTGATTACGCAACCTAATGTGGCGCACATAATGTCGATCTGTAATCACATCGACATTGCATAAGGCGCATATGCAAGTTGAAGCACTTCGCATTGTTGGAGCGTTGGGCACGGTGAATTCGGTGGTTCGCTTTCATCGAATGAACGTCACTAACGTATTAATATTAAAAAGCGATGAGTGTGCGCGTGCTGCATCATTAATAGGCGGTGGCGACTGTGCACCGACACAGTCATTGACGCCTTCGTTGGATGAAGTAGCATTGCACTTCCAGTCGCTGCATATGCTCAAGAACATGTAGCATTTGGGCTGTCCTCGAGCGGAGATCGCGTAACCATCAAGCAAGCCGACCGAGTTGCGTGTGATGGTCGTCGCAAGGTCCTTATAATAGCTGGGTCCCGGATTCTGGGATACACACCAGCGCTTCAGACCGCGTTGCCCATCAACGAGCTGCTGGAACGTGCCGGCGGCACTGCCGACAGCACTGCGACCTGCATCCTCGCCGCGACTTCAGCTGTGATCACCTCCCAGAACACACTCCACACTTCCATTTGTTTGTCTGCCATTGCGTGCGCTGATTTCACGCCACCGACGTCTCCAGCGCGCTGTCAAGTGGAGGTGCAGCCTCGATCGGCAGTCGATTCACTTGACTCTTCTCTGCGCTGCCCATTTTGACTTGCCTTCAGTATACTCATCTCGACCACTGGTAGGTGGGATCATTTCGTTGAATGCGAGCGACTTGCCTGCCTGCCTACAAGTCCTCTTTGATACACACTCGAGTGCCCGCCAGCGTCCCGCTCCATTCGAATCCTCACCTCTCGCCGCACCAATGGCGCCGTCCTCATCCGTATCGCGCCGTATCGCGCCCAGACGCGTGGCGCTGGTGCTGGCCGTGTGCGCGTCCGACCTGCTGCTCACGGGGCTCGTCTTCGGCTGGGCGCCGCTGCTGCTGCTGCTACAGGAGGAAGGCCAGTACCACGAGCTCTGCGCAGACGCCGCCGCGCCCACGTGCGTGGCCCAAGAGAACCGCCTCAACCTCGTCTTCGCCGTGGCCTCCGTGGCCATGAACGCCGGCGCGCTGCCCGTCGGCATGTTCCTGGACCGAGCGGGGCCGCGCGTGACCATCGCGTTCGCCGCAGTCGTCGAAGTTTCGGGCCTTGCACTGCTGGCACTCGCGGACTCGCAGATCTTCGACGTGTTCGTGCCGGCCTACGTGCTCATCGCCTTCGGAGGCTGCATCACCATGATGGCGTCGTACCCGGCGAGCTTCCTCATCATGCGCTACCAGACGGCGATCCTCGCGGCCATCAGCTGCCTCTTCGACGGCAGCAGCGTCGTGTTCCTTGTGCTGTACGCGGCGCACGAGCGCTTCGGGTGGTCCAGACGCGAGCTGTTCCTAGGACTGGCAGTGGTGTCTGCAGGCGTCCACCTGCTGCTCATCTTCCTGTGGGGACTCAATGAGAAGAGTCTGCGTCCGAAGCACAAGCCTGAGGTCAACGGCAACGAAGTGATTCTGTCGGCCCCGCAGCAGCGAGAGCGACTGCTGGTGAATGGCAAGGCTAATGACAGCGCGTACGGCAGTGTGGGGGTGGAGCAGAGTGCGCTCCCGTCCACGCCGACGATGACCAAGCACGACGATGCAGCGTTCCAACTCGTGGATGTGGCCATCACCACACAGATGAAGTCGTTTGAGTTTGCGTACATTGTGGTGTATGCGGCGGTGCAAGTGCTGCGAGCGACGATTTACATTGGCACGGCGAACAAGCTGCTTGATAACTACGGCGACCGTGAGCACGGCTATCTGTACACCAAGGTGTTCAGCTTCGTGCTGCCGATGGGCTTCCTGTTCGTGCCGTCCATCGACTACCTGGTGGAGACCCGTGGACTGTCGAAGGCGCTGCTGTTCACCAACATCCTGGGCGTGCTCTACAACGTAGTGGAGCTGGTGCCGATCCTGCCGCTGCAGTGTGTGGCCTTCTTCCTCTTCACGGCGTTCCGCGCGTTCCTGTACGCGATCATCTCGGCTTTCACTGCGAAGACGTTTGGTCTGAAGAATATGGGATCGCTGATGGGCATCGTCTTCTCGATCGGCTCGATCATCAGTCTGGCCGAGTACCCGGCGGTGTACATCTCAAACGTGCTATTCGACGGTGACCTGACGGTGCTGAACGTGGTGTCGCTGCTGTCCTGCGTGCTGATGATCCCGCTGACGATGTACCTGCGCAAGTACGAGCACGACCGCGAGGAGAAGCGCCGCGCCGAGATCGCGCTCGAGAGCGGCGTCGCCCACGCCCACGACGACCGCGAGACGTACTCCTCGCTCATGGATACGCCGACGCTCGGCGTCACCTACCTTCGCTCCCCTGGTACGGCCCCCCACAACAATCCCTTCTCGCCCGAGTAGGGACGTCAGTAGGTAGTTCCGTAGCGTAGCTTTTAGAGTATCAATCAACAGCAATTCACTTCAACCGCTTCAACTCACATGTACATGTAGCCATCTGCCAAAAATGGGTTCACGGTACACTGTACCCACGGGTCTACACAACCCATTCATTAAAACAAAACCCGTTTTGCGTACCCTTCTCCATTCAATTTATCAAATCAGCACAGAATTTCCTATATAAATTGTCGAAAACAGGGTGTAAACGGTTGGCGGGCCGTCCTTCTTCCGTCCGGGTTTTCCCCGTCGCCGTAGCCCCCCGATTTTTCCCCCAACAAGCGGTGGTCGCCAGCCAGCCAAGCATCATTACGCGGATCCCGCCCCGCGCTGAACAGGAAGTCGACGTAGCACAGCACACCAAAGCGTAGCAGCCATGGCGAGCAGGTTCTGGGCAGGAAGCTCGTCTTCCGAGGAGGAGAGTGACGTGTCCGACGTGTCGGACGTGGAGACGTCGCAGCAGCAGGCCGCGCGCGCGGCCTCGCGCTGGGCCGTGCAGTCGGACTCGGACGAGGACGAGGAGGTGCGCGTGGTCAAGAGTGCCAAGGACAAGGCGCTGGAGAACATGGAGCGCAACTGCGTGGCGCTGAAGAACCACATGAAGATCAACGACTGGACGCAGATCCAGACGGAGTTCGACGAGCTCGTGAAGCAGCTCGAGCGCGCCAAGAAGACGCTGAGCGGGCTGCCGACCTTCTACGTGCGCACGATGGTGGCGCTCGAGGACTTCCTGCTGGAGAAGGTGAAGAACAAGGCCGAGCAGAAGAAGATGAGCAAGGAGAACAGCAAGGCGCTCATCCGCATGAAGGGCAAGATCAAGAAGCAGCTCGAGCCTGTGCGCAAGCAGATCGACGACTTCCGCTCGCACCCCGTGGACTCGAGCGAGGACGAGAGCTCGTCCAGCGAGTCCAGTGACTCCAGTGACGAGGACTCGAGTGACGAGTCGGCCGCGTCGTCGGCCTCCTCCAAGTCGGAGAAGAGCAGCGACGACTCCGAGTCGGAGGACGAGAGCAGCGACGACGACAAGTCCGGGTCGGATGACGACTCTGACGACTCGGACGCCTCGTGGCCGAGCGCCTCGTCGTCCTCGTCGTCCTCGTCGGAGGACGATGACAACATGCCCAAGGGCCGCGCGCGCTGGCTCAAGCAGACGCCCGTGGTGACCAAGGCCAAGAAGACCAAGGGCCCCAAGGTCATCAAGCAGCGCGAGACCCGCCGTGGATCGGAGGATGAGGTCAAGAAGGTTGCTGTTGAGGAGGAGCTCAAGCTCACCCCCAGCCAGTTCGACCGCCGTGTCAAGGAGGTGGTCGCGATGCGTGGTAAGAAGGGCATGGACCTGTCGGAGCAGCTGAGCCTCATGCGCAAGCTGGCCAACTACGCGCGCCGCCTTGGCCCCGCGCGCCAGATTATCGCTACCATGTACCTGGTCGGTACGTCGGTGTTCGACACCTCGTCCAAGATTGACCGTGTCATGTCGGCGCGTCACTGGAAGCAGGTGCAGACGGACGTGTGCACGATCCTGACGCTGCTGGAGAAGAACCCCGACTTCTCGGTGGCCCCGCTGACTTCGGAGGACCAGGCCGACATCGTGCGTGCTGGCCGTGAGAAGGTGACGGCTGCTCAGATTGCCGCTGCCGCTGCTGAGGACGCTGAGGAGGACCTGAACTTCGTGGACACGCTGCCGCAGGCCGGCAAGAAGGGCACGATCAAGGTGTCTGGTGACCTTGCTGCCTTTGTTGACCGCCTCACGGAGGAGTACACGAAGAGCCTACAGCAGACTGACCCGCACACGAGCGAGTACGTTTCTCGTCTGTATGACGAGAACCTGCTGATTGAGGTTGCTGAGCGTGTCCAGAACTTCTACGCCCGTAAGAAGGACTTCCAACGCGCTGCCACCATGGCGCTTGTGCGCGCCGAGCTCATCTACTACAAGCACGACACGGTTGCCGCGGCCCTGTTCGAGTCCCAGGCCAAGCGTGCCAAGTTCGGTGACCCGGTGTTCCTCCACCCTGCTTGCACGAGCTCCAACTCCAACAAGACGAAGGAGTTTGATGCGTCGAAGACGCACCCTGCCTCCGTTATGGGCCAGCCCAGCGTGGATGTGACCCCTGTGGAGGCTGAGAAGCTGCTGCGCGAGGTGTGCCGCTTCGTGTTCCAGCACGGTGACATCCGTGCCAAGACGCGCGCTATGCTCTGCCGCATCTACCACCACGCGCTGCATGACCGCTTCCACGAGGCTCGTGACCTGCTGCTGATGTCTCACATCCAGGACAACATCACGGACGCGGACATCCCTACTCAGATTCTGTTCAACCGCATGATGGCTCAGCTTGGTCTCTGCGCCTTCCGTTGCGGCCTTGTCTGGGAGGCTCACGCTTGTCTGTCGGAGATCTGCACGGGCTCCCGCACCAAGGAGCTGCTCGCCCAGGGCCTGCAGTCGTTCCGCTACGGTGAGCGTGACCTGGAGCAGGAGCGCCTGGAGCGTCGTCGCCAGGTGCCGTACCACATGCACATTAACCTCGACCTGCTCGAGACGTGCCACCTGGTGAGCGCGATGCTGCTCGAGGTGCCGAACATGGTGAACTCGCGTCTCTCGGACCGCAAGCGCATGGTGTCGAAGGCCTTCCGCAAGCTGCTCGAGTTCCACGAGCGCCTTGTCTTCGAGGGCCCTCCTGAGAACCCGCGCGACCACGTGGTTGCGGCCGCCAAGCTGCTGGCCCAGGGTTCGTGGCGTAAGAGCGCCGAGCTCCTCGTTGGTCTGCCCGTGTGGGACCTGTTCCCGGGTGCCAACGTTAGCCAGCGTGTGAAGTCGATGGTCCAGCACAAGATCCAGGTTGAGGCTCTGCGGACTTACCTTCTGGCGTTCAGCGCCGAGTACGACTCGGTGAGCCTTGCCCGGCTCATGAAGATGTTCGACCTTGACGAGAAGACGGTGCACAGCGTTGTGTCCAAGATGATGATCAATGAGGAGCTCCAGGGTGCCTGGGACCAGTCCTCGCAGGCCATCGTCCTTTACAAGACCGAGCGCTCGTCGCTGCAGAACCTGGCGGTGCAGTACTCGGACAAGCTGTCCCAGATCGTGGAGAACAATGAGCGCATGATGGACCTGTGTTCGGGCACGAACAAGGAGGAGTGGGGCAACCGTGGCAACCGTGGCGACGGTCGTCGTGGTGCCGGCGGCCGTATCGGCTTCAGTGCTGGAAACCGTCGTGGGGACAACCAGGGCGGACGTGGAGGCTTCCGTCCTCGTCGTGGAGGCGGTAGCGGTGGCCGCGGTCCCCGGCAGCAGCGCCAGTAGACTATGGTCGCATGCTGAGAGCTACACAACGGAATCGTGTATTGGCGCGGCTCTGAGGTAGATCAAACCCTCAAGCCGCTAATCCGTCTGTGGCTTTCAGTAGTAGGCGGACGGAGAATGAATAGCACGTTGCAGTTTGGCTAAATTACGATAGTTCTTCTAGTAATGGGCCATGCTGTCGTTGCAGCGCGCCTCCTTTCGAACTTCTTAATGCACTGGCAGGCAGGCTGGACCCAGAAACGAAGTGTTAGTAGTACTAGTATTAGTCTGTCGGTCCGGTTGCACCTGGTGCATACAATACATGCTTCATGTGAACCTTTCGAGTGCGTTCTTGCTGGTCAACATGGCTGTCGAAGTTTGGTGGCCGCTAACGAGTTGTCACTGACAACTTGTCAGTCGCTGCCATTTTGTTTTATCATTATTTTTTCAACAGCTTTTGCTGCTCTCACTTCAGTCCTGCCGACGACTCCAGGCTTCACACGACTTGCCCCAGGAACACGAACACCCAAATCGACCGACATCAAACCTTTCAAATGAATTGAACCAGACGGCTATCCACTACTCGGTGGCCGCGACGGCATCCGACGAAGCGGCAGCGTTCGCGTCGCGTCCGTTGCTTTCTCCACGGCCTCCACGACCGCGTCCTCGACCACGACCGCGCCCACGACCGAAATGCCGTCCTCTACCACCCCGGCCATTCACCTGTCCATTCTCACGGGGAGTCTCCGCAGCCTCGGCGTCATGCTCCTGCGTCTCTTCATCGCCGATAATCTCTGCCTTCTTCCTGCCTTTCCTGCCACGCCCGTTCTTTCGGCTAGACGCCGCCGGTGGCACATCGCCGTCTACTTGCTCGACTGCACTGCTGGCTTCTGCCTGGTCCTCTCCGTCCTCAGCTGGAGTTCGTCCACGTGACTTCTTGCCGCGTCCTCCATTGCTACCACTGCGGCCACGACCCCGTCCTTTGCCTCGCTTCCCACGTGTGGTCGGCGTTGTAGCCGTAGCCCCCTCCTCACCGGGAGTCTGCTCCGCCTCAGCCTCCACCTCCACCTCAGCTTCTGCACCTTCAGCAGCCTCCTCCGCCTCTGCTTCAGCTGCAGCGTCTCCACGCCCACCACTGCGGCCCGAGCGTCTCGTGTGGGCGCGCGATTTCCTGAACTCCCGTGAGTCATGGTACGACGGCGAGCTGGCCGTCACCTGGTCCAGCGGAATGGGACTCTGGTAGCCCGGGTCGTCCCGGTCCAGCTCGTCCAGCGACAGCTGGATGGAGATGCCGGGGATGTGGCGCGTGGTCTCGATGCGGTCAAGTCCCTCCTCTAGCGGCTCATACACGTCCACCGTGTCGATGGACGAGATGCGCGTCACCTGGTGCAGGCTCGGCACTCGGTGCTTCAAGATCTCGGCCACCGTCACGGCCTTGCTGATGGCGTTGCCCATGGCCTTCAACGTCACCTGCCGCTCGCTCTTCTCCTGGCATATAGAAACATAAATTATTAGTAAATATGTATTGTAAAATAATATAAATAATAAGCTTATATCTAAAAACTTACGGCGAAGAGTCCGTTGGCGTAGGAAATGTAGCTGCGCACTTTGCCCTGCTGCGTGATGCGGATCTCGTTGGGCTCGACCTGCGTGGTCTGCTCCTCCCGACGAGGCTTCTCCACACGGCGGTACTTGTCCATCGCGGCGGCTGCGTGCAGAGGTAAAGAGGTAGAGAGAAAGAGACAAGTGTCTGTCTAGCTTGGAGCTCGGAGGTTGGAGCTTTGGTCAATGTAGGCCTGTCAACGCTTTGTACTCAATTCGAAACTCAGTGGGTTGGGTTGGAGTGCGTTGGAGTGGGTTCCAACTCCCTCGCGAGACCTCCAAACTCGCCCCCCGTCCCCTTCAAAGTCGTTTCAAATCTTTTGTGGTCCACAGTAAGGGCTTGTTGTCTTCCTGTGCACCACACTCCGTCCTGTGACGAGGGGCAGCGAGCGCAGCACATGTAGGTAGGTGGTCAAGGTGCGCATCGATGACTGCGGAAAATTATTATAACACCAGAACCGCGAAGCAGTTCCTGGATCACGCGGAGTTGCATGCGGCCGAGCAGAGTTCTCACGCGGTGCTGGCGTTCCCGCGCGGGGAACGCCCTCCTCTTCCGCCACGAATAGAGGACAGCAACACACCCATACGTTGCACCGCTACATGTATGTCGCTTGCTTAGTACAGTAGCCGCAGTGCTCCACTGCCGACGACAAGCAGGGCGGCGTGGATACCTTCTCGATCGCTGGGCGGTCAAGCGAGTCGCCCGTGGACACGCTCACGTCCTCGTACTGCGGAATGAATGCTGCACCAGTTGCAGACGACCGAAACGCCGCACCGCACAGGGCGAGGTGAGCTTGTCCAGGTCTGGAGAAATGGCCTCGTGTAGGCCCAGGGCAGCATGACCAGATTAGTTGCATCCGCCTTACTTGCATATTGCCGCTGTATGACCACGCACAAATATTTTGAGACGGAGCCGAGGCAAGAGGGACCTCTTCGGCCAACTCAGTTGTTTAGGTTTAAGTATTTGCGAAAGATCAGATGTGTTCGTAAAACCCCAACACATACCCCGGGAGCTGGGGTTGGAGTGGCCCAAAGGTCCCAACGTTGACAGGCCTAGATTGACCGTCAATGTGATGGCTACTGACGAAAGATCTATGGAGAAGTAACGGTATGAAGTAACATATAAAAATGGGTACATGAAGAAATGATAGGAAGTGAAATGGGTACAAGTTGAAGTGAAGCGTTATGATGTTGGAGATGCCGGGCGTATGTTGGTGGGGGAGTTGAGCGCTTGGTTGAGGAAGTTCGAGAGCTGCCGCAGTTTGTCGTCGGCCTCGCGCTTGCTGGCGGCGGCGACCGCGCACTCTTGTTGCAGTCGCGCGACGCTCTTCTGCGTGGTGACCAAACTCTCCGTCATGTTGGTGATCTGCGCGCGAAGCAGCAGCTCCTCGTGGATCAGTTCCCTCGTTTCGTCTGCAGTAGACATTAGGAAATACATTATATAACATCCGAGTGTGTTGCTGTTAGGCATACGCGCGTACCTTCGGTGTCCATGATCTCCAGCTTGGCCTTTTGCAGAGCCTTCCGGAGGATGCGCACGACGCTCTCGTAGCCGCCCACCTCCATCAGCTTCTTCTCCGCCAGCACCTTGTTCTGCACAGCCACGACCTCCGACTCAACGAGTGCGGCTTCGTCCTTCTGCAGCTCTTCGCGGCGCAGTGCTAGCGCGCACGCCTCCACCGTGAGCTGCTCTGCCGCATCCATCACCGTCGCGATGTCTCTCCGCGTCGCCTGCAGCTGCTGCTCCACATCAAGAACCTCTTCTCGAGCGCTGTCGATACGCATGTAGAACTCACTGCTCGCAGCAACGTCCATGTCTGCAAAATAAACGATAACAACGCACTCCAGCGCAATACGAAGCGGTCAGGAATACATGGCCAAGAGCTGGAAATAGCAGATGTGGGTGCATGTACCAGTCATGTTGAAGCTTACGCAAACATGTGTATTAATACCAGTACTGTACATGTATCTTTCGCACCCTTTCGACCACCGTGGAACCGTCGCGGCCAATGGAACGTCTGGGAAACGACGTGTCGGTTTCAGCTACCACCGTTCATTGCCCCCATCAAACTCAGGCTCATTCTCGATTCTGCTTCCGCCGTTGCAGTTCAATTCACTCCGTCGCATTGGTATCTTTATCTCAAAGAATGTGGGGCGGTCGCGTTGGATCCGTTTGCAAGGCTGCAGTACTCGCATTGGTGCTCTCGACGCTGTTGCTGCAGCCAGCGGTTGATGCCGAGCAGGAGGGATGTCACTGCAAACGGACCATGAAAGGCCGCGAGCACCTGCACCCGACGCTGCACCCGCTGCCCACCACGTCGCTGGCCGAGACGCAGGAGCTCGAGCAGCTCCCCAAGCACTTGGACTGGTGCGAGCGCGGCTTCTGTGTGCCGAGCTGGAACCAGCACATCCCGCAGTACTGCGGCTCGTGCTTCGCACACGGCGCTATGTCGAGCGCCCAGGACCGCATCAAGATCCTCAACAAGCGACGCCACTACACGGGGGCGGACATGATGCTCGGTCGCCAGAGCTTCCTCAACTGTGCACCGGGTCACGGACTGTCCGACGGCTGCGACGGCGGAGAAGCCGCCGATGTGTACGAGTTCATGCGCCGCTACGGACTCCCGGACGAGTCCTGCCTGCCGTACAACGCGACGGACCACACCAAGTTCCAGGCCACCAATGGCACCTGCCCACCGCACGGATACTGCATGAAGTAGGCACACTTTACTGAGCTTTTTGTTGTTGCATTAGCTTGCTGACTTGTTTGCTGGCTGGTGTTGATGTGCTGCTGCAGCTGCATGTACACGCCGGAGAGTAAGACGGTGCCGCATTGCTTCCCTGTGACCAAGATGGTGCGCTATCGAGCCAAGAGCCACGGCCACTTGTCCGGTGAGCTGGCTATGATGAAGGAGATCCAGCGGGGCGGCCCCATTACGTGCGGCATCGCCTGCAGCGAGGAGTTCACGTACGAGTACGAGGCCGGCATTCTGGAGGACAAGACGGGCTTCATGGACATTGACCACGACGTGGAGATCGTCGGGTGGGGCGAGGAGGATGGCGTCAAGTACTGGCACGTCCGCAATTCGTGGGGCACGTACTGGGGCATGAACGGCTTCTTCAAGATCGTGCGCGGCAAAAACAACCTAGGGATCGAAGCCGACTGCGCCTACATGGAGCCAGACATAAGCGACGAAGAGCTAGTGTGGGAGGAGACGTCCATCTACGGAGGTTCCATCTTCGGTATTGTCCCGTTCAAAGAGACCGCCATGGACCACCCGATCAAGGACACGGCTGAGGACGTCACGCGCCGAGACGAGGTCCCGCCCGCTCACTACTTGCCGGAGATGACGTCATTCGCGACCGAAGTCGAGTCCCGCCGTGAGGACAGCTCGTTCACGCTGCTCGCCATGATGTTCTTCGTGTCGGGCTGCGTCTGCGCGGCCCTCGCGGCGGTGCTCATCCTGAAGTTCCGTGGCCACCGCTACGTCTACCGGACGATCCCGTAAAGCGTCCACTGATTTCGTAGAGAACGAGACGCCGGTTCTCACCCATACATACACGTTAGCCATTTCGTTTAGCGTGATATGTTCCGCCCTGCTTTAGTCGTGCCCGAGTGTTGTTTACCACAGCGACTAAAACAGTGGACCGAAGTCTGAACCGCGGGGTGTAATCAAATCAAGGGACCTCCATCAGCGTGGTGCTCAATGCGACGACACGGGTAACATGTACCATGACTCTCTAGAGCTCAGGGGCGTAAGCAGCGCTGGCAATGGCTGGCAGCAAGCATGGCGACTATCAGGGTGGGTGATCCAAGACCCGGCAAATGGAGTAAACGGTGGCCGCCACCATCAACGGCGAGTGCGTTATGCCATCTGCTGCTGCTGCTGACACCTGGGCGCGACACGAACAGTAGGATTGACAGCTTGCTGGGGGCTCTGCGACAACTGCAAGCAGCTTGCAGAGTGTGCTCAAGTAGAGAAGGTTGACTGCCTGGGGGTCTCATCAGCAGCAGCGTGCGTGAATGTATGTAGGTGTCTGTGCAGTGAAACCAACGGCGCTGGGAAGCTTTGCAAAACTTCCGCGCTTAAGCAGCATCGCTGTATTTGTCAGTGATGCTGGCTAATGTATCCTGTCTGAATCAGCCATTCGAGGCAGTGGCCAGCGCGGGCGGGTACCGGTTTCACTGCAACTTGAAGTCACCCGCTTTTGGCAAATCACATGTTTTTACTTGAAAAATCAATACCCCCATTTTCAACGGTTACTCTAAACTACCACATCCGGGGGCCCAAAGTACCCGAAATTCGGCACTTTTTCAGCACCGATACAACCGTGCAGTCTGACGATCAGTCAATTCATCTGCTGCCCTGTAGAGCAATCGGTCGATCCGGCCGGAGCGCAGCAAGCAGGCTCACTTGGTGACCAAGTTGGTCGTGTGTGTGTGAGTGTCTGATTGCCAGGATTCGTCAAACTGGGATATCCGTCCTAGTGCCTATATTACCTTAATCAAGGAAGGCTGGGGATCCTTAATATAGGAAGTATCACTACTCGATACTTAATGAAGCGGATGAAGCCTAGTCAACTACTGCTTTGTGCGCTACTTTCACTAGCTGCAAGTACTGTGAAGCATGGAGCTCGCCTTCTAGCGAAAATTGGTAAGTTGACCCCGATGCTTGCTCTTCACGCGTTTCAGGACGCTGAAATCGCTTTCCACCGAGTGAGTTCCAGCTGGTATACTCGCCAAACCAAGCGCAAATGTCTTTAACTCGCCAAAGCGCCGGTCAAAATCGAGGTCTCCGCATGCCTCGGTTGTTTGGAGCTTAGATAGGCGGTCGACATTGTTTCTGAACCTTCGATCGACTTGATACTCATCCTTCAAGCTACGATGCTGCGCCCAAATTTTCCCTGTCACCGAATCACCGTACTGCCTGGTAAGTCGGTCTTCATGCCTGCTAAATAACTCGGCAAACGCGCCATGAGTAATGAGAGCAATCTGTTTAGAAGTCGTCTTGGCGTATATTGTGTCCTCGACGGACAACGTAATGCCCAGAACTCCGTCAATAAATTCTTGTACAGCGTCACGAACTACGAGAATCAAGTCAAACTGGCTCGGGACATCAAGCATCTCGTAGAGTCCACCTGAAAACGCTGACGCCTTACATATCTCGAACTCAGTCTTCACGTCACTTATGCATAGCTTTCCGTCGGGGCCGTTCTCCTCAAATCGGTTCTGATGCGTTGTCGCGAGCTTTTTGAGGGCCGCGTACTGCTCGGATACCGTGACGTGTTTGTACTGCATTTGCTCAAAGCATAACTGGGCTGAGCGCGCGAGATCCGTGACCACAGCCAAAACGATCCACCACAACCTGCTCGAACGCGAGCGATGCTTGTCCTTTTGCAGCGCAACCAAGGCGTTGCGGTCGAGTGTCAAGAACTTGCAGGACTCATAGATGGAATCCCAACGGGTTTCAGCATAGTGAGGACAACTCCCGACTCGTTGTTTGACAGACTCGTGCGTATGCGTGAAAGAAATCTCCGAGCCTAGGGTCGAGCGAAAGTCAACATAGCTGTCAAAAACCATCAGTAATTGGTTCATGACCAGGTTTAGCTGATGACTGCCACACCAGTTAGTGACAATGCCTGTTCCTCCGACGGCTCTGCAGGCGTCCTTCACATTCTTGGAAAACCCATTGTTACAACCCAACATGTTGGCCGCGCCGTCAGAAGATATCCCGATAAGCTTCTGTAGCGCAGCATCGCCGCCGAGGGCTTTGAGAGAAGTCAGGACAAGCGCAGCGTAGTTTTTCCCGGTGTGCGATAGAGTTTTGGTGGGAATAGCGAGAAAGTGAAAATTGTGAAGAGCGCCATCTAATCGAAACGAAAGACGTTCGTCGAGGTAGCCTCGATCTTGGTGTGTAGCTCCATCAACGATGATCGAAAAGCCGCTTACGTGCTTAAAAATTTCTGCAAAAGCGGTGAGATTGATGGCCGTCAATAGCCGAACCGAATCGCGAACCACCTTCTCAGTTGGCTCCCCGAGCTTCATATTCATCAATCGCATGCCAAACACGACAAACAGCTCCGAGGTGCTGCGGTAGCTTACAGAGCTCGAGATACACTCCACGATGACTTCAAATTGGTCGCGATGTGCGACTTGAACGATGCAATCTCCGTTGTCACACTCGATGAATTGCGGGCCCAGACTTGTGTGTCCATCGTCAAAATACAAGCACTTCAGCAAAGCCATCACACCCACTGGCACCCGCACTTCAAAAAGAAGGTTGGGTCAGATACGAGGAAATGGGCATCTCCTTAATGAAGTACTTTGCGCGCACTTTTTCATCTTTAGGGAGCGCGTTGTACTCCTTCCAGTGCTTAGGATGTTGCGTCTTCAAGTGCGACTTGAGGTTATCAATCCTAAAAGAGGTGAAAACACCAGGCTTCTTCGTCTTCTTACGTCGCTTCTTCGGTGAAGCCAAAATACCCGCAATCTGAGCCGCATTCTAGGAGCCGGTTGCATGCTTCGCTTCCTCTCGTCCGAACCGGGCACAAAACTTGCAAATGGCATCCATTACGATACCTGCGTCACTCTTGCTCCCAGGTTTTATTCCCAGAAGCATATCGTAGATCGGCTGCCACGCATCGCGAGGGTCTTGACGTGTCTGCTTCTGCGTCGCTTCGGTTAGAACGGTGTTGATATCTTGCGCTCGCCGGTCTAGAATGTCTTCATCTGAACTAGCCCTCGACATGGCGTAGAAAATGTCTGCTATGCTAACGTCCAATGAAGGATATTCGCACGTTGGGCTGCGTTCGTGTCACGTGGGCTTCTCTGCTGGTTTGCGAATGGACAGCGCCTGGTAGATAGCTAGTCCTCCCCGGTGGTTTCATAATGGCAATGGACCGTATGTAGCCATCCTGTTAGTACAGGACGCTGGCTGAACCTTAATTCAGGAAGCGCGCCCAACTTATATCCATCCTTCCTAGTTTGACGATGCCTGCTGATTGCCACAACGCGCAAAAAATCCGGACTGGTTAAAGCACGGAGAGAAAGAGAGTGAGAGAGCTGGCACCACTCCGCAAAACTCGTAGTGGACAGCCAAACACGGGGCGGGGCTCGTTCCACAACCGCCTGGAACGACCGACTCACTCCGTCTCAACCCGCTGCACCGCGGCTTGAAGGCGTGTCACATCTCATTTCACCACACACCACACACGTCAGACCATTTCCACAATGGGTCTCCTGGGTGCGTTCAGCTTCGGCCCACACACGAAGGACCTGGTGCGCTACGGTAAGAAGTTCGAGGCCCGCACGGCCACAATCGACCAGTTCCAATGGAGTTATTTCATGCGACCCGCAGTCGATCCCACGAGTCGAGAGATCGTCGTGTTCCTGCATGGCCTCGGGTCTTCGAAAGAGGCCTGGGTGCGAGTCTCCAGTGGTATGAACAAGGACTACCACGTCGTGATCCCGGACCTCCCCGGTCACGGCAAGACGACACCTCTCGACCGCAATATCAACTTCGCTGCGGACCGACAAGCGCGTCGTCTGCACGAGTTCTTCGAGTC
This sequence comes from Phytophthora fragariae, assembly GCA_009729435.1. Lineage (NCBI taxonomy): Eukaryota > Oomycota > Peronosporomycetes > Peronosporales > Peronosporaceae > Phytophthora > Phytophthora fragariae. Next base: position 1,851,684 of record QQOI01000003.1, read on the forward strand.
GGAGCTGTATCCGAACAACAAGGTGCATCTGGTGGGCACGTGCATGGGCGCGACCATTGCAGGCGTCTACGCTGCGATGCACCCGACACGGGTCAAGTCGTTGACTTTGATGTGTCCGTGGGGCATCTCGATGCCCAATTCGAGCGTCACGCTCAGTGACGTCGGAGACCTCTGCAAATTGGTGCCCCAAAGTCCAACGGAGACTTCCACGAGCGATGTCGGCGACTGGCGCGACCGCGTTACCGCTAGTAGTGCTGCCAACTTGGTGCACGCTCCTCGAGTGTTCCGGGCACTTGCAGTGTCCAAGTTTTCCAAGCGCGGACGATCGCACGAGGTGCTGCAGAAGGTATTGGTGGACATGCTCGCGCACCCGACGATTCTAGAGGACGAACTGCACAGCATCCGAGCCAGGACGATGGTGGTCTGGGGCAACCAGGACGAAGTCCTGGACGAGTCGTGTCTGAACGTGATCGACGAGAAACTCAACGTCGCGCGCAAGAATGTCATGATCTTCGACAGGTGCGGACACCTCGTTCCGAGTGACAAACCTGCAGAATGCATTGACATGCTCAACAAGTTCCTAGCGGACGAGGAGCTCAGCTTCACGTTCGCACTCACCAAACACGAGTCCGTAATGGCCTTTTAGTCGCTGCGACCGTAGTCTTCGTCAGAACGAATGGCGTATTTATCATTTATAAACCACTTCAGTAAAATGTACTTGGTGCGTCTCCGACCATTGCGTTTTGACAGTCATTGTCAGTTCGATCACGGATAGTGCGGGCTGTGGAGAGCGTCAACGATTTCGTATGTTGTCCCCACGAGCGCGAGTTGAAGCGTTTGATCGCGTTGTGCGGTACGGGCCCATTTGGCTACTGCGAATTCATATGACCGCTGGTGTACTTGAGGCTTCAACTGAAAAGGTGTGCTACCGTATCGTGAACAATACCCAGTCGAAGCAGGCGTGTCATCTGACCAAGCACAGCATCCAAGTCCTGCGCAGCGGAATCAATGGTGCGTAACATTTACTTTAAGTATTAACTAGGTAAGCTACGTTTTTCTTGGTAGACCAGGGGGATTCATCGACAAGCTGGTCAAAATTACTTGCCGACACCCCTCAAGCATCAAATCGGGACGGCTACCGGCTAAGCCGAAAAAGACACTACAATGTACGTAGTAGGGAGCTATATGAAATGATACCCTGAGCCGAACCTGAAAGCTACTTCTCGTACGGGTAGAGTGCGTCAAACAAGTAAACAGGAAGGATTAGATTCTGTCCTGTGAGGCGCTCGAAGCACACAACCCGCTCCGCAAATGTCGGATCGGTCATCGGTGTGGCACAGAAAGGAGTTCCGTAGGCCCAGACGACTTGTGTATTGGTCTTCACCCATTCTGGCATGTTGGTGAGCAGCGTGTGCTGCACATTCATCGACAAGATGAGTGCAGTTGGCTCCATGAGTGTTGCTGGCAACTCTTTGAGAGGATTCGCGGTTAGTTCCAGCTCTGGTATGACCACTCCGGCTGGCAGCATGCCCAGAGCTGGAATTGTTTCGATCCGATTCCCCACTAATGACAGCATGTACGTCGGCGACAAGAACATTTGGAACGGAATATCGGTCAACTCGCCGTAGTCGAAAGCTATTCCAGCTAGAGGTGGCCACCGCAGGTACAGATCATTGGGAAGAGTCTTGAGGTTGGAGTGTGAGAATTGCACACCGATGACCGACGGCGGCAAAGGTTGCAAAATACCTTGAGGCAATTCGACCCGACCATTTGCAACTTCACCAGAACCAATGACAGTAAACGCGGATGAGCAGTGGCGGAGATGGAACTCTTGGCGTCCCAGCTCGCAATGGTTGAGTTGTATATATGAAATGCCACCAAACCCCCAAGACTTTGAAAACTAGGAGGCATCTCGAGTCCAGGGCAGTGGACGATCGAGAGTGTGGCGAGTACAACGGGATCCAGTTTGTCGAAAGAGGCCTGGTCTGGCGTCGTGGTGTTTTGAGCATGACAATCGTAAACCAAACTTGCGCACGGCGCTTTTCCACTGGAAAACCAAGGCCTTGTCATAGCCTGGTAGCCGAGCACGTCGTAGCTCGCTGCACGTTGGATCGCTAGAACGTGAAGGAGAAGAACAATGCCCCCCACAGAGAAAACACCGCAATTGTGATCGAATGTTTCCACCTCAGGACAGCGTGGAAGATCACCGGGCTCTGGGGTTTTGAGGTTGCTGGCAGTGTGGCAGTACCAGTAGGCTTGTCAATGTTTGAGCTTCTCGCTTTGGGCTGCACAGCCATTGACTGAATGTTTGGCCCTCCAGTGCCAGGGTTCACCTTGACTTCACCACGCCCCAGCAACTCGCTCACAGTGACCATCGATAGCATTATACCGAGGTGCGGGATGAGTTTCATAGTGAAGTCGAACAGACCCGCGGCAAAGATCAATCGGTTCTTCAAAGCAACGGTGACAAGCGTCACGGGGTCGTAGATGAAGTTTTGATTCTTGAAGGTTCTGTTCGGGAGGTCGAACGCTTGAATGTCCGGAACGAAGATAAGCAGCGGTACGATAGTCATCATACCGAATCCGATCAATGCATCGTATGTAAAGGTAAACACTCGCCCGAGTTCTGGTGACTTTCGGAGGAAAATCTGGATGCTTGCTGTCGTCCAGCAGTTTGTAACCAGCAGCGCAACCATGATGACGTTGAGCTCCGATCGGGGCAGCAAGTTGCTAGCTCGGTATGACTGGTAAGTCTGCGAGCTCGCAACAAGGATCTCTTGAAGCGCGTACACAGTCGAGGAGTGCTCACTCTCGACGCCGAAGAAGCCCTGACGAGAGAAAAATCTGTTCCACATTTGAGCAAGTGAACGCACTACAAGCGATGTTAGTCGTGGCCTCGGTTGACGAGCCGACTGGGAGGTTTTTGCTTCGTTCTTGTTCGACAGGCTCAAACGTTTCGATATCATGGGGTTCGACATCAGAGTCCGTATCATGCTCGTCTCTGACCGTAGTCGAAGTTGTCGGCCTCGGATAGACATCACGATGAGGTTGAACACTCGAACGCCGTGCATCGCCCCGACGATTCCGAACATGACGCCGTAGAATCGGTAGTTCTCGATTCCCCTGAGCGACCAGATCGATACGCTGAACGGCGCGATACCCGTGGTGAGGTACCAGTACGTCATGGCCACGCAGATGAGGAAGGTGCCGCAAACGGCGTGGAAGAGCACGATGAAGACCCATGCCGCCGCGTACAATACAGGCGATAGCTCTAGCGTTAGGCTTGATTCGCGTTGGCGAGGAACGGCGCTCTTCTGCTGAAGAACTGTCGTGGAGGTCATCGATACTATAGTTTTGACTTGACCGCTGGTGTTGGGGTTTGACGGACGGTTCCCAACTGGACAGGTAAGGAAAAGAAGGCCGTCGTGTTCTGACTCAGAGCTCCTTTTAGATTGCTGGACGAGCTCAATATGAGAACGATCGACTCGCGTCTGGGCTGGAACTATGTTATGCTTGTTACTACTTCAAGTTGTACAGTACTTAGGTAAGACCCGAATTCCGCTTCCGTCTCAATTTGCCCTTGCGTGATCGGATCTGTGGTCATGCTATCAACTATAGTGTAGCTTCTACAGCTGTAGTTGATCGCGGTGCTACATTTAGCGCATCTTTCGTGCTGAACGAGATGTCAGAACAACTTGTTACTGTAGATGCAGTTTCTCGTGCACAATTTTCAACGGGAGCACTCAGTCGCGCTGTCCCCAGAGTCTTGGCTCAAATGTTGGGGAGAAATCTGAATTCTGTTGCCTGTGATAATTTAACTCTGATAGCATCGTCTTCATTGCGGGCAAACATCTCATCTTAATAACATTCTTATCTCTGTCCTCGCCTATTATACTATTAGTCCTAAATATGCGATGATCCTCCACAGGACAGCTATGGCATAAGAAAGAGATGATGATGAGACGTAATTTGCTCCTAGCGCAAAGATATACTTCACGTAGTACTTCAAGTAAAAGAAACTACAAAGGTCTGCACTTCAAGTTCAGAATAAAGCATGCGATGAAGATCTTGCACACAAGGTCCTGCGCAAGCGCCCGGGCGAGCTCTGAAACAACGCCGTGCTGCGCCCGCGGAAGCGCTGGATGGTCCTATGTTTAGGCAGTTTTGAGTCTGTAGTAGTAATAGTAGTAGTAGTACTTCACTTCACCGTCATGTAAAGTTCCCACAGATCAATGTCTGGGGGAAAATAAGCTTACACGCTAAAAAAAGATCTCAGCAAAAAGCATGTCGTATACTACGTAGTAAACAAGTACAATTGATACGCGAACCAGTGCTGCCAGCACTTGGCAGGGCTCGCCCCTTCGTTAAAACAGGTCCAGGTTCAAACATATTAGTACATGTTTAAACATGCCCATAAAAACATATCCACAGATAAGCCCAGTCATATGTTTTTATTGCCCATCCCCTACACTTCGTTGTGGCAATGATGCCATTTTGAAGGATGATGAAGCGCCACAAATGGCGCCCTCCCTCGGGAAGTTCCTGTGCTCAGCAGCGGACCGTCGAGAGTAGCTCTCATCGAAAGATCGCACACTCACGACCAACGTATTGAGCCTTCTGGTAAAGATTCTGGCCACGCGCGGACACAGCACAGCCACAACTCTCAACTTGCGTCTCGCGCGCCAAGCTTTGGGCGAAGGCGATTCACAAAACTGGGACTGATTATTGCCACAACAGCCGCCACGTCTGGGGCATGCCGTGCCAAAACTAACAATGCGTAAAAACACGTAAAAAGTAGTTTCCCCATGACTCTGTTCTTGTAAAAAGTCAAACACAGTCAAATGTTTTTACGAAAATGTTTAAACATTGTTTTTTCGAGCCCTGGTGCTGGCCAAAAATGTATTGCGGATATCGGTATTTTGCAATACTGGGAGAAATACGTTACTGCAAGCACTCGTGGGTATTGCAATACATACTGCAGCGACGCTGAGTATTGCAGTAAGTATTGCGCAGCGATTCCCAGAGTCCTTTCAAAGTCGTTAACATAAGGCTATACTACACCCGTAAATGTCCAGCGGTTGGTATTATGAGAGTTAGAGATCGGACGCGGTCGTACTCTACTCTCTCGTAGTCACTCATGTCCTGGTCATGTCCTAGATGGATGATAGGAGTCGGCCTACAAGCCCGATTGATGGGTTGTATGGTCAAAGGGTTTTTTAGGCTCATGCTTTCCTCCTCGTGCAAGGCACGTCTGTGTTGAATGAATCACTCTGAGTTTTACTCTACAATCGGCAAGTGTCTTCCTGTCCACCTACTCCTCTTTGCCACTCACTCGCAGCGCTAAAGCTGCTAGGTTATGAGCCCAAGGTCTACGCGCGAGTGAGGTGTGCAGAACAAATATCAACTAGCTCAAGATGAGTGGAAACAACGCTGGCAACGCAAACAATGCTGGCGATGGAGCTGTGAGTGCCCAGCAGCAACAACTCCGCGGCAGCAGCAAGCCCCCTGCTGTTTGAAGGGACGTTTGAGCTGTATCAAGCGGAACTGGAACTCTACCTCGGCGACCGAGACGCCTGGGAGGTGGTGACCGGCGCCGCAGTTCGACATGTCACGGATCAAGCAGAACAAGCAACGTTCGACAGGCGCGACCGACTGGCACGGGCGACGATCTTGCGAGGGCTTAGAGGTTGCAAGAATGACGACGCGTCAAAGGTGTGCGGGATGATGACGGCCAAGGAGATGTGGGATACGCTGGTTGGAGATCACACACAGCGCGACTTCTCCTACGCGATGTTACTGAAGCGACAGTTGTACCAGTGCTCGCACGCACCGGGTCAGTCGATGGCGGAATACATTCGAACTATGACCCAACTTCGGCAGCAGTTGAGAAACATGGGTGCAGAACATGCAATTGCGGACGCCGATATGGCGTGCCTGCTCCTAATGGGGGTTGCGATGACTCACCGTGAGCTGCTGGAGCAATTCGACCTTCCAACTCGCCAAAGAAACCCTCCGACCCTCCAACAGGTGACGAATGCTTTTCGGTCTCGCGATGAGCGCGATCGAATGACTGAACAAGGTGGGGGAGCAGTGGGGGCAGTGATGAGCATGACTAGTGGGACTCGAAAGAATTTTCGTAATGCTACATAAACTGTCAAAATGGCGCAGGCAACTATGGTGGCGGGTGTAATCATGGCGGTGGTGGCAATCGTCAATATGGTGGTGGTGGATACAATAGTCAAAATGCCGAGACTGTCGGTGGCAAGAAGCCGATAAAGAAGTGCTACCATTGTAAGAAATCAGACCACCGTCGCGATTGCTGGCACTACAAGAATAAATCGGCGAAGGTGAACGGGTCCGGCTATCAGGCGCAGAAAAAGAAGACGCAGAAGGCAAACATGAAGCAGGAAGTGGCGGGAGTCATCGACCACATGCAGTGGATCAATAGTGGACACGATGACAGTAGCAGTGAGGAGAACGAGGAAATGATCGGCATGGTGCAGAAGAACGAGTTGCAGAGCAATCCGAACACGTGGATGCTGGACTCAGGTAGCAGTACGCACCCGTGCATCGATCGTAGTCAGTTCATAACGGAGAAGAAGTCACGGGCGAGTTTCAAGGTATGGACAGGTGATGTGACACAAGGTGTGATGAGCGGTAGTATTCAGGTTTGTACTCGTGACGGCACGAACCAAAAGGTGGTGAAGTTGTAGTTGCAGAATGTGGAGTATTCTCCGCATGGACCGACTAACCTCTTGAGCCTGGGTGCGATGGAAAAAGATGGCTGGATAATGTCGACTAATCCTCCCGAGGAATCAGAGAGAAAGGTGTTCCTAGACCGCGGCAACATGCGGTTGCTATTCACCAAGCACGGAAAACACTATCGGCTGAAAACGGTAGATGAGCAGGTTGAGGTGGACGCAGTAATGATGATGACGGTAAACGCCGATGCCAACCCTCTCATGCGGTGGCATGAACGTCTCGGACATTTGAATGTGGCTGCAAGCAAGCACATGGTGGAGACGGGTAAGGTTTCGGGCATGGCTATCCCGAAGGAGTTATTCAAGAAGAAGTTCACCTGCCTCAGCTGTATGTCAGCGAAAGCAAAAAGAAAATCCTACAAGCAGAGCGCAGCAGAGAAGCGTACGAAGGTAAATTACGAGCGCCTCACGTCAGATACGTGCGATATGGGGAAATATTTACCAGGTCTGGCAGGACTTCGATACTTCCAACTAATTCAAGACGAAGGTTCCCGCTACAAGTGGTGCTTCCCGCTCAAGAAGAAGAGCGGCGCGAACGCCAACACTATCCGGCTAATGACTGAGTTGCTGGCTCAAGGTCAACGGATCAAGACAATTACTACTGATGGAGGCGGTGAATTCATGAACACGGAACTGAAATTGTTCTGTGCGTCGCGCGGCATTCGGTTAGTCCCCACGCACCCATACACACCGAAAGAGAATGCGTTAGTGGAGAATCTCAATGGCGTTCTCGTCGGCAAGATGCGCGCAGCAATGCACGCAGCCAATCTACCTGATAGGCTATGGCCGGAGGTGCTTCCATACATCGTAGATGTGGACAACATGAGCTCTACACGGGCGCTGAATGGGAAGACTCCCTCGGTGAAACTATTGGGTAAGGTGCCGGATGTGAAGAAGATTCGCGCGTGTGGTTCGGTGGGCTTCATTCATGTGGCGAAACAAAAGCGAAAAACCAAGTTGAACCCGAGAGCTGAACCTGCGCTGCTATTGGGTTTTGGACAGACATCACCAGGATATCGGTTGCTGCACTTGCGGACGGGGAAAATTGTGGAAACACGAGATGTGCGCTTTCGCGAGGATATTACTGTTGGCCGGTCATATATCAACTCGCTGCTGATGGGCCAACAAGCAAATTACAAGCAGATCCCATTTGTTCCACTTCCTGTGGAATACGTGGCAACGGAGAGCGTGAGGAGCTCAGCGGAGCAAACGGTAGGTGCGAATATTCCAAAGAATGCCGATATAACTCCGGCAAGTAACGCAGGTGCTCACGAAGTATCATCCAGCGGTAGCGACGACTCAGAGCCAGAAGACGAGCTGCCACAGGAAGCGGGGGAGGAAGACACGGGGAATCAATCCCAACCGCAAACGACTGGACGTCAGCAAGCCGGAGCTGCGCGCGGCGGTGGACGAAGGCCTGCTCCTCGACAGACTCGACGACAACGCCGAGCAGCAGCGGCAACCGCTGGGCAGCAAGAAAATGGTGAGCCGCTTCGAAGATCAACTCGAGCGACACGACTTAATGTAAGACTAGATGGGTACGTCCTCGCGCTCGTAGAGGAATTCGTCGGAACGCCAGCATCAGTACAAGAAGCGATACGGTCACCTAAGTGGCGAGCGGCAATGATGAAATAATGGAAGTCGCAATTGAAGAACGGAACCTGGATAATGGTGGCCAGACCTAAGTCATCAAAGGGTAAACGAGTCAAGGTGCTGACGACAAAATGGGTATTTGTCATAAAACGTGACGAAAATGGCAATATCCTACGCTACAAGGCAAGGCTAGTGATCCACGGATTTAAACAGCGATTTGGATTTGAGTACTGGGACACATACTCGCCCGTGGTTCGAATTACGACGATGCTGCTGATTCTCCTGATAGCGCTGTTGCTAAATCTGGACGCTAGGCATGTTATGTGGAGACCGCTTTCCTGAATAGCCCACTTCGAGATGTGACGATCTACACTGAGCAACCTGAGGGCTTTGACGATGGTACTGGACGCGTTTTTTGGCTGCAGAAAGGAATTTACGGATTAAAACAAGCGGCGCGGATATGGTATCAGACTTTACACGCCTACCTGGAGGAGCTCGGGTTCAAGCGGTGTGCGTACGATGTCGGACTCTACGTGAAATACGTCGATGGCAGAATTGTGATTGTAACCGTGTATGTGGACGACATGATGATAGTTAGTAAGACCAAGGACATCGATGCAGTTATCGAGGCGCTGCGACTCAAATTCACCATGAAGGACCTCGGTCGTGTACGGCATTTGCTGTCAATGGAGATTCACTACGAGCCTGGAGTGATGCTATGTCTATCGCAAACAGCGTATATAAATGAACTTCTGGAGCGCTTCCAGATGAGCATGGCACGGTCAGTCGGATCCCCACAAATGCACAATGAGAAGATGATGCCACTAGAGCATGACGAGACAAAAATCAATGATCCTTCAATCCCTTACCGAGAAGTCGTGGGGAAATTGCAGTACCTGGTCACCTGTACGCGTCAAGATATCGCAAATGCCGTCCGATGTCTCGGGCGACACGCTGGAGCGTACACAACAGAAAACTTCGCAAGTGCTAAGCGCGTGTTGCAGTATCTGAAGGGTACAAACACTTTTGGGTTGGTGTATCGCCGATCGGAGGCGAACCCAGCAGAGCAACTTCAGCTGCGAGCGTATAGTGTCGCCGATCACGCGAACTGCCCGGACACCGGGAGATCAGTTACGGGATATGTGCTCCAACTGAATGGCTACAGCTTCGGCTTCAAGAGCAAGAAACAGCAGCGTGTCACGGATGACACGTGTAAGTCGGAATTGGTTGCGGCCAGTAAGAGCGTCGAGGTCTTGCTGTGAGCGCATAATCTGCTCACGGAGATAGGCATGAAGCCAATGGCCCCGGAGCTGCATTGTGATAATCAGAGCACCATAAAAGTGTGCGAACACGTCGGAAACTATGACGGTGTGAAGCGGCTAGCAAAGATGAGTATCAAAATTGCTGAGTTTGTCGAGGCTCAAGAATTGTCGCTGAACTACGTTCCTACGGCAGAAAACATGGCTGACGTGTTTACCAAGGCGCTCGGACCACAGCGATTTGAAAGACTGGGGGAGCTGCTTGGAGTCGAGGACGTAGTTGAGGCTGTTGCACGTGCACGCCTGCCAGCTCGACCGGATCGGGCTGGAGACCAGGATGTGAGTTCCGGGGGAGTATGAGAGTTAGAGATCGGACGCGGTCGTACTCTACTCTCTCGTAGTCACTCATGTCCTGGTCATGTCCTAGATGGATGATAGGAGTCGGCCTACAAGCCCGATTGATGGGTTGTATGGTCAAAGGGTTTTTAGGCTCATGCTTTCCTCCTCGTGCAAGGCACGTCTGTGTTGAATGAATCACTCTGAGTTTTACTCTACAATCGGCAAGTGTCTTCCTGTCCACCTACTCCTCTTTGCCACTCACTCGCAGCGCTAAAGCTGCTAGATATATCGCTAACTAAGTCGAAGATTTTGATGTAATATTTCATTTTATTGGTTATTGCGCCTGGATGCATGGTCTAATCGATCCAGCGATTTGCTTCGAAGTACTGTACTTGGTAGGCATGTTTATCTTCCTGAACGGCAGCTACGATACGAAATTGACCAAGTCTAGCTAATTGAAGTGATCAAGATTTTACAGTTCTATTGCTCATTCCTGCTCGCTGTTTTCCTGTTTATTACAACGAACTCTCGGTTATTCTCTATTCTCCGGCTCGCATTGTACATGTAGTTGGAGAAACAACTCGATGGGGTTCAAATCGAACTGGTGTTCTGGGTGTTTTGCAACATCCAAGATTTTTACAGCACAACTGTAATGGATCCGTGGCGCAATCCGGCCACGCTGAAGCAGCCGCTGCCAGGATCGCGCGGACTGACGAAGAGGTGCACAGCAGGCGACGGCCAATGGACGCCGGCTACGCCGGCGACGAGGACGAGAACGCTGGATCGGACGTGCGAGGTACCTTGAAGTACCTCGAGGCAGCCAGCCGTGAGGTCTCGAGCTGCAGAGAACGCCGTGAGGCGAGCTCACAACAGAATTTGCCTCGCAAGGCTCAGACGGAGTCCGTGCCCACGCGAGCACAGAGGTCAGCGACCAGTCGGAGTGGTGACCAAGACGACTACGGCTGGAGGCACGGAGGAGACGAGCTCCTGGTGTCTGCAGTGACGAGCAAGAAGAAGACAGCGCGGCAGAGTAGCTGAGTGCTACTTCGGAGTAGTGACTGGGGGCTGGTTGGGCGTCGGGCGGTATCGGGCGTGGGTGAGGGCAACGACGAGCATTGAGGCTCGGGGGTGCTCTAGAAGCGTCCTGGTGCGGGATCTGGCAACGACTGGGCGCACGGTGGCTACGACGACGGAGAGCAACGCGAACGAGAAGTAGATTGTTGGCTTAGGCTAGCGATTAAACAAGAATAACAAAGTAGGAACTAGCGCATACGTAGGCGTGGGTTCCGGCAGGGGGAGACTGAGTTAGTCTCTGACGGCCATCAAGTGTCGAAGTTGAAGCGACGGCAGCAAAGACCGCCGCAGCGTAGCTATAAGATCTGCCTAACGACCGGGCTAGACCAGAGGATCGTTACATGGTGGTCATACAGGGGCCACAAACAAGACAAGCAAGTGCTATGACGACATCGACGAGAGCGAAAATGACCACGAAGTCCGGAAAGACGAGAAGGGCTCCGCGAGAGACGAAGAACCCGCCGATACCAGGCGACGACGACGACGAGGAAGGCAGTGAAGCTGCCGGTGAAGGGCAACACGAAGGCGACGGGGCGAGCAAGTCTCCGGGCACTGTGATGGAGCAGCCGCCGGACCCCACCGCGACGGAGGACGAGGCCGTGACGAGGTCGAAAGACGCGGGTCCGAACGAAGAGTCGCGCGACGAACCGTCGCCCGCGATCTTGTCGGCGGAGCAGTCGGGAGACGGCCACGCCAGTGAGAGCCACTCTACCTCGACGACCGCCATGGATGCCGAAGCGGTGGCGTCGGTCCTGCAGTAGCTGACCGCGATCGTGGCCGGATTGCTGCCACAGGCAGTCGTCGCCAGGGAAGATGAGGGACCGACGAGTGGGGCGCGAAACCCTGAGGACCAGGCGACACGCGTCCCTGCACGTGTGACACCGGCGGCGGTGGCCGGCAGTCATGAGGCCCCAGCGTCGATGGCAGCCGTGGCGAGTGATTCCAGTATTGGAGGTGGGACTCCAGCGGCGCCAACCCGCCAGACGACGGTAGGAGGAGGACAACCGAGAAGCGGGGTAGTGGACGCGGCACCTTCACCCGAGATGGCGGCTATGGCCACCGCCGTTCAGCAGCTCACCGCGATGGTGTCGAGGCTCCAGCCCCAGTCTACCAGTGCTAGCGCGCATCCGGGTGGCGAACAGGCCGGCAGCCGACGAACACGGGCTGCGAGAACTCCCGTGGGCGCCCCAGGCGGTGACGGTGGCGGGTCGTCATACTCCAGCAGCGATGGAGAGCACGACAGCTCGAGCAGCTCGAGTAGCTCGAGCAGTTCGAGCAGCGACGCAGAGAGTGAGTCGTCCGACAGTGAGGCGCGCGCACGAAGTGGTCGGCGAGCGCGGCGAGAACGAAGACGGCAGCAACGAGTGCCGCCGAGGAAGAGCGTGAAGGACCTGGAGTTGCCCACGTTCGCGCCCTCTCCGAAGACGTCAGTGTCGACGTGGATCGACCGGGTTGACCCAGCGTTGAAGGGTGCCGAAGAGTCGGGGCGCGGCAAGTGGTCGGACAAGGCCCTCTACTTCATCATGGGCAACAAGCTCATGGACGACGACGCCAAGTGGTGGGTGAACATGAATCGGCGGCTTCCGGAGCGCAAGAGGACCTGGACCAACCTCAAGAAGGCGCTGCTGCGCCACTACGCGGAGAAGTTGGACAAGTCGGCGGCGGAGTGGCGTATGAGTATGCGTCGCATGATGCCGGGCGAGACTTACGCGGACTTCGCCGCTGGACTTCGAGATGCAGTCGGGCGCAACCGGATTAGTGAGCGTGTACTACTGGCCCAATTCTACAGGTGTCTCGACAAGACCACCAAGAAGTTGGTAAAACAGGCCCCTAAGCCTGCCACGCTGGAAGAGGCGGTCGACAAGGCTACAGACATCGACGACCCCATGGACAACGTCGCACAGGGCATGATGAACATCGGGTTGCCCTGGGCAACAGCGCCCAACCCCTACTTGATTCCTATGACCGGTACGACCGGACAGACGGTGGTGGTGCCAGGCATCGGTGGCACGGGGCTTCCTACTGCTATCACGGGCAGCACGGCTCACCTGACCAACAATGAGGTTGCGACGCAAGGCGAAGTGGGGCAAGTGGCGCTCTTTACCAACCCGCAGGGGATCTACAACGCGTGGTCGGGTACCTGGGACCCTCCACCTGGGCATCAGTGGAACGGTAAATATTGGTATGAGCCGAAGAAGGTGGAACGGAAGCGTCGAGTGGCGGCGGCCAGTGACAAGGCAGCGGCGGCCAAGTCCGCCAAGAAGGCGAAGGCCAGGCGTGAAGCGGTGTCGTCCAGTAGCGACGATTCCGACGTCAAGCCAAAGAAGAAGCGGCTCAAAGCTGCTGTGAAACAGGCGACGGGCGACTCGCCCAGCGGTGAAGCGCGGGCGGTGCGGCTAGTCAGCGGCGGGCAGAACGAGGGCAGCCGGCGCGGCAATGCGTCGTGTTTCCAGTGTGGCCAGATGGGTCACTGGGCGACTCAGTGCCCGAACGAGGTGAAGTGCTACGCCTGTAACAAGGCAGGTCACTTCGCGAGGGCGTGTCCAGACGCGGAGGCCAAGTCACGGAATGACGCCTACATGAAGTCGCGAGGGCAGTCGGCGAAGTCGCCAGGGGAAAACGAGGAACGGGCGTAGTAACGGGGTTACTACGTCCGGTGCAGCACGATGATCCCCGACAGGTGGCGTGTGGCGAAGGTGGAGGCGGTCTGGAGAGTGATGACCAGACCACGGGGGACTGTGATTCGGTGGCGGCGGTACCGCAGAATCACAGTCCACAGGTGTCGGGCGTCGGCATTACAGCCAAGGCTCGAGGAGCGGGCGGACAAGACGTGAGGCGAAGAGAGAATGAGAGGGCGGCCTCGACGAGGGTCGTGCGGACGAGAACGAGTAAGGAGGACGAAGGAGTGGAGCGGGTGATGCTCGAGATGAAGGCGGCGACGGCAAAACGCGACACGGAGCGGGCCCTGCGCTACGTGGCGACTGTCCGGCCTGCGATGGCCGCAGTACGCTTCGTGCACGCGGAGCGCGAGCGCGAGTCGCATCCGGGCGTCGCGCTCAAGACTGGAGAAGGCGCCGTAGTACGGACAAGTGGCGGCGGGACGACGGCGAGGACGTCGTCAGATGACGGCGGCGAACCTGGTCAGCTCTCGATGGAGCGCGACGATCTGGGCACGGGCGAACCGTTGCTCGACGTGAGTGCGTCCGCGTCGACGAGGACAAGCGAGGCAGGGGGACGTCAAGCAACAAGATGACGCTGGCGAGTCTCCAGTCAGCAGCACGGACGACGCGAAGCAGGATGGTGGGTTGCCGGCGACCAGCGAGAGCGACGCGGCCGTCGTATTGGACGAGTCCGAGGCGGACTCGGACAAGAGCGAGCAGCTGAGCAAGGACGAGTCGGAGTTGGGTGCGGTCGTGACGGAGGTGAGCGACTCCGCAGTGGAGGAGACGAGTGTAGAGTCGGCGACACTGGTGAACGAGACGGACGGGCTCTCCGAGGTGGCACGGGTGCGTCTAGCGAGACGACGAGCCCGCAAGCAGGCCAAGAGGCAGCGTGTGAAGGTGCTGCTGGCCCGGCGGAAGCGGGAAGGACGAGAGCAAGAGGCGGCAGAGCAGCGAGTGGCCGAAGACGAGCTCGCCGCACGACGGAGCGTGGCCACCGTTGCTCTGGAGAAACTCGAAGTGCGAAGAAAACAGCGTGGCGAGTCAATGCGTTGCGATCACGACGCAACCTCGCCATCTGCAGCTGCACAGACTCCTACTCTTCCTCCTCGCTGTCACTAGTGTACTCGTCCATATCCGACGAGGTCATGGCCGCGAGCAGCAGCAGCGCCATTTTGTCTTGGTAGTCCGTCGCGTTGACGTCGGCTTGTCCTTCCTCCAGCAACAGCTTGGCCATCTCGAGCCTCGCCTTGCTCACCGCCATGTGCAGCGGCGTGGCCATCCTCCTATTAGCCAGATTCACGTCCGCGTCCATGCTGAGCTATTCTCTGGCTACGTCCAGTTGAGCGCAGTCCGCCGCGTAGTACAGCGCTGTGTTGCCCAGCGAGTCGACGGCGTTCACCTCCTCCCTGACACTGGAGCCTTTGAGCACGTCCAGCACTTTCATAGCTCCGTACTTGGCTGCAATGTGCAGCACGCTGCTGCCCACGGGGTCTCTGCCCGAGGCGTCAGCCCCGTGGGCCAGCAGCATCTTGAGCATCTCGGCCTCGTCGGCGCGCGCGGCGTCGAACAGCGGCTTCTCGCTGTGGCGCACGTCCGAATTGAGGTCGGGCTCGAAGCCCAGCACGAAGCCCAGCACCGACAGCTGGCGGCTGCGCATCGCTGCGGACAGCAGCCGCCGCCAAAAGAGCTCCGAGACCTGCTCGGCCCAATGCGGGCGACTCAGCACGGAGGACACGAGCAGCTCCGCGACCCCCACGTGGCCGTGCTCCAGCGCCTGCTCGCACGGCGTCTCGCCGAAGAAGCGGTAGTCCAGCAGCACGTCGTCCACCGCGCTTTGATCCAGCAGTGCCGCCGCGCGAGCCTCGTCCCCGGCGGCGCTGGCGGCCAGGAGTGCGGAGAAAGCGTCCCCCGGAGTGTCCTCGCGGCCGTCACCCCAGTGCTGAGTCAGGGCCATTCTCGAAAATGAACCCATTTCAATTATGCTCCAACTGATTCCGGTACATGGTACCGAATCGGTACATTGTACCAGTGGTAAACCAGGACAAGGCCGCGCGATTGAAAGCCGCGTGATGGTCGGCAGCGACGCCGGCTCATCAGTGCACGCCGTGTACATGTACACGGCACTCGTGCAACATGAACATGTGGGTCGAAAGGTGGGTAATTAGTCTGTACTCGCTAAAATCCCACAACAGTTTATGTGAAAAACCCACTTTGCGTGAAAAACACATGAATGTCGCTAGAAGGCGAACATCCTAGAGACTGCGCGACCTAAGTGTAGCTCCCGCGATCCCTGGATAACTACCGCCAGGCTCAAGAGGGCTATAAACGTAAACTCTGCTATCTTGGTTCTCGGTTGTTGCCAGTCCCGACTTCCACCTCAAGTTGGTAACCAACTTACAAGTTGAGAGAAAGAGATGACGAAGCGGCTCCGGGCTGCCATCCAACGCTTGAAGGCGGTCTGGATGTCTCTCCAAGTGGATCTTCAAGGGAACTACACCATCGAGCGCTTCAACCGGCTTAGCGACTACTCCCAGAGAGTGAGCGTCAAGCGGTTGGTTTTCATTTCACTAGTGACGCCATTGCCTTGTATCGTGTTGAGCATCCTGAAAGAGGTGCCACCGCTGAAGCCGATCGAGGCTGGTGTTGTCGAAAACTGGGTGTTCTTCATTCGCGCGTGGATAGTGAGTGCGATTGTCGGAGGAAGTATACCAGTGATGGTACATCAGGACATCCCTCGCCTCACGATGACAGCTCCTCAGGTCGTTTTTGTTGCGCTGCTTGGAGGCGCAGTTGCAATGATTCTGATAGGCGTTGCTTGCGCTTTCACCTTCTTCCCTTGGCCATTCGGGGTGCTAATTGTTGGACTTCCCCTCATGTGTGTGGAGGCGTTTTGCCATATACGACTTGTTGATCATCAATTGCAAGTTGACGGCGCGCTGTGGACAGACATCAAGAGTGCACTTGCCAGCATTCACTGCCTAGTGTGGCTTACCTTTATTTACCCGCTCTACATTTACGGGTTTGTCTCGCTCTCTGGTACGGGCCAAGTGTTGTTTGTTGCTGTACTGCCCATCATGAAACTTATCGCCAAGAATTGGATGAACTTCACACTATCCGGTCGCGACGAGATCAAGCCCGAAATGATCGTCTTCGTCGTAGAAGTTTTCAACTCGCTTTACATCTCCAGTGCGCTTCAAAGTACCTCGTCCTGGGCATCAACCGCTACCGTCATGGCTTCCGATCTTGCAGGTTTCTGGGTGTCCATGGTGGATATTACAGAGGCTTTGAGCGAGATCACGAGACTTATGAAGAAGATTCCGCGACGTCACCCCCTCGCAAAAGAAAGTTTTGTCCAAATAGCGGGAATCATTCTCGCAGCGAATAAAGCAATACGAAATAACCAAAATACTGGTAGAGCGTTTTCCGATTCTTTGAAAAATACCAAGAAGCAACGGAGTACGAACAAGCCCCCTCTAAAGGCAGGACCAACGATTGCATGTATATACCCTGAGGTAAAAACAGCTCAAGCAACGTACATTCACACCGAGACGCCGAAGCGAAAGCTGTTTCAAGGTTCTCCCGTGGTGCCAGTGTTTGTCCCCCGAAACCAGGGTGGAGAAGCTAAAAAAACGGAGAAGAGCAACACAGCAACAACTATGACAAATCCAGATATTGTGGCCATTTTCTCCCGTGAAGAACGAACCCTCTTCATCCATAAGAGCATGCACGTTCTCTTCATCACGGAATACGTCATACTGTTCGAGTACATCGAAGTGATGATGCCACTCGTTTACTGTACGAACAACCTGTCCGCTTGATATTCCTCTCATTAGTGAGGCTAATGAGTGTTGCTGTATTGTCGAGCAGGTCTATTCCGCGTGGCGCTGTTTCACTTGCCAAACAGAATCTACTTTTCTACAATGGCGGGACTTTCAAGCTCCCAGCTTTTGTCATCAACGCTTACGGTACTAGCCTACAGCTCGCTCGAGTTCGTATCGTTTGTGATTGCAGTCGCCGTGATGAAGGGCGCGTTGGGTTTCAATCCCTTGAGGCAACTTGCGTTCGTACTTGATACACAGGCAGGCAGGATTCAGACAAAGCTCATTGTCATCCTTCTCTACGTCACGCAAATGCCGCTAGCCCATCTCGGTGAGTCAAGCGTTCTGTCCTGACGTTTTGGAATAAGGTGTTTAGTAACGTGGGCATATGCGATACTAGGTGCTGACTTCAGTTTCAAGTTTGCGTGGATACCTGGTAACCAAACAACAAACTCGTGATCGAGTGCAGGGGGAGATTCTAATCCGGCAACGATCCTTGAGTGTTCATTATAATTTGATTTTATGTTAAAATCTTGAAGTGCAGGATGAATAGAAGCGCTTGCATCGAGGTGAACAAACTGCAGTCATAGTGTACAAAATTTGTAAATGGGACTATTAACTACGGTATTGATGCTACATGTAGTTGATCGCGGCGCTACACTTGGCGTATCTTCTGTGCTGAACGAGGTCTCAGCACAACGTGTTCTAGAGGAAATGTATATGCAGTTTCACACGCAGAATTCTCAACGGTAGCACTCGGTTGCACTGATTCCAGAGTCATGACTCGAATGTTGGGGAGAAATCTGAAGTGGGGTGCCACTGATGACTTAATTAACTCGGGCCACCCTTTGTTAAGAACTGGGTTGCGCTCTGATGCACTTGCGGTAGAGCTACCGGTTTGAAGTGTAGATTTGTGCAATTTCTTACGCTAGCATCGCCTCTTTCTTATACCAGAGGAGAATCACTATGCATTTGTCGGATTAACAGTAGCCGAAGACGTGGATAAAACGTCAAGATGAAATTTGATTCCATGTCAACTCTCAGTGAAGACGATGATTGTCGCCATAATGCTATACCTAGATTTAAAGAGAAGGAACTACAGGAAGAACTCAAAAGTTATCTCGAGATGCCCCACCCGCTCTTCTTGTCAGTGATCGATGCACTGCGTTTTGTATCTGGCTTTTCGGCAAAGAATGCAATTGTCGACTCGTTCAATTGGAGCTACATCGAACGACTATGCAAGGACGACAAGTGCACGGACGTTGTGGTGTTCTTGCATGGCTTCAGCTCCATGAGGGAAGCGCGGTTGCGCGTAGCGCGCGGAGTTG
The DNA here is from genome assembly GCA_009729435.1 of Phytophthora fragariae. Lineage (NCBI taxonomy): Eukaryota > Oomycota > Peronosporomycetes > Peronosporales > Peronosporaceae > Phytophthora > Phytophthora fragariae. The sequence goes on from QQOI01000003.1 coordinate 1,870,519, forward strand.
ACAAACGATTCAGTATTGTCATCCCAGATCTACCTGGTCACGGTCGCACCACGCCAAGTGACGCGCTGACCAATTATTCCATGTCCACTCAAGCTGAACGACTGCACCAATTCCTGGAGAAAGAAGTACCTGCTAACAAGAAGATTCACCTGGTAGGTTGTTCCATGGGCGGCATGTTAGCTGGCGTGTATGCCGGACTTTACCCAGATCGTGTCAAGTCACTGACGATGGTGTGTCCAGCGGGAATCACGATGCCCAACAAGAGCCATCTACTGAAGATGCTGGAAGATTCGGGTCGCAATTTGCTACTTGCCCACACGCCTGAAGATATTCAAGAGATGAACAAAGTCCTCCACTTCAAACCGGTGACTGTACCACGTGCGCTTGCGGCGATCATTGCAGCTGATCGGAAGAAGCAGTTACCAGTGCTGAGGAAGATCATCGGAGACTCACTTCAGAACCCGATCGCGCTCGAAGATCTGCTGCCTAACATTCAAGCCAAAACGTTGATCCTGTGGGGAAAGAACGATCGTGTACTCGACGTATCGTCCGTAGAGGTTCTGCGTGAAAAGCTGCATCCAGATGCACAGGGGCTAGTTGTTCTCATCGACGAATGCGGCCACCTCGTTCAACATGAGAAATACGCCGAGTGTAGTGCTGTGATCAATAGGCACCTGCTTGAAAACATGACCGCAGACCCGTCAACCCCAAGGCTAGGAGCGACCGGCAGCAAGCTCAAGCAGCTCACAATTTCAGCCCGCCAGATAATTCCGAAGTATGGTCGATTAAGCGCTCCAGATGGACCACAGAGCTCGTATACCGTGCAAAGAAATGTAAGGGAATGCCGACTTCGTGGGAGACAAATAAGTGTTGTCTCTCGCTGAGAATTATCACACATCGAACTTCTTTAAATTGTTCTGAGGTAAAACGTAGGAAGTGTCAACCAATTCACAGAATACTCAGCTACAAGTCGGAAAGCTAATACAAAGAGAATATATATATGCACTTGATTGACGCATGAGGTGATAACTAATCCAAGTTTTAGCTGTGCTGGTCGCTGCAGGACAACCATGTCGATCTTTATGCTGGCACATCAAGCTCTCCTTTGTATTCTTGCTTTCATTTTAAGAGATACAACAATGGCCATTGCATTGGGAGGTAATTCCCCATTTGATCACGAGTTTGTTGTTTGGTTACCAGGTATCCACGCAAACTTGAAACTGAAGTCAGCACCTAGTATCGCATATGCCCACGTTACTAAACACCTTATTCCAAAACGTCAGGACAGAACGCTTGACTCACCGAGATGGGCTAGCGGCATTTGCGTGACGTAGAGAAGGATGACAATGAGCTTTGTCTGAATCCTGCCTGCCTGTGTATCAAGTACGAACGCAAGTTGCCTCAAGGGATTGAAACCCAACGCGCCCTTCATCACGGCGACTGCAATCACAAACGATACGAACTCGAGCGAGCTGTAGGCTAGTACCGTAAGCGTTGATGACAAAAGCTGGGAGCTTGAAAGTCCCGCCATTGTAGAAAAGTAGATTCTGTTTGGCAAGTGAAACAGCGCCACGCGGAATAGACCTGCTCGACAATACAGCAACACTCATTAGCCTCACTAATGAGAGGAATATCAAGCGGACAGGTTGTTCGTACAGTAAACGAGTGGCATCATCACTTCGATGTACTCGAACAGTATGACGTATTCCGTGATGAAGAGAACGTGCATGCTCTTATGGATGAAGAGGGTTCGTTCTTCACGGGAGAAAATGGCCACAATATCTGGATTTGTCATAGTTGTTGCTGTGTTGCTCTTCTCCGTTTTTTTAGCTTCTCCACCCTGGTTTCGGGGGACAAACACTGGCACCACGGGAGAACCTTGAAACAGCTTTCGCTTCGGCGTCTCGGTGTGAATGTACGTTGCTTGAGCTGTTTTTACCTCAGGGTATATACATGCAATCGTTGGTCCTGCCTTTAGAGGGGGCTTGTTCGTACTCCGTTGCTTCTTGGTATTTTTCAAAGAATCGGAAAACGCTCTACCAGTATTTTGGTTATTTCGTATTGCTTTATTCGCTGCGAGAATGATTCCCGCTATTTGGACAAAACTTTCTTTTGCGAGGGGGTGACGTCGCGGAATCTTCTTCATAAGTCTCGTGATCTCGCTCAAAGCCTCTGTAATATCCACCATGGACACCCAGAAACCTGCAAGATCGGAAGCCATGACGGTAGCGGTTGATGCCCAGGACGAGGTACTTTGAAGCGCACTGGAGATGTAAAGCGAGTTGAAAACTTCTACGACGAAGACGATCATTTCGGGCTTGATCTCGTCGCGACCGGATAGTGTGAAGTTCATCCAATTCTTGGCGATAAGTTTCATGATGGGCAGTACAGCAACAAACAACACTTGGCCCGTACCAGAGAGCGAGACAAACCCGTAAATGTAGAGCGGGTAAATAAAGGTAAGCCACACTAGGCAGTGAATGCTGGCAAGTGCACTCTTGATGTCTGTCCACAGCGCGCCGTCAACTTGCAATTGATGATCAACAAGTCGTATATGGCAAAACGCCTCCACACACATGAGGGGAAGTCCAACAATTAGCACCCCGAATGGCCAAGGGAAGAAGGTGAAAGCGCAAGCAACGCCTATCAGAATCATTGCAACTGCGCCTCCAAGCAGCGCAACAAAAACGACCTGAGGAGCTGTCATCGTGAGGCGAGGGATGTCCTGATGTACCATCACTGGTATACTTCCTCCGACAATCGCACTCACTATCCACGCGCGAATGAAGAACACCCAGTTTTCGACAACACCAGCCTCGATCGGCTTCAGCGGTGGCACCTCTTTCAGGATGCTCAACACGATACAAGGCAATGGCGTCACTAGTGAAATGAAAACCAACCGCTTGACGCTCACTCTCTGGGAGTAGTCGCTAAGCCGGTTGAAGCGCTCGATGGTGTAGTTCCCTTGAAGATCCACTTGGAGAGACATCCAGACCGCTTTCAAGCGTTGGATGGCAGCCCTGAGCCGCATTATCATCTCTTCACCCTGGAAACCTGGTCACACGTAGTGTTGGCGAAGACAATAATAGTTGTACCAGGTCAACTTCAGAACAGCTGAATGTTGGTCTGCAAGTTGAAGCAGAATGTTGGTCTGGAAGTTACAGTAGAATGATGGTCGAAAAATCAAGTAAACAGTATTGTCCAATCATCGTACTCGTAGCCTCGAATATCCGCCAATCTTATTCTGCGACCCTGCGAGGAGCTCAGCAGAGCGGATTGCACGCGGCCAGCATTGACTACATTTGCCTCCAACTCACCAAGCATGCTGGCCTCTCTACTCACGTCCGTGTTCGACGTAATTCGCTTCGTCTCTGGCTTCTCGGCCAAGAACGCGATCGTCGACCAGTACAACTGGAGCTACATCGAGCGGCCGGGCAAGGACGAGAAGGACACGGACGTCGTCGTGTTCCTGCACGGCTTCAGCTCCGTCAAGGAGTCGTGGGTCCGAGTGGCCCGCGGCGTGGACAAGCGCTACAAGATCGTGATCCCGGACCTGCCGGGCCAAGGCCGCACGACGCCCGTCGATGAGCTGGCCAACTACTCAATGCCCAGCCAGGCCGAGAGGCTGCACGAGTTCCTGCAGAAGGAGGTGCCCGCCGACAAGAAGATCCACTTGGTGGGCTGCTCCATGGGCGGCATGCTCGCTGGCGTGTACGCTGGGATGTACCCGGAGCGCGTCAAGTCACTGACGATGGTGTGTCCTGCGGGCATCTCCATGCCAAGGAAAAGCACGCTACTGACGATGCTCGAGGACTCCGGACGCAACTTGTTGCTCGCACACACTCCGGAAGATTTGGATGAGATGAACCGCCATCTCAGCTATGACCCGCACAGAATCCCGCACATGTTTCTGAATGTCATCGCTTCTGAACGGGAAAAACAGTTGCCGGTGCTGGAGAAGATCGTTGGGGACTCGCTGCAGAACCCAACCGTGTTGGAAGACCTACTGCCGAACATTCGTGCTAGAACATTGGTCATGTGGGGGAAGCATGACCAGGTGCTGGATGTGTCGTCTGTAGACGTGCTCGAGAAGAAACTTGCACCGGAGGCGAGAGGACCAGTGCTGCTCTTTGACGACTGCGGACACATTGTGCAACACGAGAAACACGCCGAGTGCACGACTGCGATCAACAAATTCTTGGCGGGCGAAGCGTTTTCAGTGAAGAACCTCATGTAACGTTAGGAGAGGACTTCTCCCTCCGACAGTGAAAAGCAGTGAAGTAGTAGTAATACAGTAGTGATAAATTTGACGTATTGAGCCGGTGGCGTGAAGAACTTGCTTAGAAGAAAATTTTGGATTAACTCGCAAGGAATGTTTTATTGTTTAGTTTTGCTGTGGTAACATGCATCGGAAGGCAACGCGTCCCTTTTGGCATTGGAAGTCTTCTCGCATCGTCTTCACTGTTGCTTCAGGAGGGCATTCCGCGGGGAGACAAGATTGTCCCGGCTTGAATTATTTCTCGATTTTTTTCTTGTCAATAGCGTCCGCTCCGCTTGCTAGTGGCTACGGATTGGGCTTGTTAGCTATCCACGCTGCATACAAATATCCAGGAATGCCTCGGGGGGCACGCACTCGTCTTACTCCGACAAAAGTGCGTTCACAGCGCCGCCGACGTTCCCGTCCGCCAACTCCAGAGCGCGAACGTTCTTTTCCTTGTCCGCAAAGCCCATCGATGCAAGCAGTTCGAGTGCCTCCTCGTAATCCGCATTGTCGACCTTGTCCTTCTTCTCACTGATTACGACTTCTTCAGCGACCCCATCAGCTCCCTGTGCTTCCGCGGAGTCAATAATCTCGATGTCATCATCGGACAGAGCATCAGTTGCTACTTCAGAAGAGTCTTCGATCTCAACGTCTTCGGTGTTGTTTGCCGTAGCAGCTTCAGACGGCTTCGACCATATATTATCTCCAGCCACCACGATGTCGATCCAGAAGCGGTGACCAAAGCTCACGTCCGCCGGGTCACACACGCGCCAGAAGCTGGAATAGCGACCAGGTTTACTTGGGGCCACAAGGTCCACTCCAGCAATAAACTCCTCGCCTGGAGCCAACGCCGGAAGGTCGATACGGCTCGACTTCCAGTCTTCTGGGAACACCGGGTTGCCCGCTTGTGTGATCATGTAGCATCCATCAGGCCAGGAACGCTCGCCGTCATTCACGAGCTTCCACATCTTTCGCAGCGGCTTTCCAGCCTCCACGACCGTACCATCCTCGATGGTCACGTCCTCAAGAAAGCGCGCTTCAAGACCGGAGACGTTGCGGCCCCAGCGGCCACGTCCGCGGCAGCCATGGCGGCTGCGATCCTCTTGCTGCTGCTCATCGTCGTCTGGGAAACGCATGTGGCGTCCATGGCGTCCGTGGTGGCCTCGGAACCCACCGTCTCGGCGGTCGAACTCAGGAGGAAGGTCCGGTGGGCATGGCGGCGGACCTTGCGGGTGCGGGAATACAAACGGAGGCGGTCCGAAGCTTCTGAAATGACCGGGAGGACCAAATGGAGGGGGGCCGTGGTGGTGGCACCCACGACGATCTGGACAGTCCTGGTGATCTCGTCCACTGAAGTCAGGAGGACCAAATGGAGGGGATCCCGGGTAATGGCGCTCACGACGATCTGGGAAGTCAAATGGAGGGGATCCGTCACGGTGGCGCCCACGACGGTCGAAAAATTCTGGGAAGTCCGAGCGACCTCGTCTGCCAAAGTCAGGGGGACCTTCGTGGTGAGGCGGCGGCGAGAAATCGGGACGACCGTCGAGGTGGTGTGGTGGCGGGAAAAGTTCACGGCGAGGCGGAGGGCCACGTCCAGGGAAACCAGGGGGGTCTTCAAGGTGAACTGGTGGGCCGCGTCTGGGGAAACCGGGAGGTCCCTCATGATGCGGCGGACGACCGAAAAACTCGGGAGGGCCGCGGGGACGAGGAGGTGATCCGTGGAATGGCAACCCTGGAGGACCATGTTGATCATGGCGGCCGAATCTTTCACGATGTCCATGGTGACCAAACTCACCGTGGCGTCCGTGGCGGCCAAACTTGCCGTGGTGGTGTCCGAATTTCCCGTGATGGTCAAACTGTCCGCGACGGCGTGTAACCTTCAAACCGCGTGTCATCTCCGACTCCTGGATCTTCGTGAACGGCCCGTGCGATTCTTTCCACTTGCCACTCGCTTCACAAGCCTCGCAGAGGTCAAAGTCCTCCTCCGTCTTCGACTTGAAGCGGACGCCGACGATGGGGCTCATCTCGCATCCATCACACACCACCAAAGGATGCACCAACTCAGTCATATGCTTGATGTTCGGCGTGCGCGACGGGTCCGTGATCTTGATAAACGGCTCGTGGCTCACCCACTTGCCGCTGGCCTCGCACTCCTCACACACATCAAAGTCCGGGACTTCCAGCGACTTGTAGCGGACGCCAACAAGCGGCGACTTCTCGCAGCCATCACAAACAACATTAAGGTGCACCGGCATCTCTTCGACTGCAGCGTCCAGGGTCTCAACACTAGAGGAGCTACTGGAGCTGCTACTGCTGCTGGAGCTCGACGAGTTCGATCCGTCTTGGGCGAGCTCCTCATCATTGTAGCGGGCCAGGCCCGTCATGCACTTCTTGGCCACGTTCACAATCACCGGCTTGAGCGTGGGGCAGCGGGCCACCACGCGCTGGCAGAACGTCAGCAGCTCGTCGATGCGGGCCGTGGCCGTCTCCCCAATGGCCTGGGCGTCTGCTTGGTAGATGGCCGTCACCATTGCATTGGCCAGCTCCTTGAACTCCTCTGAGACGCTCAACTCCTCCACAACCTGGCGGAACTCCTCGGCATGCAGTACCGAGAGCAGCTCCCGCTTGACTGCGGCCAGCTCCTTCGAGTCGTCGGCCACGTCCATCGTCTGCAGACTGGCCACCAGCAGGTTGACGGCGTTGGCCGGCGTGGGCTGCTTGGGCTTATCCGTCGTCAGCTTGGTCATGGCCGTCACCAGGCCGCGCAGTTGCTTCTGCATGGCCCCGGCCGGCGGGCCGTGCACGGCCACGAGCATCGTCATACGCTCCAGCTGCTCGTCGGCCATGAGGTCGGCCAGCTCCTTCACGTCCTCGTCACGGGCCACCGTCACCTCGTCGCCGTCCGAGTCCATGTAGCGCAGCGAGAAGGCGCGGCCATCGCCGGCCAGCAGCGCGGCCGCAGCGGCCCGTAGCGTGGCCACCGTCAGCAGCGTCCCGTCGTTCGTGGCCAGCGGTAGCGACTGCGTGAACGGGTCACCGCCAACCGTCACAAGTTCGATCTTCTTCGTCATCTTCAACCTCCCGACTTGAGCAGAGCGTGGAGAATTGAGATCTGGCGAGAACAGGCGCAAGGTTTTTTCTTTCTTCTTCGCGTTGGACAGTTGGAGGCAGGAATGATGGTAGGAAGAAAACTAGAGCCATCTGGGCAATTGCATGGATCCTTCCGGAAGTGCTTTCAAAGCAGCCCGTCCGCGAGTCGCTGGCTCGCTGCGAGCTAAAGCACTTCAGTCGAAGTTGACGAGGTGGTTTTTTCTGGGATAGCAGTAACCCCGGAGGGAGTGCTGTGGCCAGCCCAACACACATTAATTAGGCGGTCGCCCGGTAACTGAAGCCGGTAAAACTGAAGCCGGTAAAACTGAAGCTGGTAACCGGTATTGAAGTTTTATGACGACTAATATGCTGCTTGACGTAGCCCCCCCTCCCTGGATACATGCAGTGTTTGGGACTATAGGATATTACCGTAATCTCGGTGTTAACTGTCACCCTCTTGTTTCAACCAATCACCGGGGTACATTTGACCATCTGGCACATTTGTGTTAATTGTCACCCCACAAAAAACCTCAGCCATCCAGCCAGTTTTTTCAGAAGTGAATGAGCAAGTTGCTGGCAGCAACCAACCGCACGATGCGAGTCGCAGTGAAGAGCATGCCTAGAGAACACCTCCGAGACATCCGAGTTGAAAGCGGCCGTCCGCGCATCCTACGATACACAAACCACGCCCGCGGTTGTCGCGGCATTTCTGGCCCGGAATCGCGCTGCGCAGTGCGCAACCCTCCAAGAAACGGGTCGGAGGCAGCTTCATGGCCACATTGACCGCATGGCCGCCAGCGCCAAGACGGCGACGATGAAGCGGTACCGCGCGTTAGGGCCCCTCCGACGACGCCGAGCCCGACCTGTTCGACTGGCTTGTGGCTGTGCACCGCAATGGCATGCCCGTGTCAGCGACCATGTTGCTGGAGGAGGCACTGGAGGTTGCAAGAATGTATGGTGTGCCTCCAGCTGTCTTCTGTGCTTCTGCTACATGAATGGAAATGTACCTCGCTCGCTATAGTCTACTTAAGTATCGCTAAGAGCGAAAACTCGCCGGGGGGCGCAGTCTCCACTAGGCGACTCCGCTGCTGATGCACAAGATTTTGCCACCTTCAATGTTTGTGTGCCAACACCAACTTTCTGCAGGTACTCCAGTAAGTAAGGTTTTTCCTCAGATGGGGCCAAACTGCAGGTAGGGGGTGACAATTAACACCGAGATTACGGTATTACTACGATCTTATAAATACACGTTTACGTGAAATTGCGCATCTCCTGCGCCTGCTTCGCAGCTGCAGTATCTGCACGCGACATATCCATAGTAATATAATGCACATGATGCCATTCAGGATGCTGCGGGTATCACGCTACCGAGTTATAGAATTCCTCGCACTGACTAGCGCAAAACTGGCGGACTCCTGATTGGATACCTTACGCTCTAGCTCACTGTCTCGCCTAAATTGAATTAACGATGTCTTTCTGTTATTAATAGTATGCCCCTCTCGGTCGAAGGCAAGTGAACCCGACTCACATGTACTGTACTCTCCATCTATGCTAGGCCATCACTGCCTAAAGATGAATCTCATTTTTGAAAAGGCCACCTCTCCTTCAGTCATCACTAAATACAGTACAAATGCACCGTACCAGTGCCCCGCATTTCGCTTCAATCAAAGTTCTTTAGCTATCCCAGCCTACGCAAAGCTCTCGTTGACGTCATAGAAAAGGGGACGTAAAATGCAGGCATTCTGCGGCAGAACCTGCGGTATGAATGCTGGTGCCTACTTGGCCAAGACGGTTGCCAACCGTCACTTGGACGCCATTTTCAAGTTGAAAAATTCAACCCAAAGCAACAGCGTGCTGCAAGTGATTGCCTTCAACTTTGCCTGTTCCTACTCTACAGCCTATCCTATGTGTTTCGGTAGTTTCCGAGAATCCTGTTTTCTTCCTCAAGTTCTGAGAAATCCTCATTCACTGAGAAACTTTGAGCTCTCGACTCCGACGCTTCACTCCTACAGACAGTAAACCTCCGCCATGACGACGCTCAAGATCTTGTGGAAGGAGAAGCAGGACATGCGCCGCGTGCAGGTGGCGGCCGTGCACCAGGCGCTGGCGGCCCGGGACGGCCGCGCGCCGGCCAGCTCCAGCGAGCTGAGCTTCCGCGACCTGCGCGACTACGTGCTGCTGGTGTTCCCGGAGCTCGCGCAGCCGTCGCGCGAGCTGCTGCTCTACTACATGGACGACGATGACGAGCAGGTGCGCATCACCAACGACGCGGAGCTGGACGAGGCCTTCCGCCTCATGCGGGAGCTGGCCGTGGCCGCCGGCAAGGGATCGGACAACACCGTGTGCAAGATCATCGTGGTGGCCCGGCCGCTGCAGCCCGCGGCCATGGACGCCAGCAGCAGCTCCGTGGTGCACGTGCTGCCCGGGGACGCCGAGGAGCTGATGGCCAGCCAGCAGAAGAAGAAGATGTCGGACCTGTTCGTGGACCTCGGCAAGGTCGTGGAGAAGTGGGACGCCAGCGCTGAGCACCAGACGCTCAAGAAGGACCTGGTGTCGCTATTGCACGAGCCCGGCTGCCAGGAGGCGCTCATGGAGATCATGGCCAATGCCAAGGTGGGTGAGGACTGGTGGGGTGGTCTGGCCTGTATTGATTGACACTTTATTTTTTATTATTTTTTAGTTTGCTACTCTGTTCCAGACGGTGACGGAGGAGTTCCAGAAGGATGGCAACTTTATGGAGTGTCTGGTGGCTGTGGCCGGCACGGGGGACTTGGAGGACGTGGCCAAGATCTTGCTGGCCAAGTGCCCGAACGCCCGCGTGCAGGTGGAACGGGTGCTGCAGCAAGTGCAGTACAGCCACAACGCGCAGCTCATGTCGGCCAGTGACTACTTCGAGGCCATCAACATTGAAGAGACCAAGCAGGATCTGGGGCCGGTTGTGGCCGTGTTTGAGGGGGACGTCACGTGCCCCGATGGCACGGTGCTGGCCCCTGGAGAGCCTTTTGACAAGGTGTGGAAGCTCCGCAATGGTGGCCCGAACAAGTGGCCTATTGGTGCTGAGCTTTCGTGTGTCGGCGGTGACAAGATGCAAGCTCCTGAAAGCGTGCTGATCCCGTCGGTGTTGCCTGGCAAGTCTATTGACGTGTCGCTTCGTATGGTGGCCCCGACAAAGCCCGGCCGCTACACTGGATACTGGCGCCTGAGCACCCCTGACGGTAACCGCTTCGGCCAGCGCCTCTGGGTGGACATCAATGTGATGGAGCCGGAAGAGCCGGCGACCGTTGCCGTCGACACGAAGGAGGTGCGTATTGACGCCCCTGCTGCAATTGTCTCGACAACTGGCACCTCGGTGAGCGTCCCTGCGCCCGCTGCTGTGTTGACGAACGACGAAGAAGAGCTCCGATGGTCGAACCAGCTTCAGGCGTTGTCCGACATGGGATTCACGGACAAGGATCGCAACATGGCGCTGTTGACGCAACACAACGGCGACATGGACGCTGTTATCACCGGACTGTTGAGTTCTGTCTAAGTGTGAGGGATGTTAAGCCTTTTACCTAAGCCGGCTACGAACTGAAGTGGTCGAGCTTGGAACGGCCCTCAAAAGTGTGATCCACTTCTTCACAACAGCGTATATTACATTCAAACTTCAAAGCATTCCTTTCACTTTACTCTTGGAGCTGGTTTGTATCTGCCTGAGCAATAGTCGTCTTCAATATCTCTACTAGCTGCACCACGAGCTCTTCTTCAGCATCACTACTAGCCCGCACGGTTAGAATGACATTTGCTGTCGCCACCGTAACATCCACCGTCGCCAAGAAGAACCACGAATGATCTCGTTGCTTCGCGTAGAAGACGTACTTCTCAATGCCATCGACAGTCCCGCTAGCCATACACGAGATTCCATGCGCCTCCATTTTCTGCACCAGCCTGTCCGACTCCGGCCTGTTGGTATCGATCAACTCGCTTTGAAACCTAGCAGCAATTTATCGTGTAAGTTTTGGAAGATTTAAGCACATTATCAATCGCTGCACATACCTTTCGACGTATTCGTCCCACATGCTCTCAAAACGCTTTGGATGAAGCCTTGCCGCACGATCGAGATCCAGGCGAAGTTTCTTGGTCACCATCGTTCTCGGCACGGATAATGATGACGCTTTGGTGGTAGGAGCAGCAGCTCGAGGCGGAGGTGGGGGTGGAGCTTTCCATATCATTGTAATCGCAGGCATTCTGTGGGCGGAGAAACAAATAATCAGTGCAACTTCCTTTGACGGACTAATGCGTAGTTACTTACTTTGCCCGAACTGCTGAAGTCGGCTTTCCCGAGGCATTAGAGTTGCTATTGGGGGCACTTGATGGCGCAGGCTTTTCGATGAGACTGCATTGAGACCACATACCAAAGAGTTAGTGTACATGTACATTCCATCGCCGCACAGTGGTTATTAGACCGGCTCAAATTGTGCCCTTGATGTCAGCATACCTTTCCATTTCAATGTGATCATCTCCCTTCTTGGAAATCGCAGCTCGACTGGAGGCTACGCGATTTGAAATCGGCTTGGCTGATGTCCTTCCTCCCGACCGGTGGGTGGGTTTATGACCCGATGAGCGGAAACAGCTAGTTACAACACGCCCCATGAGGCGAACACTGAGCCGCTTGCGTCGAATGTAGAGCACCACTGCAAGGCCCACCGCCACGGCGATAGCCATGAAGCCAGCTTCGGGAGTCAATGCCAAACGCAACAAGGTATTAGAACAACTGCGGACAACAGCACGTGATCACGCATCTGAAAGACGCACCTTGCCAAGTTGCGTACGGGAATGTTGAAAACATCAATTGTCCGCTCGTCGAATCCAGCGAAAAGCGGTCGAAGAGACCATCTTCACCTTGAGGCTGGACCGCTTCTTCTCTCGACAGAAACTTCTTGCCATCAAGTATACCTTCAAACACGTGCGATCGGAAACCGCTATGTGAAATGTAGAGAACATAGCTCTTCGACGAGTCCACTGCAGCTCCAGTAATCGCCTTGAACGTCACGACGTCGCTCCTATCAGGTAACACCACCGCCGCTGCCACCAACGGTAGAACAAACCCCACCGCTTCATCCTCCGTTCCATGATTTTCTCCCTTCTCCACCAGCGTTAGCTGGTACAAATGCAACGGCGTCTTGCCGTCATTCTTCACATGGAGCTGCACGTGAGTGAAGAACGTCTGCTCCTTCGTTGGTTCAGTCGCCGTCTCTTCTTCCTCTCCATCCGACCAAATGAGCGTCTCCCCTAGAATAAACTGCGGCAGTCCACTGCCACTGCTGGGCAACGCGTACGCAGGGGAGACCGGCACATGTCGTACCATGCCAGTGGTTTGGTCCAGCGAGACCCTCTTGTCCGTCTCGAAGAGTTGCTCCACCTGTCGCTTGGTCTCGTGTCCCCAGGCCTCCAGACTCTCGTCCACCTCCATATTGGACCTGGAGCACACGGACGCTATCCCCAGCAAGGCGATCGTGGAGGACTCGACGTCCACCGGCTCTAGGACGCAGTCCACCGCGTGCAGCGAATGTGTCCGCAAGGACGACTTCAAGTGGCCAATCACCGCGTTCATGGGCGAGCTGCGTAGACAACCTCTGCCTGCGGACGCAGCCGCCCCACCGCCCATTGCATTCTGCACGTCGCGACTGGGGAACGCGATGTCGATGCCCACGTCCAGACAGAAGACGGGCGGCGCCGCGTCGTCCATAGGGAGGTCCTTCGTCTGGGGCGCCAGACTGCGCAGAGAGCTCGGAGTTTCAGCGGTGACGACGTGGAGATGACTGTCTTGGTGGAGGTGGAGCAGACACAACACGAGGAGGAGTCGCAGCGGCAGGAACCGCCATGGATCGCGCATGATGGCACTCGGTACGATATCTCTGCAATTCGACGGATTATCCCATTAAAAGCGAGAACAGAAATTTCAGATAACGTTACAAAAACCACTCCCACTTCGGATTTTCAGGTTTGAATCCATATGCTCAGCGAATTAAAATACACAGGGTTATCAGACAATTCGTCCCTTAGACAATCACTCCTACCTCGTTGAAACAAAAATGTATCTCTGATGATCAGTTTAAAGAGGATATATACAGATACTAGAATCAGAATTGCAAGTGGTTTCTGTAGCCCAAACGCGGAATTAGCGATAATCCGGAGTTAAAAGACGGATCCGTGCCGAGAAGCATGACGGTCGAGGAGAAGCGTCGCATGCCGGCGGTTGTCGACCTCGTGGACGACGACGACCAGGACAACGACGCACCTAATGAAGGCCACGACGATTACGGAGAAGACGCCGTCGAGGACACCGAAGAGGACGCTGTAAGTCGATAAATAAAGCGGCTCAAACACCTGCTAAATCATCAACTAACTCTTCATCCATTGCAGTGCTGCATCTGCCAGGACCTGGTGGACGTTCTGAAGCAAGGCTCGCTGTCCAGCTGCGACCACCACTTCCACTTCGACTGCATCGTGGCCTGGGCCAAGGTGACGAACCTCTGTCCGCTCTGCAAGACCAAGTTCAACTGCGTCACCCGGCAGGACGCACAGGGCGTCGTGGTGCACCGAGAAGCCATCCCAGACCACAAGCAGGTGTACCGACCGGACCCATCGGACCACGACATCGCCGCCCAATTGCGGCTGGTGAACCAGGCGAGATGCGAGCTCTGCGGCTCCGGAGAGGACGCGCACGTGCTGCTGCTGTGCGAAGCGCTGGGCTGCGGGGTGGCCAACCACACGTACTGCATCGGACTACGGTCTGTGCCTAATACGTCGTGGTACTGCTCGGGCCACGTCGCTACGCAGCAGAGAGCTAGTGACGCTATTGAGAGACCGGCGACGACGGTGTCGACGCGACGTCGGACGCGGAGACTGGCGAGTTTGATGTCGAATGTGTTGCGTGGACGTGGAGAAGTTCTCCCGACGTCGACGAGATCTCGTCGACGAGGGAACTCGAGTTTTGTTGCAGTGGAGGAGGCGGAAGACAGACGACCGATGCGAGGAATCGCGGCGGCGTATGCACTGCGGATGTCGAGAGAGCTCATGCAGGTGCAATTGCGCGCTGATGCGATGTTTGCGCGCGGTGACTTGACGCAGTCTTCTTTGTATGGGCGGAGGAGTGGGGCTGATGCTAGTGCTGCTCGTAGCGGAACACGATCCACTGTAGTGCAGTCTGGGTCGTCGACTATTGACCAAATGTGGGAAGATCACAACCGAAGCAGGCAGGAACTCGCAGCGGCTGCGATTGCAGCTCATGACCAGGGCTCTGTTGGTGATAGCGGGGGTAGCAGACCGAGTCAACGTGGCTATAGAGTATCCAGCACGTTTGCTCCGGAGTATTGCGAGCTGGCGAAGCTGATGCAGGATGCTGTCAGTAGCGACAATTACGCGTCGTCTGTGGCGTTGCTGATTCCCAAGACGGCCAAGCTGAGGCTTGTATCTCGAGTGAAAACATTCTTTGGCCGACTCAACCAGAAGGAGAAGGCCGCTGCAGTTGAGCTGGGATGTCTCTCGGTAATGCATCAGTGGATTCGGATGTCCGAACAGGAAGGTGATACTACTGTTTCTGCGCCCAATCACCAAGTGCTGGATGCAGTGCTCGGGATATTGGAGACGCTCCCCGTACGAAAAGAAGATCTTGTGGAGGTATGTACGTAGAACGTATTGTTCACATACGGACGTATTTCTAACTGATCAGTATTGGTGGCTTTTTAGGAGGAGAGCTTGCAAGACACGATGGACAAACTCTCGGAACTTTCCGATGTAAGCATAGAAAACCGGCAGCGAATTATCGAGCTAAGTGAAAAGTGGCGTGACCTGAACCCCCCGGTACCAGCTGAACCGCTTCGGTCTCCAGTGAGCCCACACGTGTCGTCGCCTGTACATGCAGCGCAGAATTTGCCTGTGATTACGGCGTTCACTTCTC
The DNA here is from genome assembly GCA_009729435.1 of Phytophthora fragariae. Lineage (NCBI taxonomy): Eukaryota > Oomycota > Peronosporomycetes > Peronosporales > Peronosporaceae > Phytophthora > Phytophthora fragariae. Next base: position 1,885,812 of record QQOI01000003.1, read on the forward strand.
CAAAGCGACCGACAAAATCGAGTGGCAAACGGAAGCGACAGCGCGAAGCGTACGTACCCCCCCCCTCATGTATTTCTTACTGCATTGCACTAGAGTTTAGCTAACGTGAAACTCTTACTCTGTATGCGAGCAGCTGGTCAGATACTGTTGTCGAGTACGTGAAAGCGAAGCTGTATCCGCTTTACAAGCAGAAGAACGGAGTCGGTAAATTAACGAAAGATCGTTTCAAAGCGATCGTAAAGGAAGTGGCGGAGCTGTTCTCGCAAGAAGCGGCGTCCATGCAGTCGGCATTGCTGCTACCATCCGGAGAATTGTCCAACCTCGCCAAGTCACGTGTAAAAAAACTCATCGATAGAGTGTACAAGTCGTCAGCAAGCGGGACTTCTGGTCGCGGGCCCAGTGCTCCAACTCCACTGCTTATGCGTGCGGCTGTGCCGGCATCAACGTATTCTGCAGTACCCTCTATCAAGCACCAACGAAGAATATAGAGAACTGTGGGTTCGTTAGCACTATCTCGAGAGCAGAGAAGAAGTGCTTACTTAAAAATTCGCCTCAGCAACATGATCAAGACACTTTCCAGAGGAAGAAAGAACCAACACAAGTCTACACAAACCCAAAACTTGGATACACATACGTTAACAAGACGAGACCATTTTTGCCCGACATTTTCCAACTTCTCACGACAGGTACATTCCAAGAGTAGCCGAGTCTTCCTGCGAGATCCCCGCATCGTTCAGCCTCTTCTTTTGTATCATTTGCTCCACCATCCACTCCGTCTTCATCTTCTGCGTCGTCATTTTAGCCTGCTGTAGCTGTTCCTGTGCCAACGCGAGTTGCACCGCATGCAACTCAGAATGCCGTTGCTCCCGCTTGTTTTCAAGGTCCAAGCGTCGGCTTTCAATCTCCAGAAGCGCAGCCTGGATACCCAGTTTACGTCTCAAATACTCCGTCGACCCCTTCGCAACCTGCTGCGTGCAGGTAGAACTTCCAGGTCTCGCCTCTGACGTCGCGCCATTCACATGTTCACTCCCTTCATTATCCTGCCTTACTCCCGCCAGCCTTGGTCTCTTAACCGTAGACTGAAAACTCTGCGGAGTCTCAACCTCCGCCTCCGTAGCCACAGAAACAGGAACAGGAGCAGGAGCAGGTACAGCAGCCATTGCTTCAACAGTCACCGGAGTCTGCGTTTGGGTCTGCACTTGAGCTTGAAGTTGCGGCATTGATGTCAGTGGTGGAGTCAAAGGCGCAGGTTGCATCATCCCCACACTGGCAAAAATCTGTTGCTGTTGCTGCTGCTGCTCTGCACTGCTCCCATAGACGTCCTGTTGCTGCTGATGATCCACATAAATCTCCTGAGACTGAGGCTGAGGTTGATGTGGTTGCTGTCCAGCATTGTCCCTGTAGACGTCCTGTGGCTGCGCGTCACTCCTGTACATGTCCTGCGTGGTGTTGTTCCCGTAGATATCCTGGACCTGCACCTGTTGCTGCTGCTGTTGCTGGTCTCCGCTGTTGACGTACAAGTTCTGCAGCTCCGAGGTGGACGTGGGCGCGAAGAGTACGGGCTCCTCCACTGGCGGCTCCAGCGTCTGCTGCTGTGTCTGCTGCTGGTCGTGCGAGAGCAGCACCCTGACGAACGCGTCCTTGTTGCGGCGGCGCGGGTTCGTCTTGAGCTGGCGCTGCGTGATCTCGCGCTTGAGCTGCGAGAGCGACCAGTCCTTGTAGTCGTCCGAGCGCGGCGGCGAGCAGCGTTCGTCGCCCTTGGCGGACCACAGCCGAGACACCTTCGGGCCGCTCCACGACGGCGCGTTCATTTGGGTCCTTTTGGGTAACTGTGCACTGATTTGCGGAAGATCATCGAATTGCATGATTCAGTTATACGCAATTGCATGGGTGAGTTCAGCTAAAACGGATCCAAGCTAGGTTTTAGCAGATGTTGAGTACTATACACTTTGTAGAGAGGTATGCTTCAAAACTCACGTAAATTTCCGAGTCAGTCATTCGTGGTCGTGGCCTCATCGGTACGTGTATGCCATACTCAATCACCCTCGAATCGTGAGTCACGATGCAAGTTTCGCGATTCGCGAGTCCAATTCTTCATTCAGCAGACCGGGTTCGCTTCACTTCTTACCATTAGAGCTCCGCGATTCTTACGCACGAACGAATGGGGGTGACTGTGATGCCGCTGCTCAGCATGTGCCGCCGTGCAACTCAGCGAAGTCTTCGGAGGCCCTTAATAATGTTATCAGCTGAGGGGATTCTTCGGCTGTACTCGAACATTGACCAGGGTAGGGAACTGTGTAGATACTTTTCAAAGCTCTCAATACATGGAGGGAACTCTCGAATGCGATGCACCTCTCCCAGTCTAGCAGAGCTGAAGCTGTTGTGGAGGGACACGAAATCTTTGGTGTGGTAGGCCACTCAGCCTCTGAACGCCACTTCCCCTCATGTGGGCCGTTGATCCCGCAGCCAGCATCTTAGAAGATCGATCTCAGTCTGCAATTTGTACTCACAAGGGGCACCGAGAAGGGGATCTAAAGTGCGGAGTGCCAAGATGGGAACGGAGCCCGCTTCCTCTCCGTCGCCAACTGAGAAGACAGTCTTCGTTACGAACCGGGTGAAGAAATCGCGAGTCCGCCAAAGCCACCAACTCACTCAGAAAAAGCGTTTGGCTATGAAGAGCGTGATGATCTTGACTGTGCTTGCTCTTGCTGTGGTCTATGTGCTGGTTGTCGTATCCGTGGAGACCGTTAAAATGAATGCTGTTGCGTCAGAGTTGATGGAGTTCGAACCTGTGAATTCAAGCACGTCGGACCTGGCGCATTCGCAAGACCAATAGCGCTCCACACGTCCACGTTGGGGGGGTCGTTTACACAAGCAAACCAAATGAACGCTAAATCGAACATCCATAAAACGCTTTACCGCATGATACAGTATTCATCTCGTCACACAACGGCAGATTAGGCAACAGCTGTGTCGGGACGACTGACAGACATGACTTGGTGTCGAAGGTTTGGACACAATTTCTGTTTGGCCAAGACGCTTGAGCACAAGATTTCAACAGATATAATAAAGAGTTGAAAAATGAATGAACGGCGGAACAAGATCTTCCCACAAGGCAATGCCGGGAGAAACTTGTCATTTTGACATCTCGATGACACATTGATGAGGTCGCCTCGAATCTGCCCGGCTCAATATGTGCAAAGAAGTTTCGGGAAGGACACATGCTTCCAGCACATGCTTTCAATGCTGCGACGTCGTACTGTTCGTACCGAAACGGAGAAGGCCTCCGGCCGTTGCTCCACGAGGTGTTCGTCGCCTTGGATCAATACATGTATAACGTTACTATGGATAGTATCGTGCACACAGGAATGACTTCACACAGAACACCAGATCAACCAACAAACAGACGAGGTACAAGCGACGGCACACTACTCCATCCCAAGAGCGCACTGATGTTGCCCCTCTACCCTCTAAGCTTACGGATGGTGTTGGAGTAAGGGGATTGCGCAGAGGTATTAGGACAGCGGAGGATAGAGTGACGACATGCACATGTAGCTAGACAGAGAGGTTGAGTTGTAAGACGAGGTCCGGTATGATGGAGAGAGGAGGAAGAGCTTCTGTATTGGAGCTTGTAGTCTTGTGTGTGTGAGTTGGCAAAAGCCAAAGGCTTGTGGTCGAGGCTTGGTAAAAGCCGAAGTGAGGACTTGGAGTCCTGGGTCCTGGAGGGGAGACTATTCTCCACCAACCAGTCTAATTAAGTACGATTTCCCCTAGCTCTATGTTGTACGGGACACTGGTATTATTGTCCCGTAGATAAGCATCTGCACACCGGAGATGCCAACTTCGACAGATGGCAAAGGCTCTTGTTGAGACAGGTACATGTACCCGACTGTCCTATCATTCTCGGTTTTCCGGTCTCGAGTGCATTGCAGTTAGGTTAGTCTCGAGTTATGATCTCGACAATCTCGACAATCTCGTTTTTTTTAGCAGTCCTCATCGCTGTCCAAGGGGTTGTTTCAGACGATGCTGTACAGCTGAGTGAGTCTTTCGGAGGACCGCACGGCAACGATTTCTCCGACCAAGCGTCCGTCGTGTCCGGGCAGACTGTCACCTCCATTACCATCCGGGCAGGTGACCGCGTTGATGGCGTTTCGTTGGGAATATCGGCACCCACAGCACAGACCTTCACACATGGCGGAACTGGGGGGACGGACAACACACTCACACTTGGGATAGGCGAGTACATCACGTCGATGGAGGCACATTGGGGCGAAAAGGGCGCCACACACGCGTGTTCTACCTCAATTTCGGCACAAGCGCTGGCAACTCGGTCTCGGGAGGATCACAGACGGACTCGAAAGGATCAGTGACAGCACCCGAAGGGTATCAACTCGGGGGATTCTTTGGTCGCGACGGCGATGAAATCGATACGCTAGGCGCTATCTGGTCGAGTATTCAAGACCCAGATGACAGCCCAGGCACGGTCGTTCCGACCGACATCCCGGATTCCGGAGGTGATAGCACAACAGGGTCAGCTTCGGCAGCAGCTCTGCCTGCCATGTCTGGACCTGCAGCTCCAGCCGATGCATCGACCGCTTCAGGTTCTGATGCTTCGAGTTCATTAGGGTCTGCTGCCGGCTCGGGATCCGCGGATACGGACGCGTCGACAGCAGCTTCAAACTCAGCAGGGTCTGGACCAGCTACTCTGGTAGCTCCAGGGACAGGTAGCGGCTCACAGGACACGGCAGAATCATCAGGGTCCAGTGCCCCAGCCCCGTCCGGCCCTGCTGTACAGCTCAGCGAAACCTTTGGCGGTCCCCACGGCAACGAATTCTCGGACCAGTCCGCTGCTACGTCGGGACAAACGATCACTTCGCTCACTGTTCGTGGTGGTGATCGCATTGATGGTCTCACTCTCGAAGTTTCGGCCCCGAAGACGCAAACGTTCACCCACGGTGGAACGGGGGGAGATCCATCCACGCTCAAGCTTGGACAAGGCGAGTACATCACGTCAGTGGAAGCTCACTGGGGCCAGAAGGACGGTCATACTCGCATCTTCTACCTAAACTTCGGCACGAATGCCGGTAACTCCGTCTCGGCAGGGACCCAAACGGATGAGAAGGGCTCAATTACTGCACCTGATGGCTATCAGCTCGGTGGCTTTTTCGGTCGTGATGGTGATGAGATTGACCTGCTTGGTGTCGTGTGGACAAGCGTTGCTGTCGTGAAAGATGCTCCCGCTGTGTCGAGTGGCTCAGGAACGGCAGGCAGCAGTCCGGTAGTGGATGTATCGGACGAAGATATTGTGCTCAGTGCTCTCTACGGAGGACCACACGGAAACGCTTTTTCGGATATCGACTCGATCAAGTTCGCGCAGGTTATAAGCTCCATCACGATCCGCTCAGATAAACGTGTCGACGCAATTACGTTGCAAGTCCAGTCTCCCGCTGAGGTGACGATGTCCCATGGCGGCAAGGGTGGAGAGGACAAGACTCTTACGCTTTCTGCCGGGGAATACATCACCTCGATGGAGGCCCATTGGGGCAAAAAAGATGACCACACGCGGGTATTTTACCTCAACTTCGAGACGAACAAAGGGAACTCGATCTCTGGAGGAACAAAGACAGATGACAACGCCATCGCAAAAGCCCCCGACGGGTTTCAGCTTGCTGGTTTCTACGGCCGCGCAGAAGACGAGGTCGACCAACTAGGAGCCATCTGGACGAGAATCTCCGCCAAGGATCTATCGCTCACGGACGAGGAGGAGAGCTCCGGGTCCGGCGTCATGTATGGAGCTACCATTCGCAACTGGGTGGGGCCCACCATCGGAGAATCGACCGATACGGCCTGCTATCGCAAATCGGTGGACTTCGACAGCAACAACATTTGTCCGCTGGGCTACGGCAAAGAAGACACCAACTGCCAGGCTCAGTGTCCGCTTTCATACCCCGTGCAATGCTCGTTAGAATGCATTCCTCAGAACGACGACTGTGCGCTTGAAGTTCTCTCAAAAATCGGATCCGTCGTCACCGTGGCGCTCAACGCGGCCACTGGAGGAGTGTTCGGAGATATCTACGCAGCGTACAAGACCGCAAAGTAGGCCGTCACCTGTGCCGCGAATATTGTCACGGTAGTGCGCGGTCTCATCTTCTACCTCCGCTACAGACAAACCACGGCACCCCAGGGAGATACGGCCCCCCAGGGAGATACGGCCGAGATGCTCGTGGTAGCTTACCAAACGGATGTTGTCGTGTACGACCTCCCCGTTGCGGTGTGTGTTTGCCTTGGCCTTCCCGTGCCTAAGAACGCCAAGTTTGCCGCCACAGTGCTTGTGATCGTCGAAGGTATCGTGAAGCAGGCCATCACCAACGGCGAGGAGATCGTCTCGACCGGAGAGAACGTGCTCAAGCTGCTCACGGGTACCGGTGCACTAAACGGTACGTCGGACTCGACGGTGGACGATCTCCAAGACTTGATCGGCAAGAACTCGAGCTGCGGCTACGAGCTCAAGCGCCTCACCGACCACGTCGTGCGAGCTGTCAACGACGCCCGCAACTCGACTCCAGACGCCTCCGCCGATGATGTTCGCGTGAGTGTGTACAAGTCTTCGATCGTGATGAACGACATCCCCACTGTGACGAATTTGTGCATGGGCGAGCTACTAGACAACAAGACGTTGACGGCCGCATTCGAGACGCGAGATATGCTTCGGAAGACGTTCGGTGTGATTGTCGACCAGCTCATCGACACGGGTACGACGGACATGGGGAAGAATGTGGCGAAAGACGACTACATGCTGAAGGTGGCGAACATGGGTCTCGTCGTGCTGTCGACGATCGATCCGACCGGTATCGCGTACATGGCGTCGCAGTTCGTGCAGCCGATCTGCGGCCCGACTGCATATCTGGGCGAGATTGACGATGGCCGATTGTCCGATGCGCTGGGTCTCAAAACTGTCGACGAAGCGTTCATTGGCAGCTACGGCACGTGGACCAAGAAGGGGAACGGCGTCGTTCACCTCATCTTCGAGAGCGTCGACATTTACGACGTGAAGGTGGTCGTCCACTCTGGCGGGGACAAGTACGCGGAGGTCAAAGTGGGTGCGGGCGAGACCGTGACCTGGGATGCCACGGTCCCCGAGTTGCAGGACAAGACCTTGTACTTGGATCGGTGGCGTCCGGGACTTCTGGGGTTACCTGGTTCTGGGGGTGGTTCGCTGTTGCTGTGGGTCCCGCGGTCGTCGGAGGGTGGGCACCTCGAGATGCACGTGCGTATCAACCCAAGTTGAGGTGAAGTACCAACGATAGCGGTGGTATTTTCGTAGTGGTTTGGATAAGGATTTGGCTTGAGTAATAATAGTTTGATGGATGGCCATTTCTTACATTGTGAGGCTTCTGCAGCGAACGCACTCGGTCACCAGGGCGGTGTTACACAAAGGAGAACATGCTCACCACGAGCCCATCAACAACCATCCTATGCAGCTGACTTGATGTCGACCTAGTAGCATTGAAGACCACAAATCAAGCGCCGTAAAGCTGTCAAATACTTGGCACAGTGGCAGCGACAGTGTCGCTGCGACACAGCGAGCTTGCGTCCATTCATCTGCAACGTGGCCATTCACGCTTCATCGTATACTGCCGATTTTACGGGCCGGCTTTGGTACAACGACCTGTAAGCTTGCAGACGAAAACCTTTAACGTTATCTATAGTCTGACCCGTGCACATCTTGTCGAGTCCAGTATAATACATGTATTATCGTATCTCGATAATCGCGCTTGCATTCCTGGAGCATCCCCAAATCCCATGATCATCGGATTTTCAAACATGTTCTCTCGCGGTTGGATGGAACTCTCATCGACGACGTGTCTTGACTCAAGACTCTTGAGTGGCACGTGTACCGGTACATGCCATGTATGCCAAAGCACGCGAGTATGCCAAAGCACGCGAGTCGCCGGGACCGCAACTTGAAGAGGTACATGTACGTCGTGGGTTTGAATCTCAGGGGCCCTGCAATGTGCATGCACCGGTCAATGCGTGGACGGACAGCTGCTGCCAGCGCGACTCCAGCACAATCACCAAAGGAATTCAGAAATCGGTCTGCACTTCCCTACTTCTCATCGCAGTGCTGTCCGAAACCAATGCAAGCTTATTAATATCTCTTGATTGCTTCAGTGTCGTCAAGCTATTCCGAGCATGCACGATTTCCAGTTTGCCGAGGTAGTTGGCATCAAACCAAAAGTCAAGGAACTGGGTCATCACTCGCAACGAAACCCAAAATCTAGCCGGAAGGCACTAACACCGTCAGTGGCACGCTGTCATCTCGGTCAGCGGTGCCAACCCCAGGCCCTTATCCTGTCGAAGATGCCTTTCCACCGCCGTTGCAAGAGGTATCTCAACAAGGCAACCACAACATCCATCCGCTACATATACAGGGGTTAGCAACCAGCAAGCCGCATGGACTGGCAAGAGTTTGGCCATTCTCGATTCTGCACTCGCTTACACGCAGCCAACGTCTGAAAAGCAGACGTTGTTGTCATGGCGGCTGTGGCTCTACGAGCATTCGTCTTCGTGCTCCTCGTCGCCGTCGACCTGGTTGCATCGGACAATGTCGTACAATTCAGCGATACTCTGGGAGGGCCCCATGGAACCGACTTCTCGGATGAAGCCTCGGTAGTCGCCGGAGAGACCGTCAGCTTCGTCACAATTCGTGCGGGTGCTCGCGTGGACGGCATCTCATTGGGGGTATCGTCGCCTACAGCTCAGACGTTCACTCACGGCGGAACTGGAGGGACGGACAACACACTCACACTCGGAGTGGGCGAGTACATCACGTCGATGGAGGCTCATTGGGGCAAGAAGGACGGTCACACCCGCATATTCTACCTCAGCTTCGGCACGAATGCTGGCAACTCGGTCTCAGGGGGGACGCAGACCGACTCGGTCGGATCCATGACGGCTCCTGAGGGCTACCAACTTGCCGGGTTCTATGGCCGTGACGGCGATGACATCGATCTACTTGGTGCAATCTGGGCCAGCATTGATACTACGACGGACAGCCCCGCAACGGTTGGCCCTGCCAACGATTCGTCTACATCGTCGACGTCGGTGGAGCAGAACTCTGTGATCCAAACAGATCTGTCAACGTCGGTGGAGCAGAATTCTGTGACTCAAACAGATATTTCACCCGCATCTTCAACGGGTTCTTCGGCTCAAAGCTCCGGGTCAATGACGACAACAAGCTCAAGTTCAGACAGCACCACTGCACCAGCTTCTTCGGGGTCTCCTACCCGACTAAGCCAAAGTTTTGGTGGACCTCATGGCACCGAATTCTCGGACTTGTTGGCTACGTCGGGACAAACGATTACCTCGCTCACTATTCGTGCCGGTGACCGCGTCGATGGCCTCACTCTCGGAAGTTTCGGCCCCCACGACGCAGACATTCACCCACGGTGGAACTGGTGAAACGGACAACACTCTCACGCTTGGTGCAGGCGAGTACATCACATCGATGGAAGTGCATTGGGGCCAAAAAGACGGACACACGCGCATTTTCTACCTGAGCTTTGGTACGAGCGCTGGCAACACGGTTTCTGGAGGAACTCAAACGGATCAAAGTGGATCGGTGAGTGCACCCGACGGATTCCAGTTGGGCGGATTCTTCGGCCGTGACGGAGACGAGATTGATCTGCTTGGTGCTGTGTGGACGAGTATCGAGACCACTACTACAAGCTCTAGTAGCTCAGCTACTACGACTGTGTCGGACAGTGACATCGTCCTTAGTGAGCTGTACGGAGGTCCCCACGGTGTCGCGTTTTCTGACATCAACTTGATCAAGTTCCAGCAAACGGTGAGTTCTTTTACGCTCCGCTCCGGTGCGCGCGTGGATGCCGTGACGCTACAGATCACAGCACCAGAAGAACTCACCATGAACCACGGAGGTACAGGAGGGAGCGATGTTACGCTTACACTTGGTGCGGGGGAGTATATCACATCTATGGAGGCTCATTGGGGGAAGAAAGATGACCACACGCGTGTATTCTATCTGAATTTCGTCACGAGTTTCGGCAACTCCATCTCTGGAGGAACTGAGACTGATGACGAGGCCACTGCCACTGCTCCCGATGGATTTCAACTTGCTGGGTTCTACGGCCGCGCGGAAGATGAAGTTGATCAGCTCGGTGCAATCTGGACTAGGATCTCAGCTAATGATCTAGCGCTCACCGATGTGGAGGAGAGCTCGAGTCTAATGTACGGGACCACCATCCGAAACTGGGTAGGACCCACCATCGGCGAGTCCAGCGACACGGCTTGCTACCGGAAGTCGGTCGACTTCAACAGCACCAACATTTGCCCGCTGGGCTATGGCAAAGATGGTGGCGACTGCGTGGCTCAGTGCCCGTTGTCGTATCCCGTCTCGTGCTCATTGGAATGCATCCCCCAAAACGACGACTGCGCTCTCGAGGTCCTCTCGAAGTGGCTCGGTCGTTACTGTGGCTCTCAATGCCGCTACTGCTGGCGTCTTAGGAGACATTCTCACTGCGTTCAAAGCTGCGAAGTGGGCTATCACCTGTGCCGCGAATATTATCACGGTGATCCGCGGTCTCATCTTCTAGCTCCGGTACCGACAAACGACGGCGCCTGAAGGAGACACAGCTGAGTTGCTCGTCGTAGCCTACCAGCTCGACGTGGTAGTGTACGATCTGCCAGTGGCTGTGTGCACATGCCTCGGCATACCAGTTCCTGCGAACGCCAAGTTTGCCGATACTGTGCTGAAGGTCGTGGAAGGCATCGTGAAGCAAGCCATCACCAACGGTGACGAGATCGTCTCGACAGCTGAAAACGTGCTCAACCTGCTCACGGGGACCGGCGCACTCAACACAACCGACTCGACCGTCGACGAGCTTCAGGACCTCATGGATACCAACTCGACTTGTGGTTATGAGCTCAAACGCCTCACGGATCACGTCGTTCGCTCGGTTAACGAAGTTCGCAACGCAACGCCCGGCGTCAATGTGGACGACGTTCGGGTGAGCGTGTACCAATCTTCCATTGTGCTGAACGACATCCCGGCGGTGACCAACTACTGTACGGGAGAGCTGCTGGGCAACAAGACGTTGACAGCAGCGTACGAGACGCGTGATATGCTGCGGAAGACGTTCGGAGTGATAATCGACCAGCTCATTGAGACCGGCACGACGGACATGGGCGAATCGGTGGCGGAAGACGAGTACATGCTCAAGGTGTCCAACATGGGGCTAGTTGCCCTGTCGATGATTGATCCGACCGGTATCGAGTACATGGCGTCTCAGTCGTGCAGCCGATATGTGGACCCACAGCGTACCTGGGCGAGATCGACGATGGCACACTTTATGACGCTCTCGGCCTGACGACGGTTGACGAAGCCTTCGAAGGGAGTTATGGCACGTGGACCAAGAAGGGAGACGGAGCCGTCCACCTCAGTTTGGAGAGTGTGGACACCGAAGATGTGACGGTTGTGATCCATTCGGGGGGTGACAAGTACGCCGAGGTGAAAGTGGGCGCTGGTGAGACGGTGACGTGGGACGCCACGATCCCGGAGCTGCAGGACAAGACCATGTACATCGATCGCTGGCGTCCTGGTCTCTTGGGCTTGCCAGGTTCTGGAGGAGGCTCGCTGGTGCTCTGGATCCCTCGGTCATCGCAGGGCGGCCACCTCGACATGCACGTGCGTATCAACGTTAGTTAAGTCTCCGTGTGAAAAACTAGTATAACCGGCTTGACCTTGATCAAGTCGAAGGAATAAATGTCACTAAAATACATGCGCAATATTCACGGTCTCGGGGGGGGGCATGACAGATGATAAGAGTTCAAGTGATAGCTCCTGAGGGCTTCCAGCTTGGCGGATTCTTCGGTCGTGACGGCGATGAGATCGACTTGCTCGGTAACGTTCGCGCACCGAAACGCAAATAGCGCAGTGTTATCCTCGAGGCGACCTTGGTCCGGCCACACAATGCGCAGTGCTTGGTCATGTCTCAATGGGCAAATCCACTGCTGCGATGCACCCTCGGACGACTCGAAGACTGGTTCGGTTATCGGTAGACGACAGCAGCAGCGATCATGTCTGTTGAAGTATTGTGTTCGTTTTGAACGCGGGTGATATTGCTAACTTTAGGCGTGTTTAAGGGGCTTATCTTCAGCAGGGTGTGTGCTTTTAAACTTTAACCCCTTGAACTGAAAGTGCTCGAAGGCTCATCCCTGTCTTCACATCAACACTTCAACAATGCATCTCGGTAATCGATCAGGGGCGCCTATCTCAATCTTTTTTATCCCGATCCCATGATCCTCTCTTGGGGATACAATTCCTACTGAAATCCCATCCGAAAGCCAATCTTGCTCTAACCGTTGCATGGTAAGGTTCTCCGAGGCCACGACTGCCACGATAGCGTCGGCAGCGAGGTTGGCATCTCAACTTCGCCATCATCACGCTGAGACCGAACACATATCGTTGATCAGACGTCCTCATTACCGAAATTGCCCCCCAAGCTAATGGTGATTCGAATAGCGTTCCGAGCACTGGTAGTACTGGCCGTCGTGTTCGTGCTTGGGGTGTCTTCAGATGACTCAGTCCAGCTCAGTAAAACCTACGGTGGACCCCATGGGATGGCATTTTCGGACCAAACCTCGGTCGCCGCTGGCCAAACTGTGAGTTCTCTCACTCTCCGTTCTGGTGACCGTGTTGATGGTTTGACGTTGGTCATCTCGAAGCCAACGCCAGCGACTTTCACACACGGTGGGAGTGGTGGAAGCGACCAAACACTTGTCCTCGCTGCGGACGAGTACATAACGTCTATGGAAGTTCACTGGGGCGAGAAGAGCGGCCACACACGCGTCTTCTACCTGAAACTCCTCACAAGTACCGGTAATTCACTTACGGGAGGCACTACGACAGATTCCAGCGCGACTGTGACTGCCCCTGCGGGGTTCCAGCTCGGCGGGTTTTACGGTCAAGACGGTGACGAAGTTGACCTACTCGGAGCTATCTGGACTCGTATTGACGCTGCAGGCCCCGGAACGGTAGCTCCAGGTGGTGGATCGGCTTCTGGCTCAGGATCTGTATCTGTAGATGTGGGTCAGTCCGAAGTTGGCCAGACAGAGGAAGCTCCAGATGCATCAGTGTCCGGTAGTGATGAACAACATGTCAAGCCGAGCAGAATTGCAGGCATTGAGCTGAGCGACGTATTCGGAGGACCTCATGGTAGTGAATTCACGGACGAACCTTCAGCGTCGTCAGGACAAACGGTGAGCTCAATCACTGTCCGTGGTGCAGATCGTGTTGATGGTGTGAGCTTGACCATCTCTGCGCCTACGCCTCTAAGCTTTAGACACGGGGGGAATGGTGGATCGGATAAAACACTCGCCCTTGCTGATGGGGAGTTTGTCACGTCGATGGAGGCGCACTGGGGCCAACACAACGCTCATACGCGCGTGTTCTACCTCAAGTTCACCACCAACAAGGGAAACTCCGTCTCAAATGGTAAACCGACAGATGAACAAGGCGTGGTGACAGCACCCAATGGGTATCAATTGAGTGGGTTCTTTGGGCGTGACGGTGACGAAATCGACCGACTTGGTGCGATCTGGACGAGTATCAAGGTCGTAGAAGCGACAGCTACGGAAGCCCCTGAAGTTGCAGACGAAGACATTCAACTCAGCGCCTTGCACGGCGGTCCGCATGGTACAGCCTTCTCAGACATCAATACGCTGGTGCTGGAGCAAACGATCGGAGGCGTCACGATTCGATCGGACAAGCGCGTTGATGCCGTGTCGCTGCATGTAACAGACCCTGCAGAAGTCTACATGGTGCATGGCGGGACGGGTGGCACCGACAAAACTCTGGTTCTTGCATCCGGGGAGTATATCAACTCCATTGAAGCTCACTGGGACAAGAAGAACGACCTAACCCGCGTGTTTTACCTCAACTTGGGGACTAACTTGGGCAACTCAATCTCAGGAGTCCAGACAAATAATAAGGGATCAGCTACTGCACCCGCTGGCTACCAGCTCGGCGGGTTCTTTGGTCGTGCTGGCGATGAGGTCGATCAGATCGGTGCCATTTGGACCCGAATTGGAGCAAAGGGGGTGTCGTTGACGGACGATATGGGGACAGATATCGCATCGGGCTCTGGGTCGGGGTTCAAAACCTACAGCACTTCAATCCGCAACTGGGTGGGGCCTACCATCGGCACTCTCACCGACAAGGCGTGCTACCGCAAGACCGAAGATTTTGACAGCACAACATTTGCCCCCTCGGGTACGGCAAAGACGGCGACGACTGCATCACGTACTGCCCCATGGCGTATCCGGTGACGTGCGGGGATGAATGTCTCCCTCAAAACGGCAACTGCTTGCTGGATACACTCAAGAAAATATTTTCCGTGATCGCCGTGGCGCTCAACGCTGCGACCGACGGCGTGTTCGGTGAGATTCTGACCACGTTCAAAGAGGTGGCTCTGGTTATCAACTGTGCCACAAACATCGTGAAAGTGACCAAGGCTCTTTTGAAATATCTGACAATTATCCAGGAGTCGGGGGCGAATACCCATGAAGCTCTGCTCGATGCCGCTTACCAGTCTGACGCTGTGGTGGTGGATTTGCCAGTAGCAGTATGCGCGTGTCTTGGAATCCCCGTTCCCTCCGGCGCGAAATACGCTAGCGCGGTGCTCAGTATCGTGGAAAATATTGTGAAAGAAGTCGTAACCAACGGCGACGAAATCACCTCGGACGCTCAAACCTTCATGAACTTCCTCAAGCACAACGTGACTGCTGATACTGCGGAGGCCAGCGTAGAGGACCTGAAAGATCTCTTGAAATCCAACACGACATGTGGCTGGGAGCTCAAACGCCTCACTGATCGTGTCATTGCCACCGTCAGCGATCTCCGCAACAAAGCCAACGCTGCCGTCGACGATATTCGGGTAACAGTGAGCAAGTCGGACCTCGTGCTGTACGATATCCCCAAAGTGACAAACAATTGTATGGGCGAGCTCCTGCACAACAAAACCCAACAGGCTGCGTTCGAGACCCGTGACTTGATCCGCAAGACGTTCGGAGTGATCATCGACCAGCTCGTGGAGACAGGGAAAACGGATATGGACAAATCGGTATCCTCCGACGACAACGTGCTGAACATTGCTGACATGGGACTCAGCGTGCTGTCGACGTTTGACCCCACGGGTCTTGCGTACATGGCATCCCAGTTCATCCAACCTACGTGTGGACCCACCTCCCTCATTGGTGAGATCGACGACGGAGCACTTTACGAAGCTCTGGGGCTCCAAACGGATGGCGATGCGTTCGAAGGCAGCTACGGCACGTGGACGAAATCGGGCGATGGAGTTGTCAATCTCAGTTTTGAAAGTACCGACACCAAAGACGTGACGGTGGTCGTCCATTCTGGGGGTGACCAGTACGCGAAGGTGGATGTTGGTGCTGGAGACACCGTGTCGTGGAACTGTACCATCCCCGAGCTCGAGGACAGGACCATGTACCTGGATCGATGGCGCCCTGGACTTTTTGGTTTGCCTGGTACAGGAGGCGGGTCGTTGCTCATGTGGGTCCCGCGATCGACGGAAGGTGGACACATCAAAATGCACGTGAGAATCAACCCCAGCTAAGCACTTGCACTTGTCTATGATTTCAATTTGTGTGCAGTTTCCGTGAATCGTAGCAGTAAAATGTAAATGCGTCCGTGTAAGTCATAACTTCATTCAAATAGAGTTAATAGCGCGAGAGATACTGAAGGCCAATGCGTGTCGAACAAGCTGGCGCTGCCGTAACTGGTCCGGGTCGGGCATGTAGCTACGCGGGAATTGAAGCACACGCAGAATACCTTCCATATCACATTTCATGAGCTGCTCCTGGAGCTCGTCGAGGATGACCAGCGACACACTGAACATGACTCGCCAACCGTCGATAATGAACATATCAAGCAGGCGGATCACGAGAGTCGGCGCCAACGTCTCGAACGACGAAAAGAAAGTCAAGAACCAGCGCGTGCAGAAGGTCGCCACGTGCACGCCCTCAGCTTGGAAGTGTGCGTACAGCTCTGGCATGTGCGTCGAAAACAATAGTTCAAACTTGGACAGGTATGGCTGCAGTACGGCCATGTCCGGTTCGTAGAGGTTGCGGTCATTCTCAGGCTCCGAGAAACCCACGAACAGCCAAAAAATATCTGCTTCATCCTCGGCAACTTCCGCCAACAAGCGCACCAAGAATCCCATCCCTTGGCAGTATCCCACTCGCGGGTTGTATACAACGTAAGCACGCAAGACGCGTCTGATTTTCGCTTCAAGATCGGGATTCTGCGTGTCTAAGCTGAGGGCAGCTCCGGTATGGTGGGCATCAGTGCTTAAAGATTCTCCATCTTCACCTCTGACAACAAGATCGACCAGCTCGTCTAGGACGGACCTTACGGTATCTTGATCAGCGTCGTCACAAGCTGAAACGGGGATTGTTGAAGGTGAACTCGACATAGCGTCCACGTTCTTGATGTAAATGCTTCGGTGGCAAGTGCGCACAACATCAACGTCAATTTCTCGGAACCAAACTGCGAGCTGGGCGTCGTCATCACTCAAAGTTGATATTCCTTCTGCATCCAACCCATCCGCCAGCGTTGTTCCCACTTTCGACAGCAACTGATCGTACATGCTGCAGCGTCTGTCGGCGGACAGATAATGCGACGCGATCCCGCTTGACCGCCATGGTGTAGATTCATAAAACACTGAGAGCCATAGCGAACTTCGAATTGATTCAGATAATCCACCAGATCGGATGCACTTTTTCCAAATTGGCGCGCTGTCAACCAAGTGAGAGTGCAGTCGAAAGTTAACCTGAAAGTGATTGCACCGTTAGTCAAATATTTTATCAAGAGTAGCAAGAGTAACATTGACAAACGCACTCACCTTCGACAGCCGGGCAAGGTCTTCAACGCGTAGGTACGATAAACATTCGAAGTAAAGTGAATCATGCTGTAAATCACGTCTTGGGTAAGCACACTGTGAAGCAAGGAGCACTGAAGACAATAAAAATACACCCACCTTTTGAAGCAACCCCGTAAGAAGGTCCACGGTGTCCGAGCTAATAGAGTCTGCCGTCAACATAGACTTACCAGGAGATTTGGCCTCCCTCGCGTCAATTTCCCACAAGCATTCCTCAATGGCTAGCCACTCAGTGGGGGATTGTGGAGTGATATACAGGTGGTCTCCACTCTATAGTCATATTAGTGACAAACAATTGAATTAGAGCACATACGAAAATAATAGTTATACACCTGGACAGCGTACCTTTCGAGGGGAATTCGCGGCACTCTGGTTCGCACTTCCAGACGTATCAATTGGTGGTGCTGAGCTCTGTCGGATTATCCTTGGCTGACCGCTAGAGTAGTTAAGTTTTCCCCGTATAGTTTTCCGGATCGACCAAAACATACTGGCGGTTTTCCGCGGGGTAATAGGTTGAAAGTGTGCTGTCCTTGGTGATGGGGACGTTGATCGGCGAATCTTACTTGACTGATCTCCATTCGATTCCCCGCCCTCTTCGGTGTTGTGTGCCACAACAGGATACGACGCTAGGGCAACCAGCTTTGCTGTGTCACACTGAGTGTCAATTCTCGGGGCTTTTGTTTCATCCTTTGCAACTATTTGCACTTGAGGCACTCCCCCGGCTTCGAAATCTTCCAACGTTAGGTGTGATTCGTCGCACTCCTCGTCTTCATCGCTTCCTGAAATCGCTTCGACTCCGTCTGGCGCAGTAGATGAACTTGATCCATCGACTTCGGTCCACCCATCCGACGTCGAGCTCGGCATCTTGACCAGAGATACGCTGGGTGGCGTGAGTTTCACAGCCATTGGGATCTTGAGTGGCTGGTTAGCCTCCGCAACAAGTTCCCGTTCTGCTTGTGTAAGGCCCGACAGGACAGACTCGCTGGTATTTCGAAAGAAAATTGACGTTTGGAGGCGCTAAGTGTGTCAATGTATGAGCAAAACAATGACAGTCAATAAATCATCTTCGCGTATGCTGGCACATAGACCCAAACTTACCGTAGTGCTGAATAAATCCACTGTCCTAGCAGCAGCCGATTGCACTGCGTCCTCTGCACCATCCACATCAATTAAAATCATCGTTCTCGCGGAATATATATTCCAAACCCAACGTACCCAGTTGCGGCAGCAACTTCTTCTCGGAATACTGTAGCTCTTCAGCCACTCTGTGAAGGTCCATCTCCGTCTGTGCGCGCTTGTCATCGTCCTCCAGCCTTGACGACTGCATCTTGAGCGTCACCGCACGCAACATCTTGGATTCCGCCGCCAGTTTCTCCCACGCACTAATGTCCTCTCTCAACTGGTCATGACGTTCCAAAGTTGCTTGAAGCGGATCCAACACTGTGAACCGAATCGACTGTTCCATCCTTTCCGCTTCTTCCTGCTCAATCTGCTTCATCGTCGCTTTAAATTCTCCTCCAACACAATTGTCCTCATGACTACGACAATTATTGTTTTAGTCGGATCTATACAAAAAAAATAATAAAAATCATTTATACCTGCAGGTCTCAGAGAAGATTTCCGCAACTGTAGCCATCGTAGCACACGCAACCTGCAACATTCAGATAAGATGTTAACACAACCTTAAGCCACTTTTACCTTAAACTTTCTTCCTACAAATTCTTTAAAGTCTACCTGAATCTGCTCGATCATGTGCGTCATCTCCGTCTCCAGTCGTCTCAGCGCCCTGTCCTGCCTGTTGAAGTGCCATACCGCCGCCTCGATAGGCGACGCGTTCTCTCGGAGCTCCGGCTCCTCCTCGGCAGGCGCCTCCTTCGCCGCGCCGCCTCGTGGCGCATAGCGACCGATTTTCCGTCGCAATCCCTGCAGCATCCGATTTTTTAGAGCCGTCCCCTCTCTCTAACGGCTGGTGATTTTCTTCTTGGTGAGCGCAGCGCGCGCGTGATTGGCGCCCAGATTCCGCCCCACAGCCCGTGATTGCAGGAAATTCCAGCGCCAACGGCAACGAGGCTGTCCCCTACCTATCTGGCACATAATTATCGTCGCGTTGCAAGTTCCAAGCGTAACGGCTGGATAAGCCTTTATCTGTATACCCCCACTTTTGTCAACTGACTCATTTAGAGTGCTTCAAGATAAAATCCGATTTTGCAAAAGTCTCATGGGGATATTTCGCCGCAAGAAGGAGCAGACGAATGCAGAGAAGCACGAGGACTCGAGTGGTAAGGCGGACGCGGAGATCCCCCCGCCGCTCATGATGGTGCTCAATTCCGTGCACGAAATGGACCGGAAGCCGCCCGTGACGCTCGCACTCGTCGGTGTGTGCCAAAGTTAAGACAGTTCCTTGCTGATAGAAGTTTCGTGGCTAAACGATATTGTGCAGGGGTCATGTATTTGCTGCACGTGCAAACGACACGGACGCCGTCACTGTTGCTTCCTTTTGCCTTGTGAGTGGGGGTTCGTGGTTTGCGTTGATGGGATAATGGGTGGTGATTTTTGGAATCATTTGTTGCCATGGAGGTGTCCTGGTAAAGTGGTGGCAAACAAGGAAATGGGGGCGGTGCTCCTCTCCCCACTCATCCACTGGGAGGAGTTGCATCTTTACCAGAGCATGTGAGTGCGGAGGGTGGAAGGGTGTGCAGTATGAACGAGGACTGATGGCTGGATCTGGTCTTAGGCTATCCTTCTTATGGAAAGGATACAAGCTGGAAGGACAGCTTGGTAGCATTGGTTTTTGCGTGTTGTTGGCCTACTTGATCGTGTTGACGCAAGTGCTCATTGTAGCTGGAGCACACGTGATATCGTGGGTTCGTCCTGTTAAGGTTTGGAAAATATGTTGCATTGAAGGAGTCTTACGCGGAATTGTGTGTTGCTGTTGCAGGGAGCAGTACAGGAATGCTTTACGGGCTTTTCCGGTGTGCTCACTGCGATGAAGGTACGAAAGTAACCAAAACAAACACCACACTACATACTGACGGGAAGTGTGGCGGTCAGGTGATTTTGAACGTGAATTCGCCAACGTTCACGAAGCTCTACAGCTTCAAGGTACCCACGAAATATGCAGCGTGGCTTGAGCTGGTTATCACCTACCTTTTAGTCCCGAAGTTGCCGCTACTGGCTCAAGGTGCCGGGCTCATTGCAGGTGCGCGACATCAAATCGTATCCTAGCAGCTGGAATTCTCTGTTCACGTGCGTGTTACGGACGAATTTACAGGATACGTCTACGTCATGACCCCAAATGCGCAGGGAATAGTCGACTCTGTGGCTCGGCTGGTGCAGCAGCTCTTGATTCGAGCAGGAATCATGAAGAGACCCCTGCAGTGGTGGCAGCTGTGGCCGAGGTTCAGGGACTCCATGCGCCGCAGAAAGCAGCGCTGGAAAGAACAAAACGAATAAATAGGTCGAACATGGTCTACAACGGATTGCCACGAGCTGAGATCAATACAAACTTCTGGGCTTAGATAAGGTGCTAGAAGGTCTCCGCCTGGATGATGTGCTGTACAGCTTCTCCCCCGCCTCTGTTGCGCTCTTTCAGCATGAAGGTCACCACGCTGCAGTTGCTCATCTTGACCTCCTTGGCCTCATAATCGGAGCCACAGCAGTCGTAGACGACCACCAACCCAGTGCGCGTACGCCAGCAGGCGGTCACGCCTACTGCCCAGCACCATCTTGTTGCCGCGACCCCGCCACATTGAACAGCTCGTCGTGACACTTCTCGGCTGGACGGTGAGCGGCTCACTAAGCGCTAGCGTGTCTACGTTGCGGTCGATCTCCTGCAGACACGACAGCACGTGGATCCGCTCCCCCGATGTGCGCTAAGAGGAAGAACTGAAGCTTCCACGCGACTCAGTCGCGTGAAAGCTTCACCGGTGCTCGACTCGAGCACCGGTGTCTCTGGGGGGGGGTAAAGTGGCGTTCTATTTTAGTAATTATTGTTTTCCTATAGAAGCCTGATATGTAGTAAGACGGACAAAGAGTCCGTCTGTCGGGTTGTTACTGTGGCTTCACCTCTTGGAAGGCGGCCGAAAGCTTTGTCGAGATAGGTCTGGGTCGTGCTAGATGTGCAGTTGCTTGGAAAATACTACCTCCGTTCGGAAAATAACGTGCATTTTCAACCATATCCTAACCTGTCCAAAAGTAATGGCTAGCGGTTTTCAAAACCGCTAGCCGAGGGAACTGGAGGTATGTATGTATGTATTACGCTTTCGCGGTTACCTACGTTCCGCCAGGGTACAAAGCCTATTGTAACTCAGGTTACGGTTCACCGGTACTGTACCGAAGTACGGTGTACCGGTGCTCCTTTCGCATGCGTCGGAACTGCTGGCTCTCCGCCCCCCCCCTCTCCTCCTCCTCATCCTCGGCGATAATGGCACTCGCTGTGTCGCTCTCCTGGCCAGGTCTCTTCGTCAACATCGGGCGGCCTTGGGTCCTGCCGCTGGCGGATGGTTCTCCTGCATCGTGCCTTGATCTGTAGTATCTGTTCTTCTTTTTGCACGTCGACTCTCATCCACCGGCAGCAGGATCGGCTTGCCCCTCGTGCCTTGATCTATAGTATCTGTTCTTGTTCCTTGCACTTCTCTCAAGCCGGGTCCCTCGTCCGCCGTCATATTGAGTACAAAGTCTTGATCAGGAGCCCGCCCCACGCCTTGGTCTTGCCGCATGTCCAGTTCATCTTCCTGGGCCGTGAACTGGAGGTACCCCCGTGAAAACGATCGCACCCTTGCAAAATCGTTGGAAGTTTGAATCTCCCGCCCATTTTCGCAGACGGATCCTGGATTCAGCTCACTTCCGAAGTTGAGCGCCCACCACGATTTGGCCCAGGCGCTGTGGGAGACGCCTCTCCTCAAGAGCAACAAGGGGATACTACCGCATGGTGACATCAAGCGGATTACGGGTGAGTTCGTAGTAGTATACTGTTGAGGTTTTCATCTTGGCCAGGAATTTCGCTGCGGTAAGTGAAGACCGTAGTGGTTTGACCCATTGAACCGCAACGAATTTGTCGAGTGCGTTATCCGTCGGTGGCGTATCAGTGTTCTGGTGTTGAGCGGATTCAAGGCTGTCAACATGGAGAAGTATCTTGGACGGGTCTGTCGTCTTGACGATGATTGCGAGTACGTGGTTCAGAAAGTATGTCGTAGTATTCCTTCGCATTTCGTGTGATTCGAGAAGAAGGCTGCCGGCTGCACACAGCTCCCAGACATTCTCTTCTCCAAGACGGTAAGCAAGCCAACCACCACATTTCATTCCTTGTTGTTTACTGATGTGGTATCGAAGCATCCACATATCGAGTTTCATCGGTGCAGTTGTCGTAGTCGTTGACATCATAATACGGTGGCATACTTCTAAGCAGTGACCTCTGATTCGAGTTGCTGGATGCGCTTTCCATCCGCTGGCTACTGCCATCACTTGAAATGCCCCAGCAGCCCATACTATGCGTGCCGTATCATCAACAGGGGGTTGCATATCCTTGAATACGAGTTCATTTCGGAGACGCCACAGCAGCACTGGGGTGACCGTAGACCATATTAACCAGATCGTGACCATGGCTTCATCGTGCAGAGCTGTCCATCTTGTGATGCATTGTTGAGCGATGACTAGATAGGTTCGTGAAGTAGGTGGCGCTTGCCGTGCTGCAAGAAATGGTTGTAGTTGTTCTCTGTCGCTCGGTTTGCTCGAGTAGCCAAGCCAGTGGTCGATCCATTTCTTCCAAGCAAATTGTGCTTTCTCGCAGTCCCAAATTATATGATCTATCGTTTCTTGTTCTGATTGGCATGTAGGTTCCGGACAGCTCCGATCGTGAGCCACCCATCATGGAAAAGGTTCAGTCTGCCTAGTGAGATCCGGTACATCGTCCAGTTTTGATAATCCGTAAATATTCCTTGACGATTCCATATCTGCCGTGGGTTTTGGGTGAGTTCTGCTTCTCTCCACGACGAGCTGGCTTGTTGTTGCCTGATCTTTTCAAGGATGCCGGTAAGGTCATACTGGAGGTTGCGTTTAATATTCTTTGAGCGTTGCTTTCTTACCACTGAGCTTAAACGAAGCGCCTTGGTTGTACTTGGTGCTGTCCATGGGTAAATCGTGGTTTGTGGACATGATTTAAATGCGATTCCTTCCCGAACTTCCCAAGCTTTGAGCGCAGAGTAGTCTGAACTCGTGACGAAGTCATGTGAAACTTGGTTAATCCTCCATGTCCACCCGTCCGGGTTGCACCGGTGTCTCTGGGGCGTGCTCACAAAAGGAAATGGTGTCATCAAACACAGGCGCAAGTTGAGGCGATTCTGGAAATTTATACTGTCCCCATTAGATCCCTAAACCAGTTATCCATAACTAAATCAAAGATTGGTCTATTTCTTAAGTTTGGTATCAAATTAAGTAGAAAACTTAGTGGATGATTTGTTACCTATCTAATAATCAAAAATTGAGCCGCTGACTTGAGCATCGAGATATTGATTTTAGACGAAGTCTTGCTTTCTGAAACAAAGCCGCGACTTCGCACGGAACAGCTCTGGATTTACAAAAAAAACTAATATCATGGTAGGCGAGAGTACATGTACATGTATACAGGTCGAAGAAATAGAAACGATAAAACCTGGCTCGTTGAAGTGATGATGAAAAGGCGACGGATGAACTGTAGTGCGCCGATCAGATCTGGGGTATGCTAATTGTCCAAGATTGATATTAGTTTGAATGTTGCCTGATAAGGTGATGACTTAGGCTATTATTATTATACTAATGTTTAAAAGTATTAGATCATATTTAAATGGTTAATAAATAGTGGCTTGCAGTATAAGATATTATCTGCGGTCGGCAAGAGAGATGATAGTAATATCTGATTCGTCAATTCTGTCCGAACGCTTTCGAAGCGTGAGTGGGAGCGCCAGTGGAGCACTTTGGTATCCCCCCCGCGTCGGTCGAAAAACACTGCCTACCGGAAAGTCGCACAAGCAACTTTGACGATCAAAGAAGCTAACGGTGAGTTGTTCGGTCATGTTCGATAGTACTTGTTAATTACTCACTAATATAGTAATACTGCTCTACAGGCTTGGATGGGCTAACTGCTGGTAAATTAGTCAATCAATTATTACTACAGTGTATACTAGTTTGGCCGAGAATAATTCTAGCATTGATTCCTGATACGGTAATGGTAATTTATTCTGCAAATGATAAGGCGTAATACAAACCAGTACGATAGTATTAATTTTAGTATAGTACTACTACTACAGTTTCCGCTATTTCGAGAACTGCCAACACAGCAAATATATTTATTTTAATACTATTAAAATAGTGCGAATATCTCGTGTGAACTTGCCTTCTTTTGACCCATAGAAACGGTCAGTCTGCACACGCGGGTCTGTCTGAAATATATCCGTAGTAGCTGATGATGGAGTGCAAAGGCGAGGAGGCCTGAAAAAGCATGTCCATGACACCACAGTAGAATTTTGGGTCAAGCTATGAATATTTTCGATCTTTATTTGATGTGCGAATACCCCTCGTTAATTGATTAAAAACGCAGGAGTATGATTCAGTACCCGTTTT
Organism: Phytophthora fragariae; assembly: GCA_009729435.1. NCBI lineage: Eukaryota > Oomycota > Peronosporomycetes > Peronosporales > Peronosporaceae > Phytophthora > Phytophthora fragariae. The sequence goes on from QQOI01000003.1 coordinate 1,910,384, forward strand.
TGGCAAGTTACAAGACCATGCATCTGGCATCCTGGCCTCGAGCTCGTAGCGATCTGTGGGCGTCGGCCCTCGAGCAGACGCGAAGCTGCATCAACCAACTGTGTCGGTAGCTGAATAGAGAGCGAGGATCCGGCACCACCGGCTGCAGAACTCCATCTTGACATAAAAATCCAAAGTGCCGGTCGGGCTCGGTCTCCACGAGGACCCCGCCCGCGGGCCACAGCTTGTGATGTCCTTGATGTCCAGCTCGTGAACCTCGTCTTAGTTGGCTCGAACCATGTTTCGTTCTCCTGCTATTGCGGAATAAAATATCCGTGAGTGCAAAGTTGCCCGAGTGGAGTCCAGATCAAGCATTTATCACGGTGATGCTGATTTCACAGTTAGATAATATTGAATACGACAGTGATTATTTCTTTTTACCAAATACTATTTATCATGGGTTGTTTGTCCTAATGTTCAGCGGATGGGTCAACATACTATCATAATATTTTTACAATAGAGGTTATAAAATACCCGAGGCTGTAACGATTATAATTTTCACCCAACCATTATCGGATTACGGATGGTATGTATTATGCTAGGATTAGGACCCCATTCGCTTCCTGGGATGGACTCTGGATATAAAATCCAGAGAACTTAGTAACTCGTCTACGCGTGGTGGAATATAGCAGTACACTAGTCGTAGCGCATTTTGCAAACCTACACTCCCGACCACAATGTTCTCTAAAATATTTACGCGGTTTTGAAGCAGTGGCAGCGACAGCAGCGAAGCCAGCCGCTTGCGCCGTGCGAGACGCCGCCGTCGGGCCAGCAGCGTCGTGTCCGGACGCGCATCGCGCCACCTCCGCCGCCTGCTTAGTATCAGTGTCACCTCGGAGTACGTCCGGTCGATGCCCCGAAACGATGCAGAGGGCAGCACGCATGCTTTACACCGCGTAAATGTTTTAGAGAAACTTTGTGGACTGGTGGTACCCTGATGATTTGTTACGAGGCTGCATCAAATACATTATAGAGCTAATTGATCATTTACAAGGTTAATTATTATTGTAGGATAAGTGTGTCCGGTACAGATACCACAGCCCTATTATAAGCAGACTCCCAACAATAACCAATGAAAAGGCATCAGATCTGTTGGCGTCACCTATTTAACCAATCACGCCTCGTTAGGGGTAGGGCTCACCCGTTCCAACTTATTTCCGGATTTGTCCGGCAGCGCCTGAAACGTTCAAATAACTCACCATAGTAGAGTGAAGACAAATGCGATGTTACTGGATAAAGACAGTTTGCTCCGGAAATAACTCTCTGTCGAGGCGGTTGCATCCAAGAGATCAAGGCATTGTGCCTGGTCATTCAAGCTTTGCCAGACACACCATGAGGAGAGCTCCTCGTGGTCTTGACACACCGGCTGGAACGCTGGGGCAAGAGGTCGCTGCTGTTAAGGCTTTTAACGAGTTTCTAGAGTCTGCCGAACTAAGCAGTGAAAGTTTAGACATGATGCATTCTTCTATATCAGAGCACAGTAGCTTGCCAATGCAGAACTTTTACTCGCTGTTAACAGCTTTCTCTATTTTCTTACAGACCAAGAAAAGTGGCAAGGCTCGTGCTGTTGATGGCTTTCTAGCTAAAGCAACTGCTCTCGGCTACTTCTCCCAGATTGTCAACTTACTACGCGAGCGCTACCAAGGCGACCTGTCCGACTCGAAGCGTATTGCCAAAATTCGCGATAAAATGGCCAGCTCGATCGAGGAGCGCAACCTCCGGGCAAACATACAGACGAACGATGCACCTGGCTGCACCATACAAGATCTGTGTGTCCTCGTGGAACACCTCGTAGTACATGGAGATGTTGCCATTGGGCTTAAGTCGGTACATGACGCCGCGCTTTTGACGATGATGTGGCATACATTTGGGAGGGCTATCGACACCTGCTTCGCGCGAAAGCAACAGCTATCTCTTGCGGCTTCGGGAGAGCTGTTCCTAAGAATCGCACGTATAAAACATCGGTGGTGCAAGGCGTTTCGATTTTTAAAGCGCCAGAGCGCTGGCAGCAGTGTATGCTGCACGCATTTGGCGTCCTCTTCATGTGCTACGACGAGCCTTCCGAATACTTGTTCCCTCTTGTACCGAGATATGCTGAGTCCGATTTGCCAGACGGGCAGACGTACACCCAGGAAGAAGCCGTTATATACTGGGAGAGTCTACATAGTGGCATTGATAGTGAGCAGCAACCAGCAGCCAAGCGGGAGCGCAAGCGCCCCAACATTGCGAGTTATATTACCGAAGTGACCCGTGATACGTTGAAGATGATGTCGCCCTCGCAGCAACAAGCCATGACGCCAAACTTGACCAGCCACTCGCTCCGACGGGGTGCAGCAGCTTACGCAAATGCCTCTCCTAAACTTGCCATCCAATGGATCTCTACCAGGGGCGCTTGGCTGCTCGAATCGCTAACAAAAGCCTTTGCCTACATAGGCACAACCACACGTGAGGACCAGAGTGTAGACAAGGTACTAGCTGGCTACCAATCCCCCGACTTACCGGTGATGACACCAACTATCGCAGATCTGCAGCAACGCCTCTCAATCGCAGAGTTCGGGCAGCTATTAACTCTCCGTGACGAGCTGTTCCAGCACGTGCTTGGATCCCCTGACCCGCGATACAACGTGTCTATCGCTGTCGTAGATGCCACATTTGCGGCCATGCTGATGCACATGAAGAGCGTTCTTGAGTCCTGTCGCGCCATCTCCGCACCGACAACGCGCTACGAGTACCAGCTTCATCGCGCAATTGCGGCTACGAACGCACGTCTTGGCTGTCACATCAGTACGGCAACATGTTTCAGCTGGGGTGACCACCTCACGGCACGCTGGCAAACAGCAAACCACGCACAAGTTAGCAGTGCTGCCACTGGTGGAGACTCACTTCTTGCATCAACACTTGAAAACATACTCAAACAGTTAGCTCAGATCAATGACAGACTGGCGCGGCTAGAAGATACAGCTCACAAGTCACCTGTGACCGCATCAGAAAAATCGACGTTTGGAGTTTCAGAAGTACCTTTTGTAGCGGGGCTGCACATTCGGCTAACCTCACCTTAGTGCAACACGCACTAAGTGGATACATTCAGGTCGGCCACATTGTAGTGTGGTCACCATTCATATTAGGAAGCAGTCCTATTGGTCAGAAAGCAGGGTCTTTCTGCCAGTAATACTCAAGCATTAGGTCAGAGTTTCTGCCAACCACTCGTTGGCAGAACCTCTCTTTATAGATATCAGTTTTAGGAGGAAAGCCACAGTTAACATTCAATTCAGTTCTCATTTTACCGCAAAAGCTACTATTTGTACCTTTATTTAGATCTAATTATACTTGTGGATACAAGTATACTTAATCTAAGTTAAATACACCTTACGCTTCCTCATATACGTGCGCTCACGTGTAAGCTAAAGTATTGGGCTAAGTAAGCCCATTACACCTGGTAGCACTTTGTAGTCCGTCCAACGACCGACTAGTTACGTATCGTATGAAATTCGATACGGGGGCTGAGGACCTGCCTGTGGACGCGAGTATGTCCACTGGTAACCCAAACACGAGTGCAACGCATGTTGCACGCGAAGACTGTCTCCATCTGGCGGATCCAGAGTGGGAGGCGCTCCAACGACTGTCGACGGTCATTGGAGAAGCGGCCGTAGCGACGATGCTACGCACGCTATCGCCGACAGAGCAACACGGTGTTGCTCTAGGCTTCATCATGAAGGAACAGCGCGAGACCGCTGCTCGCGCTACGGTGTCGACTCCGTCCACACCGCGCGTGGAGTCGTTGAAACACCACGTGAACAGCTACGTAGGAAGAGAGGGCGAGCCTCTCCTCCGATGGCTTGTCGAAGTTGACACTGCCATTACGGCTCGACGTATCGTCGACCCGTTGTCGAAGGTTGCGTTCGCCATGTCATGCCTTGGCGGACGAGCAAGGAGTTGGGCGTACGGACGCCGACTCACTGACCCTACGTGCTTTAGCACGTACGAGGTGTTCAAGGAGGAGCTCAGACAAGCGTTTGAGCCCCCGCAGAATGAGTTCAGATCGAGGGCTGAGTTCCTCGACCTGCAACAGGGCAAGCATGACGTGCATGCTTACGCTCAAAGGGCGCGGTACTTGGTCTCGAACATCGTGACCAACCCGATAGACGAGGCGACAAAGGTCGTCACGTTCATGAAGGGCCTGAAAGATGGGCCTGTGAAGACCTATCTCTTCCGAGAGTACCCAAGTACTCTCGAGTATGCGATTACACTTGCCATGCAAGAAGAGTTTAGCCTGCGACAGGCTAAACTCCATGTGAACGTCCCGCGGCCGATGCCGCGACCGACGGTGAAGCCGACGGGAGGTCCCGAACCAATGGACCTCTCGAGTGCGACGGCTGCTGGGTCTCAGCAGCGTCGTGGACCAACGAATGTCCGCTGTTTCCGGTGTGGAAACAACGGCCACTACGCCCGTGAATGCACAGCACCTGTGCAGGCGGCCAAGGGCCGGCGTGACGATACCGGGTATCGCCACGGGCAATAAAAAAACTAGAACAACCAGCAGGCGCGGGGCGCCCTGCTGGTGATGCAGTCGAGCGTGTCGATATCGGACACGCCGTATTGAAGACTGCTGCCCCAGTGAGAGTCACTCTCACTGTAAGAAGCGGGATGACACGCCGAACCTTGTCATCCTGAAGGTTAACTCGAAGAGAGAGAAGTCTCATCGTGCGTTGGTAGATTGTGGTGCGTCGAACAACTTTGTTCGACTGCAGAGCCTAGCGAGGCTTGACTTCGAGGAGGTAGTAATGCCTCGAAGTCTATTGGAAGTAAGACTAGCAACGGGTGTCGTTGTTAGAACCGAGAAGCGTGTCGTACGCGTACGCTTCTCGTATCGAGAGAAGAAGTTCGTGGACGAGCTTATCGTACTTGACTTAGACGATAAGTTCGACATGGTGTTGGGCATGCCGTGGCTTGCACGGCATGATCCGGTGATCGACTGGACGAAGCGCACGATCGTGCACTTCGGGAGTAGCGGCGCGACAGTGAGCGATGGCCCTGTCGGCGCAGCACGTGTACCTCGCGGTGCACGCGACCCACCAGGAGAGGCTGCGCGACGCGCGGCTGTCTCCGGTCACCCCACGCGGACACCGACGTCTGAGAGAGTCGTCGGGAGAAAATGTGAGTCGAATCAGAAGACTCAGATTCGATCGGATTCGAGAGGTTCTCGAAGCGTCAAGAGTGACGCGGTCGTGTCGACTATTAGTGTCGACACACAAGTTCAACAAGAGGAGCCAGTCACTAATAAGGACAGTGACTCGGGCGCGTCAGCTCAGGGAGCTGATGCGATTGGCCCAAACGTCGAAAGACGCTCCGCCATCAGGCGTCGAGGTAAAGAAAGCGCACCGGCTCTGGGAGCCGACGCTGCAGGCAGTGCGGACGGTTGCAAACGTCCCGCACCGGAAATGCTTGCGTGCTCGCGTGCAGCCGGGCTGCACGACGAAGCGGTACGCGACCAAGCAGGGCTTGATTGCGAGCGCCCGCGGGAAGAACCCGCCGGCGGCAACAAGAAACGCATTGCGTGCTCACGTGCAGCCGGGCTGCACGAAGAAGCGATGCGCGATCAAGCCGGGCTTGATTGCGTGCGCCCGCGGGTTGAACCCGCCGGCGATCAAAAGGAAGATCTGTCCGCGGCCGGGCCCGGACAAAACAAGACGCGCGGAACTGGGTTCCGCACAAGAAGCGAACGGCGCAAGCGAGCAAAGCTGCGCAAGTCTCGGTCAGGGACCGAGGCGCTACTCGCAGTGTCTGCCGGGCAGACACAGGAACTGGAGACGACCGTCGAGACACTGAGTGTCTTGACGCGCACGAATACTGGTCTCCAGTATAAGAAGATGAAGTTGGAGAACCCTCCGACGCTAGCGTCGGAGTTGACTTCGCTTCCAGTCACGAGCTGGAGGCGCTTCGCCCGCGACCTGCACGATGGACGCATCGAGCAGATTTGCATCCTCTCGGATGTCGAGAGGATGAAGTGTGAAGCGGAAGAGTTGAAACAGCTCGTCGCTGAGGGCGTCGACGCCCTCAGCGCCAAGTCGAAGAAGGAACGCTTCGACGAGCAGAGCTGGGACTCGCTGAAGTCGAGCCCCTTCTACGAGATCTTGCGTGAGTACAGAGACGTACTCCCGGACGATATCCCTGCGGAGTTGCCGCAGGACAAGGGTGTTCAGCACGAGATTGATCTCGTGCCGGGAACGAAGTATTGCGTGACGCGCGGCAGTGGCCACTGCCGCGGGAGCAAGTGAAGGCGATCGACGACTTCTTCGAAAGTCGTCGCAAGGCTGGGCAAGTGCGGGAATCGAAGTCCCCGCACAGCGCGCCTACGTTCTGTGTCAAGAAGGCACAGGGCGGGTGGCGCATCGTTCATGCTTATAACAAGCTGAACGACGCAACGGTACCGGCGCAGACGCCGATACCGCGAAAAGATGTGATCATCGATTCGATGGCTTTGAGCACTATCTTTAGTGCTCTGGATCTGAGAGACGGATTCTATCAGATCCTCATGCGTGAGAGCGATATACCTCTCACGGCGGTGAGCACTCCGAGCGGTATGCTCTGGGAGTGGCTTGTAATGCCGCAGGGACTAAAGAATGCCCCTGCAACGTTCAACAGGTGCGTCACGCACTTGTTGCGCTCGGTGCGCGACTTCGCACCGAGCTATTTCGACGATGTGTTCATCCACAGCCGGGCTGTGGACGGGAAGTCGGAAGTGGAGATGCACAAGGAACATCTCCGCAGGTTGTTTGCGCTCATGCGCAAACACAAGCTCTACGCGAACCTGAAGAAGTGTATCTTCGGGGCTAGCGAGATACCCGTCCTTGGGTGTCTCGTAGGGAAGAACGGCGTACGCCCTGACCCGGGAAAGGTCAGAGTGATCAATGAATGGCCTACGCCTTCCAATGTCAAGGAACTGAGGCAGTTCCTTGGACTCGCTACGTACTTCTGCAAGTACGTGAGCAACTACGCGGGCAAGATTCGCCCGCTGTCGCAGCTCCTAAAGAAGGACGCTGCATGGGTTTGGACTGCTGATTGTCAGCAGGCCTTTGATGCAGTCAAGCAGGGCTTGACTGAGGCGCCGATCTTGGCGGTGGCCGACCAAGATCGCCCATTCCACGTCGTGTGTGACGCGTCCGATTTCGCAATCGGATGCGCTCTAATGCAACACGATCACGAGGGACGTGATCGCGTGGTCTACTATCAGTCGCGTCAGCTGAAGCCAGCTGAGCGCAACTACCCGGTACATGACAAGGAACTCCTTGCCATGAAATATGCACTCGCGAAGTTTCGAGTGTATCTACTTGGGAGTAGACCATTTGTGGTCTACACCGACCACGCATCATTGCGTACGGCGATCAAGTCGCCGCACATCTCACAAAGAATGGCGAGATGGCTCTCATTCTTTGCGGAGTACAACTTCCAGGTTGAGTTCAAACCTGGAAGGTTGAATGTTGTGGCCGACGCGTTGTCGCGTCGACCTGATTACGCGGTGCACAAAGCCGACGCCAATGCAATTGGCGTCGTCCGGACGTCTACTCCCTCGTCGTCTTTGTTAGACGACGTGCGGTCCGCATACACGAAGGATGCGGATGCGAAGCAGTTGTTGGACTACTTCGCTGCGCCTTCTGACAAGTCTCGTCAGAAGCTGGCGAAACATCTCCGTGCACGTGTACACCGCTATCGTGTACACAATGGTCTGCTGCTTTACAGCGCAGTCGACGACAACGCTGATCGCATTGTCGTGCCGGACGATCATGAGCTGAAGCTCAGGATCACTTACGAGTATCACGATGCCCCTACGTCGGGACATCAGGGTCGTGAGAAGACATACTTGCTTCTCACGCGTGACTTCTATTGGAGTCACCAGTACAAGTGGGTACGCAAGTACGTTCGTGCTTGCGAGGTTTGCCAGCGCGTGAAGCCTGCGCCCTTCTCGCAGGCTCCACTTCAGTCACTACCGACTTCGTCGGAGTGTTGGCAGTCCATCTCAATGGACTTTGTGTTTGGTCTTCCGCCTGACAACAAGCGGAGGACTGGTATTGTGGTCTTTGTTGACCGATTCAGCAAGATGGTACATCTTGCTGCAGTACCAGCCGAAGTGACAGCCAAGCAGACGGCACATCTGTTTGCTGACATGGTGTTTAGACACCATGGCATGCCGATCGACATCGTGTCTGACCGTGATCCGCGCTTCACAGCGCGTTTCTGGCAAGAAGTGTTTGAACTTCTTGGCACGCAGCTGTCCATGTCGACTGCGGATCATCCGCAGACCGACGGACAAACTGAGCGCGTCAACCGGGTCTTGGTTGACGCTCTGAAGAGCTACGCTCACTCGTTCCAATACTGGAGCGACTGCTTGCCGATGGCAGAGTTTGCCATCAACAACTCGGTGCATGTCTCGACAGGACACACACCGTTTTATGTGAACGCCATGAGGCATCCACGCGTACCGAGCGTACTCGGTGCGGTAGCTCCTTCTTTAAGAGGGGGGGGGTATCCGGTTTCAACCAAACCGAATGAACACGCTGATACGAGCAACATATCAGCTGTGTCGACACGCGCACGGACTGCGCGTAGTCCAATCGACGAGAGCGCAATGTCTACGCCGGGCGTAGACACTCTCAACAACAACAACCACACACAGGCCGGGCCTGTAGTGAACAAGAACAACGAGTTGAACAAGGAGTTCAACTCGAAGGCAATGGACTTTGTCCAGCGCCGCCAAGCCGTAATACGGTTTGTGCAAGATGCTATTGCAACTTCTGTCGATCGACAGAAGTTGAATGCTGACAACAATGGCAGAGGAAACACAAATGAAGTCAAAGTGGGTTCATTAGTTCTGTTAGCTACACAGAACCTAGCTAAACATGCAGTTTCCGACTTCGGAGCAAGCAAGCTTGCCCCGCGCTTCATCGGGCCATTCACCGTGTTGGCGAAGCATGGCAACGCGTACACGCTAGACATACCGTCCAGCATGCGCCTCCACCCAACCTTTTACGTTGGGCGGCTGAAGCCCTACTCGCAACACGAGTCACCTACTCCCGGTGACTCGGCGCGACCCTCGTCTCGAGCGCGGAGACACGTTGCCCCAAACGCGCAACGATCGACCCTAGGTCGACCTGGATATTCGAAGCGGTCTGTCCAGCCTGACAGACCCGGGCCTTCAAGAGCTTCAGCTCCTGCCTTATCTCGGCGAGCTCAGCCGTCTGGAGGTTCTCAACCGCCTCCAGACGATCGGCCGGCGACGGCTCGTGGTGTCTTCCCGCCGCCACCGCCCCCGTTGCGAGACGCACGCGGGGAAACTCGCTGGATTGTCCAGCGAATCGTTGGTCATCAGATCCGGACCCAAGGTCCGGTTCATTTTCGTATTCGTTGGTTAGGATACTCTCCTGACCACGATACGTGGGAACCGCGGAACGTCCTGATGAGCGACGTTCCGGAAATGGTGACGGAGTACGAATCCCGCCACCAGCAGCTCCGCCGAAGGGCGTAAAACTTGAGCGAGAGCTGTAGTCGCCTACAGCCCTCGACTGAGTGTTGCGCTCACCCTCAGCACTCTCAGACGACAACTGCGTGATTAACTTCTCACGCAGTGTCTTCAACTCCACAGGCACACTAATACCAGTGTACCCGTTAAGGTCCCGTTCGGACAGCCGCACTGCCCCAGCTTGGCAGCGCTCGCACGCAACGCCAGACGGCACTGCGCACGGAATCCCCGCCTCGACTGCACCATCGTGCAGCCGCAAGATCTTGGGCCGCTTCGAGTAGCGCTCATAGCGCTCACCCGCAGAGCGGACTCGCTCGCGGTAGCCAGCCGGGTCGCGGTTGAAGTTATCAACGAACGCGCCCCAGCTTTGACAGAGTGCCTCCCACTCTGTCACCTTACTCTTACGGGAATGCTTCTTGTTCCCGTAGAATCGGAGCTCGTGGAAGAGCCCGATGTAATAATCACGTCTTTGATCCGTCGCCGGATCAAAGTCGAGCTCCTTAGTGACGTCGTCATCAGTGATGGCGCTGCAGGAGTACAACGCGTACGGCCCCAGTGGCGATGTGTTGCCGTAGCGAGATCGGATCTCGCTCGGAGACGGCATCCACGGGTCGCGCACCGGATTAGTGCGCGACGTCACAGCCGCAGACGGAGTGGAGTCGTCGTCGCCTCCACCCCGCGGACTAGACAGAGCTCCGGCATCAGCGAGCGGCCTATCGCTGCCGCTGCGCGAGCGCTTTGAACTCGAAGCGTCCGAGTCGTCCTCGCGGGGACGACGCGTCCCCACGCTTGCTTCATTGCGCCCTGAAGACGAGGAGCCTTGCTCCTCCTCGCCCTCCTCCATGTCGAGATCCTCCATGCCATCAAAGAGGGTCTCGTTGGCATAGGTCGGCTTGCTCCGTGCCCTCTCGTGGTACTCCCCAACCGAGATGGTACGCTTGGGGGAGCTTGACGTCGTCACCGTGGAAGTGACGACGGACGCCGAAGAGGCTGAAGATGTGGCAGTCGTCGCTGTGTTAGCGACGACCGCGTTGCTTGCTGCAGGAGCAGCAAGCTCGTCGGAAGTCTGCGTCGTTGGCGTGCTAATTTCGAAATGAGCACGAAGTTCTCTCCGAAGAAGACTTTGAATTGATGTGTCGGTCTCGACACATCAAGTCCTAACGGGGGGATGGTGTAGCGGGGCTACACATTCGGCTAACCTCACCTTAGTGCAACACGCACTAAGTGGATACATTACGGTGGGCCACATTGCAGTGTGGTCACCATTCATATTAGAAAGCAGTCCTATTAGTTAGAAAGCAGGGTCTTTCTGCCAATAATACTCAAGCATTAGGTCGGAGTTTCTGCCAACCACTCGTTGGCAGAACCTCTCTTTATAGATATCAGTTTTAGGAGGAAAGCCACAGTTAACATTCAATTCAGTTCTCATTTTACCGCAAAAGCTACTATTTGTACCTTTATTTAGATCTAATTATACTTGTGGATACAAGTATACTTAATCTAAGTTAAATACACCTTACGCTTCCTCATATACGTGCGCTCACGTGTAAGCTAAAGTATTGGGCTAAGTAAGCCCATTACACCTTTGCTGTCGGTCCCCGCTCCAGCAACGGCTTCGACCCTAGCAGGCTGTGTCCTGAGCTGGTTCACAAACAACATTTGGGAAACTGTTAAGGGTAAGCGAGAGCAAAACAAGCGAGCCGAGGCAAAGGCTGCCATCAATATTATGCTGGTACTGTACCAGACGCCGTGCACAATTACCAAGCCACCACCGCGTGCTGGCGCTGCCGAATACCAAGTCTGGAAGAAGACTCTCTGGGATCTTTCTCTCGCGCTTGACCGCACGGCAAACGAGCGCCTGCGTTCGATCGACGGCAGGAAGTCTTCAACAAAGGCTTCCTCGATTCGGAAGCGCTGGAGGGAGTTGCGAGCGTCGCACCCAGCTGCATATCAGTCCCTGGGAGCCCAGTTCCTTTCACTGAAGGCCATCGGCGCTATCCTCGACTTGTGCACCCCTCCGTCGCACCAGTGGTCCGTCAGCGAGCTCGCATAGCCGTCTTGATCTCATCCGCTGCATAACCAGCAATACATACAGCAATACATACAAATGCACTGTCAATAGCACAGTCGAAGCTCGTAAAGCAGCACGTCCTCGAGCAGGGGTAGCCGTCATATCTGATACAAAGCACAACAGCACTGCAGAGGAAGCACAAGCACACACTGGTTACAGCAACACAGCTATATACACAACACAGCTACAAAACCACACACAGGTTACAGCAACACAACCACACACAGGTTACAGCAACACGATGCTGGTGGCCGGATTTGAACCGACGACCTGGAAGCAAAGCTTCCCGCTCTCCCAATGAGCTACACCAGCGTGAATGGGGGCATTAACGTACCCCACGGCGCATATCGCCGCTCTTAGAACCACTGACCGTTCACTCGTCGGCCGCTGTAGTCATTCGCCGTGCCGCTGTCCACTGTGCCACGGCCCACCCTCCGATCTCTTGCTGTCGCCGCTCATCAGTCGCCATGCCGCCGTTCACCGTCGCTCCTCAGTCTGCCGCGCCGCGCCGCGGTGCTCCGTTTGCTGACACGCTGTCCAGCGCCGTGCTGCCGCTGGTCAGTCCTTGGGTCTCCGCGCGTCGTGTGCTCTGTGCCGAGGATCTCCGAATGGGGGGACGAGAGAGAATCTGCATGTCTCAATAAAGTCCGAATTTATCCCCTATCCACTGCCGTCTGGAATGAATAATTCGACGGTGATTGGACCGTTTTGTGTGTGTGTGTTATTGGTGTGGCTCTATGGGAGCTTTCCGGATGCCGGTCCGGAATCTGCTAATTACTGTAGGATAAGTGTGTCCGGTACAGATACCACAGCCCTATTATAAGCAGACTCCCAACAATAACCAATGAAAAGGCATCAGATCTGTTGGCGTCACCTATTTAGCCAATCACGCCTCGTTAGGGGTAGGGCTCACCCGTTCCAACTTATTTCCGGATTTGTCCGGCAGCGCCTGAAACGTTCAAATAACTCACCATAGTAGAGTGAAGACAAATGCGATGTTACTGGATAAAGACAGTTTGCTCCGGAAATAACTCTCTGTCGAGGCGGTTGCATCCAAGAGATCAAGGCATTGTGCCTGGTCATTCAAGCTTTGCCAGACACACCATGAGGAGAGCTCCTCGTGGTCTTGACACACCGGCTGGAACGCTGGGGCAAGAGGTCGCTGCTGTTAAGGCTTTTAACGAGTTTCTAGAGTCTGCCGAACTAAGCAGTGAAAGTTTAGACATGATGCATTCTTCTATATCAGAGCACAGTAGCTTGCCAATGCAGAACTTTTACTCGCTGTTAACAGCTTTCTCTATTTTCTTACAGACCAAGAAAAGTGGCAAGGCTCGTGCTGTTGATGGCTTTCTAGCTAAAGCAACTGCTCTCGGCTACTTCTCCCAGATTGTCAACTTACTACGCGAGCGCTACCAAGGCGACCTGTCCGACTCGAAGCGTATTGCCAAAATTCGCGATAAAATGGCCAGCTCGATCGAGGAGCGCAACCTCCGGGCAAACATACAGACGAACGATGCACCTGGCTGCACCATACAAGATCTGTGTGTCCTCGTGGAACACCTCGTAGTACATGGAGATGTTGCCATTGGGCTTAAGTCGGTACATGACGCCGCGCTTTTGACGATGATGTGGCATACATTTGGGAGGGCTATCGACACCTGCTTCGCGCGAAAGCAACAGCTATCTCTTGCGGCTTCGGGAGAGCTGTTCCTAAGAATCGCACGTATAAAACATCGGTGGTGCAAGGCGTTTCGATTTTTAAAGCGCCAGAGCGCTGGCAGCAGTGTATGCTGCACGCATTTGGCGTCCTCTTCATGTGCTACGACGAGCCTTCCGAATACTTGTTCCCTCTTGTACCGAGATATGCTGAGTCCGATTTGCCAGACGGGCAGACGTACACCCAGGAAGAAGCCGTTATATACTGGGAGAGTCTACATAGTGGCATTGATAGTGAGCAGCAACCAGCAGCCAAGCGGGAGCGCAAGCGCCCCAACATTGCGAGTTATATTACCGAAGTGACCCGTGATACGTTGAAGATGATGTCGCCCTCGCAGCAACAAGCCATGACGCCAAACTTGACCAGCCACTCGCTCCGACGGGGTGCAGCAGCTTACGCAAATGCCTCTCCTAAACTTGCCATCCAATGGATCTCTACCAGGGGCGCTTGGCTGCTCGAATCGCTAACAAAAGCCTTTGCCTACATAGGCACAACCACACGTGAGGACCAGAGTGTAGACAAGGTACTAGCTGGCTACCAATCCCCCGACTTACCGGTGATGACACCAACTATCGCAGATCTGCAGCAACGCCTCTCAATCGCAGAGTTCGGGCAGCTATTAACTCTCCGTGACGAGCTGTTCCAGCACGTGCTTGGATCCCCTGACCCGCGATACAACGTGTCTATCGCTGTCGTAGATGCCACATTTGCGGCCATGCTGATGCACATGAAGAGCGTTCTTGAGTCCTGTCGCGCCATCTCCGCACCGACAACGCGCTACGAGTACCAGCTTCATCGCGCAATTGCGGCTACGAACGCATGTCTTGGCTGTCACATCAGTACGGCAACATGTTTCAGCTGGGGTGACCACCTCACGGCACGCTGGCAAACAGCAAACCACGCACAAGTTAGCAGTGCTGCCACTGGTGGAGACTCACTTCTTGCTTCAACACTTGAAAACATACTCAAACAGTTAGCTCAGATCAATGCCAGACAGGCGCGGCTAGAAGATACAGCTCACAAGTCACCTGTGACCGCATCAGAAACATCGACGTTTGGAGTTTCAGAAGTACCTTTACTGTCGGTCCCCGCTCCAGCAACGGCTTCGACCCTAGCAGGCTGTGTCCTGAACTGGTTCACAAACAACATTTGGGAAACTGTTAAGGGTAAGCGAGAGCAAAACAAGCGAGCCGAGGCAAAGGCTGCCATCAATATTATGCTGGTACTGTACCAGACGCCGTGCACAATTACCAAGCCACCACCGCGTGCTGACGCTGCCGAATACCAAGTCTGGAAGAAGACTCTCTGGGATCTTTCTCTCGCGCTTGACCGCACGGCAAACGCGCGCCTGCGTTCGATCAACGGCAGGAAGTCTTCAACAATGGCTTCCTCGCTTCGGAAGCGCTGGAGGGAGTTGCGAGCGTCGCACCCAGCTGCATATCAGTCCCTGGGAACCCAGTTCCTTTCACTGAAGGCCATCGGCGCTATCCTCGACTTGTGCACCCCTCCGTCGCACCAGTGGTCCGTCAGCGAGCTCGCATAGCCGTCTTGATCTCATCCGCTGCATAACCAGCAATACATACAGCAATACATACAAATGCACTGTCAATAGCACAGTCGAAGCTCGTAAAGCAGCACGTCCTCGAGCAGGGGTAGCCGTCATATCTGATACAAAGCACAACAGCACTGCAGAGGAAGCACAAGCACACACTGGTTACAGCAACACAGCTATATACACAACACAGCTACAAAACCACACACAGGTTACAGCAACACAACCACACACAGGTTACAGCAACACGATGCTGGTGGCCGGATTTGAACCGACGACCTGGAAGCAAAGCTTCCCGCTCTCCCAATGAGCTACACCAGCGTGAATGGGGGCATTAACGTACCCCACGGCGCATATCGCCGCTCTTAGAACCACTGACCGTTCACTCGTCGGCCGCTGTAGTCATTCGCCGTGCCGCTGTCCACTGTGCCACGGCCCACCCTCCGATCTCTTGCTGTCGCCGCTCATCAGTCGCCATGCCGCCGTTCACCGTCGCTCCTCAGTCTGCCGCGCCGCGCCGCGGTGCTCCGTTTGCTGACACGCTGTCCAGCGCCGTGCTGCCGCTGGTCAGTCCTTGGGTCTCCGCGCGTCGTGTGCTCTGTGCCGAGGAACTCCGAATGGGGGGACGAGAGAGAATCTGCATGTCTCGATAAAGTCCGAATTTATCCCCTATCCACTGCCGTCCGGAATGAATAATTCGACGGTGATTGGACCGTTTTGTGTGTGTGTGTGTTATTGGTGTGGCTCTATGGGAGCTTTCCGGATGCCGGTCCGGAATCTGCCAATTACTGGAGTAACAAACAAACTTTAACGCCGCTGCTCGTTATAAAAGTGATGTATGCCCAGTTCACTAGTATTATATCTGTAAGTTAGTCATACAGTTAGAAATTACATCTCTAAACAAATCGAGCTATCATTTCGTGATTTAACGCTTTTTTGGTTTTGTGACCTATTCGTGTTTTTACCATGGGACTTTCCAACCGTGACAACCCCTAGTAGGGGTTGTCACGGTTGGAAAGTATGTTTGAGCAGCCAATAAGATCAAACCTTCGTGTACTGTCTTTTTCAACTCAAACCTTCCCCCAAAATGCGGGAGGTTTGAGAAGGAAGTGAAGGTTTGTTGTGATTGGTGGACGTATAAAACTGAAGGTTTGATGTGATTGGTGGACAGTCAAATTCAGCTCGGGTTGTCCCCACCGCTGGTGCCCCTCATTTGACCGTAGCTCCGGCCTGCTAGTACCTACCACCACGCTCACAGGACTAAAAGCTCTAGGTGCAGTAGCAGTACCACGCGCAACCTTCATGCCAGAGGTCACACTACCCACATCCCCGTGTGCGTGCTACGAGGTGGTGTCTGGTGTTCGACCGTGTTCCTGCTTGGTGCGAGAGCTGGCTGCCGTGGGCGAAGCGGCAGCAACGGTTGGACAAGATGATCACTCCGGTTGTGGCTGCGTTGGTATAGTGAATGCAAGTGTGTCACTGCATTCGAGTATGTGAACTGCATGTGACAGTTAGTTGAGGTTCAAGTGCAGAAAGGA
The DNA here is from genome assembly GCA_009729435.1 of Phytophthora fragariae. Classification (NCBI taxonomy): domain Eukaryota; phylum Oomycota; class Peronosporomycetes; order Peronosporales; family Peronosporaceae; genus Phytophthora; species Phytophthora fragariae. The sequence goes on from QQOI01000003.1 coordinate 1,926,815, forward strand.
GAAGAGAGTGAAAGTTGTGAGTTTGAGGCCGTGGACATGGGGAGCAACGAAGGCCGAAGAAGATTGGGGACGCGACGTCACCCTGAAGCTTAAGGCTGCTCCCTGCTACTTGAAGTAGCCTGCAGTGTCCCCGAGGGCCAAGAGGGGTTTTCACCTTGGTGCGTTTCCCCTCAGTGCAACACAATACCACTAAATACAGACCTCACTTTGCAATTTACAAACTGAAGAAGAAACCTTCCTCGCTACGCTACCTCATTGCCTACGGAGTCTAGTGCTACGCAAGAGACGTCGTTGCGCGTGACCAAGGGACTGTGTCTCCTAATACTCAAACTTGCGCACCTTCCTCGAGTCCTGTTGCAGGAGTCCTCGTAGCAACGCGTCGCACACAAACGTGTTCTTCTCCTCGTAGATCTGCCTCCGCCTCACCACGCAATGTGTTGATTACGACGTCCAGGGTAATAGGCTGACCGCCTGGCTTCTGCTGGTTAAAGATTCTCACAACATTGCGGTGGGTCTCTTCAACTCCTTGCAGAATAATGATCACCACCTCCTGGTCTGCTAGTACCTACCACCACGCTCACAGGACTAAAAGCTCTAGGTGCAGTAGCAGTACCACGCGCAACCTTCATGCCAGAGGTCACACTACCCACATCCCCGTGTGCGTGCTGCTCCGACGGAAGTCTCGGGCTCCGCCAAAGCAGATCGACAGTTCGGTTAGTGACACCCCCATCCAATCAAAATTATGTGTACATTAATCTGCACCCCTCACGGCACACAGTTGAAAGCTGAAGATATAATGTGATTGGTCGTTCAAACATACTTACTTTCTAACCGTGATAACCACTAGTGTGCTCTGGTGTTGTTTCAGCTGACACTTGTTGTGTCCGTCACAACCTGTTAAAACCACGTTTTGCCGATAAATCCAGCAGTTAAATCACTCACAACAGTTATTCGTGTAATAAACAGTAAATACGTGTATATGTACAGAAAATTTGTGTAAATGCTTCAATAATCTTGTGTTTTGATGAAATTGCCTCAACTTCAACTCGACATTGCACCGTTCCGCATTCCGCATTCTCTGCATTCCGCACTCGCGAAGGCAGACTGCAGCAGCAGCGGTGGGAAAGGTGGTAGGTCCCCTTCAACTAGATCGCTGTAGGTATGGAGACAAGTGGCATGGGGACAAGTGGGTCTCTTTATCAGGGCAAGACCCGCTAATCAACACTCCACGTGCCGCAGCAAGTCGTGAAGGAAGATCGCAATGCCAGGGGGTCGGCCAAAATCCGCTGTGTGGAAGCATTTCGATGGAGACAACGAGAGAGCCACATGCCTTAAATGTCAAGGCGAGATTGTGAACGCGAAAGTCGAGAAACTAGAGCGTCACAAGGCTCGACGCTGTTTCCACTGTTCTCTGGATATTTATATCCAGGCCGGCATCGCCAACCCTCGCAAATCCTGTATGAACGCATAGTTGTGTGGTTTTGTAATATCGTTATAGTATGATGCATACAATGTTTGAGCTTAAATAACTGAATATCTGATGAAACCTGATATCTTATCCCAAAAAGGTGAATGTTGACCCAGTCGGACAAGAACGATATTCGTGTAACCTCATGGATCACATAGCGGGCTGGTTACGTAAGTAGGTAGACAGATTTACATAAGTAGGTAAGAGCCTCATGAACAGGCACACGGCTAAGCCTGCGCACTGCTGTCATTGCCTGATTGGGTGAAAGTGGGGAGCCAGACCCATTTCAGCCAATCAGACATCGACCTAGATTTGAGTGGTTCACAAAGAGGTCGGGAGCCCCCGCTCCCGTTCCATAAATACACAGAGTTAAACTAGCTCCAAACATGACACTTGGTTCTACTATTGCGAGCTTCCTCTTGCATCTATAGTGTACGCTAGTGACGGTACTTCTTACCCCGTTACACCTGGTAGCACTTCGTAGTCCTTCCAATGACGAAGTTCGTGATGAGTGAAGGCACGCCGTCGGTGACCCCAGCGATGACGCTGGAGCACACGGAGTTTCCCCACCTCACCACTGTGGAGTGGCAAGCGCTACACCGCCTCGCGGCGGTGTCCGGAGAGTTCGTCGTAACCTCGCTGCTGCGCTCAGCGACCCCCGACGAACAGCGCCAAGCAATTCAAGAATTCATGGAGCGCGAGCTCGCCGAAGCGAAGCGGCGAGTACCAACTCCTTCGCACTCCTCATGGAACGACGCCGTAAAGATGGAGACGTCGTCCTACTCCGGCGCCGGGCAAGACCGACTTCCGCTGAACCGTTGGTTCCGCGAGATCGACAATGCGATCGCTTTGAGGTTGATCGAAGTGCCGACGGCGAGAGTCAACTTCCTGTTGTCTCGCCTCTCCGGAAAGGACAAGGGGTGGGCCCTTGGAAAGCTTGTCGTCGACCGGGATGCGTTACCGACTCTGGAGAGTCTCCAGAGTGACCTCCGACTCGCATTCGAGCCTCCGCAAGACGAGTCGCGCACGCGTGCGACATTCTTCTCCCTTCGGCAGGGCAAGATGTCCATGCGCGACTACGTGCAGAAGACCCGACACCTGGTTTCGTGCATCGTCACGAACCAGATCTACGTTGCATCTCAAGTGCACGTCTTCATCTTCGGGATGCGTGAGGGCATGACACGGTACTGCCTCACGCAAGTGGAGCCTTCGACACTCGAAGCCGTGTTCGCACTCGCGCTGCGCGAGGACTACACGGTCGCGTCCTCCTACGCGTGAGCGCTGACGCCGGACGCTCGGCACCCGAGCCCATGGAGATTGATGCCATCGAAGCCGATCGAGGTCGACCGCGACCTCGACTGCACGTGGTCCGTGGTTCAACAGCTACAACCGCCTGCCGCGACGGTCGCCAACTGGTCTGCTACCGCTGCTGCAAGTCTGGGCATCGCGCAGCGGTGTGTCGTGCGCCAGCTCCAGTCCTGGCAAGCGCTGAAGTCACCAGTGATGCCAACGACACGTTCCCGACCGCTCTTCCAAAAAACGGTCGGGACCAGTAGGTGCGGGGCGCCCTACTAGCTGGAATGGAGGTCCTAGTCCCCCGGTGGCAACCGGTCCTCCTAGCCCCCTCCCCGTGCCATACGCACACCTTGATGCCACCACCACGAATGACGACTAGAGACTGATTCTCATCAGTCTCCATGTCGCCGGCGCGGAGCGTCCGCTCCTCGCGTTGCTTGACTCCGGAGCCACGAACAACTTCATTCGTGACGATTCCCTCGCCCTCCTCCTATCATATGAGAGTGTGCGGAAAGGACCGGGCGAGATCGTCGTAAAGTTTGCTGACGGAAAGCCCCACCGAGCTCCGCAGCGGACTGTGTCGTTGGCGTACGCCTTCGACGGCTTCTCCACCAACGACGACTTCTTGGTGACCGAGCTGAACTACGCCTTCGACTGTATCTTGGGGATGCCGTGGCTCGCTTGCTACATGCCGGAGATCGACTGGCTTGCCCGTTCAGTTCGCCGGCGCGTCGGCTACGACGACAGTGAGGTGTTCACTCACCTAATCGTTGCCCGGTCGCGTCACGTCGCAGTCGAGGATCGGACATCCACGACACAGCCCCCACCATGAGAGAGCGATGGCCCTCGCTGTGTGGAGTGCGCGGCCTCCGTCATTGGTCCAGTCAGCAACCCGCCCTCGCGAGCGCGCGAGGGTATGAAGAAGAACACGGTCGAGCAGCGGCTCCCGTACGTGAAGGACGCGGTCGAGCAGCGGCTCCCGTACGTGCAGAACGCGGTCGAGCAGGGCTCCCGCATGTGAAGAATGCGGTAGAGTAGCAGCTCCCGCTCGAGAATGCGACGGTAGAGCAGCGGCTCCCGTTCGCGGATGATTCTGTCGTGCAGCAGGACCTGCGCGACACCGGCATGGTCGCGACCGAGTTCCCATGCCTAGAGGAGGGTGAATTGTCATCCAGCGAATCCTCATCCAGCGAGACTTCGGCCTCGAGCAGTGGCCCGAGGCGACTGAGGAAGTCCAAGCGCAACCGAGCCGGACGCCGCCGCCTGCGACGGAGGTCTACCGCGGTCGATCAGGCTCCGTCGAGCGAGATTCTCAACGTCGTCGAGTATTCGGAAACCAGGTTCGCGCGATCGAGGTGGCAAACCCTCCCTCCGACGCGGCGACCATCACGCGGCTTCCAGGCCTTTCTTGGAAGCATTTCCTGCGCGACGTGAAGGCCGGTGAGATCGAGCAAGTCTGTCTCCCCACCGGCTCCGATCAACCCGATGTGCTTGTCAACGCAGTCAGCGACGACGCCTCGACGTCGCGACCGAAGGCAGCTGAGCCGAAGTCCGTTTGAGAGGCAGGCTTCGCTGCACAGTTTTGGCAAGCCCTCCAAGACTCAAACAGCCCCGTCTACTCGCTTGCACGCGAGTTCGAAGACATCTTCCCTGAGAAGATTCCGGCGGAACTTCCTGCTGAGCGAGGTGTCCGGCACGGGATCGACCTCGTTCCCGGGTCAAAGTACTGCGTGACGCGGCAGTGGCCACTGCCGCGGGATCAGGTTCAAGCCATCGATAACTTCTTCGAAGGCCGCCGCAATGCTGGCCACGTGCGAGAGATTGTCTCTCCGCACCCGAGTCCGACGTTCTGCGTGAAGAAGGCGACTGGCGGGTGGCGCATCGTCCATGCGTTCAACAAGTTGAACGAAGCCACCATTCCCGCACAGACGCCCATTCCTCGGAAGGACATGGTCCTCAACACCATGTCTGGCAGCGTCATCTACAGCGCGATCGATCTGACAGATGGCTTCACTCAGATCCTGATGAGAGAGAGCGACATTCCTCTCACGGCCGTCAGCACCCCCAGCTCGTGATGCCACAGGGTCTGAAGAATGCGCCGGCCACCTTCAACAGGATGGTCTTTCATGTGTTGCACCCGCTCCGTGCTTTTGCACCGAGCTACTTTGACGACATCTTCGTGCACAGCCGCGCTGAGGACGGACTCAGCGCCGTCGACATACACCTCCGGCATCTGCGCAAGGTTTTCGAGAAGATGCGCGAGAACAAGCTGTACGCAAACCTCAAGAAGTGTGTATTCTGTGCGCCGGAAATTCCTGTGTTAGGCTGCTACATTAGCAAGAGCGGCGTTCGCGCCGACCCTGAGAAGATCTCGTCGATCTGTTCTTGGCCGACGTCCAAGAACCAGACGGAGCTGCGCCAATGGTTGGGCCTCGCGAATTACCTTCACAAGTATACGAAGGATTACGCCGGCTTGACCCAGCCGATTTCATCCTTGCTGAAGAAGGACGTGGCGTGGAACTGGCGTCCTGAACACCAGTACGCATTCGATGCCGTGAAGAAGAGCCTCGCATCTGTGCCTGTCTTGATGCTGCCCGACACGTCAAGACCTTTCCACGTGGTGTGCGATGCAAGCGACTTCGCCATCGGATGCGCCCTCATGCAGTTTGATGCTGAGGGCCGTGAGCGCGTCGTGAGTTATTAGTCACGACAGATGAAGCCGGCGGAGAAGAACTACCCTGTCCATGACAAGTGTACCTCCTCGGCGAGCAAACGTTCTCAGATTACACGAACCACGCTTCGCTACGAACGGCGATGAAGAGCCTGCACCTCTCTCAACGTATGGCGTGATGGCTCTCGTTCTTCGCCGAGTACAACTTCGTCGTGCATTACAAGCCGGGCAAGAATAACATTCTTGCCGACGCGTTGTCCAGACGACCCGAGTACGATCCTCGGTACTTGACGCGTTATCAGGATATTCCTGACGACGACGATGATGATGAAGACTGCGCGACTTGCGTGACGCTGGGCATCAACGCCACAGTGTCAAGTCCTGTTTTGCCGCTGCGTCATCAAATTGCTGACGCGTACAATGATAATGTCTTTTTCGCTGCGACCATTCGGTATCTGTGTAATCCGACGGCAGATACGCTCGCCAAGTTGACGCGCCCAACACGTGATGCGATCACGCGTTATAACCTCGACGGCGATCTTATGACGTACACTGTCGACACATTCGACACGCCGCGTGTCGTCATCCCCGCGGATGACGACCTTCGTGTTCGTCTGGTGCACGAGTACCATAATGCACCCGCCGGTGGTCATCTCGGGCGCGAGAAGACGTTTGCAGCTCTCTCACGCGACTTCTTCTGGCCTCGCATGTACAATTGGATACGGAAATGGGCCCGTTCCTGCGAGATCTGCCAGTGTGTGAAACCTGCAGCGTCCAAGCAGGCTCCGCACCGTCCGCTACCCATCGCCACGAGCGCGTGGCGATCTGTCAGCATGGACTTCATCTTCGGCCTTCCACGTGACACCGAAGGCCGCACCGGTGTCCTCGTCTTTGTGGATCGCTTCAGCAAGATGGCTCCAGTCGCGGCAGAAGTGACGGCTGACGGGTCGGCCGAGTTGTTCCTCGACCTGGTGTTCCGCCACGACGGCCTGCCGGAGTCCATCGTCTCGGATCGCGATCCTCGCTTCACATCCGCGTTCTGGACGCGGCTGTTTGCGCTGCTGGGTACCCACTTGCTTATGTCCACGGCGGCCCATCCAGAGACGGATGGGCAAACGGAGCGCGTCAATCGTGTCCTCGGGGACGTGTTGGGTAGCTACGGAACGTCTTTCGCCTCTTGGAGTTCCTTCCTACCGATGGCCGAGTATGCGCAGAGCAACTCGACCCGATATTACGCCGTTCTTCGTGAATAACGCGCGGCACCCGCGCGTTCCGGCTCTGCTGGCCGTCCGAAGTTCGAATACAGCAGCGATCCCCACTCTTGGTGGGGAGGATTGGTACCGACATCGAAGTCGACGCAGGATTCGAGCGAACCCCCGCTGCCCTAGTCGGCTAAGTCCAACACGTGAGACGCTGCTGTCGAGGGCCACTCCGTTCACGGCGTGGCATACGAGGACTTCTTCGCAGTCGACGTGGCTTCGTCCGCCACGTCCGCCGTCGCCAACTTCGCCCCGGCAGCAGCTCCGACGCCGATAGACTCTGCAGCAGTGTCCGAGTTTCTACTGCATCGTCAAGCCGTCACGCGGTTTGTGCGTGGCGCGCTCCAAGCCGCTGTTGACCGACAGAAGGCGAATGCAGATCGGCGGGGCCGGATTAACATGTCGTCCTTCCGGCGAGGCGAGCGAGTACTTCTATCTACGGATGACATCCAAGGCACGGCTGTGACGACCTTGGGTGCAAACAAACTTGCGCCACCTTTTATTGGGCCGTTCAAAATTTTGAAGGGTCTACACGCTAGACATTCCTACCGCTATGCGACTTCACCCGACGTTTTACGTTGGGCGCCTCAAGCCTTACATTTCTGCGACGATTCCTGCGCCGGAGGCTGAGTGTCCGCGGCCGGCAGTAGTCGGAGCCGCTCCGCTGCCGACGCTGACGCCGAGTCGGCCAGAGCCCTTGCTCCTGGCGCGAGTGCGTCGACGAGCGTGGCACGCCGCACACGAGCAACTTCAAGTCACGAAGCCGCTCTATCATCTCGCGCCGACCCTGCTCCGACCGAGTCGCAGAAGCCTCCACTGCCGCAGCACGAACGCGCGCAGAATCAGCGAGGTTCTGAGCCGCCATCGCGTCGTCCCTCGCCTGGTCGGTCTCCTGCACCATCAGCCGGTATTGCTGAGGCGTCAGGTACTCCGAGGCGTCGGTCCGCTCGGAGCCAAGCAGCGCTGCAGCAAACTCGGTACCAGCGTGATGGGCCCCCGCCGCTTGTGGATGCATCGGGGGCGCAGCGATACGTCGTGGAGCGCTTGGTTGATTACGATACTCGCGCCAGCCGCGAGAGTCCCCCTCGCGGTTCCCCTGGTACTGCGAATACGCGCGTCACTCGGCGGCAGGCCCCCGAGAAGCACTATCGGGTGCGCTGGCTTGGACACTCGCCGGCAGAGGATACGTGGAAGCCCCTTAGCCGCCTTCTTGAATACGTCCCCGATCTCGTGAGCGACTACGAGGCCTCGCTCGCGAGCGCGCTCGCGCGTCTCACGGCGCCCGCCGCCACGACTTGCTGCAACTTCAAGATCTCTGCGAGCCCGGTCGTAGCACCCGAACCAGCGACGCTCATCTTCGCTCAGCGCCCAGCTCATCACTTGACGCTCCCACTACTCGCGCGTCGGCCTCGGACGATCTTGGCACCTGGTGCAACCTTCGACCAGGTGCACGTAGCACAGAAGCCACTCGCGCTGCGCCATCTCGCACACGCGCGTACGACGGTCTCCAATAGAGCGTGTGCTGCGCGAGGCTTCACGGTCCTCGAGCCAAGACGTGAAGGACAAGCCTTCACGCCCAGCGGCGGATAAAGGCGCACCACGAGCGCTGCAGCGCGTCGTACGTGTAGGCGTTGTTCGTCTTCTCCCCCCGGGTCATCCGATAGTGCGTGAAGTACTCCTTCATGACGTCGAGACACTCGGACTGCTCAGCGCTGTCGAGGCTGTAGATGTCCCAGGGCTTGAGGTCTTGCTCCATGACGTGGTACGCCGAAGGTCCGGCGCTGCCGCCGCCGGACTCGCTTGTCGACGACATGGTGGATCGCAGAATGAGCACTCAGCGCCTTCGCTGCGTGCGCCCGTTGTCCAGTTGGCCGCTTCAATCACCGTCCCACTTGCGACAGCACTCGCCGTGGGTGAGTGCAACTTTTAGAGGGGGGTGATGTAACGGGCTGGTTAAGTAGGTAGACAGAGTTACATAAGTAGGTAGGAGCCTCATGGCTACATACTCAAAAGTAGGTACAGGCACACGGCTAGTGTGTGCACTGTTTTCATTGTCTGATTGGGTGAAAGTGGGTATCCAGACCAATTTCAGCCAATCAGACATCGAGTCCCCTCTCCCGTTCCATAAATACACAGTTAAATTTGCCCCAAACCTGACACTTGGTTCTACTATTGCGAGCTTCCTCTTGCATCTATAGTGTACGCTAGTGACAGTACTTCTTACCCCGTTACAGATCAAGCCACAATGCACCCTCCAAGGTCCTTGAAGCCCTAATACTTGTCCTCTGCCAGGCATCGATTAGCCCCCATCTAAGCTACATGAAGCTACGGCTTCTTGGCTGTCAGTCCCTCTCACTTGAGAAGAAGTTGCGCTCTTCTTGACAGCAGCGCAGTTTGGTTGTATAAACTGTTCACACAATATTATGAGTACATGCAGCTGATGATGGAGCTTGATGCGTTTCTAGCGTTGGTGTGAAGCGCGTGAATTAAGACAAAGTTCCATCATTAAATGCTATGATGGAATCACGCATGGCAGACTCTCAGCTCGTCAATATGCCTTAATATTATTAAGGCTTGAGTTAATATTATCAACTCATATTTAATATTTATCCTCGGGCACTTCAGCTGTCTAATAGGAGAAAGCTGTTTCTTGTAGATCAGGTGTCGTTAGAAGAATTGATGGTTTGGTAGACGAGGGTCTTGTCCTAGTTTGTTGAAAATGAATTGAAGCTTTCGGTCTGAACTAGGAGCATCGATCAATATATTCCTTGTGAAAGCACGTGATGTTTATTGGCGGCGCGATTTTTTTTCTAGGGAATATATTATCGACTAATATTTTGTGCATTTTTAACTTGTCACTTGAAATAGTACAATACAATCTAGTTACTTTTACATATTCGACTGGTCACTCGCGTCTTTTTCTGCGCAGTTTCCGCTTCAGTTACACTTTCAGCGTACCCTGGGTACGCATGGCTGAAGCGACGCACTATCAAGCGCCAACGCCCGCCGAAGGTGGGTCGGGCTGACTACCGAGCGAAGCGAGGTGCTCCCCCTCCGGGGGAGGTTGAGGGGGTCTAGGGTTTTGTGCACTCGAGGTAAGGGGGTTTAGGGATCAGGGTGTAGTGATTAAGTCAGGAACGTCATGGCAGTGTAGAACGCCTTCCTGCGGTTTAAGGGCCGTGTGCGAAGCACGCGGACTTAAGTCCAATGTAGAACGCCACCTGTAGTTTATGGACCGTGTGCGGAGCACGCGGGCATAAACACAGGACTACCCACGTTGCAGGTGAAAAACAATGCAATGGTGGCTACTTAAGTATGTATATCTGTGTCTTTTTAACATTATCACTTGTCACTATTGCATTGTCGGTTAGTCACAAGTAGCTAGTCGAGAATGAAAAAGTGACTAGACGCAGCTCCGACAGCGGCGTCTCCATCGAGCCCGGCATCTTCAAGGCAGGTACGACCAGTGCCGGACACTCGCGGATCGACTTATGATCACGCCGTGGACGCACCATCTCAGGGAATTCAACAAAATGGCAGATTCGCTCGCGAACATTTCCATGGACACCAAAAAGAGCATTGAAGTGACTGCGGCCGACGTAACGCGTTTGCCCCCGCGTTGGAACCCAGCGGTTCAGACCCTACAGGGGGACAAAGACCATTGGCTCGACAACACACCGGATCTGGAGGGGTCATGCCGTCCTCCAACCCCCATCGGCGCACTTTAACCTGTCGCACATGTTAGCATGGGCAATCCCATAGATAACAACCCCACGGGTGATCTGTAAGCATTCGAGGGCGGGCATTATCTTAGTCGTTAGCACACCTAAAAGACCGAAATGTATCCTCACTGACAACAATGAAAAAGTGACTAGTTACGCTATGAATATACGAAAGTGACAAGTAAAAAATGCACAAGTGACAAGTTTAAAATTGGCGGGTAATAGAGACCAGGATATTTTTTCGTTATAATCCTGATGTATCCAGGATTTCTGTACAGGATGTCATCAGGATTATATTTTAACATGATTAGCGGATGGAGAAGATTCGCTCGAGGACGAGGAAGCTACGGAAGATATGCAAGACATACGATGTGTGGCTGCGAACGCTGAACAGGATTGCTCCAGGATTGTTGCATGACTATTCCAGGGCCTTCTCGTTTTCGACATAAACTACTAAGTCATTCATGTAGTGTCAACAATAGCCTTTAGAGACCAGATAGCGAAATGAAGTGAAATGGATGTATTAATCATACCAGCGCATGTAGGGAACGCATTAGAGCTCCTAAATATGGACAACAAACTACGCGCTATTCTGCAACTTGGGTTGGAAGGATATCGTCGTCCGCTGACCTTTGAGTTTCGACTACCGGGGCCTTGTCCTCATCAGGCATGATCTGCGGTAGGACGTACGCCGTCGCCGCTGCATCCTTGATAAATGAAATGAACCGTCCGTTCGGGATAGAGTAGAACAGTTTAAATCGGCGCAGAGGCAGGGAGTCCTCACTCATGTCGTTTGTGACCCCTTGTACAACTTGACGCATGAACGTCCAGTATACAAAGACTCCACAGCTAAACTGGTCAAACTGGATGGGGTTGTTCTGCGCCACCGCGTCATAGTTGCTGAGCCTTTTGAACTTCAGATTCGTGGCCACCTCCTTTGCAGCACGCATGTATCCCTTTTGATTAAGCGGGTCGTAGTAGTAGATCCTCTGGACAGACGATGCAGCACCAGTGCGTGCTGTGAAAGTTCAGAGGTAGCATTACCGTGTCAACACCCGGATCTGAAATATGACTCACAATGCGAGCGAGGACGTCACTCGACATGAGACCCTCCGCGGGATCTCGTGCACGTGAAGACTTGATAGTGACCGATTGGAACCCTACAAACCGGCACGTATTGTAATCTCTGGCGAGTCGGTCACAGAGACCTCGGATACAGGCATCCGACAGCCACAAAGGCGGTATCACTCGATACAGAGTAGCAGACACGTATTCAGAGGAGTCGTCGATGCCGGCTATGCGTTGGTATGGGAGGCATGAACAATTTGATCGCCAACTTGCTTGGCCAAGTCATGATATTGCGCAGGGAGTGCCGGAAGTGCTTCCTTGGATATCCATTTGACACGTCCAACCTTGCGCGCCTTTGGGTTAATTCGAACCTTCATTCTAGCTTTCACCGGAGATTTTGTTGGCCTTGGATTTCTCTTCGTATCTACTGCTTCATCATCCACTGTGTTCACTACAGGAGCGTCTTCACATGCATGTTTGTGCTTCTGACGAACATTTCGCCACTGTTGTAGCACAAACCCGAGCATTTCATCAAATTTTGCCCTCATCCGCCAAGTCCGCTACCTCCGAAGCAGTCAAATGGGTAGCCCTGACAGCTTCTTTGTATCGATCGGCATGGGTCCGAGGTTTTTTCCGCATCTTGCTTGATGAATTCAAGTCGAAGGCTTGGTACAGCACCTGACACACGGACTGGAGATTTGAAACAGGACTGGCCCACCTGTAAAATGACATCACAATCCTCTTAAAATCTTGTAAGAATCATGGCCCGACCAAATGTCGCTCACCGTTCGTCGATACAACTCCAAGGAATCACAGGACCGGTAAAATCTGTGTGTCTTCTGTAAGCTATGGCATGACGGTACGGTAGCCGCATGGATCTAGAAAACTCACAGTCGCATCGCCAATCCTTAGTGCTGAGTCTGCGGATACTGGATCCACCGTGAAGCAGCATTGGGTCGGGATCGTCTGGGGTTGACTCGTACGCATATGCTTCCGCCTTCGAAATGGCAGCTGCATATTGCGGTTCAATTCGCTCAGCCACGAAGTGGGTCGTGAACCGTAACACGTTTGACATCCCCTCACCATAATTTGACGAACCGACCAATGCGAGACAACCGGTATTTGAACTCATTCTCCGCTCGTTTGTCACCTGCCACCAGAGCTTCCACATATTGAGCCATGCTCATACTGCTGTTGATAACGTCTTTGAGCTTGCCGAATAAGCTTTCAAGACAATTATTGGTGTGGTTCTTGAAGTGGGGCAGCTTTGCCCTCAAATGCATTACCCACATGTCTTAGCACGAATCCCAGTTTATCGTGAAGTACTTGCAGAACTCTTCGAGTCCAATTCTCGAACACAGACCCCGCAGCGATTCGCGAGTAGAGTTGTACTCTTCTTGAGAGCTTGCGTAGACCATTTTGTGAACGGCTGCATCCACCTGAGAGGCGTCGTCACTGGAAACCTTGCCGAACTCCGGTTTTGTGCGCTTTTCCTTCAGGTACTTGATCACGTGAAAATGACAAATTAAAACGCGAGCTTCCGGGAAGTGAGACTGCAAAACTCGCACTTCGTTCATGTCTTTGTCCACAATGATCACCCGCAATAATTTCAACCCGTCAGGATGGGCCCGTTTAAAGTGCGATATAGCACAATCCATGTGCCGGTCACCATTAGCTTCTATAAGCGAGTGCTGCACGACAACCCCCTCACCAAATTCTGTACAAATCCTGTGAAAATCCTGTGATGTTGTGAGTTCGTTTTGTGTGTGCAATTGACTACCGCATTCGTTGAAAAGCTGGACCCCAGTCGTACATTGCCAAAGGGGTCCAGCTTTTCGATAAAAGTCTGAACAGTCGCCTTCAATCTCATTGGCAGAAAAGCAGGAAGGTATCTTTCGGAGCCGCACGCAATGCATTTGAGAAATCACCCCCAAGTTCGCATGGTGCGGGCGACGTACACTGTGCGGCAAAAGCTGCAGATCGTGATCGAGGCGACAGAAGATAAGGCAGCCGTCAAGGGGACCGCTCGTCGTCATGGCGTTCTCCCTGGTCAAGTGCGGCGATGGATAAAAGACCGTGATGAGCTGGAAACTGCTGTGCAGGTGAATCCCCGGGTGCGATCGCTGAACAAGGGGTGTCCTCGCATCAACGCTTCGCTGGAGGAAGAACTAGCGGCCTGGATCATCGACAGAAGGAAGCAGGAGCTAGCTGTGACGACTAACCAAGTAATTGCCAAAGCTGTTGCCATGGATCCTTCATTTCGTAACGGTAACCGGAAGTCTATGTGGAGTTGGGTTTACCTGTTTCTTCACCGCCATCGCCTAAGTATCCGTCGGAGGACTCGCGTAGGACAGAAGCTTAGTGGTCATTTGGCTGAAGTTCGTCGTGAATTTGTGGAGACTGTGAATGAGCGCTTTCTGCCTGGGGGAACAATGGAGGGGACGTCGCCTGCGTTGCGCGTAAATATGGATGAAACCGCTGTGTTTTTTTAGATGACATCAAACACTACAATTAACACTGTCAATTCGCGCACTGTGTCTATCCGTGGGTCTGGTTCGAACTCCCGGCGTCTCACTGCGTGTATGGCCTCCGCTCAAGATGGCACGAAGCTTCCTCTGTTCGTCGTTTTTAAGGCTGAGCCAGGCGCAACTATTGAGCAAAAGCTCGATAAAATTTTACCGCCAGGGTTTTTTGGCTGTTGCCAGGAGAACGGCTGGAATGTTGAACGGCGGTGCAAAATCTGGCTGGGGAGAGTGTGGAAGCCATTTGTGGCGTCTCACCCGAGTTCATATTTGATGCTAGATGAGTTCAAATGTCACCTGCAAGCTTCCTTTGTCCGCAGCCTAAATGATGTCGGGACAGAGTTGGAGGTTATCCTCGGTGGTTATACTTGCGTGCTACAGCCGTGCGATCCCGGGATCAACAAGCCCTTGAAAGACGGTATTCGTTTGCAGTATAACGACTGGGCTGTCGCCAAAATGGACGGTTTGGCTAGTGGTGAGAAGGTTCCCGTGCCGGAGAGAGAAGACATCGTCAAATGGCTCGTAAATGCATGGAAATCAATCTCACAGAACACGATTATCAAGACGTTCAAGTCCATCGGATACGGAGTCCCAGATAATGCAGTAAAGCCACCAACCGCGAGTGCCGTGGAGAGAACTGCCGTTACGGGTGCTACCGCAGATCCTGTGGTGGCAACAGAACCAGAAACAGACCTTGAAGGTGACGAGGAAGTAGTTTTGGAGGAGGCCGAAGCTTTGCATATTACGCTCTGAAGTGCTCTTCTACTTCTGTTAGCATCAAACAACGAACAATGCCCCTATTGCGTTCCGATCGGCGCCGCTTTTGGCTGTTGTCTGATTTTCTCAAGTCTTCAACAACAGTAGCCATCTTGTTTTCGTAAAGTGCTCGTACACGTAGGAGTCGACGAGGGAGATAGCCAACATGACATGATTGCGCACCTGCGTAAATGGCATAGGCTTTGACTACCCATTCAAGCTCCCCTCCGTCTACGACCACTGCTTCTCCCCTGAACACGACCACGTCATCGACTCTGAGATTCTTGCCGCAGATTTCGTGGGCCGTGCAGCTTCGACCCGACTCTCCTTCATTACACCCGACTACATCATGAATAGGTTCCTCGATTGCTTGGTTCTACCACGCACGCAAAGAATCACAGTTAACGGCTTCATTAGTGCTCGTGCTAGATGAAGACTTACCATATTGGGATCCACGCGGCCAAAAGCAAAGTGGCGGCCAGCAACACACTCAATCGTGATTGGACAAAATATCAGAGGGGGGGGGTCCAACTTTTCGATGAAGTCCCTTCAAATTTGGCCCATCACTTTATATAGGAAAACCGAGTGGGGGGTCCAGCTTTTCAACGAATGCGGTAGCAGGACCTCCCCAAAACGACTGAACGTATTTCGCATAAATGCTGTCGACAGTGAGATCACTCGGGTCTCTCCAGTCTCAGTTTCAGCAATGCTCACGCAGTTCTCGGGGTCTGCAGCGGTCAGAGCATCAACTTCGGCAGCCGTCGCGTCGTTGTCGTCCATGGAAGGCACCGACAAAGCGAAGTCCTGCACCATATTATCCACGTCTGCCTTGATCACGTTCTAATCATGATCCAACAAAAAGTCATAAAGCTTGGACCGTTTCGCTCCAACAGCAAGCATCCCTTCGACAGGCGCCCCCACCATCGCAGTAGAAACCCCGCTGGCGCATGGGTATGTTGCATACGCCGCGCCTGTAATAGGATGGTTGTAGTAGAAGTGCCCCAACTTGACTCCAAGTTGCCATTTCCCTTTGCATTGCTGCCACTGGATCAACAAACCGAAATGGACAGTCCGTTTCACGGATGTGGTGGCGTAGGCGCTTGCGCGACCCCCGACTCTTTCCCTCTGGCCACCCATGCGTGCAGATGTAGGTTCTCTGATATGGGTCGAGATCCTCTTGCACCTGGGCCACATTGTCCAATCCTTTCTTAGTTTGGTGCAAGCGTCTGTTTCGCTCCGCAACCCCCATGGTTCGGAAAATGGGGATTACTTGCTTGGTCATCTCGCTGTATTCATCCAGATATTCCAACCACGACTTCCAGTCTTTGTGCCAGGTATGGGGGACCACGACAACAACTTGACGAGCACTTCACTCGACTTGTTGGGACACAGTCTCGCTCTTGATCGGAATCCTGGACATAATCCTGGACAGAAATCTGGGTAGAAGCGGCTGCCGAGTGATCACCAACGTCCTCCTCCCAACTTGAGTCCCCTCCTCGTCTTCAGCCTCAACAGAGGCACCCTTCTCCAAACTGGATTCGTCTCGCATTTCTTCCGCGTCGTCCGACATCTCTACGCCATCTTCCCGGGCTGCGTCCGCTTCGCCTTCATCCGCGATAACATCGTAGGAAGGGTCCTGCTCACTATCTCTACGTCGAGGTTCTCGGCGCCGTCGTCGGTTGCTGCGTGTCTCGGGGGATTCTCCTCTCCGCCATATCCGCGTCAGGGTTATATGTGCCGTCGTCGGTTGCTGCGTGTCTCGGGGGATTCTCCTGTCCGCCATATCCGCGTCAGGGTTATCTGCGCTGTCGTCGGTTAATGCGTGTCTCGGGGGGGGGATTCTCCTCTGCAGCGTCGTCCGCCATCTCCCCGTCGAGGCTCTCTCCGTCGTCGTCGGTTTATGCATGTCTCGGGGGATTCCAGGTGCCTGGATCAGCGCGCGCCCTCATTCGGCGCGCGCCGCTTCCCATCTACGCGCCGTTTCCCATTCGCTTGGCTGTTTTTGCAATGGGTGGTTCGTTTCTCTTCCACGACAGAAAAATATTTTATCTTACGTCCTGGAAAAATCCGTATAATAATATTGACCGAATCCTGGTAAACCTTTATTGTTGCAATCCTGGGCTCCAGTGTTTCCGTTTAAAATGTCCACCCATGTTTTCTAGGCGGGTAATGGAGTCCAGGATTATATATCGTTATAATCCTGGACATGTCCGGGACTTCTGTACAGGATCGAGTCAGGATTATCAAACCTGTCCAATGTGCTCAACATGCGGGGAAGATTCGCTCGAGGACGCGACAGATACAGAAGATACGGAACGTGTGGTTATCCCAGGACTCTTACGTGACGACCACAGGACTGGTTCGGTTTCTGCGGTGGTGTATGCTGCATCAAGTCGTAGACGTAAACTTGCATTGCGCAACCAAGAACAAGGTAATTATGAGAGCGTCGTGTATTTACCTCGCATACTTGAGTGCACGAGCATATATGTAATCCTTGTAAGCCTCCTTACTTGAGCTCTAAGCAGTAGGTTGGGTTGGGTCAGCCGGCTCATCTTCATTTGAATCTGAGTTTGCTGGGATCGGGGTCTTTCCTTCATTCGATGGCGGCTGCGTGTCGACGAGAACAGTCAGCGGGGTGTTGATCGGTGCGATTAGATGCCCAGTAAGGATGTAATAGAATAGCTCAAAGCGGCGCTGGATGAGAGAGTTTTCACTCATATTGTGCGTCAAATCTTGCACGACTTGGCGCAGAAACATCCAGCTCACAAAGACGCCACAGCTGAACTGGTCGAACTGGATTGGGCTATTCTGCGCCACAACTTCGTAGTCCCTTAGGCCACCGTGCTTCATCGAGATGGCTACCACCATCACAGCCCGTATATAAGGCTTCTGGTTGAGCGGGTCGTAGAAGTAGATCCTCTTTGACAGCACCTTCACCACAATACAGCACCAGTGCGCATTTTGAAAGTTGAGAGGCAAAAAAACTGTCTCCACACCAGCTTCGCTCGTTTGAGTAACTATTCGCGAAAGAAGCTCACTTGTAATCACTTTTCCTTCTGGAACGCGTGCACGCGATGTCTTGGTAGTCGCATTTTGAATGCCAGCCATTCGGCATGACGGGTAATCCGACACTAGACGGTCGCACAATCCACGGATAGATGCGTCAGTAAGCCATGCAGGGGGGGGTTACCCTATACAGCATGGAGTATACGTAGTCTGGCGTATTGCTCAGCCCGGCAATCTGCGTAAATGGGTACGCGACAAGAACTTGGTCCCCAGCTTCTCGTGCTTGTCCATGGTATTCGGCGGGAAGCGCCGGGAGTGCATCTTCGGCCAATCATTTGTGCGTATCTAGACCAAGCTGAACTGCATCCTTCAGAACCTGAACACGCTTAAAGACCTCAATTTGCCGTCTGGAGAAGGAGCCCACGTCCTTAATTTGGATCACTTCGACCACGGACCCTTGATGGACAGGCGCTCCATTATCATCGTCTAAAAGCACGGGATTCAGTGACGGACGTGTTTGAGATAGGGAGAAGGTTCATGCAGCGATCCAGAAGTTTAGAGGGCAGTATGAAAAAGGGATCCAGGGTTAATACTGGATTCCTCGTTTCTCTGTAGACAGGTTTCTTGTCGTTTGCTTGCGCGTATTTGACGAGTACTCCAGACAAGCGGCGCTGGGTTTCTAAAAGTCCAGGC
Source organism: Phytophthora fragariae (assembly GCA_009729435.1). NCBI lineage: Eukaryota > Oomycota > Peronosporomycetes > Peronosporales > Peronosporaceae > Phytophthora > Phytophthora fragariae. The sequence goes on from QQOI01000003.1 coordinate 1,945,276, forward strand.
TTCTCACGATCCAGAGATTCCAACAACGCGCGGAGAGTGTCTTCGCCTGCTTTAGCTCGGCCAGCCTCAGCTGCCATGTACCATTTACTGTCGGTCCTCTCGCTGGCAGCCGTAGCTTTTTTCAGTTTTTGAGGCCGACCCACCTTTCGAGCCTTCGGATTGATTCGCACTTTCAGTTTGCCGGTAATGGCATTACTACTCGCCCCCGCATTTCCATGTTCACGACTGCTCGCCACCGCACACCCATGATCCCGATTTTCATCTTTGCACTCTGCGGCACTATCGCGGGTGCCGCTCTCGTTCTTGTTGGCTGTTGGCCCTGTTTGTTCGGATTCAGCGTCCGACGGCTTCTTCTTTTCTCTAACATTTCTCCATTGCTTGAGGAGAAACGCAAGCATTTCGTCGAACTCTTTGTCGTTGTCGAGATCAGCAAGTTCCGAGGCGATAAGATGAGTAGCCCTGACCACCTCTCTGTAACGATCAGTTTGGGTCCGCGGTTTGTTTTGTCTGTTAGTCGCCTCACATTCGTCGAAATCTTCGTATTGAAGCTGCTTCACGTGCTTCAATTTCGTCACAGGACTGGTCCATCTACATTTCATCAGTAAGTCCTGTCAAAATCCTGTAACACTCATGAGCAACAAGAAGCATCCTTACCTTTCGTCGATACGGCACCACGGTATGACTGGTCCAGCGACGCTTGAATGTATACGGTATGCAATTGCATGACTGCAAGGCAACCGCATAGATCGAGCGAACGCACAGTCACATGACCAATCGATGCGATTGAGTCGGTGTATGCTTGTTTTTCCCCGCATATTTAATTCGTCATCATCTCCAGTGTTCTGCTCGAAGCTGTAACCCTTTTGCATATTGAGGCTCGATTTGCTCCGCGACGAAGTGAGTCGTAAACCGCAGTACATTTGCCATCTCCTCGTCGTAGTTGGTGTTCACGAACCTCCCAATCCTTGATAGTCGATACTTGTACTTTTTTTATGCGCGGCGATCACTTGCAACTAGAGATTCCACACATTGCGACAAGCTCATGCTGCTGTTAATGACGTCCTTCAGCTTCCCGAAAAAACTCTCCAGACGGTTGTTCGTATGATTCTTGAAGTGAGGCAATTTTGCGCGCAAATGCATGCTCCACATCTCTTGACATGAGTCCCAATTTTTGGAGAAGTAGCCACAGATCCTGGGACGCCGATCCGCGTGCAGAGACGCCGTAACGAATCCCGTGTAGAGTCGTATTCATCTTGATTGGTGGCGTAAACCATCTTGTGCACTGCTGCATCGATCTGTGAAGCGTCCTCCGCCGAGATTTTCCCGAATTCCGGCTTCGAACGTTTCTCTTTGAGGTACTTAATAACGTGAAAATGACAAATTAATATACGAGCTTCTGGAAAGTGGGACTGCAGCACGCGCACTTCGTTCAAATCCTTGTCAATAACTATCACTCGCACCAGTCGAATCCCGTCGGGATGTGCCCGCTTGAAATGGTCGATAGCACGGTCCATGTGCCAGTCACCGTTTGCTTCGAGAAGAGAATGCTGTGCTACAGCCCCCTCGCCGAACTCGTTCATAGTCATGAACGTCAGAAGTTGGTAGTTGTACCTGAGTACGCATTACAATACAGGATTAGTCATAGCATAATCACGTGCAAATCCTGGGAGTGAGTACGACAAACCTGTTCGTTTTGTGGCTGCAGTCGAGTAGCAGAACCTCACCGAAGCGACTGAACATCAGTCGCATAAATGCAGTAGCCAGAGAGATAACATCAGTGTCCCCGCTCTCAGTCTCAGCAATGCTTGTGCAATTCAAGGGGTCTGCAGCAGCTAGAGCTCCAACTTGTGCAGACGTAGCCTCATTGTCATCCACCGTTGAAACAGACGAGGCATACGCTTGCACCATATTATCCACATCAGCTTTTATCACGTTCTGGTCATGCTCCAGCAAATAATCATAGATCTTGGACCGTTTAGCTCCAACAGCGAGCATGCCTTCTACCCGCGCCCCAACCACCACATCCGACACTCCGCGGGCGCATGGATACGATGCGTACGTCTCGCTTGAGACGTGGTGATTGTGCTCGAACGTGCCGCGCTTGACTTGTAGCTGCCATGCGCCCTTGTGATATCGCCACTGAACAATAAACCGAAATGGACAGTCCGTCTGCCGGATATGCTGCCGAGGGCGCTTTCCGGTCCCACGAGGCTTCCTATTTGGCCATCCATGCGTACAGATGTAAGTGCGCTGATATGGATCGAGTTCTTCTGGTAAAAGTGCTGAGTGGTGCTGCCCTTTCTTGGTCATCTTCAGTTGCCGGTTCCGCTCTGCGTTCCCCATGGTGTGCAGTATAGGGATCACTTGCATGGTCCTCTCGCAGTAACCTTCGAAGTACGTAAGCCATGACTTCCAATTTGCATGCCAAGTCTTTGGAGCCATGACGCAAACTTGGCCCGCGCTTGTTGTCGAGCCAGTAGCAGCGATATCCCCAGAATCGTGGTCATAATCCTGATCATAATCCAGGCCGGAATCATGGTCGGGATCATGGCGAGTTTCGTTGCTGTTATCACCACCACACGACTCGTCGGTCTCCTCGACGTTCTCACGCGCATCTGAGTCTTCGGCAGCGTCCCCCTCGCGTGCGTCTAGATCATCGCCTCTCTTCTCCGTGTTGGGGACCTCAGCAGCGTCTGCTTCTTCAATGACCGGGTCGGTGATGCCGGGCAAACTCCGTGAGCTCGGTGTGCGTCGATCGATGCTGCTCGATGACGGCGGGGGTTCCCAAGAGCGAGGTCCAGGGCTTGCCATTGCTTCGGTTCTGAAATGCGCGGTGGTTTTTGGCGTGCGTGGGATGCGGGGGTTTCCAAGCGTCACTGCAAAATGCGCGGCGGAGTTTGGTTGGTTACGTGGGGTTCTCTTCCGAAGTAATTCTTTTTTCTTACGGCATGGGATAATCCTACGTTACGATTTGATAATCCTGGAAACATCTTTCTAGAATTTGATAGTTATAATCCTGTACTCCAGTGTTTCCGTTTTTTCTATCACAAATCCGAAACAAAATATTGTTATCACACAAGACGGCTTTTCATTATTGTCTGTATATGGAGATGCGAGGGCAATTCAAATAGCATGCTCAATCAATCCTCTCGAAACCGACACTTGATTCTGCTTCTTTAAGGTCGTTACTACAAATATCAATCTGTATCTCGGGATTACCGAGATAATTATCGATATGCTATTGGCATATGCCTATTGTCCAGATCGTGTTCGAACCATCTTGAAAGAGAAATGTATTCATTCGCGCCAGTGAAACCAAGGAGTAAGCTCTCAACTGCTTTCAAAACATACTCCTTCTACTACTGTACTACTGTAGACTTGGTTTGAAATCTTTTACAGTGTGAAAACCCAGTTAATCAGAATAAAATAGTAGATTTTGCAAAATTGCAATTTATATGTTTTAAGTTACTCGAAGTAAGTCATTTGTGAGGTAACGTTGCTCAGTAATCCACAACAACTAGCAGAAAACGAGCTTTGTTTGTTGGTCAGGGTGTCGGTAGGGGTCCCTGTCTTACAGCCTTGGCCTTCCATGCCGCATATGGTGCGCAGCCGCACGGTTACTTATTTCTCACCTATGCTACAGCATCTCTCCATCTATTTTATTATACAAATATTACAAAAATAGCAGTGCGTGACAAGTATTATTAGCCTTGATGTGGCCCACACAAACCTGCTGATTTCAGATTCGCATTCACATATCTTTTTTTGATTCCGACCCCGGCGGAGCGAGGAAGCGCGCGAGCGGCGGGCGCTGTAACAGGCCCCACAGGATGCGAGCGCCGCACAGGTACAAAGGTACGCTTAGCTACATAGTTTCCTACCTAAAATACAAATGTCGGTTTCGGGAGTTCCGTGGACCTTCAGGGCAGTGGTTCTAAAGATGCCGAGCGCAGCGAAGGTGGCCCCCGTTGGCTAATATATGTTATGTTTGGACTACACCAATCGTACTTATGGTTGAAAACTCTCACAAAATGTGACCATCGCCTCTGCCCGAACTCGACTCGACGGTGTCACCCGCTCGACGGGCGCCGCCCCTGCGCCCACCCGAGGGTCATAGTAACTGCACTCGGGCCTAGCACAGGTTCCCATAGCTCTAACGCGTTGGTTTGTGGGAGCTGGATGATTATGCTTCACTTCCGGCGTCATATTAAAGCAGAGTTGTCCTATTGGTTAATATAAAGTATTTTTACAATTGCTTACGTATAATTAGACGATAGTACTCCTTAATGTGTATTAGCTGAGACGGCTACTTCACTGCGGTACAGCGAGATAGCGATAGCTAGCAAAATAATACGCGCGATAAATTCACGCGTAGAGCACGTCCAATTTCAGTTTATACGATACAAGTGGTCGCATGCGTTAATAGGGGTATGGAGAGACGATCGTTGGGGAACGAAGACACAGTAGTGTAGCGAGCTGGAACAGCAAGCGAAATGGGTTGAGACTGAATATAGGCCTGTCATACAGACGACTTAGCAGCGCCTAGTCCTGGGCCGGGATATATATATAGATTGAGAGCGAAGGCGCTCGGGAAGCTATGCATGCAAGCATAGTGCCAACATATCTGCAATAACTACTTATACAATTCACCAGATACCAAAGGATATGACACATAACAAAGTTAGGCATACGCGAGAACGCATGAAGGCGCGTATATTATTCGTGATATGTAGAGAGGGTTGATACGGAGCGATTACAGTCCAAGTAGACTAAATACTGAACCAGTAGTGAAGCGAGCTGGAACAGCGAGTGAAACGGGTTGAGACTAAACAAAGACCGAGCAGTGAAGCGAATTGAAACAGCGAGCGGAACGGGTCCCAACTTAACGAGCATGACGATAGCTTAGCTGGGTTGAGCTAGAGATGGTGGATACATCGCGACAATACGAGGGACTCCCAACGTTGTTAGAATAGCTCAGATTTTGGGAGGGGCAGGGCAAAGGTTGGTGCATGACCAATAGTGAGCGTGCTGGAACAGCGAGCGGAACGGTTTGGGATGAACCACACAACCACCGCCCGCGAAGCGGGCGGCGCTCGGTTAGTCTACTGTAAGTAAGCTGCTGTGATAAAGCAAACTTGTATTAACAGCCAATCCCGCTAAGAAGGGGGAGAAAACGGCCCAAAAAGGGAAAAACTGGAAAGGTAACTAATTGCGGCAATTGTCTTTGTAGGAAGATAATGCTACCACTAGATAGCCCTTTATCTTAAGTTAATTGCTGCTGCATTCGTTGTGAAGCAAACGCTCTTCACCGCCCAATGCATCGACGTCAACGAGGCAACTTGACTGAGCCTGTGCAAGCGTTTTCGGCTTTTTGAAAAAGCGTTACAGTGCCCACCATACCGTTTCTATTAATAGCGCAGCATAATAAAATCACTCTTCAATCTGCGCCGTGGAGCTCAAGTCGCCTGGAGGACCAATCAGCGGACAGCGTAGCGATAGAGCCAGCTGATCCAGCGGTCCGGCCAATCAGAGCGCGTCGGTGAGCATCGAGAGCGCTCTGATTGGCCACGACTGGACGACGACGACTCCCTCGTGGAGCCAGTCGTTCCAGGGGGCCGGAGCTCCAGCGGACGGCGTACACCTGACCGGAGTGCCTGCATGCCTCGGCCGGGCAGCTCGGGGATGACACCCCAGATCAAGCTGGATGTCTGCGTTGCTGCGCGCGGCAGCGTATTGCGGTTGAACAATAAAGAAGTCAGTCTATGCATCGTCGCTGGTACGATGTTTACTCCCATCGGTAATACCAGATACTCGTACAATCCACTTGGTGCTTGGAAAGTTGTATACCTGACGTGATCCATCCTCATCGTAGTACGCTGACATCAGATGCATGCACGAGAAGTAGAATGCACCTGCCATACTGTCGAAAACGTCCTCCTTTTGCGTCATCGGGACGCTCTGTCGGCTCGTGTTGCTGTTTAGATACCGATAGGTCCATTGAGATGGATCGCCATGGCTCATCCGGAATTTGTAATGGTTCCAGGAGTCCAGGTGGCTTCGTCAACCGCGGTTTGTTCCGCCGACAGTCCTTACAGTCTGCGATGTACTGCTTGATCGTACGCACCATGCGTGGCCAATACCAGTCCAAGCGAAGCTTCAGGTACGTGCGGTCGCACCGGGATTCCGACCGAAGTTGGTATTGTGCACTTCAGCGATGATACGGTGCTTGAGTGCCACGACGTTTGGGACTACGATACGAGGGTGCTTGTCTGTAGAGCCTTGATACCAGATCCCCGTCTCATTGAAAGCCTTGGTGATGGTGCAAACTCCAGTGAGAGCCGTGGTCTTGATGCGGTCGAGAGTCTCGAACAAGTTGGGGTATTCAGGGGCGTCGTGAGCGTACGGCAGCTTGAGTCTCTGCAGCCTCCATGCGGGACTCGACAATCAGTCAGCGCGAAACCACTACCTAGATCTGCTTGCGGGACTCCACCGTCTTGCCGGTCTCACGCAGATCGGCGATGCCCGAGGAAAATGAAATTTTGCTCCGAGATCGGCTTGCCCGGCAGGGGCACAGCGACCGGCAGGTCGCCGTGCACGACCGAGGCCGTGTCCTGGATGTCGTCGTTGAACGTACAGAGCTTGTTCTGGTACTTGCGCAGTAGGTGGAAGGCCATCGAGTTGCCGAAGTCCTCAGCTGCAGCAGCACCTCGTTGCTGTACTTGGCCTTAGACGCGTTCGTGAACTCGTCCACGAGCCGCTCGAACTTCTCGCCCGCACGTCTTCTGACGCAGACCGATGTAGAACGGGTCGGCATGGTACTCCTCGTTGTTGGTGCCGCAGTCGAGCACGTCGGGTAGGCGCATCAGGGGCGGCGCTCCGGTGCAGGTCGTATTCAGCGACAGCATTCCGACAGGGATGACCAAGCGGTTCGCGCCCTGGTCGCCCAGGCCCAGGATATGCTCGCTGTCCATGAAGCAAATGGCGCAGATGTCCTTCTCCGGTCAGTTCTCGGCGACGCGGCCGATGTTGTTGATGGAAATGTAACGGGTGCGCGGTACCAACAGGTATCCGCCGCGTCGGCGTGTCAGACGAGCGCTATGGGGCCGGTGGACGCGTGCGAGGCGACGGCTGTGCGACCCTCCAGACGACGCACGAACTGCTTGGACACGCACGGGTCGTCGACAGCACGTCGCGCCTTGAAGTACCGCGGCGCGGTAGCTTTCGCAAGCGGTTTGTGGGTGAACTCAGGGCGGCGGGCTCTGAGCTCACTTTCGAATTGGACCTGCAGCAAGCAGAGCTGCGAGTTGGGCGTGGAGACGCCCGAAGAGCCAAGGGCGGACGACGAGAGGGACGAGTAGAGTGACGAGAGCGTCACGAGAGCGTCACGAGGCCGCAACTGCACCGGGGAGTAGACGACGAGTGGGTTTCAGGCGGCGCCGGACACGAACGGAGACAGCAGCGGACACTGAGGTCCGAGGCATCTCCTGTAGCGTACAGCGTGGGTTCTGGGGACAGTCGGACGTACTGATCACACGGGGCACTGGTGGTGACGGACGAGAACGAGAACGAGTACGAGTGTAGTGTTGAGGTAGCTAGCTTTATTCAACGAGGCTTAGCTAACGCCTAATAAATAGGAGCGTACGTGGCAAGCGGACGTTCCGGCAGGTGGAGATCAAGTGATCTCTGACGGCCAGCACGGTGTTGAGGAAACAACTAACTCACGCGAACACGTAGTGTGAACATACGACCTGCCCAGCGGTCCGGGCAAGACAAGAGGACCTGCACAGAAATATACAGTCCGCGCGGGGTTTGGCGGTAGATGTGGGGCAAGCTTCCTCCTGCGCAGATACTGCGCCTTCTTCGCAGCCGCAGTATCTGCACGACATACGTGCTCAGCCCATTATTCAAACGCGGAACCACCCACAGATTTCCTAGGAACTTTTCTTTGGGGAGGATTCCCGGAATTTCGAGCCGGGAACCCTCCCCAAAGAAAAGTTCCTAGGAAATGTCATTTTTATTCAAAGCACAATCAATCAATCTAGCGAACGGCCGCCACCACCACCCTCAGTCTTGCCTTTTCGGTCGCCGCAGCAGCCCTCCTCCGTTTTCACGGCTAAACCTCCGCTGCTGTGGTGCCGAAGAAGCGAGACTCACCTTTGTACGGAACCGGATACACACAGCTACTCGCTACTATCTACACCGCTCACTGCTAGTTGTCGAACCTCAAGCAACGTCAACCTGATGCTAACGTAGGCACTGAAGCGGTATGCGTATTTATTTTTACTAGATGCATCGATCACATCTTTAGTAATGCTACTAGCATAGAACACGTTAGAACTTTCGCTTGAGTCTATATTGCATTGCACCACGAAACCCACGCAAAACAGAGGTTCAAAGTTTGAACTTTAAATCCAGGCCCGGTGTCATCGTACTTAACGTTGTCCTGTTATCTCTGGAATCCTACTCAAGTAGCAGGCTATTTCAGCGCGAAAGCCTCTATTCTTCAGTAGATTTTGAGAAAGCATTCGGTTTTTGAGATTATTAAACTATTTAACTTGAAGTTTGTATACTTTCGTTTCGTGTGTGCCACATATGGCATGCCCCGAATTAATCCTGTTTGGGCTGTACGTACACTTCGTAACCGAAGGCACTACCAGTATAAATTTGAGTTAATATGAAGTCATATTGGCGAGCTGAGAGCCTGCCATGTGTGATTTCGTCATAGCTAACACTTAATGATTGAACTTCGGCTCACTTCACGCGCTTCACACCAACGCTAGAAACGCATCAAGTTCCATCATCAGCTGCATGTACTCATAATATTGTGTGAACAGTTTATACAACCAAACGGCGCTGCTGTCAAGAAGAGCGCAAATTCTTCTCAAGTGAGAGGGACTGATAGCCAAGAAGCCGTAGCTTCATGTAGCTTAGATGGGGGGCTGACCGATGTCTGGCGGAGGACAAGACCTTGGACTCCAAGGATCAAGCCACAATGCACCCTCCAAGTTGGAGGGTGCCTTGTGGCTTGATCCGTGAGGTTACCCGAATATCGTTTTTGTCCGACTGGGTCAACTGTAAAGTATGATGCATACAATGTTCAAGCTTAAACAACTGAATATCTGATGAAACCTGATATCTTATCCCAAAAATTCACCTTTTTTTATGAAACCTGATATCTTATCCCAAAAATTCACCTTTTTGGGATAAGATATCAGGTTTCATCAGATATTCAGTTGTTTAAGCTTGAACATTGTATGCATCATACTTTACAGTTATTACAAAACTACACAAATATGCGTTCATACAGGATTTGCGAGGGTCGGCGAAGCCGGTAGAAACTCTGGATATAAATATCCAGAGAATTATCCGGGGGTAGGCCATTATGAAGGTGCTGTTGGGACCCCTAAATGACACGAATGTACCTCACCCGTCAGCTTCAAATCGATGTCGGTACCGTCGGATAAAAAAACGTTTGGAAGACCTCTATTTGTGTTATCAACTAACCATCGGCAAGTTTTCTTCTACGGTACTGTACCGCGTTCGAGTTTCCCAGACACGTAAAAGGCAGCGAGCCGATAGAGCCTTCTCCGCCTATCGTGATCTCCTTTGGGTGATGTTCTGGGGCGTGTTCAAGTCCTGGCTACTTGAAAGTTTCAAGTTGAAACGCCTCTTAGCCATAGATGTCCCTGTAATCTTTGTACAAGTTGTAGAGCTTTACTGGCACTTCCGATTCGACGTCGTCTGGGGAATATCGATGTTGTTTCCACTTCCCGAACTTTAGGAAGCGGTAGTATGAGTCGCTTTGCATCCTTTGAATCTTCAACGCGGCGAACAGGTTCTCACCATTTTTCCTCTCTTCCTCGTCGTGTTCGGGATGTTTGTCTTCGGCATCCGTCGTGTGATGGCTTCGAAGGAATCTCTTGTCCTCTCCAGCGAGAACATGCGAGGAGAGATCAACTTCCACGTTCGGCACACCAGTCTGGTCTGCCTTTGACACTGCTGTGCCACTTGCAAGGAGGATGGCCGCAAGAACCACAAGGGTCGTGTTAGAGAGGCGCATGGCTACGTGTTGGTTGTGGGTCTTGAGGACTGGAGGAGAAATTGCGGAATGAGAATGCGGCAGTTGTACGTCGCCCTCTCAAATGAAGCGACAGGCTTGGTGATTGTTCTTTTAGCATGTACTGGTATTTCGTAAGGCACGATCCCAATAACGATCATGTATCCCTTCCTCTGTCTGCAGCATATTATAGAGCCAGGAGATAGCAATCGCGAGTTACCATCCTAGTGATGCTAGCATGACTTCGTCGTAAAATATATAGTGCTAGTGTCGTGTGAGTCAGTGTAGACGATTCGTCGGTGATCCAGTTCGTCTGAGACAACAGACGAACTGGATCACTGTTCGCATTCATTGCCTACACTCGTCTACTCTTCCTCGACGTAACTACGCCACTATCGTGAGATGTGTTTTATACCGACTTCAGCTCTAATCAAGGTTCGGAGTGATTATTGCCACATACACATGTGAAGGATATGTGGCACTGGAAGCCTGCCAAATATGGCTTAGTCAGGCGGCTTATCTGCAGCGATTAAGACCGACTTAAAAAAGATATATGTCGCTTTATCGCAAAAAATCTCCGCCACAAAGGTGTTAAAAGTGCTACCTGTGTCCGACGGGTAGTGCCCTGAATCAGGCGGTGGCAACCGTGTTATTGGTACAGTTAGGAGTGTACCCGTCACTTTATCTCGGACACACTGAGCACTGGATTTCTTCTAAATTTCCTCATTCTGACTTTTGCGCTCGTCGAGCGCAGCCCCCCCCCGTCTAGATGGCCAGTGAGGAGGACTCGGACGTGCTGCTGCTGCTGGCAGACGCCTTCGTGAGGCAAGGCGAGGCGCTGCACGAGGCTCGCCGTGAGGTCTTCCGCCTCCTCGTCGAGGAGGCATGGAAGGCGGCGATGCGCAGCCGCCATTACCTCACGGCTCAATGCTTGGACGTGCCCTGTGATTCTGCGTGGATGGTGCTGTACAGATATGGGAGTGACATCAACTTCCTAAACGCTACCAGCCTCACAAAGTACGTTGCACTGTTGCTGTGTTGCCTCAAGAACGTTTATTAACTGTACATTAATGCTGTAGATCTTCATTTCGGCAGCTACTCCGCCGATTCGCTAGCTACTACTACATCCCCCGCGCTCGATCGAGGGGCCGGCCGCTCAAGCTTCGATACCACCACCAGGTATTGGGGCTGGTCCTGTGTTTTTATGTAGGCTCGATGGAGTTGAGCAGCTTGAGCATGCTGTTCGCCGTTCCTCCGAGCACGTCGGCGTGGACCCTGCGGTGGGCGGAGGAAGCGCTGTCCAAGACGCTCGGGAAGTACTCCCCCGCGCGCATTTCGTGGCCGTCGCCGAGCCACCAGGAAGAGCTGGCGAAGCTCGTCGAAGCTCGAGAGCCTCTGCTCAAGCACACCTTTGGGTTCATCGATGGGAAAAACTTTAAGGAAAACACAACGCTCATTTTGAATTGCAAAAAGGTTAATCTAAAACTTGCCGCTACGTAGGTCCAGCAGCCCTCGAACGCCGATCTTCAGAACGCCATGTATAATGGCTGGTTGCACTCGGTGTTTGTCACCGGGACGATCTGCTTCGCCGCAGACGGATGCATTGTGTGGTGTAAGCACAACTGTCCGGGGTCGTGGAACGACTCGGACACGTCGCTGGGCTTCAGGAACAAGTTGCTGGACCCCGTGTACTGCCCCGACTCGCGCAAGAAAGTCGTCTCCGACTCCGCGTCCCCCTGCTCCACCACCATGGTCGGCCGCATCCTAACGCCGCTCAAGGACGGCGACATCGAGCACCTGCACTCGTCGCTGCGGAGCTCGGCGAGGACCCTCCACAACGCCATCACCTCTGTGAGGCAGGCGGCGGAGTGGGGCATGGGAAGTGTTCAAAAAGTATACAGCCGGCTGAACCTCCCGCTTCTACGACCCGGTGCTTCGGGGGCTTCGCCTGAACAACATGTTTCGCCTAGCTAACTACCGTGTACGCACGGTAGGCATCTCACAAATCCGCACAACCTTCGCAGGCGAGATGGAGCTGCCAGAGCACCTAGTTTGTGCCTCGTAATGAATTTCAATACATGTAGTTGAGTTGTTTGATCAAAGCACTTCGCTAGTTTAGACTACAACATTGAGTCTACCATGGGCAAGAATCGGAGCATGAGTAGTTGATTTGTGAGACTTTAGAGCTACGCACAACACTAACACAATGCAAATGAAAGCGTCTCACAACTTGGTACACGCTCGCCGTCGCCCCTGCATTAGTCCTTCTTCGTCAAGGCGCCGATCAGGAGCAGCGACTCTTGGGTGCGCGCACGCGCCTCCTCGCGATCGCGTCGAGCGCGCTCTTCCATCTCCATTCTGTCTCGGTGACGACGCTCCTCTGCTTCAGCCTTGGCTTCCGCCCTTTCCTCACTACGACGCTTCTCCTCATCAGCACGCCGTGCCTCGGCCTTCCTCTCATTCTCCTCACGTAGGAGCAAGATAGTCTCCATGATGCTGCCGCCCATGGTGTTGGCGGTGCTTTCAAGGCCGTTCAACTTGTTCTTCAGGGCGGTGGTGGCCTTCATGGCCCTGATTCGTTTGGCCTTCGCGAAGCTGGCCTCTAGCGTCTCCTTGTCCTCCTCGAAGGCGCGCTTGGAGCCAGCCGCATCACGGCAGCTGGTCAAATCGGTGCCTCCAAGGCGGTTCGAGGAGGTCTTGTACTTCGAGTCCTTCTTCGGGTTCGCCGGTGAACGGCCTTGGTCGACAGGTGCCCCCGTCGGGAGATTGCCGTCGCTCGCAGCGACGTTGGTAGAGCTCTTGCGTGGCTTGGGTGGCCCCCAGCGCCAGGTTGACGCGCGTTCTGAGGTGTTCGAAGCGGCGCAGGACGCGGCGTCTGGACACGGCTTCCAAGCTCATCGACGGCAAAAGGTGCCGCCATCAACTCCTGGAACTCGCCTCGACTGGGTGGGGCGCTTGAGCCCGTGGACTCGCCCGCGACGGACTCATCCGTGTCGACGGGCTCGTCGTGTCCGGCACCACCCTGGGCACCATGCTGACCGTTGCCGCCTTCGCCGCCCTCGAAGTAGTCGTCGTCGGGGTCGGCCTCGAACGAGAAGTCGGGCTCCACGAACCCCTGGTCGCGGTCGGCCTCGTCATCGATCTCGATGACGTTGGCCTTCTCGTCGATGGCCTGTTTGGCCTCCTTGGCGCGCTTGATGTGTGGCGGCATCTCCGGCATGCCCGTCGGCTTGCGGGCACTATACAAAATCTTAAATTTTCGGCGTAGGCTCTCAAAGTCACGCTCCGGAGCTCCACGGGCGCGGCCAGCGTTGTACGTCACAGCAAGGCGCTCCCACTCGTCTCGGCCCAGCGGCAGAGCTTGCTCGACGAGGTGAAGCAGTCGGTCAATGTCGAACATCGTGTAGTTCGTGCTGCCGGAGTTTTTGCCCATCTATAGACACACAAAGCACCAAGATAGTAGCTAGCTAGCGAGTGAAGAAAGCTTGAGCAAGGGTGACGGACGGGGTATGGTGCTTGGAAAGGAGGCGGGGGGAGGGGGGGGTGCGCTTGGACAGGAGATGGCAAATAGCAAAGTGAGAGAAGCCGACAACGCCGGCATGCAGGCTACAAGCAATACCCACCGGCCGCGCGCCTTGAAAGGATGCTACCCTTTAACCTTCAACGCGGGAAATCTGCGCGCGCGAATTGCCGCCAACGCAGTTCAAAATATCGAAGGAGCTCAGAGGATGCGCCTTGGTGCCAAACCACACGCCCTTCTCGTCGAAATTTAGCTAAAGCAACAACGAACCCACATCTTACAGCCAAATTGAATTCATTCATAGCATCATGCATGTTACCTACATCGTGACTGACCTACACGTAGCGCCCTTGGTCTTCATGGATCTTCCTCGTCCTGGATGTTGCTGTGGCGACATTCAGGCACCTCGCAGCGGCATACAAACCAGAGGTCGTCACCGTAGTCAACGGTCACCTCTTCGCCACGGTAAATGCTTCTCGTAGTCACCAACACCACGGTCGTACGACGGCCGTTGGACAGCTCGACGAACGCCGCCGCCGGGCGGCACGAATGGTTCACGAATCGGATGAGGCTCCCCATGCGCTCTGCATTGATCGCAGCGCAGACTCCAGTCGCCGGCTTCTCCGGCCGCTGCTTCAAAACGAGGCGGTAGCCTTTGCTGCGCGGTCGGGTGGCCCGGGACGAGCTCACGTGCTCGATCTCCCCGATGTACTGGCCGAGCACTTCGCCCGTGTCAATGAACTCGCCCGCCACAATCCCCAACTCGCGCGTGCGCTGGTTGCGTCCAAGGAAAACCTTGGTCGAGTCTTCAAGTCCGTTGCCACACTTCCCCGAATATGGGCATCAGTTTGGGCTACAGAACACGTGCATCAGTGCGTTGTGGCAGGAGCCGGCGCGGCACGGGTTCCAGCAGTTGCAGGACCCGAAGTGGCGCACCACGGGGAAGATCGTGGCCAATGGGTTGAAGCTGTCGCGCAAGTGCGCCACGCTGTACGGCTAGCGCGCTGGCGTGAAGATGTTGTCCGGCCGTGACGCATGCCGCCGAGCCAGCAGCGCCAAATCCACCGTGGACGAAGCCGTCGGTACCGCTGCAGTGGCCACTGCAGCGGTAGCACGGATAGCACGCTGGGGCGCGGTGCGAGGGCGCTCGTACGGGGCTGCGGCTTCACGGCGTCCTTGGCGCCCTGGGCGTCGTGGAGGATTCGACTTGGACGTCTTCGGGGGCGGCGGGGGTCTGGGTGGCGTCTCCAGCAACACTGGAGACGAGGTCGTCGGGCTGGCGCACGCACGCGCCGTCGGAGGAGGAGGCGTCTCCGGTGGTGGTGGTGTCTCCGGCGGCGGCGGGTTCGTAGCGCTCTTCGACCGACGCTTGGTCCGCTCCGGAGACAGCCACGGAGGCGTCGCCGTCCCCGTCGCGCTGGAGTCGCCGTCTGCACCGCTGGCTCGGCGGCTGCGGTCGTGGCGCGACGCCGCGGCGACGTTCGGCGGCATGTTCTCGTCGCTGGACGAGTCCTCGATGCAGCAATGCTGCCAGTAGACTGCGGAGTGCGCGAGGCGCACCATGTCACTGCATGGCACGAGTACGGGTCAGCTACATCAAGTACGAGATCATCAACAGCAACCACGCATACCTTGTCGGCAGAGGTGGTCTTCGCGCCTTCGCCGTCCGATTCAAAAGTGAGCGCAACTTCAAGTTGGCGGCAGGAAGATATAATCAAGGCGATAAGTCGCCAGAGTGAAGGAAACACCTTCGAGAATGATGGCAGGAATAAACTCTACAAATAGCAAGATAAAGTTTTATTATGGCTACACGACATAAATGTAGGGGTAGGGTCACTTATCGAGACCGATTTCGCGTCTCCGCGGATTTACGTCGGGCTTATGACCCCGACATATCACTGCAGATAAGCCGCCCGAGTAAGCCATTTTTGGCTGGCGTCCACTGCATGTGGAGCATATGTGGCTACAATGTTAACATATGGCATCTGTAATTATATTCCATTCCTATAGAGGGGTCGTGGAGCATCTTTGACAGCTATTGCCAAACAAACTTGTTTCAACTAAATATGCGCGCAGGTGCCTTCACTACCTCTTGGGAGTAGCCACAATGTATCAAATGACCAGAAGTTCTATATCGTACTGACAAGGAGTACGTGTATAAAATCAATGATCCCGTTGTTGCATAAATGCATGCGCACTCCTATGCGACGCTTGCCGATGAACCTCCACTTACCTACAAGATGGAGCTCTTCTTTCGACGGAGGGAGTATGTGTCATGCTCATGATACATTCTCTGTGTTTTAGGTTTCTCTCCGTAAAGACTGCAACGACGCTACTATCTGTATCTGTCGTTATCTACTCGAGTAATTCGATGTCGCAAGCGGTAGACGCAAGCAATCGACGGGTAAAGTTTGTATCTTGCTGAATATGTATGGACTTCTACGAAATGTGAGGTAGGCTCTATAGTTAAATATCCCTGTTAACAACACGAGTCACTGAAAACTAGTGGTGTCACTGTAAATTAGTGGTGGCGCACGAGCAGCAAAGTTCTATGGGTCTCTGGAGAGATGGAATAGAGTTAGAATTCGCACCCGTAGAACAATGACTCGTACATCTATGTAGTCAAACGGAAGTACGTACGAGTTTGATATTTACCTTTGTTCGAACGACAAATTACGGTTTAGGCATTCAATTAGTAACTATTTGTGAGGAAGAAAGAAAAACTGCGAGCCTGGTTCACCTTTGATCATTCTAGTGAATATAGGTAAAACGACGACTATGCGCTCAGGTTTTTCATTGTGTGACATGATTCATTCAAGAATCGCATTGGTTCATGAAACAAGGCCATCGAATAGCTTCTATAACATCAGGCTAGTTCACGCACGTATTGACCCTCTTGAACTAAGTGTTACCTTCAAATGTACCTACATACGTCACTTACACCAAAGCGATGGTCGTATAACAGATCAGTGCTGCAGAATATGAAAGTCGAATTGATGCTCGTTTCTAAGGCTGCATTATCTATAATCGCAAACTATAGGAACAGCGAAAGACTGCAAGTTACACGTTCCAGCACGCAAATGTACAGTTGTCGTTAACCCATCAACAATAATCTTGTTCTACAGCAGTAAAACGCTACTGCACAACTGAAGAGGTATGTGCTGACCGACGTGCTAACGAGCCTTAAGATTTTATTCGACACACAAGATCTAAAGCGCTTATAGTAGTACCGAATTGTGCACAGGAGGAGCTCGCGCTTGGCGATACGGCCATAGTGGCTGTGCACGCGATCGGTTCTCGACATAGCACATCCTTCGCCGATTGCAGACGCTGCAATGCAGACTGATGTGTAGTAACCACAAGTGGAGGGTCACTGACACGATTCGTCGCGGCTCTGACGATTCTATCCATTTGATATAAACACCTACATCTGCATCGTACCACTACACGTATTACACGCGACCTAAAGCTTAAGTAGAGCTCCCACGTTCTCATAAATAAAGCAAACAACTCCATTATCTTGCACGTAGTTGTCTTGCACGTAGTTTTTGAAGTTGCTGTTGTGTGCACGTGCGGTTCTAGAAATAAACATCCGTTTTTTGGGAGAGAGAGTCGACGGACCGATTGGTTGTACTCATTGCGAAATTCGACACCTATGGAGCGAAGTGAAGGGCATGGAGGTTGGAGATCGCATCCCTCGTCTACGCTTACAGCTACATGCAGTGGTCCAGCGCTCGAAGGAGCTAACAACGCGTTCGATACGTGTAGTGATGATGCTGTGCGCCGGACCGTCCATGGAGAGTGGGAATGTCCGCGCATACAGACTACTTCGTATTCCGACTGGGGTCAATTCGCAGCAGCATTTGAGCAGTATTGCGACGAAATATTTCAGATGTACAAGTAAGTTGTCGGAATCGAGTGATCTGAAGGCTACGTAACTTGCTTTTATTTAATTTAACTGCGTGCGTGTGTGTGCGTGAAGGAAGAGAAGTTCAATATCAATTGAGTCCCACAACAAATCGAGACCGACTCAGCGGCAGTTCAGCGAATTATGTGGCCCATATTATTCAGTCATATATATCTGCACCCATGGGTGGAAGGACCGCACAGAGGTTTCGTCTAAAGCTAACTGTGCTTTTGTTCTCTTTTAAAATGTTTTAATGGAGTTATGCTTTGGTTAGGGACTGGCAAACGCCCTGTGCAGCACCTTCGCGGAACAGATTGCGAAGCAGGATTGGCTGTCACTCTCACCAGAGTTAGGACCGAGAATGGAGAGTGGACTTACTGCTACCGAGTCAACCAATCCAAACCTGCTCATAACCATCCTCTGTCGGAACTAATATGGCGTACATACGCCGAAAACCGGCGCGTGAAAGACCCTACTTGTTTAGGCAAATATGTGATAAGTCAAGACGTACGCAACATGATAAATACAATATCCACTGAGTTCAAGACAGAGAAGGTCGAATCGAGAGTGGAGCGTATCCTGAAAGAATTTATGGAAAATGACCTGGGCAATGCGTCTCGCCTGTTTGTTGATGAAGGTGGCATCGCTCGTTGTCTAACGTTGCAGACGTCTGGTATGAGGCGCCTGTTCCACCTCTTTCCTGAAGTACTGCTCGTCGATGCTACTCACAACCCGAATGACCTTAAGTATAAACTTTTCGGCTTCATGGTTCACGATGCGTTCGGTGCGGGTCAATTTGTACAGCACTCATTTATTGATGCTGAGACCAAAGAAAATATACACAACGCTGTCACAATGTTCAAGAAAAATAACATTGAATGGGAGCGAGTAGAAGTAATTATGGTGAGTTGTGGTGTTAATCCACGTAGGCGATCTTTTGCTAACTAACTCCGTTAAATGTAGGTTGATAAAGATCTAACCGAGATAAAGGTCCTAGAAGACGAGTTTCCCCGCGCACGTGTTCTAATTTGCCATTTTCACGTCCTCAAATACTTCCGAACCGTAACAGGTAAAACTTAACGACGTTCAACCGCATATTCCATATAGTATTGATTATAAGTAACACATTATCCATCCTTCTACGTAGCAAAGGCCAAGTATGGCTTAAATCATCAAGTTCAGAGTCAAGTCTTGATGGCCGTTCAAGATATGTTATACGCGAAGACCGGAGCTGAATACGATGAATCTCGTGAATCCATGTTGAGCTTGATTCGCGGCATACCTAAACGCGATTGGCCACCTACTGTATCGCGGAAGACTACAAAAATTGGAGGTGGTGACAACTCTTTGGGGAAACAAAAAGCGAGAGAGGGGAGCTATGATCTGCAAGATTTAGATGAGGGGGATTGGCTCGGTGGAACACAACATGAGCTTCGTATATCGAGCCTGCAAAATGGTATATCTACAACGAGTACGGCAACACGCACATCATCTCGAGTAAAAGAGGGCATGGAAGCGGACGAAGACAACAACATTCACCCGTTTGAGACATACTTTATCGAGAATTGGGATAAATGTAAAAACGGTGGGTGAGTTGTTATCGCGATGATTGCCCACACTTGGGCAACAACACTAATAACCGCCTGGAGTCTGGTTGGGGAAAGTTAAAGCCAGAGCTTAACATGCACATGCCTTTGGATGAAAGCATTTCCACTGTTCTCACTCTTCAACTCCTTAAAGAGAGAGACTTCTCGAGACAAATGATGGTACGTACCACTGATATCACCACTCCGGAGTATTAACTAACTATCCTAACTTGGTCAGGACATCCGGACGGTAGTTAACAGAGGTTACGACCACGAAATGCAAAGTGTTCTTCGTATTGCTTCGCAACACGCTGCTGATCTTATCAATAAGGAATACCTACATGCTGTAAAGGTTCGAAACTCTTCATGTATATAACACACGTAAATCAGGAGCTAACAAAACTTTGCGGCATTCCACCACCGTTGATTATGTAGAGGATCGACCAGGTCACTTTCTTCTATCTCGCATCAGCTCGGGTGAATACAAGTATGCTCTGGATACCAAGAGCTGGATTTGCTCATGCGCGTTTTCGCGCACACGATTGCTTCCATGCTACCACGCGATGTATTTACGCAGACAGGCAAGTCTGCGCAGCTGAAAAAACAATTCTTTTTATATTTTACTAACTTATTATATATGCACAAATTTTACCGTTGGAATCTGTCATCCCTCTGGACCGCATTCATAAGCGATGGCTTTTACGGTCTGATACGATGTTTTCAGTAGATGTCCCACAAACTCAAGCACCCCTCATTGCAAGAACTCATACGAAGGAAAAAGTACTAAGTGAGCACGATAAGTTTCGACGACTGACTACTCTGCAGTCTCAACTCACTGAAGCTGTTATTGCTCACGGCACTCGCCATTTCGAGCGCGTGTATGAAGTACTTGAACAATTTGTCGACATAGTTGTTGATGGCAAGGTACCGCGATTAGAGACGGATTTACAGCAAATACAAACTTGCGAAGGGCCCTTGAAGAACGATTCAAAATTATCCCAAGGAGTTGGTGTATTGGTAGAGCCCAACATAGACCTGAAGCGGGCTCGCAATACGGTGGATGAGTTTGTAGCTGGTGGTGCCACTAAGCTGGAAGATAAGAAGCCGATTTCAAGATGCACTGTTGGCTCAAACGAATTTAAATTAACCAACAAAGTAAAAGTGTCGGGACGAGTTCGCGTAACAAAAACAACACGTACGTGGTATCCAAAAAGACAAAAACGACTTGAAAGCAAGCCGATCCAACAGTCGACAATTCCTGGACAAATTGCTGAATTAGAATTTCCAGACGATACTTCAGCACCTATCCTTCAACAGGCAATGAAGCATAATGACTGCAATCTTGCTCACATTACCGATCTCCCTTTCGACGACTTCTGCATCGATGGATGTTATGAGAAAGTCATCTCGTTTCGCATTAATTCTTCAGTGGATATGAATGCAATTGTTGCGTTCGATGGCAAATACATGTCAGTAAAAGGGAAAAGGCCTCATGACATCCAGTTTGTGTTTGATGAACGTGTCGTAAAATCGGCATACGACCGCATCATTGAGTTAGAGACGACAATGGTTGCAAAACGAGATAACAACCGCTCCAATCCGAAATACGTCCATGTTGTCGACGAGGATTGCGGCGGAATTGATACCATTTACGTGAAGGTTGCAAATTCACCCGAAAACTTTCATTCAACAGCAATTGTAGCCATGCAGATGTACCACGACCGTCTGCGCCATCTTACATCAGCTTCAAATTGTTTGACATGGTTCCAAAAGATGACCAATGAACTTCGAACACCTCATGAAGTCATACACACTTTCGAAACGGTGATAAGATCCACATCTGTGTTCAGTCGGTTGTCATTCGGCGAGCACGTAAGTAAAGGACATTTGCTCTTTATTTTGGTTCTTGTTTTTAACCTAACGTCGATTTGTTTTGCAACATGAAGGAGGTGTTTTTTTACGAATTGTTCGATTTCGTGGGGACCAAATGGATGAATGATTTATGTATCAAGTTGTCGCTTCACGTTTCACTTGGGTATCGGCAAGACACGCGGTTTGTCGACACAAACTTTTTCAACTACTCTAAACCAGAACATGCAATGTTGGATCGTGGCTTTGCTACTGCATTCCAAAGCAAGACGCGGTTTTTGGTCCTACCAGTGAATTTCATCAATTCCCATTGGGGTATGCTTTTGCTAGACAGGTTCGAGGACCGTAAAACTATATTCCTGTTCGATCCACTCCACAGAAAATTCTACTACGACCAGCTAGACCAAATATGCCAATCGTATTTGAAAGCTGCTCTAATGGCCGAATATGATTCATACAAGCTGCAGCGAGTTGTCGACTTGAAGCAGACGGATGGACACAATTGCGGAACGCTGATTGTGCTGTTTGCAATGAAACACATCAAGCAAATAACTATTCCCGCCACAACAAGCACGAATTTGGCGTCACTTCGCCTCACGCTGTTCATGCAAGGTCTCCGCGCCACGCATCCATTTTTTAAAGGCTCTAAAGGGTAGGACTAGCCGGTAGGTTTACCGAAGGATACAATGTTAATGTATTTTAATATGCATCGGGGACAGTGTGATTTATTTTGTAGGATTGTTTTTACTAGACATGTAGGTTCAGTAGTGCGTATCTTCGCAGAGTCTCAACATTTTTAGCGAGCGGAGCCTCCGCACATTATCTATTTACACGAACCTCAAGCATATATGACACTTGTCCGAACACAGAACGCTATTTCATTTCTTGAAGGTGGCGTTTGCCATTGATAAATGACGATAGTACCTCCGCCACAAGCAAATAGACAAGCAAAAATGGACAAGCCCGTCCAACTACAATTTTTCTTCTCCAAGGGCAGACACCCTAGCAATCCTGCTTGACTGAAATGTATTGATCAATTACTCAATCAAAATGTAATGCGCACCTTCATAGGCAGACTAGCTCACAAACGATTATTTTTATTTGCAAGTCAACAAAAGGAATTAATATGTCGCCCCGCTTACTAATACATGACTAGACCAAATACGTAATAATTTCGTCAATATGTGGCGAGTAAGTGTCACCTCGAACCACATATTAACCACGTACCTGGATTTACTATGCACACTTTATGTGG
Organism: Phytophthora fragariae; assembly: GCA_009729435.1. Classification (NCBI taxonomy): domain Eukaryota; phylum Oomycota; class Peronosporomycetes; order Peronosporales; family Peronosporaceae; genus Phytophthora; species Phytophthora fragariae. The sequence continues at coordinate 1,967,470 of QQOI01000003.1, forward strand.
CGGTAACGTCGTCCATCAAGGTTCCGTATAATGTCATTAACGGGAAGCGGGTTTACTCGAAGCGCGACCCGGACTACCAAAAATACCGCAAATGGCTGGCGCGCCAACGCGACAACCCCCTGACGTTCGGCCGACGCTGGGGATGCTAACTAGATCCATGGTTTGCGAGGACCAGGCCGCACGAGCTAAACTTTACTTGCTTGTCTTTGCGGAGGCGAACGCATCCTAAAAAGCAGTGAAAAACAATTGAGCGTTGTGAACAAGAATCAATTTATGCTGTACTTGCCGATCAAACTAGTAGAGCGTCGAGTGAATAAAAAAATATTTAATGGACTCAACGGTCAGCAAGTTTGTTAGGCAAGTCCGATTGGTCAACTTCAAACGCGACCCGGAAGGTGGATAGTAACATAGAGTTGTGGCGATCTCCGGTAATGAACCAATCGCCCATGGGAATTTTGACTAGAACCTGATGTTTGAGGTATATTGCTTGCATCTTTAGCAATGCTACTGGAATCTGCAATCCTCTTAGGTGCTGAAGCGAGCCAAACGCCGACGGCGTAGTTCGCTTGGACTGATGCGCTCGGGGGCAGGTTGTTCAGGTTGCGGAGGTGTGGTCTGCTGGGGTTTCCCATACTCTTCCTCTTGTAGGCGACGCGCTAGCTGTTCGTCCGTTTCGAAGCATGGGGCTGGCACTCTGGTCGCACCACGCGAAGAACGAGCCGGTGTAGCGCGTGGATCATGCTCAGGTCGGCTGGAGATTGGCCCGGCCAGCGCAAGCATCCATCGGCTGACCGCGCGAGCAACAGAAGTCATAGCCGATTGCATTGCTGGTGAGTACACAAAAATATACCCTATCGGCACAAGTTAAGCGTCAGTTGTCAGTCATCTCAGCAGCTAAGCTCCTAAAGTCACCCCAACATTCTTCTGGTGCGCATACCAGCTAGAATTCCGCACATGTGTCCCATGAACGAGCTTCGTGGGGCTAGAAAGTGAATCACCACTAATTCTAGCCACGCTGCATATTTTGTGTGCACTTGAAAGCCATATACACTCGAAAACGCGGGTGAGTTGTGGTTTAAAAGCACCTGCCAAGTCAACACGAAGAGCAGTGTGGTTTGTACACGAGTGCGACAACATCAGCGGATCCACGGCAATGCTAGTACAGCACTCCACCGATTACCTTTAGTGCAAACAGCACACCTGAAAACCCAACACTGCATTGATGCAGTGGTGCCTACACACAAGCAGCACAATTAGTCTGTCTGCTCACAAAAAGGCCGCCAGCCATCCGCGACGTACTGGCATCTGGAACCCCGTGGCGAGAATAAGAGCGACCATCACCACAAGGACATGACACAGCACCAGCAAGTACCCCACAGTAAACAGGAACCGCACGCTCCCCAACTTGTACTCGAGATTGCATCCTTTCCACAAGAACGAGATCCTGTACAACACGAACATCCCATTGTCACTCCAATTCAAGTTTCCCCAACCCGAGGGTGCGAACTAACATGTTATGGTACAAGTGCCAGTCGTCAACATGAATGAGGCCTGACGCAACGAGCCGCTTCCAGTCCCAATTGCTCAGCACTCGGTCCGGGCAGCTGCACAAGAAACACAACAAGCAACAGCATCAGAATATTAGCAATATTTTTTGTCATTATTTGCATGTTTTTTTGCTTACAGAGCGAAGAGCTCGGGCGTTTGGTTCTTTTGGAAGTGAAGACCGTACATGAGGGCTGTACAATACGCCGCCAGTAAGATAAAGTATTGACACAAGAGCTGGTCGTTCGTCTACTGTAGTACCCATGAGGCCGAGCGTGACGGGAGGCTTGCGCTCGAGCTGCTGAATCTGTCGCACGAGCATCAGCATCAGAGCGAGTCCCTGGCCGTTGCGCCCGACGTTGGGCGCCATGCCGCGCCCGCGGCGCCCGACGCTCGGGCCGAACATGGGGGTTTCTAACGTTAGTAACGTTAGAACAATGTAGAATTATATAATTGTAGCTTACAATTTGTAAGCTTCAATGTTCACAAATGAATTTCAAATTATTAATTGTCAGATTTACGGTTTTGGAGCCACTGGGGAGAAAATGTAGACGAACTTCACCACTACATGTAGGAGCGCTGGATGATGAGTCTGAAATGCTGCTTTAGACTCAACGGTGCTACTGTACTACAGTACATGTACATGCCTTAGAATCAACGGTGCACTGCTACTGGCCTAATCGAATGGACGTCGGGCGTGGATTAGTCTGGTACAGAACGATGCCAAGAAGAAAGCGTGCATGTACAGCGACACCTTCATAGACAGACGATGCTAGCTATTATAGGCTCGAGTTGATTCAATCGATATCGGTTTGAAGGAACCAGGTCAACTTGCGTAGCAATAATGAGCGAGTTCAAGACCTTGTCGCTTGGTTCCAGCAACCGTAGACCATTCTAGAACGTCAGACTAAACGCGCCATCTGGTGTTCTGATTAATCCCGTACTAAACAAGATCTAAAACCAGCGAGAGTTGACGGTGAACGTGTGAAAAACACCCAATAATTGGCGTCCTTCTATTTGGGGTAATACTGGGGTTGCACCCCCAGACCCCCGCATTAGAAAAACTAACTACTGGACAGGGCAACGGGTCCGTTCGCTGGAATGCTCGTCGCTGGGCCCGCCCCCGCAAATACCGCGCGGCCCTGCTTCGCGGGCTCCCCGCGCGGGTTTGCTATGGCTATGCTCCTCGCACCCGCTCACTACCGCCTTCTAATATGGTCGACCTAACCCTTTAGATAAGGTGCGCGTGAGCATTTTTGTGTGTTTTTCATATTTTCTCGAGTTGACGGCACGCGTGTTGACGGTACAGATCGAACAGCTTCAAACTGGCAAAAGGTCTCCACTCACTTCAGAAGAAGAGCTGTAACCCAACAGCGACCATCACTCTGACCCCATGCCGCCATCCTCTTTGCTGCCCTTATCGGAGGAGCGTCTCCCGGCCTACCTCGCAGCCGCGGTCGTGCTCTACCTGTCGCTGCGGCCACTGCTGAACGTGGACCGCATGCTGGCCAAGATCTGGCCGTCGCTGCTGCTGCTCTTCGCCTACTACCGCTACCACCTCACACTGTCCTCTACACCACAGCCCACGAGTCTGGCGCTGCAGCTCTGGACGACGGCGCAGCAGCGCGCGCCCGTGCTCGAGGCGGTCCTGAGCGACACGCTGCTGCTCGCGCTGGCTGGCACCGCCTTGGCCTTGGCCGCGCAGACCGCGCGCCGCCTGCGCTTCATGTCCCGCAAGAATCTGCTCAACGTGGTGGGCGGCGCCCTCGTGGACGCGCTCAAGCGGCTGCCCGTGGTGTCCGCCAAGATGGCGGCCGAGATGAGGAAGATCGAGAGCGAGGTGGAGCTCTCGCTCAAGGGCAACGACCCGCTGGCCGCCAAGATGGACAAGCTGCGCGCGCTGCCGGAGAAGGGCATGGACGACGAGAAGCTGCTGCGCCTCATGGCGGACCTCGCGGGCAACAGCGACGACAAGTGGAGGGACGGATACGTCTCTGGCGCCGTCTACCACGGCGAGAAGGAGCACCTGGACGTGCTGAACAAGGCCTACGCGCTCTTCGCAGTGACCAACCCGCTGCACGCCGACCTGTGGCCTGCGGTGAACAAGTTCGAGGCTGAGGTCATTGCCATGACCGCCGGGCTCATGAATGGCGGACACGAGGAGGTGTGCGGCACGCTCAGTTCCGGCGGTACCGAGAGCATCTTCCTTGCAACCAAGACCCACCGCGAGTACTACCGCCACAAGCACAACATCACCAAGCCCGAGATCGTCGCGTGCGTGACGGCGCATGCGGCTATTGACAAGGCGTGCGAGATCTTGGGTATCAAGCTCATCAAGGTGCCGATGGACCCCAAGACGCTCAAGGTGGATCTGGACGCCGTGCGCTGGAGCATCTCGGCGAACACGATCATGTTGTATAGCAGCGCGCCCAACTTCCCGCACGGCATGATTGACGATATTGAAGCGCTGTCGAGACTCGCTGTGCAGAACGACGTCGGGCTACACGTGGACTGCTGCCTGGGTGGCTTCGTGCTGCCGTTTGCGCGCAAACTGCGTTCGGACATCCCTGTGTTTGACTTTTCGCTGCCTGGTGTCACCAGTATGTCTTGTGATACGCACAAGTATGGCTATGGATCTAAGGGCACGTCCGTGGTGTTGTACAAGAACGCGGAGATCCGACGATTCCAGTACTTCTCGTACCCAGACTGGACCGGTGGGCTCTACGTTACGCCAACTCTTGCAGGCAGTCGCCCTGGTGCGCTGAGCGCTGCAGCGTGGGCGTCAATGGTGCGTTTGGGATACGAAGGATACCTCGAGAAGACGAAGGGCATTTTGGAGACTGTGGACGAGATCAAGGCCGGCATCCAGCGCATCGACGGCATCTACCTGCTGGGAGACCCGAAGGCCATGGTCGTGAGCTTTGCCGGTGACAAGGGCGTGAATGCTCTCAAGGTTAGCGACGCGATGGCGAAGCATGGCTGGAGCCTGAGCCCCCTGCAGCACCCCACATCTGTGCACTTGTGTGTGACTGTACGCCACATTGGCAAAGCGAAGAAATTCCTGAGTGCACTGGAGGAAGCTGTGAATGAAGTGAAGCAAGACCCCAACCCATCTCCGGAAGGTGGCAGCGCCATCTATGGCATGGCCTCCAGTTTGCCGGCTGGGCCCGTGGACGACCTACTGCGCATCTACACGGACATCACCCTGAAGGTGTAAGCGGGCAGAACAGCGGAATGGTGGGCTGCAAGATGAATTCGTCGGAGATTAATGCAGCACTGTATACGTTAAAAATCAAGAAGCCACAAAGTGCCTTAACCTCTTTAGTTTCCTGGTTAGCATTTCATCGATGCCCACTAGGTTGTGTCCACCGCAATTTTGTTAAGTTGTTGTCCAGGAAAGTGCGGTTTGCGCAGCTTGCGAACTCCGGATTTGCCCTTCTTCGTGTGGAGTATGTGCACGTCTTGAATCTTCTTGAGATTTCCGAGCTGAGCAGCTAGTAACTTCATGCAGATACCTTTACGCGGAGTCAAGTTCATCCATAACCCCTGCGCACTCGATAGCGGTGAAGCAGCAGAAGAAAATGGGTTCGCTGTGTCCAGCAGCCCACACCCTATTGAAAAGGTTTTGTCATGCGGTTGCTCGCCTTGAAACTCGTACAGAAATGCGTGCTCAAGTTCATCCACGGTACGTCGAGTGTATTCCAGCGCGAGGATATCACGCGTGAATCGTGCTGGCCAAAATATAGCGTTACCTGGTACTAAGGGAATATCGAGAGCACTTTGGTGAGCAAATGATACCTCCCAGTTGTTCGATATCGGTGCTTCAGTGTTGTTATCTCCGTTCTCTTTCTTAGGTATTGCGCGTTCCTGTCGTGTTGCTGCGTAAGCTCGCGTTGAAACATACCGGACTTTTAGAATATACACCTCTGGATCTCGACTGCTTGCAGGAATTTGAAAGCATTTGTCACCAACGCCCACAAGTTTCGCATTACGGTCGAACAGCATCACTGAGGGCCAGGGCGACCGGTCTTCCTCGTCAAAGTCGGCGACACTTTTGTTTGCGGTACTCTCTTCTTGGTGCTGGTGTAGATGCGCTTCCGTCTCCGCACTTCTCGACATCGATCGCTTGCTCACAGGAGGTACCATAGCTGGCGTCGAGGGTACTCGCGTAATGCCAACTGATTTGAACATGTTTTCCGTCAGAAGCTGCTCGTGTTGCGCATGCGCCGCTAGGAAGTCCCAGTAGCACAGTGGTGTCTTCACAACGCACACATCGCAGAAGAAATGCGTGTCCAATTTCCCTGATTCAGCTGTAATAGTAGCAATATCCTCCTCGGATAGCATCGCCCAGCGACTGCATTTGAGGTGAAATATTTGACCGCAACCATCTCGTGCACACAGCAACGAAAGCTGCCGTCTAGATGATCTTCGTGATACTCGGATAATTTTTGCGCAGACTGCACAAGTTCGTGAGGCCAATATTCCACTCTCATCATAATGGACAATGCTGGTCCCTGCTTGTGGCATCGAGGCCAGTCGATTTCTCGTTGCTACCGCAGATGCCGGGGGTGTTTTGGGACGAAATTGATCTGCAAGTGAGCGAACCCGACCTGTGTAGTTCTCGATGCTAAGCACCACACTGAGCTGTGTACTGATGGAAGCTGTTATCAGCACATTTAGGTTTTCCCCGTCGAACTCGAGAAGTACCGGCATGCCGCGCTCTCCTGTAGGGGTTAGATAGAGCTGAAAAGGCTCGAGTGGCGCGACTAGCAGATTGCTAAGTTTGCGAGTAAGCTGATCTCTCAAAATCCCGTAGATGGTCTGTCCTGGGTACCCCCACAAACCAAAACAGAGAATTTATTACAAGGCCTCTCGTTGCTCACAGCAAGTACACGCACCTCCAACTTCAGTAATAGCGCGGGTGCTTTACAAATATTCCAGAGTGTTGCCGCCGCATAAATTGCAACATCCGTGGCGGCACCGTCGGCTTGCTTGGCATTAAGTAAACTTAGCAGAACTGGAATACCCGCAAGAGTATCCAAATGCCTCTGACACTGATTCTGCGTTGAAAAGGCTAGCAATGCTGCAGCACTGACCCTCATCAGCTCATTATCGCCACTCGCGTGTGTGTTCCATAGCAGCATTGAAAGCGGGCATTGATGCCAGTGTGAAACACAATTCCATCTTTACAACATAGCAAATATTTTAGTTACACTTTGAGACGTTGATACGGTCTGTTCAACTAACCTGTCACACGAGCTGGCACTTAGTCGACCTCGCTCCGAACGTGCCAGGTTCCCTAGAATCCTACAACCACGAAACGTTAGGCAGAATCAGCAACTATGCTTTTTTACTGGCTCCGTACCCAGCACAAATACGTTGTGTCACTGTGTGCGTAGCCGCTTTGGTGATTTGAGTGATCCGACGAACACCTTGTACTTGAACTAACTGATCTCTCAAGTAGGCATCACGTGCCATCATCAACAACCGACGCATGTCAACTTCCACGTCTGCAGCATGTTTCTCGCCGTCCTCATTGCGCCGCAGCAGCGCCACCAGCTCATTGAACGTATCCTCGGTTCCTTCTCTTCTTGTCGTCATGGTCTACTGTTGATAGCGCGTCTCCTCACACGACCGCCTCACTAAAGGTTAATCAATGACATCGGACCTCTTTTTAGACCAGTGGTTCCATCCAGCAAGTTGGAGTCACTATATTCTCGAATTAGTGACTAAAAATTTAGAGAATCGCCTCAACTCCGTATTTTTAGGCTTCGCCCTGGCGGGCGAAACAGAGTGGTCGGGGTACCCGCCCCGTTCAGTCTGCAAGTTATGCAAGGAACTACGTATACAATACAATTTGTATAACGTTAGTCGTTTTCATGCTCGCATATCTTTCATAGCGGTGTCGGAACGCTCAGACGACAAGTCCACAAAAAGCAGCATCGCCCAACATCTAGCCAGTGCAATAAATTCAACAGAATTGAGCTGTTCTCTGGATATTTATATCCAGAGTTTCTTACCAGCTTCGCCGACCCTCGCAAATCCTGTATGAACGCATATTTGAGTAGTTTTGTAATATCGATAAAGAACTGTGAATACAATCCTCAAGCTAAAACGACTGAATATCTGATGAAATACATCTTATCCCAAAAAGGTGAATGTTGACCCAGTCGGACAAAAACGACATTCGTGTAACCTCACGGATCAAGCCACAACGCAGCTGCAGGTATGTGAAGCATGTTCTTGGCTATCAGCCCCTCGTACTCGACTAAGAAGCTGCGCCCTTCTTGGCTAGCAGCGTCATTGGTGATATCTACTAAGCTGATGATGGAAATTCGTCCCAATTAACGTGTATCTAGCGTTGGTGTGATGCAGAGACGATGTTCGATCATTAGATGTTATGACGAATGCACGAATGGCAAACTTTCAGCTATGTATAAAACCTGCGCTTGATTATTTTCTCGTGTGAAAAGAAGCGGAGTAGTTGTATCCTCTGAGCCGAGAGCGCAAGGCTCATGTCTGCGGAAGGCGCCAATATGCCTTCCTCCTGTTAATATTGACAGCGTAATTATTTTTTTCTATCACAAATCCGAGACAAAGCATTTATATCACACGAGGCGGCTTTTCATTGTTGTCAGTATATAAAGATGTGAGGGCGATTCAAATAGCATGGTAAACCAATCCCCACGAAACCGAGAGAATTGATTCTGCTGTTTTAAGATGGAAGATAACATCTACTTGCGCTAGTCGCTAACTATAGAGGCCTGAACATGCATATCTTTTAGGCACTGCCTGCTCGAAGTTGGGTCTGGCGGCCACAGTGGGCGTAGTTCTTGGTAGCTTGATATCTAGTTTATCTTGAGCTCGGAGTTTGAAGCTCAAATACTTTTGTTTGACATGTTTGGGCATATGAGAGGGCACCAAAGTCTCTCATGCTGTTGAGTCTTGGTGCTTTGAGGTTATTACTACAAATATCACTATGTATCTCGGCATTTCCGAAATAATAATGGATATGCTCTTGCCTTGTCTTTTTGTGCCTTTACCCTAGATCGTGTTTGAAACATCTTGAAAGAGAAATGTTTTCATTTGCACCCGTGAAACCAGGGAGTAAGCTCTCAGCTGCATTCAAACTCTATTACTTCTACTACTACTGTAGACTTGGTTTTAAAAACGTATTGGACCGATTCCCGTAGGATCTGTCGCGGCCATTTTGTACAGATTCCGTACAGAATTCCATGAAAAGGCCATTCCTAGACAACTCGAGTCCGCCGTCGACTCGACAGATTTCACTTCTGTCGTAGGGTACCCCCCCCTCCAACAGATTTCTAGATGTGTAGATGGTATGGCTAGAATGGTGAATATTGCTCTCTCACTCATGCACTGCTCACTGGGGCTGCTGACACTGGCAAACATAGTGCGGACGACGAAGACGAGTTCATCGACGCGTCTACGAGCGCTGCCACCGCAATGCTGGCGAGGGGGAGGCCACCCGCAAGCGGTGCCGGCGAGACAGAAGCAGTCCGATGAGGGTGGATTTGCCACGGAACTCGAGATCCCTGTAAATACGCCCTCATCAGACTGCTTATGTCTCCTGCTAGGAAATGACGCTGCGTTTAAGCTGGCCTCGTCCTCCACAGTCACTTTGTGGTATTTGACTAATTTCAACCGCTAAAACAGGGGTGACGGGGCGGCGAGTCTTCCCACTCGGTGACACCGGCATTAGAACGTATAATAGTTACGCAGTCGAAGGCCGTGATAATGTCACGGCCCTCGACTGCCGCAAGACGCTCATTGAACAAATGGCGGTCCCGTTCGAGCCACTTGGTTCATTGATGATAGTTAGCAGCGCCATAGTATCGGAATCGCTGTAGCCTTGCGGCCCTGTGGGCCCGCAGCGCTTGCTTGCAGGCACCATGATCGCTGCTGAGTGGTGGGGCTTGCCAGGGAGTACTATTGACGTGCGTGGGTGAGGGTCACTTCAACTTGAAAGTGGCTCCTCGGATCTGTACCGAATCTATACATTAGTGGTCCTCAGTTCTGGCAGCAGCAAGATAGCGCAAAACCAAATGGTACTGGGTTTCATCCAATCAGAGTCTTGGTCATTCTCACTCTCACTGAGAACCCCTTTTGCATGCACGCTACGCGGCAACTTGGGGCACTGCTCGTTGCCATATCCATTTTGGACCTCCATATATTTCACTAAAGCCGATTCGGCTTCTCTTTTCCGTGGCTTCTCCGCCGTGAGACTGACTAGAGAGCTGCACACTAAGCGGTCTCATAGATGCATTAGGTCCATTGCTGTCGCCCAGCATGCGTTGGTAGTCTAGGCCTTCTTCCACGTCGAGGACAGGTGCCGCGAGGGTGCGAGCTCTGAAAGGGGGGAGGTGCTTGTGCTACAGCATATTCGTTTTGATGGTGAACATCCTTGTTGCTGCTGCCGTGCTATGCTGCACCAAAATCGAGGGAGGATAGGTCGGCAGCAAGACCGCGACCGTATTTCGACCAATCACCGCTCGATTTGATTGTGCGCTATCTTGCTGCTGCCAGAACTGAGAACCACTATTTAGACAGCAAGTGGTCTGCGGGCTGTACGAGGTCTGTACACAATTTTTTAGACACGAAATCTGTACGAACATAGCCCACAGGAATCGGTCCATTATTTTTAGTGTGAAAACCCCGTTAATCAGAATAAAATACTTCAAAGTAGTAGATTTTGCAAAATGGCAATTTATCTCTTTTAGTACTCGAAGTATGCCATTTGCAAACGGTAGGTATCTTGCTCACCACTCTACAGTAGATGCATGGTCTTATCCAAGCAAGCTGCTATGATCAAAACAAAACTTGCACTTCACGAAGCACTTCGTATCTGAAAATATCCAGAGCTTCCTGGGCAAAACGCACGGCATTAGTTTTTTTTAAGTGCAGTGCTGGACTGCATTAACGTGCACTACGTATATTATACCGTCCCTTACATGTTCAGCCTCCATGCGGCGCGACGGAAGGCTGCGGGGCTCGTCCTATAGACCCGCAATGTCGTCATCAGCAGCAGTGCGGAGCTCGAGCGGAGCTCCCGCACCGCTCCTTCTTCGTCCGGCTGGTCGGAGACGTTCTCGGCGCGGTCGATCTCTTGCGCCTGGTTGACCGGCAGGTCGTAGCGCGTGATGATCTCGTCGCGGTGGTTCTTCTTGATGTGGCAGATGGCCGCGCGCGTGACGCCGTACTCGCGCGCCAGAGCGGCCTGCTTCTCACCGTTCTCTTGATGTTGTTGTGGCGCTCCGTGACGCGCAGGTACCGCAAGCGCTTCTTGGATTTCTTGTGTGGCGCGGTAGTGCTTTCGTTCTCCTTGGTCTTGGACGCCTCCTCCTGTTTGATCTCGTCCGTCGAAGTAGGCGCTGCAATGGGCATCTGCTGGCCGCGCGTACTGGACGAACTGGCGCTGGATGCGTTGGCCTCGGCGTGCATGCGCCATGAACTCGCCCATAGGCTGCTGCTGCATGTTGCAGTCAAGCGGAGCTTCAACTTGAGGCGCGGTGAGGCTCGTAGTCTTGTGGGACAGCCGGATGTCTCGTTCGAATGTAGCCATGAGGGCCCGACCTTGCTTGTCGACTAGCGATATGGTGGGCCAAGCGGGACTTGCCTAGCGTTTTGCGATGTGAGCTCCATGTGCCGCATCGAGCAAGCGAGCACTGGCAAGCACGCTCTCTAACCAAGCAGCAAAGGCTCGCGATGGTGCGTTCCACTTGGGCGCGCCGTGCGTGAAGGCCAAGTAGCTGACGTGGTTCACCAGCGCCAGCTTGAAGAAGTGAACGTACGCGGCATAGCTGCTCACTCCTACGGCGCACATCCCTTTAAAACAACCCCGCGTCGGACGCCTCATGGCTCAGGCCGTTCTTGTAGGCGCGGTAGGCGTCCGCGTAGCGCCCCAGTTCGTACAGCGCCGAGTCGCGGCGTGAGTTGCCCTTGGGCCAGCTGCGCTGCAGCACGAAGCACACTGGTCCATGTCCTTGAGCGCGTCTTCGGCCTTGCTGGGCTTGGGTTGTGCGGCCGTATCGAGTCAAAGATCTGCACTACAACTTCCCTTTGCAGAGTGCCGTTGACCCCACCCTGAACCTCTAGCAACCGATACCTACGTGTCGCTCTCCATTCTATAACAGCATACTCAATGTATTCAACTGCATGTCATAATATCAGAGCCCAGTATATTGAATATTCTTATCAACATGTCTCACATCTGTTGATACAGGTACCTGCGATAGCGGATACTCCACAATCTCGATCAAAGCATGCGGTGAAGTACCGTACACATCCCTAATACAATGGCACAAATTGTGCATAGTCGTACCTTTGTCATCCTTAATAAAAGACCCTTCGTTTGAGTGACTCACTTCATCTGAGTATGCAAACAAACACTGCCCCGTTGAACTTAAGTAGTCTGTTGGGAAGGGGGTACGGGGTATCAGTTTCGCTCAGTATGCTACAATCCTAATGTTACGCCTCGCTTCGCATTCCAAAAGCTAGGCTAATGCCCAAGCACAGGCGCACCTCCCGTGACTCCCAATAAGTCGGGTACCCCGACCATTTGAGGATACATGTACAGTATCATTTACTTTTTGAGGCAGGTTGCTAGTCAAGGGTGTCTCCGTTGCCACTTGCCATACATTGAAGACCTTCGCTCATGAACCGCGGAGTGCGCCGTCGCTTGGTGTCTCTGGGCGTGTGGCCCGCGCTGCTCGACGCCGCGGACCACGTCGCGTGGAAGCTGCAGCTCTTCCTCTTGGCGCTGCTGCACCTCCTCTTCTCCAGCGACAAGCACTGGCTGTCCTCCTCCTCTTCCTCCCCCTCCGTCCTCGTCGCCCCCTCCGACGCCGCCGTCGTGACCAAGCGCAGGCGCGTCCTGTTCGTGCGCCACGCCGAGTCCGAGTGGAACGTCGTGTTCAACCGCGGGCTCAACCTTCGAGCGCTCGCGAGTCTCGTGCGCGCGGTGGCTCGCGAGTGGCTGCTGCTGCCCTCGGGCGACTCGGTCTTCCTGGACTCGCCGCTGAGCCGGCGCGGCCGCTTCCAGGCGCAGAGTCTGCGCGACCACGTGAGCGAGACGCCGCTCTGCTCGCTCCCAGGCGGCGACCACACAGCAGTAGCAGGTTCATTGGAGCTGGAGCTGGAGCTGGAGCTCGTGCAGCCGCACCGCCACTCCCCGCCTCAGTCGGAGGAGAGCGCGCTGCTGCGCTATCTGTGCTGCCCGCTGGCCGGCAGCGTCGTGGTCGCGTCCAACCTGCGCCGCACCATTGACACGGCGCGCATCGCGTCGGCCTCGAGGCTGGAGACGCCCGGGGAGCGGATCCATGTGCTGTCGTGTCTGCAGGAGATCGGCCGCAACTTGGACACGCTGGCGCTCAGTGAGCCGCACACTGTGCAACCGCACGAGGTGCTGGCCCAGGCACCGCGTGGGGAGAAGCGCCACGACGAGCTGTTCAATGTGGCGGAGAGCCACGGCAACAAGGCGGTGCTGGGCAGTGGACGTGAACGTCTGCTGGCGTTCGCGCACTGGGTCTTCAAGCAGCAGAAGGACGTGGTGGTCGTCTACGGCCACTCGCTGTGGTTCCGAGCTTTTTGCCGCGAGTTCTTCCCCAGCGACGTGCAGCATGAGGCTAAGGAGGCCAAGATGAGCAACTGCGGCGTGGTGACCTTCATGCTGGAAGAGCGCAACAGAGGCGGGGGAGAAGCTGCACAGTACACCATCCAGCCGGAGAGCTTCCAGCACCTTATCTAAGCCCCGTCGGGATGAAGACAAATTTCTATCTCAGCCTTTGAAGTTGCTGGTGGTTAAATTCCCAATCGGGAATTGTTTGTTGTAGACCACGTTTGAGGTAGTCTCTTCGTTCTTACCAGCGTTGCTTCTTTGGCGCATGGAGTCCCTGAATTTCTTCAGCTGAACTTGACGCGATGCGCAGTCGACTACGCGTTCGAGTCACAACGTTACAGACTGACGGGAATTGTGTATGCCGATTCTATAAATTCGCCCGTAACACGCACGTGAACGAGTATTTTCAACTGCCAGAATATCCATGATATCATGTTACGCACCTGCAATGAGCCCGATCAGTAGCAATTTCGGGACTGGAAGGTAGATGTCATATCCAATACGCCGCGTATTTCGTATGCCTCCGTGAACGTTGGCGAATTCACGTTCAAAGTCACCTCGACACCAATACCGGTTTGCAGTATATCTTTCTTTTGGTTTGGTACAATAATGCCTCCGTAGCAGTGAGCACACCGTGATACATTCCTGTATTGCTCCCTACAACAGCAAAATGCACTTCCACGTTAGGCTCCTCCAGTTACCAAGCTGCCGTTCCAGCTTGTATCCTTTCCATAGGAAGAAAAACCTTCCAGCAGCCACAAGCCATCCGTAGACCCTTCCAACTTCGGCACTCACATAGTCTGGTACCGGTACACATGCAAGTCACGAGAAGACGAACACCACTCCAAATTCCTTGTTTGCCTCCACTTGCAAATTCCACACAAAAGTATCATCTGCAATATTTTCTCATAATGCAAACCAAAGCAATACACGCGTCCTCTTGACTGCTCCATGACGGTCATGGAGCAGCAGATATAATCCTAAGCTCAATTCGTACACATACAAACTGAGCTCGAACCCCTTGCGCTACCATGCATGTACTGAAGTATATCTTGGGTACTTGTTGGCGCTTGGAGGTGACCCCTACCGGATTCGACCAATTCGAGTTTTTCGCTGTGATATCTTTCGTAAGCTTAGCATACGGAGTCGTGGGGTCTTTCATGAGGGACGGCATTGGGATTTTGTATACATCATCCACCTAGAAGAAGTTGTTTGTGGTTTGTACCTGGGTTTATTGCTCGTTGGCTACAGGCTTTACCTCGTTGCTATCATTCTCCACAAGGTCTACGCTTCCTCACTGAAAGCTAAGTTGCTGCCACCTAAAGGGGATACAGTACCTCCATGACTAAACCAAACCATGCGTTTTAAGGAGACCGACGAGCGCTGTAGCTCCATGATTTTGACTTATGATCGGCGGGTAGACCGAGCGAATCCTTTCCCCACGGCATGGCTTCGGTCATCGTCGTGAGCTCGATTCCATTTAATCAGAGTCAAGGAAATACTACAGTGTTTTGACGTGCATGAGCTCCCAGTACCTGTACCTCAGGTACGTACCTGTACAGTAGCTACATGTACATGCAACTATCTTCCACCTCGCTCATTGACGGTAAATGTCAGTACCGTCATGCTTGATGCTTGATACTTCTTGTCCGCGCACAATAACAACAGCTTATCCCACACCACCATCGATATTATTGTGGTGTGGGATAATCTGTTGTACAATTGCCGATCTTGCTGCAGGAATCCTTTCCCGCCGCTTTCTCGAGCAGTTTGGAAACTAAGGCATCCTTCGTTCACTTGCTGCCATTTGTATATGTACTCCGTTGTTTATGGTGCATGCCATGTGGTGACATTTACAAAAACTTATCATTAATACTGTACATGGATACAGTAGGTATCCGACCAGTCGTCCGCAGATTCTTCAAAGGATGACTTTAGAATTTTATAGCTCGGCAACCACAGATCGCCAGACGAAAAGCAGCACACCCCCATCAAGCTGGGAATCTCAGCTGTAATGTCGATTTTTTATACGCGCAACAGAGTCGTTTATGGGCACCAAAATGCGAGCCGGACGCTCCGTACCATTTTAGGGTGGCAACCAGTTGTCCGCAGATCCGGCAAAACATATAGGAATTTGTATAGACTGCTCTCCCTCATAATCGTTTTGGCTGTTTGGCCCTAACCAGCTGAACAATGGCACTGGAGCCAATAGCGGTGTCGCAGGGCTACTGATTGGTAGGAAAGCTTCTTGCAGAGGAGATGGCAGCTTCCCTGCACTACCTAATGCACATCACAACCTGACATCACGCCAAAACCGTTGATGCGGTTCTCACCACCTAGCAATTTCCCTCCATCATGGCAAAGCACAAGTCATACACACCGAAGCAACTCGACGACGCCGTAGCCTGCGTGTTAGCCGGACAGAAAATACCAGCAGCGGCTACTGAACATGACATTCCATATCGGACACTATTCGACCATGTCAAACTTGCCGAAGCCGGTGAGAGAAAAGCGCCGGCACGACCGGGACCGCGCCCATTGCTACCAGAAGAGACTGAGGCCAACATCTTTGAATGGCTTATTGCTCGTCAACAAGTCGGTCATCCAGTCGACCGCAGCCAAATTATTCGCCGGGCTAGTGAAATAGCATCGCTAATGTACGATAAAGTGCTCTCTGATGGCTGGTACACGCGTTTTATGGATCGACATCCAGCCCTCTCTGTGAGAGTGGCTCAAACAATTAACAAGGCCCGGAACAATGTTGATGAAGCTCAAGTAGATGCGCTATTTCAGACTCTAGAAAAATTACTGACAAGCAAACAACTGGACGCGACTCGAATTTTTAACGTTGACGAAACTGCATTTCAGTCTCGCAACAAAAGTTCTTCTGTGGTGGCAGTGCGGGGATCGACTAATGTGTGGAAAACGGAAGTAACGACTGGGTTTCACATGTCGGTTGTCGCTTGCGGTAGTGCCTCTGGCTTGGTGGTTCCTCCAACATTCATATTTCCCGACAAGTCTGTCGATGTCACGATTTTAGAGAAGGACACTTCGGGTGCCCGAGTAACAACGACAGATTCTGGATTTATGAATAAGTGGTTATTTATTCGTTGGTTGTAGTTTTTTTCTGAGGTGGTGCCTGCTTCAATTCAACGACCGGTAGTTCTTATCCTGGATGGATGCAGCTCGCATATATCTACCGAAGTCATTGATATGGCTGCTGAACTAGAAATTCTCCCGGTGTGTCTTTCCGCGAACGCAACTTATCTCTTTCAGCCGTTGGATGTGGCAGTATTTGGGGCATTCAAGACTAAATTGAGAAAAGCCATCGAAAATTTTATCGACGACGATGACAATTATTCAATTGATAAGAAGACTGCGGTGGAAATTGCTAGTTTCGCATGGAATCACTGCAACTTTTCAAAGAACATTATTGCAGGATTCAAAGGTTGCGGTCTCTTTCCGCTGTCATTCGAAAAAATGAAGGAGTGTCTTGCTGAGTTTAAGAGGAACGGTTTGCCAAAGGATGTAGTGCAGCCAACTTGGTTGCAAGTGAAGAGCGTCGTGCAAGATTCAATCCTGGTTCTACCCCCTCCTCGACGGCAGCCAAAGCGACGCAAAAGGGTTTCACCGGGTGGACGTCTTCTGGATCGTCAATATCTTGACGAGGTAGCTGCTGCTGAGGCTGCCAAGAAGGCAGAGAAAAAACAAACCAATAAACGACAAAGAGCACAACCGACTCAAGCTCGCCTGTCAAAGTGCAAAAAGAGAGCGTCAACAGTGGAATGTAGTACTCGCGAAAGAGATGTTGCCGGAGCCGCTGCCACTACTGCAACATGCACCGCCGTATCTGCGAGCTCGTGCCCCGCCGCAGATACGAGTTCTAGAGTAGCTCCGTATATCGTCGAAGAGGCGCTTGTGTAACATTCATCTTTTAATAAACTCTACTTTTTAATGCTATCTCCGACAATAAGCACCCCAGAGGTGCAATACTTCCCTAGCCCCCGCACTTATACGAAACACGGAGGTAACATGACCTTCATACAAACTCTAAGATAACTAGATCTGCGGACAACTGGTTGCCACCCCAAAATGGTGCGGGACGTCCGGCTTGCGTTTTAGTGCCCATAAACGACTCTGTTGCGCGTATAAAAAATCGTCATTACAGCTGAGATTCCCAGCTTGATGGGTGTGTGCTGCTTTTCGTCTGGCGATCTGTGGTTACCGAGCTATAAAATTCTAAAGTCATCCTTTGAAGAATCTGCGGACGACTGGTCGGATACCTTACCAGGTACATGTACTGTATGGAATACGGTACCATACTGCACAGTAAGATCCTGACATTGACTCTCAAATCGAGCCATCGGAAGAGCCGTGTGCAGTATGGTTACGGACCGAATGGATGCACGAACGAGAAGATAGGCAAGATGAGAGGCCAGCGAAATCAAGGTGATCACTTTCGCGACATGCGAAACGGGAAAATGACCAAATCGTTATGAAATTGTAAATTAAATGCCAAAGCGGTATATCTTGTGACTGGATCGGTATGAAGTGAACAGATGGTATATTTTCAATTCTGCAAGTATGTTTTACAAAAAATAATGACCAAACCGGTATGTACGAAATATGATTAATGAGTGTTGTGCACCCAATACTCAAGCCCTTCCTTATCATACCCCCACCGCAACAGCAATACCACCACTAACAACAAAAACAACACGCAGTGGTGGAGATGGTGATGGTGGCAGCGCTGTTGCTGTTGGTGTTGTCGTTGTAGCCGCATTTTCGAAAGAGCATACAAAATTCACCGAAATACTGTCAACTGGCTGCAAAAGAATATGGAGGTTACGGCGAAGAGCCTGATGGTAATATCATGTATATTATACGATGGTCAGTGCGAGAATAGTAGGTTACTACAAAGTACAGCATTCGTCTCTCGATATTAGCTACGTGTACATGTACCGAGACGACGCGTGGCGGTCTGTGCGAGTGCGGCATCACGCTGAGCGAGAATGTGCATTTATCGACCCGCACAGATAGATGACCGTGTCGCCATATATATGCAACGCTGGAAAGCCGTGGAAAGCTGAACAGTGTTTCGTAGTACTTTAGTGAAGTGACCAAATAGTCATGCATGTACGCCCAGGCATTCACGGGTGTGGCATTGCCCCTATCGATAGACCAAGATATCAGCCCGGATGCAGTGACCAAACCACCACTTCTAATAGCAAAGCGTGTGCGTCCACGACTAGGAGCAACGCAAAGGAGGTAGATAGGACCATGTACCGATGTGAAGGTTGCAAGCAAGTTGGTGTACATGTACTTCTAAAAGACGCAGAACTGATTTCACGAAAGATTCGTTAATGACTCGATCGGTATGCGAACTTTCATGACAACACATGTTCTCATTCACGGGGTAGGGATAGACGATGCATACCGATTTGGCATTTAATTTGCAATTTCATACCGATTTGGTCATTTTCCCCATGCAAGTACAGTTCACTATACAGAACAATGCCTTACAGTAATTTCCCTAAGCAGCGCAGTTTAATCTTATATACAACTTGTCAAGTAAATCTAGTGACAGAGGTTTTTCTAGTCAGCTAAAAGCTAGGATATATATATCCTGCGAGGTTATTAGTTGGGATTGCTGCGCTATTGAGGCAAATTACTGTACCGATACGGTAAAGGAAAGGTGAAGAGGTGTGATAGTCTAGGAATTGTTACAGTATTAATACATGCTTTATGGAGGCGGCGCAACGAGCTGGGTCTATGAGGGATGAAAATGAAAGTTAAGGATTGTTGCCAGATGAAACGACACACCGTTCGTGAGGCATGGACCGCGACTGCAAAAGAAACAGCAACTGCATTTTTTGGAGATCGACCATCCGGCCTATGCCGTATTCAATTGACGGTCTCTGCTGCAGTGGACGAAAACAAGTGCACAACACAGTACTGTACTGTACCGTACTATACATTGTACACTACATGTACAGTACCTATACACTTGTATAATACCATTATCTAGGTACCTCGCACGCAGCAGCAGCACCAAAGTGGATCGCTTATTAATACATGTACCGCGATCCTGTACATCCTGTACTCAAACGCGTACCGTTAAAAGGTTAAGATCAACTGATCACGTGAAGTGTTTTGTGCAGCCGATAAAAATGAATACAGTACCGACCGTACACATTTCAATTCGGCAAAAGTTGCGCTATGAGGATGACCAAGATACGGCGAGCTCATGTAGCTCAATGAAAGAGATCCGACAAGCCACGAAGGACGAACCTGCTTCGAAGCTTGCACGTCGAGATGTCCTCAGTGAGGTGTCCTCACTGTATCCGATGGGATCTCGACCTTCGGGGTATCCTTGTGGTGATGAGAAGTCGCTCATGCATTTTGGTCAAGACTTGGCCCCAATTTGTGCTGCGTTCCCCAGCCTGAAGATCAGAATCCCGGATTCTCGGATTCTGCTTCCGTCCTGTCGGTGCTTCTGTTTGGCTTTGGACGCCGTTATTCCAGCTGTTGATCGAGAACAACTGACAAGGAGCGCGAGACTTTCGGTCAAAGGGAGTCTGTTCTGTACAGCGAAACCTATGAGACCCCATCCTGAATTGGATCATGGCGAAAGCCCAGTTTGCTATCCCAACATTACGTCGTGGGCTCTGTGCCGTTCGTATGTAGTGCAGTAAAACTTGCAAATGTATCAATACAGTACCAGGGTCCATCGCCCCCTACCAGCATGAGATTTGCCGGCCCATTCAGCATTTTTCCGCCTCCGACGCAAGCCAGTTTGCCACTTCCCAAGTGTCTTGTGCCTGCATCTGAGACCGAAAAGTGCAAACATGGTGCTCCGCGCGGTGAAGGTGCTCGTCCACGCAGCGCTGCTCGTGCAGGTGCTCCAGGTTACTGGCTCGGTGAACGGCGTCCAGGTCAACGAAAACTTCCAAAACACTGAACTCACCGCTAATGATCAACCGGGTACCGTCAAGGCGGCCAGAATCCCCACGTCGGTAAACCAGAACGCCGCGGAAGGTGAAGAGCGTGGACTCTGGAGCTGGATCACAGGTAACGACAAGTCCAAGGACGGCTCGAAGGCTTCCGAGACCCCTTCGTCCGAATCGGGCGGGTCCTTGGCGACCACCACACCGATCCCCGGCCTGAATTATGTGAGACCGTCGTACAGCAGCATGATGTCCAAGTTCGGTAGTCTCAAGGACGACTTCGAGGAGGGCGCCGGCAAGAAATCGACACCTGTGGGCGCCGCCAGCTCGACGGGTGCTGGTAGTGAAGAAGCCTCGGGCAGTGACGACGCCTCGACCCCGAAGCCCCTGACCAAAAAGACCAAGAAGCCTGTAGCAACCGCCGCTTCTTCTAGCGATATTGCGTCGAAGGCATCTTCAAGCTTTTCTGGCAGCGAGGCGCCGGCTCCCAAGCCAAAGAAGAAGACCAGGAAGCCCGTTGTCACTGCTACCAGCAGCTCCGAAAGCGCTTCGGGCGATGCTTCGGCTAGCGAGGCTGCTACCCCCAAAACCAAGAGAACTACCAAGAAGACGAAGAAACCCGTTGTCGCTGCTGTGGACAGTGAAAGCGACTCGGAAGACGCTTCCGGTAGCAGCGACCTTGATGACCTTCTCGGCAGTGACGCGTCCGGCAGCTCGCTCGACGACCTTCTCGGCAGTGACTCGTCCGGCACCTCGCTGTCCGACCTTCTCGACGACAGTTCGTCTGGAACGTCTCTGGACGATCTGCTCGGCAGCTCTGCTGGCTCGGGTAGCGACGGCCTGGCGGGCCTCCTTGACTCGTCCGGTTCGGATGGTCTTGGTGGACTTGGTGCTCTTGGCTCAATGTCCGGGAGTTTGAGCTTCGAGGCGTTCATGAAGGAATATGGCAACTTGTTCGGCTCAGGCAGCAGTGCTATCGACCTGTTCGGAGACCCGACCGTTCCCCAGAACAAGACGATCGAAGACGAAAACATTATCCTGGGCAAGTTGTACGGCGGCCTTGAGCACGGTGACGCCTTCTCCGACATCAAGAACATCAAGTTCCAGCAGATGCTCCTCAACGTCACTGTGCGCGGTGACCGTCGTCTGGACCAGGTCGGTCTGCTCGTGTTCACGCAGGAAGCGGTTGGCAACCTTGTGCACGGTGGAACTGGAGGAGTCGAGAAGTTCGTGGAGATGGAAATGAGTGACGCCATCACTAGCATCGAAATTCACTGGGACAAGAACAAGGGCAAGACGTGCATCTTCTACCTGGCCATTACCACGTCGGCCAAGAAGTCCGTTGCTGTCGGAACCAAGACGCAGAACACTATCGTGCTTACGCCGCCCAAGGGCTACCAGTTCGCAGGTTTCCACGGTCGTCAAAGTAGTAGCGCTATCTTCTGTCTCGGTGCGATCTGGACGAAGACTGCTGCCCAGGATCTGGCAGTCACCGATATTATGGCCGTCCCCACTGGCGGATCTCCTGATGTCTACAACTACCAAACTACTATCCGCAACTGGGTCGGTCCTCTCGAGACTGCTGCTGACAATGCTTGTTACCAGAAGAAGTTCGATGTCAGCAGCCAGGGCGTCTGTCCGTCGGGTTATAACAAGGACGACGACAAGTGCGTGACCCAGTGCCCGCTCAACTACCCCATTGACTGCTTGATGCAGTGCATCCCTCAGAACACGGACTGCATGCAGGAGATCATCTCCAAGGTTGCGTCTGTGGCTGCCGTGGTGCTGAACGCTGCTACGATGGGCGTGTTCGGTACGCTGTTGGCTTCATATAAGGCCGCCAACTTCGCCCTCACGTGCACCATTAACGTGGTGAACGCTGTCAAGTCCATCATCTACTACCTGCGATACAAGCAGACCCTGATCCCGGTCACCGACACGGAGAAGCTCATGGACAAGGCTTTCCAGCTTCAGATTGTCATTCTCGACCTGCCGCTGGCCATTTCCTCGTGTTTCGGCCTTCGGATCCCCCCCAAGCTCATGTTCTCCGCCACGATTCTTGCTGTTGTGTCCGCCATTGTCATGATGGCTGTCATGGTCGGCGAGGCACTGTTCGCTTCGACGGACAATGTGATGCTCATGCTGCGTGAATCCGGAGCGATGAACACGACGGCTCTGGACGGCAACACGATGGAGCTGTCCACGTTCCTCAACTCCAAGAACGGCACGTGTGGCTACGAGATGAAGACGCTGACCAACCGCGTTATGGGCAAAGTCTACGAGATCCGCAACAACACCCCGAACGCTGCCGCGAACGACGTGCGCGTGGAGGTGAGCAAGTCGTCGATCATCACGACCGACATCCCCGTTGTCACCAACCACTGCATGGGTCAGATCTGGACCAACAAGACGGGAGCTTCGTCGTACGGCACGCGCAACCTGCTGCGTAAGACGCTAGGAGTCATCGTTGATCAGATCATTGAGGACGGCACGACGGACATGGGCAAGAATGTTGTCAAGAAGGAGAAGGCCCTCGAGTACGCCAACCTGGGTCTTTTCATCCTGTCGGTCTTCGACCCCACGGGTATTGCCTGGATGGCGTCCGAGTTCGTGCAGCCTATCTGTGGCCCCACCGAGTACCTCGGCGAGATTGACGATGGTACTCTGTACGACGCTCTGGGTCTCAACACGGTCGACCAGGCCTTCCTGGGAAGCTACGGCGTGTGGAAGAAGAAGGGTGACGGCTCGGTGACGATCCTCTTCGAGAGCGTTGACTCGGAGGACGTATCTGTAGTGATCAAGTCGGGCGGTGACAAGATCGAAACGGTGAAGGTCAAGGCCGGCACGAAGGTCACTTGGACGTCGACGATCAAGGAGCTGGGTGACAAGACTCTGTACCTGGACCGCTGGCGTCCGGGTCTCTTCGGATTGCCCGGTACTGGCGGTGGTTCGCTGCTCATGTGGATCCCGAATTCGTCTGAGGGCGGTCAGGTTACTCTGCACGCTCGTCTGAATGTTAGCTAAGCGGATCCATGTCATTTAGCATCGTGAATGTTGCTCCGAAGGTATGAGCGATGTCCACAAGTTAAACAAAATGCATCAAAACTTATCTGTTTCTGTGTTTTCTTGGATAAGAGTTTTGGCCTTGAAATAGTGAAATCAAAGACCACTTGTGAATCAAACTCCCCACTGACCGATGGTGCGTGCAGAAGAAGATGAGACCATGCGTCCGTGCGGATGTCATGCTGGCCGACCTTGCACGTGCGAGATGGGGATGCAGACGGAATCTACAAAAACGTTTGTGTGTGGAGTTTGTGTCAACTGCCGCCTCAACGCACGCGAAGGAACTCGAGCGAGAAGGAGGTCGTCTGGTCCACGGCGTTGTCTTAAGAGTGCCGAGCACTTTGCCGAGTTGGCATTTGACCGGGTGGTTCTGCGGGGAAACTGCGTTTTTCGGATGCGGAAACCTGACTGGAAGTACGAGTAGGATGATATCGCGCATATTCTGTGAAGTACTTCGTATTGACCGTTCGTTTGAGTATTTTGCTAGCGTGAACGAGAAGACTCCTGCGTACAACAAGTTGCATCAAATGCGACTCGCTATGATACAAACTCGCGCGGTCTCGTTGGCAACGATTGATGCTCAGAAAAAGTTGCGCACAAAATACTCCCAAGACTTGAGAAAAGCACAAGATGCGATCAAGAAGTTGGAAGAGATGAAGTGAGTTTTCTGGTTTGGTGAACTTCAGTGCACAGAATTCTTACAATATGTGAACGCTTTTTGTGTTCTAGAATTGAAGCGGCAGCGAATATGAGAAGGGTGACAAAAGAGCAGCTATGTGTGGACTCGGATGTCTTTGATTCCTTCTCTAAGCAATTGGTCGACGCAGAAACAATTTTGCCAGATTTAAAGGCACGGCTGGAGAAAGCCACTGCTACCATTGCCACGGAGCAGAGCAACATCAAGGTACACACCGTCACTGTGAGCACAGTACTGTAAGAGGAGCTAACGTAAATTTCTGTTTAGATCATCCGAGAGTACGTTCGAGACTTTGCGGCAAGAAAACTTCAGGCCACAACCAGAGCCTTTTTCCGCTTTCGTAGGTGGAGAAGCGTCTTGGGCGCGTTCCAAGAAGATGTCCAGCTATCTGCTGCGCTAGAGATTCAAGCTACTTGGCGTATGCTCGTTGCCAAAAGGAAGCGAGAATTTCTCGTGCAACTACTGCGTGATAAGGTTAAGGTCAATGCAGCGAACGTAATTCGACGCTTTTCCCTCAAGGTGATAGAAGCTAAGCGCCGGAAGGAAATGACTTCTACAAAGGAGACAGAAGCGGTCTTTGCGGCGCGAAAGGAAAAATCCCTCGACGCACTGTTCGAGATATACGGTCGATTTGTACTTCATGACGCACTAGCGACCTGGAAAGCAGGGACGCATGAAGCAAAACTTCGCTTGTTGAGAAAAACGCTGGTTTGTGTGCCGTGCAAGCTGTGCGTGAATGTTCATGCTTTCTGACGATATCTACATGTATATTCTTGCAGGCTAGCGCCATCTTAATCCAACGGATTTACCGAGGATTCCGTGACCGGATCTGCTTGAAGCGAATCAAGATAAGGAGCTCCCTCACGGACCGGGTCGGCGCTCTTGTCGACGAATTTATTGTCTCTGGAAACTTTTGGGGCTTTATCCTGGAGATCGATGCAGATTATCGACGCTTCATGCATAAAATTGAGGAAGAGGAGGCAGACGCGACGACGTTTTTGTCGACTGTACTTCGGCAGCGCAAGCTTGAGGAGGATCAAATGATGCAGGTACTGCATCTTGACTTCATAGCTTTATTGTACATTTTGTGCTGGAGTGATCAATGTATGCTCTGTCGTGCACGTGCAGAACTGGTTTACAGCTTCAGCGTTGGAAAACCCGCTTATCAGCGGTATTGACCAGGTCACCAAAGCTTACAGTAGTGAAGAAGAGAACTCGACTGGAAGTTCAGTCTCCCAAGCTATGCTACAGTCAGCTCTCGTTGAAGACCTCGTGGCGCTGAGCCCCAACAAAAGGAAAAATGAGGTGTTTCCTCCAGATTTTCCACCCAAAGTTATTCGACAAGCTATGGCCAAGGGGTTTTCACTGGACGATATCGTCGCAGTCATGTAGGTCCTTCATTATTGCTTTCGATCCTTTTGACTGGAAAAATTTGATTTCACATTAGAATGAATTCAGGCGCGGCCTTCAAGCTCAGCGAAAAAATATTGAAGATGTCGACTTGGTACTATCAACACTTCAAAATCGTTCTCCTCTCATGACGAACCCATGGAAATCGGAACGAGTTGTGCGTGAATCACGCGACCCACATAAGACAATGAGTAGTAACGTACCTATCTCGAAAAACGACTGTAAGATCTCGGCAAAGAAGCCGGTGGCTAAGCGACGAACCAATGCGTTCATCTCGGCGAACCTGTTGGAGAGCATCCCAGGTGGAATGAATGCGCCAATTGCTCGGTTGCTGCTTGTAGCCGCGCTGAGATGTTACGACCTAGGAAGCCGTGGTGAAAAAGGAGGATTTGTGGCCAGCGACGATCGCAGCTCGGAGATTTTTCAGTCATATTTGCGCACTGAGTCTCCACTCGCGAAGGTACTACCCACACTAGGAAACAACTGATAGTGTTCTCATGATATTCATGATATTTTCATCTTCATTTGGCAGATTCGAAGTGAACAGCAGGCTATGGAAGCTGTCAAACCCTTCCTCCACGCTCTGCTTGAGAATCGCTGCTACACCGCGTACGACATTTTGTACAATGTGCGAGGCATAGGCGAACTGGTGTCCTGGAATATTCCCGGTCCACTCGCAAAAAGCATTTACAGTGTCATTCAAGAAATCCACGAGGAGAGCACGCGTGTGAGCAAGCGCAACATTGTGAGGGAAGTGCGCGTTAGTGCTGACTTCAAGCGCTTTCTCAAAACTCGACCAGTAATCGAACAAGACAGAGCACCTGCTCCTGATGGCACGCCCGTTGAAGAACCCTCCGACCATCTTGAGCTAGCGGTAGATTATACATTGAGCCAAGTGAGGTCAAGACTTGAGACGGAGGTTTTGGGGCTTCCGCTTCAGGATTTGTCCATGTCCGCGTCCGAATTACTATTCAAGGCAGCATTCGTGGTTGACAGAGACACCGGTACCGGGGACCCGACAACACCAGATACGTATCAAAGTTTTCTCCGCTCTCTTCTGGTACTTCAAGCTGCTGGGGATGTAGAAGTCATGAAACAGCTTATTGCAGCCAGAGTTGCTCAAGCAAAGGCGTTTGCAGACGGACACTCGGACATTTTCAAACTCTTCGGGGTTGCGACCGCCAGCGATCTACTGGTACGATGATCATTAATCCTGCCACGCAGCTTTATCACATTCTCATCGTTAATTTGCTGCCTGAAACAGAAGGACAATCTCGTTGAAGTGCTGATACGAGATCAAACGCTCCAGCGAAAAGTGTCCGAGTTATTAGAATCTTTCGCAGCGGCTAACTGGAAGACGCAACTGGCGCTGCCGAGTCGTCCTGTTAGTTCTGTCAAGCACGCCTGTTTGTCCCCTTTGATTAGGCACGGTAAAACTGCGATCAATTCGTTGGACAAGGCTGAGGGCCTGTCCGGCTTCAGTTGCAAAGTTCCAACGTCGACCCGAGAGAAGCTTCCAGGATCATTAAATGGGTGAAGTCGTTGTCAACCGAGTGTGATCCGCCTTCACCACCGTGACCAGACACCGTTTCTTCGATCTTCACTTGAAGTCTTTTGCTAAAACGCGCCAGCACTTCCCAGATAGTACAATCGGTCGTCTTGGTACGAATTCCAGTTTCATTGTCCTGAGGTACAAAATCATAGTAAGTAGCCTATCGCATTAGCCTTGTCGATCGATGTCGAACCAACCTTGTCACGGATGTAGAGGAACCTCAAAAGACTCAAACAACTTGCAACTAGATCAGCATGCAGAACGAGGTCGCGTTCCGCTGCTTGGGCCAGAGCATCTTGAAGTAACAAACGGATTGCTGATGTCTTGAACGCTGCTGACGAAAATCACGACATGGCTCTCCCGTCAGTTTGATGATTGACCGAAGTTTTGAGGCTAGCACGTACGTGATTGTTGGCTTTTGTCGGAGGAAGACCACGCCTGAACTGCGTCGCCTCGAACAAAATCCACAAGTACGGCTGCTACGTTTCCGTATGGGCACTGCAGGATCAGCCCCTGGAGCAACCAAAAGCTGAACATTGACAAATAATACAATACGTTTGAATAAAAAGCATTCGAAATGTAGTTGAGATGAAACTTTGCTTACCGATCAATTGGCGAGACTTTGGAAACCAGATATTTTAAAACAGCGAGCGTTGCTGATCGGTCTTTGGGTTCAGGAAACGAAACCATCGCGTTCGTTATGACTTGAATCAATGGGGACATCCAGTCTTTGCTGCGTAAAGCTAGTAGAAAACAAACAAAAACAGCGACTTGTGAGTATCGGAGCTTGGGACAAAGCATCAACTCGGTGAACACACATGCAGATTGCTCCCGAAACGACTGCGGTTTATCCTTCTCAGAATTGCTTTTCTGAATGGCCGGGAGGGCCAGCTTTCCCGGAGGACAAAGCCCAACTGCCACTTGCAGGAGTTCAAGTCCACGCCAGCGTTCCTGCAGCAAATACACAAAGAGCAGATCAACATAACAGAACGCTCTAATCTGTCTAAGTACTTAGTTGACACCCAACGTACCTGGTGGTGTTCCGAGTGAATCATGTAGTGAGAATACGCAGCAACGTGGAACAGCCACGAAAACGGGGACACAACGACGGACAGAGCATTTGGTCCGTGCTGCTCATCGGTGAGCAGCGTGTGCACGAAGTCCCCAATTCCTCGGTACGACCACGCAGAGAACGCGTACTCCTGGCCCGCCGTCTGCAAGAAATACTTAAACCGCGTCAAGCCCCACACCTTCGCCACCTGGTCGGTAATCCACTGCGTGTCCTCCCGTGTGAACTCGTCCGTGTCGTCTCCCATTTCCTCGTCATCATCCAAGTCCAACTCCGACTCCGTGTCCGAGTCGCTCTCGTACGAAGGCAACAACGCACGGCGACACTCCACCAGCTCCTCGCGGAACCGAAACGTGGCAAGGATCACGTGGAGCTCCACGCCGCACCTCAAAACGTCAGCCACAAGTCGTGACCTCAAGTCTCCGACCCCAGAGACCCCAGAAAACTTTGCAAAGAGGTGCAACAGCGCTGCAACCAGCACCGCTCGCTGGTTTGCGGCCTCATTCTCGTCCTCCAAAGCGTCAACAATTGACACAGTCGAGTGGATCAACGGCTCGATGAACTGGAGACTCAAGTTGAGCCCCTCCCTGCTTGAAACTGTGCCCTGTCTGGTGTCGATATCTTTCATGACATCATCGTCAAAAGTTGACACCAACCCGAGCACTTGGCGCAGCACGACGGAGCACGAATCTTCCAGGAACTTCCAGCGCTTGCGGTGGATGTCGCTTAGAGCTGAATAACTCAACCAATACGTTAAAAATGACAGTATTTTTTATATGAGTAGATAGCCCTGCGTCTCACCTTCATGGATCACTAAAAATTGCGCGGAAATACGCTCTACAGACGTCGCAGCTTGCAGACCCGCGAGCGCATCCAGCAGCTCTTCCTTCCCCATACTCGACGGATTTTGTTTAGGGTTTTAACCAATGAGAACATATATTCCCTAGGATAGGAACTAGGTTAAGGGATATTGATTAAGTGAGCTCGACACGTTGGTCGTCTGAGATGGCTACATTGAAGTGGTGATGTCTCTTGGTGCGCAACATGAGCCTCCGCGCTGTGTCCAGCTCCCGCTCAAGTTCCAGTCGAATAGATCGTCGCATGGTTTCTTCCAGCTCTTGCAGACGCTTGTGCTTACATTCCTCGTCTTTCAGCCGCCGATGCTCCTCCAGCGAGGAGTGGCGACGCAGTCGATCGCTCTCTTCGCCTCGTCTCAGCTTGGCGTCTGCTAGACGTCGTTGAAGGTTCTCGACGTCGGACTGCAGCGTTATCTCGTCTTTCTCGAGCTGTTTGCGCTCTGTGACCGCCTCGTCCAGCGCTCGCTTCTCGTGCTTCCAGAACTCCTGAGCGCGCTCTTCTGGAGCTCGCAGTGGCGGCCAGGACGCAGCCATGAGACTCGGATACTCGTCGAATTCAGGGAAGTAAACCAGTCGACGCTGCAAGATTCGCCCTCCGAGAGCTCGCTGGAGCACTCGAGCTGAGCGCTCCAAGCGCTTTAAGTTGGCGAGGTGGCGATAGGCCCTCGAGTAGTACCTGATCTTCGCCTTCGAGACGGATATTCGCCACGCGCGCTGAATCATCCGCGCTGACTTGTCACGCCGTCGAGAGCGTTGATGCCGATACCATCGCTGTATTTTCACTGCATTTCGTTGAGATCGGGCTCTTCGCTTTCGGATTAGAGGGAGCAAGAAGCTCCCCAGCACGGCGAGACCGAGTTTTGTCTTCTTCCCCGCGCGATATTTGTGCCACTTGCACTGAATTCGGAACGAAGCTTGACGCCGAGTATTTTTCCTTCGCCAGCTTCTGAAGGTTAGAAAATCTACTACGAAGCGCTCAGCTCGAGATTGTCGATACGCCGCTTCTTTCCTGAGCTGACAGTGTCGCCTCCAAACGTACTGGATGTACGCTGCAGCAACGTGCTGCAATTTGCGTCCCATTCGCGAGGCTTCGCGCTCATCTTTAAGTACTCGAACTCGTTCTGCTTCAGCAAGCTCATTTTCTAATTGCTCAACACGATAAGCCTGCAAAATAATAGTCAGCATCAGCGAAGTAATTGTCGTTTTCGGGATACAAACCTGTTGTAAAGCTTTATCGCGAGCGCGAGTTTGCCTCCTCCTGGCGCATTCCACGACGCGCTTTTGCCGGTCGAGAGAGTTATCCGAGAAGAATCGATCCTAACAAAACACAAGTATCAGTTGTCAGTGACTACAGTACAGCACTCGACTCTTAATCATTCTCTAACCGCGATAGTTGCTGCGAAAGTGTACTGGCGAAGATGCTGCTGCGAGCTTGATTGTCGATGCAGCAACTGTGTCGCTGTAGCTTGGAAGTCACTGCCACTCATTGCACCAAAAAGCCATTCGCAGGGAACAATTGTTGTTGGCTCCAAAAGCTGCAAAACTTAACCACGTTTTGTGCAAAAATAGTTGCTTATCCCTGTTCCTGGAGAAGACGCAGTTTGTTGCGGTTTCAATCCCTCGCTGGAGAGTCTCGCGTGGCAGATAATTGTACTTCGGACGATGCCCCGAGAGTTGCGGGCGGGAGTAGCTCCATGTCGACGTTGATCAGTGATGGGGTCTCTCCACCGCAACTCAAAAGTGAGGAACCACCACAACCTCGCAGAATTAACGGCCGCCGACCCAGCACAGCCCGAGCCAGCTTCGTACAGCAAAAACTCCAGACAGCGTTGTCCCAGGCGGGAAAGACCTCAGCGGAGTTGGCTCAAAGCTGCAACCTCGGACAGCCGTAGGTTCCTGCCAATTGAAGTATTTATCGATTTTCTTACGTTCGTCTTTTTGATGTCAATAGTGAGGATTCCCGCGTCCAGGAAGATTTCAACGTGGATCGGAGCATCGCTCGCTACCGAAGTGCCGCCAGTGTGGTCTCATACACAGATCCAGCCACGGCGTTCTCCTACTCGACGAGTTTTATGCCGGGAGTTCATTTCTACACATTTCTTGCCGCGAAAGAGGCTGCTCCACCAAGAACTGCGAGATGGGTACCAAGTCACAGCATTAACAATAACAATGTGTCTGGGTCGGGTGATAGCAGCTCGAGACTCACAGTGAGAAAGCCGAACCTAGCACTGAAGCTGAACGTACCGGATACGATTTTGTACGGCGAAACGGGGCGTGCTGTGTGGATTTACACGGACAAAGAGGGATACGTTCAGCGATTGACCGAGTTCAGTGACAAGCAAGTGCTAGACAAGTTCGCGGACGGCACTCCGGCGATTCCGGATGAACAACACCTTGTGGTCTACAAAGAACCCATAACGACGATGGCTAGTCAACAAAATATTCAAAGCTCGCCGGTGTTCAACTCGCAAGGAAATCAACTACGGCTGCTAAACCTCGGAGAGGTCAAGACACTTTTGAACGGTGTCATGGCCATGCACAAGTCCTTCACACTCCAGCAGTTTGTCAAGTGCAATGGATCCAAAGCTTTCGTTCAGCGGGCAGTCTACGAGGCTGGGAAGCCTCCACACGCGTGGATGATCAGCAATATCGAGCCATTTCGAGACTCTAGTGCTCCGCTATCCCCACCCTCAGGCCCTGCCGCACCACAGAACTCGCCGCGTCCAGGACTGATAAGGTCAACTAGCTCGTCCACCATTGCAACCTCTAGTCCTGAGGGTCCTGGGGGGATTCCACTTGTCAGTCGCCTTTGCACGAGTGTTCAATCGGACAAAGGCTGCACGTTCGTCAAGCTAACAGAGCGTGGATGTGCTGCTGTCTCGGAGCTTAATTTGCGAGTGAGTTGTTGTCTCGGTGACTTTCTATCATGCATATAACACATTAACTTTTCCTACCTTGCACTGTTGTTTGTGGTTTACAGATAGTCCGGTACATCGAGCAGCGCTTGAGACTTTCGCTCCAGACTTTCGTGGCTGATTTCGTCAAAGATGCTGCGGGTGAGTGGTGGCTACTCCAAGTGAAGGCATTCCAGGTGCAGAACAAAGTCCATTCTGGCCGAGTGTTTGCACTGCCTCTGAAGTTGAGAATGGCGTATTTGAATTATCGCGACACGGTGATCCTCGATGAAGAGGACGATGACAATTTTGATGCTGATGATCGACGGATCAAGGCTCGGCAGCGGCACCGACGGACAATTGTTCCTCTTTCGCAACGGAATATTCACAAATTGGTGCAGTGCAAGTGTTGTCTTGCGGCCTATCCGAGCAGCGAGCTCTCATTCAAGATGACGTTGAAAATGATCAACGACATGCTCCTGCGAATTCGCTCTCGTCTGCCTCCAGAGAAGACGCTGCCTTTTCTCGCATCTGCATTCGCACGGGAGCTTCCAGAGTCGGCGGTTGCCTACGAGTCGTGGAGTGTCTGCAGCTATTGCTATGCTATCTACGAGCGTGACCAACAACTTCAACGTATCGAAACCAAATTCTCGGCAGCATTGGGCTTGCCAAACAATAAAACTATGGCGGAAGGATTGAGTCGAGTTCAAGACCCAAGCTATGCGCTTGACCCCACCGTGAACGCTTCTGTCATACCGCCGCAACTTACATTGTGTAGATTGGTACTAGTGATCAACGCCATTTACGATATCCCCCCTGAACTCTACAACGCGGAGCAGGAAAATGCTCGAATAGAAGCAGCCGCGGATGAAGTCGCAGCAGCAGAAGGGAGGAAGCGAACACAGCGTGCTAATGCATCTCGGCTTTACTTGCGTATCAACGCATTGGGGTATACAGAATGCATCCCCATTAACCCCGACGACATTTTGGAGGCAAGTGAGAAAGCGCCTGTGGGAGCACGTCGACGTCGAGATAGTTCCGCCAGCTCTGTGAGTGATGATGACGACGATGAAACTCGTGGAGATAGTGATCAATCGGAGCCGCAGTCTTCAAGACGGCAAAGTTCTTGGCAGCAATTGTCACGCTCCCAGACCTCCCGCCACCACCAACTGCCATCAAACAACGATGAAAACTACTGGCTCCCCACGAATTTGATTCGTACCATACCATTTTTCGCACCACGCACGCCGCTCCAGTCAAAACTGAAAGAGACGAGCGGCATCACACCATTCCTTACAGAAGACAACAGCGTCCGAGTCCAACTGATCCGCGCCACCGAGCCACCTCTCCAGGATCCTATGATAGCGAGCACAAGACGAAAACCTAAAAACCGGCGAGCGGCTTTGGTGCCTGCGGCTGGAAGCATGTCGGACCTAGTGTTGCAGATGCATGGACCCAGCCACGCGATTGTGTTAGGATCAACGAAAATTCGCATGACGCAATTCCGCAGTTCGTACGTGACGAAGATCGACTATTACGCTTGCATGGCTATCACCGGAGAGATGCTCAACATCAAGGGGAATATCGGTCTGGAGCGTGTGCGCTACGTCGATTCCAAACTGCTCACGTCGCAACATCGATTGCGAGTTTACGACGGAATTTTTGTTCCTGACGAGTCGTACACAACGGGCGATGCCTTGACTTCTGAGTGGATGGATTGCTTTCGAGCATCAAGCTCTGTCGTAAGGAGGCCACCACCGATAGTTCCAACAGCTCCAGAGCCTGTTGAGATTCCAAAGAAGACCATAATGTCCCAACGTCGGAGTACTACTGGCAGTCAGGGAAATGGTAAGCAGCGTCGCACCACAAGACCGACTTCATCCAGAGCCTCATTGATGGACGAAGATGAAGAAATGGACAAGGAGCTAGAGCAGATGATCGAACGAGCCAATCTGAAGCAGCAAGAGGCTCATTTCCGGCAAATGGGTCTCAACAACCCCCCAGCATCCCCCAACAACAACGAGGAGGCCGCATCGGCCACTGCTATAAAGCAGGAACTTCTTCGCGACAGCACTGAGGCTCCAGCAAAGAGCGCATCGCAAATGGCGATGCTGCTGAGCAAACCGATCATTTCCCCGCGGTCTGAGCTAGCCGATTGCACTGAACCGGAGGACAGCACCACCACAAGCAGCTCGTCAATGATCCTTCCGTCTCCTCGCAATCGCAAGTGGATGTGGTCCCTCGTCTTTCTCATAAACCAAGCACACAACCTCCAGTCTCGAGAGCGCTCGTGCTGCCGCTGGGAGTGCCACTACACGTTGTTCTCGCAGCGCCGATCTGCTCTTGAGCGGCCACCAGGAACTTCGAGAACTCATTCCGGAACATTGTCGACCTCGGTATCGGCAGATGCAATAGCAACACAGACAGCCTCAACTTCGTCGCATCTCGAAGTGCAGTTCAACTGCACGCACAAGTTCTGGCTGGCAGGAACGACCCTCATGGTTCAGGCGTTCCTGCGCAACAACCCGACACTGAGACTGCACTTCCGCAACGACATGTACGCGTCGACCCGGTGCGAGTCCGAAGGCGAGTTCTACGGCGTGTTGGGACTGTCCAAGCTGCTGCAAACGCGAGGCTTTGACACGACGATCGACATCATCGCGGCACGCGACGATCCGGCCATGACACCGAGGGAAGCAGCAGCCATCTCGAGGATGTCGCCGTACTTGTCCCTCTCCGTGCAACTTTCTCGGTCGTCCGTCGACCCAGAGGACGCTCTCGTCGACAACAAGTTTGTAGATCTCGGGTGCACATCAGAAGGGCTGCAAGTCCTACGAAAAGTGTCCTGAACCAGTGGTTATGGTATTCCTAATGTACAAGGCAACTTCAACTATGTTGTAAATTACAACATGAACATGATTGGTAGATACTCCTGATCCATTTCAACCAATCCACATTCAGAAAACCTAGCATCGAGCCATTCGACCATGAGCTCACTGTTGCAGGGACTCACGTTCGTGCGCCGCTCCGAGGGCGACGAGAAGGACCCGAGACGGCCAAAGAAGGACAAGAACAATAAGAAAAAGAAGGATAAAAAGCACAAGAGAAAACATAAAAGCAAACGTGGAGAATACAGCAGCGAAGAAGAAGAAGAAGAAGAAAAAGAAGAAAAGGATGAGAAAAAGAAACATACTGATTCTACCCAGGAGAGAGCCGCTCTACCACGCGACGAGTGGATGTCCATGTCCTTCATGCAGTCGGAGGTAGAGCCGGTAGAACAGATCAAGACGAAGGAGGAGCTGCAGGCTGAAGCCAAGCAGAAGAAATTCCAGGAAGAGATCGACGCCGGCATGCGGGAGCCCGTCACGGGAATGGTCTACGGTCTCTACGACCCGAAGAACCCCGACACCCCCCCCACTGTGTCTAGCAAATTAATAGAAGGAGGAGAAGAAGAAGAGAAGGAGGAGAATGACGGAGGAAATGAAGAAGAAATGCCTCTCTTCGGGGACGGAGGCGCCAGTTGGCGCGCCAAGATGCTCAAGCGAGCTCAGGACCGAGCGCGCGCCTCTGGCGTGGCCCTAGAGGAGCTTGTAGGTGAGAGATTCGGCTCAGTGAGTGAGCTCAAAGAGAGCGCGAGAGGCTCAGCGAGGGAGAATGCACACTTGCAGTACAAACGCCATCGGGTTGAGGACGAGAAGGATGGCAGGGTGAAACGCACGCTTGAGATTGGACGAGATGCCAAGGATAAAACGTCGCTGTCGAATTATTCGAGTAGAGTGCAGCGCTCGGTGACGCAGACACTGGAGGAGGAGAACGAACGCGGGGAAGGCAGTCACCGGAAAAAAGATCGAAGCTGTACGCGCCGAGGTAACCAGGATGACGAGGAAGAGGAACCCATTGACTACGACAAGTTGCCCGATTTTGAAGACCGTGGTGCCAGAAAGGGAGCGTCCAGACGTGATGATCGACACCGCAGTCGCCCTCGCGAGGATAGAAACTCGAGAAGAAGCGACTCGCGTCGCCAAAAGCACAGTCGCAGCCGTAGCCGCAGTCGAGCGAGGGGTGAGCATTCAAAGCGCCGGCGAAGATCAGATAGACGTTCGCGCTCTAGATCTCGCGATCGTTTGCGCTCTTCAATTAGTCGCGATGCGACTTCACCACGCTCCCAGAAGACTGAACGCGATCAACAGGGAAGGAGCGTGCCATCGAAAATGGAGAAACAATCACCACAATCTGCAGCTGAAGAGAAGAAGATCCCGCCTCCCCGTGTTATCGATGAAGCGAAGCTAGAAGCTGAGCGACTGCAGTTGGAGAAGCGAAATGCATTCCTCTATGGCAGCAAGAAATCGGCCGCCTCCACGGAAGCAGGCGTATTGGAAGCTTCAACCACTTTGGCGTCCGAGAGGAATGGATCATCAGATACTGTGAACGCGAAGGTTCCTGGGTCGCCTACAAAAAGGTTCGTGTCGGCTCCCTCGGCAAGAAGTGATGCCGGCAAAGAAGACGAAAAGACCGAGCTGAACAAGTTGGCAGCAAAGGCCTTGCGGGCTCAAATGATGGGCAAGACTGCTCTATTCCGAAAGTTGACAGAACAGCTCAATGAATTGGAGGCGAAGCTCGAGCGTGAAAAGACAGCTGCAGCCGTTCCGCACTTTGAGGCCATCGCTGGTGCGCTGCCACCGCTGGAGAAAGAAGACATGCGGTATGGGTCACGTAAGGGCAAAAAGAAGGGAGCTGATCCCATGGATGTCAGTGGACCAGACGTGGCGGCTTCGCTTGAGGAGCTTGTGCGAGAAGAGCGGATGTCTAGTGCCCGCGTTGGCCAAGGCAGCATGGATTCTATCCATGCACGGAATATTGTTCGACTTGGTTCGCGTTACAAGGGCACGGAAGTGAACGCTCAAAATCTTTCGAGTGGATTTGACGAAGAGGATCAAGTGGATATGAAGATGCTACAGAAGCCCGGCTCGAATCTGACTCGGCGCGCCCAAGCACAACGAGAGCATGCGCTTGCCGTCAATGACACGAAGAAGTGGGATGAGCGAACGCAGAAATGTCAATTGTGCATGAAGAGCCCTGCTTTCAAGAAGCATTTGATGCTATCGTTGGGTGAGTTTTGCTACCTAGCTGTACCAAACCGGCCTCGCTTGCATCCTGGACACTGCGTGATCGTGCCGATTGATCACACGTGCTCAGCTGTTCAAGCAGACGAGCAGGTGAACGAGGAGATCACGCGCTTTCAGGACTCACTTCTGCGCATGTGTGAAAAACAATATGGCACGAGCATGGTGTTTATCGAGCAGACAAGTGCACCCCACCGAAAAAGACACACTGTGATTGAGTGCATTCCTGTGGACTTCGAGTTGGCGATGGACACGCCACTATACTTCAAGCAGGAGCTGATGCAGGCCGATGGGGAGTGGGGCTCCCACAAACCGATCATTGACACCAGCAAGGGCGGCATTAAAAGTCACGTGCCGCCAACGTTCTCGTACTTCCACATTGAGTGGCGTACCCGCGAAGGACGAGGCGGGTATGCGCACGTGATCGAGGATGAGGCCGAATTTCCACGAGACTTTGGTGTTAATGTCGTGGCAGGTATGCTGGGTGTAACGCCACCGAAGTACGGTCGACGCGAGGGTGGGAATCGCCGCTCAATGGAGAGCGAGAAGCAGGAGGTATTGTCGTTCTTAAAGGACTGGGAAGCGTTCGACTGGACGCAAGATCTCGATGGTGGCGAGATCAAGCCGCAACGCTGAGTCGGAAGCGTGCAAGACCACGACTTCGTTGAAACTGGTACAGCAGGGTTATTCTAACCCGTGCAAACCAGACCTCACTCTGTAATTACACTCAGACCGTCTTGTTTTTTTCGTCTGCTCAAATGTCTGCGGTGGGAATTGTCGCCTGATAATTAATAGGCGACGCTGTGCGCGAGATGTTGGTCAGGATCATGTTGTCGACGTATCCGGTGTCCGGAATGTACTCGTACGCTGTCAAACCAAGTTCCATAGGTAAGTCTAACGCACCACGACAGACGACAGCGTAGCAACTCACCTGCGTATGTGTCGATGACGTCCTCCTTGGACTTGACCACGACAGTTGTCACCACACACTGCACCACGAAGATCACTGCGTGAAGTCCGGACGCCACGTATCCCGGAGTCGCTCGTCGCGGGTTGTTGCGTGCCTCCAGCGCCTACACAGTCAACACCAACAGCTTCAATCAGCTGCTAACGCTTCGTCCAGCTTACATCTCATCCAGAGCTTACCCAGTAGAGAGCTGCTTGGAAGGCCAGCACCAGCACCAACAAAGAAGCTCCGACCAGGAACCCAATCTACACAACAGCAGCGTCCACCAGTCAGTCATCCACACCAGCCGCCCAAGGTCTCCGCTTAACAGCTCACCGAGAAGGCGGACGGCGTTTTGTTGAGGATGACGATGGCCACGAACGTGAAGACCACGTAGACGCCGGCGGTGACTGCGGCATCAACGCCCACGTATGGCGTCTCCAACAGGAACATGGTGGTCAGCAGCAGGGCGCAGGACAGAACCTGCAGTAGTTGCATACAGTCATTTTGGCATTAGGACGGTAGTGGGGACTCTCCCGCTGGGACTGAGGGCGAACCACAGCGCCAATTGAGACGCAGGTCAGTGCAATCGGAAGCTTAGCGTCTTGGTGAGAAGATGGGACTGGTAGACACGCACCATGTTGCCGCCCAGTGCCGCGTTCAGCTGCTTGCGGCGAGTCTCCAGCATGTTCCGCCTGCTTGGACGCAAAAATGCAAAGTTTGACAAGTGCGTTGTATTGTCAAATTTGTTTATTACCAAATGCGAAACTTGATTTTGTTTTTGACAAGGCCAACGTTACTGTAGCTGGTAAGCTTACAGTGATACAATGTATGAAGCGTGGGCTCAGGACGGAGATAATACTTTAGTCGGCGGTGGCCATCAGTGTGTACATGTAGTGGTTGGCTCATCATGCTGAAGAAGGCTTTCATCTCGCCATACTACATGTAGAGCGACCAGTCGGATCGCTTTTCGACCATAGGAACCTCCCGTACGATGCAACGTTGCAAAGCAATTCCTTGTGTCACGAGCGGGGAAAATGACATAACCTGCAGCCTTTCACAAATTCATGACAAAACCTGCAATTTGCGTGACATAACCTGCAGCCGGGGAGGGGGTAGCTTTCTCTGTCGAAACCTGCAGCCAGCCTCCGTTGTTCTCGCCAAAACCTGCAGGTCGTTTGATGCACGTTTCTAAGCCAGAGGTTTCGACCTTCTCCGTTTCTGAGCAGTGTTATTTACGGCTGTCGTGTCTAGGCGAGAGACTTGGCAAAGGAGCGCTTGGTTGCGGACGAGAGCTCGCAGCGATCAACAAGGAAGCTAAGCAGGGCGTGAACAGTTCCTTGGTCGTGTGTCGTATGCGAGGTATAGATAGCACCAGCTAGCATGGAAAGGTGCAACGTGGAAGCAACGGTGGCGGCGACAACAGAATCTAATGTCATTTCTAAACGACAGAAATCACGCGTCAAAAGCTGCATCCCATTCTTCATCATTACGACAAAACCTGCATCCCTGCCTCGTTCCTACGACAGAAACGTTGGTGGGCGGGGCCATGAGGTTGAATCGCGGCGGATGCAGGTTTTGTCATGAATTTGTGAAAGGCTGCAGGTTATGTCATTTTCCCGTCACGAGCGACCCTTTACCAAGACAGCTACCGGTACAGTCATTACAGTAATTAGTCTGACCCAGACTAATTTTGAACAGCACTTTTTTGCTGGCTTACCAGAATTAGTCTGGCTGCAAACGGGACAGACTAATTTTGAATTCAGACTAATTTTGATGATCTAAATTAGTCTGCTTTACCAAGTAAGAAACATGTATTTGTATGCAGTTATGGTCAGGCCTTATCACACAAGTGCCTCTTCAATCACCACAGTCGCTGCATTCTCTAGGCTTCACTCAGCTTGACTGTCTTCTGTATCGCTCACTGCTTGTTTGTCTGGCGGGCCCCTTGCATTCTCGGTTTACCGTGGGTACTTCCTAAGGATCTCTGCTATAATATATAAGGCGCAACTTTTCCTCAATATTATGGAGGAAAAGTTGTGTTGTGTCCAACCAGTTCCCAATGATAGTTTATCGCATCGTAGTCATGGGAATACGCGCTCGTCCTCATTAGAATTGATGGGCAGGACCGTCAAAGAGAGTCCAACATAGGCAGACTAATTATACTGGGATAGGAAAGCAACGTAGTGCTGATAAGCCCAGCCCTCACAGGATTATTGCGTGGAGTGAGCGCGCTGTCCGATCCGGTATACCGGTACTATCGGTTCGGTAGTGTCGAATGGTCTGTCATGGTCTGTCAAACCGATGCGTTTGGACTGAATGATGGGATCGCAATTGAGAAGGATCGCAGGCGGGAGGAAGAATGGCGGGCAGATGCTGCGGCTGCGAAGCAGGCGCAGTAGATGTTCGCCATTCTTCCTCCAAATAACTGCTAGTATCTCGATTCAATGCTCCTATCCCAGCCTTCGCGGAGCCCTAGTGAATATTTTTGACCAGACTAATTAGAGCGTGTAGAGCAAGCTGCTATCTGAAGCTCATGAATTAGTCTGGCCCAGTCTAATTTTGAAGCCAGACTAATTTTGAGCCCAGACTAATTACTGTAGTGACTGTAGAGAACACTTTCTTCAGTTCAAGCCCTCGAACCCTTGCGGTAGGTTTGCTTCTCAAACGGATTTTCTGGACGATGCCTACTTTTCACGCGCTCCTTGCTGGTAGTATACACGAATCGTTCCATCCATGCAGATGTGCGGTATGTGAAGACATGGAGCTGCAGACTCAGCGAGCGAGTGCTGCAGCAGCGGCAAGCTGCCGCCAGTGTCGAGACCGACAAGCCTGGCTTTCCGCGGACCCATCCTGCTGCCGATCAAGTGCACTGCTGCTGCAGTATTGAACCGTGCAGAGGCTGGATCCGCCGGCAAGTGCAGCTGGCTTGCAGGCCGATGTACCAAGAACTGTATGCGGAGTGGCTGCGTGCAGTCGAGATGGTGCTGCGCACCAAACA
This sequence comes from Phytophthora fragariae, assembly GCA_009729435.1. Taxonomy (NCBI): domain Eukaryota; phylum Oomycota; class Peronosporomycetes; order Peronosporales; family Peronosporaceae; genus Phytophthora; species Phytophthora fragariae. The sequence goes on from QQOI01000003.1 coordinate 2,008,212, forward strand.
TGCATTTTGTATATTTAGACTTAGATTAACTATGGAATGACTAACTTGCGGAACGGCGTGGCTGGCGGCGGAAGCAGCTCTCTCTCACTTTGGCTTTTGCAGCTCAGCGAGCAGCAAGAGAGAGCTACTGCCTGCCAGAACACGCCGGTCCTGTCGTGGTATTTTGCCCGGCAATTACAGTGTTTACGTACTTCCTGCATTTCTACTTGCAATCTTCCGCAACCTAATTGCCTACACAATGGCAGTTAAGTTGCGCAGTGAGTTGCAACGAGAGACTGAAGGTGCGGTGACGCGCCATGCGTCATCTTAGGTTATGAGCCCAATCAGGGCGCAGCGATCGACTGACGTGGCATCTGGTGTGGACAACCAAGAAGAAGTTTCAACCAATCCTGACGAAGCAGCTCAGCGGTTGGCTGAAAGTGTGGAGTTCGCAAGAACTTTCGCAGAGAGCGGTCAGATGACAGACCGGGCTGACGCGGTACTGTCACATGACGAAGCGGAGCTTCTGGTCCGCTCATTGGCCGGAATTCCCGGTGGGCGACCACTAATCCGCGTATTGCTCGAGGGCATAGACCGACGAGCGCGCACGGTCGCCGGTGAGACATTAGAAATTTCGCCGCCGCAGCCACCAACTGAGCCAGATAGCAACGGCAGCTCACACGGCGACTGCAGAGACCCCGACGAGCCAAGACGTGGAGACGCGATGCTGGACAACAACTTCCCGGGCGGCCGCTACGACGACCGGGAGCTGGCCGAGTACACGAAGGCGCTGCGGACTCGGCGCCGATCACGCTGCCGAAGCTCCACAGCAAGGGCGACTACAAGGCTTGGAAGAGCGAGGTTCCTCTGCACTTTGAACCTCGCACACTCGGAGACATCACCTACGGAGGAGAGCGCTACGATGAAGACCTCGGCCTGCGCAGGCAGAAGTATGCAGAGTGGTACTCCGCGCGCAAGACCAAGGCCTTCTCGGCGCTGGCGCTGTCCTTGTCGGTGGATTTGCGATCCACCTTCAAGGTTGATGAACTTCGAGACGACATGGAAGCCGCCTCGGTGCTTTGGGAAGCCATCACCAAGCATTTTGAGGCCGGCGATGGCATTAACCCCGACTACTTGCTCGAGGAGTTGATGATGAGAATGCTACAGCCGAACGAGAAGGTGGACGCGTACGCCGAGGACATTGATTTGAAGGTGACCAAGTTGCGTCAAGCCAAGGGCGATTTCGCGGATTGGCAGCAGGCCAGCTTGCTGCTGTCCAACTCCGTGCGTGTCTTCCCCGACTTGACGCGCGAGTATGCGAACTGGCTCAACAACCACGACCGCAAGACGCTGGAGCTGACCACGGTGCTGCAGCGCCTGCGCGCTGCGGAGCATCAGCGACAGCAGCTGGAGTCGCAATCCCAGCCAGCGAGTCGTGCCACTGCCCAAGTCGCGCATGTGACGTCAGAGCACCAGGACAAGGGGCGCAAGCGCAGCAAGCAGCAGCGCAAGCGCAACAAGGGCGTGCAAGACAAGAAGGCGCTACGAATTGTGGCAATTGCGGTGGAGATGGTCATTGGTGGCTCGAATGCACTGAGACCACCGGCAAGCCGCTAAAGCCGGAGCTCGAGAGAAGAAAGAAGGAGAGGGCGCAAGGCAGACAACCACCTGCCTCCCTCGTGAACTCCGTGCGTGTAGTGCAAGTTGCGCAAGATGATGAGCAGTCACGAGGGCTTTTTGCGGGACTCTCGCTGACATCTACGCCAAGTATTGCTGAGACTATGGATCTTACGTGCAATGAGCAGCCTGCAGTGCCGCCATCGCCTACCTACTCTGCTACTACGCCAGAAAGTGATGATGAATGCAAGGAGAGCGAGCCACCGGAAGCCGCGCAGGTCGCTCAAGCTTCGCAAGCTGCGCAAGGTGTGCAAGCTGTGCAAGTCGCACAAGCTGCACAAGCTGTGCAAGTCGCACAAGCTGCACAAGTTGGACCAGTCGCACAAGCTGCACAAGTTGCGCCAGTCGCACCAGTGCCTGCAGCTGCTGAGTCGCAAGCGCAGCAAGCGTTGCAGCAATTGGTGTCGACGGATTTGCAGCGCCAGTGGGAGGACACCCGACCGAGAGGGCCGCCACTCACGTGGGAACAAATGCTGTTCCATCTGGGCCAAGGACTGAAGAGTGCGTCGACGTGTGGGCCTGGACTTGAGCCAAGGTGCGACCAAGGTGGATCACGAGGGGGTCCATCTGCGCCTGGGGATAGTCGCCAAGCCTACAATGTAGAAGCACCAAGATGGCAAGATTTTGGGGTTGACCAAGGTCGATTGCAGCCGCAATTCATTGGAAATGCTCAACCATCGCGTGGACGCAGCAGATCGCCGCCTCGGAACTACAGTGGACCGCCGCCACGTGAGAGCGACCGGCCACAACCTCGTGGCTTCTACGTATCGCCCCTCACTGAGCGAGAGCGACGTGATTCGCCGCCTCGAGGACCGCCACGAGACTTCAGGCGCGAGTGGAACTCGCCACCTCGAGGCCCGCCGATGAACTTCAATGGACCCCCGCCACAACAACGGCGTGAGGACCCACCAAGTCACTACGGACCTGCACCGCAGCAGCAGCGATGGAGTGACGAGCCTCAACATGGCCGGGGCTTCCAGCCACGCCGTGGAGATTGGAACGAAGGACGACAGCGTGGCCACAATGACTCTCGTGGACCACGTGACAGGTCGAGTGGACGCAGACACTCGCCTGGTCGTCAAGGCAACCAGACTTGGCAGGTGAATGCAGTCGGACGCAATGCAGGTATGCAATCAACTCAACGCAATGTGGTCGAGTGGATCCTGGACTCAGGGTCTCAGGCCAACATCTGTGGTGATCTCGCTCTGTTCACTACCATTCGAGAGGACACTACGAGTCGCCTGGACTTTGCGAACGGGACAACTGAACATGCGTGTATTCGTGGTTCTGTGCTACTACGTATTGTTAATCAGGCAACCGGAGTGGTGGAAGATCGCCTCCTGGACGACGTGGTGTACACTCCGAACGCCAAGGTGAACATCATTAGTTTGGGCTACTTGCAGATGACCGGCCGCTACCGGTTGTCGTGCTCCCCGGACCAGAAGATCGCCTGGTTGTCCAAGCCGGACACTGTGTTGAAGTTCGAGATGCATGAAAACATTTACCGACTCCATGCGGAGCGGGTGCCTGGTGTGATGGTGATGGCAGCTTTGAAGGAGGACATGGACAGCAAGAAGCAGATGGAGTTTCTGCACCAACGCATCGGGCATGTTGCCATGGACACTATGAAGCGCCTGGCACACAAGTTTGATGTTGGAGTTAAGCTAAATGCAAAAGGGCTTACTTCCTACGAATGTGTTGCGTGCGCTGAGGCTAAGGCCAAGAGGATGACTCATGCAAGGATTGAAAAACGAGACTCCAAACCATTACAAGTGCTGATGATGGACGTTTGCTCGATTAAACCTGCAACTATCGGCGGATGCAGCATGTTCCTGCTCGTGGTGGACGAAGCCACGCGTTTCAAGTGGGCGTTCCTGATGCAGCACAAGAGTGAGGCGACATTTCATCTCAAGATCTTGATGAATCGACTACGTACCCAACTGCGTGAGTACAAGGTCGAACTGCTGTGGAGTGACCGAGGTGGTGAATTTCTGAGCACCGAGCTCGAGACTTACTGCAATGAACATGGCGTCGAGCTGAAGACGACAAACTCCTACTCGCCGCAGGAGAATGGGATTGTGGAGCGTGCCAATGGCGTGGTACTGCCGCGCATCCGTGCCATGGTGATGGCGACGCATTTGCCGAACATCCTGTGGGGTGAGGCGTTGCTGCATGTTGTGGAGACGCTGAACAACTTGCCGACCCAGCCGCTGGAGTTGACGTCGCCGCGTCGACGCCTGTTTCGCGAAGAGCCGCAGCTTGATGACATGCGTGTGTGGGGTTGCATTGCCCACGTACGCATACCTCCAGAGTCGAGGCAGCGCAAGGACAAGATGGAGCCAAGAGCAAGACTGGCCCTGCTGCTGGGGTACAGCCTGACGACACCTGGCTACAAGTTCATGGACTTGAAGACGGCGCAGGTGATTACTGCGCAAGGTGGGAACGTACGCTTTCACGAGGAGTTTACTGCTGATGGAACTTACGTGAGGAAGCTACTCGAGAATGCCTACAGTGATGGAGACCATCAACTTCCTGATACAGTACCTGTAGCTCGTGTGAAGACGGGCATGGACTCGTACCTACCGACGCAGAACGACGTGAGTGTTGTGAACCTGGAGCAGCTTATTGAAGAAGTGCCATTTGCTGGCGCATCAACTGCGATTGCGCCAAGTTCCAGTGGGAGCCCTGCAAAGAGCAGCTCGCCTTCAGTGAGTGGGAGTGCTGAGCATCAGCCAGGAATTGCAGTTCCTGTTGCCGTGCCTGCGGAGACGCCGCCGCCGGTGTCCAAGGCTGCGAAGAAGCGCCGAAAGCGTCGTGCGCGCAAGCAAGCAGAGGCGGAGAAGGAGACAAGTGGCTTCGACATTCAGCCTCCGCCGATGGAACCCTGCCTCAAGAGGCCACGACGGACGCAGAGGCCAAGTGTTCGGTTGAAAGACTATGTGGTGGGCAACGTGATGACCATCACAGACATCCTGATTCCTACAACGTACAAGCAAGCTCGTGCGAGCAAGCATTGGCATCAGTGGCGAGCAGCCATGCTGGCAGAGCTCGAGTCACTGAAAGGCCACAAGACATGGAAGCTACAGCCTCGTAGTATGGCCAAGAACCTCAAGGTGATAACATGCAGATGGGTCTTCGCTGTCAAACGTGACGAGCGTGGACACATCAAGAGGTTCAAGGCCCGGCTAGTCATCCATGGCTTCAAGCAACAATTGGGGATCAATTACTCTGAAACCTATGCTCCTGTTATCCGGTTTGAAACTATCCGCGCTGCTATCTACTTCGCAGTGCAGAGAGACTGGGAGGTGCTGCAATACGACGTGAAGACTGCGTTTCTCTACGGTGAATTGGAGGAGCTCATCTTCATGGAGCAGCCCCCTGGTTTTCAAGTTGACGGACCGGGTTTCATTTGCAGATTGCTGAAGAGCTTGTACGGGCTTAAGCAGGCCCCGAACATTTGGAACAAGACGCTGCACGCCAAGTTGCTGACGATGGGTTTCGAACGAACTGAGTCTGACTACGGACTATACATGCTGAAAGAAGAAAACGAAGTCTGTCTGCTATTGACTGTTTACGTGGATGACCTACTGCTAATGGGCCCGCGAGACCTGTGCGCCAAGGTTGCCGCCTCCTTGCAGGAGACGTTCGAGCTGACGACCATGGGCAATGTCAAGTATCTTCTGGGTGTTGAGATCCTGATCAATCGGCCGCGCCGAGAGGTCGTGTACTGCCAGCGGCAATACGTGCATGAATTGCTGAAACGCTTTCACATGGAGAACTGCAACGGGTGCGCAACTCCCGAAGCAGTGAGTGAATCTACTGCAGTGGTGCCTGCTACGAGTGACTACATGCCGTACCGAGAGCTGGTTGGAGCCCTCCAGTATCTCGTGGGCGCGTCGAGACCAGACATTGCTCATGCCACGCGGCACTTGGGCAAGTACCTCGCGTGCTACGACCATACACACTACGCGCAGGCCAAGCGGGTGCTGCGCTACCTGAAGGCAACCAGTGAGTTCGGCCTGCTGATGAACGTGACTACCGGAGACGAAGTGCGTGTCGCTGCCTATTCTGATGCAGATTACGCCAACGATCCTGTTGATCGGCGTAGTGTGAGTGGGTACGTGACGACTCTCGACGGCAATGTGGTGTCATATGCATCAAGGAAGCAAGAGATCAACGCGTTGAGCACATGTGAAGCTGAGTATATTGCAATGTCGGAAGCTACCAAGGACCTACTGTGGCTATCCGGTCTGTGCAAGGAGTTGGAGTGGAAGCACAGCGTGCCGCTATTGCTGGGCGACAATCAGGGCGCGATTGCTCTGACTGCCAAGCCTGGCAAACACTCCAAGTCCAAACACATCGACAACAAGCGGCACATGGTACGCCGCAATGTGGAGTTGAAGCTGCTGACTACGCAACACGTCGGCACGGAGGACATGGTGGCAGACATCATGACCAAGGCACTTGGCGCAGTGAAGTTTGCGCGGTTTCGAAGGGCGATGCAAGTTCTACCTGTTCTCAGCGAGGACAGCGGTGCAACAACTTCAACTACTGCAAGCGAGGCAGCAGCCTCATCAACGATGGACGAGGCAGCAGCCTCACGCGACTAAGCTGACAACTACGAAGGTGATGTGCGACTTCAAGACCGAGCTAGCAGCGCTAGACTCGTGTGGCTGCGCCACAAGCACGAAGAACTACAAGGACAAGGACGACAATGGCGTGTGGAGTGTCTTGACAAGCATGCATGCAACTACTACATCTACGCTGAAGGTGCTGTGGAGGTGTGAGGACTACTGTGTGGGCTGAGGGACATGCAGTGGTGATCACGCCGCCTCAGCACTTGGTGCCGTGATCAAGTGGGAGTGTGAAGACATGGAGCTGCAGACTCAGCGAGCGAGTGCTGCAGCAGCGGCAAGCTGCCGCCAGTGTCAAGACCGACAAGCCTGGCTTTCCGCGGACCCATCCTGCTGCCGATCAAGTGCACTGCTGCTGCAGTATTGAACCGTGCAGAGGCTGGATCCGCCGGCAAGTGCAGCTGGCTTGCAGGCCGATGTACCAAGAACTGTATGCGGAGTGGCTGCGTGCAGTCGAGATGGTGCTGCGCACCAAACATGCATTTTGTATATTTAGACTTAGATTAACTATGGAATGACTAACTTGCGGAACGGCGTGGCTGGCGGCGGAAGCAGCTCTCTCTCACTTTGGCTTTTGCAGCTCAGCGAGCAGCAAGAGAGAGCTACTGCCTGCCAGAACACGCCGGTCCTGTCGTGGTACTTTGCCCGGCAATTACAGTGTTTACGTACTTCCTGCATTTCTACTTGCAATCTTCCGCAACCTAATTGCCTACACAATGGCAGTTAAGTTGCGCAGTGAGTTGCAACAAGAGACTGAAGGTGCGGTGACGCGCCATGCGTCATCTCACGGTAAGCTTAGAAGACCTCTGTGCTGACTGAAGCCCATCGAGCCTGCCTCGCAGGAGTTAGTCGAGGGGGCGTAAAATAATATTTTAATATTAATAAATGTATTAATTAATTAACCAGCCAGCATAAGACTTTATACCAAAGTTGCTGCAATTCAGCTCACATTGACTAGATACCAACATCGAAGAAGAGCTGTTTCGACACGCGTCTGAGTAAGGTATAAACGACTGCCCTGGTTTGTGCAATACAGTTCAGTACAGTGTAGTATGTATGAGATGGAGTTCTCGTGAGCAAGACGTCTTCCTGGCAAAATAACAAAACTCCAGTTTTGTTTTACTCCCAGTTCTGTTCAACCATCTGCGCCCGCGTAGTAACTAGACTTGATCAATGTATGGCCTCAATCGCAACGAAGGACGAGTCTTATCTCAGAATTTATCCTGCTGTTCTCGACGTCCTTTTCGTTGCCTTTAGCGCTTAGTGGGTAGGTATCGTAATACTCCTCTCCGCATAAGCACCCCCAGTATAAAATACCCCGTTATATATGATGCCTAGGGTTTAGCTAAAATTCAGTATAAATACCTCAATAGCTACTGCCATCTGAACATACCTGTCAGATCGCATTGCCACCCCCACCGCGCTGGCAGAGAAGCAAAGCTGTACCGGCACATGTAATACATCTTGTATTACATGTGCACTGAGGCCAGAAAAGTAGGTGTCTGTGCGTAAGCATCGAACACCAAAATCCACTCACGTTGGTCAAGACCCCATTTCAGCAAGCTCGACATCGCGAGCATGGCGCTTGGGGTGCCAACGATGATAATCCAGGCAATATTTTGCCTTCTCTTGGTGGATGTCCCCGGGACCTTATCAGCAGACGTCTCTGTTCAGTTGAGCAAGAGCTTTGGTGGCCCTCACGGAACAGAATTCTCGGACCAAGCCTCGGTCTCTGCAGGACAAACCATCGGCTCCATCACCATTCGAGCGGGTGAGCGAGTTGATGGTATCGCGCTGGAAGTGAAAAGTCCGAAGGCTGCGACGTTCAGCCACGGAGGAAGTGATGGGAGGGCGAACACGCTCACGCTTGCTGCGGATGAGTACATCACGTCGATGGAGGCGCACTGGGGCGAGAAGAAAGGAAGAACGCGCATCTTTTACTTGAGTTTTGGCACGAGCGCCGGTAACTCGGTTTCTGGGGGCTCTCAGACAGACAGCAAGAACACGGTGAAGGCGCCGGAGGGTTTCCAGCTCGGAGGATTTTTCGGCCAAGGCGGCGCCGAAATTGACAAGTTGGGAGCGATTTGGACGCGCATTTCGGCCGAGGCTCCGGCTACAGAGGCTCCTGCTCCAGCTGCAGCTCCTGCTCCTGCCCCAGCTACTTCCACTTCTGGTTCTAGCTCTGCTGCTTCCTCTTCTTCTGCCGAAGCTTCAGTGGCGGATTCCTCTGCGGGGTCTACAGACGCCTCTGAAGCAACGTCAATGGAATCATCTACCGATGTCTCGGAGTCCGGGCCTGCTTCTGCTGCTGCTACCACAGCAACCAAAAGAAGGAGAAAGTCAGCTCTGTCAGCGGACACATCGGAATCAACGCAATTGGAATCGTCTACTGGTGCTTCGGAATCGGGACCTCCCACTTCTGGCAAGGCTGCTAAACCTACCAAAACTCGGAAACGACCGTCAGTGTCTGAATCAGCGGACTCGTATACCGATACGTCGGAATCAGGGTCTGATGCTGCTGCTTCTGTTAAAGCCTCCAAGCCCCGTAAAACGAGAAAACGACCATTAGCGGATGCGTCTGAATCAACGTCAACGGATTCGTCTTCTGACGTTTTGGACTCAGGCTCTGCTGCTGTGTCCGGTAAGACGACCAAGCTCAAAACGCGAAAACGACCGACCGTGTCATCGGAATCAACATCACTGGAATCGTCTGCTGATGGCTCGGACTCGGCTGCTGTCTCTGGCAAGGGGACGAATCCCATCAAAACGCGAAAACGACCAACCGTGTCGTCGGAAGCAACGTCATTGGAATCGTCTTCTGATGGCTCGGACTCGGGCCCTGGTAAGACGACGAAGCCCACCAAAACGCGAAAACGACCGACCGTATCGTCGGAATCAACGTCACTGGAATCGTCTGCTGATGGATCGGACTCAGGCTTTGCTGCTTCTGGTAAGGTGACGAAGCGCACCAAGACGCGAAAACGACCGACAGGAGCGTCAGGGGATGCGTCGGAGTCCACAGAGGGGTCGGCCAGTGAGGCAGGAGAAGTATCTACCGATTCCTCCGCTTCAACATCATCCAGTGAAGCGTCTGCTGATGTGTCTTCAACAGCATCCGCGGAATCGTCGGCAGCTGGGTCCACTGAGTCAACATCCGCAGCAGCATCTACTGATAGTTCTGCGGCGGAATCTGCACCAGCTTCAACCGACAGCTCTGCAGCAGGCTCTGCAGCAGGCTCTGCAGCAGAGTCAGGAGCAGGTTCTGTAGTAGCATCCACGGCAGCATCAGCTGCAGAGCCAGCAGCGAGCTCGATGGCAGGCTCAGCTTCAGGCTCAACAGCGCCTGTACCTGCAGGCACAGAAGCTCCTGCAGGTCCGACAATGTCTGTCAAGGACTCCGTCCAGCTCAGTGAGAGTTTTGGTGGACCCCACGGAATGGACTTTTCCGACAAGAACTTGGTCAACTCAGGACAGACAGTCAGCTCCATTTCAATTTATCGTGGTGAACGTCTCGATGGTATTAGCTTGGCGATATCATCGCCCAAGACGCTGACGTTCACCCATGGTGGAACTGGCGGCGAACAGAAGACGCTCAAGCTTGGGCCGGGTGAGTACATCAAGTCGATGGAAGTTCACTGGGGGAAGAAGAGTGGCCGCACTCGCATTTTCTACGTGAACTTCGTCACGAGTGCGGGCAATTCACTGGCTGGAGGCTCCATGACGGATGATAAGAGCACGGTGACCGCACCTGAAGGCTTTCAGTTGGCCGGCTTTTTCGGCAAAGACGGAAAGGAGATCGACAGTTTGGGCGCGGTTTGGGCGTACATCGAGTTGGTGACTCCAGCTCCGACGCCAGCTCCCGCTCCAGTGAAAGACGAGGATTCCCCGGGCACAGTCGCTCCCGCTGACATTGCAGGAAGTTTGTCGGAGGTGAAGACGAAGGAAAACAAGAGAGCTGTTCAACTGAGTGATCCGTTCGGAGGACCTCACGGAGAGCAATTCTCCGACCAGCTCGCTGTTACGTCTGGCATGACCGTCAGTTCTGTCACGATTCTTGCGGGTGCGCGTGTTGACGGCCTCAAACTGCAAGTGTCGGCACCAAAGGAGATGACGTTTACCCACGGCGGAACTGGAGGAAAAGCAAACACTCTTGCCCTTGAACCAGGCGAGTATATCACCACAATGGAGGCCCACTGGGGACAAAAGGGTGGTCACACGCGCATCTTCTACCTCAGTTTGGGAACGAGCAAAGGCAACAAGGTATCTGGCGGATCGCAAACCAAGGAGAAGGGATCGCTAACAGCACCAAAGGGCTACCAATTGGGTGGATTTTTTGGTCGGTACGGTGACGAGATCGACCTCATTGGAGCGGTTTGGTCGAGTATCGCAGCGGTTAACGAGACGGTCTCGCCTCCAGTTTCCGCTGATGAAGATATTGTGCTCAGTCAGCTTTTTGGAGGTCCTCATGGCAATGCATTCTCCGACATCAACAAGATCAAGTTTGGTCAGACGGCAACTTCACTAACACTGCGATCGAACAAGCGTGTGGATGCTGTGACTCTGCAGGTCACCTCTCCGGCAGATCTGACGTTTTCTCACGGAGGTAAGGGTGGAACCGAGCAGACGCTAATTCTCGGCTCCGGCGAGTTCATTAACTCAATGGAAGCTCACTGGGAGAAACAGGGTTCACACACTCGTGTGTTCTATCTGAGCTTCACAACCAGCGAAGGCAAAACAATCTCTGGCGGAACGAAGACAGATAAGACGGGTACGGCGACAGCACCCGAAGGTTTTATGTTGAGTGGATTTTACGGTCGCGCCGCAGACGAAGTGGATCAACTCGGGGCAATCTGGACGAGAATGTCGGCCAAGAACATCGAATTGACTGATCCTTCAGGCGTCGGGAACAACACGTACGGCACAACAATCCGTAACTGGGTGGGGCCGAACATCGGCAAATCGACCGATACATCGTGTTATCGCAAGACGGCCGATTTTGACAGCTCTAACATTTGTCCGTTGGGCTACGGCAAGGATGGCTATGATTGTATCACGCAATGTCCGATCTCGTACCCAGTGACGTGTGGTTTGGAGTGTCTTCCTCAAAATGACGACTGCGCTCTCGCAGTCCTCCACAAAATTGGTTCCGTTGTTGCTGTGGCGCTTAACGCTGCGTCTGGAGGAGTGTTTGGTCAGATTTTGGCAGCCTACAAAATTACCAAGTGGGCTGTCACTTGCGTTGCGAATATTGTCCAAGTGATCAGAGGTTTGATTTTCTATCTCCGCTACCGGCAAACATCGGCACCCCAAGATGACACGGCAGAGCTACTTACGGTAGCTTATCAGGCCGACGTCGTGCTGTTCGATCTCCCTATAGCAGTTTGTAATTGTCTCGGCATTCCCGTTCCAGCAGGTGCGATGTTTGCGGATACTGTGCTCATCATTGTGGAAGGAATCGTGAAGCAAGCGATTACCAACGGTGACGAAATCATCTCGACCGGAGCAAATGTCATGAACTTGCTGACTGGTAACGAAATGGTCAACAAATCTGCCACGACGGTGGATGAACTGCAAGATATTATCGACAAGAATTCGAGCTGCGGGTGGGAACTCAAGCGCCTCACTGACCGTGTGACCCGTGCTGTTCTCAAATACCGCAACGTGAGTGATAACGTCGATGACATTCGCGTCAAGGTGTACAGATCATCGATCGTTCTGAACGACATCCCCATCGTCACCAACAACTGTATGGGGGAGTTGCTGGCCACTAAGACTGAGATGGTAGCATACGAGACGCGAGATCTACTACGGAAGACGTTCGGAGTGATCGTCGACCAGCTCATTGACACTGGCAAGACGGATATGGGGAAGGACGTAGCGGAGAATGAGTATATGTTGCAAGTGGCAAATATGGGGCTTGTCGTATTGTCGACTGTAGACCCCACGGGTATCGCGTACATGGCCTCACAATTCGTGCAGCCTATATGTGGCCCCACAGCATACGTCGGTGAAATCGACGACGGTACATTGTTCGACGCGTTGGGACTCACAACAGTGGATGAAGCATTCGCGGGAAGCTACGGATCATATACTCACGCGGGCGACGGCGTGGTTCACATCATATTCGAGAGTGTCGATACGAAGGACGTGACGGTGGTCGTCCACAGTGGTGGGGACGGCTACACCAAGGTCGACGTCGGAGCGGGCGACACAGTGACATGGGACTCCACGTTCCCACAGTTGGAGGACAAGACTTTGTATCTGGATCGCTGGCGTCCGGGTCTTATGGGGTTGCCCGGCAAGGGAGGTGGCTCGTTGCTGATGTGGATCCCGCGATCGTCGGAAGGTGGTCATATCACGATGCACGTGCGGATCAATCCGTCTTAAATAGTGTTGTCGCTTTTGCGGTTTGTGGTTTGTTTGCGCTAAGAAATAAAGTTACTGATACGGTATACAACTTGTACATTACAAATGAGATTGCGGTTTTCTGAGGTGCCAAGTGCGCTTCGCGATTTGAGAACACCGTTGCAAAATAGAGAGCATTTAAACGTCCCAAGATTCAATTCAAAATTCCAGCAAAGGGGCGACTGTTTGATTTTCGTGTTTTTTACCTTTTTTTCGAAAAAAAGATAAAAAACTCGGGCTGTTTTGACTGGCCAATTTGATCTCCTTCCAATTCACATGTCAAAAGTGTCCCTTTCGGTTAGGTTCGGTTTTGGTTCGCACAACTTTGAGGCCCGATTTCGAAGCATCTCCACCGGCAAGGATCTATAGCTGTATAGCTAGCTACCCACCCGACCAAAGTGTTAGCCCCAACAGTCAGATTTTAAGGACAAATTTAAGGACACAAACCATTTTCACTTGAGTTTAGAATGGTTCACGGTACTTGTTAGGACCAAAATCGACTCACCTCATACTCAAAGCAAGTGAAATCGATTTTTGTCCTTAAATTGGTCCTAAACGACCGTTTGTTGGGGTTAGCTATCGTTGTTTCACCGGGTATCTCTATAGCAATAATTTAGCTACCGGGCTGTTTCAGTGTCTATGGAGGGCCCCCATAGCGACGCAAAGCTATAGTAGCTTTGCTCATTCACAAGTAAATGGGCCCAAACAGCTCAACAATAGCACTATAGAATTTGTAAAGTACCTCAAACACAGTTGATTTGATTCGCCAATAGAACAAATTTCGTCCATTTGATCTCCAGCCTTGGCATAAGTGAGCATACGATACGTAGCAGTAACTTTTAATAACAAACTGCTGATTCCCTCTTTACCAGCGGCATCACTTCGTTGGCAGAAGTACAGGTAGTTTGCAGCCAAAAGTGATCAGCACCGCCTTTTGTATTGCGTCCTTCTTGCACACCAGTCTTATCCCTGGCCATAGGACAGTATCTGGTGGCTATGGCCGCTAACAGCCTAGTTGCCTAGTCCTACCCGCTATCCACACACTAACTCACACAGCAATCTACGGTCGACTTGTCCTTGTGCTTCAGGCTGCAACGGCCTGCTCTAGGATACTCTTCAAGCGTCGCCAGGCCCACCAGTACCGGGCCTGCTATGCTGAGGGCTTCGCAGTACCTCTTCTCTGGCCTGTGGTGGCCTGCGTGACGGGCTACAAATACCGACGGCCTTCTTCCGGGAGCTGCAAGGCTACATACCCGAGTATCCCTTCCGACCTGTATCCACGGCAGTGACGGTGTGCTCGTTCTCGTCAATCTAGCAGTTACTTTCTTGTACTTCGTGTTTCTTGTAGTTTGCGTTACTTGTTGTTAGCGCTGCGTCAAAGACCTGACGCTCTAGCTGCTTCGCAAATGGGATCTGTGTGCCTCGCTGCGAATCGGGAACTAACCCGCTACCCTACACATGCATCTGCTCGCGATCTTTGCTGCTCCAGGGGTCGGCGACGACTCCCCAGCTCTCCTGGCACTCCGTTGCGCTTTTTGGCATTGATAGCCGCTCGCCCGCGCCCTTTGGGCACCTCGCGATCTTGTACGGCGGGCCATGGGTCGCCAGACGATGGGTTCATCCAGCGCTGGCCCGATGCGGCGCTGATTGCCTTGCTCGCCCGTCCTTCGCCGCCGTCCTGGTCCTCGCATGTCCTTCTGTCGCTGCTCACGGTGCCGCATAAGCGAGACAGGCACCCAGGATTTCAATCCTGTTACTCTCCTCCTCTAGCGGGCGAATCGTCCTTGATTCGCGTCCTGCAGCGCTGCCGTCCTTGGCCCGCTTCTGCTGCTACCGGAACTGCTGCCGGATCACCTCTTGTAGCCGCTGCTGACCGACCTTCCTTGGTCGTCGGATCCTTTGCCGCGACGGATTCATCACCAATGCTTTGTTCCTCCTCATTGGCGTCGCTGCCGGCCTGCGTCCGTATTCGTCCTTCATGCCAGAGCTGCTCGTAGTCACGCTGGTTGGTCCGCAGTTTTCGGTCCCAGTTAGGTCGATGACCCAGGCGCTCAACGTCGAACTTCAGAACATAACGCCCAGTGGGGATGCGATATCGCCGCCGTCTGCACTCCACTTCGGTTGGCTCTAACCGGGTGAACCTTGGTTTCTTGGACACGACGCTGTCCGCACCGCTCCTTCCACCGCCGGTGAACGTAAATTTTTGGCTCTTTATCTTCTTCGACGGCCGCTGGTCCTCGGCTATCTGCAACGGTGCCTTCTGCCGCTCCAGTGCTGCGTTCGCCACTACCGTAGGATACGACGTCTTGGCGTTCGTCTGGAGGGGCAACGCCTGCAGGTTGTCCTGCGTCCTGATCGCGAGCAGCATGCCCTTCGTAGTCTGCTCGTCGCTCGCTGCCCTCCGCGTCGTCGCTGCTGGTCGCGTCCGTCTCGCTGGCTGACGTCTGTATCATCGACAAGTGCTATCTCCGGGGCGGGAGCCCTGTCAGGACTGCTGGATCTGCTTCCGTCGTCGTTGGCGTCGGGATACGGAGCTCGTCTGCTTCACGTTCGTGACCGACTTGCGACGGTGTCGCCGGAGACACCTTGTCTGTTTCGCGCTGCTGCTTGGTTCCGGCGTCGTTGGGGCGACCGACGCTCTGGCTCCGCTTCACCTCGTAGAGCATCACCCTGGTCGTCAGGTACGTGTTCCACTTGCTCGTTGATTCTGCTGTGCGCTGTTGGCTCACCGCGCTTGCTCCGCTTCCATTGCTGCTGGTGCGCTCCGTTCGGCATGGTCTCTGCTGCGCTTCTTCGGTGCGGCTTGGCTGGTGGCTGGGATGCTGCCCACTTGCTGCGCAGGCGGTGAGTCTGTGTCTGACCGGTCCTCAGCCGCTTCGTGCTCAGGCCCATGCTCCACGTGCTCCGCCAATGCCGCGCTATTCTCGTCGTCGGGTGGTGGATATATTTCCAGCTGCTCCGCCTCCTTGTCGGCTGAGTCAATGTTCGCAGCTGCTATGGCCTCCTCACGCAGGTCCAGTGCAATGTCGCGGACAATTTGCTCCAGCAAGTGCTATGGGTAATACTAGGGTAGTAAAAATGAACAATGCGTGACCAATTCTTGGCCAGAGTCCAGCGTTTGATCTTGTAGTTGTCATATCCAGCAAGTTCCATAATCTGGCCCGGACCTCGCCACCGATGTCCAAACTTAGTAATCTTCGTGCCGCGTGCCGGTCGATACACCCAGAGCAGCTGGTTAGGTGCAAATGCCTGCGCCGTCGCACCTCGCCCTGGCTATAGTACATGACCTGGCGTGCTTGCTCCTTTTGCAGCGCCAGGGCCGCCAACTCACGTGCCTTTTTCAGGTCTTGCAGTAGCACCTCATGATACGTATTGAGCGTGCCGTATGGGTGCGCTAGCCGGTTCCGTCGCAGTAGTTCAGCATGAGTCATCAGCTTACGTCCCATCATCAGTTCATTGGGCTGATAGCCATGCGTAGCATGTTGCGAGGAGTTGTAGGCGTAGAGAGCGCAGGGTAGGAAGTCGTCCCAGTCGTCTTGGCCCTCATCCACGTACAGGCATACGATGTCCCCCCATGTCTGGTGGAACCGTTCAACCAGCCCTAACTGGCTCGGGCGGTACTGCACTTGCTTCACTTGCATCATTTCAAGAGCTCCGCCGTGACCTTGCTAGTGTACTCTCGGGCGCCTACCATCATGACTTATATCATGGGACCGAAGACTAGCACCACTCGATCCATCAAAAACCTCGCAATCGACTTGGCTGTGTGTTCTGGCACCGACGCAGCCACCGCGTATCTGGTGGTGTACTCCACCGCAGCAATCACGTACCGGTTGCCATTCATTGTCACGGGCAACGGTCCCGCGACGTCGATGACCCATCTATCGCCTACTTCCCCAGTGCGCACACTTCTCAGCGGGGATATCACGGATATCACGGCCTCCGGTGCGGCCTTGCGGCTGCCACAGTCCTGGCATGCCGACACCCAGTCGCGAACGCTCATCTGCATGTACGGCCACCAGTACAGCCTGTGTAGCCGCTCGTAGGTCTGCGGCCCACGCAGGTGGCCTGCCCAAATACTATCATGAACCTCGTTGAACGCTAATGGCCAGAAGACTGCTGGCAGAATCACGCGGGCCTCTCCATTGCCCACTTGGATGTTCACTAAGCCGTCGTTCTTCACAAAGACGCGCTGCCCTTGGTACTTGCCCTTTTAGAGCAACGTCTGCACCATGACCGACTGCCCTTGCTCTCACTCGATGTCGGCGTCCGTGAACTGGGCGATGCCGAGTTCAGCAGCGTCAACTACTGCCGCCTCGATCACTGCAACTGCTGTACGGTTCACCTCCACCTCTGTCGGAGATGTGGCCAGTTCCGCGTATGGTGTCGGATCCAGGTACGTGTCCAACACCACCTTCGCGCTCAAAACTTGCGCGACCGTCCGGCACGCGGTCGCTTCAACGTCTTCCTGTACCGCCAAGAGTCCCAGCTCACGCTTTGTCAAACCAGTGCACGCCGCACTGGGCTTCTCCGTCGCTGGTTCCATTGTCTCGATGCACTTCATGTCGCTGGCGCTGGGGCCGCTCATCAGCTTCGGCACCGGTCCGATGGCGGGGTCATCATATGCTTCCTTCGCCTTGTCCTTCCTCCTGGTCGCCGCCATAGCTGCTGGGCCGCGCGACAGCGCGTCCGCCACGTGGCTCTCCTTGCCGGGCCGGTACACGATGTCAAAGTCGTACTCTTGCAACGTGAGTGCCCACCTGTGCAACCGACCGGCTGGCTCCTTGGTGATCATCAACCACTTCAGAGCTACGTGGACTGTGGCGATAGTAAATCTTCTATCGTACAGGTGTGGACGGAATAGCCTCACCGCTCACATGACTGCCAAACATCCCAGCTCCGAAATTCCGTAGTTGGCCACGGTCGGGCTGTTGAGCTTGGACGCGTACGCCACCAGTTGGTCGCCACGCACTTGATCCTGCTACAGCACCGCTCCGAGTCCAGCCTTCGAAACGCCGTTCGTCAACTTGAAAGGCATGTTGTTATCAGGGTAGATCAGCACGGTCTTCGTGCTAAGCCACGCCTTCGCCCACGCGAACGCTTCTTCTTTGGCTTCGCCCCACGGCCACTCGCTACTCTTCCGCAGTAGAGTAGGCAATGGCGCCATTTGGGCACCGAAGTCAGGTACAAAGCGTCGATAGTAACCCGCGAGGGCTACAAAGCGGCGTACTTGCACGTCATCTTGTGGCCTTGGGAAATCCACAATAGCTTTCACAAGTCGGTTTGTCGGCTGTATACCGTCCGGCGTCCAGTAGTGACCCAAGTACTCCATACTTGTGGTCGCGAAGGAGCACTTGCTCACCTTCAGGCTGAGACCGGCCCCCGAAAGCCGCTCCAAGACAACAGCTAGCTCCACTACATGTTGCCCTTGGTGAAGGTGATCACATCATCCAAGTACACTAAGCAGCAGATCCACGTGAGTCCTCGCAGGACACAGTCCATAAGCCGTTGAAACGTGCTCGGCGCGTTGCAAAGCCCAAAGGGCATGCACCGAAACTGGAACAGGGCACGGCGCGTTGTAAATGCCGTTTTTGGCTTGTCCTTCTCTGTACGAACAACTCCTTGCTCGCCCGCCAAGGCATGACATGGCGAACGCAACCTTCGACAACGGGTCGACGATACGTCGAGCCGTAATGGCAGTGTCGACTTCGACAAGCCAACGGAGGAGAGGCTCGCCCTCTCTTCCAACGTAACTGTTTACGTGGAGTTTCAACGACTCCACGTGCGGTGTGGACGGGGTTGACACCGTAGCGCGAGCAGTGGTCTCGCGCTGTTCCTTCATGCTGAAACCCAGAGCAACCCCGTGTTGCTCTGTCGGTGATAGCGTATATAGCATCGTCGCTACTGCAGATTCTCCAATGACCGTCGACAGTCGTTGGAGTGCCCCCCCCCACTCTGGATCCGCCAGGTGGAGACAGTCTTCGCGTGCAACATGCGTTGCACCGTGTTCGGGCACCAGTTGACATACTCGTGTCCACATGCAGGTCCTCAGCCCCCGTGTCGTATTTCATACGATACGTAATTAGTCGGGCGTTGGACGGACTACAAAGTGCTACCAGGTGTAATGGGCTTACTTAGTCCAATACTTTAGCTTACACGTGTGCGCACGTTTACGAGGAAGCGTAGGTGTATTTAACTTAGATTAAGTATAACTGTGATCGCGGCACCAGCCCCAGTCGCGACGATGGCCATGAACACGCAGCCTCGACGAACGAAGCGGAAGAAACTGCTGATTGATGACTTTAAGGGCACGGCGAGCGAGTCCGTGGAAGCTTGGCTAGCCACCGTGCCCCATGAGTTCAGCCGACAGAAAGCAATCGGCGGCAACACCTGGACGTCCGAGGAGCTCTAATTTGGCGTGACAGCGCTCCTAAAAGTAGAAGCAAGCAAGTGGTTCATTAGCGTGAGTGAGGAAAAGGGCGATGACGAGCGCATGACAGAGTATCTTACCTGTCGAATGCGGAAGAAGTACGGCCGCCGCGACAATACGTGGTAAATCCAGCAGTGTAGCGGGGCTAACCACTCGATGGCAGAACCTCTCTTTCTAGATATCAGTTTTAGGAAGAAAACCACAGTTAACATTCAATTCAGTTCTCATGTTATTGCAAAATCTACTATTTGTACCTTTATTTAGCTGCGTGATGAACGTTTCATCAGGGCACGCTGCTGAGCGGGGTTGAGCACCTCCCACAAATCCATCGCCTCGAGTTCTTCGTCTTGGTTGCTGCTCGCGCCCAGCGTACGCTGGCTGGTTTGACGTGCGGGCTTCTTCACGCTATTTGGATGTCGCCTGTTGGTTGCTGGTGGGCTGCTGGTTTGCCGTACTGCCCCACCCACAGTCACCATGGCTGTCGCTGCCACCGCTCGAATCCCCGCTGTGGTAATCGGAGTGGTCGCCGCCCGCTGCGGCTATGGCGCTCCCGCTGCTGACCACGACCTCGTCGCCATCCCCGTCATATCCGTCCGTGTTCAACCGCATCCGCGTGCGCGTGCGAGTTGCACGCTGTCGCTTCGGTCCCACTGCTGCTCTCGGGCGGTGTGCTCGTTCTTGTCAATCTAGCAGTTACTTTCTTGTACTTCGTGTATCTTGTAGTTTGCGTTACTGATTGGCAAAGGTTTTGTTGTCACGAAGTGGAGACTCGGCGAAGTACCGTCGAATACTCTTGTTTGTCGCAGTCTCCAATATTCTCTAATATTTGTTCAGAGAATCATCAGATTTTATAATATTATTATAAAACCTGATGATTCTCTGGGTTTTATTCCAAATTCTCTGAAATTTATTTCAGAGCTAAGAAGGGATCCGAGTGGACGTCCTATTCTTCATAAAAACTATGACCCGGTAATTTATGTTTTGCATACGGTATTCGTATATAGAGGGTTAGTACAAAATCCATGTAAGTACTGTACTCTACAGTTTACTTTCATAAATAATAATATCCTCCGAATATGATTACTGGGATGTTGCTTGTAACGCCCACCTCGTCTAGGTACGAGAGCTTTGAAGGTTGCACGAAGGGATCATGTCGGCATCTCTGTCGGTATGGTCACGTCGAATGCAATGACTATATATCGGTTAGTTTTTTGTTAAAGCTGAGCTAGGCAAGTATTAATACATGTACTGGTAAGGTATGCTGCTACGCAGCGACACAGGATCAATTCGCTCGCGTATGCGTCCCTCGCCCTAAGGGTATTTAGAACTGGTTTGGGAATATACTTACACACGATGCAGATGGTGCGGCTGCGAAGCAGGAGCACCAGATGCTCCTCTTGGTCAATGCTAAGTGAATACGAATTATATATCATTATTGTGCGATATAATGGAGTTTTATTTTCATCACCGTTTTAAAACGTTTAATGTATTAACCCTATTGCGACGTATTTTGACTTGATCTCAGTATGGTACCCCTCCATACAATAATCGTAAAACATGCCTAGATACACTGTTTAACCCCGCTTCCCGCAACTAAAACCATCACATTAGGGAGGTTTTGGATGAAGACAGTTCCAGCGCAAACGTAAAACATGGCTAGAGGCCATGTTTTAGAGCGCTTTCCGCAAGTTGCTTTGATTGGTAGAAACAAGATTTTTTTAAGCCAATATTCAAATATGGGGATAGCTAGCGGAATATATTACGAAAAATAGTATGAATGTTGGTCTTTGCTGTGTAAAAACAAGGTTGATCGTCGCTTGTCCCTGTTTTTATCCTAGTAGTAATTTCGAAAAGGTACCTTGTTTTGCTAAACATGGCCATGTGGCTGGTTTTAAGCGCCATCCCTCGCAATAGGGTTAATACGATGATATGTTAAACCACTTTTGGAAGGTACTTGGCGATACTAAAGAAATGTAGTACCGGTATCGAAGACAGCCGTCCCCAAATTCAGAGCTTCTTTGTGAACGGGGACTACCTGATACCTCACAGTCCGAGGACTTGCCTCACCCAGGTTACACGATCGTCAGTGGACCAGCTGCGTTGCTTGCTTGCAATTGGTCGAAAGTGTGACTCAGCCAAACAGTCGGTCACAAGTGAGGGGGGGGGTCTGCTCGTTCTGCAACCAAAGCACTCCAGGCGCCACCCCCGTCGCCAGCACTGAGAAGATCTGCATTCTATCTGACAGACGTTGCACTTTTAACGACCTTCCGGGGCGCACATGTTACCGCTCGTCCCGTTGATGAAACTATCGCATCGCAGCGACTATCCCGACTGGAAAACCGACATGAGACTTAAATTCACACTGACTTCGGTAGGCAGCATGGCCATCGGCTCGGATCATTTTTGATGAAGCCGATTCATACTCAGACTTGCAGAGCGCAGCCACAAAGCGTTCACGACGGTCGCGTGGTCTCTTAGCGTCCAGCTAAGGCGCACCTTGGATGTAGAGCGCTTCGAGCCGTGCATGGACGCGCCGTCCCAGCTCTGGGCAGAGATTCGCGCCCATTTCGAACCAGGCAACTGCGTCGACCCGACGTACCTTCAGGCTCAAATATACAACCGCATACTGCAGATCAGTGAAACTGTAGACAAGTACTTCCACGATATGGTGCGCCGGCGTCGTGTCCTGCTTGACAATGTGGAGCCGTGGAGGACAGGGAACTGTCCGATCTCCTATTATCGAACTTGCTGCTTGTGTTCCTGTAGACATCTATGAATTACACACTTTGGTTGGGTGAACATTAGCCGCGCGAGCTCAGCCTTCCGGTCGCCGCGAACGAGCTTAAGCTCGAGTAAAATCAGCGATACACACCAAAGAGAGTCACTGCGAGTAATTCATGACAACAAAAGCTGCAATGTGAGTATGTAGAATTTGGCTGCAAATGAAATGATGTAGCTAAAGAGAAATTACAAGTGAAATGCATTGGATGCGTGGACAGTGGATGATGACGGGGTCGGCAGAAAGCAGCCGAGATCAAATGCTTGTAGAAGACACACGAACGTGAGAAAAAAAGATATTTCATTTCGTTTTGTTTGGGGTCTGCTAAGGAAGCAAGAAAGCTTCAGCACCGCCAGAAAATGCAGGAGAAAAACAAAACAACTAGATCCTAGGTTCACCACACTATGACTCACACATTGATGACCTTTCCAATAGGCAACATCCCCGACAACGTCAGCACAATGCGAGTAGGCACGATTAAGGCTCTTGGCTAACTCTTGACACTCCATCTTGACCTGGACTTCGTTTGAAAACTTCGTCATCCAGAAGAAAACTCGTTTCGTCTCATCCGACGAGATTACCTTTCCATGCAAATATTGCTCTACATCAGTGCCATCGACATCGGGAATTTTGAATTCCCTCATCAGGTTCCAGTGCAGGGACCTTGCAGGGTACTTCAACAATTCTCGAATCAGCACGTCCACGGAGAATCGATGAGTGTTGTCCCCTCCTTCGGTTCACGGACCGATACACTTGCGCTGTCCGCCACTCAGCTTACGCGTCGGCAATGCCTTCAGCATTCCTTCAATGCTGATCTCCTTTTGCAACGTCATGGCTGCGATGACGTGGGAGCACTACCATCCGGTTTGTCAAAACATTGCGCAGTCGCAAGCGTATTTTTTTATGAATAGCCTCGATCTAATAGAACTCACTACAAATAATTTGATTTTGAGATACAAACGTACCGTTCGCTTGGAGATTGATGGCGCCGCCGAAATAACGCCTGCGTCTTCAATCGGGTCTCGGCTCAGCAATAGAACTGGTGGATGGACAAGCAATGCAGCTCCACCGCGTTGACGGTCAATCCGGTCGGTAGTTTGTCATTGATGGAGTTCTTATAGCTAAAACAAAAACGTACGTCATGTGAAAATTACAACTATGGTCGTTATAGGTGGGATGTTCACATTGTGGCGCGGTCACGGTTCAAACTGCCACTGCGAATATTTTTAAGCGACACCACAAACTTCGAAGCGTTGAACAAAATAGCCTTCACAAACTTTGCGCGCGTATCCTTGTCGAGGTAGAAGTTGGCTTTCTCTTGAACGAGCGTTTGAGCTCGCGCTACTGCTTCACTGATAAATAGACCTACCATATAGAGATCAAATAAATTAGTTATCGCATACTAGTATTATAACTGTACAATCTTACCTCCCGAGAAGTGATTTAGCGCTTGGCGAGTGGGTTCGCATTCTTGAAGACCGAAAATGCGTGGAATTGAATCATTCAAAAGACTGCCGTACTCGCGCGAAGTGTTCCAACACAAACTTGCTTGATCACGCGATGATGCGCCTCGAGGGCGTTTTAGACGGGGTAATACCTGGAGCGGCGGCGGTATAGAACCAGTTTCCCCATTTATCGCCAAGACATATGTCCTCAAACCACTTAACGTAATCCGATTCGCTTTGCTCGGTCCAAAAAGCAAGGACAAACTTACTTAGCGCCTTGAATTGATTTGAAGAGCGTGCCTTTCTGAGATAGCGGATGTCGGGCAGCACATTGTCTTCATAGAATACAGCGTCCATCAGAAGATTTTTCTCCTCGCGGCTCTTTCGCAGGTGCGGGTAGCAGTTGAGGAGTACAACGTCCGGCCATATCTCCATGAAGGCATATGTAATGCCTTGTGTTCTGTCGAGACTGCCGAAGGAAAGAGTTAACTAAATACTAAACAGCAGACCGGCAAAGTGACGCGCCGTCCGAAAAAGAGTAGCGCAAGCCACCTGATGCTCAATTTTGGCAAACATGTACATCCATGCGATAAACGTTTGGGAGTACTGTTTTGGAGCGTAGTGAGTCGTGTATGTTCCGAAATCCACCAGAGTCCATCCGCCTACAGTAAAAAATAAATTAGCGATTGCTACCATCATTACAAGATCACAAACATCGAAGCTTACCGAAATACAGTTTGAATGCATCCTTGGAAGCACCCAGAATTCGACAATCCTATTGACTTTCACAGACCTTGGGCATGTTGAGTGGCACGTGACGTGACGTCAAAACGAGGCCAATGGCGTGGCCTGGTTGCCATCTTCACCAACAAAGTGGTGTTCACAACATTCCAGAGCGATGACTACATGTTGAAAGTGACGGGATTTTTGGCGAACTGTGCAGCAGCCTCCACGCCGCTGACATCGTCCTCATGTCCAAAAAATATCACTCTTTGATGTACACAAATGCGTGCACGCCCACTCCAGCAGAGTAGCAAACTTGTGAACCTCCCATCCACCTATAATATATGAAAGATAACAAAGATGACATTGATAGCACAATTCTATCTGTAAAAATCATATTGTGCAGTAGGCTTGGATCAACATACCTGAATGTTTTTTTAGAAGAGCAGCTTTTCGGTTCTTAAGCTGCCCGTACGTGGGCAAATGCTGGAGCAGCTCTGGGTTGTCTGAGTGTCGGTCGAGTAGTAATTCCGGTATTTCTTCGGCCCCGCGCCACCGAACAGAATGCTGTCGACCTCATGCTTTAATGCACCGTGAATACAACGACGCTGAACTTCGCGGCATTCGTCGGTATGCTGTTCAGTCTCCTCCAAAACATACTGAGCTGCACTGTGTTCGTTAACCTCAACCTTAGACAACCGAAGCCGTTTGGACCAGTTGATGTGGGACATACATCTGTAAATACGAGTACCGCGGCCAGCATTCCCATAGTCGTGCATGTACTTGCAATGGAACCCGTCCAACACGTCAATACCGATCTGCGCTTCCTCTAACGTCGGGAAGACTTCACAGACTATGAAACGAAGGCGTAGTGCTCTGACTTGTTGATGCTCGTCCTCGTCGGCTCTGCTCATATTGAGCGAGGGTTTCATAATGGTCTGGGTGTAACTCTGCTGGTCTCGTCTCGATAAATCACTTCCATCGTGCCCAGTTTCGTAAAATGTTACTCTATCCGTAGCCAGTTTCGTGACTACGTTCACAATCACTGTCAGTTACTTAACGTTAAACCGCAACCCGGCCGCCGTGCAGACGTTGGGGACTTCTGAGAAGAGCCACCACTATCACCGCAAACAAGGAAGTGCAAACGTGGGGGATGGGTCGCTCGGCTGCCTGTCCGCCAAAGGTACGGTGTTGCCACACAAGACCAGGCCAAGTAACGCACGAACAAGAAGCGGAAGAAGGGTGACAAGGTGCAGGCGCCCCACAGGTCTATTGGGCAGAAAAAAATTGAGTCGACATGTGCGAATTACACAGCTAAATGGCACTGGAATGGAGACCCAGAATGTCCAATGCCAATTACTACCTAGAAAGCTGCGTCACTTGCGAAGCGTGATGAAGAGCGACATACTGTACAGTGCGTTCCTGTGCGGGAGCCGCGTTAATCAACATCCAGCTGAAGCAAATGCTACTACGCCTAATGCTGGAACCACCACTGCATCCACTCCTACGATTGGTGTGGCGAGATGAGGGCGACTTCCCAGCGTCCACAGCAACCCTTTATCAAACTTGAATCGCCAAACTTCATATCTAAGCTCAGAGGGGCTCAGATTCTTAGAGTATCAGCGTACAGATATCAGCTGGACTCGACGAAGACTCGGCCGAGACCTCCAAGCTCGAACCCTTGGTCCGACGCGGCATGTGCGCATCCGTTGCGATCCTCTTGGCGGTTCTTGCTGGACAACGCTTTGGCACCAGTCGTCAGTCAGCCATGTCAACACACACAACTTGTCCGCTTCCTCCAATACAGCAGACCTGGTCTTCCTTGGTTTTCACTTCCTGCAGGTGACTCCAACTGAGAGCTGCGTCCACAGGTTTTCACTCGCCCCTCAGACCTTGAGTGGCTCCAAGAATTGGCTCGGGTTGAGCCTGTATTGATCCAGGGTTCTCACCTCCGCGCCCTGGGATTTTCGCGCACCACATCTTGACGTAGACAAAACGTCTGAGCTGAGAACCACTACCCCAGGCTCACCGCCACACGAAATCCACCCAACAACTCTGAGAACCACTTTCCCAGGCGCTGATTTGCCGAAACCTCAGAGTAGATCACCTTCTACCCAAAAATATGCAATACACGCTGGGTACGACCGCCTAGTTCGACCTTCCAACGTGTAAAAAAATGAAATAACCAAATAGGTACCCCCTTCACCAAGGTACACAAATTATCTATATAGGGCTTGAGTTTTGTTAGTGTCTCTTCGGGTACCCCTTTCTGCAACTACACACTTACGCTTGCGGCCTTCGGGGCAAAATCAATTCTGCTTAATAGTTTACACATGCAAACAAAGGCATATCAAGGGGGGGGTCAGCGTCGTTCGGAGAGCATCTAAATAAAGGCGAAATTATCGGCTTGCGAGCTGCCAGCGAGACAACAATGAGGGGCGCTTCAACGGGGGTCTAGCCAACGACTGGCCGAGCTCGGATAAATCCAGCGACGTCAGGCAGTGACTCAGCGATGCTTCAGCGATAAATGGTGGTGCCCAGGTCTCTCATTGGCTGGTCGAGGTAAGCAATCAGGGCACGTCGGATTGTGGCACGGCTGATTTCGGCCTGTCATCAGTTGATGACGCGATCTTCCAACGTGTGACAACCTTATTGAGCACCGATCTGCTACTAGCCAAGGTCCCCGGGCTCAGATAAGATCCATACTTAGACCCTCAAAACTGATGTCCACCAGAGTCCACTTCTACTAAGACCTCAAACGTCCGCTGAGGATTGAGATGACTTGCTGAGCTCGTGTGCACAATCCAACATCATCTGAGCTCCATCACGACGAATCCAGACGTTCTCCGCTGAGGCCCACCATCTTCAAGAGAATGGCTTCTCAGCTCAGTGAACCACCGCTGACATTGCTAGAGTTTAGCCATACTTGACCAGGGCACTTCGAGCTGCGCGCGGATACCGTTGACGGCACATCTCCTGAGCTCAGCAAAAAGCCATCGAAGCAGGGTGAGCTAACCTCACGTGACTCACAGACTTCCAGCTTCCATCAGATTGAGGGTGTCTTCTCTCAAACTCCATTGATCTGAGTGTGATGCAGCGATGCCAAATTCCGCACGGCTTAGCCACTTCATACTCAGCTCCAAATATTCGCACAACGTAGACAGAGACCACTCTGGAGGGCTCAGGTAGTAACTTTCAGGTCAGAGCTGAGACTCCATGTTCTGACTGGCGTGTTGGGTACGTGCTCCAAACTAATTACAGTAGAAGCCACCACTCGTCGAGTCCAGCTGCTGTCAGACTAGGAGGGGAGTAGAGACAGTGAACTGACGGGGTCAGCTAGCGAATATGAGCGGACTTCGTCACATTGACCCGCTGCTAGTGGGAGGACTGAAGTGTGTAGCTGTTGCAATGGCGGCGGTACCTACTGATGAACGTCAAGTGGGGCTAATGCAAGAGTCATAATCTGATACGGGCGTGGGGAATCTGCCCGAGACGATACAACGTTAATGCATTCGTCAGGAACTGTGTGTGTGCTGTGAAATCCGAAGGGTGTTGCGACTCGTGCGGAGGTTGTGGCAGCTGTTGGTTTATGTGTGGTGGACTTTTGTTTTGCTAGCCATCCTGGCTGGGAAACTATGGCTACTGCTATGGTAAAGAGGTGTTTGGCCAGGTGGCAATGGACGCTATTGCAAACTCTCGAAATAGAGCTGACGCACCTGGGAGGAGGGGGGTCGACTTGAAGCTCTGGATGATGACGACCGGCGCCTACCTGCTGCGGGCATGACACCGCACGATGAACGACATCCAGACGCTGGTGAAGGACGGCAACTCCAGAACTAAATATTATGACCTCATGATTCACAATGTCTTTTACGTGCCCAGTCTGTCGACCCAGCTGCGCTCGATGTTTCTGCTCGTACAAGCCGCCATTGTTCGACAGTGACGCATGGCCGAGCACGGGCCCTGCACAATGCGTTTGTGTGCATCGTTCATTATCCCTAACAACCGCATATGTTTGCATTTACATAATAGAGAATTCTCGTAGTGCGGAACATTTCCATATCCGTCAGCACGCTTTGGCGAGTCAAGTTGGATCCAGTAAGTGGAGGGGTAGTACCGCTATTAATTGTTCCGACTGCGAAGCCATCTTCAGTTCGGGATTGATTGACGAGCTTCGCTACAGTAGTCACGGTAATGAATCTCATTGATATTATTTTTTGTGGGGAAATATGTTTAACTTCCACACAAATTGATCGATGTGAAACTATTTATGAATACAGATTAAATTGTGTATGATAAAATTAATCACACTGCTACTATTTGACGTGACACGTCAAATAATATCACAAAGACCCACAGTTTAGAGGTCTAAGGTACGAGTACAACCTGCAATCAGTCGGATGCGATTTCAGTTGAATCATCTAATGACTGCCAAGACGTCCCTTGATCGCCAAGAGCATGAAAACGTTTTGGTTGATCATATACAAATGCTGTAACGAGGTTACAGTATTTCGGTATCATCACACTACTACATCATCCAAGCGACTTGGTTGCCTCATTTCAAAAGTATCACGTAGAACTTACGGATCGCGCACACGTCCTCCCACTCGAAAATAAAATTGCTCTCCTGATTGCGTTTTACCCTGGAAATACAATAATAAATTGATGCAGCAGTAATTGCAATGAACACTCTCAATATTTTTATTGTCTTAGTTTTCTAGACCCGAGCTGCTCGATTTGTTTTTCACATACAAAGTTCAAGCGTGTTTATTATTCATCACAAGAAAATTGGCAGCCAATATATTATTTGCTCGCATTCCCTTATCCAATATCATAATATATCGTGCCGTTCACCTCACAGTAGATAAGCAATACTCGGCATCCCTGAAGGATCCCTGCACCAATGCAACCAAGAATCTGCAACAACACAGTTCAGCGGGAAGTGAACGTTCATAGCTAACGATGAACCATTGGGGTATCTGTTCGATCTTCCCATATAACTTACTGGTGATCTAAGCTTGTCAATTTGTACAGCCTGATCTTTAATACGCGATATACTTCTGCTACCAGTGCACTGGTAGTATGGGCAACGCTACAGCCTTAGGCGAGGGTGCATTCGAAACGGAACCTGTAGGAGCAGCAGTAGCACGAGTACTTCCCCACCTTCTTTTCAATACACTTCTAGTGCTACCTTTGAAGCCCAACATCAAACAGAGATCAAGTAGCGCGACGAAGCGCTTCAATCCAACGAACGATGTGGAGGTTGCCGTTGGAATATCCCTCCAAAACCCAAGAACCGAACAACGTTGGGGTGCTCAAGGACTCAAATATGTACAGTTGTCACGGTAATTAATCTCTATTGGAAAATAATCTCATACGTTAAATAATCTCAGCGCATGTCGTGTAGATTAATCTATGTGCAAACGAAATCCTGAAATTGAAAAATAATCTCACGTGGAAATTTTATACGAGCTTTACGGTAGGGCTTATGAGCTGGTGTGGTGATTAACAAATATTAATACTTCGTTGTAAGCTCTAACAATTGCCGCACTACATGTATGAGGTTTAATTAAGCTAATTTTTGCCCATACCAACGTTTACACTACCCACTATGGTAACTTGGTGTGCGGAATCTGGATATAAAGTTCATACCGTCTGCTTTATGTTGATAAATTATGCCGACTTGATGTTAATGTTGTTATGTGCTAAGGATGAGCTTTACATTGGTGAAAAGACGGTGTCGCTGGCACCCAATCCATGGACACCAAATATGGACCTGCTGCAGTTCTGCGAAAGTTGGCGTGTGCATTCCGGGGGCTACCTTATTCTGGTCATTGATATTCGATTTTATACATTAATTCCGCTGACGCAGCAGCTCCGTGCTATGAGATTCAACTTCGCGGCAGCATCCAGACAAATCTTAAGGTGAGCAAGGAGGTGTTTCAAGAATCGCCTCGTAGTATATCCGCGAGGCTCCTACACGATGGATGCCGCTAAAAGCAATCCAGGACTTGCGGTTGTCGACCCACCCGACGGGTCCACAACCGCACTGTGTACTTTCTGTTGTCTCAAGTGTCTGCGCCGTCGACAAGTGTGCAGCGACGTCCGAAGAGTGGGACGCTCAGAACGTTGGGTTGGTCAATGAATACTAACTCCTCATGGGTGGTGTTCACCGCCACGATCAGTTGCGACATCAGTCGTACTCCATGCAGCTAGCAACAAGGTCCATGTCAGCTTATGAAAATTATCTAATGCTATTCGGTGTTACATATTCATAAAGTAGTACACAAACATTTTCCGCGGTGTGGTCGACAGTGCTGTCGTCAACGCGTATATCATCCACTCTCACATGTGGAATCAGTAACGTAAAAACGGATGTTCACTGCAGCTTCCTGGCGACGCTGCACCGACAGCCCATTCAAGAGACCGAGACATCGCAGAGAAGTGGTCCTCGACGGTGCCCCCGCACGCTTGAGCGACAACACAATTATGGTCCAAGTTGATCAATGGCTCGGCTAAACCGCCGACACCCGCCTGAACAACGACGCTTCTGCAACGCCAGCGCAAAGTTTGCCCCAACTACAAGCCCGGGACCTAAAATAGTGGCGAAACATCAACATTATACTGTGTAAAGTACTCCGAGGGGAAGAAGGGAATTTTTACTCTTTGTAACAAGGTGCGGGGACATCAGGCTAACGAAGGGATGACTTGTTTCCAGATCTGGCACATTTTGTGGTAGAATGGGATGTTTACTCCAAAAGCAACCCGCTCTCGCGATTGTAGTCTAGCTTTGCCTTAGTGCACTACATGGATGTGACCTACAGATACAGTAGCATGATCTGATTTTGTTATAAACGTACTATCATCGCTCATATGGTTGTAGTGTGGTCTTCTTCGTAGGTGATGGTCTTTTTGCGGTGGACCAGCTGGTTTTCGTTTTGTTGATGAATGACCAGCCGCAGGTTTGGGATTTCTTTCAATATGGTTTGTGGATAGATATCAATTCCATCTGTTCAGTAGAAAAAAATATCCGCAGATCACACCAATCCTCTACATATAAATATTACGAGAGAGCTAAGCTAGAAGGTCAACATAAAATAGTGCATTTAACATATTTGCTATTTTACCGCGGGTTGATACTTGGTTTCAGCTACACTTTTGCACGCGCCACATTGTTAGGACGCCAAGAAGTACATCAAGGTGCAGTTAATGGTAGACAAAGTGAAGCAATTGTACACGATACAGTGCTCGAACTTGAAGAGCACTACGAGTCGTAATTGGTGGAGTATGGCGTCAACAAAAATATCAGGATGACAGAATCCTCCGTCTAATTGAGTAACATGTGAGCACCATACCGTCAGTGATTGCGTGACCCAAATGTTGAAGTTGACGGAACGATCAAGGTATCAACAACCCGGGCTATTTCCGACCGACCAGGACGACTAGCCCGGATCTAAGAAGACATTGAAGTACTACGCTTGTACCCACATCACCCCGATGGAATCAAGCACGTGACGCCACCTGAAGGTATAGTAGAAACATGTCAGAAGCTGAATACATGTCTATATTGCTGGAAGTAAATCTAGATTAAAAAAATATCCGTGTAACCCGCACGTGCTAGAGGTAAAAGCCCCTCAGGAGAAAGACAAACCAGACGTGTGGACTCCACCCCATACTCCAGTCTAAGTTAGGGTGAGTGCCGGGTGTGTGGCCTGTGGTATATCTACCCAATTTCATATTCGAATTGTAGTGTGCGCTAGCCGATCCTATATTTCATATTCCGTATACAACCTGGACGGAAAAGAAGAAAGTCCCACTAGGATTATGGTCGAATGACATCTTGTGTTATAGGTAGTGAAATCGTATTCAACTGTTCCTCAATACTTCTGAGGTGGTGCGCGTTTTAAAGCTAATCGGTATTGACCGGTGGCCTGGTAGTGCAGCTGGTTGATGGGTGTCAAGGCCCACTGGTCAGGGGTAATATTAAGAACGGCTATATATTTGTGGGTATATATGCATTGATGTTGAATATCTTGGTTGTCGAGCTACGCCCAAGTAGGTGACGTTCTGCTCTTCTCCACAGACCGATATTGGTATACGAACGACATCCTCCCGCGGTGCAGCTCCCTGTTTGAAGAAAAACGAACCTAGATGGATTGCCGCAAGGAGCATACGCTACCTGAACGTTTAAGTTTAGGTGCTCCGAGTGGAGGGCTTCCTGAACCTCCCCGCTCTGGAAAGCATCGGGACACAGCTCTGTTCGTGGTTTGGGGTTTGATCGACGTCTGTTGTGCATTGCTACGCTTTTGTAAAACAATCTTTTATTTGTCGTGATATGAAATAATTAAATCGTCTCGTGCGCGATCAACTGGATGGTGCAGAAAACACTGGTTATAATCTCAAGTTTTTAACGCCGGTTGATAAAGCACCCTGCAGACGCTCTTGACTAGAAATCTATCGACGAGTTCTCGGCACAAGTACTGGGCCAACCGGGATAAACGAACCTTAGCTGCTTTCGTGGTCATGGCGCGTCGTTGCAACCGAAAGAGAAGGTTACATGAACGATCACATATTTTGCAACACTAGAATGTAGTTCGTATAAACCAGCTTATCGCCTAGCCGGCGGCTACTCGCGACAATTGAAGTCTTTAAAGCGACCTGAGCGACCGTCGAGCCGCTTTCATCCACATTTGGACACCGCGAGATGATTCCAACAGACGGCGACTACGAGGGCGAGGAAGAGGACAAAGCCGATCGCAAGTTGGGGTTCGTGGAAGCGGTCAGCGACTACAATCGGATGAAGACATCACTGACGACGTCCACCGTGGCAGAACTATCAACTCGACCTACCACTCAGAAATGGGTCCTACTTGATAAATGTTACTAATAATTCAAAGCTGAAATTCGACCTCGCAGCTTCGTCACCGGCACAACAAAATTAACTTAAAAATGCCGATGTCCTTGCTATAAATGACATGATCCTTGACAAAGTTGCCAGGTCGGCCAGAGCAGTACAGATCTGTCGATAGGTTGGATGGTAGTGGCAAACTAAGTGTGGCGATCTACCGCATGGGGTGTTCAGGGGTCCGGAGGTCGCTAGCCCTGGATAGGCACATGAGTTCCATGAAAAGAGCACATCGGAAAGTGGTGAAGACTGTGCTGTTGATGACAGCCAATACTGGGAATGAGATCGTGCCGTCATGGGCAATTCCGTGCAAGGCAATGTACGTACCCGAGACCTGGAACATGGCCAGGCCTCCTTAATGGTGGGAGATTGTTGCTCGATCCCTCAACTCCCACTTTAGATGTCATCTTTGTCCCACCAAACAAAGGTCTATTTTAGGAGGCCAAAAATGTCATGGAGAAAGCAGCTTAATTCCTGGTTCTTCCTCCAACTTCGACAGACCCTGCGACTTCTCAGAAGCTCGTATCTGGCAGTGGGATGGCTCCAAACACCACACTTCGGCCTCCAAAGCCAAAGACACGAAAGTCAATGATGCCGCTCAACCCCAAACACGAAGCGCAGTATGGTCTAAAGGTGGCGAGCCGAGATCCAGCTTCAGGTGCTGTGATGTCGAGTGTGTGTCGATTTTGCAGTGTATTCGGTCGCGAGGTCCGCGAAGAAAAGGATGGCGAGCCTAAGCGCAAGCGTACAACTAGAACGCAATACTTCAGCACATTTCGAACCGACTTGTACGATAAGCACATGCTCTCCGCACATCCAGGCAAATGGGAATCCTATCAGCGCTTACTCACGGATACCGATCGCGAAGCATTTTTCGGTGTTACTGTGCCATTTCAAGACACTATCCACGCCCACTTCGAATCAGGCAGCCCCGTACTCTGCATGATGATAAGCAAATCAGTACTTGAAGATGTCATCGGCGGCCTTCTTTTTCACCCAGACGATGCTGAAGGCATGTCGAAGCAGCGTGCGTTGGCGGCCTTCGAGAAGATGGATAGTGGAGACTATCGAGTCCAGATCAAGACGGCCAAACTATTTACCTTGCTCGTGAAAATGGTGGCTCTTGGTACATCTTTCCGCATGGCTGCTCGAATAGTTCAGGTTGTTTGTGACGAAACCGACATGTCCGTTTACACTGGCTGTAGTGATACACTGGCTTCCGGCTATTGCCGTGTTATTTGTGCGGCTGCTCTTCAAAAGCTCAGTTCACTACTATTCAAGTGACGGGATTTTCACTGGCATTAGACTCTTCGACTCTCCACAGCTCGTCTTACTTAGACGTTCGTGTTCGATTCGTGCACAATGGAATCATGCAGAACTTTCATCTCCTCGCTATACCTCTGTTTGAGTAGCACACAGGCGCGCGTATGTGTGCGTTACTTGTCCGGTTACTATCTGCTGTGTGCCCTCGGTGGAGGGATACTTTAGTCGCCGTGTCGACCGATGGTGAACTAAGATGACAGGACGAAAGCGTGGTCTCGCGACGCTTCTCGAAATGCAAACGACTTCAAAGAAACTAGTTCGAATCTGGTGCGCATTACACCAGCTAGACCTACTCATGCAGAGAGTTTACAAGACGGCTCTCAATGATGCTTTTCTCAGTACTCTCACGGCTGTAATCGGACATCTTAGGCGCCAGCAACTCCTGATTTCGGAATGCAGACGACGTGTCCGAAGGTCGCTGATACTAGGTGGTTGTCCATGTTCGCGTGCACGAAGTGGCTCACAGACAACATGATCAGAGTCCAAGAGCACTACAACACCAAAGATCCTAAACCACAGGTTATTCCTGACGCAGCATGGTGGGCATTTCTGTTCGCAGTGCATTCCCTTGCCGGGGAAGCGATCTCTGCTTTTACTAAGCTCCAAGGCCTCGACACGCTACTTACCCAACAACACGCCACATTACGAGCACTCGCGGAAAAATATCAAAGCGAGACTGGTATTCTAGGCCCAGTGGAGCCAGAGTACGTATAATGTCTTACTGTACGTGAACGTGCCAAGCTTGCAGAGTGTGATGGCTACATTTTCCACCATTCTTCAGCAAAAGTGTATTTACTCGAGCTGGATACTTCTATTGAAGACTCTATAGCCGACCTTCCTTCAGAAAAAGAAGCTGACCTGGTGTCTTCTGTGGCGCTAATGTTCGTGTCAGCAATAAGCGGCATTTGCTCTATTGTTGCTGAACGGGACTCTGACAACGCGGCAACTAACGAGGCCATGCCTGTGTTCCCCCATCAGCTCGTTCTACTCCGGGTGACCGATTTCAATAGGCTCATGAAGCGACACGAGCCCAGACTATCCGTCGTTCTTGACGCAACGGCAATACATCGTATTGGCCAGGAATTCGTGCAACTAAAGCGGCTCCATCAAAGAGAGGAAGCAGTGCG
Organism: Phytophthora fragariae; assembly: GCA_009729435.1. Lineage (NCBI taxonomy): Eukaryota > Oomycota > Peronosporomycetes > Peronosporales > Peronosporaceae > Phytophthora > Phytophthora fragariae. The sequence goes on from QQOI01000003.1 coordinate 2,043,639, forward strand.
TGTTTCCATCGATAGCGCATCAGACAAAGAAACAACCTTCGAATATGGCTGGAAATTACTGGGGGTCCAATTTCCTAGATTGCATCAGTTCTGCGGCGACCTTGCAACAGCGTTTCCCAACACCTCGACGGTCGAGAGCGATTTTTCAGTAATGGGATGGGAGAAAGACGTTTATCGAAACAGCTTGCGGACTTCTCGCTGGAGGGTGTGCTTCATGCGAAGCAGTACCAGGCACTGAAGAAACTCGATAGTACTCTTTAATTGTTTGCTTATATATCTTGATAAATGTATACACACCACAACTCCCGACCTAAAGATCAACATGCTCCCACAAGGAGAGCAAAAGTGGGAATAGTGGGATCTCCCACCATTAAGGAGGCCTGAACATGGCTGACAGTGCTACAGATATACCGCAAAATTGTTGCAAGCTCTCTCCGAGTGCGGAGTTTGGTTAAACTACCTCGTATTTGTCGGTACCACTGCTATGACCGCATTCGGTGACAGATCGGCCCCTGGTATTATTGATAGATTACAGTGTGATAGGACTATGTATCGGTCTGTATTTTCCTCCAACTGGAGGTGGTGCATGAGTCAAAGAGAAGAGTATTGAAAAAGGGTTGCTTGGAGGTTGACCAGTACTTCCAAGCGGAGAGCCCAGTTGATTGTAGTGCTGACCCACCGTCCGAGGGTCCAAAAGAATAAGTAATATGTAATTATTTGTATTGTATTCTGTATATTTTAGATTGGTTATCTTAACTCTGGGAGTGGATCTGGTTAGATAATCACTACTTCTCCCTAACTGTACGAGCGGTGCTCGGATGTATTCGTCCACGCTCAGTACTCTTATACTTTATATTTCTATTAATACCTCACTAGGTGGAATCCGGTCCGCCGAAGACGAACGGCCTGAGAAGAGGATTACGCAAGGTACACACGCCACTCCGAACGATGTTTCTCGTTTGGAGGTACCCGCCTGCTCTCCTCCTGGACGTTCTACTTCCGGAAGAGGGACGGGTCCCAGCAGGGTAGCGCGAGCACTATACACCTGAGCGACAAAAAGTTGTCACCGACTTCGCCACACAATTCACTATTCTAGCACATCTAAATTCCAAATTCGCACGATTACAAACACCATGTATTAATACAAGCTGTCTTATTGTACAATTACGAGCGAGAACAGATGTGAGTTGATGCGGTACTAAATTGCAAAATCACGAAAAATAAGCGAATGCCCAGTATTAAATTTTTTTTTGGGGGGGGGGCTTCTGACACGATGGGAACCAAGATTTCTTTACAAGTGGAGTGGTGATTGGTTGAAAAGGCCAATATACCAGTGAGTATGGAGTTGTGAGACTCGGTGATATCTACGGGACACGGTGTTTTCACTTCCAGCTATGGATTGGGTTGAGTACTCTGGACGTAATGAGTCTGGATGAACCAGCCACCGGACGATGGGTCAAGCCTACGGGAGCGACCTAGGGCCCCAGTATACATTAGACTAGTGGCCGCCCGTCTTGACATGACTGGACGTGACGAAGAACACCGAAGAACAATGGACACCCTGGACGAGAGGATCAAGGTATATTCAAGCCAAGTGATACCTGACCGACCAGGACAACCAACCAGGTTCCAGGAAGATTCCGTGGAACATTGGAGTCCTACGCCTGTACTCCATGATATCACGGTGAGATCAAATACGCCCAAAATGATGACGCCCCCTCAAGGTATACTGAAAGTAAGTCGAAAGCTAAATGTGTGTCTATTGCAGGAAGATAGCCACGAAGATAAAACCAAACAGAGTTTAATGTTCCGTATAATCCGCAAGCGCTTGGACAGCTTTGGCCGGACAAATACCAGCGGCCCCGATCAAGTGTTGAAGGCAAAAGGCCCTCTGAGGAAGGACATCCAGAGGTGTGGACTCCCACCCCAAAACGCCAAGTCCAAATTATGAGTAGCGGATGTGGAGCCCGTGGTAAATCTGCCCTTTTTTCATATCCCGATTGTAGTGTGCGTCTAGGTTATCCTACATTTCATATCCCATATACATCCTGAAAAGATTGGAAGAAGATCACATCCAGGATTGTGATCGAAGGGCATCTTATGTGATAGATAGTGAAACTGTATTGAACCGTTCCTCAGTACTTCTGAGGTGGTGTGCGTTTGCTAAAGCTGACCGGGATTGACCAATATCCCGGAAGTGCAGCTAAGTTGACTGGTGTACGACCCACCGTTCAAGGGTCTAAGTATAAAAATGGCTATATATTTGTGCGTATAACTTAGTATACACTTTGGTTATCTTGGCTGTTGGGGCTACATCTAAGTTGGTGACGTTACGCTATCCTCCAAAGACCGATATTGGTATACGAACAACCTATCCCCGCGGTGCATCTCCCGGTTCGAAGACAAACGAACCTAGAGGGGTTACCACAAAGAACACACGGTACCTGGATGTTTACGCTCAGGCGTTCCGAGTGGAGGACTTCCAGGACGGAAGTATCTCCCAGACTCTGGAGCACAGCGCTAGACATCTGGGCGGTCGAAAGGCGTTCACCCGCCTCGCCACACTTCTCTCAAGTGATCCACACCACACTGCGCTTGAAGATGTGCAACCCGTTTGCCGCACACTTGCTTCCCTATAAAACGCGTGTTGCCGACCGGTGGCAAGATGGTGCTAACCGCAAAAGCACTAGGGTTTAGGGCTGAGCACGAGGCACCTCTACGCGCACATCAAGGGGTTGGTATACTACAAGGTGTTCAACCTGGCTAACCGCGTGTCGAACGCCGACCAACTCACGGTGGACGTGGAGCGTTAATCCAACTCGGTCGTCGACCTGTACTCCAACATGTCCAAGCCGCTGGTGGACATCACCATCTACGCCGTCAAGCTGTCGAGCTCCATCGGCCCCGAGGGCCCCCTGCTCATGATCAGCTACCTGATGGCCTTGGGCCTGTTCCTCCCGTGGGTGCGGCAGCCCACAAGCCGCTTCACGATGACCGAGCAGCAAATGAGGGGCACATTCCGCTTCATGAAGTCACGGCTCAGCACGCACAGCGAGGAGAACTCGTTGACGTGGGCATTTTCATGGAGCATCCCGAAGACTAGTAATCGAGTCTGCCCCCCCCCCGTTGTAGGGCACCAACACGGAGGCAACGACGAAATGCACATGATGGTTTCGGTGGAATCATCTTGTCGCCCTCATATATGCGAGAGGAAGGCCATGTACACTCTTTGCAATGATGGGAGCAGTAAGCGTGGTCAAAACTGCGTGAATCGCTTCGTGTCGGACTACTCATCGGCCTTCATACATACGTCATACGACCTTGGAGCGACGGTGCTATTCCAGCAGATGAATTCATCGGTGAATATGGTAGCAAAATGGTGTATGAACGGAACGTTGAAGTTTTTCCAGACCACCGTTATCAAGCTTAGCTTCGGGTAAAAACAATCACCACCCAAAAGGTTGATGTGGAGTCATACCAAAACTAGTTTTGTTAATCACTCGTGCCCTTAACTGCGCTTTTACGAGTTTCGATGGGTAACAATGCTTGGCTGCCATCATTTCGGTGCCCGCTCTTCTGGAATTGCAGTTTACGCATTTCGAACACAGGCGACAAGCTTTCTGTTGTGAATATACCGTGTGTCGTGCCCGTGTGGGATCAAGTACTTCTGCACAGTTGGCAGCTAACAACTCAGTGTAATAATACTCCCGCCTTCTAATTTGGAATTCACAGAACAGTGCGTATTGAAACGCACACATTATGTTTTAGAGTTGTAGATAGTCCCCGTAAAATTAATATTTCTTACTAATCCACAGCGAGACTCAAATCCTTGCTACAATTTTTTGTACTGTGAGTTCTAAAGTGGCCGGGGGGCTTTGGTTGAATCAACTGAGCCCAATGGCCAGCAAATCGCCCCGCGTATACTAATACAAGCTCTACTAAGAACGAGTGTAGCCATTACATTTGAATGCTCGCCTACTCGCGCAATTCAGATAATGCATTTAGGGAATTGTATGTAGGCGATTCAGCAAACCACACGGTTTTCTAAATCTAGCCGGAATTCACAGTGTTCGATCCAACATCAGGACCACTACAATTTATTTATCAGTAGTGACTACACACTCAGAGATGGCTGGAGATTATGGTGAAAAGTTTCTATACCCTCGCCGATTCCGGACTGACTGCTAATCCAGGGCCCAGCTGATAGGTCAGAGCTCCACGACACGATAAGCATTATACTGGTTCAACCGGCTACACTATCTTCTAACAAACGAGCCGATTCAAATGAATGTCTTGCTTCATCCTCCGCGTCGCTGCGGTTAACATCCCCAGGCTGATATCACTTGAACGTCCCAAGGCTGCCATCACTTAAGTAGTTCTACAGCCGACACTTCGTTGTGCTGCGATCTTGCTCGTATTTTGTTTGATATCTCTCTTCAGCTTGCATTCCACACACTCCCTGCATACGACGAACCCTTCGTCTTTTCTCTCCTGTAGGGGAAACCTTTAGACACGCCTTAGGTCCATCGGCGGGTGGATTCAGCCCCCACAGTGCGATCAACGCTTCTGGATAGGCAACTTTCGTGGATAGTACTCGACCTTCTACAGTGTCACCAGTCAAATGCCGCCTACGGACACTCCACAGGACCCGTGCTTTAAGCACCATCACTTAGCCCCTGTTCGTACATAGACCATCACTAGCCTTCTCACGCGTCCCGAACAGCACTAAACGCGAGACCGACGGACGTGGGGTGCCCAGGCAGCTTGGCATGGGTACCGGCACTACGCATCGACTGGGCGGGGTAGTTCTTGCAGCGCTTGCGGTGTTGATTCATCGCGCCGCGACCTTCACACCAACGCTCAGCCTCTTACTACGCCTTTGGCGCAGTGTTACACAGATCCTCTTTACGAGGAAGACGTTTTCCCTGCGGGTCAGAAATATATTTTTGTAGTGAATCCACGCTCGGAGGTGGCGACAGATGGAGTTGAAAATAATGAGCTGAGTCTAGTTGTCACTTCGAACGTTAGGAGCAAATTATTGGTTTAAAAACACCAGAAAGACTGCTGTGAAACACTCAAGATGGCTACATGGATACATTCAAATAGTTTGGGTTCGCCATAAGTTGACAGTGCCACCATTGACCATAATGTTTTTGCATTGAAACTGTATGGCATCACCGACTTTTACATACAGGTTTTAATAGGTTTGGCGCATCTATACTTACCGACCTGTAACATGCAAAACACCGAGCACGCGAGGTATCGATGGTACCGTGCTGGTATTACTGTTGACGTAGACAAACCAGGAAACAAGTGGACATCAATATGTGTCGTATCCCGGACCCTTGTACTCTCCACTTTTGAAGCTTCTAGAATTGTAAAATAATTGGATGGGTGTTTTGTCTTAGATAGTTGGTGATTTTCCAAGTTTGGTGTCACACCCAGACTACTGGTGCCGTACACAAACTTTCATTTAAGTCACGCTCTTACTGTAAAAATTCAGAGCTGTTCTGGGCAGCAGTAGGGTCACTATATTTAGACTTTAGTTCTCACAATCCAAATTCGTGCGCCAAACGCGCTTCATCCACAGACTAAGCAATCGCTGCAGAAGTCCATTGGTGCTCGAGAAAAGCGACGGTGGGCACAAAACGTTGATCATGGGGATCATTTATATGTGTTTTTGTAGAGAGAGTACACGTTTGCGTATTGTTTCAAGCTTTTGATCTAACTTCAAAGAAAAAGAGCATTACACCACAGTTTTCTACCGATTTTAAATGTTATCTCCACCACGACGTTCTGTGCCCCTTGACGACCCAATGTACCAATGCACATAAGCGACCACGTCCACTGCCCCGCACCGCCTATTGGCCGTGGATCTCCGCCACCTTGAACAGCGCGCCGTGGCGCTTCCTCCGTTGACGGATCGAAGACACATCTACTGCATCGTGATCTCCACGACTATCGAAGGTGGGGTAGTAAGAAGACCTCTCCCAAAAGCAAAGTGCCGAAGTGGTAGACACTTTCGTACACTTCAACCGAAACCCTGCTGACTATCACCCGATGATAGTGGTGGTCCTCGCCCACTTCAAATACCATCTGATCGCCAGGGGCTTATTCAAAAACACAGTCAATAGCGACTTGAGTCGCTGATAAAACTCTTTGTAACTACCAGCCTGAGACTTGATGATGGGTCCGCGGATACGATAGCTCATCCTGTTGCTGCCGGCCACCTGTTATCGTCTTCATTTGACTAATGATATTGAGTGGTCATACAACTTTGGTGCTCGTCGGTGCTCAACGGTGTTCTTCCTCACATCCAGTCATGTCAAGTCTGGCGACCACCAGTCAAGTATCGACCGGGGCTCTTGATCGCTCCCGTAGGCTTTGACCTGTCGTCCGGTAGCTGACTCCTTCCGGGCTCATTACGTCCAGGTGTTCCTAATGATCTGCAGCTAGATGCGAGACATCCAGTCTCATATCTGTTTCTGTTTCTATGTCCCAACATTCCATACTAACTAGTACTCGAAATCCGCCAATCAAAATACTCCATGAAAAGATCTTGATTCTCATTATGCGACAAGAATCGGATCATTTTCGTATTCGTTGAAGCGTATTCTCTTCGCTACGTGAACGCCACCGAACGTCTTGATCGATGGATGACGTTTCGGAAATGGCCACCTCCTCCGGATGGTGTTCAATAAGAGGGAGCGCTGCAATTTCCTACATGACTCGGCTGAGTGGTGTGGACACCCGCAGCACTCGAAGGCACCCCGCATACGTTTAAGTCTTCACCATATTAAGCTCGCAAAGCACACGAGCTTCCTTGTACATGTTTTAGGCCAGTTCGGACAAGCACTCCCCCATGATAACGTCAGAACGCGTGCGCAGAGCCAGAATAGACCGCGCATGGAATTCCCACTTCGAACTGCACCTTGGCGCAGCCGTTCAATCATGCCCCGCCTCACAAAACTCCCAAAACGGTCACGCGCCTGACTTCGCATGTGGCTGAAGACGCCACTCAGACAATAGTGTTTGTCCCATTTGCCCACAGGCAGCGGGCTGTGGTTAATTATTGAAGGGCTCCAAGTCAAAGTGGCTCACTACGTGCACACGAACTTGCATATCAGTCGCATCAACGGGGACCCTCATCCTACCCAGGGCAGCTTTCCAGAGTCCGTCGTCGACTGGTAATCCTTTAAGACACTGTGCGAGTTAAATTTGTAGCGCAGTACATATCCATCCGGTCGATGAATCCTACATGTTTCAACGATATCATTAGCTCCTTTCTCCAATATGGCCCACCTTTGACTTGCTACAGAGAACGACCCACTGAGCATCAATAAGCGACTCGTGATTCTGCTTACTAATCGGACGCGTTAATTGGTTGCGGGGGATTTTTATTATCGGCACCCCTGCTTAGCGCTTGCATCTGTGCAGTCTATGTGCAACTTATCAGGACCCAGATGTGTTGCTGGAGTGCATTTTTAAGTGCTGATTTACACTGTTCTACACAGGCGACTTTGGTGTCACCCCACTCCACGTCGCACAGCTTTACACCGCACATTGAAGTCATCTCGTGATCACCTATACGCTCATAAACTTTGTTTATCACTTTCACCAGGGGATCAATAAATTGGTTAATCGTTGGTAGAGACGTCCTCATGCAATTCAAAGCACATGCAAATTCGGCTAGTTACTAGCCTGTAGTCGGTGTCGGTAGTTTTGGCAGAGGGTCAATCCTGACTGGAACGCCCCCCCTCCCTTGATACTGCTCTGGCTCACATCACAGCTTCGCGCAGGTAAAAAACTACGTTTCTTCGGATTGAGTTTCAGTGCTTTGTCGGCGCAAAAATGATGCATCTCCCTGAGCAGCGCAAACAGTCTTTCATGGCTGCCTTCGTAGCCTAGTAGGTCATTGACCCATGCCATCAACCCGTCGTTGAAAACCTCCGCGAACATCTCGGAGCTTTTCTGTCGACGGTAGGAGTACTTCGAACTCGACCTGCTCATGAAAGTCGCGCATCTTGTGGTACTTCCGCTCACGCTCTTCGTCTTGTACTTCCCCTTGATCTTCGTCAGCACGGTGATCGGTGCAGGGTTGTTTTGGTAGAGTACAGTAGGCTTCTGACGTTTGAGTTTCAGCTCCTTCAAGTTGGGCGTCCACATAATCTGGGTTGAGCACTCGCTTACCACCTGGAAGCTGACAGAGTTCGATGCGTGTCCCGCTGAAATATTTACATTGGCGCTCGGTCCTACGTTGTTTTGTGGTTTTGAGAGCAGTGGAACGTTGCGCCGTTGCCGCAGGCCATTACGGATGGCGCCACGACTGGCCTGTGAGCTAGGTGTCTAAATGTGAGCAAGGCACTCTTGACGCGGGTGCGTGGAGATGATGTATCGAGCTCTGTCAGCTACCAGCATACCAAAATTGAAGCTGTCTGTGTACAGTCTCGAAGCCGAGTGACTATTTGCAGAGAGAGAGAATACCCTGCATATTTAACTGCTACATGCGAGGTTTTCTCATCAATCAGCGGGAAATAAGTGTCTTCGGTTTCGGTCATTTCACTCAAGTCACTCGCTCCTATCTGCTATCTTTACAGGTTTCTTGGCACCACACAGCCATCGCAAACTGCCAGAAACCCTTTCAAAGTCGAGCGAGAAGTACCGGGGTGAGCCGTGTAGGTGCTTAAACGCAGCCTTCAGAATGGACATGACACATAAGGCTCCACACATCCATTGGCGCCACCTCACTCTTACCGCAATGGGTGCCACTTCACCCATGGCCACATAGGACCATGGTGCGTCCAAATACGAAACACATCAATGTGCTGCATGACATTTTTTCCCACTCCTTAGCAATTATTCCAAAGCAGAAAAGCAGATCGCAGACCCCCGCCGACCTTCTTAAACATAATATCTCTAAATATATCGCACTTGGCATCAAAATCATTGGGGAAGCCTGGAAAGCACGCATGATCTACAGCTTCCTATTTTTCGGCTACTACACGTTCCAGCATAAGCCAGAACGCTCGTCACGATATTCGATGGACCAACATCTACATGAATCATGGCCTGCTTCTCACTTACTTGCTGCGTAACAATCAAATGATTTTCAGTGCATAATCCATGCTTCTGCCTAATCTACTTAGAAAGCAACAATTCCCCGACCCCAAGGGGTACTGGTCTGTGAACCACCGAAACACCTTACGAAGTATCCCCCGGTGATATCCAGCTTCGTTTTATTATTCGTATCCCAGACTGCAGTTGGACAAAGTTCCTTTGCGTGAGAGTGTGCCTCCCAACTAATAATATGGAATAGTATGATTCACTCTCGGTAAACGAGCCCGAGTCCCCGCCTAACAGTGAACTTGACCTTTTTTTGGGGGGGGGAGAATCTACACACGCCCCTTCGCACGGTCGGTGTGTCTGAATGTCGACGTTCGGTCGAGTCAGACCTCCGGTGGGTGGTCCCTAGTCTGACTTTAGTTGGACTTTGTATAGTGACTCATCCCGGAATACCACCCTCTCAGCGACTTCACTCTGTGACTTTCTCCTCCGGGATGTTGCGTCACGGCTTGACTCTGTGACTCCTTCACGACTCGACTTCTGAAACTTCTTCACAGCTCGACTCTGGGACTTCTTTATTACTGGCTCTGGGACTCACAATCATTCGGTGACTCCGGGACTTCTTCACGACTTTACTCTGGGACTTACAATCATTCGGTGAGTCCGGGACTTCTTCACGACTTGGCACTATCACTCTGCGACTTCCAACCGTTCGTCGTCCGGAGCCCGCTCATCATCCCAGTCTGTCTACTTGCACGCGGACTCCTAGATTGGGGTGCGCGGTTCCTGACAAATGCTGTTCAATCACTTCGTGTCACCTGACGGAGTGATCGCTGTGTGGATGCTCGGCGGTCCGAGGTGGGACGGCCGAGGCGCGTCGGAATTCAGCGGATCGGTGGCCCATGGCGCGCCTGAGTCAGCCATTCACGGGGTCGACCGCCGCCGCCAGTTCCGAGCAACTCCTTATTCTCCAACTTGCGCCGGCGGGCAGAAGCAGCAGCCCGGAATGCTCGCCGGATCTTGAGCTGCAGCCGCCGCCGCAGACGTCGAGCGCGCCACCGTAAAGCGCGCCAAAACATGTGAGGGCCGTTGTCGTCCAGCCCGACTTTGCTCCGACGTCCAGCAACGGATGTGTCTCTTTGGCCATCTGGATGACCAATTTGGTGGTCGCTTTTCACGGTACACACTTGTAGTTAATTTATTCGTTCTTCTATGCAAATAACTGAGTGACTCACTAACGAACATTTGCAACTCAAATGACCAGCAGATTGAACTGCGACGTACCATGACACCTTCCTTCTCGAGCTCCACGCACGTGACCCCACCTACTACGAGAACACAAGCACTCCGGTGGCAGCATCAAGTCGCTCGAGTGACTGAGCATTGCCACAAGCGCCGCTGACCTTCCTGACCAATCGGTTGTCGGATGCGCAGCCTGCAGACGCGACCTACTACTGCAACTTTGACACACACTGCCCGGTCACTGCGAGCCATAGCTTTTTGGTGCCAACCGACACGCGACCTCTCCAACGACTGTAAGTCGTGGATCAGTACCACCAACGTCGCCGAAGTGCCACCTCCAACCGGCCTCACCGGGACCCCTGTAAACGCAAGGTTGCTGCCCTACGATCGCCCGATGTCTGGGTGGTGTACGCACCAACATTTACACGTCATCTTGTGCGAAATGCGCACAACCGACAAGTTGACGGTGTCAACGACTGTGCAGTGCGACACCGTGCAAGCAGACGGCAAGCGCGACCAGCTCGACGGTAGTTGTCCACGACGTTGCTGGTGCACGCAAACCACGCACACGAGGACACCATCATGACGTACGTACGAAGCAAGCCAGCGTGGGACAGCAATGATGCGTGCGGTTGGTTGCCCTCGACACCAAGCCAGGAGAGGAGTTTCGTTACCAATTGCATTCCTGCGCAAGTAGACATCGTGCTGGACGGGGAAGACAAGCAGTTGCGTGGGCGACGGACGACGGTCGCTGTGGCGTCGCCCTACATTTCCGACGAAGTGTCGCCGGTTAACGAGATCTGCGCCTCCGATGCACATGACAACTAGCGTCACTTTCTGGCAGGGTAGCCGGGCGGCGCAGTCGGCGGGGTGGCAACGCTCGCTGTCCCCACTGCGTGTGTTGCTCGTCACCTGGGCCCGCCAATCCTGCAGTTCGCATCTACATATAACCTACACAGAGCGCAAGTTTCGCCAGCAATACCCACTAGACGGGGGTCACAAGTCGAATGCTAGTCAAGCAGAGTTGAAAAAAGGTTTTCATATATGAAGAGGTCGGCTCCGTTGAGAAGCTCGCCAGACACGGGTCCAGTAAAGATCTCTTCCGACTTGAGCAGCTCTTTTGGGGGCTCATTTCGGAAAGTTCCAGCGCGGGCGGAGAATCGACATGCATGGGATGGTGGCCCCGTTGCGAAGGAGAAGGCCCAGGGCCAGTGACCAGCCCCCCCCCCGCTTTACCAAGACGCAGAAACCGGCAACCGCTTCTTGTTAAGTGCTGGCGGTGGAGAGTAGGCTGACTTGTAATTTTAAATATTAGAAAAATAAATGATGACGGTCCAGAGAAGCGTTGCGTGCGGTGCAAGCTACAACAAGTAGGGTCCGTACGCACGGCTGAGCATGGCGATGACCGCGTGGAACTTGCGTTCCGTTGTTGTACTTGGAGTTGTAGCCGCCGATGAGGGCGGATGCTGCAATCTGCAAAAGCTGGAAGTACCCTGGCAACCGTAGCAGTGTCGACGAACATGCTGTCAAGTTGTCTATGGAACAAGAGCACGGCGGCGTGCTGGATAGCTGCTGTAGAATAGTGCAAGCGACGATCGAGGTGGTAGGATGGCTGCGTTGTGGAGGAGGACGCCACTGAGGAACATCGACTGGATTCTATGCGTGTTGAGTGAGGTGGACGAGACCGTTCGGCGAGTGCCGGAGCGCCGAGTGATCAGCCCCTCACCCAAGAGCACGAGCAAGATGTGGGAGACTGCTGCTTAACATCAAGGTCTCGTCTGGACCGCGCCAAGTGTCTTGCCGCATCGCTCACACAGTGCAAGATGACTGTGTATCAGGCATATCGGTGGTCGTGCTGTATAAGACGGCAAAGCATGGTAGAGGTGCGCTCATGCGATGCTGGACAGTTCTGTGATGGAGTTGGCGTGTGCGCTACTACAATTCATGTTTCAGCATTCGATGCATTCAGGAGCAGCACCGACCGACCGACCGTCATGGCCGTGATTGGCGCCACGCCGTCCAGCGAAGGCGATGGCGCATGGTTCAACACCATCTGCACCACCTTGATTACGCGCGGCCAGGTATCTTCTGGCAGTCGCCACTCCGAGAGCAATGCCCGCGCGCAGCGCAGAACTTCACGCACCACGACTTCGACTGTACCGTTTGCCCACGGGCACCGCGGTGTCGTGAAGTGATGGTGAGCTCCAAGCGCGCGCTTGAGATTTTGGATGACCGCATTCTTGAAATGCGTTCCTTGATCGGATACCCAGTTTCTGCATACACCGAAGGCCGCGAACCAGTCGAGCAAACCTTCGTACGTGATGTCGGCTGTAGCCGCGACTGTAGCCAGCAGCCAAACGTAGTTCGACGCGTCGTCCTTTAACACAAGGACATACAGTTCGCCAGTCGCCGCAGGACCCATGTGAAGAAAGTCCCAGTGTAGAAGTACATTGGGCGTGTCTGAGTGAAGCGCTCCTAGCGGTCGTGGTACTGGCGCTCCACCGGAGGCACTTGCACAGTGAAGACAGCGCGCGACAAATTGCTTTACATCCGCTGCTAACCCGGGCCAGATGAACTTCGCAGCGATGGCTCGCAGCGTGACCGCTGCCGATCGGTGTCCCGCGACACCAAAGTGTCCGACGATGCAGATGCGGAGCTGGAGGTCAGTGGCTTCCGCAGGCAACCAGATACGGCCGTCGGTATCTCGAACAATTTGATCGGGGCCTGTCGTAGACGACACAGGTGGTTGCGCCGTAGCTTGGGTTACCTTGACCTGCTCCAGCGTCGGCCACACGAACGAGTCGTCCAGCTGCGGCGAGACCGGCAGTGAAACCAGGTGAATGGCCGCAATAGTTGTGAACGAGGATCCCCAACGTGGCAAAATCGGCCCACACGTTATCATCGCCCGCAATGTCGTGGATCTCATACTGGAGAGACATCAACAGGAGTGACCAGCGGTGTAACTTGTCGGCGGTATACTTCGGGACTTGAGTCGAGCGCTGGGCGCTGGTGGCTGCTGACATGGCGACCACCTAAAGATGCCGCTACCGGTGTGGATGACTGCTGCAAGGGATGCTTCCGGTGAGGTCGCGCTTGAATGCAGCGCTTCCGGCTGTAGTGCTATCTCTTGTGCGGAGTAGGTGGGTGCAAGAGCAAGGTAGGCTGAGAGCTGGTGAACTGCAGCACGAGCTGCCAGCTCGGAACCCCGAGAGCAAGGACGTGGTGGTCGAAGCGTCCGTGTTAAAGCAGCATGTAATGTAGAGTGTGTAAGTTCGTTTATCCGCTGGGTAATCGACCTTCAAATGTTTCTTCACGATCAACTATCCTCACCAGGATAACATCTACTAGTACATGTACTATCCAGTACACCTTGTAGCATAATAGCTGAAACACTGTAATGCAGATATGAATTACGGCTCATGACCTTAGCTCTAATCGCGACCACCCACCGAGTCAATGGCCTCGTTTGTTGCTCGTGACTGCAACCGCGAAAGCTTATTCGTCCTCCTAAACAAGCCTCCACCAAAAAGCAATGCCCGGTCCAATCCATAGTTGCGTCGAAGGAAACCACGTCGTCCATCGCCGAGCTGGGACAAGGGAGACGAACGAAGGTTAATTGTTATGCATAAATGTTAAAACTCGAGAAGGAAGTATCCCTGTTGCTCACAGTGACTCAAGTGCTATTTGCAACATCTGACACGTTCTAGGAATCGAGCCTTGAACTCAATCAAACTTTGATGCTCGTGCCGGAGCTCTGATCGAGGTTGGATGGTTAGCTGTGTTTTTTGTGATTAGCCGAATTGATTTCTTCCGGCGCAAGGATGTGGACCACATTGACGACCCCCCCCGCCGCCGCCTGACGACTTGTCGTGCAACCAGACCCACGAAATTGACGTGTCTTCAGCCCAGCCCTTGCAATAACCCGATGGTCATGACCAGTCAAACAGATTCAATATGTACCACTGGAGAATATGTCTGCTAGGGAACCAATCCCGAACTTTTTGAAAATCCCACGTTTGGCTAGCCGCGCTTTGAACCTGTCGACACCACCTTTTTTGTTTCGCTTCACAACCAGGACCCGTAGTAAGATAGAAATGCCTGCACGCTAATTCCTTGTTGACTTCGAACGACGTAAAAGTTCCTACGTCATGTGTTTGATCAAGCTATCATATTGCACGTCCATGGTTTTACGCCACTGACGTGAGTGTTTCAACGCAAATCCTTTCGTACAGTAGTTGCATTCATCAGTTCACTCACAATTCCAGTCAGCATGCACATCAGAGTGCAGGTCATAACCCACAATGGATCATACCGTGTAGAGTTATGGATCATACCGTGTCGAGTTCGGACGCTCGCAAGTTGATTGGCGCAATGGAGTCATTGATGCTTGTCTACGTGAAGTACCAGTCGAACAAGTTCTAGGCGGTGGACTGTTCGCAGAATACAAAGATCATGACGTTTCCCTTGTACTGCCGAAACTCCCAGAATTAGTTTTACCAGTTTAGGAACTATCTAAGCTCGAGCTGCTTCCAGCAGTGCTGCCGCTAGATGGGATCCTGACGACGAACTTGTAGAAGAAGAACGAATTGTTTGACGGCTAATGAGTATGGGAACTGGCTGCCGAACGGATGGATATGTATTGTAGTCTCGGATTCATCACTGCTCCTGTCATTTAACGTTTTGGGGTCTCTCTTCGATTGACGAGTGTACATACTCGTGTTCAGACCGATTCGCGCGCTCCAATCCCTTGTTAGTCACATGTACAGTATCGTTGACACCGTTTACAAGTAGTCGGACGAAAGGAACAACGTTAGGAATAGCCATTTGACTTTCATTGTAGCGCCGGGTAGGCAATACCCCACGAAGTCTTGTCCACCATAATAACCCCGCGGAGTGAGACGTTGTGTCGCTCAATATGGTGTCCCAGTCGCAGTGTTAGTAGCCAAAATCTCAGTGAACTTCGCGAATATCCGAGAAACAGAGTTGGAACTCTCTTGGGGCTCAGCTTGCCTACGGTTTCTTCTTGGGGGCAAAAGTAAAAGCAACACAGCCGCATACGCACAACTTGGTAACGTCCAGCTTGACCCTCGTAAGTTTCTGGATCGGTACCATGCTTGGTAGAGCTATGGTTGAGCTCATGTCGTCAACCTCAACAACATCGATCAGAATCTCCCGCCAACGTCAGTGTAATAGCCCCGTTCCCTCACGGATAGCGCGCACTTTAGTCATCAAATGGAAGATTTTTAAACAGGTTACCTGCAGGTCAGGTCATCTTTTGGTCCCGTAGACAAATCACAGACCAAAAGAAGGCATCACAAAAATAGAATCTAAAATAGTCAAATACAATAGAAAGTTTTGATCTACGTTTAATTTTGAATATATGCTACGGTTATATTCATATATGTTATTATAAGTGATGTAAATAGCTGAAGTAAAAAAACGGGCTTGGTCGTTCAACTAGCTTCTTGCTGTCATGCTGCGAGTAAGAGAACGCTGAAGGTGGCATAGGCAACAGCCTTGAGCACCAGGAGTTTATTTTGTGGCAGCTCGCAGATTCTGGAATGAACGGGCTTCTGAGCTCAAGTCGCGTGTGGCTGTTAGGACAAACCTCTGCTTAACGCAGTGTACTTTGTCGAAGTTTGTCTCGGTGAAGGCGAACAATTTCTGTTAGCAAGTAAATAGGCGCGTACGATGAGTAGCTCTTGTTCCGCGAGCAGACTGGTATAATTTCTCGACGCTTGTGTCGCGCTTCGTCGGGCAGCGGGCGGTGGCCGTGAACAGCCCCCGTTTTAAAAGTGAGCGGGCGCCGGCCGATGGATGGCGAAAGAAGGCGCGCTGCGTAGGTGCTGTTTGAATCGTCAGCGCAGGCGTACGAAGCCGGAGAGCGCTAGTGACTTGGCCGTGCTGAAGACTGCTTGTGCCCGTATTGGCGAAAGCGCAACTGGCTGACCACGGCCGCCAAGAACAACCCGTATATGTGTGCAGTGTGGCGGATCAAAACCGCTGGGTCGGCAAAACCGATGGCCCCGCCGACCCCCGGGTGAAAATCGGTTACTGGACATCCTATCCTAATGATAGCCACGCTGCTCAGTGCCGAGGACCGGCTCGTCCTGGCGGGTATAGCTGGCGCAACTGGACTCCAGTGCGAGACAACGTGGCTTGCTCCCATCGACAGGAAAACTTAATTTCCTACTTGTTTCGCTAGTCGAGCAGCCACCACCACGCGTTCATTCAGTCTGTATACGACAATTACAGACGTTGAGTCATGACCATATTATAGCAGTACCACAACAGGTATTTCATTTTGTATAAAAATATCATGAATCCAAGTATCACAAATCAAAGCACGCAGGCTTCCCAAATACATATTTTATTTTGATACCAACCGAATCGCGGGATCCACAGAGGACCGGTTACCAAAACACTGTTTTTCGCCTTGGTCTCGTCCGGGTAACGTAGGATCAAAACAGGACCAGACCTGCAGGTGACCTGTTTAAAACCTTACCATCCAAATGTCGGTCTGACGGTCAACCCGGCTATTTAAACATGCTAGACGAGAGTCCAGCATGTACGCATTGGTGGGTTGTAACTTAAAGCCATGCTCAACGAGAAAGTTCTTCATTCAAGAACCTATTGCCCTCATCAAACGTAACTCAGTTTATTACGTGTTTTTTTCAAGCGGCAAGATTAGGTTCTCCGCATTGGTAGTTGCTTCATTCTTGTGTTCCAGCAAGAAACACTACTTGAAGCGCGAGATTAGGTTCTCTGCATTGTTAGTTGTTTCATTCTTGTGTTCCAGCAAAAACACTACTTGAAAGGCTGCAACCATAACCAACTGAAAGTATCGGATGCTGTAGATGTCCAACATCAAGCGATCGTAGCAAACTCTGTTGCGCTGGTCATAGTCCTTGTAGGACATTCTTCGCTGTTTTGCTAGCATACAAGGAATGAAGACCAGCGTCTCGTTGAA
The DNA here is from genome assembly GCA_009729435.1 of Phytophthora fragariae. Classification (NCBI taxonomy): domain Eukaryota; phylum Oomycota; class Peronosporomycetes; order Peronosporales; family Peronosporaceae; genus Phytophthora; species Phytophthora fragariae. The sequence continues at coordinate 2,060,914 of QQOI01000003.1, forward strand.
GGCGTTCGGTTTCAGCGACTGTATTGCGCCGGCCATACTTCAAAACCACGCCTGCACATTCAAGGGAGCAAATTTATTGTGCCATCGTATGATGCTGGAGTTAATGCAAGCATTGATTGGACGCCATTTACAGCATGATGGAGGAAAACATGGAATTCGTGGGCTAGAAAGGTGATGCCAGCAGAAGTGAAGCACTCGGATACGCCGCCATATCCGCGCTATATACGACCACCGGAAGCGAAGTGGTATGGAGCTCGAGGAAACGCGCGATCCCAAATATGGCTTCACAAACTTGTTGAACCTGGGACGCTCTATAAACGACTTCTTACTCGCTCACTACACAGCCCGATAAACGTGCCATGTTACTGGATCGTTGTGATGAACACCTTGTAGTACCCAAAAATAACGACCACTACTGGTTGTCGACCAAGCGTGCCGTACCCGATGCAAACATGTGCATCGTGACGACGACCCGGCAGCAGCTGCTACATTGATCATCCACTCGTCATGCTTCGCAGGAGCACCAGTACCTCTACGAGATGGAGATGGCGAGACGCTAGTTACGCAACATAAATGAGAATATATCGGATCCAGATATGGTGGAGGCTGTGTTGTTTTTATGTTCGACAAGGACGTTCGTGACAGGAACACGCCACTACTGACTGATATGCTGAACACTCTCTGAAGTGAAGCCAAATTTGACAAGCAGCGCAACGCCTAAAGGAAGAAGAGTCCACAGCCTACGGAAGCTGGAAAGATGCTTCAAATGCAGCAGCAACAACAACAATAGAACAACGGAAATAGAAAGTGGAAGAAAAAGGCCGACCCCAACAACAAGGCGAAACAATGGTGAACATGTCGAGACGAAAACATGCTACTTCTGCAACCAATCTGGCCGTTTGACGAAGCACTGTGAAGGGTATCTCGAGAAGAAGCAACTGAAGAAACTGAATGTTTATCAAACTGCTAGCATATACGGAGGTTAAAAGAAATGGACATCGATGTCACTTGCTCGCTGGGGCGGTGCTGGGGACGGGCAGCCATCACCGACTCGCATAGTTGTAAAGAGTAAGCCCCATGACCATAAGACTCATGCAGCCATACGCATAGAACGCCTTGTGCACAAAGTGCGAGTTGGGTAGTTGCGCTAGGTTTTCTCAAGTTCAAACGCTATTCACATCTCGCGAGCTTCCGTTCTCGTACAGATCTTTGATGTGTCCTTGGCTAGCACGCCGCAAGGTGCATCACGGGTGAGGGCATTCTTTTCGTTGTAGCCAGTTGTCTCATGAGTAGTCCGATGAGTTTGCTCCGCACGCATCCGACCCGTTCATGATGCCCCATCAGCCACGCTGCGTCAGATACGAATGCAGCATAGCCTTGTACGGGGTGCAACCTCCTTCTTTGTCGTAGCTCGGCGGCTTTTGGCTGTCGAAGTGTAAGCAGAGATCGCGGCGTTGCCGTCCGCCATGCTTGATCAGTCTTGTTGGATGCGGCTTATAACCTAACAGCGTTAAGTTGAAAGTTCTTGCGGAATTATTTTATTAGCGTAGCGTAGACGAGGGCTGCATGCAGGTGGCGAAGTCAGGGCTTATCAGCGAAAACGGGAATCGCAAAATGATCACCGGGTGATCGATATATATTTGGGTATTTGCCTGTGAACCCTGGAGAAAGCCTTGGGCAACAAAATCTCCGCGGACTACCTGATCCCCCAGTTTAGTAACCAACATCGAGTGCGTCAGCGTTCATCGATCAGAAAGGACACGGTATCTCAGCCGTTTTGCTCGCTCGCACTGATCAAGTCCACCGAAAACACACCGTAAACATATCTCATCTTGATGTGTTCATGCACAAGTGCAAGTAACCATTCGTACCGGGCTAGTTCGCGGCTTGATCGATAACTGTATTCTCGCAGGAGTTGATGACATGACCATTCAATTTCATGGTCAATGTGTATATCACACGTTCAAAGTGTTCATCAGGATGACCGTCGAGGGGCCGCGACGAACGCACCGAACATGATATCTGGTATTAGCGCCGAGGCATCGACTATTTGAGTGATACCCAGACATAAAAGTGAGTAACGAAGGGATTCCGCTCCGCGGGGTCTTCCTGCATGCGTTTCATTCAATACCTAAAGTTGAATTGCCCCATTTGCGCGGTTTAATTAAGTGCAGGAACGTGGTCTGGTTTGTTGGAACAGTAGATAGATATAGCATGCACCCACACGAGCAAAACAACGAGCCGATTACCACCATGCTTATTCACGTATAACGCTATTAAAAACGAGTGGCAATACTCTGGTGCCTGTAAGAAACTTGTTGATGTGTGTCACGCTCAATCTGACTTCCATCCCGGATGGATCGTTCACGTTGGACGCGCCTTCTGGAATTTGCGATTCACACGGGGAATGCTGCTATCATTGCGATCCTGTAGACAGCCGCTCTACCTTCGCTGACGCGCTATCAGGTTCCTGATATAATGTTGATCTGGCAAAACAACGACGCTGAGTGCAGAACGCAGGTTCGCTTCTCAAGAGCGGAATTAGCGTTGTTGGTTGTGTCCTTATGGTAACCCGTTACGTATACATTAAAGGAGCATACGCGTTGCGGTTGTGAGGAATTTCTCCGCTTGGCGGTCCCTGATCGGCGTTTCGATATCATGCCATTGTTTGGGCGACCGCCAAGTGGGATGAGCAAGATATTCTACTACTGGCTGGACCATTTAGTTGCTGTATTTGAAGAGGTTCTATACCTGGATCGTGATCGGATAGCTAGCGAACTTTCCCGCTTTAGTCGTGCGATTACAATAAAGGGAGAAAACGTGTGAGCGTTTATCGATGGCACGGTCTAGGTTTGCTGCCGGCTAACCGATGGTACAGCTCAGCGCTGACTCTACAATGGTCGTAAGCGCAAACATGCAGTCAAGTTCCAGACACTGGTAACACCAGACGGGATCATTTCCTGAATTTTCGACCGGTAGAAGGACGCCTTCAGTCATTACTGTATTCCGACTGCCCCACCTCAATCAGCACCTGGGAGACGACCCACGCTTCGGTGGCCATATTATCAACAGCAACTCTGCATACGGCAACGCCGAATATTTTGGATCTCCATTAAATGGCAACCTTTCAGTGAGTCATGCAATTGTCATCAAAACCAATTTCCTCCTTCGATCATCACTTCATGGGGCAAGTAGACTTGATTAGCTCAGAGAGTTAGGCTCGCTGGAGTTCCCCCTCGATTGCATCGTGATTGGCCTCGGTGTGCTCCCATGGTGAGGCCGTGATCATGCTTCTTGCCGCATCTCGAATCATACCCGGCTGTATCCGGGTGTACACTGTGAAGCACCAGCTATACCATCATCCCATTTGGCGAATGCCCATGTCACTTTTCCCTGCCGCCAGAAGTGCGCATGCACCTCCTATGCGCAGTGAATGACAGAATTAGTCATTGGGTTGTAGTCCCAAGCTTTTTGCCGTTTCCTTGATGAGCTTCGCCACGGTAGCCTTGTTTATCGTTCCCCGGCGTGAGGTGTATGTTAGGTATGGGCCGAGGGCCACTCTTGCTGTGATCCTGTTCTCTCGTATCAGGAGGCACTCTTGCGCTGCTGTCCCTGGGCACAGCACCTGGTGCTCTGAGCGGTGATGGCGAACGGCCACTTCTTGTTCAGTCTGGTCACCCTTGTGAGATTCGAAGAGGACTTCTACCGAGTGGACGTCGACGTCCCTGGGGATTATTTGGACACCTTTACTGTTTCGGAGGATCACGTTGCAAGTCTGGACGCAGTGGGTTCTGTTGTTCCCCGTCGAGCTGTCTACGGACACTGGTCCCCAACGCTCTGAGCTTCTATCGAGGGAGAAGAATGCTAGCACGATTGATCCCCATAGGAGACGTCCTTGTTCGTCCAAAGGCTCGAAGAGTCTTTGCATCTCGAGCAGCATCGGTGTAGTAACTAGCTGCTCGCGCTCCACTTAACTGTTCAAGCGCTTGTACCCTTGAGCGATGAGCTCAAATCCGGATCAGGATTATTGAGTCTGGCATTCTGGACGGCCTTGTGCTCGAATGCCACCGCTGCCATGTTTCCGTCGAAGGTCTGCTACGTGTTGCCTGTCCTGGACTTGCTGGGCCCCTCTGAGGCGCACAACCGGCAAACAGTCCGACCATCCTGGCTTGCTGTGCCCTGGGCAGCTAGTCGATCCACACAGGAAACCCGAAGTCGTTGGAGAACACTTCCCAGAACTTGAAGTTCTTGCTGTATCACCCAAGGGTCCCCTTGGCAATTGCGGTCTCGTTGAGTTGTGTTGCCTTCTCTTCGATCCTTCAGCGGCGTTCGTTATCTGGTCATCATGATGACACTGATTAGTACTAGTATATATCATCGCATTTTGGGGTATGCTCCATGGCTCTGCTTAACGCGTGGGTCGAAAGTGAATCCGGTAATGAGCCTGGCTCAAAGCGCACTGGCGGAAATGTTCCTGCCCTTCAGGGGAAGAGCAATTCATCCTATCAATGATTCGCGTAAACCAGCGCGATTCGCTTTGAATCGTGACATGACGCCAGGCGTCCTTGATGGTTAAACCTGGCTCCCATTCCCGGGTCACCCTAGCGATTGATTGGGTCACTCCGCCATCGTCCATTCCGTCGTCAGTGGGGACGATCAGCAGGCGTTCGATGAGAACCATACTAAAAACCGTGTTGTTGTATCTGCACCAGCCAGACATCGTCGATGTGCGCTCTGCGTTTGAACAATTCCATGGGGATCCCAGTGAACTTAAGACTAGCTCTCTCCACCACTGTATGTCCATCTGAAGGGCATCCACCGTTGGCACTCCGGCTTTGCGGTGATTCCGGTATCTTGTCTGGATGGACACCAAACGCTGAATAAAAGGCTTTGTGACCGGGATGAAGCTAATGACATGTCGTAGGACTCCAACCAGACTGTCCAGCTGTTTCATTGTTACGAACTTTCGCCTGGCGACGTCGTCTAGCACCCCACGCATTTTCGTGATCTTCCTCTGAGTAACCGAGATGAGCTCCTTGAGGATATCCCAGTCGATGCCGACTGCATGGAAGCACCGCGACCAGGTCGTAACCTTTCTTTCGTCCCAGCCTGCTGATCTAAACACGAGTTTGACACACCGTCTCTATGACGTTGATCTGCCATCTGAAGGCGGTCACCGATGTCGACTTTGATGGGGATGATGCCGTCCACCCACTGGAATATCCAGAATGGTTGCGAATAGCCGAGAACGCTCGATGCACCAGTGCGTTGGTAGTGTAGGCCATAATTCCCAAACACCGCGAAGAAACCCGGGGACGACGCCCATCCGAAGACGGCCATGCCGGACACTATGCCATGGTTGGAACGCGGCATTCTTCCCCCAAAAGCAAACGCATGGTCAGCATGAACAGGGACATGGTGGAATGCGTCCGCGATAACCGCGACCATGGCGTAGGTGGCGAACCCAGGGTACCGGTGACGAAGGTCACGCACGCGTTGAGCGATGGAATTAAATGGATCCCACATGGCGTTCCAAGAGGCGTCAGAATAAGTCTGGTCATTGACCGAGCCGCCAGGCGGCGCCGATAAGTCGTGGATAATGAACCCATATATGTGGAGAGGAATGACCTTTTTGTCCACCAGAGCGAACGAACTTGATTGGAACCCAGGGTCCCGATGAAATGTAACCAGAGTCGCAACCAAACAGCGGCCCTTGCAATATTCGGCGAGAAGATTGTCAATGGCCACCGGTGCGTCGGACTTGGCGCCCCAATAGTTGTCAGGCAGGGGCCTCACTCCACGCCGGGCGGTGGGGTTGATCCATGAAGGGACGGTGCTGTCCGTCGCAATGGCACCGAGGAGCTGAAGCTGGGGATACGTGGTCAAATGAACTTCGTACAGCCAGGGGCGGAGTGCTTTGTTGGGGCGGGGGTCTGACCTCAAAACGCGCGCAAGGTACCGGAGATTCCCAATTGGGAGACCGTAATAAAGGCATCCAGAATTCCAGAATCCACGAGAGGAATAGATAACGACGGAGTGGTCACCGCAACGAAGGCTGAATCCATGGGGAACGGGATGTCTAACCGCCTGGCGGTATCTCGCAGCGTAGTGAAGACATCGTCTGGAGCGCATCTGGCGACTTCGTCGACAACGCAGGAACGAGAGATGTTGATATCGGATTTCAGGTCCCGGGCGGTAGTATGGATCCGGCTCGGTGCCGGTCGGTTACGCGCTGGGGCATGTGCCGGATGATCAGGCCACGGTGGCACAAACCGCCTCCTAATGAGGTGACCAAGCGTACTGAGCTCGAATATCACCAGCGGCCAGGTAGCCCGAAATGAGCACGGCTGTCGTGCACGATGTCGGTTGCGTCCGGGGTAAATGGACGTTGGATAGCTGTGCTCTGGTTCAAGCTGGGCTGGAGCTGTCCAGGCCATGTGTCACCACGGAGATGGTCGTCCACCCCAAGGTGAACGATATCCATGACCCAATTGCACAGGGCATCTGCGGCGGTATTGAACTCCCGTCGTACGTGCCACAAGTAAGTGGGGGGGCAACACCGCCCCCAAGAATTGGATAGCAGCAAAGTACGGACGGAGATGGATCGCGTTGCAGTCAGACTGCATGAGGGCCTGGCTCACGATGAGCGCTGAGTCACCGAACACGTGGACGCTGGTGGTGCGACCGCGCTGTCGTATCAAACGGAGACACGACAGAAGGCACTGGGCCTCCATGGCGTTGTTGGTTTGGATGTATGAGCCTCCCAATTGAGAACCTCGTGGGGGGGATGACCAAACACACCAGGCGTAGGCGCTTCTGTCCGTCAAATGGCGGCAGCCCCCATCGAAAGCCGCAACAAGGTATTCGGCTATGGGCGCCGTAGTTGAAATGAGCAGGAAGGCGTCAGACACCGTAGGCGTCTAAGGGGGAGCGCCAGGGGTATCGATGACCGTTGCATGTGCGCCAGACGCACCCAAATCCATAGGGATGGCGCCAGAACGGAATACGTCTGTCTTCGACGACCCAGCAGGAAGAACACTGACAATACAGCACTGGCCCGATCGACGTCACAGCCGCAGTGGGACGACCTCCAGGCTTGGCGGTGGCTATTGTAAGGGCGTCCGACGAACCGAGATCCACGGGGGCTGACCCAGAACGGAAGAGCACCAGGTGCCTCCGGCAATACAGCACTGGGTTCAACCGGCAGCAGGGCCGAAGTGTGACGAACGATGACCGCTGTAGTTGCGGCAGACGCGTGCCACGGCCGGGAGAATGTACTAGGTCGAAAGATGCCAGGCATGGGCAGTCTCGCCGATGAACGTTGATGAAAAAAACGTGCGTCTGACACATCGGCAACCAGGGGTAGAAACGGAAAGTCGGGGTTCATATTATCGCTGGATAAACTAAGACCGAAGAGGAAACCGCCCACACACCTTCACAAGTGCTATGGGTGGCCTGACTTGAGTCTGCCGTGATGCGTCGTTACCCACTGGAATACGTCTGGAGGTAGCGCCCGAAGCTGGTCGACATGTGGACACCGAGGGAAGGTGTGGTCCTTCTCATCTTGAAACCGCATGCAAACCTGGGTTTCGGTCTCCAGTGAAATCTGATTCCGAGTCGCTGCAAGTATCACCGACGACTGCGCTCGTTGAATCCCTGGGGTCCGAGTGACAGAAGGTCGGCCGGGCGAAGGCTCCTGGCGCTGGGCCCGCGGGTTGGCCGTGCCCTGCCCCGGCTGCCGAAGTAAAGCATGGTGTACGGTGTCACTGAGGACACGCGTGATTGAGCGGATGTACTCTGGAGAATCGCGGCTGAGCAGGCGACGTGCACATTCCTCCAAGTCTCGACTCGGGGTCTCATGGAGGATGTCTTCGAAGAACTGGCTGGAGACAGCTTGGTACTGATTGCACATGGCATGAATCTCCTGAAGAGGGGTGGTGCCTGGCACCTAGTAGATAGCATGATTGTGCACAGCCGGCAGTGCCGCCACAACATCGGCCGGGTATCATTCGGGCGCAGCATCCTCAATAGCCTATAGCACAGAGTGAAGGTGAACCGCCCGACGGACCTGGAACCGGGGAGCAGGCTCAGGCCCACCCCATTGACCGTCGTCATGCAGGACGGTGCGGTGTTGATGGTAGGACGTCGGGTCCTCAGAGGACAGGAAGTGATCAATGGACGACTGACACAGTCGACGGCGAACAGCATCTTGATGGCCACTTTGGTCGCTCGGTATCGGCCCCGAAAACGCTTATGCTGAAGCATGAAGCAGACCTTGTCGTCTGGACACATGGCGGCAAGCCTAACAAAGGAGTCGTCATTACCTGGGTGGGGGCCGCCTGGTCGCGGGCCGATTCGCGCAATAGCGTCAACGTTGGCTCCGCGTTCAGTCGGGCGGAACCAAGCGTTGTCAATCGGGCGCGAGATTCGTCGGGACCAATCGCGTGACCGGGAACGACGATGCGGGCTGCGTGAGCGAGGTCGATGTGGTGGGCTGTGTGACCGGTGGCGGCGACGCAGGCTCCGAGAACGAGACCGATGCAACCGTAGAGACCGAAAACGTGACCGGCGCCGCCGTCCGCGAGACCGGGAACGAGAACAGGAACGCTGTCGCTTCTGGCGAGGCATGGAGAAAGTGGATTGACTCGGAGAGCGCGCTCGACGCGGGGCGGGGGGGGCATAAAGCTGCAAACGGTGCGCCTGGTGCACCAAACAAGATCGACTCCGTGACCGACGGGATCGTTGGGGACTGGTATGGTCTGGACGGTCGGGTCGGGGATCGGCGGAGGCCATCGCGCCGCCTCGGGAAGACGGCGGAGGTGGTCCAGGTTCAGCCTCGCTGGAGCGGTGGAAGACGGAAGGTGACAGTAGTGTCACTTTCTGCAACAGCTGTGCCTGTTGCTCGAACTGTCGCTGGATCACAGGATCGTTGACCCGAACGCTCGTCGAGGTCGTGGACACTGGTGCCAGCCCAGGGCCTGCAGTTGGTGGCACCAGTGGCGCAGCACACGTGGCAGGGGGTACAGGGCCTTGTGGGGCCGATCTGGTCGGTACTTCAAACACTCGGACGGAGTGAGCATTGTGTCGTTGCGACGAAGCAGCGGTTGAATCGGAGGGGGCTAGTCAATCGCGTCGGTATCGGCGTCGAGCGCCGTCCTGCGCAGCGGGAGCTTGGTACCTGGACATACTCCTCAATCGTCGATTCCGTTTTCTCGCCCCGGGGGGGGGTTATAAACGCGACGGGCCGGGGGCTCGAGTCCACGGTCGACACAGGAGGCGTGCCTGGCGCGACCAGATCGGAGGAAAGGCGCCGTACAGCCTTAGAGGCGGGTTGCCAATGTGGCACGGCAGTGGCACAAGTTCGTGCGAGTGGCGTCATGCGCTCATCTCTGTGGCCAAGTTATTGGTTACGCTGCTACCTCCCGCATGAGTCTCGTGGACGATGCGGACCCACTGATGGAGCCTAACTCCGGGTTCGTATGCCAAGTTGCTATTCGCCATTATGCTGACGAGCTCCGCCGCATCGTGGCAATTCCTCTCGAGGACGTGCGTGTCCGTCATATCAACCAGGCTGAATACATGATGGGCTACTACCACCAGCTTCCCGTCAACATGGTTCCTCCGGACTTCAACGCTTTTTGGACGTTGATGTCGCAGCGCGGAGACGCGACGAAGTGCGTGGATAAGCGGTCGAACCGAAATACTGAGAGTAGAGGGCGCTCCAGGAGCTCAGCCTTGAGGTCACGATGGGGTTCGGTCAGCCTCTAGTGCGGGATGAAATGGACCGTGTCGATGTAGTCGCGTAACAGGTACGGCAAGTCTTCGAGGCGCTGGTCGTGCCGATGGATTGTCAGCGCGGCCTCCCAGGCCAGCCGCTAGGCGCCGTCATCCGAGTCGAGAAACGGCGTAATGGGAGTTGGGCTCTTGCTGAGAGGTTCGCGCCCCAACGTGGCATACAAAGGACCATCCCAGGTGCCGGTGAGCTCATCGGGGCACTCGAGCCGCACTGTGCGGCTCGAGTGCCCCGATGTGATGATGGTGTGCTACGCACTAGGATGCCCACGATGCCATATTATAAGAGGCCGTCCCGATATGTAATATTTCTAAGGAGAGTTCGTACATAGAGAACACCAACGTACTTAAGTGAGGGTTCATCCATTCCAGGAGAGTGTCATTAAGATAGCAGTTCAGTATGCAGATATATAGCAGTAGATATAAACTTAACCATTTCGCGGTAGAAGGGCACATTTGTCGCCCATATAGAGCGATTGCAAAACAGGGTGTGAAAGCACCCCCTAGACGGGTGATTCCTGCGTCCTTTTGCACAAGTTCAACCGTGAATACCCCAGCTTTATGACAAAACATGAACAGTACAATCATTAATCATCAAACGATACACAAATTAAGTTGGATGCATATGTTTGTGTGCATCTCCAAATCACTAAAGGTGCTATGTTACAAGAGACATGCAAAACGAGTACTGTGATTCTCTTAATTTTAAAAGGGCGAATCCTGTGCCCTTCTAGAAGCAAATTATTTAGCTTGTAAAGGGAATGGATCTAGTTTTGATACCGAAACAATGTTAGGTGTATAGCAGTCAGTAATTAGTTGTTAGCACAAGGGCTAGGTTTTCATGTCACACGTTATGGAAAACTCGGCTCCAGAGGTGGTTTTGGAATCATCCACCCCGCTCAAGCCTTCCAATCCTACAGTGCCTTCAAATGTCTAGCCCACCACTTGTTGTTGTGCTAGTTTGGAAGCTGTCGCTTTCAGTGTTGTGCTGGCATGTGGATCGATTGATGATACGAAGGAACGCGCGTCCAAATTTGCATACAATTGGAATCTATCAACTTTGAGTTCCTTACACATGATTTGTAGTAGGATTCGTGGTTTAGGCGTCACTTACAACAGGCGTGTCATCTATTGTGTGAAATGCTACGTTTTCATTTTTTTCATGTTATGCCCCACAAAAAGTATAGTTTTGAAAGGGCAGCTACATGTACGCTTAATCATTTAGGCTCAAGTGGTGGTTTCGAGAGACATCACTTGTTATTGGTGTGTAGACGGAAGTGTGGTTAGGTAATATGAATGCGATTATTCCGTTAAGCGGATGGTTACCTACAAGTCAAGCCAACTGGGATATAATGTCGCACTAGTGGGTTTCGCACTTTAACACCAATTGGGGGACCTGGCACTCCCTAAAGTCTTCCTGTCTGATGTATTTGTTGTCTCCTACCATCACTATCCTACTTGCCAGCTCGGGCAACAAGTCTACTATCGTCGTGTCATCAACTCGATGGTTGGCAGTGGCAATCCTGTCACTGCCAATCTGAAGATCCAACTGTCGCCCACTACATGAGCTGGACGAGGCTATCCAACGTCCAACCCACTACACGGACGGATTAAGGCAGATTCGAGGATTTCCCTTCTGTGTGGGTGTCAACGATGGTACCCTTGTTGTACCTCAGCGGCATAATGACTAATACAACAAGCTTGTCCGTATGATATATATCGCTAATCCGATATACCGCTACTGATAATTGATAGGCAACACATCGTTTAATATATAAGCAGAGTGTGTGTGGTCACCAAAAAGAATGCTACATAAGATTTGATAGTCACCCCGGGTCGTGGAGCGATGCCAAATCCTTCACGCACTCCTATTTCGGCCACAATATCAAGCGACCTATCCCTCGGGAGTTTTACACGCATATCGATTCCGGCTACAGAAAAACACGTAACGTTATGACACGCAGATGAAGAACGAAATCTGACCCCACCTGAGACCCGTTACAACCTTCTACTCGCATGAAGATTGGTGGGTTGTTTGGACTCTTAAAAAATAGATTTCGGGTGCTAAAGAAGACTATGGAGAAATATTTTCGGTGGGAGTTGTTGTTGGACGCCTAGTGCTGCACAATATTCGAGTTCATTTTAACGACACTTAAGTTACCAATACTCAAACGGCGGGTGCTTCGTGCATCCACTAACTGTAGAAAAAGAAAGTAGGACAGCAAAAGCGCCATAACATCACTGAGCTGTTTTAGTGATTAGTGGGCACGCAATAAATCGGTCTACTATGCAACCTGACTTCACTATTTTTGCGGGTCCACATCCTTGCAGCGTCTCAATGAGCTGAGCAAGAAAACGCGTCTGCATTTGCATCTTCAGAAGCTGTGCTTTTTGGAGCACCATCACGACAGCGAATCGACTGTCCAAACAGCTAGTCATGTTAATACTCGTTAACTGCGTAAATGTAGCAGCCACCGCTTGAAAGGGTCTGACCATAGCCGGTATACCCGTTGCGAGATATTCGTAAGGATATATGAGTTTCCGGACGGTAAGTCTCTTTCCCATCTCAGATGCGTGTCCCAGGAAGAGAAGGACTAGTTCGTTAGCCTCAGAGCAGGTAGTTCCTCATTCGTGAATTCGCTCTTGCGCAGCTAACGATGGCTCCCAAGCTCGTTGACGTTGGTGCGCTTGCGTTCCTGGGTCCCCCGCATGCGGCAGATTTTGTTAAGTTTCCATACGTGCGTGTTACTCGTGTCAATGGTGACCTAGCGTACATGAATGTGATCGCGCCGAATGGGGTTGCAGAGAACTCAACCGACCCGATCGCGATGACGGTTCTCCACCGTCTCGCGTTCAACGACGAGTGCGAGCGGCTCCCAGGAAGCTTTGCCGGTAAACCCGTCGCATACATACGGCCAGCCGGGGTGGACGCGGACACATGGGCGTAGCCCATAGTTATCGCATATCACATGGAAACAACGACACCTGTCCAGCACCCGCGTCACCTTGAAGGATCTACCACGGTTTTACTGCGTGACCCCGAAAACGAGCTCAAGGTCGACTGGGCAGACTATGTTCTACAAGACGCAACCGGCGCCAACACTGCCGCGCCCGACATGGAGGAACTCTCGGGCAAAATAGCGACCGTCTGTGGTCTATGCGCCAAGCGTTGGAAACGGTTATCGGCTAAGATCGTACAGGAGCTTTAAGTCCCTTTCGCCCCTACCGAGCTCGTACCAGTGATTAATCCCGGTACACTATGTGTCGTGATCGTATCGCGTCAACACGTCCTGGACTGTGCACTGAAGAGGAATATCAAGACAGGAGTGAGTATGTTAGCTCCCCCGCCGGATATACCAGCCATCAAGGTCTGCATGCGGAAGGCTGCTGGCTCAAGTGCCGGTGGCCGTCCAGCAACGCCCCGTAAACTCACCAGCTACTTGTCAGACGAAGAGTGCGATATTTACGAGCGCGAGACAATCTTCGCACCAATTGTAATGGGCTTACTTAGCCCAATACTTTAGCATACACGTGAGCGCACGTGTATGAGGAAGCGTAAGGTGTATTTAACTTAGATTGAGTATACTTGTATCCACAAGTATAATTAGATCTAAATAAAGGTACAAATAGTAGCTTTGCGGTAAAATGAGAACTGAATTGAATGTTAACGGTGGCTTTCCTTCTAAAACTGATATCTATAAAGAGAGGTTCTGCCAACAAGTGGTTGGCAGAAACTCTGACCTAATGCTTGAGTATTACTGGCAGAAAGACCCTGCTTTCTGACCAATAGGACTGCTTCCTAATATGAATGGTGACCACACTGCGATGTGGCCCACCTGAATGTATCCACTTAGTGCGTGTTGCACTAAGGTGAGGTTAGCCGAATGTGTAGCCCCGCTACACCATCCCCCCGTTAGGACTTGATGTGCCGGTCTCGACACATCAATCCAAAGTCTTCTTCGGAGAGAACATCGTGCTCATTTTGAAATGGGCACGCCAACGACGCAGACTTCCGACGAGCTTGCTGCACCTGCAGCAAGCAACACAGTCGTCGCCAACACAGCGATGACTACCACATCTTCAGCCTCTTCGGCGTCCGTCGTCACTTCCACGGTGACGACGTCAAGCTCCCCCAAGAGTACGATCTCTATTGGGGAGTATCACAAGACTCGTGGCAAAGTCACCTATGCCAACGAAGCCCTCTTCGACGGCATCGAGGACTTGGATGTAAACAAGGATGTCGACATGGAGGAGGGCGAGGAGGAGCGAGACTCCTCGTCCACAGCGCGCAGTGAAACTAGCGTGGGGACTCGTCGTCCTCGCGAGGACGACTCGGACGCTTCGAGTTCCAAGCGGTCGCGTAGCGGCAGCGATAGGCCGGTCGCTTGATGCTGGGGCGCTGTCTACGTCGCGGGGTGGAGACGACGACGACTCCACTCCGTCCGCGACTGTGATGTCGCGAACTAAGCCGGTGCACGACCAGTGGATGCCGTCTCCGAGCGAGATCCAATCTCGCTACGGCAGTACCACGCCGGTCAGTAGGCACGCGTTGTACTCCTGCAACGCCATCGTTGATGACGAAGTTGTCAAGGAGCTCGACTTTGATCCGGCGACGGATCAAAGACGTGATTATCACATCGGGCTCTTCCATGAGCTCCGATTCTACGGGAACAAGAAGCATTCCCGTAAGAGCAAGGTGACAGAGTGGGAGGCACTCTGTCAAAGCTGGGGTGCGTTCGTTGAGAACTTCAACCGCGACCCGGCTGGCTACCGTGAGCGAGTCCGCTCTGCGGGCGAGCGCTACGAGCGCTTCTCGAAGCGGCCCAAGATTTTGCGGTTGCACGAAGCTGCAGTCGAGGCGGGGATCCCGTGCGCAGTGCCGTCTGGCATTGCGTGCGCGCAATGCCGACCCGGGGCAGTGCGGCTTTCCGAACGGGACCTTAACGGGTACACTGGTGTTAGTGTGCCTGTGGAGTTGAAGACACTGCGTGAGAAGTTAGTCACGCAGTTGTCGTCCGAGAGTGCTGAGGGTGAGCGCAACACTCAGCCGAGGGCTGTAGGCGACTATAGCTCTCGCTCAAGTTTTACGCCCTTCGGCGGAGCTGCTGGTGGCGGGATTCGTACTCCGTCACCATTTCCGGAACGTCGCTCATCAGGACGTTCCGCGGCTCCAACGTATCGTGGTCAGGAGAGTATCCTAACCAACGAATACGAAAATGAACCGGACCTTGGGTCCGGATCTGATGACCAACCATTCGCTGGACAATCCAGCGAGTTTCCCCGCGTGCGTCTCGCAACGGGGGCGGTGGGGGCGGGAAGACACCACGAGCCGTCGCCGGCCGAGGTCTGGGATCGTCTGGAGGCGGTTGAGAACCTCCAGACGGCTGAGCTCGCCGAGATAAGGCAGGAGCTGAAGCTCTTGAAGGCCCGGATCTGTCAGGCTGGACAGACCGCTTCGAATATCCAGGTCGACCTAGGGTCGATCGTTGCGCGTTTGGGGCAACGTGTCTCCGCGCTCGAGACGAGGGTCGCGCCGAGTCACTGGGAGTAGGTGGCTCGTGTTGCGAGTAAGGCTTCAGCCGCCCAACGTAAATGGTTGGGTGGAGGCGCATGCTGGACGGTATGTCTAGCGTGTACGCGTTGCCATGCTTCGCCAACACGGTGAATGGCCCGATGAAGCACGGGGCAAGCTTGCTTGCTCCGAAGTCGGAAACTGCATGTTTAGCTAGGTTCTGTGTAGCTAACAGAACTAATGAACCGACTTTGAATTCATTTGTGTTTCCTCTGCCATTGTTGTCAGCATTCAACTTCTGTCGATCGACAGAAGCTGCAATAGCATCTTGCACAAACCGTATTACGGCTTGGCGGCGCTGGACAAAGTCCATTGCCTTCGAGTTGAACTCCTTGTTCAACCCGTTGTTCTTGTTCACTACAGGCCCGGCCTGTGTGTGGTTGTTGTTGTTGAGAGTGTCTACGCCCGGCGTAGACATTGCGCTCTCGTCGATTGGACTACGCGCAGTCCGTGCGCGTGTCGAAACAGCTGATATGTTGCTCGTATCAGCGTGTTCATTCAGTTTGGTTGAAACCGGATACCCTCCCCCACTTAAAGAAGGAGCTACCGCACCGAGTACGCTCGGTACGCGTGGATGCCTCATGGCGTTCACGTAAAACGGTGTGTGTCCTGTCGAGACATGCACCGAGTTGTTGATGGCAAACTCTGCCATCGGCAAGCAGTCGCTCCAGTATTGGAACGAGTGAGCGTAGCTCTTCAGGGCGTCAACCAATACCCGGTTGACGCGCTCAGTTTGTCCGCCGGTCTGCGGATGATCCGCAGTCGACATGGGCAGCTGCGTGCCAAGAAGTTCAAACACTTCTTGCCAGAAACGCGCTGTGAAGCGCGGATCACGGTCAGACACGATGTCGATCGGCATGCCATGGTGTCTAAACACCATGTCAACAAACAGACGTGCCGTCTGCTTGGCTGTCACTTCGGCTGGTACTGCAGCAAGATGGTACATCTTGCTGATTCGGTCAACAAAGACCACAATACCAGTCCTCCGCTTGTTGTCAGGCGGAAGACCAAACACAAAGTCCATTGAGATGGACTGCCAACACTCCGACGGAGTCGGTAGTGACTGAAGTGGAGCCTGCGAGAAGGGCGCAGGCTTCACGCGCTGGCAAACCTCGCAAGCACGAACGTACTTGCGTACCCACTTGTACTGGTGACTCCAATAGAAGTCACGCGTGAGAAGCAAGTATGTCTTCTCACGACCCTGATGTCCCGACGTAGGGGCATCGTGATACTCGTAAGTGATCCTGAGCTTCAGCTCATGATCGTCCGGCACGACAATGCGATCAGCGTTGTCGTCGACTGCGCTGTAAAGCAGCAGACCATTGTGTACACGATAGCGGTGTACACGTGCACGGAGATGTTTCGCCAGCTTCTGACGAGACTTGTCAGAAGGCGCAGCGAAGTAGTCCAACAACTGCTTCGCATCCGCATCCTTCGTGTATGCGGACCGCACGTCGTCTAACAAAGACGACGAGGGAGTAGACGTACGTGCGACGCCAATTGCATTGGCGTCGGCCTTGTGCACCGCATAATCAGGTCGACGCGACAACGCGTCGGCCACAACATTCAACCTTCCAGGTTTGTACTCAACCTGGAAGTTGTACTCCGCAAAGAATGAGAGCCATCTCGCCATTCTTTGTGAGATGTGGGGCGACTTGATCGCCGTACGCAATGATGCGTGGTCGGTGTAGACCACAAATGGTCTACTCCTAAGTAGATACACTCGAAACTTCGCGAGTGCATACTTCATGGCAAGGAGTTCCTTGTCATGTACCGGGTAGTTGCGCTCAGCTGGCTTCAGATGACGCGACTGATAGTAGACCACGCGATCACGTCCCTCGTGATCGTGTTGCATTAGAGCGCATCCGATTGCGAAATCGGACGCGTCACACACGACGTGGAATGGGCGATCTTGGTCGGCCACCGCCAAGATCGGCGCCTCAATCAAGCCCTGCTTGACTGCATCAAAGGCCTGCTGACAATCAGCAGTCCAAACCCATGCAGCGTCCTTCTTTAGGAGCTGCGACAACGGGCGAATCTTGCCCGCGTAGTTGCTTACGTACTTGCATAAGTACGTAGCGAGTCCAAGGAACTGCCTCAGTTCCTTGACATTGGAAGGCGTAGGCCATTCATTGATCACTCTGACCTTTCCCGGGTCAGGGCGTACGCCGTTCTTCCCTACGAGACACCCAAGGACGGGTATCTCGCTAGCCCCGAAGATACACTTCTTCAGGTTCGCGTAGAGCTTGTGTTTGCGCATGAGCGCAAACAACCTGCGGAGATGTTCCTTGTGCATCTCCACTTCCGACTTCCCGTCCACAGCCCGGCTGTGGATGAACACATCGTCGAAATAGCTCGGTGCGAAGTCGCGCACCGAGCGCAACAAGTGCGTGACGCACCTGTTGAACGTTGCAGGGGCATTCTTTAGTCCCTGCGGCATTACAAGCCACTCCCAGAGCATACCGCTCGGGGTGCTCACCGCCGTGAGAGGTATATCGCTCTCACGCATGAGGATCTGATAGAATCCGTCTCTCAGATCCAGAGCACTAAAGATAGTGCTCAAAGCCATCGAATCAATGATCACATCTTTTCGCGGTATCGGCGTCTGCGCCAGTACCGTTGCGTCGTTCAGCTTGTTGTAAGCATGAACGATGCGCCACCCGCCCTGTGCCTTCTTGACACAGAACGTAGGCGCGCTGTGCGGGGACTTCGATTCCCGCACTTGCCCAGCCTTGCGACGACTTTCGAAGAAGTCGTCGATCGCCTTCACTTGCTCCCGCGGCAGTAGCCACTGCCGCGTCACGCAATACTTCGTTCCCGGCACGAGATCAATCTCGTGCTGAACACCCTTGTCCTGCGGCAACTCCGCAGGGATATCGTCCGGGAGTACGTCTCTGTACTCACGCAAGACCTCGTAGAAGGGGCTCGACTTCAGCGAGTCCCAGCTCTGCTCGTCGAAGCGTTCCTTCTTCGACTTGGCGCTGAGGGCGTCGACGCCCTCAGCGACGAGCTGTTTCAACTCTTCCGCTTCACACTTCATCCTCTCGACATCCGAGAGGATGCAAATCTGCTCGATGCGTCCATCGTGCAGGTCGCGGGCGAAGCGCCTCCAGCTCGTGACTGGAAGCGAAGTCAACTCCGACGCTAGCGTCGGAGGGTTCTCCAACTTCATCTTCTTATACTGGAGACCAGTATTCGTGCGCGTCAAGACACTCAGTGTCTCGACGGTCGTCTCCAGTTCCTGTGTCTGCCCGGCAGACACTGCGAGTAGCGCCTCGGTCCCTGACCGAGACTTGCGCAGCTTTGCTCGCTTGCGCCGTTCGCTTCTTGTGCGGAACCCAGTTCCGCGCGTCTTGTTTTGTCCGGGCCCGGCCGCGGACAGATCTTCCTTTTGATCGCCGGCGGGTTCAACCCGCGGGCGCACGCAATCAAGCCCGGCTTGATCGCGCATCGCCTCTTCGCGTAGCCCGGCTGCACGTGAGCACGCAATGCGTTTCTTGTTGTCGCCGGCGGGTTCTTCCCGCGGGCGCACGCAATCAAGCCCTGCTTGGTCGCGTACCGCTTCGTCGTGCAGCCCGGCTGCACGCGAGCACGCAAGCATTTCCGGTGCGGGACGTTTGCAACCGTCCGCACTGCCTGCAGCGTCGGCTCCCAGAGCCGGTGCGCCTTCTTTACCTCGACGCCTGATGGCGGAGCGTCTTTCGACGTTTGGGCCAATCGCATCAGCTCCCTGAGCTGACGCGCCCGAGTCACTGTCCTTATTAGTGACTGGCTCCTCTTGTTGAACTTGTGTGTCGACACTAATAGTCGACACGACCGCGTCACTCTTGACGCTTCGAGAACCTCTCGAATCCGATCGAACCTGAGTCTTCTGATTCGACTCACATTTTCTCCCGACGACTCTCTCAGTCGTCGGTGTCCGCGTGGGGTGACCGGAGACAGCCGCGCGTCGCGCCGCCTCTCCTGGTGGGTCGCGTGCACCGCGAGGTGCACGTGCTGCGCCGACAGGGCCATCGCTCACTGTCGCGCCGCTACTCCCGAAGTGCACGATCGTGCGCTTCGTCCAGTCGATCACCGGATCATGCCGTGCAAGCCACGGCATGCCCAACACCATGTCGAACTTATCGTTTAAGTCAAGTACGATAAGCTCGTCCACGAACTTCTTCTCTCGATACGAGAAGCGTACGCGTACGACATGCTTCTCGGTTCTAACAACGACACCCGTTGCTAGTCTTACTTCCAATAGACTTCGAGGCATTACTACCTCCTCGAAGTCAAGCCTCGCTAGGCTCTGCAGTCGAACAAAGTTGTTCGACGCACCACAATCCACCAACGCACGAAGAGACTTCTCTCTCTTCGAGTTAACCTTCAGGATGACAAGGTTCGGCCTGTCATCCCGCTTCTTACAGTGAGAGTGACTCTCACTGGGGGCAGCAGTCTTCAATACGGCGTGTCCGATATCGACACGCTCGACTGCATCACCAGCAGGGCGCCCCGCGCCTGCTGGTTGTTCTAGTTTTTTGATTGCCCGTGGCGATACCCGGTATCGTCACGCCGGCCCTTGGCCGCCTGCACAGGTGCTGTGCATTCACGGGCGTAGTGGCCGTTGTTTCCACACCGGAAACAGCGGACATTCGTTGGTCCACGACGCTGCTGAGACCCAGCAGCCGTCGCACTCGAGAGGTCCATTGGTTCGGGACCTCCCGTCGGCTTCACCGTCGGTCGCGGCATCGGCCGCGGGACGTTCACATGGAGTTTAGCCTGTCGCAGGCTAAACTCTTCTTGCATGGCAAGTGTAATCGCAGACTCGAGAGTACTTGGGTACTCTCGGAAGAGATAGGTCTTCACAGGCCCATCTTTCAGGCCCTTCATGAACGTGACGACCTTTGTCGCCTCGTCTATCGGGTTGGTCACGATGTTCGAGACCAAGTACCGCGCCCTTTGAGCGTAAGCATGCACGTCATGCTTGCCCTGTTGCAGGTCGAGGAACTCAGCCCTCGATCTGAACTCATTCTGCGGGGGCTCAAACGCTTGTCTAAGCTCCTCCTTGAACACCTCGTACGTGCTAAAGCACGTAGGGTCAGTGAGTCGGCGTCCGTACGCCCAACTCGTTGCTCGCCCGCCAAGGCATGACATGGCGAACGCAACCTTCGACAACGGGTCGACGATACGTCGAGCCGTAATGGCAGTGTCAACTTCGACAAGCCATTGGAGGAGAGGCTCGCCCTCTCTTCCTACGTAGCTGTTCACGTGGAGTTTCAACGACTCCACGCGCGGTGTGGACGGAGTCGACACCGTAGCGCGAGCAGCGGTCTCGCGCTGTTCCTTCATGATGAACCCTAGAGCAACACCGTGTTGCTCTGTCGGCGATAGCGTGCGTACCATCGTCGCTACGGCCGCTTCTCCAATGACCGTCGACAGTCGTTGGAGCGCCTCCCACTCTGGATCCGCCAGATGGAGACAGTCTTCGCGTGCAACATGCGTTGCACTCCTGTTTGGGTTACCAGTGGACATACTCGCGTCCACAGGCAGGTCCTCAGCCCCCGTATCGAATTTCATACGATACGTAACTAGTCGGTCGTTGGACGGACTACAAAGTGCTACCAGGTGTAATGGGCTTACTTAGCCCAATACTTTAGCTTACACGTGAGCGCACGTGTATGAGGAAGCGTAAGGTGTATTTAACTTAGATTAAGTATACTTGTATCCACAAGTATAATTAGATCTAAATAAAGGTACAAATAGTAGCTTTGCGGTAAAATGAGAACTGAATTGAATGTTAACTGTGGCTTTCCTCCTAAAACTGATATCTATAAAGAGAGGTTCTGCCAACAAGTGGTTGGCAGAAACTCTGACCTAATGCTTGAGTATTACTGGCAGAAAGACCCTGCTTTCTGACCAATAGGACTGCTTCCTAATATGAATGGTGACCACACTGCGATGTGGCCCACCTGAATGTATCCACTTAGTGCGTGTTGCACTAAGGTGAGGTTAGCCGAATGTGTAGCCCCGCTACACCAATAGCTGTACAAGAAGCCAAGCGGTTGGCCCAGCATCATGACCGACCGCTGATATCTACCTTCATTCAACCTGTCAGTTTGCGCCAGCAGCTGACTACGGCTCTTGGCCAGTGTATGGACATTTTGCGGAAATTGAGTGCACATTGCCGAGCCGAGACCGAGAACAAAATTCGTGCAGTCGCAGCTCAATTTGGGCTTACGCTGCCGCCCACGTCGCCAGCTGATACATGTCTTGGTAGACCAAAAGTCCACTTCATGACGGAATTGGCGGTAGCTACTGACTCGTCCCTGTCCGACTTCGTTCGACTTGTCCGTGATCAGATTGCAGCTGATCCGCGACCTAACAAGGACATGTACGCGTTGCCGCGCTCACCCAATTCAGAGCTGCAGGACACGTTGGAACGTTGAATTAAGTTAGTTGGACACGGTGTGATACCAGAATGGCTTCATCAGCGGCCTCTTCGGTGGCAAGGGAGCCGTTGCAATCACAACTCAATCTTCCAGCATATACCCCAGGCGTGGCGGCACATCCGCGAAGGTCAAGATGACGGACTGCATTGTGGTTCATGCCAGCATGATGTGCCAGTGATCGGATGTATTTCTATCTCGTCGAGAAGGAAGGGCCTGACGGGGCTGATATTCGCATCATTGATATCCAGAAGGAAGCTCCGTCAATGACTTCACGGACTGCAGCAACCTGCCAGAAATAGACTACAATCCAACTTGCGACATCGCCTAGCGCATTGCGCATCTGCGTCGGGCGTATCCTGAAAAACGAATTCTCCTGATGCTTGGGAATGTTGCTGGAGCCTTTAGGCATGTGCTCATTCACGCCGACCACGCACACATATGTTAGCTTTTATCGTTGACACTACTGTTTCCATTGACTTGGTTTGTGGGTTCGGCTGGTGTGGTTCGCCTGCTTGGTATTTCGCGCCGGGGTCACTTATCAACGGATTGACGAGCAAATCCTACCTGACGCCGTGCTCAAACCACCGCTGACAGCGTCGTTCTGGTGTGGTGATCACTCCTGTGTTGAAATTGATTAGGCTAACGGTTTCTCATCGCAACACTAGGGCTTCGCAGGACCACGTCAACTATCATTGGGCCGACATCAATCATCGAGCGAAAGTTCACCGAGTGGAGCGAGCGTGGTTGTACATTAGGTCTCATATGGAACACGCAGCGCAGCGAGATTACTATTCCAGTGTATAAGATAGTGAAAGCCCGTGACCGAGTTTGGTCGATGTTAGCGGCCAATGCAGTGACCGGGGCAGCTTTACTGCAGCTTCTCGGTAGCCTGCGCCATGTTCTCACGTGCTGCTCGCTTTCGCGGTCTCTTTTTCAATGAATTCAATACCTGGTATAAGGCCGAGCGCCTTGGTCGGCGCCGCCACGACGGCTCTGTGATGAAATATTTTAATTCTGGCTCGTCACAGCCATTTCAACTGCATCTCAGCTTCACATGTTTCGCTCTGGTAGCGGCTCCCGCTGTGCACGTGCACATGGACGCGTCCGACAAAAGGATTTGTGCTCTGGAGCCTACCATCCGCCAGTTCATCTTCTTGTTTGTCCCACCAGCCCCACGGCAGGAAATGACAGTCAATGCATCCACCAATTCGATCAGCGTAGCACTAAATGCACTGGTACATCTTACCCGAGCTCTCGAGCTGCCTGGAGGTCGGACTGGTTCACTTGAAATTTTGCCTTGCCAAACTTGTCTGGGGAAATGACGCTGGAGCCGCCATCCAGAAATGAATCGGCCGTTGTAAAGACAAGGACGGTTGTGCTGTTCAATTCCTGCCCCTGTAAAAAACTAACGACATGTACATTTTCGATTGAGTGATTTCACATTTGAATCGAGCAAAACGTTTTCACCCGACCAATCAAGTTAGTTTCATGCGATCGTGCAATATCTCAAGTTTCCATAGGCTCGGCAAGATAGCACCTCTCGATAAACCTCAGAGCGTCATGTATTTTTCTGTGTCCACGTGCTCAAGAAACTGTCGGTGTGCCTCTGGATTAACACCAACAAACAGTGCGTACTTCGCAATGTACTGTTGGTTAGACGTGAAATGTTAAGGAGCACCCTCAGCGGAGCACCCGTGAGATGGCACGGCCACGTGACAGCCGTGTGCCAGAAGCTCGTATGCTTCAACAATGGTTTAACAGTCACGCTGGTCCTTAAGGCTTCAACATGATGATGATCTCAATTCGGATAAGCAATATGAAACGTACAAACTAATTTTTTAGGCCTTAAGCCAGCGTAGCTCCAAGCTCGCGGTGGTAAAAAAGAGGGCTGGAACTCTGATGTGTGATCATTTTTTAGAAGCTCGGAAAACAACATCACAATCTACCTGCTCTGAGATTTCTGCTCAATAAGTTTGAAACTTGAAAGTACACGACACGAATTTCGAACCCCAAATCCCACGTGTGAAAATGGATATGAGGCATGTCTCGACGAGAGATAAGGTCGCATACTTGTGTAGTTCCAGATGAGCGAGTCGCAGGGAGCCACCAATGCACGCCGTACTGCTCGAGAATCAGTCTTATCCCTCATTCGACTCGATGATAGCTATTAAGTCGTGTAGGCATGGACACCCATGGATTCGCCTAAATCTACAGTCGCAAGTACCCCTTTCGAGATCATGAACAACAATGCTGTGGGTTAGCCGGTGTGTTTGTAGAATGGCCCATACACTGATGATTTTGGGTATCATTTGTCACCTCGGAATAGTGTTGGGTTGTTGCAAGCGTCATCGCTGCCGATAAACTATAGTTTGAAGCCTGCTTCATCCACAAGGGTAGTAGAGTCGGGAACACGCGCAGTAAATCAAATTCCAAATTGTCTAGCCAACTCTGCATAGTCGCGTGTGTTCCCACAACTGTGGAAGTGTCACGGCATCCAAAGTGAATGTAGTTGTTGGTCCAGCAATTCACAACTTTTTATTTGTAACGCCACCAGTTCCTGTCCAAGTAGATGGCCATTTCAGCGCTTAATCGTCGCAGTCCAGCACATCCCTTCTTAAATTCTTCCTCAGTGACTGCATCAATTGCGGCGTCGAATTTGACCATGACAACATCTACCGCTAGTGTGTTCTTAACCGTACCAACGTTCTTCTTCGCTTGCACAAGAACATAATGCCTAATGTTCCAACGACACAGCAATTGTAGCAAGAGGAGGCACGGTTTTCGTTGTGTTGGTACACACTAGGTCTCGGTCAGTGGCGATCAGCCGAGGCAAAGGGATATTATTTTTAATTATTATCGCCTTCAACTGTGATAGAGTCAACGTGGAGTCGGGTTCCGATTCACCGGGTAGTCAGACTAGCGCAAAATAAAGAATAGTGCTCATTCCAGTTTGAATGATAGCGTTGAGCAAGGGTATGTGAAATCGATTGGTCTTGTATGACCAATCCAAGATTAGTAACTCCACGAAGTCACGAGCCATTCGTTTAATATCTGGGATCCAGATACAGCAAAAAACGAAGTCTGTTGACATCCAGGTCCGTGCCGTAGCTGTAGTAAATGATGCTTGCTGGTGGCATTCGAACAAAGCCTCATTACGCGTCTTTGTTGTGAGTAAGTCCGACCGGCCTCCACTATATGCATTTGAAATTTCTTTGGGAATGACGAAAGTGCTAGCATCGTAGAGAAGCATGACCGCGTGTATTTTGGCAGCCGATACACCAGCCTCTGTTTGCATGTCAATGAAGTCCTTGACCGGCATTCCAGCTACCTTTGCCGGTCGAGCTACGCGTTGTCGATGAGCAACATGAACAGATACGCTCCTCGAAGGCACGCGGTTGTGTATTGTACTGCCGACCTTGGTATGCAGGATGCGCCAAGGATCTGTCGGGTTGGTATCGTCTACGGCAACAATGCTGATTCGCATTGGCCATCCTCTTGGAGTGGCGCATCGGACGCTTCTATCAGCATTTTCTGGTATTTTGGGGTTTACCAGCTTGGTCGCATGCAAACAACCTGTAACTCTTCCCTTCGTCGTTCTTAGGTGTTTTGAGGCGCGACACGTTGCACTTATCTCCATTTGTCCAGGTGTTAATCGCTGTTTCTGCCTCCTGCTCCGACAGATACTCTTATCGCGGCGGTGTCTCGAGCATGAACGGGTTTACAGTATGACCAGCGGTCTGCTGCATTGTTGGATCGGCGGGGTGGTCAGGTCGGAAGTAGAGCTGGTGAGTGGTCGATAGGAAGTTATCGGTAACGATGAAACTACGCTAGAGCATTCTTCGCGAAAAGCTACACTTTTAAGTCAAACCATTGTCGAAGTAGATAAGCATCTGGCGCACGGCTGTCATGTGGCCGTGCCATTTCTACACGGGTGCTCCGCTAAGGGTGCTCCTTAACATTTCCCTGGTAAGACCTGCAACTGAACTTATGAACAAGCGCTAGATTGTACAGAGGAACCGCCCACTCAATAGAATTGTCGAAGCTTAAAAAGCGAAGAGTATAAGGGTGCGGGACACGTTAAGTACGACACATATTGATCACCACGTTTTCCATGGTTTGTACGGGCGACCCCTATAGAGATATTGTTCAATATGGCACGATCAATACCCCACAAGCTCAGTGTTTTGCATTTTACGGTTAGTAAGTATACATGCGCCGAACATCTTGAAATATGTATGTAAAAGTCAGTGGTTTGATACAGTTTCACTCAAAAATCATTATGGCTAATGATGGCACTGTCAACTTGTGGAGGACCGAAACAGTATTGGAACGCCTCCATGCAGACTTCTTGATTATTTTACTGCCGTCATTATGCCCCATTATTTTAAACCGAGTATTCACTCATACCGATCCAAGTGCCCTGTCGCAGTGTGACCAGCGCGACCCTTGGTGCGCTTCAACAATCGGCTCTTCCACCAACACAAATGTGCGCTTCCACTGAAGTGACCTATCGCAGCGCAACTCACGTGATGCACTGTATTCGTTGATCTCCTCCAAACGGGCGCTCTTAGCACTGCTTCGGCAAGTGCCCTAGAGAGCTTGAAACCAGTGGTGCTACAAGGCCGTGCGCAAGCGCCCGGGAAATCCATGGAATTAAAGAATGAGTTGCGGTTAGATGTATTTGAACGCATCAATGTAGCATGTTGGTGACGCTCGTCGCATTGCAGCGAGATGAACCAGAGCTTGAGGTTGCTGAGCATCGCGCACTCGGTGCGCACGATGGTGCCGCAGGTACATGCTCATGACATCGCCGTTAATGCTCCCATCGTACAGCGTGTCGGTCACGTTGGCAGCACGCGCACGCGATACCCCCCCCCCTTCACATTCATAGAGGCGACGTGGTAGGTAGCGTTGGTTTGGTGCACGCAGCTAACCTGGGGTTGATGCATTCAATGCGCATCCATTATAAAATGCATGTATTTTTTTCAACGAAGTCGCGACAAAATTGAGGACTAGCCGAGAATTCCTGGAACAAAAGTTACACATTTAGTACTAACGTTAGTAACCACAGACATATACTAGGCAGGTAGGATTTTATGTGAAAACTTGGTGACGACCAATGGGTCTCGTTATTGCAACTATTTTTGGGCACCCTCAGCACATGTGTGTACCTTTGAGCACCATGGAAAAAGTTGTCCGATGGTGCGCAACTTCGAGCACCTTCGCCCAGCTTTGTGCACCTTCATCTCAACAATTTCGGGCACTTTTGCACACCTTTGAGCACCTTCAACAAGTTTGAGCACCTTTATCCCTCTCGGCGGGAAAGGCTAAATTATATTCCGAATATATGCACCTAAGTCATGATGAATGTAAAATGAAGCTCATTTAACGACAGTAAATGATAGTCAGAATTTCTGCCTCTGATATAAATTTAGGCTTGGGCCACTTTGTAATGAAACCCTATTGAGAACACTCAGATCACTGTCTTGTGTACATGTATATGTATGATGTAGCGTACCGTGGCTGTCACTTGTCTATACGCGTGGCAAGTTCAATGCGATCTCAGTTTCGGTGCTTTGAAAGGCCATGTTTTTTCTTCCCTTAGTCTCATTCTCAACCGGTGCATGCGGCCGCATGAGGCCAAATTCTATCGTTTGATTTGCTTATTTGCTGCTTGGTCGCATGCGTCGGGGAGCAAATATAGGCGGTTATGCGTCCATTTCGACGGATGCATCCACGTTGTCGCACAACTAGGGTGGGGGTGGACGGAGGCCAGCCAATCAAATTACATCGGCTGCTACCTCTTTAACGTCTTATTCACTCGCTTGGCCTTGTACACTTATATTTTATCATTGCCGGGCATCCGCTGCGATGAACAATAGTATATAGACAGCTATCAACGAAGAGGAAGAGTTCTGTGCAATTATTATACCTTCGGTGACTGCAGTCCTCGCTGTTGTTGCACATACGGAACCCAGCGTTATTCAGTACGTTCGTCCGCGTATGGTCTGGAACTCGCATGTCCAGATGCTTTTGTTGGAAAGAGAGTTCAAAACTATTACCGCATGAGCTACACAGGATTAGGGAGGCTGATTTCGTTAATAGGCCCGGATCTGGTTGTAGACCCTCTTCAGTCGGCTCGGCGAGCGCTAGATGAGCCTCCTGCCTCTTCTGCCGGAATACAGCAGACTTGTATTTGCTGGCTTGATGGTGGTAGCTATCACCACATTCGAGTCATTACTGGAACTAGCTGCGCCGGAGTTTATCGTATCGTGCATGCTGTCTTGGCCGCGCTCAATAACTGCATCTCTTTGGGAATTGCTTTTCCTCAACGTGATTATGCTATGAAGTTAGCAGCAGCGGACTTTCGTTCGATCAGTACGAATTGGGCTATTCCCGTTTGTATTGGAGCAACAGATGGATGACTGTGCCCGATTCGTATGCCTCGATCATTTGAGTGCGGGCGTGTTGTTTTGTTTTTCGGGTACTATCAGCGCTACGGCTTGTGCGTGCAAGCTTGTGCTGATTTTCAGTGTTGGTTTATTGCGATGGCGTGGCGCGCTCCAGGTGGAAGGAATACTTCGATAGCTTTTCTGCAGTGGACTCTCAGCAAAATCCTTGCTAGAATACGAGGATTGTATTTCGTTGTTCCAGACAACGCTTACACATAGCGTAGAACGGTCTTGACCCCATTTAATCCAGCACCAGCGCTAAATAGACTAGATTGGGTTGACTTCAATTTTATCTCAGCCAATGTACTCCGCAGCAAAATGGTTTTTGGGCTTCTCGTCAACGAGTGGGGAATGTTGAAGCACCCGCTGTGCGGTTTACTACGCATGGTACCTACGCTTGTCTGCATTTGCACAATTTTTGTATTGATCAGCGTGTTATGGAGTCCCCAGCAAGTGTGCGGTCAACTGTCAAAGCTTTACGAAAGAAACTGCGCATGTGGGATGCCAGCAGAGATCTACTCTATGACCACATCGAATTTGAGGTAGATGGAGGTGAATTTGTCCAGCTTCTTGATGAAACATCCCGAAACATAATATTGCAGAACATTATCTCTAGATATCTGCATCGGCCGTCTAGCAACCTTGAAAGGGAGCCGAAAAATAAACATAACTGAATATACATTCAATTGATAATGTTATAAGCGATAGGATACTATAGACTGTCTTGGTACGGATCTTTGCGATGCACGATTTCCGTTCCTCAAACAATTCGGCACGGTCTTCATCCTTTGCTTCATCGTCATCTGCAGATGTGACTGTTGCCTTCTCAATGTCATCTAGCTGCCGGCGGATATCACCCAGAATGCTGAGCACTTGGGACCTTTGACTCGGGGCGCTGCTCTCTGACGCGCGGGCAAGCCCTGCTTCTGTTTTCCTGTCTGTTACGTAGATCATCAACGCGGCTGCAACTTTCTCTAATGATTTTGCTCCTTTTCTTTTGTTGTTAGTTTCCGGTGTTCCGTTGACTGCCTGTGACTCAGAATCCAACGTGTTGAACTCGTCGTCTTCAAAACGTAATCATTTAACAAAAGTATGAGCTCTGGTTTCAGGTGTATAAGCCATCTCGCAGCCATGAGTTAGAAACGTACACTTGCATGCAAAACATAGGTTGCACCGTACCTTGGGTCCCTTTCGTATGTAACACACAGCACCTTGGTTCTCAACGAAGTTTCGAAACTCGTTCTCGTGCTGACAGGACTATGTAAATCGTTGCTCATCTACAATGTACTTTTGGGTCAGCCTTTGCCATTGCGATCAGTTTCTCAGGGGGGGTGGGGTTTAGTTCACGGAAGGATCAATGCCTCTGAAAACCTCGTCTTCGAACCTCACCAGGTCCCTCTCGTGTGACTTCGAGAAGTTGTGCACATAGGACTCACGGATCTCCTTTCAGAAATTACTCTTGGCGTTGGTTTGCTAGCTATTCAGAGCAGCACGTGAAGTAGTATCACCTAAAACAACTCCATAATTCAGTATAAATCATCACAGGCAACAATATCCAGCTCATAGTAGAACGATTACCTGATTGGCTGTAGCACGTAGCGAACTCGTCAGAGAAAAGAAAATTATTATATCTGTATGGACAATGTTTTGTTATTTTCGACACAGCGTTGGCGCCTGCAATGAGACCGGCATCACCTAGCATGATATCATCCATACCTGCTTGAGCAGCGTCGTGTTGCTTCAAAATTGCTATACGCTCGCTCTTCTTCATTTTTGACTTCAACTTCAGCTTCCTCCGGGTATTGCAATGATCTGTACGCACCAAAGCAGAGCAAAACACCAGCATTAGTTGAGTCCGCACAGAGAGCACAATATCACCGCCTGCATACTCACAACGGTCGTGCAAGCACTCTCTACGGCGAGCTTGTCGATATCAGATATGTCTTCTACCTTGCAGATATTGGCTCTGAAAGTCGCAACATAGTCCACGAGACACGAGAAGTGCTTCTGGCGCAGTCTAAGCAGCTGGTCGCGAAGGAGTTCTTGGCGATCCGGTGCTGTGAACTCGCTGGTCAGCAGCTCTTTAAACTGCGTTACCGAGTGCAGGAAGTGCCCATCGCGCGAGACGTACTCGCGATACCATGCCGCGGCGGGCCCATTTAGGTTAGCAACCAATAGAGAAAGCGGTCGTTGCTGATGCGCCTCCGACCCGTACTTGATGTTTTTAGACTAGAAATAAATCTTGGCGCTGAACATGTAGTCGCCTACGTCGTCTTCCTTGGTCCCGGAAAACTTGGGCATAGCGATGCCTTCAGTCGGTATTCACGCGCGTCGAGGGTCGGAGACTTACCTGACTGCTTTTGTTGTTGCTGCGGGGCTGACGCCTTTTGCAAGGTTGGTACCATCTGGCGTTGGACGTCGGCGGTCTGCGTCATGAACTTTAGCTGCTGCTCGTGCATCATCGCAGCAAGTTAAGCAAACATCTACCGCAGGCTGTCTCCGTGCAGCTTTGCGTGTTCGTCCTTGGTTGCGCCTACGCTAGCACTTCATCAATAGATGGCTGGGGCGCGCAAACCTCTCAGTCAAATCAACAAAAATATTGGTTCGAAGTCACAGACACTCCCTGGAGCGCTGCTTCCGACAAAATCTCAGGAACCCAAAAGTTAGAACGAAGTTGCAGACGCTCACTGGAGCGCTGCTTCCAGCAAAGTCTGAGGAACCCAAAAGCCCCTTTCCCTGGTATAACCCGGAATAAACCCAGACCTATTTTAAACATCCCTGGCGATGCCAGCTAGGACAACCGGGTGCAGGGTACCTGGTACTCCTGGGGAGAACAAACGCCGACTGAGTGCAAGTCGGCAAAGAACCCCGAGTACGTGGTGCAGATGATGATTGGTCTCAATGGGCCAATGACGTGACGACATGGAGTGGTGTGCGGCGATGCGGTCTGCGAACGTGACGTCTCCCCCCCCCCCAAAAAAAAACGGAAGGCGCAAAGGAGTCAAAGTGACCAGCGGCGACGAAGCTGAGCGGACGGACGAGAAGCACACGCACGTGGTGATACATGAGAAGACGGCGGAGTCATCGACGCACGGGGCGGGTCGAAGAAGCTGGATCGTACGAGCTGAGTGTATTGCGAGCCGGTCGGGAACTGGAACTGGAACTGAGGTCGGATGAAAATCGCGCGTCAATTCGGCAAGTGCTACCAAGTGTAAGGTTTGCTCGGGAGGTGTGTGGGCTTGGAGGTAGATTGGAAACCCTAAACCCTGCAGCCTTTCGCCAGTGCATGCAACAAAATAACTTCGTTTTGGTATTGGAAGCGCCGTTTTGCAACTGTGACTGAGTTTTTGTATGGGATTTGGGTTGCAAAACTGCTCGGTATCTGCTACCATACCCCAAAACCACCGACCGCCCCGACCTGCACACAGAACATGCGGATCGGAGGGGAGTCACCTTTAACTAACACCCTGCTACACTTGGTAGGTAGACCATTGCTAGGCCCTGATCTGTTTGCTGTGCTATCTGTCTACCTACGGGCCTTTAGAGAGTGCGCTCTTGAGCATGTAGTGGTTGGCTGTGCTTACTTATCTGTTTGATGTGCTATCTGTTTACCTACGGGCACTCTGGTGAGCGCGCTCATGAACGGGTAGTGGTTTTCAAAAGGGCCTTCTGACTGACATCAAGCAAGAAGTGAAGTTGAGGCCGTTTCGGGCCACAACGGACACCATCTCGTTCGCTTTGATGTACAATCGCACGCATTTTGTCTCTTCGCGACCGCATGGACGATCCAGATACCAGCCATCGCAACGTCGCTCCTATCCGCAACCTGTGTATCTACTGTTTGAAGCCTGGCCATCGACTAGCCACAAGCGTCAGGCTCGCAGCAACTCTTGAGGTCCATCCCGGCCACCGCATGGACGCAATTCATTCAGAGCTAACCAAAGCTGATTCCACCGAGTTGTCGACGATGATGATGTCCCCGACGACGACGACGAGGACTTTGTTGAAGGCAGTGACAACCATGTCAGCGTCATCGACAGCTTACAACTCAGTGTGGTGTCCGTTGACAGCGAGGCTCCGTCCAAACATGAACTGTTACGCTTTGAAGGGTTGATGAATATATCAGCGCACGGTATTGCGTTGATGCGACCAAAGTCACTGCAGAACGATCCGACGGTACTACAACGCGTGCCCGCACGGCACAACGCTGCTGCGAGACACTCAGCTTCGACGGCAGAGACTTCCCCGATGTCTCGTTCATTGAGTGGGAGGTATTAGTGAACCAAGACGTGATACTCGGCCACCCTTGGCTAGTGCAGTTCAAACCGATCATCAACTAGCAAACGGGAGTGATGCGATTCCCAAGACCGCGTCTCGTGCAGGATTACCGCTTGGTGAACGACAGCCCTCGAGTTTGCAGCCCCAACAGTGTCAGCGATGTAAGCGACGTCTGACTTCTTCTGCATCCACTGCCCGCGAACTTGCGACAGCAGCTTGACGATCACGTCAAGGCAGGAAACTTTCACATGCCATTGAGTCCAAGCTCTAATAGGGCACTTGGTTGTCAGCCGTCTTAGGCAAGGGGGACAATGATGAAGCAGGCACCTCGCTAGTTGTGCTTTCGGCCGCTCGGTTTGAGTCAAAGGTCAAGGCTGAGGAGTATGCAGAACTGTATCATGTCATGTCAAGGCATCACCCAAGGTGAAAACCGCTCCGCCTCATCTTCAAGCCATCGTCCATGAGCTCGCGGATGTCTTTCCTGCTGAGTTACCACCAGGCTTATCGATTGAGCATGAAGTCGTCTTGAAGCAAGGTGCGAAGCCTAGCAACCGAGCGCCCTTCCGTCTGTCAAAGGTTGAGCAAGAAGTACTGGACCTCTTTGTAGCAAAGCTCCTAAAGAATAACTGGATCGAAATGTCAGACTCACCATAGGTGTCCAACATCTTCGGTGTGCCCAAAAAGGATCCAACTACCGGCAAGTTTCCATCACGACTGGGGTGCTGCATTCAAACAATCTGAATATACCAATCCGATGGGTCATTGACTACCGGCTTGTGAACGCCGCTTCGGAAGTTGCCAAAATACCGCTACCGCATATCGCACAGGTCTTCGATCGTATGGTAGGGGCGGTTGTGTAACGATTCTCGACCTCGCGAGTGGCTACCATCAGATGCTCATGACCCCTACGTCGAAGCAGTATACGGCGTTCAAGACGAACCAAGAGATTTATCACTGGAACGTGGCACCCATGGGTCTAGCTGGCATACCCGGAACATGGACGCGTCTGATGCGCAAGGAGCTGAACCACTTGGGATTTGCTGTCGTCTGTCTCGATGAAATCTGCATCTTCTCGCGCTCGATGGCTGAACATGTCAACCATCTTCGGCAGGTATGTGAAGTCCTTCGTGAACACAAGTTGTACGCCCGTCCAGACAAGTGTGATTTCGGCCAAAGCTCTGTTGGCTTTCTGGTCCACACGATCTCGGTCGACGGCTTACACGTTGATGCTCGCAAGACCAAAACCATCGCTGAGTGGAAGAAGCCTGGCAACACCAAGAACTTACAGACGTTCTAAGGCCTCGCCAATTACTATCGTCGACTCATCCAGCGTTTTGCGACGTTAGTACTGCCGCTGAGCGCGCCACTGGTAAAAAAGGATGTGATGCGGGAGGAACCGCAACGCCAGGCCTTTAATCCCATCAAACTGGCGCTGCAACACGAACCAGTGCTTTAGCTCCCTGACTTCGACAAGCCGTTCATCGTGACGATGGATGCCAGTCATGCTTGCATTGATGGAGTGCTTTCTCAGCTGCACAATGGCAGGGACCTGTCGGTGGCTTTTGTAGCAAGAAACTTGGCGCTCGTGAACTGAACTGGCCTGTTCACGAGAAAAAATGTTTGCGATCAAGCAAGCCCTCATACGTTAACATCACTATCTCTATGGAGTATCGTTTGGCGTCTACACCGATAGCTCAGCGTGCAAGTGGTTTCCACAACACCCACGCCTGTCCGGTCGCTTCGCTCGTTGGCTTGACTTCTTTGCGTCTTTTCAGTTTACGCTGCATCATCGTCCAGGCGTTTTGAACGTCGTTGCCGACGCTTTATTGCGCCCACCTGAATCTTCTTCAAGTCGGGGGGGGGGGCAAGATGTCAGCGATTCAAAACCAGTAACGGTTTTGCTGCGTGCGGCACGTCTTTAGTCTCAGATATGCATGGATATTCGTCAAGCAGCCTGTCGCCGGACCAAGACGACGGAGATGCTCAGAAGCACGCCGACACGTGACCAAGCCGTGGTGCTTGCTGCCAAACAGCAGTTCGGAATTTTATGCCGTGGGTGCTTCTCAATGGCGTATGAGCTTGAACGCAGCATCGATGGAGAATAGCATGGTGGTAAGCTCACTTCAACTGGATAACCAAACCAAGAGGGCGTGCTAGCAGTCATATAGGCGAGATCCAAAGTATAAGTCATTTGCGGGTTGGTCTACTTGAAGAGTGACGATAGCTTGCGTCGACTTTGTGTCCCGAATAGCAGGAACCAACGACGCGATGTGGTCCGCAACGCGCATGATGCCGCTATCATGGCGCATCCAGGAATCCGTCGAACGCAACTTGCTGCAGCGCAGTGGTACTTCTGGCCGAGCATGGGCCTGGACATCAAGGAATACGTTCAGAGTCGCGAGTCATGCATGAGGTACAGTTCGAGTACGGGGTGCAAGATCGGAAAGCTTCAGCCGATTCCAGGCTTGCTGGGATGTCGTTTTGACCGACTTCATCATTCATTTGCCCGTGTCCGACGGCTTTGACGCGATCATGGTTGTGGTCGACAAATTGTCGAAGCGCCCAGTCTACGTCGCGACGCACACTACGGCGACCGCAGAAGATACCACCAAATTGTTCTTCGACAACGTCATCCGGTACTATAGAATCTCATCGGTCATCATCTCGGACCGGGGACCAAAGCTCACGTCAAAATTCTGAACAGCACTGGTGAACCCAACGAAGATCAAAACGGCGATCACCAAGCTCAAGCCGACGGCCAAAACAAATGTCAGAATCGAACCCTCGAAGGCTCGTTGTGGTGCTCTATCTATCGGGTTGGAAGCCCAAGAATCCGCTGGACACTGGTGCGAACGCGGCGACTATGACTATGACTCGGTCTCGGGTGGAGCACGCCTCGCGCTTTGTACAGCATTGCCAAGAAGCGATCGGGCATGCACGCAAAAACCTTTTGGATGCTCAAGCAGCACAGAAGAAGTTCTACGACAAGCGCCGCGCCGAGAATCCGTTCAAGGTCGGAGACCTCGCGTTGATCTCGACATGTGATCTAAATATCTCGGACGCGACCGCGGAGACGATGCTGCGCTCTCGAAAGTCCATCCCGCGATTCATCGGACCGTACTCCATTCTGGAAATTCATGGTAACTCGCGCTGCTGGATCTGTCTGCGAATCTCAAGCACTTGAGTCCGCGCTTCAATGTCGACAAACTCAAGGTGTACACCAGCAACCCGGACCGCATCGAGGGACATGTGATTCCGAAGTCGACACCTGTGATCTTCGACGATGACGGTGGCCCTGACATGTTGTCGAAGCTCTGGTCAAGCGGTACATCTTCAACCGTCAATCCGAGTATCTCCTCAAGTGGCACGGTCTTCCTCACCATGAAAACACGTGGGGGTGAGAGCGTGACATCAAACATTTGAGTCATTGGCATGCCCTGCAACAGGATCAACGTCGTCGCGCCCAAGCGACATCGGCTCGGGCGTAGTGGAATTCTCTTCAGTCGAGGTTGCACGGTAGTACGAGGTATTACGGTACTACCATCTTCAACTTCGGTGACTTCAAGTTCAAGGTGCCGAGACTCAATCAAGTCGGGGGAGGGGTGATCAGCACCCACAAAAGCAGAGCAGCACACCAGCATTAGTTGAATCCGCACAGAGCACGATATCACCATCTGCATACTCTCAACGGCACTCGCTACGGCGAGCCACAGCCAACCACTTGCACGTTCGAGAGCGCGCTCTCCAGAGTGCCCGTAGGTAGACAGATACCACAGCAAACAGATAAGTAAGATCGGCCTCCAATCTACCTCCAAACACACACGTCCCGAGCAAACCTTACAGGTACACTACTTCCTTATTGCCTCTGCAGACCAGCTTGTATAGTCAGTCACCGTGGCCTGGAGATCAATATCGCTGCCGTTAGAGCTTTGGCGGTCTTCATCGTTGCCGTGCCGAGATGTTTGATCTCGAGCAAGATCTGCCTGCAAGTTTCGAGGCAGAATGGGGCTGCTAGCTGGCCTGATGGACGGGATAACACATCTGGTTAGAGTAGCTAGTGTTGCTTGTTGAGGCAAAACGCCCGGAGCAGGAATCACGCCCATCAAGGGCTTTGTTGCGGCATGACTAGGCTCTGCGCGCTTTGGATGTTCGGCATTAATGACTATCCAAAAACGAAAGCGTAGTGAACACATGCATTAGTACCAACAAGCTCCCGTTGCCTCAATACGCATCGCTTACCGTTGAAGTCTCCTGCATATTCAGTGTCCTGGTGTCGTGCACTGTGACATGCTTATCTCGGCTGTGGGTGTTTCAGAAAGTTAGCTTTAAAAAGATATCAACAAACACAGCAGCCTGGGGGTGGGGCACGCATCAAATGCGGTGGCATGTCGTTCCCAACCGATGCGGTCTAATTGTGCGATGTGGTGCGGTCGCATGCGGCCGGTTGAGAATGGGCCTTAGAAAAGCTCAGAAACCATTGGTGTTAGACTTTTTGCTTGGCAATTTGTAAGCGTACCAAATATATACAAACATACTCATAGCAATTCAGAAAAATCAACACAGTTCAAGTTTCGAGATCCCGTGCGCAAGCAAAGTGAGCGCGCCGGAGTTTGCCTTGTGGGCCTAAGCAGTTTCCATCGGCGTTCAACAGTCCAGAAGCACGATTTTCGGGTTCGACGAGAAAGAAGTCCATGTTCGCAACAAAGTCCAGAAAACCAACGGCGCGGAAGCATCAGAGACCACGTCCGACGAGAGTCGACGGACAAGATCCCCCAGGGTGGGGGATTAGTCCATGATGACATTCACGACTTCCTCGAAGGTTGTTTTGTCCGTCTTGTCCCAGTGAGCTGGTCAACGGAAATCTAAGTCTGGGTGCACGGTTCAAGCAGTAGTCGTTGAGGAAGTCAAGAGGCGCGAAAAGACTCGACGACAAGATCAAGCGCACTCACAAGTAGGTTGAGGGCAGCAGACCCCCCCCCCCGCCCGCCACTCCCTGGGGCTGCCTCGTTAAAACGATAAATGAAGCATCTTTAGCCCCACATGGTCTTCTTGACAGAAGAGAGGAAAAATTCAGAACATATCTGCTGCATTTTAGAAATTCCTCTGCTCATTGCAGAATCGGAATGATGGTCCTTCCAAAACCTTGCGGGTGGCAGCTGACTTTATAAACTCTGTTCCGGCTTTCTAAACATATATTTATGGAGCACAGACTGCTGCGGGAACCGCTCCACTGTTGATAGTACATGTACAGATGATCGAAGCATCTGAGCACTGAAATGTATAGATAAATAGAACTTGTTGTGCGGAATGCACGAAGCGTCGTATAGAAACGTTTCTACCCGTTTTCTACGCTGAGAGCGGCAGTTTAGAAATCACATTGAGGGAAAGGTCAGTCACGATGGAAGATCTGGATGCACGTGTCGATGACGTGCTGGCGAACGCTATCCCCAAATACGTTTAGATGATAATGAAACCTAGAGCTTCAGCAACATCTTACCTCCGCGATGGCAACTATTTTCCCAGGAGTGCCACCGTGCTTGATAGTGACTTGTCATCGATTCCATGTTGTACCATCAGCAATTTCGTAGCGCGAATTGCCTCAGAGTCAAATACTCCCAGTTGTCATGGAAGACACTCATTGATTGGGAGATAAAGCTCGAAGTGCTACTTGAGTCAATGAAATCGTGGTTTCTATCAGCCTGACAGCTGTCTAAATACTTCGTGCAAATTACACGACGTTTTCCAGTGAATTATCGAATGTTATATACTTGACCTGATTTTTGTATGCATTTGCATTCGGAGAAAACGTCGCTCAGTCCGCAGGAAGAAATCCATAAAAATGACAAGATTTGCACGACATTTTCCTGAGAAGTAAAAACACTGTTCTAGGTGTAAAATCGGTCCTGAATATAAGACTGCGTCAAACAAAACTTTACTAATGTGCTACGTGCGTTTCGCGATTTGAGCACACCGTTGCAAAGACGGGCGTCTCCTCTGTCGATTGAGCTATCGAACGTCCCCAGATTCAAATTTCCGGTCAAGGGGCGACCGTTTGGAAAGGAAAAAAACTCATTTTGAAAAAAAACTCTAAAACAATTGGGCTGATTTAAGGGTAAATCAACCCAAGGAATCATTTGGCCGCAGTCCCTTTGGCTAACTCGCTCTCCTTGTCATTCAAAGGTGTCCCTTTCTCCCCCAAATTATCTTTCGGGTAAGATAGAAAATCGACTGTATCTCAAAACGCCTGTTATGATCGGTTTTGGCTCGCGCATCTTTGAGGCCCAATATCTCGATAACTCTAAAAGCCGCTAGAACTGAATTCTGGGATTGGATGAAATGCATAATATTATTGGCCAATGCTACAGTCCAGTTCCCAAGTCCAGCTATTGTTCGGTTCCTGAGCCCAGTTATCGTCCAGTCCCGTAATTTATTTTATCTTCGTAGCGCACAATGTTGACGTCACTTCGGATTGAATCGGAGTTTATATACTTCGAAGTATATTGTTTCAGTGTTTTCCGTGCTGCTTTCGATCTCGCATGCGCGCCCGGACATTACGCAGTCTAAGGCTAAGCGCTAAGATAGCATTGCCTGCACAATCGTTGGGAGATTGGAGGACAAGCAAGCCATCCAAAAATTAGGCAGACGAAAATTCCTCAACTCGTTAAAATCTCTTTAGAAATGCGCAGGGCACCATCGTATTCTGGTCGTCCATTTGCTGTCACATGAGCGATCAGAACGATATTGAGATGCATCGTTCTGTGTCTAGATTTACTACGATCCTCCCCGTTTGGATACTGTACATCGGAAGTATAACGGAAGCATAACGCCACTACAGAGAGAGAACCAATTCGAGGTGCCCGCGATACGCATCGCAATCCGCCTGCACGCCACCGCTCAGTTTCTTTGTCAGCACTGGTTCCGTCGATTGAGCATGACGTGGCCGAGTCCTTCGCTCTGCAAAAACGATTGATTCTTTTGAGATGACGAGTAGTTGCTTGCACCTCCACCAAGCACTTGTTTGTCCCCGCAATGCGTGGTATACTGCAGCGGCAATATTCATGAGTTCGTAGTAGTGGTAGACCTTGCAAAACAAGGAACAAACGTACCTGCATGTGATCAGGTTCATCACGTGCCTCGCATGTCTCGCTTGGAAGTCGTTGCGACTGGTGCATATAATCAACCAGAAACTCGCGCGAGTGCTGAAGTCTTTTAGCTCTGGGTGAGGTCCTCTCCCACATGCGAAAGAACAGGCGAAAGAACAGAGACTTACAAACTACGCAGCAAGTCTCTTCCACTTCTTCATGAAGGCGCCCATTCCGACGGTCCATCGTTGGCGGCACGTGTAGTCTACATGAACTGTTCCAGTTTCCGCTGCCGCTACTCACGTCGCTGCGACCGATATCTCACTGGCGCCGCTTCCACCCATCCGGGGGGTGAACTCAAAAATAAACTGCAACTGCGCGCCGGTAATGAATAAGATAAATTACGGAACTGGACGATAACTGGACTTCGGATCTGGACAATACCTGGACTCGAGAACTGGGCTGTAGTGGCGGCGAATATTATCATGCATTCATACAATCCCAGTTTTATCATCGGGTTCAGGTTTCGCTGATTGGCGAAACACCGTATTATGTAACGACAAAGCCGCTACTTCGCATGGAACAGCTCTGGATTTTACTTTTAATCTGACGAGAAAATACATGCAGAACCGAAGTTATGAGCAACTTAATTAACTAGAAGATTGGGCTGGTAGCGCCGCTCTGATAACTCTACGTTTACGTGAAATTGCGCATCTACTGCACGCGACATAGTGTACATAGCCGTCATTCAATCGGGGAACCAGAGCCTCGGGTGCGGACGGTTTTTGAGTACATTTTGGGCGATTTCCAAGTACAGGTTTGCACCTGCGACCATCAAAACGGCCGATGGCGTCGAGGACAGGATAAAATTGAACGATCTGTCGAGTACAGTCGAGCTAGACTCGATAGCAAAATCCACTGAGAGCACCCAAGGGTAATGATTTGCTCCACTTCGCTTCGCAAAGGCAGTCGCTGCGCTCCTGCGAGAAAACAATTCTCTCACCTGGCGAGCGCGGTGCTTGGCTCGCTGGAATGCTCGGCGCTGGGCCCTGCTCCGCGGGCACCCCGCGCGGGTTTGCTACGGCTACGCGACCTCGCAACCGTTCGCATCAGATGGTGTTGCATTCTGCTTCTTGCACCTATAGTCCAAAGAATGCAGCAGCGAACCCATCCAAGCGATAACTGGACATGTACTCGATCGATCTGCCGAAGCGAACTTAGCTGTACTCGAACCCCGCCCGTTTTGTTATAACCGGGCCTGTACTACATGTAGAAGATCGTATGATTTGTACTCGAAAGTCGGCTCCTCCCCAGAGCCTCTCTCCGAAGGTTGAAGAATTTCCTAACGTAACATACTAGTTAAGCCTCCATCTAAGATTAAATCCTTAATGTTGCGCGAACGCGTATAATCCCCAAAATGTTGCTCAAAACAAAGCCGCGAGTCGTGGCCCGCGACTTCGCGAGATAATGGCTGTGATCGATTTTAATTAATTAATTACGTGTGAATCGCATGATCCATTGTCTATCCTTAGGACAAGCGTAAGAAGGCAGACCGCAAAATGGCGCCGGTCCACCCGTGTTGGTCGAATGCGGATAAAATCTTAAATGTTGCGCGAACGCGGATAATCCGCAAATTGTTGCGCGACCGAATCGTTTCTCGCAGGAAACATAGGTTGTCAGCCGGTGTTCCTGCAGGGA
This sequence comes from Phytophthora fragariae, assembly GCA_009729435.1. NCBI lineage: Eukaryota > Oomycota > Peronosporomycetes > Peronosporales > Peronosporaceae > Phytophthora > Phytophthora fragariae. The sequence goes on from QQOI01000003.1 coordinate 2,102,219, forward strand.
TCTGGGAGGCTACTGCGTCTACTTCTTACTGTGCACGAGCACAGACTGGACTCATGGATACTGACATCACTTCACTGGTGTACGCGAGCTGGAGGCTCGGGGCTGCGCTGTACTTCCACGGTGTGTGGAGGTGGCGGGTTCAGCACTTCGATGGGAACAATGACGTGTCGGTCGGCTACCACAAACTCCTGTTAGCAACCCGCCTCAGACTCGGATATGGGAACATGGCATTCTACGTGGCCCCTCATGGATCCCGGACCCGGTTTACGGAGACCGCGGGAGTTGTGCGCCAAGCACTGCGACAGGTGTGGAATGGATCCCACCAAGTCGCTAGGCCACTGGGGCCTAGCTGCTGTTACCTCCTCTTCTTTGGCTGAGCCTCGCGTGGCAACCCCGGTCCCGGCGGTTCAGGGGCTGTGGTGGCCCGGCTGGCAACCACGGGCGGCCCCTACCAACTGGTATGGCTGGGCAGAATGTCATATGCTGCCGAGTCCACCGCCAACAAAATGGCGGAGAACATGGGCCTACTTGGGGGGCTGACGGTATGCAACCAAAACGGATACTCGCCGCTCCACGTGGTCGGGGACAGCGAGATGATTATCCAGCAGCAGCGTACTCGACAACCGCCGAAAGCAAAGCACTTGACGCCGCTATTCTGGAGATGTCGCCGGCGGCTAGCTGTACTTCAGGTGCTCTCCTGGCAACATCACCTCAGGGCCCACAACAAAATGGCGGACTCTCTAGCCAATCAGGCCATGGATACGCGCAGAAGCACACAACTACGAGTGGACTCCGACATGCTGATGGCGGCGCGGTGGAAAAGGCTGGACGACCTCGCCCGAGGTGACGTCGGTCACTGGATACTGAACAATACAGACGGGGACCCCACGGTGGCCCCAGTGGTCGATCTTTAGGGGTCGGCTACAGCTCCGGTGACCGGCTATTAGGCAGGCGCAGGGGCGAAGCTGTAGGATGATCAGAGGCAACCTACAGGACGGACATAGGGCGTCGTTAGCGAATAGAGTTAAGTGGCATCAATCTACCTCACTGTAAAACGAAAAGGATGTCAGCCGGTATCATAATCTACAGGTTTTTCGTCTTTCTCTTTTGTGGATGGGTCAACATCTCGGTACAGAATTAATTTCTGTAAGGCAATGTTATATTGAGAGTTCATGTGGTATTTTCCAGAAAACGATGGTACCAAATTCGGCGGGGTACAAACTATGTGCTCAATCGGACCCTCGTTGCAATCAAAGGATGGACTCTGGATTAAAATCCAGAGAACTGCATTCTTCCTGCTGTTCTCTGGATTTTATATCCAGAGTCCATCCCAGGAGATGAATGGGGGGCTAATCTTTGCATAATTCATACCATCCGTAATCTGATAATAGTTGGGCGTTAAATGTAATAGTTAAAACCTCCGTGATATAATAACCTCTATCGTGAAAATATTATGATTCTATGTTGACCCATCCGCTGACCATTAGGACGAACTACCCATGATAAATAGTATTCGGTAAAAAGAAATAATCACTGTCGCATTCAATATTATCTAACTGTGAAACCAGCATCACCGTGATAAATGATTGATCTGGGCTCCACTCGGGCAACATCGCACTCACGGATTATTCCGCAATATCAGCTTTTCCCAAAAAGAGTACCGATTTGCTGACCTGTCCTGTGGTAACAATGACCAAAGTCTGCATACATGGGCATAAGGCGTAGCTGTACAGCGTGAGCCCCAACACTACAGCAGATACCTACCAGGACTAGTAGAGATCTTTGGTGCGCTGAAACAGAGTGCAAATAATATTTTTCTGGGCTACGTTTATTTCTACTCATTACTGTACCATTCGGCCCTCCCTTCCTCTTCAACTCCCTACCGAGCCCATGGCACTGCTTCTCGCGCGCTCTTTGATCTGAACGTCCTGCCGGTCTTACGCAGCGTCTTGTCCCAGTTCTTGACGCGGTCCACGAGCTCCAGACCGCTGCCCAGCAGCTCCTTCAAGCGAATGCGTTTGTGGCGAAACAACGTGGCGCGACCTACAAACGCTGCACACAGCCGACTGCTTATCTACATGTACTGGCACTCACAGGTACTCCTTTCGGGTACTTCTTTTGAGACAGAGTAGCAAATCGGTACTCTTTTTGGGAAAAGCTCTATTATCGGCCAAACCCATAGTAATATTGCATTAACGCGATGAAGACTGATTGCCAACGGTTAGCCCATCCAAACCTAGAAGAGCAATATCACTATATTAGTGAATAATTAGCAGGTACTATCGACCGTGAGATCGGTATCAAACAATCTATAGCTGTGGCACACGGTGCGTCACGGTGCGCCGCACACCTGACCCTCGTCGTTACTGTAGCTTCTTTGATCGTCAAAGCTGCTTGTGCGACTTTCCACCGACGCGGGAGGAATGAATAGTAAAAGTGTTCCACTGCATATTATTCATTCAAATCTGAGCTAATACTAAAACATTAGTAGCATAATATTAGCCTAAGTCATCACCAGCATATTCGGCAAAATGCGAGCTATAATACTATCGATCTGTGACCATTGTTATACCCCGGATATTATCTGTGCGCGTACAGCTCACTTTTCTTTGCACTTCAACCAACTAGGTTTTATCGTTTTCTGTGGACTCTCCTGGAGAATTATATTAGTAATATTTCAGGGACCCCAAGCAGTATTCCGGATCACATTGTCCATAGTCGCGAAACATGCACGCGTCTGGCTAGGCTGGTGCGATGGGTCTGTTCGACTGCGTCCCAAAAACGCGTGTTCTCGATTGTATCCTTCGTGATGAGCCCGCTACGGACAAGGACAAGGACCGAGCTAATTCGGCGCCATAATCGCCAGTAACTAAGAGGAAACAAGTGCTAGACACCGACATGGGTACATTAGTAGTTATATTAGTAGTAATACTACTATCGCCAAAGCCGATCTACTATAGTAGTATTATTGATATTGGTTACTAGTCGAATAGTAGTAGTATCACTACTAAGCCAGAATTCTTACTACACTACCAAACCCTTGATAGACCTCGTGCGCTCGCAGCGCGCTACTGTTTGTTCTCTAAATCCAGAGCTGTTCCGTGCGAAGTCGCGGCTTTGTATCATAATATGATACAAAGTCGCGCTTCGCACGAAGAAGCTCTGAAATTTAAAAAGTTGCTAAAAACTAGATTGTTTGTTGTCCATGATACTACATTTTTATCTGGTTTTACATTTTTTCGTGTTCACATACCATTGACCAAGAGGACCATCTGCATCGTGCCAGTCACCTGTGTTTCAAATGCAAGTCCCAAACCAGTTCTAAATGCACTTTGGTGATGGGACGCACCACGTGAACGAAGAAGCAGCAAACCTTTGTAACGAGTCTCCTAACGCCAGCTCGCCAGCGGGTCGTCGCTCTTAGTGCTGTTGCTGCTTGTTGGCCAGGGTCGGTCGGCTCGTTGCGATCTTCGGACACTTTCGGGCCACTTCAAGTAGCCGGGCTTACGTCCTATTTATTGTTATCCAAATATACAATTCCTCACTGCGCTAAGCTTAGACTTGTCGTACTAACCCTGGCAGCACTCACTCAGCCTACAGGCCAGCCCGCTTCAGTCGTCGCTCAGCACCGAGGGTGCTCTGTCCGTCCAGTGGGCTGTGCAGTTCACAGCCAGTCCCGTTGTGAGCCTGTGCTCACCCGGCACCATCCGTCCATTCCATCCGAGACCGCACCGACCTTTCGGTCGCGCGATCTTCGTTTCCCCACCGCTCATTCCACACCCATGCCAGCTTGGCGCGACTCGTCGCGGCCAAGATCTCGTCCGTGTGGCTTCGCGTGGTGGATCCGATCCCCACCCGTCGCCACCTGTCATCCATCATGCTCGGCCCCTAGCTCGTCATGAGCTTCGGGTCGCTGTTGCCGTCTGGGTCCGTCCATAGCGAGCCTAGCGCCACGCTCTGCCCAGGTTCCGTTACACGTCTTCTCCATCAGCAGATCTCTCCACGACTCTGCCGAGCTGGAGCAGGCGATCGTACTCTTTACCGTACATCCACCGCCGTTCCTCGTCACCGACGTTCTTGCCACCACAGGGTGCTGCTCCGGCATGTTCGGTCTGGAGCCGTCGTCGTGCGTGTTCGGGTCGTAGTTCGTACTCGAGTATGTAGTGTCCGGCCTTGTTTTGTCGGCGGCGTCGACGCAGCTCCACCATGCACTCGTCCGGTTGTCCTGGCTTGCCCGGACTCGCCATTGTTCGTTTAGTTCGCTTTGCCCTGCGACTCGCAGCTGCTGTACGTGCAGGGGCCGTCGTTGCTCCCACAACCGGGCTTGTCGCCGCGGCATCAACTTGGCGTTGGAACGCGCCTTCATGTTCCAGCTGCGCTTCCAGGTCAGCAGCTACGTCTCGCAGGAGAGTTACCGGGTAATGGTAGGTGACTAGAAAGGAAACATGCGCTATAAACTGCTCGCATCCTCCAGTCTTATCCTCTCTTTCCAGTAGATAGTTGTCGTATCCGGCCGACTCCACGATTCGCATGGGCCCGGCCCACTGATGGACGAATTTTGATGCTTTCGGCCCACGCGGGGGTCGATACATCCATACTCGATCTCCGGGCGCGAATGTTCGTTTCTGCTTCACTTTTCGATCGTAATACCGTGCTTGCCGTTGCTGTTCGCGCTCACGTGCGCGCTCAGCACATTCCTGACTTCATTTTAGGGCTGCTAACAGCGGCTGATGATACTACGTCAATTCACCGCCTCGGCGACACTAGTGCTTCGCAAGAGTTCATTGGGGCTGCGCAGTTGTCGTCCCATCATTAGCTCGTTCGGTGACAGCTTCACCGTTGAGTGCTGGCTTGAGTTGTAAGCGTAGATGGCACAATCTACCCATACATCCCAGTCGTTTTGCCGATCTTCCGTCATATACGTGGACACACAGTCTTTCCACGTACGGTGGAAACGCTCCACTAGTCCTACCATTTGCGGTCGGTAGGGCACGGGATTCGTTTGCTGCGCTTGCAGCATCACTACTAGCTGTCCAATCACACTGCCCGTCAACTCGGGCGCACCATCCGTCAACAACTTGCGGAAGGGGCCGAAACGTAACACCACGTGCCGCATAAGGAACTCGGCTACATTCTCGGCTGTGTGCCGAGCAGGGTTTGGTAGTAGTGAGAATTCTGGCTTAGTAGTGATACTACTACTACTACCCGACTCTGAGCCAATAGCACTACTACTACTATAGTAGATCGGATTTGTCGATAGTAGTATCACTACTATTAGCACTACTACTGTACCCATGTCGGCTTAGACATAACTTCCGCTTGTTTTCCTCCATGCGCCGTAGTTCCTGGCGATTATGACGCATAATTTGCTGTCATTGCGCTTGCTCGTTGTCAGTCCTTGCCCGTAGCGAAATCATCACGAATGATCCTATCGAGAACACGCGTTCATGGAAAGCAGTCGAACAGCCCCACCCTAGCCAGACGCGTGCAAGCTTTGCGACCGTGGACAATGTGATCCGAAACGCCGCTTGGGGTCCCTTTTTCTTCCTCATCCTCAGTTTGCGCGAGAAGTCACTGTAGCGTCGCTCGAGCGCGAAATTCCGGATGTGCTGCTTGGTGTGAGCTCCTGGGAACCGCTGTCAGTATTGAAGAAAGTTCTGACACAGGAGCAGCTACAAAACGTGCAAGTAGGTAGCGTCAGTAAAAGATGAAAGACCCGTAAACCCCAACGACGGAAGTGTTACCTTTTTGAGAGGTCGACGTCTTGCTTCGTGCGGAGCTAGTTACTACACAAGTGATGCACTCGACGGCCGCACACGCAGCAAGGACGCGTCCCCGCTAAGCCCCCCATGGTAGTCAATCCTAGCGCGCTTCATGGGTCTGCTGCTGCTTGAGCCGGAAATCGAGAAATGAGCGAACATGAGCGAATTTGATGCGAGGGGGAGGCCAGAGAGCCACCGATTTTCGCGCCTTTTGAAGATCTGATGTGTTGAAGATTGGGAACTATAGTAGTGCTAATTGCACTACTACTGCCATTTTTTCTCGCTACTATTCAAGTAGCACTACTATTAGACCCAAGCGCCAGTGCTATAGCATAGTACTACTATCGCTACTATTCTGGGGTCTACTACCAATCCCTGGTGCCGAGGCACCGTCACCGCTACTGCATAGCATGTGACGTATTCAATTGCAGCTATCACGTATCGTTGTCCTCCATCACTCATTGGCAACGGGCCTGCCACGTCCAATGCCCACCGATCACCCACGTCTCCACCCTTCAGACTTCTCAAAGGGGGCGTGGTCGTGCCTTACGGCTACCGCATTCCTGGCACCCTGCCACCCAGCGTTTGACCTCTCGTTCCAGGTTCGGCCAACAGTAGAGTCGCGCTATTCGTGCATGCGTGTGTGTCGCTCGCAAGTGGCCGGCCCAGATCGAGTCATGGTTCTCTTTAAAGACCGTGACCCATAAGGCCGGGGGTAACACCACCGGTCGACCCTTCAGCGTTTCAATCAGCGCCAGGCCGAATGCCTTCGTTACCTTCTTGTCCTGGTGTTCGCCGGACTCGGCGAGTCGTTGCACCAAGCGACTCTTCGCTTGCGCCTCCACAATATCTGCGTCCGTCAATTGCAGCGTCGGCTCACTCGGTCGTCGCTCATCAAGCTGTTGTTCACCTTCGGAGTGGGGCCCCGCCTCTCGTCCTTCCACAACGTGTCCATTCTTCTGACTTCGGTCTTCGCCATCTCGTTCGGCTGGAGGTCCATGCTCGTCGCAGCCTCGTCGAGCAGCGTGGTATCTGGCCTTCGAACTCTTGTCCGCCCTCGCTGATTGTTGAGGGGTTTTTTTCTCTATGTCGTCACGGCGGCTGGCAATCGCGGTTTTCGCGAGGATCGACCTCCGTCGCCGTCCACGCCTCCTCCTGCTTGTCCAGTCAGCTGCGCGGACTGTTCCAGTAGTTGCGCAGCGTCGACATCGTCCTTGCTGCGCCGTGACGTGACGGTCGTCGCTCTTCGCTCCTGGTTCGCTACGGGGTTGATCACAGCCCCTTCCTGGGTTGCTGACCGCCTCCGCGGTTCTTCGTAGTTGTGCGGCTCGCCATCTACTGCGTCGTAGCCTTCCGCGTCCGCTGCTCGTCGCACTCCTTCGATCTCGGCCCGGGCAGTCGGTGCTGGTATCGTGGTGTTTTTCGTACTGCTCCCACGGCATTCACTACTGGCTGCCGTCGCTGCTCTTTGCCTTCGTCGCTCTTCCTCTTCAGCAATTCGTTTTGAAGCCCGAGTCTGAGGTCTCGATGCTGTCGTACTTCCTGCCGGTCGTCTCGTCCGCCGTGCTCGCGTCTTCGCCTCATCTTCCGGACACAGCGTCGTCGCCACGTCCTTGTTCGGTTGCACGTCCAGTGCCGCCACCTGACTCGATTTCGCGTCTGATTCCGCCATTAGTCGGTCGCGGGGCGTAGCCGAGACAGCTGGTGTTGCTGTCACTGCCATCTCTGGCGTCGTCGTGGAATTCTGTTCCCCAACGCCTAGTCCCGTGGATCGGGGTTCGCGCTGGTGACCCCCGCCCACCGTCATTACTGCAGTGTCATCAGAGCCGCCGTCTCCGCCGTTCTCGTACTGAGCTGGTCCCGCATCTGGCTTGCTCACTGCCGCCGCTATGAGCGGTACGTCGCCGGAGTTCGTCGTCACATCCAGTGACGGCCCGACCTGCTTCGCCTCTCCGCTTTCTGTGGCCTCCATCGACGTGATCCTCTAAACGGAAGCCGCCATCCGATCTGCTGCCGGCTGGCGGGCGAGTCGTCGACGGCCGATTGCTGCAAAGACGGTCGCCGCCACAGGTGCTCGAGACAGAGCATCTGCCACAACATTCGTATTCCCCGGTCTATATTGAACGTCAAAGTCAAATTCTTGTAATGTCAGCGCCCACCGGTGTAGTTTCCCCGTAAGGTTGGCGCTCGACATTAGCCATTTCAAGGCTGCGTGGTCCGTAAGTATAGTGAACTTCCGGCCGTACAAGTACGGGCGAAATACTTGATAGCCCATACAACAGCCAGACACTCGAGTTCCGTGATCCCATATTTGCCTTCCGTCACACTATTAACCTTGCTTGCGTAGGCCACTGGTTTCCAACCGCCGTCGCGTTCCTGCATAAGGCACGCACCGAGACCAACTTTACTGGCATCTGTAACTACTCGAAACGGCAGTCGAAAGTCGGGGTAAACTAATAGTGGCTTAGTAGTTAGGATAGCCTTGATTCTTTCGAAAGCCCGCTCCCGTTCAGGTGTCCATGCCCATTCCACCGTCTTGCGAAGTAACTTGGTCATGGGTGCTGCGATAGAACCAAATCCCTCCACAAAGCGTCTGTAGTAACCTGCGAGATGTACGAAACGTTTGACTTCCGTGGCGTCCGTGGGTCGAGGAAACTCTCGTACCGCCGAAATCAATCGCTGTAGTTGCCGTACTCCATCACTACTGAGTTCATGTCCTAAATAGTCCATTGACTTCGTTGCGAAGGTACATTTCTTGAGTTTCAATGTCAACCCTGCAGCCGACAATCTCTCCAACACGTTGGCTACTTCTACGACGTGTCGTTCAATACCGCCGCGCGTGAAAATAACTATGTCGTCCAAATAGACCAAACAAGTAGTCCAGGTTAACCCACGTAATACACCATTCATCATGCGTTGAAATGTTGATGGTGCATTAGTTAGTCCAAACGGCATCCGAGCAAATCGGTAGAGCCCTTTCTTCGTCGTGAAAGCAGTTTTATCGCGATCTCCCGGCGCTACCAATACCTGCCAGTACCCGGCTCATAGATCGAGAGTCGTAAATAATAGGGCTCCGCCCAACGCTTCCAGGTTTTCATCAATTCTAGGGAGATGGTAGACATCTGTTTTCGTGACCTTGTTTAATGCCCGACAATCCACACAGAAGCGCACCTCGCCATCTTTTTTGCGTACCAGGACAACTGGGAAGCCCCACGCGCCGTTCCCCTCTTCAATGACCCCGGCGTTCAGCATTTGACTCACATTATCTTCAATAATGTTGCCTTCAGTCTGCGCTTGCCGCCGCCTTTTGAGCATGATGGGTGACACGTCACCGGTGTCGATATGGTGATGCATATCAAGAGCTGTAGCAGGTGGATAGTCACCTGAATTTCTCGACAGCTGCCGATAAACTCTCAGTAATTTCATTACTAAATTACGTGAACCTGTATCCTCCACGCCAATTTGAACTTCATCTTCATTCTCCAATGGTGTCGCCGTATCGCCCATCTCATTGAGCCACTCACCCAGCCGATCTATTCGTAACTCTCCGTTCATCGCCAAGATGTCCATCTCCTTGTCCAGGGGTATCCATGTACCCAATTCCTTCTTGTTCGGCAACCTGGCTACCGTGCCGTTCGTATTAACCGCTGGCACCCAGGCCCGTCCGTGGTATTCTTTAGTCACCGTTGCGGCTAACATCACTGCTCCTGCCTGCTTCGTCGGAATGAAGATGCCGCACTCGCCGTCCTCCGCGGCCACTGACACTTGTACTGGTGTCACAGTCCTTTCAGCTAACTGCGCCTTGCCGGTCATACGAACCGCAGCTACTCTCGCACCACCGCTGTCCTCGCGGGTACGGAACGGAATAACTACTGCATGCCCGTCTTCTCGATACCGTACTTCGTTCTTGCCGAAGTCCATCATGGCACCCTTGGCCCTCATGAAATCCACACCCAACAAAAACTCGCTGGTACACCCCGCTACGACGCAGGCATCCACCACCACTTTCTCATTGAACACACTGCGCAGTTCAAATCGCCAGACGCCTACTACGTCGAGAAGGAACCCTCCGATTCCTTCGACAAACTCCACAGGTGCCTCCATCTCGACCTTGTCGTCGTAGCTCATCCAATCTGTGCCCACTATGGAGTAGCGCGCGCAACTGTCCAGCTTGACGCACCTCCGTTCCCCGCTCACTTCCATGATGGCCGTAGGCAGCCCGTCCTCCGTACCCACGTACTCCGCCGAGGTCTCGGCCATCTCGCTCGTTTGTTCCCGCTGCTGCTTCACCAAGCTTACACGTGCCGTCGTCGAGGCACGCGTGCTGGGCTCGCCACCACTTCGGTCTCGCCGCTGTTGCAACGCCGCGAGGGCTTCGTCCGCCTCCAAGCATCGCTGAAGTCGTCGGGCGTCTTCCGCTTGCCGTCTCTCGGCATCCGTGGCTCGTGCCTCACGTCGTCGTTTCAGCTGCAGGGCCCTGAAGCGCCGCCGCTTTGCAGCTTTACGGGCCTTGTGTCGAGCAAGACGGGCTTCCATGATCTCGTCTTGCTCGACGCTTCCGGCTACTGATACTTGGGTCTTCTTCTCGTCGCCACCGTCTGTGGTCGAAGTCGGAGGCGCGAATATCTCGCCCACGTCTGCTGCCGGCCCGCCAGTCAACTTGACGCCGTTAACCGACGGCACTGTCGGCACCACGACAGTTCCCGCTGGTACCCGTGACGTCACCAGGTTGTCCCCGTGGTCCGGGGGATTCGTCGCCATCACTGGCCTTCTCACGCCGCTACCGTCTCTGTTTCGCGACGCTTCCGCACCTCCTACATCTTCACGCGTCTCCTCGCCTTCTCCAGTTTCAAACGCTTCCGCGCCTTCTCCAGTTCCGGGCGTAACTGCGCCTTCTCCAGCTTGGTGATCGCTCACCGTCCTTGCTTCCGCCTGCACAACTGGTCCGCCGCGCGCACGCAACTCCGCCTCCCTGCTCTCACTAGCATACTTCGCCGATGCCTGCGTTGGCCGCACCGTGGCTACGTAAATCGCGGCCCGTCGGTCGTCCTTTGCGGCTGTGTTTGTAGCCATGTGTTGCAGCACTTCCTCCATGCCGATTACCGTCGGCTTGTCCTCGAACCGCACCGTCCGTATTGGACGCTCCATCGCCGCGCTGTCTTCCGCCTCCACCGTCACCTTCGTCCGTCTCTCCGGCACATCTCCGTCATCTATCGTACCGCCAAACTGTCTCGTGGCGCTATGCAGCGGTGCTGCCGTCACCACCAGCTCACCTCCGGCCATACCACGATCTTCCTGCAGCCGTCGTTGGGGATGCCTTGTCGCTCTCGGACACCGCAACCCCTCTACCATGCCCGGTCGGTTTTTCCGCCGACGACTGTTGTTTCTGACCACGCTGTTCTAGGTAGGTGTCGTTTCGCGCCTTCGCGTCTGCATCGGGACATTCCCTCGCGAAATGCCCGAACTGGTTGCACGCAAAGCACTTCAGCTGGTTCGTACAAAGTGACGGCCTATGGCCACTCTGGCCGCACTTGAAGCAGGTTTCCGGCGACCCTTTCCGCTCGCCGTTCGGCTGTTTGCTCTGCACTTAGAGTCCGCGGCAGCTTGTTTGACTGCTGCCTTGAACTTCTTTCGGACTGGCTTCACGTCCGACTCCTCGCCGCTGGATGCGAACTCCTCTCGCTTCAAGTTTACCTTGACCGCTGGTTTCTTGATTTCTGCTTTCGGCCGTACTACTTAACGTCGCAACTCGTGTTGCTTTGTCTCCGCCAAGAATTTCCCATTCCATGCATGGCCAGGGAGAGAGTCCCACGTACCAGAATACTCATTCCAGACGCCCTGAGGATTTGTGAAGAGGGCCACTCCACTAGCTTCGAAAGCATTCGCCATTTCTGTCGGCAGCCCCGTACCGCTGATTCCATGGATCACACTCATTGGTCCCGTCATGCCCGTCATCATCATCAACTGGTGGCTCGGTGCCACGGCCCACGGCTGCCCGATGTTGGCCATCCCCTGGGCGACATTGTCCATGGGGTCATCTATTTCAGTGGCCTTGTCCACCGCCTCTTCCAGCGTTTTAGGTTTCGGCCTCTGCTGTACTAGCTTCTTCGTCGTCTTATCCAGGAAACGTAGAAACTGAGCCAGTAGCACACGCTCCTTCACTCGGTTCCGACCTACTACATCACGCAGGCCCGCGGCGAAGTCTGCGTACGTCTCGCCTGGCATCATGCGCCTCATCGTCACGCGCAGTTCCGCGTTCGACTTGTCCAGCTTCGGCCCGTAGCGCCGTAGCAGCGCTTTTTTTAGGTTTGTCCACGTTCTCTGTCGTTTCTTTAGTCTACGATCCTGATTGACCCACCATTTCGCTGCATTCTCCATCAGTTTGTTGCCAAGAATGAAGTACAAGGCGTGGTCGGACCACTTGCCGCGCCCGGACTTCGCCGCGCCTTTGAGAGCCAAGTCTACCCTGTCGATCCAGGTAGACACCGACACTTTCGGCGAAGGAGTGAACGCTGGGAGTTCGAGATCCTTCACACTCCGTCGGCCCGGCACCCGATCGTCTCGTTCCCGTCGCTCAGCTAGCTGAACCCTCGTTCGTCGTTCGTCCTCCGACTCGCTGCTGCTACTGCTGTCGTCGCTGCTCCGGCTGCTGTCCCCATCGGCTCCTCCGGTACTACGGCGGTGCTTTGATCTGGGACTTCTTCGATTGCGACCGTGGCGTGCGTGGTTCGAGGAGCTGCTGTTGTCCGATGGGTCCGGTGTCTCCCTCCGCGTGTGTGTCGGTCTTCTCGTGGTCCGTCGATGCGCTGGTCGTCCTCGTCCGCCGTCGTGCGTCTCGACAGGTTGAAGGCCAGAAACCATCGTCGTCAGGTCTCTGATGGCCGCCGCCATTGCCGATAGTTCCGAGGTGGAGGCCGTCTGCGCCGCAATTGTTCGTTCTGTTGTCGCTGTGCTGGCTGATGCTGGTGCCGTCCTCGTCGGTGCTTCCCGTGTGGCAGTAGGTGGGTCTGGTATCGCGATGCGTCGGTGGCTTTCTCGAGTGGCTAGTTCGGTGTTTTGTTCGCCTGCGTCATCTCGTCGGGGCGTCTTCCTTCTGCTCTTTCCACTGCTCGCCGTGGTCGCGTCAGCTTGTAGCCCCGTGACCAGGTTCGTCAGCTGCTGAATAGCGGCTGCCATCGCCGTTGCGTCCATTGTGGCGCTGTTGTCATTGGTGTTTGGTGTGGTCGTCTCCGCTCCAGTCGTTGTGGCTGGCTCCTGTGTTTGGTGCGTCGCTGGTTGCTCGGCGTCTGTTGCTGCTGCGTCAGTCCTCTCGGTCGGCGTCTCGGTTTCTTTCTCCGTCGGTGAGGGTCGTGGTTGGTCCTCGTGCTGCTCCAGTTGGTTCTCGGATTCTTCGCTCGACTCGCTCTCCTTCAGTGAGCTTTTTGCTTGTTTCAATACACGTTTTGTATTGCCTGTCTTCGTTCTTGTCAATGTTGCCGTCATTGTTCTGCTGGCTAATGTTGTTGTAGCTCTGGTTTTTCTTCCACGTGGTCCAGGCCCCTGTATGACCACCATGTAACGAGTCTGTGGTGTAGCGGGATCAGCAAAATCTGCGAGATCGCTAATCACACTTACCAACTGCGCCCGAACACCGACTAACGGAGGGGGTACTCCGATCTGCCGTGACGTGTGCTGAACTGGGTCACCTTGTGTACCCGTCAGTAGGGCTGGATCTTGCTCTTCTGGTGTCTTCCGAAGTAGTCAAGCCTTGAAGTCGAGACAGTCTTGGCGAGACGCGGGGATGGGGTGGAGCGGCGCGGCGCGGAAATCTTCACGCAGCTCGCGGTTGTACTTCCAGATCAAGTAGTCTTGCACTTGGATCTGGCGGCCTGGATCTGGATCCGGCCGTGGGGTTGCCTTTAAGGGGTCTTGACCTTTTGCGTTCCTTTCCTTACGATGCTTGCCGCTTCCTATAGCGGGATCTGTGGTTGTTGAGCGTCGAAGACCCGACCGGCCAAGCTGTGAACTCCGGTGGATCTGGGATCCGCACTTGAGGGTAGATCACTAGGAAGGTCAAAATCTGGCCAATGTATTATCCAGACTTAACCAACACTAGATCTCTTACCGCTACCTCTTCTTCTCGTAGGGCCAATGTAGTTCCCGTTTCCGAACGAAGGCGAAGGCGGTTGCGATGTCCAAGGCAAATTGGATACTGATTTATGCTTAAGTCCGATCCCATCCTATCTATCTATCTTTCTATCCAGCCATCATCCCATCGATACCTACTGGCTCTGTAGCCTTCCTTTACCTCCATTGTGGCGTCATCCAGGCCTTTGGCGTGTCGTCATCGCCGGATCCGCAATACTGGATCTGGGCCCTGGTATCAGATCTGATCCCGATCTGGGCTCCAGATCCAGATCCACCCAGCCCCCCTAAGTTTCTCGATCCGGGCTGCGACCGCTTGACCTTCACTTGTCCTAGCCTTGCGGCGCTCGTGGGCTGTCTCCCTGTAGCGCGACGTTCCTTCCTTCGCGTAGATCCCGTTAGGTCAGTGTCGCGGATTAGTGACCGACCGGGTCCCAATCTCTCACTTGCCAGCCAACTTCGATCTCCGATTTCTTCGATCTTGCTCCTCCACAAGTCTGCTAACGCCAGCTCGCCAGCGGGTCGTCGCTCTTAGTGCTGTTGCTGCTTGTTGGCCAGGGTCGGTCGGCTCGTTGCGATCTTCGGACACTTTCGGGCCACTTCAAGTAGCCGGGCTTACGTCCTATTTATTGTTATCCAAATATACAATTCCTCACTGCGCTAAGCTTAGACTTGTCGTACTAACCCTGGCAGCACTCACTCAGCCTACAGGCCAGCCCGCTTCAGTCGTCGCTCAGCACCGAGGGTGCTCTGTCAGTCCAGTGGGCTGTGCAGTTCACAGCCAGTCCCGTTGTGAGCCTGTGCTCACCCGGCGCCATCCGTCCATTCCATCCGAGACCGCACCGACCTTTCGGTCGCGCGATCTTCGTTTCCCCACCGCTCATTCCACACCCATGCCAGTTTGGCGCGACTCGTCGCGGCCAAGATCTCGTCCGTGTGGCTTCGCGTGGTGGATCCGATCCCCACCCGTCGCCACCTGTCATCCATCATGCTCGGCCCCTAGCTCGTCATGAGCTTCGGGTCGCTGTTGCCGTCTGGGTCCGTCCATAGCGAGCCTAGGGCCACGCTCTGCCCAGGTTCCGTTACATCTTATCAGTACTTGCTATCTTAGTAAAACAAACCAACATATAAATTAGCCTGCGTTTGATACGGCTACGCGTGTAGGCAACTCGTACGTATTTAAAAAGTGCCCCAGAATCTGTAGTCCAGATGGAGGTGCAACGGATGATCCTTTCGCGCAACCTCCAAACCTCGTACCTAGACGAGGTGGACGTTACAAGCAACATCCCAGTAATTTATCAAATTCAGAGGGTATTATGATTCATGAAAGTAACTGTAGAGTACTTACATGGTTTTTCAATGAAACCTCTATACACTAATATCACCTATCACCCATAAATTACCAGGTCATCGTGTTATTGAAGAATAGGACGTCCACTCGGATCCCTCCTTAGCTCTGAAATAAATTTCAGAGAATAATCCGCACATGAATGTGTTTTTTTAATTCACTCATGTGCAGGGTTTATTAAAATGAACCCTCCACTACAAGAGATTAATTAAAGCTATTAATAATAATAATAATAATACCATTTATGGGAGTTGATTCAGTGGTCTTGGAGGATTGACACTTTCAAAGGAACGGCATAAGCTTAGCCTGGATCATCAATATTCATGCTGCTTTGGATACATGAAGTAACGTTTGCCGCGTTATCCCCTCGAGCAAATGGCGCATTGCACCGTGCTCAGCCTCGCATTTTGGAACTGGCTCAGCTTCGGCGGCTATTATACGTGTAGCACCAAAGCGAAGTGCTCCACTGAAATAGTATGCACGCAGTAGCTCGGCGGCGCCAAGTACAATGCACATCGAGCGAGCACGAGTGTCTGTCCGGGATCTCACTTAAATTCTCAACCGTTGACTGTGAGTCAACGCGAACGGGGCGGCAAATGCGGAGATCGGCATATCGCCGACGAAACATCTGCGCTTCGCACTACCACGTGTACACATTCAAGCGCGTGCCGTAATCGAGAGGTTCAGTAGGCAGACAAATCCCGGAGCCTATCCTGCTTACCCCTCTAGCCCCGCGATTTTGGGCAAAAGTTATCCTGTACTGTAGAGGATAAAGAATTTGCTTGGTTTAAGTATTGCGGAGTTTTTGTTAGGATTGTGAAAATCACAATCATTTCTTGTTATCTACAGTGTGCTGTACAGGGTATCATTATCCGAATCCGAATTATAGGTCTATAGAGAAAAATGTCAAAATTCTACAAATACCTTCACTCACAACCATCTGCATTCACTCCGGATTATTGGCTACATCACTGGGGCCACGGCTAGCACTCTGCGAGCTTCGTGCACTACATGACCTGACACTTGAGCTTGAGCTGCCGTCGCTATCACTGGAGTTGCCTCCACCCTCGCTGGCTCGCTGCACGTGACGTCCCAATGCCGTACGAAGCCTGATTGCCTTGAGTCCTGGAGGAATGTTGTCACCACCGCGCCAAAGGTCGTGCCAAATCTGGCGGCATGTTGCAGAGTTTGTCGCCGCGCTTGGGTCGTGCTGACGAACCTTTTGGCAGAGGTAAATCTTTCCTTTGGCGCATACGGCGTCGCCCGTCACTCCCTTTGGCCTCGCCTTGGTACACTCAACGCAGTAGAAGGTCGTCTCCACCGAATCTTCCCCGGCTGAAGCAGTGAGCACACCTTGCAGCAAAACTGGCGGCGCTTCCTCGTCTCATTCCCGTTCTTCCCTCGCGTGACACGGTAGGTATCCACTTGCTTGGTCGTGTGACGACCTGGTAGCGTGTATCGTGGTGTTGGCGACGGTGGTACCGGTGTGTCGACCAGCGCTTGCACAGACAAGTCGCCTTCAAAATTCGCGGCCCCCATTCCCAGCAGCGCCGTCTGCATCAACTGCTTTAACTCTGCATGCGTCGGTGCAGCTTTCCTGGGCGCCCGTTCGGCTTGGACACTCCGGTAGATGATGTACACGTTGATCAACGCCATATCAATCAGCCCAAGAAAAATCGTAAGGTAATACTTCCTCATTTTCATGGCGCGCAGTAGAATACAGTGTAGCAATCGTTTGTCGGTATTATAAGCATGGAGAATACAGGATAAGTAGGGTAGAAGCAAAACAGACCTGAATTGTATATCTCTGCGAACGTAGTTGACCGTGTAAGTCCGCGCCGCCCATTCCGTCTTGGTAGTCCTTCACAAGCTGCGGTGCAGGAACGTCGACAACGTTCGCACCTGCCCGTCTTGCCAACGTTGCTGGGCGTGTGCTGCAGCCCGTAGCTATGAAATGCACTGGTCGGTTGTCCATCCAGGACACAGCGATCGCCAGCTCCGTCAGCGCAGCAGACGCGTGTGCCAGCTCGGCAGCAGGTAGTTGTAAAGAAGTACCTACAACAGCGAGTCAACAAATTGGGTTAGTGTCTCGTACAGGATAACGCAAATATAATCGGACAGATATCCTGTAGAATACAGGTCGGCACTTACTGTCTTGTTCGAAGTACGTCGTCCAGCCAGTCTTGGCGTGCTCACTCAACTGGTCCTTCGTCATCTTGTCGAACGGGGTCCATGCAGACAGATCCACGGCATCTTCTTCGTCACTTGTCGCTTCGCCCTCGCTTGCGGGGCTCTCACTTGTGCCTTCGACATCGGATTCCCCATCGTCCTCTTTCACCCTGTAGTCATCGTCACCACCCGAGTCCATTTGATCGTCGCCGGCAGAGATGTCGATGCTTTCTCGCCGATGACTTGGCGGGCGTCTTCGCCGGTGCCTTGGCAGGCGACGTGGCGGGAGATCTTGAGCTCGGTTCTGCAGGTGGAGGCGCGGACGGAACTGTCGAGGGAGCCTCAACTGACGACTCGGACACCAGTGCAGTCGCCGCCGTCGTCCCCGCGGGCGTTGGCCTGTTGTGTTCAGGGGCTTCAGCTGCTTGGCGTTTGGTAGGAGGGGCCTCATCGTACAGAACTGGCGTAGCGTTAGCAAACCAACCGAGCTACTAATATAAACTGCCGCGTACCTTGAGCTGGTAAGTGCTTCCAGACTCCGTCTGCTCCGTCGAAATAGTCGACAAGGTGTGTTGCATTCGGTCGTTTCTCCCATTCGGCTGGTGTGTAGAAGCGATTTTCGTTAGCGAAACCCTTCGGGCGCTCAAACCGCCACCCAAGCTTTTTGAGTTTGTCCTGAGCTTGGGCCAGGTGAGTGGCTTGATGTGCTTGCGTTTCCCCATCTCGTATCTGCGTTGCTCTTGCTATCCGTCCGTCCGATTCGCAAATGGCGCAAACGCTGGGCGCGCACAATTTTCGTAGATCTCGAGAAACCTGAGCCACGAATAATACCCCTGAGCTTAGCAACAACCTTGGTTATCCTGCGATCTGTTCGATTCACTTAATATTTGTATAGTTTCATTTGATTAAAGTATGGGGCTGATTTGACTGATTTCTTATCCTGTATAATACAGGATAAGAAAAGTGCTTACCCTGCAGAATACAGGGAGGGGCTAGAGGGGTTAAAATAAACCCTCCATTACAAGAGATTAATTAAAGCTATTAATAATAATAATAATAATACCATTTATGGGAGTTGATTCAGTGGTCTTGGAGGATTGACACTTTCAAAGGAACGGCATAAGCTTAGCCTGGATCATCAATATTCATGCTGCTTTGGATACATGAAGTAACGTTTGCCGCGTTATCCCCTCGAGCAAATGGCGCATTGCACCGTGCTCAGCCTCGCATTTTGGAACTGGCTCAGCTTCGGCGGCTATTATACGTGTAGCACCAAAGCGAAGTGCTCCACTGAAATAGTATGCACGCAGTAGCTCGGCGGCGCCAAGTACAATGCACATCGAGCGAGCACGAGTGTCTGTCCGGGATCTCACTTAAATTCTCAACCGTTGACTGTGAGTCAACGCGAACGGGGCGGCAAATGCGGAGATCGGCATATCGCCGACGAAACATCTGCGCTTCGCACTACCACGTGTACACATTCAAGCGCGTGCCGTAATCGAGAGGTTCAGTAGGCAGACAAATCCCGGAGCCTATCCTGCTTACCAAGACATGTCGTCTTTCGTGAGCAGGTCCAGTGGACCGCTGTGGACCGTCCACAGCATCGTGATTCCCATGCCCATTTTCGGTCTGGAGCAATTCCAGCATGAGGTCACTCCACGTGACGTCGACGCTACTATTAGTGTTAGCGTGGGTTTTCGTCCTGGTCGTCACCGGGACCTTATCAGCAGGCGACTCTGTTCAGTTGAGCGAGAGCTTTGGTGGCCCTCACGGAACAGAATTCTCGGACCAAGCTTCGGTCTCTGCAGGACAAACCATCGGCTCCATCACCATTCGAGCGGGTGAGCGCGTCGATGGTATCGCGCTGGAAGTGAAAGGACCAACTGCCGCGATCTTCAGCCACGGAGGAAGTAGCGGAAGGGCGAACACGCTCACGCTTGCTGCGGATGAGTACATCTCGTCGATGGAGGCGCACTGGGGCGAGAAGAAAGGAAGAACGCGCATCTTTTACTTGAGCTTCGGCACGAGCGCCGGTAACTCGGTCTCTGGGGGCTCTCAGACGGACAGCAAGAACACGGTGAAGGCACCGGAGGGTTTCCAGCTCGGAGGCTTTTTCGGCCAAGACGGCGACGAGATTGACAAGTTGGGAGCGATTTGGACGCGGATTTCGGCTGAAGCCCCGGCGACGGAGGCCCCGGTTACGGAGGCTCCTACTGCAGCCCCCGCTCCTGTCCCAGCTACTTCTACTTCTGGTTCTACTTCATCTTCTGTTGAAGCCGACTCCTCTATGGGGTCTGCTGCTGAAGTGGCGAAGCCCAAGAAAACAGGGAAACCCCCAACAGAATCTTTGGTGATTGAGTCGGCGGATGCCTCCGCGTCTGCCGGTGGAGTGGTTAAGCCCAAGAAGTCTGGGAAAAGGCCAACCACGTCGACGGCAGCATCGGCGGATGAGTCTGCAGCAACCTCGGAGGCAGAGTCTGGGGAAGGATCCACGGATGCCTCGGCAGCAGCATCCGCAAAACCGTCGACATCGGGGTCTACTGAACCAGCATCTACTGATGTCTCGACGACCTCATCTTCTGAAGGTTCTGCTGCACCCCCTAAAGCAGAGTCAGCTGCAGGCTCCGGATCAGGCGCAACGGCACCAGCGCCTGCACCGGCAGGCACAAAGGCTCCTGCAGGCCCGACAATGAGCGTCAAAGACTCTGTGCAGTTAAGTGAGAGTTTTGGTGGACCTCACGGAATGGACTTTTCCGACAAGAACTTCGTCAACTCGGGACAGACAGTCAGTTCCATCTCGATTCATGCTGGTGAGCGTCTCAATGGCATTACTTTGCAGATTTCGGCACCCAAGAGCCTGACGTTCACCCATGGCGGAACTGGTGGCGAACAAAAGACGCTCAAGCTTGGGCCGGGTGAGTACATCAAGTCGATGGAAGTTCACTGGGGGAAGAAGAATGGCCTCACGCGCATTTTCTACGTGAATTTCGTCACGAGCGCGGGCAATTCACTGGCTGGGGGCTCGATGACGGATGATAAGAGCACGGTGACTGCACCTGAAGGCTTTCAGCTAGCCGGCTTCTTCGGCAAAGACGGAAAGGAGATCGACACTTTGGGCGCAGTTTGGGCATATATCGAGTTGGTGACTCCAGCTCCGACGCCAGCTCCCGCCCCAGTGAAAGACGAGGATTCCCCGGGCACAGTCGCCCCCGCTGACATTGCAGGAAGTTTGTCGGAGGTGAAGACGAAGGCGAACAAAAGGGCTGTTCAACTGAGTGATTCGTTCGGAGGACCTCACGGAGAGCAATTTTCCGACCAGCTCGCTGTCACGTCCGGCATGACCGTCAGTTCCGTCACGATTCGCGCGGGTGAGCGTGTTGACGGCCACACAGTGCAGATCTCAGCACCGAAGGAGATGACCTTCACGCACGGCGGAACAGGAGGAGAAGATAATACTCTTAAGCTTGAGCCAGGTGAGTATATCACCACAATGGAGGTTCACTGGGGCCAAATGGGTGGCCACACGCGCATCTTCTACCTCAGTCTGGGAACAAGTAAAGGCAACAAAGTTTCTGGTGGCTCGCAAACTGATGAAAAGGGGTCGGTGACAGCACCGAAGGGCTACCAGCTTGCCGGCTTCTTTGGTCGGTATGGTGATGAGATGGACCTCATTGGGGCGGTGTGGTCGAGCATCGCAATGGTTAATGAGACGGTATCGCCCCCAGTTTCCGCCGATGGAGATATTGTGCTCGGCGAACTATTCGGCGGTCCTCATGGCAATGCATTCTCCGATATCAACGACATCAAGTTTGGTCAGACGGCATCTTCTATCACGATTCGATCAAACAAGCGTGTGGATGCTGTGACTCTCCAGGTCGCCTCCTGCAGAACTGACGTTTTCTCACGGAGGTAAGGGTGGAACCGAGCAGACGCTGACTCTGGGCTCCGGTGAATACATTAAGTCAATGGAAGCTCACTGGGAGAAACAGGGTTCACACACTCGTGTGTTCTATCTGAGCTTCACAACCAGCGAAGGCAAAACAATCTCTGGCGGAACGAAGACAGATAAGACGGGTACGGCGACAGCACCCGAAGGTTTTATGTTGAGTGGGTTTTACGGTCGTGCTGCAGACGAAGTGGATCAACTCGGAGCGATCTGGACGAGAATGTCGGCCAAGAACATCGAATTGACTGATCCTTCAGGCGTCGGGAACAACACGTACGGCACAACGATCCGTAACTGGGTGGGCCGACCATCGGCAAATCGACCGATACAGCGTGTTATCGCAAGACGGCCGATTTCGACAGCACAAATATTTGTCCGTTGGGATACGGCAAGGACGGCGATGATTAAATCACGCAATGTCCGATCTCATACCCGGTGACATGTGGTTTGGAGTGTCTTCCTCAAAATGATGACTGCGCTCTTGCGATTCTCCACAAAATTGGTTCCGTTATTGCTGTGGCGCTTAACGTTGCGACAGGAGGAGTGTTTGGTGAGATTTTCGCAGCCTACAAAACTGTCAAGTGGGCTATCACTTGCGTTGCGAATATTGTCCAAGTGATCAGAGGTCTGATTTACTATCTTCGCTACCGGCAAACAACGGCACCCCAAGGTGACACAGCAGAGCTCCTTACGGTAGCTTATCAGGCCGACGTCGTGCTGTACGATCTCCCTATAGCGGTTTGTACGTGTCTCGGTCTTCTCGTCCCGGCAGGTGCGAGGTTTGCGGATACTGCGCTCGTCATTGTGGAAGGAATCGTGAAGCAAGCGATTACCAACGGTGACGAAATCATCTCGACCGGAGCAAATGTCATGAACTTGCTGACTGGTAACGAAATGGTCAACAAATCTGCCACGACGGTGGATGAACTGCAAGATATTATCGACAAGAATTCGAGCTGCGGGTGGGAACTCAAGCGCCTCACTGACCGTGTGACCCGTGCTGTTCTCAAATACCGCAACGTGAGTGATAATGTCGATGACATTCGCGTCAAGGTGTACAGATCATCGATCGTCCTGAACGATATCCCCATCGTCACCAACAACTGTATGGGGGAGTTGCTGGCCACCAAGACTAAGACGGCAGCCTACGAGACGCGAGATCTACTGCGGAAGACGTTCGGAGTGATCGTCGACCAGCTCATTGACACTGGCAAGACAGACAACGGGAAAGATGTGGCTGAAGACGACTACATGTTGCAAGTGGCAAATATGGGGCTTGTCGTATTGTCGACTATAGACCCCACGGGTATCGCGTACATGGCCTCACAATTCGTGCAGCCGATATGTGGCCCCACAGCATACGTCGGTGAAATCGACGATGGTACATTGTTCGACGCGTTGGGACTCACAACAGTGGACGAAGCCTTCGCGGGAAGCTACGGATCCTACACGCACTCAGGCGATGGTGTGGTCCGTTTAATTTTTGAGAGCGTCGATACGAAGGACGTGACGGTGGTAGTTCACAGTGGTGGAGACGGCTACACCAAGGTCGACATCGGAGCGGGCGACACTGTGACATGGGAGTCCACGTTCCCACAGCTGGAGGACCAAACTTTGTATCTGGATCGCTGGTGTCCGGGTCTTTTCGGTTTGCCCGGCAAGGGAGGAGGCTCGTTGCTGATGTGGATCCCGCGGTCGTCGGAAGGCGGTCATATCACGATGCACGTGCGGATCAATCCGTCTTAAATAGTGTCGTCGCTTGTGCGATTTGTGATTGTTTGCGCTAAGAAATAAAGTTACGAATACGGTGTTCAGCTTGAACAGAATAATTGAAGTATGTAAGTTTACAAGTATTCTCTGAAATTTATTCAGAGCTATGAAAGGAATAGCGCGACGCGTGACGTCTCATCAATGATGACTTCCCCTCCAACGAATGATGAGTCATGATTCATTGGAAGTCTATATGGCACGCCTCTGAATTCTCTCCTCATTTCAGAATCTGCCGGTTCGAGGAGAGATGGTGATTGTTGCACTGACCTGTGCGCTTGTCGGTAACGACGGGGTGTTTGGCGTGGAGATCGATGATAGTGCGCAGATCTGGGCGTTGAAGGACGCGATAAAGGACGAGAAGCCTGATACGATCAAGGGAGTAGCCTACAAACTGCAGCTCTTCCTGGCGAAGACAACGACCGGCGCGTGGCTGAAGTCGAGGGATCTGCTCCGGATGCGGAAGGGGGAGGTCGCCAATGAAGTTGAGAGTCGCTACGTGAAGGAGGAATTGGAAGACCCGACAGTCAAGATCTGCTCGGTGTTTCCCAGCACAATCCCCGACGGAACGATTCAAGTGCTGGTAGTGGTTCCGAAGATTGGATCCAAGCGTCCTGCAGAAGATGAACGTATTGGTGAGGTGCTGAAAATATTGAGAACTAAGGAATCGGACTATGCAGCCATCAAGGCGAACTTGGCAACCATCAAGGTGGACTTGGCAACCATCAAGGCAGACTTGGCAGCCACCAAGCCGAAGACATTCACCGACTTTAAGAACTTGTCCGTACGTGAAGACGAGTTTCGACTCGAAACTCTCTATAAGACGCGACAGAGTGACGACCCAATTGTCATGGCACCTACCTTGCACAAGTTTTGCAAGGGATTCGGCGAATTTCCCCCGTACTACTTCGTTCGGATGGAAGAAGTGGTGTTCTGGAAAGTGATCAAGAAGCTGCTGTTCGGGAAGGATCGCGTTGTGATAGTCGGCTCACCGAGTGTCGGAAAGTCCTGCTTTCTTATGCTTATTGCGTTCTACCTGGCGTGCATCAAGGGGGAGAAGGTGCTGTTCATACGTCGCTTGAAACAAAGGAAACGTATGAACACGGTGGTGTTTTTTTATGGCCGAGGGTCGTACGCGCGACTATCGAATCTCTCATCTCAAGATATCAAGGCTGTCCGTGACCAAGCTCAGGGTGCATTTGTTTTGGTTGATGGTTTTGATCAAGCAGAAGTGGAGGACTCCGGCAGAAACTACATGCCGTTCGATTTGCTCGCAACATCGTGCCAGTTTGATGCGAAACCAGACGACGAATCACACATTGTGGTATTGCCAGCGTGGTGTGTTGCTGACCTGCAGCAGTACGCGAAGTTAACGAACTGGGTTGTCGACATTGGTCTGTGCAAGATCAAGCGGCAGGACACACCTTTGTCAAAACTTGTGAAGGAGCAGTACTTCTACAGCGGTGGGAGTATGCGCGAGTTCTGCAAAAAACGGGAACTACTGAAGAAGCGAGTAATGAACGATTGTTGTATCATTTAATGATCAAGCGTTTAATTTGGTGTACAACTACGGTGGGGGACAGAGCAGGAGCCAAGAGGATGGACTGCGGCGTCACTACATCACTGACTGCCACGAAGAAGAGCACTACTATAACCGTATTTGGTGGAAGCTGTCTGTGGATTCGGGATATGTATTGAGCCAGTTGGGGCGGATTGTTGACACGGACAAGCAGCTAGAGGTTTACAAGTATGCAAAATCTGCTGGTGCCGGCTTCCATGGCGTCACATACGAACAATTGCTTCACAACGCAGTTCATGGGGCATTCGCGAAACGTAAACCCATTGTGCTGAAGATGCGAGATGGGTCAAAGTACGAGAAAATCGAAATGATGGTGCGCAACATCGTTTGCAGTGGCGTGGATGAGGCATCGTGCTATCCTTGCTTGTCCACACTTGGAAAGGACACTTACTGGCACCGCAACTACCCGTTCTTCCCTTTCATCGACGCAGTGACCACGTGTAAAGCGTTCCGAAGTGGAAGTGAAAATCCCGATACAATCGTGGCTTACGTTCAGGTGACGATTCAAAGAGAGAAAAGGTTAAAGAAAGAAAGACTGCACCGGCTGAACGAAGAGATGGATAAAAATCCATCGCTGAAGGGCATGAAGCGCGCGTTTGTGGTAGTAGGTCCTGACTTCGATGTTTGCGATAAATTTGTTCTCCACGATGCCCCTGACACGTTTCCTGCGATGGTAGGCTGCTTCAGCCCGGAACAGCTGGAGCCTGAAGTTAGCTGAGAGATGCTTGTCGGTGAACTTAACATGCATTTAGTTCTGATGTTTTCCAATACCCCACGGGGATCGCGTACATGGCCTCGCAATTCGTACAAGCCTATACGTGCATACGTTGCAAGTCGATAGTTGTGTTGGTAAGTAGTACAGTATACCAGATCAAAATAGTGTGATGCTATAGTGTACGTCCCTCTTCCTTCATCGCAGCACCAGTGCCGCTTCGGCTGTTACATCCACTTCAACATTGCGCAGCACCACACGCAAATGTTGCCTTCAGAGTTGAAGTTGTCGTCACCACAAGAAAAAAAACGCAATCACCATCTAAACTTGCACGAACTAATCCCTTCCATACAACCGCCAAGTCATCCACCTGAAGTAACATTCCCACTATCATCTCTCACACAGGTCTTTTTCACGTCCTTCACGTCTCTGCATCATTTCCACATTTGCGTCATCGACCTCAAAGGATCCTTCACCTCACCTCACCTCATGCGCCGCGCGGCCTCGAGCTCCACCTCAAGCCTGCGCCTGAGTGACGCGAGCATGGCGGCCAAGATCGAGGACCTCGCGCGCCTGCCGCAGACGGGCGTGTCGCTCCAGTACCTGCTCGAGTTCGGCACGCAGATCTCTCCGCAGAAGCTCATCCAGTCTGCGCGCTTCCTGCACGGCGAGCTGCCCGTGCGGTACGCGCACCGCATCAAGAACCTGGAGAACCTTCCGCACGGACTGAGCGACATGCCGTCGGTGCAGCAGGTGCGCGCGTGGTACGTGGACTCGGCGCAGGAGCTGCTGAGCTTCCCCAAGGTGGAGACGTTCCAGGACGAGCTGGCGTTCCGCTCGCTCATCGAGAGCATCAAGACGCGCCACAGCGGGACGCTCTACACCATGGCCAAGGGCGTGCACGAGCTCAAGATGCAGCTGTTCAGGTCCTTCTCGCAGAAAGATGCCGGAGCCAAAGACTTAGGTGCGAGATATCTCCGCTCCCAGGAGTTCGCCGACCTGTCGGACCTTCACTCGTTCTTGGATGCCTTCTACATGTCACGGATTGGCATCCGCATGCTCATGAGTCAGCACATCGCCCTGCACGACGAGGAGAGCGGCTGGGTCGGCTGCATCTGCGAGAGCACGTCGCCTGCAGAGATCGCACTGGCTGCAATTGACACGGCCAGACACATGTGTCTGCGCCAGTATGGAGACGCCCCCGAGGTCGAGCTGCACGGCCACACGGACTTCTCCATGCCCTTTGTGCCCAGCCACTTGCACCACATGCTGTTCGAGGTGATCAAGAACTCGATGCGCGCGGTGGTGGAGTTCCACGGCGTGGACAACGATATGCCCCCCATCAAGATCGTGATCGCCGATGGAGAGGACAACGAAGACGTGTCCATCAAGATTTCAGACGAGGGGGGAGGCATCCCACGCTCGTCTGTGTCGAGGATCTGGTCGTATCTGTACACGACCGCAGACTCGGAAGCGTTCGAGAGGTTGGAAGCGCCGAACGATTTCGGGGGAGATTCTCCACTAGCTGGACTGGGGTACGGACTGCCTATTAGCAGACTGTTTGCACGCTACTTCGGAGGTGACCTCCAGGTGATTTCCATGGAGGGATACGGAACCGATACGTACTTGCATCTGAAGCGTGTGGGTGACGCGTCTGAGCCACTGCCTTAACGTGAAGAAGACCGGCGGAGGGAGGAATTAAAGTCGTGCACGACTTTTGTTTTTTATATTGAATCGCTAGGCTCGTCGATTGCTGAGCCCGGACTTGCTTGTAATAGAACGTGATGGAGGCGGTGAGGCGACAAAGCAAAAGGTTTTTGGACGAGAATTTGAGCGAGCTTGGGATCATTTTGCACTGCGTCGTGTATTAGTTCGGGCGCTGCATGCTCTTCGGTCGTAGCATCTGCGCTCGTGCCTGAATTCTACTGGTTGCTGATCCAACACTTTCTTGTGCACCAGATTGGCGACTCGACCCATTGAGTTTAACTATCTGCAGCGGGTCCAGCTTCGCCTGGGACCTCAGTCGGTCTTCTGGTGGCTCGAGTGTGATTGCTGCGAGCATTTTGTTTGCAGACGAATCGTTTTCGACAGTCGGTGGGCGCTTCAAGAGTGAGGCCGACGATGGTGAGTCCAATGGCATTGACCCGCCAGCTTGATATCGCTGTCCAATAACGACCCCACTAACGCCTGTGAACGGTGGTGTGCTGCTCTGTTTCAGGTCTCGTAGAATCTCTACAAGCGCACTTTCAGTCACAAAGTGTTTGCTCATAGCTTCGATCTGCGCCTTTAGTTGGTGCAGCTCGTCCCCCATAGTTGTCCACGAGTGGAACGCATCTGCTTCGCTCTCATTGCAAGCCATCACATCTCCGTCCACGCCATCTCCGTTCAACATGTTCTTCCTCTGCATCGCAGCGGCGAGTCTTGCCAGTGTAACCTCAAGTACGTGTTGACTGCGAGTGAGCGAACTCACTTCCCGGCCAATGTTTTCCACGGTACGCTTTTCAGAAGCCCATTCGTTCATCGCTGCTGTAGCCACCTTGTTGTCGGTCTCGTGCCGGAAGAACATGTCCGTAAATGCTTCCGAGTACTTGCACAGTGCTGCAGCCATCTCGCCTGCTGCAGCTCGAGCAGTAATTGCTACGGGAAAGCGACAGCTCTCCGGTTCATCGCTGCGTCCGCCTAACAGTGCCAGAATTTGCATCGAAAAGTCCGATCCCAAGACGCGGCCTACTTTCTCCACGTGAGCCTCGGCAGCAGCATGATCAACAGGTTCCTGTGCCATGGTAGCATATGCGTCGTTGATCAACGCGACCAGTTTATCGAGGTGTTTCTGTGCGACTGGATTCACGTTGGTGCCGCTATTGGGGTTGAGTCGCTTGTGCTTCTTCCACCGGTGTTTCAGCAGATTCAAATTCCTCGACAACTCCAGCAGTGAAACTCGCAGAACAGGAATTTGCGAGCTTGTTAGGTGCTGAGGTGATTTTTTCACGCTGGGTGCAGCAGACTTCTCCCCCACTACAAGCCCATCTGACGGGGTACCTGTAGTCTCGCCGCCAAACTGATATTGCTTTGGTCGATGCCCAGGGTAAATTTCAATCTCACGAATGCGGTTCCGTAGCTGTTTGATTTCGTTTTGTAGTGCCGTAATTTCCATCCGATCTGCCTTAGATTCGCAATACGAGTAAAGCTGCAGGTTGGATGTGCGTATGAGCTGGAACGCACGCTTCACTTCTTGTTGGCATCGGTCCAAAGTCAGGTGGAGTTCACTGAGTCGTGGATTGTTGCTGTTCACTGCAGCAAGTTGGAGTCGTCGGTACGCATCTGATAGCTCAGCAGCAGCTCGAGCGTCTGCCTCGCGTTTGCTTGCCTCTTGCTGCCGGATTCGCGTCTCCACCTTCGACTTCATGTCCTCAGGAATAGTGAAAGGCTGCAAATCCGTGTAGCCCTGGGAGCGTTTCGTGCCATCAAGACGCTGTAAGTGTGTTTGCAGTGACAATTTCTCGTCATTGGTCTGGAAGGTAAACTTCTCGGGTATGTGACTAGGAGCGGATGTGGGTTGTAGTGCTGCGAGTTGAAGCGGGAGCTCCTGGAACTTTTGTGTCAGCTCTGTAAAACGATTGTTGAAGTCATTGCGGTGACTCTCGACTTTCTGTCACGAAAACATTTTAGCAAAGCATCTCGCCATGACATCACACAGGGGATTGACACGCACCGTATCGACGACTTTGATGTGCTCTTTCTCTTTCTTGACCTTGGACGTCAGCACGGATATACTGTTCTTATGCGAGCGGATGTCATTCTGGAAAACCTCCATGACGTTCGCGTACTCTTTCAACTTTGTAGTGATGTTGTTCACACTGGCATGCACACCTGAAACTTCACCTCGAACAGTTTCCGATCCTTGGTTGGTTTCGTGGCGTAGCTGGTAGATGTCATCGCGCGCTTCATCCATGTTTGCTTCCAGCCGTGTAAGACGCTGACAAATATGCAGTAAAATGGCGCGGGATGCGCTATTGTGCACATGCAAACCCTCTTGCACCTGATCAAGCGATTCCGCTACTGACATCGCCTGATGTTCGCTGCTGATGGAGCTCGACGTCGCCGTAATTCCTTCTGTCGCGTCGCCCATGATAAAGTAAAAGTGAAAACAGGCCTTGGGGAATTGTGCGCCGGATCGAGGCCGCACAACCCGATCGATCGCTATGGCAAAAGACACAGCGAAACTGCAGGCACATCAACAGCACGAGAACACCTGCCTTGGCTATTTTGAGGCAGCATCACCTGATAGCAAAACAAACACAGGCAAGCAAGTAGTGAAGTCACGTTCGATTGCCAGTTACTCGATAGGTGTCAGTCGACCTACACAGGCACTGACTGAGCTGCAATACATCGAGTTGTCGCCGCGACGATGAATGACGCGCAGATTTACGAGTCGCGGATAATAACGTTGTTCTTGAGCAGACTCATGCGCAGCAGCAGGTTGCGCGACTCGGCAGCGTATTTGCGGCCCACTTCGAATGCGCGCTCGTACGTGGCAGCACGCTGGTTCGGGTGATACGCATACAACACCTGAAATTCAAAGCATCCAGTAGTTAGAATGAGCTTTCACGTATAGCTTTACAATGCGGTGGAACAAACCTTCTGATACGAATCCATTCGCGCGTGCAAGCGCTCGGCAGCAATGAGCTCGCAAATTTCTTTCTCAAGATCCGGCGTCGGCGTATTAAAAGTGCGCGCCATTTGATGAAGATCCACCGACAGGTACGGGTGGAAGTACTGAATGATCCCACGACTGCGGATCTCCTTGCACAGCTTCTCCACGTGCTCACACAGGTACAAGTCCAGCTTGAGCTCAGGCTACCAGCAAAGAAATTGCGAGGAAAAAGAAAACACGTCAGCTTCCGTGCCAATAGCAATGTTATCACAGCAAAGCAGTAATATACCTTCATCTTCTCCAGCGTCTGCAAGCACGACGCGTAGTTGCTCGAGTAAAAGTCCGTGATGAGCTCACGCAGCCACGGCAGCAACTCCAAAAAGGCCTTGAACGACGAGTTGTTGATCACCTGTCAGCAACAACAAAAATATGTGTTTTAATCAAAAATCAGTTCAAGCCACCTGAATCGAAGTTGAAAAGCCAAACTGTTATTTTCACCTTTTCCTTCAGCTCTTCACGCTTGAACGATGCCAGGGCACAAATTCCGCCGTATAGAGCAATGTCCTCCGCGTGCAAAACTTCATTGTAACTCGACTCGATCTCCGCGTTGCACTCAATGAACTTGGAGGCCGCTGCATGGTAATTTTTCTCGTTCAGCGCCACAAGTCCAAAAGCCGACGCGATCTTTGACTTCAAGCTGAAAAATAAAAAATAAAAGTGTCAACCCTATTCCACTGCAACACCAAGTTGCAATTGCAAACGTCAGTTTTTGCCTCACATTGGATCGCTCTGGGAAGCGTTCACTTGTTCCAGCTTAGTCAGGTAGTTGGTCACATGGCCGAAGTTGCGCATGTGGAGCGCCACTTTGCTCACATTTAGGCACATTTCAATAATGTGCTTGTCAGTGGTGCAGTAGTCGCGGGCCTGGGCGAAACTCTTGAGTGCAGCTGGCAAATCACCCAACTCGTAGTAAAAATCTCCCAAGTCGTTGTGACCCATCTAAACAAAAAACACTGTTAGTGACGTATCCCAGTGCCGGTTCACACTAGCCTAAACAGGTTAGCACTAGCCTAAACTCTTTACCCGGATGCTCTCCTTGATCATCGTGGACTTGTACGAGTTCAACTCTTGCTCCAGACGCTCGTGTTGTTGCGCCGCGTTGTGTTTCACATTGTCGATGAAACTGGCCTCCTCCTGGGCCTTTTCACCCAAAATCTCGGCGTACAGTCCCATGTTCAGACTGCCCTTAAGCTCGCGGAGCAGCGCACGCTCCGCCTCGGCCTGCAGCGCGGGGCACGTCCTGGTGAGGAACAGCAGCCGCTCGGTGCGGTTGCGCCCGCTGTACTTGGCGGCGTACGCCTCCACGTCGAAGCCCTCCAGCGCCTGCGCCATGGTTAACACCACCTAACAGCTTTTTTTCTCTCGAAGTGAACTTTTGATGTGGAGTATCTTGCTGCTAAAAGTTTTACTGGCCAATGGGATGCATAGATTGCATTTTTGTTAAATATTTAATGAATATGATTGGTGAATGGAATATTTATCGCTTTGCCATTTTGCAATTTTGCATTGGTGTTTTGCCATGGCGTCTCCGGTGGTGATCGCGCTGTATCGGTGCGTGTTGCACGACACGAGCTTGGATTAAGGGAATCTCAGAATTAATAATATGATCGTGCTGCTCCAGGTCGCTGCTGCAGTCCACGCAGACGCTAGGGCGTGACGTGGAGGCCGGCCGCACCCTGTACAACGCCGTCCGCTCGGGCGCCGTGGCCTCGTACGCCGGCGTCAAGAGCGACTGGCAGCGCGAGCGCATGTTCGTACGGCGCTTCGAGGATATGGAGGTGTTAAAGCGAAGGGGCGCAGGCGGCAAAACTTTTGCCGCCATTGTGCGCTCTGGGTTCGGCCAGCCAGTGGATAAAGAGGATAAGGCGGCGATGAACTGCCGGATCGACGCCGCCTTCGATGCGTTGAAGAGCGTGGACGACCATAACGCACTCATCCGCGAGTTTAAAGACCAAGGGATTTTCGGACCCAAGGTGGGTGAAATTAAATTAGAGAGAATTGTTTGTGGGTTTTGCCTAACCTGACTTACTTTGGGTTCGTGCGTAGGAACGTAGCAATACCATCGAGTTCTTGGTGGGAGACGTAGTTGAAGTGAAAGGTGAAAAGCGAGGGGTGATTTTCGCCTGGCACGTGACCACCGACGGAATTGAAGCAGCAGCGGAACCGCGAGTTGTGTACGACATTCTGCCACATAGTCCAGGCTTCAGGTGGGTGGGGTCCGAAGATAATTTGTTGCGGTTACCATGGGTGCTGAACTCGTTTATGTGGGTCTCATCTGTAGCTTCGCCAGCAAATTGTACAACGTGCCCCAAGAAGAGATCCGTCTGGATGAATCTCCAAAGGTAGCAACATGTTTTCCTAAAAAATTTCCGAAAAACTTGCTGCATATCTCACAACAATTTTCACTTTTTGTTGTTGCAGGCGGTTGTGCACCCTTCACTTTTGCTATATTTCGACGGCTTTGATGGCACTCATCACGTCGCGTCTGAAGCTCTGGCGGCTCGATACCCAAGTGACGTCTCGGGCAAACCTCAAGACGCTGGTGCTGTTGTGTCCACGCCGTCCATCATCCAACTTCAACTTGCGGACGAAGACAAGCTGCTGACGTTCTTGCGCTGTGATGACAGCACCGTCATCCAGTTCGTGATGGCCAGCCTGGAAGGCATGTGGCTGGGAGAGTGCGGGCAGAGTGCACGAGATGAGGTGCAGCGAGCTGTGGAGCTTGCTGGGCAAAAGAAGTGGGGTGAAGCTCGCGAGATGCTGGAGCAAGTGGTGCATGACTTCCCTGAGTATGCGTACGCGTGGAACAAGCTCGCCATGGTCGAGTACCAGAGCGGTAAGTTCGCCTTGTTTCGAGTAAATGCCCGTCCTAAGTTCTTAGCTTGTATTCTCCGGAGCGTGTAGGCAACTTTGGGAAAGCTCTGGGCCACTACGAGACTGCCATCAAGCTGAAGCCGCAGCTTGTCGAGGCTCTCGTCGGACTAGGGACGTGCGCCATAAGGCTTCAACGATGGAGCGTGGCGCACCGCACCGCTGTGCAGCTGCTGGCAGTGCAGCCGAGCAACGACACTGCTCGAATGTTGATTGAGCAAGCCGTCTACGCCACATTGTAGGCAGAATTCAGTACGCCGCAGGTGGTAAAACTATGTACGTAGACAATAGTAAGGCATCCTGAAGGTTCCATGACGCTCAAGTATCATGTCATAGCAGACTTCGATGTGCGCGCTACTTTGCAATCCCAAGGTTCCAAGCTCCGTGACACAGCAAGCTCACACAGATGTTTGCATCGCAGTTACGGGAGCGATGGCCACATCAATACAAGTAGGCAACATTAGCCGCTTCACACTTGCTTCAAGGATCGCTTGCTTCAAAGATCGCTTGGCTACATGGCTGCATGACGCACGCTGCTCGCGCAACAGCTTCAGGTAAAAAAAACGCCTTGCTTGTCGCTGCGAGCCCTGCAACCAGTGACAAGCATGGCGGTTTTACCATCATAGACACGAATGCGACTACCACGAGATACAATGACACAAGTGCATCAATTTAAGGTTGCTATCTGCCACACTCACAGCCATGTTCGCAGGAACTTCCGATGGCTCCAGGCTACACATGTACACTAAGCTCACCAAGACGCTGTCTCGATTGAACCTGGCAAACTCACACACCTTAGTTTACATAATATAAAGCTGCCGTACAGCGTCCAGCGCGTGCGCTACGCGAATAATATATGTCGACGCGAGTCTTGGACCGGGGCGTCGATAGGAGGCGCATGCTTCTTGCCACGAGCAACTCCACGAAGGTCAATGAACACTTGGACCTTAGAACATGTACCTGGACACAGACCACAACATGTCGGCGTCCTTGGAGCGGAATTCCTCCTCCTCCGAGTCGAACGCAGGCTCCTCACTCACCGCAGTGACGCTGATGCGCCGCTTAGATGCACCGCCGTCCTCCTGAGGGATCATCACGGCCTCGCTCAACGGTGTTGCCCAAACGATGCGCTCGCCTTTGTCAGAGGTTTCCTCCGCCGCCGACTGCGTCTGCCGTCTGAAAGTAGGCAAACGAGAAGGGGTGACCATTCCACGAGGCGACGATGGCGGCGAGATGGCCGCACTGCAAGTGAAGAAGCGAATGATGCGCTCCACCAAGCCGCCACCATAGGTGGTCTGCCGCCGCAACTCTGCAACCTCGATTCTCCTGGCCTGTAAAGCCATCTCCAGCTCCTCCACACGTTGCAGCTGCTGCTTGGCCTCGATTTTCACTTCGTCGTACGAAACCTGAAGCTTCTTGAGCTGCAGCTTCGCCATCTTGGCCTCCTCTTGGGCATCGCTTAATTTGTCCGTCACCGCTGCCATGCTGTTCATCAAAATCGCATTGTCCTTTTCGAGACGGTCGACGTGGATCAGCCGGAGCTGGCGGTTGAACAAGCCAAAAACCTTCACCTTCAGGTAGGCAGCACGCCAACGGTGGCGAGCAAGAGCCTTTTTCTTGAGGTTGAGGAATCGTGTTCTCGCGATCATCGCGCGGACGTGTGCCTGAACGCGAAGTGCACTGCGCTTGCGCCGCACAGTCTCGAAAAGCCACAAGAACCCACGCTTGGCCATATACTGTGCCGTGATCTTCTTCCAGCGCTTCTGCAAGTAAATAACGCGCTGAAGGGGTCCCAGCCACTTAAGCAGCCAGCGCTGCTGCACCGGGAGGTAGTTCTTGGCCAGCAACTTGTCGAGAAGCACCATCTTGTCCTCGGGACGGTCCTGGTATGCGTGCATGGTCTGCGCCTGGTGTGACATCCTCGTCCAGAGCTTGTGCATACGAAGCTGTACGCGGATCTTCCGCACACGCTTCCGGGCCAAGTGCTGACGCACCATGCACTGAATCATAGTAGCACGACTACGGTGCCGCACGTCCTGGAAGATGCGCTTGAATGCGTTGAAGGTAATCACAGCAGTGGTGATACTAATCCAGTGCTTCTTGCGCAAGTAGAGCAGCAGCTGCTTACCCAGGTTTTCGGTCGATGTCGGGGCCGGAGTAAGCAGCTTGTCCAGTAGGTCGATCTTGCCCGTGCGGAAGAACAGACGAGTGTCACCCAGGCGGTAAGCTCCTGTAGGGAAGTCGTAAGCCCAAAGAATGGCTTGCGTAAAAAGCTTGTCGTTCGAGTCAAAGCGACGGAAGACTTCGTACGGCAGCAGATTGCGGTAGACGTCAACCACTTCCGCGTACAGGATTCGAGTGGGGAGGCCGACACGCAGCACCTCGCAAGCCTGCACAGTACCCGAGCATCGGAGCTGCTCCACGACGAAAGGACGGTCGAAGTGACCGACCTTCATTTGAGTGTTGGGCTTGATGCAACGCACGAAGTTGCAGCTCGTACCCTCCAGCTCGGTCGTAAGTCCCTTCATCTGCGTGGAGAAGAGGTTGGACGTACTACCTCCCTTGAGACGCTTAGAGGATGCCGAGCCGCCACCCAGCGGCGAAAGTCCAGCCGACTTAGTCGATACGTTCGACGCTGAGCGTGCACGATTGCCATTACGGCTGTTGCCGGTCAAGTCTTGCAGCACACGAGACGACGAGTTCTTTAGCAACTCTTCGAATTGGTCCGAGATAATGTTGTTGTTCTTGTCGACGAACGAGTCGATCGTGTAGGACACAGTGCCAGCGTAGTGCCGGATGAGGAAAGTGTCGCGAATATCCTTTGGGTGGGGAGTCGGGAAGCACGGATGGCGCTTGAACAGCGTGTGCAGGCGCTCATTGAGCTTTCGGTCCGATGGCATCGGAAGCCGCGACACGTTGTCAATGGTCGCGAAAAGGCCACCGTGGCGACTAGCAATGAGGTTCAAGCACTCACGATTGTCTGAGTAGGCCACCAAGTCACCGCTGGGAGCCACCTGCTCCGCCAAAAAGTCGATCTCGCTGTCGGGGTCCTTAACCTTCAGAGGCTGGCCAGCCAGAGGGAACGGGAACGAAAGCGAGTGGTTGGTCGGGTGGTAGATGTGCTCGCTCTTGTAAAGCTCCTGCTCGGCCTCAAAAATGCAGGCGTTGAAGAGGCTTTGCAGCGTCTCGTTTGCATAGTTGATAAGCAACTGCTCGAACGAGTTGCGGTTCTTGGGCTCGAAGTCCTCAAAACCGAAGATATCCAGGACTCCGATGTAGGGCACCACGTCGCTGCGGAACGAGTCGTAGTCCAAAGCCGCCGCGCACTCCCACATCAGCCACGTGAAGGTGTTCTCGTAAATAGTCTTGGCAATCGTGTCACGCGAATACACAGCGTTACGAACATCCCTCTTAATGAAGTAGATGGAGTTGCGTCGGGACCCACGCGTCATGATTCGCTTGAGCAGGATAGTCTCTGTGAGCTGCTCCTTTGAGACACCGAGAAGCTCCGAGGCGTGACGCACAGCCTCCTGCGATTCGACATCGTCTTCACGGATGCAGGCCGTTTCTCCCTCCTCGGTGTCCTCTTGGCTAATGTGGATATTGCCCATGTGCAGCAGTCCTGCCACAAGACGGAAGATCTCGTGCTGTGCGCTCTCTCGGATGCCAATGAACTGCAGCGCGCTCTTTAAGTTTTGGAAATTCTCAGCGTCGTCAATAAGGTCGGAGCGCATGCATCCCGACTGATTCAGGTACGAGTAGTCCTCGGGCTTCTTGGCCTTCAAGTGCAAACTCTTGTCCAGATACTCGGTATCATCCGAGTGCAACAACTCATAAAAGACGTGGAAGTTGCGTTCCCCCTGCGGTTGGAACACCAGTCGGCTCTTCTCCAGCAGGTACGTGTCAATACTGGCCCCTGAGAGCTCGTGCGTCTCGTTAGCGAACTGCAGCCTCATGTACTTGCCGAAGCGACTCGAGTTGTGGTTGCGGTGGGTCTTGGCATTGCCAAACGACTCGAGAATCGGGATCGTCTCCATGAGTCTCTCGCCCACCGCCACGGGCGACAGTTTCCTCTTGCCGCTGGACTGCGGGTACGACATGGCAAGAGTCGACGAGCCGGGAGGACCCATGCACCCCAGCACGGGGCGGTTGTGGGCCGTGAGCTCCGGCTCCATCTCGTCGTCCGACGTGCAGGAGGCCGAGGCTGACGACAGCGCCGGGTTGTGCACGGCGCGCATGGTCAAGAAGTCGAGGATGATCTTGGACGTCTCCGTCTTGCCCGAGCCGCTCTCTCCGCTAATGATGATGCTCTGGTTCTGCATCACGGCGCGCACGGCGCAGAGCTGGCGGTAAGCGTTCTCCGCCACGTTGTACGGGTGCGGCGGGCAGCGGTCCAGCGGCTGCCCCACGAAGAGCATCTTGTCTGGCTCGGGCAGTTGGCGCAGCGGGTTCACGGCGATCAACACGTTGGCCATGAACGTGTACGGCCGCTGGTTCTGCAATGCTGCGCGGTCTTCCAAGTTCTTGGCCAATGCCGCCTCGTGCAAATGTCGTAGTGACGTCATGTCCGCCGCCGTGCTAATTTGCCGCAATTTTTTTTATGGTAAACGTAAAAATTTTAAGGTAACACTAAAGTTAGGCTAGTGTTAACCATGGCAAATGGTTAGAGAGATGGGCAGTTGCGCACCTGAAGAGCGGGTTGGCAGCGAAGAGCGGCGTTTGTTGCAGGTCGAGCTGCTGCGGCTCGTCGCCGTCACTAGGGAGCAGCTGCTCGCCTGTGGCCTCGTCGATGAGGCAGAAGGTCGCGCGCTGCTGCGTGTGGTCGAAGGCCGAGACCTGGCCGAGTGTCCAGCCGAACGCGCCGTCCTGCTTCCAGTAGAGGTCCCCCACGCGCAGCTGCACGGCGGAGACGGCCTCGGCCTTGAGATCGGAGGCGGCGGCACCTGACGCCAGCAGCGCCTTGGGATAGCGCGCGCCGGCGCCGGCTCCAGCGCCGGAGAACGTCATGGCAGAGTGAATGTGTTGCCTCTTGCGCGGAACGCGAAGTGATAGGCGTCGGTAAGAGGCAAGTGTCGTGTTGTGGCTGGCAGCAGGTCGTCACCGAGGAATTTCGACCAATGGGAAGGTGAGGCGGACTCAAGGAGGAGGTTTGTCACGTGATTCAGTAGACGAGAGAATTGGACTGATGGCTTTACTGGAGATGGATTTTGATAGGTACATACTGTACATACATGCACATGTGAGCGCTGATGGCAGCCGCACCCACCCCAAGAGATGTGTATGGTCATGCTACCGAGGATGTCTCTCTTGCGTGTCAAAGCGAGGCGAGATGGGATGCGATGTTTATATTCAGCGCATTTACTCAGCGTCGCCAGCTTAGTTTATCAGCATGCCAGTACTCACTCGAGCTGTTACCGTGAGGCTTTTGGTGTGTCCAACTTCCGTATGCTAGTACTATATCGGAGGTCTCCCGGGCTAAGGCTTGCGTCTAGTCACTGGTGTGCTACATTATTGCAAAAGGCCGTACAGATGCACGCTCTCTTATACAGGGAAATGATCCAACACTGGCGTAGGCACTCGGCTTCACCAGCATTGACTTTCAAAAGCGTGTGGGATCCAGGCAGCCCTAAGTTCAAGTGATTGACGATTATGGCAACGTAGTCGCTGGATTCAATGTCGCGGATCAAACTCGCTTTTTCAAGAACACTCAGTACTTTTGTACTGAGATAAGATAGAATCTCTCTCCGGGCGATAGGCCGAAATTCGATGCGAGGGATAGGGGCATCTGTTTTTCGAACCATCAGAACGGTTGCATCCTCTCCGCTGAAAGAAACGGCGAACTGTAGAGTCGTGAGTACCGTAGGGGGGACCACAACACGGCGAAGGCTCGGCTCCCGGCCGTGAAGATGTGTTGGCCGCGTTTGCACAGCTCGCTACACGGCAAAGCAACACGCGCACGCTCAGGCATCACATGCCCATCCAGCTGCCAGCTCGCCAGCATTTTGCGAACCCCAAGCACCACAGACGCCCACGCTGGCATTGTGGAGCTTCGAGTTGCGCGCTGACTCTCGTCCGGATACTTTCGGGCCAAGTTGAAGTTGTCGCTGACTCCTTTTGGTCCACCTCGGTGGGGTCAAGCGCAATGCTGGCACTTGGGACCACTAGAGCCTGTCGGCCTTGCTTGGTGACGCGCACTCCGCCGGCCTAGCCAGTCATCTCAGCCATGTGCGTGCGCGTGGTGTGTATCCGCGCGAGGGTTTCGGGGCAAAAGTCGCTCGCCACTGTGTTGCTCCTTCATGTTCATGTGCTGGTCTGCTGGGGAGCTTGGGGCTGAATCCTTGTGCGCTCAAGCGAGCAGGGGCTTTTTGCAAAAAGCGGAGCCCTCAGCAAGTTTCTTGCATTTTAAACCTTTACTTGCAAAATGCGGAGCGATTCCAATTTGGTTTTGCAGAAATCGAATGATGCTTAGATCTGTCTACCCTGAAGGTTGCATTCAACAGGGAGGCAACCGGGCGGCTCCGCATCAGCTCGTCCTATGACGTGCAGCTCCGTTTGCTGTGGCCTGATTGTCCACATTGACTGCACTGCATTGTTCGCTTGGCCTTATTAACTTGAAGTGTTGCGTCGCCTCTGCTGGGGAGACGTGTCTCTCTTTTCTTACCTTTCTTGCTGATCAGCTTCGGCGGCCGATGGGATGCATTAATCGCCAGCTCTTCAGGGAGAACTACAGTAGTTGTTGGCGGCGCCGAGCTCAGCAAGCTCAGGGGTGGCGGTGGTGCCATCCTCGTTTACAACATAGATGGCTCGGCATGAGTGGAGCTAAGAATAGCAAAACCAAATTGGAATCGCTCCGCATTTTGCAAGTAAAGGTTCAAAATGCAAGAAACTTGCTGAGGGCTCCGCTTTTTGCAAAAAGCCCAGCGAGCAGGATGGCGTTCATCCTCAAGGATCGACGCCGCTGTAGCAGCCGGGTGCACGGAACGGGCCGGTATGGCACCGAACGTCCGGTTGCAAATGGGCGGAGTCACGTGTGACTTCAAGGGCGACTTGACTCGATGCTGGTCAGGTCCGACGTCGGAAGCGGAATCCAGCACTGCCTCGTCGACTTTTGTTTCGGTGGGCGCGGGTGGTGAGCGGCATCCAATGAGGCCGGCGCGGAGGACAAGATGTGGCGTGGTGAGTAGCGCCGATATCCAGGATGGATGTCTTGCAGATGGGATATCCTACCCTATCACCTACGTATACCTGTCCAGCTGATACATAGCGGTACAGCCTGTAGCTATCTATCTAGCTCATGTTGGTCCGCACATGCATGGATGCCTTCCGGATCCAGACCCAGGGATGCCCACGAGGTCGGGTCACCAGTGGTCGAGGTAGAGCACGGTGGCCTTCAGCTCCGAAGTCGACGCGTTCCAGGTCACCCGCGACCACTTCGACCTCGGTGAAGTTTGTCCTGTTCGTGTGGACGACCACCGCCACGTCCTTCACGTCGGTGCTCTCGAAGATGATGCACAGGTGCCGTAGCGGCCTTCGACGGCCCCAGCGCGTCGTACAGGAGGGACCCGTCATCAACCTCGCCGATAAATGAACTGGGCCTGCATGTTGGCTGCACGAACTAGGACACCATGTAGGCGGTGCCGGTCGGGTCAAGCAAGACCCTGATGAAAATCTCCGAG
Organism: Phytophthora fragariae; assembly: GCA_009729435.1. NCBI lineage: Eukaryota > Oomycota > Peronosporomycetes > Peronosporales > Peronosporaceae > Phytophthora > Phytophthora fragariae. The sequence goes on from QQOI01000003.1 coordinate 2,142,887, forward strand.
AGCAGTCGTCGGAATGCACTCCCATCGTGAACGACACATTGGGCATTACGTGATGCAGTCACTGCTGTCCTTCACATACCCCAGCAAACACACTTTGTGGCTGTCGAAAGACTCGGTCTTCCTGTAGCAAGCCGAGTCGGTAGCGACGCTGATGGTAGGGCCCACCCAATTCCGAATCCTATCCCCGTACCAGTCCGAGCCCACACCCTCCGCACGGCCAAAGATCCCGCTCAACTGGAAACCTTCGGGGGCCGAGTTGTTTTCGGTCGTGGTTCCGCCCGAGACGGAATTGCCGTCGCTGGTGTCTAAGGTGAGGTAAAAGACCCTTGTGCTTGCACCCTTCTTGGCCCAGTGGATATCCATCGAAGTCCGCGAGTATGAGTGTGTTATCCGTCCCTCCCGATCCGCCACGGGAGTGACAAGTCACCAGTTGGGACCTGCAACGTCACCCCATCTACGCGTTCACCAGCACGAATCATGATGGAGGTGGCTGTGGCCAAATACAGCCGAGTCGATATCCGAAAACGCGACGTCATGAGAGCCTCCGAAAGCTTCACTTAGCCGGATATCTTCGTCCGACACACCCTGTAAGCGCCAGCGGCAAACCGGAAGAGCAGCACCTGAAGTCCCTGCATTTTTGTCGACGAAATATGCTGGACAAAGCGGAGTTCGTTGGTGGCTGCAAAAGGTGATGTCAACGATCGCGGATGTACGTCACGGGATCTGTAAGCGATTCCTGATCAAAACCTGTTCACGCCTATTAGCGGGACAGCACTCCGTCAAGTTTTCTCAAGAAACTGCTTCAATTCCGTTGAGTGTTTTATCATTCGCTTCGATGTGACTTACTACAATACATACATGGTGTGTCGCTCCGTCAGCATTTTGCTTTTCTCGCGCAGGTTTTATCATGTGTGACTCACCAATACAGTAGTACTTCAAGTAGTAAAATTATTTTTTGTCAGCTACAGCTAATTCTTACTCTACGATCTACATGCACAGTAGAAGTTAGTTTTCTTCTATTGCCAAATACTATTAAAAACAACGAAAGGAGGCTAACTTACATTGATCACCACGTGCATCGTCAAGTGGCCACCCTTGGAGGACCTGGGAACCCACAACTTCAGTGAACCACCACCTGTGCCAGACAAGCCGATAACATTCGGTCTCCAACGATCCAGATACAGCACTTTGTCCTGCAGTTTTGCGACGGTGGAGTTCCATGTCACCGTCTCGCCTGCATTCACATCAACCTCTGCGACTTTATCACCGCCTGAGTGAATGACGACCGTCACGTCTTTCGTATCGATACTTTTGAAAATAATCTTGACGGCTCCGTCTCCTTTCTTCTTCCACGCCCCGTAGCTTCCTACGAACGCCTCATCCACTGTTTTGAGGCCCAACGCGTCGTACAACGAGCCATCGTCAATTTCGCCCACAAATGAAGTGGGTCCACAAACCGGCTGAATGAACTGGGAGGCCAGCCAAATGATTCTAGTCGGATCCAGACCGGCTAACATGGTAAGCCCGAGGTTCGTAACCTCAAGCATGTACTGCTCCATTGCGACAAAGTAACCCATATTGGTTGTGGCCGTGGTGATTAGCTGCTCGATGATCACTGCCAAGGTCTTCCGAAGCAAATCTCTTGTCTCAAACGCGGCCTGCTTTGTCTTATAGGAGAGCAGCTCGTTCATACAGTTGTTGGTAGCCGCGGGTATATCTTTTTGAACCAGTCGCGAGTTACTTATTTGCACTCGAATGTCGTCAATTTTGGCACCTGGGGTCGTGTAGCGAAGGTTGTTGACGGAAAAGACAACATGGTCCGTAATGCGCTTGAGCTGGTAACCGCAAGTCGACTTGGTATTCATGAGGTCCTGCAGTTCATCCACACTCGTATGGGAAGAATTGACCGCGCTCGCGTTGTTAAGAAGTTTGTAGACATTCTGTGCGGACGAAAGGATCTCGTCGCCATTAATGATAACTTGCTTGACGATATTCTCCACAACCATCATCACAATACCCGTGAACTGCAGAGTCGGCGGCACGTGAATTCCGAGGCAATGACAAATTGCAACCGGGAGGTCCACAGCGACAACATCGGACTGATACGCCACAGCTAATATTTCCTCCACGGCTCCCTGCGGTGCCGTTGTCTGCTGGAACCGGATATAGTAAACGAGGGATCTAATCACTCCAACAATGTTCGCACCGCAGAAGAAGTACCGCCTCGCATGCTTGTACGTGGAAAAGATGGTGCCAAAGATTCCTGCTGTCGCCACATTAAATATCGCGGCCACCACCGCCACACTTTTTTGAATGATCTCCAGTCCACAATCGTCATTTTGGGGAATGCACTCAAGGTAGCACTTGACAGGGTACGCCAACGGGCATTGCGCGATACAACTGCCACCATTCTTGGTGTAGCCTGCAGGACACACGTTGCTGCTGTTGAAAGGCTCCATTTGTCTGTAGCACGCCGTGTCGCTGTTCGTGCCGATCGTGGGGCCCACCCAGTTTCGGATCCTCTTGCCGTACCAGCCAGTCCCCATCCGATCAGTGAGCAGTGCAGCTTTCGCCGCTCTCCTCGTCCAAATTGCACCAAGTTGATCCACCGCAGCCGCTGCACGTCCGTAGAATCCGCCCAGCTGAAACCCTTTGGGGGCTCTCACCGTTGCGCTGTTCGCTGTTTTCGTCCCTGCGGACACGTAGTTGCCCTTATTCGAGCCAAGCTTGAGGTAGAAGACGCGCGTGTGTGTCCCCTTCTTCTCCCAATGAATTTCCATCGAGTTGACGTACTCACCACTACCGAGAGTGAGGACTTGCTCCTTCCCGCCCGAACCGCCATGATCCCAATTGGACCCACCAGGTTTCGACGCTTGTGCAGAGATGGCGTCAATTCGTTCACCACCGCGCACTGTGACGGAGCTGAGCGTCTGTCCGAGCGTGATTGAAGACATATCCGAGAACGCGTAACCATGCGGACCACCGAAGACCTCACTGAGGACAATGTCTTCGTCTGTCGTGGTGGCATCTGTATCAGCAGCGCCTTCAGTACGTCGTTCATACCAAGCCACAAAGAGCAGGAACACCAACAATTGCAGCACCGCAAGGCGCGGCATCGCCGTGGTTGTCCTACAAAGTCGACAGGGGCAGACGACGAGCGCCGACTACCGGTACCGCCAAAGAGTGCAAAAAGCGGAATGAACAGCCAGTCTTCCGCATGGACAGCAAAATCGTGTAAGGTATCCGACCAGTCGTCCGCAGATTCTTCAAAGGATGACTTTAGAATTTTATAGCTCGGCAACCACAGATCGCCAGACGAAAAGCAGCACACCCCCATCAAGCTGGGAATCTCAGCCGTAATGTCGATTTTTTATACGCGCAACAGAGTCGTTTATGGGCACTAAAACGCAAGCCGGACGTCCCGCACCATTTTGGGGTGGCAACCAGTTGTCCGCAGATCTAGTTATCTTAGAGTTTGTATGAAGGTCATATTACCTCCGTGTTTCGTATAAGTGCGGGGCTAGGGAAGTATTGCACCTCTGGGGTGCTTATTGTCGGAGATAGCATTAAAAAGTAGAGTTTATTAAAAGATGAATGTTACACAAGCGCCTCTTCGACGATATACGGAGCTACTCTAGAACTCGTATCTGCGGCGGGGCACGAGCTCGCAGATACGGCGGTTCATGTTGCAGTAGTGGCAGCGGCTCCGGCAACATCTCTTTCGCGAGTACTACATTCCACTGTTGACGCTCTCTTTTTGCACTTTGACAGGCGAGCTTGAGTCGGTTGTGCTCTTTGTCGTTTATTGGTTTGTTTTTTCTCTGCCTTCTTGGCAGCCTCAGCAGCAGCTACCTCGTCAAGATATTGACGATCCAGAAGACGTCCACCCGGTGAAACCCTTTTGCGTCGCTTTGGCTGCCGTCGAGGAGGGGGTAGAACCAGGATTGAATCTTGCACGACGCTCTTCACTTGCAACCAAGTTGGCTGCACTACATCCTTTGGCAAACCGTTCCTCTTAAACTCAGCAAGACACTCCTTCATTTTTTCGTATGACAGCGGAAAGAGACCGCAACCTTTGAATCCTGCAATAATGTTCTTTGAAAAGTTGCAGTGATTCCATGCGAAACTAGCAATTTCCACCGCAGTCTTCTTATCAATTGAATAATTGTCATCGTCGTCGATAAAATTTTCGATGGCTTTTCTCAATTTAGTCTTGAATGCCCCAAATACTGCCACATCCAACGGCTGAAAGAGATAAGTTGCGTTCGCGGAAAGACACACCGGGAGAATTTCTAGTTCAGCAGCCATATCAATGACTTCGGTAGATATATGCGAGCTGCATCCATCCAGGATAAGAACTACCGGTCGTTGAATTGAAGCAGGCACCACCTCAGAAAAAAACTTCAACCAACGAATAAATAACCACTTATTCATAAATCCAGAATCTGTCGTTGTTACTCGGGCACCCGAAGTGTCCTTCTCTAAAATCGTGACATCGACAGACTTGTCGGGAAATATGAATGTTGGAGGAACCACCAAGCCAGAGGCACTACCGCAAGCGACAACCGACATGTGAAACCCAGTCGTTACTTCCGTTTTCCACACATTAGTCGATCCCCGCACTGCCACCACAGAAGAACTTTTGTTGCGAGACTGAAATGCAGTTTCGTCAACGTTAAAAATTCGAGTCGCATCCAGTTGTTTGCTTGTCAGTAATTTTTCTAGAGTCTGAAATAGCGCATCTACTTGAGCTTCATCAACATTGTTCCGGGCCTTGTTAATTGTTTGAGCCACTCTCACAGAGAGGGCTGGATGTCGATCCATAAAACGCGTGTACCAGCCATCAGAGAGCACTTTATCGTACATTAGCGATGCTATTTCACTAGCCCGGCGAATAATTTGGCTGCGGTCGACTGGATGACCGACTTGTTGACGAGCAATAAGCCATTCAAAGATGTTGGCATCAGCCTCTTCTGGTAGCAATGGGCGCGGTCCCGGTCGTGCCGGCGCTTTTCTCTCACCGGCTTCGGCAAGTTTGACATGGTCGAATAGTGTCCGATATGGAATGTCATGTTCAGTAGCCGCTGCTGGTATTTTCTGTCCGGCTAACACGCAGGCTACGGCGTCGTCGAGTTGCTTCGGTGTGTATGACTTGTGCTTTGCCATGATGGAGGGAAATTGCTAGGTGGTGAGAACCGCATCAACGGTTTTGGCGTGATGTCAGGTTGTGATGTGCATTAGGTAGTGCAGGGAAGCTGCCATCTCCTCTGCAAGAAGCTTCCCTACCAATCAGTAGCCCTGCGACACCGCTATTGGCTCCAGTGCCATTGTTCAGCTGGTTAGTGCCAAACAGCCGAAACGATCTTGAGGGAGAGCAGTCTATACAAATTCCTATATGTTTTGCCGGATCTGCGGACAACTGGTTGCCACCCTAAAATGGTACGGAGCGTCCGGCTCGCATTTTGGTGCCCATAAACGACTCTGTTGCGCGTATAAAAAATCGACATCACAGCTGAGATTCCCAGCTTGATGGGGGTGTGCTGCTTTTCGTCTGGCGATCTGTGGTTGCCGAGCTATAAAATTCTAAAGTCATCCTTTGAAGAATCTGCGGACGACTGGTCGGATACCTTAGTATAATAGTCGCACCGCATCTGCTCCCGTGTTAGCAAAATGGGATTGGCAGCCACGCGCACGGTGACAACTGATAGGTACATGTACATGACCAGAGCGTGAAAACGAGACGCCTGATATATCCCAGTTTGACGGGTTTTGGCTAATCACAGGTCTGCTTAAATTATTCTACACTTAGCTTTGTTTTTGGTTGGGGTTGGGGTGACGTCCTCCCCCGGAACGCGTGGCCAGCATGATGCTAGCTACGCGCTTCCGGCAGGTGCTCTCGGGCATCTGCAATTCCTTTGCGAGTCTCCGCATCAGTCCAGCCCCAGCATCAGTCAGCCCCACTCCTCCTCCTCTCCGACCTAACCAGACTAACCGCCTCAGAATCGGCACGTTTAACGTCCAATCATTAGGTTCTCATCGCAAGCAGCACTACACTCTCCCCCAAGACCTCCAGCGTTACCGGATAGACATCCTCGGCCTCCAAGAGACCAAGCTCCCGACCCTCGGACACCAACAGATCGGGACTCACACACTCCTGACACTCCCAGCGAGCCAAGAGCGACACGGCGTGGGTTTTGCAGTCTCTCCCCGTATTCGCCCATACCTTCACCGGTACTGGGCCCACGACGACCGCATCGGAGTTCTTCAGCTGTACTTGCCGCACACAGGACGTGTCAACGTCGTGACGGCATACTCACCACATAGCGGGCGACCCCTGACTGACATTGACAGCTTCTACGATAGCCTACGGTCACTTCTCGACCAGTTCGCGCGCCGTGATATCACCATCATAACGGGAGATTTTAACGCCAAGCTCGGGCGCCGATCACCTGGGGAGCCGTTCATGGGCCACCACGCACGCAGCATCCGCAATCGCAATGGCCATGCACTCGCTAACTTTTGTCTGACTTACCATCTCTTTGCAACTAACACAGGTTTTCGTAAGCGAGCAACCCACAAGACGACCTGGTGCCAACGCCGCACTGACTACCACGTCTTCAACCAGATCGACTACATCCTCTGCCAGCAAAACTGCCGACGCTTTTGTATGGATGCCCAGTCGTGGGGTGGAACCACAACGGCTTCGGACCACAAGTTAGTGACGGCGGACTTTGTTCTCACACAAGCACGTAGACTTCGATTCCCGCGACGCCCAGAAGCAGCTCAGAGTCTTCATATTGCACGAGACCGACTCACCTACGACGACGCCATCCAAGACAAGTACACCACAGCGCTCAAAGCCGCCATCCGCCCCACGAACGAAACCCCGGTCGCACAGCAATGGAACAGCCTCATGGACCTCATCCACGACACAGCAGAAGCCACCATCGGCGTCAACACAGCACCAACTAGGTCGAAACGGTATGATGACCCTGTCCTCGCCGCTCTCTCCGAGCGGCAACGTGCGCTGCAGATCCGTATCTATCACGACCGCCAAGCATCCACGTGGACACTTCGACAAGAACGGAACGCCATCATGCATCAAATCCAGCTCCGGTGCCGAGACCTGGCAAACAGAGCTCTTGGCGAGCAGATCAAGCTCATCGAGAGCCTCAGCCCCACAGCCCAAATTTTCGAAGCCGTCCGCGCGATAAACCACACTCGAGTGCAACCCCTGCTACTCCACGACGCAACAGGTAAGTCTATATTGCACGAACTCACAGCTAACAACCTAGCGCGCTCTCACTTCCAGGAACAGTTGGCTACCCCGACGAGACTCCCTATCCACCCTGACCTTGAGGCACGTGGCCTCGACAGCCCCATAACGGCCACCGAGTTTACCACTGCGCTCCGCCGACTCAACAATAGACGCGCGTCCGGTCCCGACGGCATCCCCGGCGAGCTTCTCAAGTATGGTGCGGAAGCTCTCGCTCCTCACCTGGCCGATCTCGTCAACAAAAGCTTCGAGCGGGGACAACCACTCAACCTAGGCGAAGGTACCTTACTGGGCCTCCCCAAGCCCAACAAGCCGCGCGGCGAGTGCTCCAGCCTCCGCCCCATCGTTCTGCTCAACACCATACGCAAAGCTGTTTCTATCCTAGTCCTGAACAGGATTTCGCCAGCAGTGGAGCAGTTTCTCTCGCCGCACCAGTGCGGCTTCCGCAAGTACCGCAGCACCGCTGATGCCGTCTGGACGCACCGGTGGCTCTGCGCACGCGTTCAACGTTATCAAGAGCGCATTCATGTTCTCGGTATCGACCTATCACGAGCGATCGACACCATAGACCGCCACAAGCTACTCGACGTACTCCGAACATTCCTGTCCGACGATGATATCCGACTCGTTAGACTCCTACTCGCCAACACGACGCTGGCTCTCCGCTCAGGCCGCCGGACGCTGGACCCGTTCGTCAGCAACACCGGAACGCCCCAAGGCGACTCTCTCTCACCTGTTTTGTTTGTAGTTTATTTAGAGGCAGCACTTCGTGATTTAGCACGTGAACTAGACGTACCTCATGCGCTCCTAGAGCAAATGGTGGTGTACGCGGACGACGCTGACTTCATCTGCCGTGACCAAACCGCTATCCAAGTCATTCTCTCCAAGGCACCTCACATACTCGCGCGCTGGTCCCTCACAATGAACATCTTCAAGACGGAGATCACGGAACTCTGCCGCCACGTCAATCCTGGAGGCCACAACCGACTAACACGCGCGGCAGAAGAACAATGGCGCAAAACGCGGAAGCTCGGCTCGCTGCTCGGCGATTCTGAAGATCTTACACGACGCAAGGCCCTCGTCGCGGCAGCACTACGGCGCCTCTGGACGATCTGGCTACGCACGCACTACACTACGGACACGACTCGGATACGGCTATACAATTGCTATGTGCTCCCGGTGCTTCTATACAACTGCGGCACCTAGGCTCTAACCACTTCGGAGCTCCGAGGCCTGGAAAGTTTCCACCGACGACAGCTTCGCAACGTCTTGGGTATTCGCTATCCTCGACACGTCTCGAACGCGACGCTGTACGAACTTTGTGGCGAGCGACCGCTTCGCCATCGCATCACGACCGCCCGTTGGGGTCTATTTGGACACATACTACGGCGCCCAGACATCCCAGCATATACACAGATGGCAGCTTACTACGCCCCCAGTGACGCGGGCAAATGGCGTGGCCGTCCCCGCACCACACTCCCTGTCATTCTCGACGCAGATCTCGTAACTAGTGGTCAAGGCTATCGACTGCGAGACGCGCAAGATCTTGAGGAGCTTCGCAACCTTGCTGGTGACAGAGGGAAATGGAGAATACTGCTGGCTGCAATTGCTGATTCGCTGCCGGCTGATGGAGACTCGACGTTTCCGGACACCACCCTATGCCGCCGACTAGCTAAGTTGAGCCTAGCGCAGGTATAATTTGGCTACGCGAACACGTACACCATTACATTACTTAGCTGTGACATCCAATATCGAGCAATGTATGGAGGTATCAAGTTTACTAGTCTCGTTCTCACGCTCGTGTCTGTACAGCATTTCTGGATCAAATGGACGGATGAGCAGAGAATTCGGGCTTCGAAAGACCCCCTGGGGTGAGGTACAGAACATGTCGATTCACTGGACCGATTCCCGTAGGATCTGTCGCGGTCATTTTGTACAGATTTCGTACAGAATTCCATAAAACGGCCATTTCTAGATAACTTGAGTCCGCCATCGACTCGACAGATTTCACTTCTGTCGGAGGGGGGGGTAACCTCCGACAGATTTCTAGATGTGTAGATGGTATGGCTAGAGTGGTGAATATTAGGTTTTAGGTTTGTTCCTCTCCCCGCCCACGCACTCGCTGGGGGGGGGGTAAACTAGAATGGTGAATATTGCTCTCTCACTCTGCACTGTTCACTGGGGCTGTTGACACTGGCAAGCATAGTGCGGACGATGAAGACGAGTTCATCGACGAGTCTACGAGCGCTGCTGCCGCAATGCCGGCGCGGGGCGAGGCCACCTGCAAGCGGTGTCAGCGAGACAGAAGCAGTCTGATGAGGGTGGACTTGCCACGGAACTCGAGACCCCTGTAAATATGCCCTTATCAGACTGCTTCTGTCTCCTGCCAGGAAATGACGCTGCGTTTAAGCTGGCCTCGTCCTCCACAGTAACGTTGTGGTATATGACTCATTTCAACCGCTAGAACACGGGTGACGGGGCGGCGAATCTTCCCACTCGGTGACACCGGCATTAGAACGTATAATAGTTACGCAGTCGAAGGCCGTGATAATGTCACGGCCCTCGACTGCCACAAGACGCTCATTGAACAAATGGCGGGCCCGTTCGAGCCACGTGGTTCATTGATGATAGTTAGCAGCGCCATAGTATCGGAATCGCTGTAGCCTTGCGGCCCTGTGGGCCCGCAGCGCTTGCTTGCAGGTGCCATGATCGTTGCTGAGTGGTGGGGATTGCCAGGGAATGCAATTGACGTGCGTGGGTGAGGTCACTTCAACTTGAAAGTGGCTGATCGGATCTGTACCGAATCTATACATTTACACAGCAAGTGGCCTGCGCGATGTACGAGATCTGTACACGATTTTTAAGACACGAAATCTGTACGAAAATAGCCCACGGGAATCGGTCCACTTTCAGCGAGGTAACGTGATAACAGTCGTAACCGAGACAGATTCTCGAGACAAAAAATCGGACTACATGTTCATCCATATGAAGGATGACAACAGCACCAACGTGTGTGCGTTTGTGCGAGGTTTCGAGCACTGAAGACCGGTCATGCGCTACGTGTACAGTACGATACGCCTTCGTTCAAATTCACGATATCACCGACACTGGACATTCAAATTCACGGATGGGCAACAAACATGCAGATAAGTAAGATTAGCCTATCTAGATAGCGCGACTACATTAGCTCGCGTTGATTCGGACGTTCAGAGTCAAATGGCCGCCCTTCGATGACCGGGGAATCCATAGCACCAGTGATCCGCCACCCGAGCCCGGAATTCCTATAAAATTTGGCCGCCATCGATCCAAGTACAAGGTTTTGTCTGCCAACTCAGCCACGGTGGCGTTCCATGCCACGGTGGCGTTCCATGCCACCGTTTCGCAGGAAGGAACCTTCACCTTCGCGTAGTCATTACCGCCCGAATGAATGACAACTGTCACGTCTTTTGTGTCCGTGCTTGTGAAGACGATGTTTACCATGCCGTCACCTTCTTTCGTCCATGCACCGTAGCTTCCTTCGAAAGCTTCGCCCACTGTTGTAAGCCCCAGAGCATCGAACAGTGTGCCGTCGTCGATCTCACCAATGAATGATGTTGGTCCACACGTAGGCTGGACAAACTGGGAGACCATCCACAGAATGCCTGTTGGATCCAGACCTGCTAGTACGACGAGTCCGAGGTTCGTTGACTCGAGCGTAGTCTCCTTCTTGGCGACGTCGGCTCCCATATCGGTCGAGTTCGTCTCAATCAACTGGTCGATGATCACGCCCATCGTCTTGCGAAGCAGGTCGCGCGTCTGGAACGCGGCCTCTGTGGTCTTATTGCCCAGAACTTCGCCCATGCAGTTGTTCGTGACGACGGAGACATCGTTCAGCACAAGCGACGACCTGCTAATTGTTACCCGGATGTCTTCGTTACTGGCATCTGGCGTTGCGTTGCGGATACTTTGGACTGCGTCGCTCACGCGGTCCGTGAGACGCATGAGCTGGTATCCGCAGGTCGTGTTGGAGTCGATGAATTCTTGGAGATCGACCACTGTCGAGTCATCTGGCGAGTTGAGCGCGCTCACATTGTGGAGGAAAGTCATCACGTCGTTCGCAGACAAGATCTGGTCGCCGTTGATGATCGCCTGCTTCACAATGTTCTCCACGACTGCGATCACAACCCCAGTGGCCCTAGCTGCCATTGAAATAGGCATGCCGAGACAGGTACATACTGTGATAGGCAGGTCCACGAGCACGACATCGCTCTGGTATGCAACGGAGAGCAGCTCCTCGACTGATCCTTGGGGTGCGGTGGTCTGCTGGAAGCGGAGGAAGTAGACGAGGGATTTCAGCACGCTGATGATACTCGCAGCGCACATGTACGTTAGCTTTGCGGCCTTGTACGCCGCAGATACCTCCCCAAAGATGCCTACAGTTGCCGTATTGAAGATGACAGACACCACCGACGCAGTCTTCTGAAAAATCTCCAGAGCGCAATCGTCATTTTGCGGGATGCACTCTTGAAAACACTTAACGGGATACGACAGCGGGCACTGTGCGATGCAGGTGCTGTCCGTCTTGTTGAAGCCCAGAGGACAGAGTTTGTCGCTGTTGAACGCCTCTGTCTTCCTGTAACAAGCCGAGTCCGTCGCATCGCCGATAGTTGGCCCCACCCAGTTCCTGACCTTCTTGCCATACCATTCCGAGCCCATATCGTCCGTAAGCAGCAAATGCGTCGCATTGATCCTCGTCCAAATAGCGCCCAATTCATACACTTCCGTCCCCGCCCGACCGAAGAACCCGCTCAGGTGGAAACCTGCCGGGGCGACCACCGTCGTGCTCTCGGCTGTCTTGGACCCAGCACCGACTGAGTTGCCTGAACTGGTACACAGTCTCAGATAGAAGACACGCTTCCGTCCGTCCTTTTCAGCCACATGAACCTCCATCGACGTGATATACTCGTTCGGTCCGAGGATCAGGATGCTGTCCGTCCCGCCCGAGCCTCCGTGTGTCCACGTTTCCTCATCGGGGGACGCCACTCGCAAAGTCACTTGGTCGACGCGTTCATCTCCTCGAACTGTGATGGAATTGAAGGTCTGTCCTAACTTGACCCCTGTGATGTCCGAGAACGCGATGCCCTTGGTGCCTTCCCCGAAGGTCTCGCTGAGTTGAATGTCCCTATGCGAGAAAGCGGCTCCAAGTGCGACGTAAAGCACCAGCAGCGTCAACGTCTGTAGCAGCAGCGAAGGTGACATGGTCACCGATGCACTTGGATTATGAGAACGCTGTTGCATGGGATAGTGAGGTCAACGAGAACGGACCAGGTCCCGCGAACGACACTACCAGGATGTCCAACCGCGGTCATCAACATCATCGGCATGCACTTGCTTGTGCCCCCTCCACGCCAGGACCAGACGAAGTGTCAACCTGGAAAGGCCCTAGGGGACCAGCAAATCGTGGACGCTAGGTGTCTGTGTACATTTATGTTTTAGACTCTTGGTGCTATAGTATTAATGGATGTTGTATAGTTAAAATGTCTATTTATACTGATATCTGCTGTTGAGAAGAAATTAGTATCACAGTCTTCCACGACAGCAGATGTGAACCCCGTGCGGGTGACACGAACTCTTGGCAACAGAGAAGCAAATGGGCAGGTGGAATCGAGGATACATAAGCACTTGGTCACTGAGTGCTCACCTGCAGGTCCAAGGTTTCGTAGAGAGTGTGCAGTATAGATACCGTACCCAATATGTGATGCTTCATCACAGCCTAAGTTACCAGGATACCTGGCCCAGGTATCCTTGGACCAAGGATAAGGCTTGGCCAGGCAGTCTTGCATCGCCGATGCATCCTGGCGTCGCAGATGTCGACTGCTCAGACGATCTCAGTCTTCAAAGCGGTGCCGGCCGGTCGACCACCGGCACGGTACACTTGTCGCCTGCGGCTCACGCAACTGCAACCGTTCCTAGCCTTGCACAGTGTGACGTTGCATGTACCAGTACATTCATCCCCGGCAAATCTGGAAAGGTCGGACCAATAGAAACTGCGAGGTTGCGAAACTTGCAAAGGAGTTGACAGATGTGCAAATGTACTGAATTATTTAATTAGTGGACCGATTCCCGTAGGCTATTTTCGTACAGATTTCGTGTCTAAAAAATCGTGTACAGATCTCGTACAGCCCGCAGGACACTTGCTGTGTAAATGTATAGATTCGGTACAGATCCGATCAGCCACTTTCAAGTTGAAGTGACCTCACCCACGCACGTCAATTGCATTCCCTGGCAATCCCCACCACTCAGCAACGATCATGGCACCTGCAAGCAAGCGCTGCGGGCCCACAGGGCCGCAAGGCTACAGCGATTCCGATACTATGGCGCTGCTAACTATCATCAATGAACCACGTGGCTCGAACGGGCCCGCCATTTGTTCAATGAGCGTCTTGTGGCAGTCGAGGGCCGTGACATTATCACGGCCTTCGACTGCGTAACTATTATACGTTCTAATGCCGGTGTCACCGAGTGGGAAGATTCGCCGCCCCGTCACCCGTGTTCTAGCGGTTGAAATGAGTCATATACCACAACGTTACTGTGGAGGACGAGGCCAGCTTAAACGCAGCGTCATTTCCTGGCAGGAGACAGAAGCAGTCTGATAAGGGCATATTTACAGGGGTCTCGAGTTCCGTGGCAAGTCCACCCTCATCAGACTGCTTCTGTCTCGCTGACACCGCTTGCAGGTGGCCTCGCCCCGCGCCGGCATTGCGGCAGCAGCGCTCGTAGACTCGTCGATGAACTCGTCTTCATCGTCCGCACTATGCTTGCCAGTGTCAACAGCCCCAGTGAGCTGTGCAGGAGTGAGTGAGCAATATTCACCATTCTAGCTATACCATCTACACATCTAGAAATCTGTCGGAGGGGGGGGTACCCTCCGACAGAAGTGAAATCTGTCGAGTCGACAGCGGACTCGAGTTGTCTAGAAATGGCAGTTTTATGGAATTCTGTACGAAATCTGTACAAAATGGCCGCGACAGATCCTACGGGAATCGGTCCAGTGGCAAAGAATGGCACGCATCGAAAGTGCCGAGTTTGATCGGGGTATGATGCCCGAATGGACCCAGCAGTTCTTGATAGACTCCGAAGAAACGCCATCCCAAGCTTGCTTTGCCCAGCGCAAAGCAGTGAAAATTGAAATCTTCTCTTGTGGAAGACGTTGAATAAATCTTCGCACACTATGCTGGATCTTAATGTGAATGAGGTATGCTGCCATGGCCGCATCTTGCTACTGCAATATCTAATGTTCACTCTGAGCCTTTTATTTATTCCTGCCAACTAGCAACTTGCACTTGCATGTTGCTTCCCGCTAGTAGACATGTTCCCTCCATATTTCACTAAACTCAATACATATCATCAAGGAGGCGCAAATCTCATCTGCATAGCTGTACTAGCTCTGCGAGGTACATTCGACATCGCAATTCCAGATTTGCCGGGGATGACTGTACGGTGGTAATGTACATGCACAATATCCTATATAGTGGAGAGAGAGAGAGAGTGAGAGAGAGTGAGAGAGTCAGCTGGTTCAATTTAACTAGTTACCTACTCGAGCAAATAACTTAGTTGCTTGAAAGCTGAGAGATTCTTGTCATCTACCATGACTTCGCTTGCATCCTCCTCGCTGTCTCATTCTGCTGGCTTGGGACTTCAGACGTCACGGGGGGGGGCACTCCAAAGACTATCCTATATAGTGGATAGAACTTCAATCTCATTAATCGCGATGCTTGTCAACCGTTGACTCAACGAGGTCCTTGAAGTCCCGGGCAATCAGAGCTCGGTGGCTGAAGCACCGCTTCAAGCAGCGTGGCCAGTTCGGCGTTCATGCATACATGTACGTACACGTATCACTCAAATCAACGCAGCACGGCTTCCACGCTCCGGCGAGTCGTCGTCTTCATCTTTCTGCCTGGCATGTCGTAAGCGAGAATGGCTGTCTCGGTGTGCCAACTCGAGTTCGTTCAATTCGTGGCACGTCGGCCGGAGCACATCCTGGTTCCTATCCTACAGATTCAAAGTTCACCCCATTACTTGGGGCCGGGGAACCGACTGTCGGGATGGCGACAGAGCTGGATGGAGTCATTTAACAAGCTACCGGTAACGGGTCGGTCGTATTTGTCGACCTAACCATGGCACCGCTGAGTGTGCTGCGGGTGCTGCTGCTCCTGCTTGTCGCCGTCGTACATGGGACGAATGCGACCTCGGATGAAGACGTCCAGCTTTCGGAGGCGTTCGGAGGCTCCGGTGGCGTCTCGTTCTCGGATATCACGTTGATCGAGTTCGGCCAGACCGCCAGTTCGATCACGATCAGCGCTAAGAGGCGGGTCACGTCGATCGTCCTGCAAGTAGCGACGCCAGCTGAGCTAACGCTATCCCATGGTGGGTCGAGTGGAACAGACCACACACTGACTCTGGCGGAAGGCGAGTACGTCCAGTCGATGGAGGTCCATTGGGCCCGAAAGGGGTTGAGCTCGCGGGTCTTCTACCTCAAGCTCGGAACCAACAAGGGCAACTCGGTCTCTGCAGGCACCGCAACTGAAAACAACTCGACGGTGACCGCCCCTGAAGGCTTCCAGCTCAGCGGGTTCTTCGGTCGTGCTGAAGGTGAACTCAATCAGGTGGGGGCTATCTGGACGCGGATCAACGCCAAGACGAAGCGTCTCACAGATACAATGGGCTCCGCCTGGTACGGTGATCGGATTCGGAACTGGGTGGGGCCTACGATTGGAGACGCCAGTGACTCGGCGTGCTACCGGAAGACGGAACCTTTCGGGAGCAACAAGTCCTGTCCTCGAGGCTACAATAACAGCGGGATTAGTTGCATGGCACAGTGTCCGCTTGCGTATCCTGTGGACTGCTACCAGGAGTGCATTCCGCAGAACGACGACTGCACTGGGGAGGTTATGAGCAAGGCGGTGTCCGTGGTGGCTGCAGTGTTCAACACGGTGACCGCAGGAATCTTTGGCGCCATGTTTTCGTCGTACAAGAACGCAAAGCAGAGTTTCCTCTGCGCTGCGAACATTATTGGGGTGATCAAGTCTCTCATCTACTACCTCCGATTCCAGCGAACGACGGCACCGCAAGGGTCCGTCCAAGAAATGCTCGCCATCGCGTACCAGTCTAACGTCGTGATCTTCGATCTGCCCGTTGCCGTGGCAAATTGTCTCGGAATCAAAGTTTCGGGCAAAGTCAAGTTCGCCGATATCGTCTACGTCATCGTGGAAAACATCGTGAAGCAGGTTATCATAAACGGCGACCAAATTCTCTCGTCCGCCACGAATGTCCTAGCTCTTCTCACGAACACCAGCACAATCAACAACTCGACGGATGAATCAACTGTGGAGGAGTTGCAAGATCTTCTCGACTCCAACTCAACGTGCGGATACCAACTCAAAAACCTCACAGACCATGTCATTACCTCGGTGAGAGAAATCCGCTACGCAACACCTGACGCCACTGCCAACGATATTCGCGTGAAAATCAGCGAGTCACCTCTCGTGCTGAAAGATATCCCCACGGCTACCAATAATTGTATGCGAGAGCTGCTGGGCAACAAGACCACAGAGGCGGCGTTCGAAACTCGTGATTTGATCCGAAAGACGTTCGGGGTGATCGTCGATCAGCTCGTTGAAACGAACAAGACGGACTTGGGTCAATCCGTTGCGGAGCTAGAATACACACTAGAGGCAGCTAACATGGCGCTAGTTGTTCTCGGTGGCATGGATCCAACGGGTATTGCTTGGATGGTCTCCCAATTCGTGCAGCCGACTTGTGGACCTACTGAATTCATCGGCGAAGTCGACGATGGTACACTCTACGACGCACTAGGGCTCAAGACTGTGGATGAGGCGTTCAAAGGCAGCTATGGTACGTGGACGAAGAAGGGGGACGGCTTGATGAACCTCTTCTTCGAAAGTACCGACACGAAGGACGTGACGGTCGTTCTTCACTCAGGTGGCCAAGTGTACACACAGGTTGAGGTACCTGCCGGGACAACTGTGAACTGGAGCGATAAGATCGAAAATCTGCATGACAAAGTGCTGTATCTGGACCGCTGGCGCAGGACTGTTGTAGGCGTTCCGTTATCGGCCGGCGGTTCACTAGTGCTCTGGGTCCCACGATCATCCCAGGGTGGTCATCTAAAGATGCATGTTCGGGTCAACGTAAGCTAAAATATAGCGTTAAAGTTGTTGGTGAAATACACTCGTCAATTATCTCGTCGACATGAGCATGAACTATGAAAAGTATTCGCACTGTACTGTACCTCAGCTTACTCTTCGTCGTCGCTTGAATCTGAACCTTCCTCCAGCGACATCAGCCCCAGCAGAATACGGCGACAAACTTGGCGCTCGTGCTGGCTGAGCTGCTGAATGGCATTCATTTCGGAGGAAACGTTGTCTGAAGATGCCGATAGCACGTCACTGTAACGCTTATCCTTCTCTTGCAGAACCACGGCCAGCACGTCGTAGAGCTGTTCGGCAGGCAACTGGGATGCCATCACGAAACTCAGCA
This sequence comes from Phytophthora fragariae, assembly GCA_009729435.1. Taxonomy (NCBI): domain Eukaryota; phylum Oomycota; class Peronosporomycetes; order Peronosporales; family Peronosporaceae; genus Phytophthora; species Phytophthora fragariae. The sequence goes on from QQOI01000003.1 coordinate 2,160,702, forward strand.
GCGCATCCCCAAGACCGAACTCTCGCTCGGCATCGCCGTGCAGCAAAAAGAACAACGAGTCGTCATCCTCAGAGTGGGCCAACTTCCTGTGCTTGGCTGGGTTTGCTTTGGCTTTAGCTTTGCCCTTGCCTTTTCCCTTCCCAACGTGAGGAACATCGTCAGCGTCGTTATCATCTTCGTCTTCCTCGTCTTCGCTATTCAGCGAGCACGCCTTGAATGCGTTAGTCAGTTCCGAGCTGGTGATGAGAATGGAATCCGACGGCACGGATGTAGGGAGCACGAATCCATAGTGGCACAGGAGCTGGCAAATACACAATTTAAATTAGTCCACAAAAACAACGTTAAGACATCTCGAATACCCAGCTCACCTGCGCGTTGGACAGATCTCCGTACGAAATCGTAACAGGCTCATCCTTCTCCACCTTGCGCAACGTCATCAACTGCTCAACAAGTATAGAAGAGTAAGAAACATAGAGCCAAAACAGTCTTTCCGCCATCATGCGGTATATGTACCTGAAAGCTTCCCGTTTCGGTTTTCACGATGTGCGCTGCCGGGTTTTCGGCCGCGTGGTTGGCCATATCAATCACCGGCAGCAGTGTCGGCTCCTGGTCATCCGTAACCTTGAAAGCTCTAAGAAAAAGAATAAAAATCACTCTATTAGCGATGATCATCAGCAGTAAAAAACACATAAAGCCACACAGTTTTATACCGTGACGACACCATCGAGTACGCCCATTGAAACTTTTCGAGCGTCGACACGTCAGTGGGCCAAATGGTCGAGAACTCCTTCATCAACGGCGCGGCATAGTCCGCGTACATCTTGAGCACGAGTTTGTCGTCCAGAATCGGGTGCGCCGTCGTGTTTTTCAGCATTTCTCGACTTTTAGTCTCCCAGCTGAACGGCAGCGAAATGCAAGTCGGAAGTTGCTGGATGTAACCGTAAAATTCACTTTTTTCACCTCGTGCGAGCTCCGCCAGCAGAGCCAAAGTGGTCTTCACAGCGTCACTCGGCTGCAACGAGCCGATCTGCTCCTGCAGCTTGGGTTTGGCCTCCGCGTCGCAGTGCTCGAGCCAGTAGCTGCCATTTAGAAACGCTCCTGTCTGCAGCGTCACCAGTTCAGTGTCTGGCTGCAGTTCGCATTGCGCCACGATTGATCGGTCGTCGTCCCCGAATGCAGCGTCTGAGGATACTGGATCGATGAGGTCCTTAGCTACCGTCACGTTGGCCCCGTGCGAGGAGGCCCCGTGCGAGGAGACCCAGTCCAGCAACGGAGACTTGGTCGGCATGATTGGCGGGTGAAACGTTCCTATTTTGGGTCGAGTCCCAATTGAAAGTTTCGATTAAGGCTGAAACTTAAAATTGAAAATTGAAATTTCAGTCTCATCCCGGCACTCTTTGCTGACCGAAACTTTCCCGATTTTTTTACCTGACTAAGCTTTTAATTTCGCTGCGAGGATCTCGAGATTTATCTTTCACCATCACATGCTGTTCTTGTGCATGTGTAGTGATGCTGGGATCCAGCCTGGATGGCATGCAATATGAAGAGGAAGAGCACAACGTAAATTTTACGTAGTACACAGTTGAACGCACACCTGAACATCGGCAAGAGGCCTGTACATGTACCGGTATTAGAATGCAGAGTCTATGCTAACGAATCCCAAGTGGTGATCCCGTATGTTTCCTTCGTGCGGTACAGTATTTGTATGCTGGTGAGCTCCATTTATTGTTGTATCTATCAAGCCTCCGTCAGCGCTGGACAAACGGTTGGCTCCATCACGATTCGAGCAGGCGAACGAGTTGACGGCATCTCTTTAGAAGTCACAGGTCCAAAGGCGTCGACATTCAACCACGGCGGAGCTGGAGGAAAGGGAAATACGCTTAAGCTTGCAGCGGGCGAACATGTCACGTCGATGGAGGCCCATTGGGGCAAGAAAAATGGCCGCACCCGCATCTTCTACCTGAGCTTCTCCACGAGCGCTGGCAACTCGGTTTCGGGAGGGTCCACGACGGACGATAAGAACACGGTGACAGCGCCGGAGGGTTTTCAGCTCGGAGGCTTTTTTGGACGTGACGGCGACGAGATCGACTCGCTTGGAGCGATTTGGGTGCGCATTACGCCGAATACTGCAGCTCCAGCCACAGAGCCTCCTCCTCCCCCAACGAAAGCTCCTGTTACGCAGGAATCCGACGACTCAGGTGCAGCGGTCTCTACTGCTGCATCGACCGAAGCTTCAGCCGCAGCACCTACAGAAGGCTCAGTGGTAGCATCTGCAGAGGCCTCAGCGGCAGCATCAACAGAAGCATCAGCAGCCGAGCCGACCGAGAAACCTAAAGAGGTTCCAGCTAAACCCGTACCGACTATTTCTGTGGAGGACTCTGTTCAGCTAAGCGAGAGCTTCGGCGGTCCTCATGGTACCGATTTTTCTGACGAGGCCTCGGCGACTTCAGGACAAGCAGTAGCTTCTGTTACCATCCTCGCTGGTGAACGTGTCGATGGTGTTTCCCTCGACATTTCAGCACCTAAAGCGGCGACATTTCACCATGGCGGCACTGGCGGGACGAAAAATACCCTCACGCTAGCTAAAGACGAGCTCATCACGTCGATGGAGGTGCATTGGGGTAAGAAGAACGGAAGAACGCGCGTCTTCTACCTGAGCTTCGGTACCAGCGCTGGGAACTCGGTTTCGGGAGGCACTCAAACGGAAGACAAAAACTCGGTAACGGCACCGGAGGGGTTCCAGCTTGGCGGGTTCTTTGGTCGTGACGGCGATGAAATCGATTCTATCGGTGCAATTTGGACGAGTATCGAGCTAGTCACGGCAGCTCCGACAGAGGCCCCAGCTCCTGCTCCGGCCCAGATACCGACGAAACACCAGGCACCGTAAAACCTGCCGGCACACCGAAATCCGGAGTGAAGAATACCCGCGCTGTTATCCTGAGCGAGTCGTTTGGCGGACCACACGGCAAGCAGTTCTCCGATCAGCCTCTAGCCACCTCGGCACTAACCGTGAGCTCCCTCACTATCCGAGCTGACGCACGTGTCGACGGACTTACCCTCGAAGTATCCGCCCCCCCTGCCCAAACATTCACTCACGGAGGACCTGGAGGCAAGGAAAACAAACTCACACTGAAAGATGGCGAATACATCACAAGTATGGAGGCTCATTGGGGCCAAAAGAGTGGCAGGACTCGCATTTTCTACCTCAGCTTCGGGACAAATGAGGGAAATACCGTCTCAGGAGGAACGCAAACTGAAGAAAAAGGTAGCGTGACTGCACCTGAAGGCTATCAGCTCGGAGGATTTTTCGGCCGTGACGGGGATAATATTGACTTAGTGGGAGTGGTGTGGACAAGCATCGAGGCGGTCGCAGAAACTAAAGCGGCAAGAGGTTCAGCGACAGATGAAGATATCCAACTTAGCCCGGTGTATGGTGGTCCTCACGGCGTCGCTTTCTCGGACGTCTCCGGTATCGTGTTGGGACAAACGTTAAGCTCCGTCACAGTTCGCGGTGACGCGCGCGTTGATGCGGTCACGCTGCAGGTGGTAAAACCTGCTGAGCTAACCTGGAGTCACGGTGGTAAGGGTGGAACTGAAAGCACTTTAACCCTCGCACCAGGAGAATACATCAACTCCGTGGAGATTCACTGGGGCAAGAAAAGCGGACGCACCCACGTATTCTACGTTAGCTTTACAACAAGCGAGGGAAACTCCGTGGCTGCCGGCACGAAGACTGAAGAGAGTGTAACGGAGACTGCGCCGAAAGGCTTCCAGCTAAGCGGTCTGCATGGTCGTGCGGAAGGTGAGGTGGATCAACTTGGCGCTATTTGGACGAGAATTTCTGCTAAGCCAGCCTTGCTTACCGATAGCACGGGTTCTGCTTGGTATGGCCACACTATCCGTAACTGGGTGGGGCCAACAATTGGCAACTCAAAGGATACGGCATGCTACCGTAAAACGGTGGCATTCAACAGCAAGAACATTTGTCCTCTGGGCTATGGCAAGGATGATGATGATTGTATCGCACAATGTCCGATGTCATACCCAGTCGGGTGCTTTCTTGAATGCATCCCTCAGAACGACGACTGCGCGCTGAATATCGCTCAGAAGGTTGCCTCTGTGGCGGCTGTCGCGTTCAATGCTGCAACGGCTGGTTTATTCGGCCAGGTTAAGGCCGCATATTCTACAGCAAAGAATCTCTACCTGTGTGCTGCGGCCGTCATCTCGATCATCAGGTCGCTCATTTTCTACCTTCGGTTCACACAGACAACGGCGCCCCAAGGGGACGTCGAGAAGCTGCTTGCCGTGGCGTACCAGTCAGACGTCGTTCTCGTGGACTTGCCGGTGGCAGTGTACTCTTGCCTCGGGCTGAAAGTACCTCCCAAGTTGCAGTGGACCGGTATCGCTATGATGATCGTGGAAAATATCGTGAAGCAGGCCATTATCAACGGCGAGGAGATCGTTTCATCGGCTGACAATGTTGTCAACATGCTGACGAACACTAGCGCCATCAAATCTCCAGACTCGAGCGTGAGTGAACTCCAGGACTTCATCGACCCCAACACTTCGTGTGGCTTTGAATTGAAGCAGCTCACGGACCGCGTCATTTTTGCGGTTAGCGATGTCCGAAACAAAACGCCCAATGCAGCGATGGATGACATCCGCGTGACGATAAGCAAGTCGCCGCTTGTCCTGAACGACATCCCTACAGTCACAAACAATTGCATGAAAGAAATGATGAGAAAAAAGACCATAGACGCCGCGTTCGAGACGCGCGATTTGCTTCGAAAGACCGTGGGGGTGATCATCGACCAGCTCATCGAGACTTCCACGACGGACATGGGCAAATCCGTAAAAGAGGACGATTACTACTTGGAGGTGGCAAACTTGGGACTGACTGTGCTTGGTGGGATGGACCCGACCGGTGTCGTTTACATGGTCTCTCAGTTCGTGCAGCCTGTGTGCGGACCCACCTCCTTCATCGGTGAGATTGACGACGGCAATTTGTATGATGCCTTGGGACTGTGGACCGTGGACCAAGCTTTCGTTGGCAGCTACGGGTGGTGGACGAAGAAGGGTGACGGTGTCGTGCGGCTCATCTTCGAGAGCACAGACAAGGAGGACGTGACAGTCGTTATTCACTCGGGTGGTGACGACTATGCCAAGGTTGACGTGGCTGCATTTGCCACCGTCACTTGGGAGTCGACTGTGTCGGAGTTGCAGGATAAAACTTTGTATCTCGATCGCTGGCGTCCTGGTTTGCTTGGGATGCCCGGATCGGGTGGAGGTTCACTGCTCGTTTGGGTCCCGCGGGCTTCTGAAGGGGGTCATCTACTGATGCACGTCAGGATCAATGTTAGTTAGTTAGCTAAATGTCATCGTCTTAGAAAAAAATTAAGTGCAATTTTCATCTTGTGTAACTTAACGAGAAAAAAACAGTGTGGTCATAAAAATGCGTATTTTACGGTAATCTTACCGCTAAATACACATTCTATAGCGGTAGTTTACCACTTCTACACAAAACATGAGCAACAGCAGCGTGGCCAACTCGTCGCTTGCCGAGACCGTCACGTTGGCGCCCGCGGTGGCGGCGACGCCCGCGTCATCCGGCGATCAATGGCGGGTGTTCCTTGGGCTGGCGCTGCTTGCCGCGTCCTACATTCTACGCGTGGAGGTGGTGCGCTTCTCCCTGCGCGTGGCGCGTCGCATCTTCCCGGCGCTGTTCGCGTGGCTGCGCGAGTTCGAGAAGATGCTGCTGCGGCCGCTGTCCTGGGTGGTCTTCGTTCTGCTGGCCTGGTTCTCGGCCTACGTCATGGACGTGGAGACGCTGCTGGACACGGACGCGGGCACGCTGCAGAGTATCATCACGCTGCTGCTGGGGCCGCCGCTGGTCTGGGTCGTCATCTGCTTGTGCAACTACGTCACGTGGGGGATCGTCCGCGTGCAGGGCTGGAACCGGTCTGTGTCCAAGGACGACGACGATTACAGTCGAGTGATGATTATTACGGAGGGCATTGGGGTACGTCGGTGTGGTGGAAATTTTCGAGGAAGTTTGGTTGACATTTTTGTACATGAAATTTATTTGCAGGTGATTAAAGTGTTGTTGGTGGCGGCGGTTGTGTCGACATGCATTATCGATGAGATTGGCCGCTTCACGGACTTTGAATCAGGGCAGGTGTCCACGGTGGCGGTGATTATGGTGGAATTTGTTTTCGTATTTGGAGCCCATTCGTGGGTAAGTTTTTCCAGTTTTTTTACTGAAGTACTTTCATACATGTACCTGACGTCGTTTTTTATCTGTGGTGTGTGTATCTGATGCAGCTGAAGAATATCATGGGTGGATTGATGACGCTGCAAGACGAACAGATTAAGAGCGGGATTCACATTTCTTTTCAAGGTCATGAAGGCGTCGTGGAGCGTTTGTTTCTGCAGGGGTTTTCACTGCGGCAGTACGATAAGGGGTTGGCATACATCCCGAACAGTATCATGCTCGAGAACTCCGTAACTGTGCAGAGCAAGAATCGAGACCGACGCTGCGTTATTCCGGTGCATCTGAGCCACTCAACGCCAACGACAGCGCTGCGCGTGTTCATTCAAGAGCTGGATAACTACCTGATGCAGCACATGATTTATCAGCGTACGAATACGAAAACTGATGTTCTCGGGCTTGAAAACCCACGAGGTGGTTGGAACATGATGAACGTGTACGAGCGCAGCAAGAAGCTTGCGTCGGAAGAAACGCAGTCGCAAGGTGGCTTCTGGATCAGCATTGAAGCGCCGTACCTTGTGCACGTAGTGTACTACTCCCAGGAGCGGCATATCAAGGGACTCTTGACCGAGAAGACTGAGGTCTGCTACGACTTTTTCTCATTTTGGTCTCGTTTGGGTATAGTAAGCTAATGTTGCGATTCGGTGTCTTAGATTGTGCTCCAGATTACGGACCTGATGACGAAGCTCAAGTTGAGCTTACACGGAGAAGAAGAAGGCTACGTTGGACCGTATTCTTCTGCTATGTCGTCATCTGCAAGTTCAAGCGAAGCCCCAGAATTAAATGAGCGTCACTCTAGCTTTAGTCCGGCACCGCTTCCTGAAATCGTCGCCAACCGCCGACGGAGGCGAGCACCACCAGCCAGTGAGCCACTTGGACGACGTATCTTCAGCGACGGCAATATATTGCGTCAACGTCGGCCTCACGATAATCGTGGGGACTTTGTATAAGTTATCAATATATCTCGTCATATCAACGCGCAGTTTGCTGCACATTAATCTGGAGCCGCTGGATCGTGTCGATAATAGCAAGATTCACCTAAGAAAACAACGACAAAAATTGGTTAGCATTCACAGCAAAAAGAAAATCATCAACAGCATCGAGGACTCACCTCTGTTTTCGCCTCTTCGAGCGAGCTGAAGCGCTCGCGATCCATAAGGACGATTACCTTTACTTTGAACATCGAATAGAGCTCGACACGCACCGGCGGGGGTGGAGGTGCAATCGGTCGGCCGGTCGCATTAAAAGCGCTCGAGGTGGCACTCGACCGTGCGCGTGTACGGGGTGTCCCCGTGTTGCTGCTTGCAGTCGACTGTTGTCGATCTCCCAAGATGCTGTCGTCGCCTCCAGCGCTGGAGCTGTCGCTGCTAGCACTGCTCGATCTGATCGCGTAGGCCTCCCGCCGATCTCGACGTACTGCAGCAAGCGCCTCAGTTGTCAGAGCGTACGTTGGCAATACTGCCTGAAGCTCGCGCACGAACTCCTTTATCTTTCGAGAGGGCGTCGTAGGGTGCAAACGCAGCATAAGTGAATGTGTATGCGCGTCAAGCGCATTGCCACTTGTCTGGTAATTATCGGCGAAGATTCCATTCGGCACAAATATCCTTGAACCGTCCGTGCGCCGCATAGTTGTACGGGCGAGTGATACCCGCTCAATGAAGCCCAGTAAGTGCCGCACCTTGACCTCACTGCCCGTTCGGAAGGGCTCCGCAAAGATAAGGAAGAGCCCCGTCGCCACATTCTTCAGCTAAATTCACGCAACCGGTACAAAAAGAACGAGTCTGCTCAGTATCACTTCTACATTGGAGCGCTACAAAATCTGGCACTTACCACAGTAAACCCTGAGAGAACAGCAACCAACTCGACGCTGAGGAATCCCACGACGAGCAGGAACCGCATGAACGTGTTGGAGAGGAAGAAAATGTAAAAAATCTCGATCAGGATGAACACGACGCACAAGAACTTGATGGACTCGGTGATGACGAAGATCCGAGCATCGTAGTCCGACGAGTAGCGGTCCCATTTGAAGTACCGGATGAAGATCTACACAACAACAACATACAAAATTCAATCTAACCCCTCACATTGACATCTACACTAACTGCCACCTTGCCGTACATTGGTGACGACTTTGCGCAGGGCGAAGGTTCCGAGCACCAGTGGCACCGCCACCAGGTAGCGCAGGTATTGCATCACCTCGTCCTTCTCGCTGCCCAGGTCCAGAATGTAGCGGGCCACCACATCACGTAGCAACACCAAGAACAGCACCCACCACAGGTACGTTAACATGTAGTGCTGCACGTCCGCGATCCACCTGCACAGCAGTATTATAATTAATTACACACTTTGAGTATTAGGAAAAAGTGTCATTACTACTGTAAGAATAAAATTGACGGAAGACTCCGCACCGAACGCGCTTGTCAATCCGGGATCGGATGGCGTTGAGCAGCATCTCGATCATGGGTCTGGACAGCAGGAACGCGGCCAGCGTCACCAGCAGCGCCAGCCCCACGCGCCAGAAGATGAACAGGATCATCGTGCTGGCGAGTCGAAAAACACAATTGTGTAAGTATAAATTACGCCATGGGAATAAAATACATTCGATCGATAAAATAAAATACGAAAAATAAATTACTGTAAACTTCGCGTCGTCCAATCCCCCGAAAATGTCAAGTCAGAGTCGGAGCTGAGTCCAGCAACCCGGGCAAGCGGCAATCGCGCACCGAGCCTGCTGTTGTCGGCATCAAGTCGGCACCGCACCGCGCGACATCGCAGCGCATTCGCGCCTGAAAAGTTTTCAGTGAAAACGCACAGTGCGGTGCTCCATGCTCAAAAGGAAATGGCCATTGATCTGAGTCCGACGGTTACATATTACCAAAACACCACATTTGATGCGCGAGTACCGTAGGTGATCGTGTCTCATGAGCTGGCCGGGGTCTGCTCTGGCGCACGAACTTCGCGATGAAGAGCTCCACTCCGTGCATTGCACCCTTGCATGCCTGTCCGACTTGAGTGCGGTGCTCGAAATCGCAACGTCCGAGTGAATCCTGCCAGTCCCACCTTTGTATCTTGAGTCTAGCAGACGTAGATGAGCCGCAGCATCAGAAAGCTACGCAGCGTACCGTGCTCCACTTATCCTACACTTCAGTGAACTAAGCATCAACCGCCTTAGGAGATCAATACCACGGAGCTGTGTCCGGTCTCTGACGCAACTCGCCACAACGCGCAGAGCGCACGACCAGTTCACATTACGACGCTGCCTGGTCCAAAAGGAGTGAGAGGACCAAAGGCTCAAGTCTCCAGCTCAAGTCTCCATTGCAGTGTGGCGACATTAGGTAGCAGCGGTCATCGTCCACATCAGAATCAGCAACAACCAGTACAGTACCAAAGTGGTGGGCCCAACCAAGCCACCCGCCTGAAGGGCTCCGTTAACTCTCCTGCCCGCCCGCCACATGACCTGGTCGACTTCTCCCTCGTTGCGCGCCTTAAGCAGCGCCGCGCAGACCGATTCGAGCCTTTCGTCCGCCCAGTTGGACGCACTGCACACTGTGATTCTTTGCTGCTGCGCGCTGTCGCTATGCGGCTGCCTCTACATCGTGCGGCACCACTACGTCTCGTCCCGCCTGCACAGCGGCGTCTCCATGGTGCAGAAGATGGTGGTCGTGCTCTCGCTCTTGGACGCCGGGTTGTCCTTCCCCAAGCTGTTCGGCAACCCGCTCACACACTCGAGTGATATCACTGCTGCCTGCAACGTGCAGGCCTTGGCGCTGCACGTGTTCGGGCTCATGTCCGTCTTCTGGAACGCGGCCATCGCCCACTGCTTCTACCGCAAGATCGTGCACCGCGACAGCGAGGCGCGACTCAAGAGCAGGTTCAAGCTCTACGTGCTGCTGGTGATCGTGCCGGCGGTCGCCTGCAGCGTCGTGCTCTACGCCGACAGACTCTTCGGAGACGCCACGTTCTACTGCTGGGTCGAGTCGCGCTCCAAGCAGTTCTGGAGCTTCTACCTCTTCGTGGTGCTGGCTATTCTCTACATCAGCGCCATCCTCTGGGTCACGCACAACCGCATCTCGCGCGACTTTCGGGACGCCAATCTGGACGCGCAGGAGTCGTGGGCGCTCATAACGTCCAAGCTGCGCATCTACATCGCAGCTTTCATCGTGCTATGGACCCCCAGCACGGTCTTCCGACGTGAGTGGAGCCTGTTCTACTGATTTTGTGGCTTTCGTTCTAACTTTTTTTGCTTTTTTGTTGTTGGTATGTGTGTAGTGTTTGACCACGAGCTTGGCTCTGCGAGGTTCGCGGTGGCAGTTTTGATGCAGGTGACTGTGTGCACACAGGGCTTGATGACTGCGATTATCTACGGAGGACTGCTGACCAAGCTGTACCGGATACTTTTGTGCAAGTCGTCGATCTCACCTACGCGGAAGTTTGTCAGCTCGCCAACGTTCCCTACGATGGACACGGGTACCGATCACAGTCTGGTGAAGCACTACCGCCAGCCTGCGAACATCTTCGTGTCTACTTTCAACATGGGGGAAGCGAGACTCACACCCGCTCAATTGGACAAGTGGATTCCGCTCGGACATGATATTTACGTCATCGGACTCCAGGAGTGCTTGCATCTGGCGAACACCCGCAGCTTAATACGTCAACACCTTGAGGGCGGACGACCTCGACCAGCAGCGAGCGGACATGCGCGCAGAGCCTCGAAGTTTCACCAGTTCAACCGCGAAATTGGCAGTAAGAACACGTCACTTGGCTACCATGGCCACATCGCTATCACAGTCTTCATCAAGTCGTCGGATGTGGATAGCGGTGCCTTTTACATGCCTCCTGTGGTGCAGCAAGAAGTCAACGTTGGAAAGTCCCTAGTACTGGGTCGTGCATCCAACAAGGGTGCGGTCGGCTTCGCCTTTCGCTATTACGACACATCGTTTGCGTTTGTAGCGTGCCATTTATCTTCGGACCCCAAGGTAAAGACAATGCTAGCGTCCTATGTAGTCGATCTCTATTCAATTTGCTGACACCAACGTCTTGACTTGATACAGGGGAAGTCGAAAGTACGGCGGCGAAATCGCGACTCGCAGGATATTCTGAACGAGCTGCATCTGAATCTGGAAGACGTGGGCTTCGAGTTCCCCCACGTACACCACCACAGCTTCGTACTTGGTGATCTCAACTACAGACTGACGCAGCGTGAAGCTAGCGCAGACACCATTCTAGAGCTGGTATCCAAGGTGCGGCAGTGCGAAACTGCGAAGCCTGTGCCGATGAAACGCAATCGAAGTTTGCGCCGTGGACTGCTGGGCAAACACTGGAGTCCTATGGGTAATCGAGGTCTCAGCAGCTCTTTCGGACTCGGCAGCTCTCTCGGTGCAACCAGCGACAGAGACAGCAACGATCTGGACGTTAGCATGCTGGAACCCAGCATGAAAAGCTACTCATCAGTACGTGCGTCTTCCCACGGCAGCAGCATCAGCATTCGATACTCAGCAGACTGCGAGATCGTGGACGATGACCAGTTCGTGTGGGATGACGTGCTAGCACACGATGAACTCCGGACTGGAATGCGATATGGACAGATTTTCTACGGCTTCCGCGAGGCAAAAATTGCGTTCCCGCCTACGTTCCGCCGTGTACGTGGGGCAGCACTAAACCTTGATGCTGGGAATTGGCCTGTCGAGGAGCTGGCAGGATGCTACACCACCGCTGTAGAGGGCCATGGCAAGCGAGTACCGTCATATACAGATCGAATTCTGTTCTTCTCCCAGTCCGATATGCGTCACCGCCTTCAGTGTGTCGTGTACGCATCGTGCGAAGAAGTCAACTGCTCAGACCACAAGCCTGTGCTTGCAGTGTTCCAGGCGCTTGTAAACCGCGACATCCTGCCAATCGAGTCGGAACTGGCAACCAAGAAACTTCAACGCATGCAGGATGTCAGCGGTGTCCTGGAATGCCAGCTACGATTGGACTTCAGCAACATTTCGTGGCAGCCTGATACCGACGCCGACTTCCCGCTCACCTCTTTCAGCAGCTCTATCTACATGGACCAGCGTTTTTCGAGTTTTGATCGCCATGGGCACCAAGTGATGGTGACGATCGTCTTCCCGCTGCCGTCGGAAGACATTTTTTCAGCGCAGCGTAAGCTGCTGGAGCTGGCGGACTCGATGAGTGGCGGTGTGTATCTGGAAAACGCGGATCGATTGCTGTGCAAGACCAACGTGGCTCACGTCAAGTGGGCAGACTTTGTGCGTGACGGCATCACGCACGCCACGTATGCACGACCCACAGGGAACATGCACGTAGCGATCAAGGTGCACGCCGGTACCCAAGGCCCGTGCTTTGGTCAAGGTGTGATCTGCATCCCGCAGTGCTCAAACGACGAGGGCGATGAAGCATCTGATGGGATTCAGAAGGCGAACAACTTTGTCGTAGAACTCGCTGTCGGCGGAAGGCATACAGGCACGTTGACGGGCTCAGTGAGTCTGCTCCTCCTACAGCGCGCAAGTGGCGCATAAGCCAGGAAATAGTTAATTATTTAGTTGATGGGGTATCGTACTCGCAACGTCGTGAAGGAATTCAATGTCAATCGATCTCAATTCAATCTGAAATCAACGGCAAACGTGCTGGAGCTGTACTACACTGAGGACATCCAGACGAGTCTATAGGGAGGAATTGGTACGACCGATAAGGATTTAAAGCTCATCGCTGATACCGACGTCTTCCGCCGTCTCTTTCAGCGTCTCCGCCGGCGTCGGCTCCTCCTTCAGAGTCTCGTACTCTGTGTACGTCAGATCGTTGGGGTTCTCGAAGTGTTTGGCCCACGGCTGGAAGAACATCATGGCCGCGAACGCCACCAGCAGCACGAAGGACAAGCTACGAAAAGCACACATAACCCAACACGAAACCATCAGCTTCTCACCATCTACCTCCAAACATCTAGCGAAACTTACATGGCCTTAGTGCGGTTGTATCCTGCCACGGAGCGGTGGAACGTGTCCAGAGCCTCCTCCAGGTTCTTAATCTTCTTCTCGTAGACAGCGCGCACCTCCGGAGTCATCCGCCCCTTCTTCACACCAGCCTCCTCCAGCTTCTTGTCCTGGAACACCAGCGCGTTGTACTTGGCTAGCTCAGTACGAGCCATAGCCACAGCGCGAGCACTCTTGCCAGACTGTAGCAATCAATACACATGAGTCAGTTGCGTACTAATTAAGCCGCTTAGTCGACTGTTACGAACCTGCTTGGTCGTGTAGCGCTGGAACTCCTGGTCGAACTGCTCGACCGCGCGCTTGGTGGACGTGGGCTCGGCGGGGGGCGTCTGCTTGGCACTCATGATGATGAGGGGGGCGAAAGTCTCACTTGGCACGGCGCTGACGTGGAGAGTAATGATGGTCGTCTAAACAATAGGTTTCGGTGGTGCAAAAACAAAGCATCGGGGATAAGAGATCGAAGTTAAGTGTACAAGTGCACACGCTGGCTCTGCAGGAAGGCCCAAGCTGAACAGGACTTCGCCTTCACCGCTGAACATTTCATTCACGTTATGCGGCAGGTTTAGTGTGACTTTGGGTAATGGGGCTTAGCTTTCGTGAAGACTCGCGACCGTCAGGACGTAGAACGTGGTCCCAAGGTGAAGCGCGTACGGGTTGTTGCCCTCCGTCGCCGTCTGCTCGTCGATGAGCACAATGCGGCCCACCACGTAATCCGGGTATCTGACAAAGCAATCGACACGCTAGTTAGAAGACGCAACTTGGCAGTGCAGGCACTCTGACCTGCTGCGTACCTTTGGCCGTCGTTGCTGAATGAGGAGATGGATTCTTCCGAGAGGAAGCGGTGCGGACAGCCGAGGTGAAAAGCCAGATACACACGCTGTGCATCGCTTCCGGGGGCCGAGGTCGGTAAGAACAGCGCCAGATCATTTACACTGAAGCTTCGGAACGAGATCTTGAACGAGTCATTCACATCCTGCTCCGACTCCATCAAGCGGAACTCGGACCGCCGCTGGTCCAACTCCGACTGCAACATCTAATGGCAAACTATGAGTTAGCGCAACGATTCACCAACGACTTAGTACATCCATCGAAGGCTGGCTTCGTACCGCTTCCGACTCAGCGCTTGATAGAAGTTCCTTCAGACGCGTCTCCACGGCGTCGAAATTGGCATTTACAAAAGCATCGACGTCCTCGTCCTCGACTGTTTGTGGATCAAGGGGGAGCTGAAGCAGCTTCAGCAGCTTTGCTAATGACGTTCGCTGTGATCGAACACTGCTGCTCAGATCTTTGACCGTCTGTTGGAGCTTCGTCTGGTTTTCCTTGAGTTGCTTCTCGCGCTTAGATCTCTCCTGAATCTCTGTAGATTTATCCAACACGCAACACAAAAGGCGCTACACCAGTTAAGGAAACCAAAGGTCAATCCACAACAAATTGTTCCACTGCACCAAGAATATGCAATCAAGTACGAAGTAGTTGAAAAGGATATTCTTCGAAGGCCGCCGCATTCAGCAAAAATTGCTGGTTTTCACTCTGAACAACATAGATTTCGCGTCACCACCGGTTAGTAACCTTGCTCTGCTACTACTGCAGAGAGACGCAAAGTATATCCAAGCACTACGCACCTCCAGCTTTGCAATAGTCGCATTATGGTTGTCGGCACCCGACCCAATATTCCGCCTCACCGTTGCCAGTTCGCGGTCAAGAATATTGGAGCGATCAGCTTCGGAGGAGCTGGTCATGCCGCCCGCTGTCGCTGCCAAAGCCAACACTAACGGGAATTCGCATGAACTTTCTCCCTCTCGTGCGCTGTTCTTGGACAAATCGGACCGAGAAATCGAGTCGCTTCCCGAACCATCGTAATACAGGTTCTTCTTTGACTGTTCCAACTCTGCTGTAAGTTCTGCCACACGTGCTTCCAGTTCGTTGCAGCGTTCTTGAAGAAGCTCCGCGTTGGTGGTCGATCCGGAAGAACTACCATGGTCCTCACAATCGACGAATTCGTCCGAAGGGGGGTGATCCTTCTGCTCAAACGGATCGAAATCTTTATCATCTTCATCATCTTCGATCAAAGGCAGGCTCTGATCAAATGGCCGCATTCGGAACTCGCAATGAGAAGGCTTCTCTGCAAGACCGGTTACGAAATCGCGCGGCAAATGCTGGCCGTAGCTTCGCAAAAACTCTTCACGGTGTTGGACCTGGGCGGCCAGACAATAAACTAGTTAGAAGAGTAGCAGAAAACAAATATGAAATCTGCAGTCTCATTTACCTCATCCTCGCGCAACTGGGCAAGCTCCTCGGCCATCGATTGAATTCGGTCTGAAAACATGCGGCCGTACTTCAGGCGCCTTGAGATTTCCTTTAGACACTCAGCATACGATTCTGTTGACAAGAAAACATTAGTCTCAATGTTTGGTTCAGCAAACCAGTGAGCAATGCCAACAACAGTACCTGGTAGCTTATCCAGATGCTCCAGCTCGTGAAAGTGTTTCTTTTGGGCGGCAAGTGCCTCCCTAAATACGGCCAATGAGTTTTCGAAGTCACGAATCTTGGACTGCGAGATCGAAATCTGTCGCAGAGTTGAGTGCACGCGCGCGAAAGTCGTTGCTTTCTTCGCTGCAATGAGGTTTACATGGGCTATGATATCCTCAACGAGCTTCTGTGCCTCGGGAACCATATTTTGCTGTCCTTGGTACAGCGCATCTATACGTCGACACACATCCAGAGCGTTGGTAGATGCCTGCATGGGGTTACTTCCGCTGGCAATTGTAGATGTCTCCTCGATGCTGCTAAGCACGTACTGCAAATTCCCACGCAAGGTACTTGTAATGCTCATTTGCTTGCTTCCCAGCGCCTTCATTTGTTCCAGTTCCGCACTAGCTTCTTCGTACTCTCGGCATGCTTCAGTGTGTGCATTCATCATATCGGTCACTTCCTTGCATATGTCATCGTGAACCTGTTGAAGCTTCAACACCTGCGACCGCACATGCGTGTGTGACTGCTCACACTGCGCCGCCCACTCTCGTTCCTTCTCAACCGGAATGCAATCATAGAGCGTTTTCCGCTCTTCCGAAGCCAAAGCCGGGTGGAGCTCAACCGTACTTAACGCTTCGAGATAGCTATCGAACTGGCTCAGCAACCGTTCATGCTTGTCGCTCGTAGCCTGGAAATCCGCCCAGAACGGAGCAAAGTGCTTCATCATCGAGGTCTTGAACAAGTCCAAGTTTGCAACTGCTGCGGCAATCGCCCGCTCCTGCACCTGTAGCTCCTGTGCACCGCGCTCACTCGCAGTGATGTTGGCCCAGGTGCCGCTCTCCAGCGCCTCGCTCTGGCTGACCTGTAACTGGAAGTATCCTTCGTACTCCACCAGCGCCCGCATCATCGGGTGCGAGCTCTCACTCAACATCTTCGAGCCTTCCGACGACGCCACAGGCTGCGACGGCACTTCAACATCAAAACCACAAAAAAAACATAAAAATATATCAGAGTCACCATATCACAAAATAAGAAAAAAATATCCATACACTGGGCATGAACTGGAGCCAAAGCCGCCACTGCAGGCGGAGGCGTGGCCGCCTCTTGAGACAGCAGGCGACGGTCGTACAGAAACACCTCCTTGTCCTCCTGCAAAGACAGCATTAACACCCCACGTTAGAAAAAAAGTATTATCTCCACAATTATTACGAAATAATTAATAAAATTATTTTGACAAAAGTTGCAGCGTACGTACAGCCGGCAGTCCGTAGTACTCAATGGGGCGGCGCGGGTCCAGCCGGGCGAAGGGCGGACCGCAGAGCAGGATCTGCTCGGCCATGGGGACGCCGCTGAGCCGCGCCAGCTCCTCGCGTAGCTCCTCGACCACGACACTGTTCACATGTACAAAATGGGTATTTGGGCACAGGTGAGGGACCCATTTGAACCCAAAAGCAGGCGAGAAGTGAGTTACTTGGCCGAAATCAGCGCCACCGCGTGCTCGACGCCTGTGGACGCGTCCCCCACGCGCACCACGACGTCGACGCGCGCCTTGTGCTCTTCGTCCTCGTCCGTGTGCTGCGACATGGGCCTGGCGACGTCCATTGGGATCTACTGCAGCTCTGTTCCCATCAAGGCACGCGCTTGCGGAATGCTGGTGTTCTCAGAGAAGAAGAAAAAAGGGGTCGAAAAAAAGGAACTTTTACTCTATCATCATGTACCCAAATGATTGGAATTGGGTACTTTTTGGCGTACCTTTTTGTCTAGGTGACGGAAATAGGTAATACAGCCACTACTGTATGGCGGTTGAAGGGGCAGCCTACTTGCATTGATTGAATAGCTGTTCATATATAACGTTAACCTTAGCACACGCCTTCCGATAGGCCCTCCGAGAAGTCCTCCGAGAAGTTGCGAGAGCGTCGGAAGAGCACGTCCTCATTGCCAAAGGTCTTCATGAAGTGGAAGCCCTCCGAAGACTTGTCCTCGCCCACAGTGTTCAGCCGCGGAGATTCTGTCGCGAAGGCCGAATGGTTCGAGTAGCTGGGGGGTGGCACGGGCGACAGCAGGAAGCGAGGAGACAGCGGCGC
Source organism: Phytophthora fragariae (assembly GCA_009729435.1). NCBI lineage: Eukaryota > Oomycota > Peronosporomycetes > Peronosporales > Peronosporaceae > Phytophthora > Phytophthora fragariae. Next base: position 2,178,518 of record QQOI01000003.1, read on the forward strand.
CTCCTGGATTTCGTTCACTTGGTACATGGGCGGCTGCTCCTCCTCTTCGTCCGTCTTTTCAGCCTCGGCGGGCTCCTCTTCTTCCTCTTTGTCCTTGATCCCGATGGACTTCTTGAACTTGGCGTAGCTTGCTTCCCAGTCCGGACCCAGCATGTTCGTCAACGCCTTCAGCACCTCCTCGCTCGAGCGCACGCGGTGCTCCTCGAATGCAGGCAGACGCACAACCTCGTGGATGTGCCGCATCAAGAATGGCACGCAGTTCTTCTTGAGGTCGTCGGCACTGCATTCTTCCGATAGAGTCAGCAGGTCCACGACATTCTCCACACAAATTTGTCCGCTTAAGAAGGCCTCCGTGCGCTTCTGCAACTCGTACACGCAATAAAACGACGACGCTCGCAGCAACTCTTCAGCCACATCTGGGGTGATGTCCACTTTGCCAGTGTACTGCATTTGTTGCACAACATGCACAACATGTTAGTGAGCTCTGCCTTCGGTGGTATACTTTTAACCTACAAAACGTACCAAGAACCGAAGCAGGATGGAAAAGACTTCATAACTGCAGTTGTCGACTTCGATCACCGCAGTCTGACTAGTTGCCGAACCAAACTGCAACACATAAACAGCAAGTCCTCATTAGTACGGGCACACGCTCGCAGCACGGTAGCAACGAGAGACAATAGGGTGCAGACACGTAAACGATACTCACTCTCACCATGTTCTTGAAGTACGAATTGCGGAAGAAGAGGACGACCTTGTGGGCGTTGATCGGCGCGATATGACCCTTCACAAGGAACTGCAAATCGGACAGCGACGAGTTCAGGAACAACTCTTCGTGGTCGTCCACAAGATACGGCGGAACGTCGATCGTCACATCCGGGTCATACCCCGCTGGAACCAAGTGTTTTATAGCGTGCGCAGCAGCACATCGAGGGAACTCTGAGGTCGATTGCAGCATGTGATAGAGTACTGAAAGCAGCCCCTCCGATAGAAGAGTTGGGACCTCCTCAGCATCCATCATGTGCACAAATGTAAGCAAGATGTTACCACGAAGCTCCCCTGCAGATTGCACCATAAAAATACCAAAGCATCAGTGTACAATCCCACAAGTTCATCAAAAATTACAGCGTACCGATGTTGGCGTCGGCAGATACTCGCGCTACCGCGTGAAGCATCCGCCGGAAATCCTGTCGGTTGATCTGCTTCCAGATATTGCGAAGAGCTTGTAGGCAAATGGCCCACGTACTTAGTGTCTCCTCAACTTCCAGCATTTGGAGGACTGCTCCTTCCAGCACCATTTGAAGTGTGCTTGCCACACTACACGATAACGCACACAGCGCCCCCGCGGCATGTGACGATATTGATTCGTCGGGGTGGTGGATTGCATCCATCAACAGGAGAATTCCCCCGAAGCGAGTCACGTAGTCGTGGTTCAATGGATTCTCCATCAACGACTCCAACGCAACCACCGCTATACGCTTCTTGTCTGGGTCTTCATCCCCTAGCAGGTCAAGCAGGTCTGGAATGGAGCCCTTTACACACTTATCACACAACCGCGCACGCCCTTCCGTTCCCTCCACTACCGCTCGCGACATCGAACAGTCGTTGCAAATAATCACGCCGCATTCCTGTACAAGTAATATCCACATACACACAAATGAGACTTACTATCACATAGAGGGGTTTTTGTCATTTCCAGACTTACCCGGCAGTGATGTTTTCTTCGATAAAACGTGAACGCATTATGGCAGCACCCACACTCAAGCGCCTCGTGGTCTTCAGCCCATGGCTTGATTAGCCCCCACTTCAGCAAGTCGTTTGCGGATTCCACGACAGTCGAGTCAACAGAGCGGAAACGAACGTTCAGGTGCTCCACAAGTTTGTCGCCCAAGTAGGGCGAAGCTCGTACAGACGCGGGGTCATACGCATACAGTGACGCTCCCACCTGACCAAGTTGAACCGAGTAGGCCGGCAGCCGTCCAACCCAACTGGGTAGCCCCACCTTCCACGGCAAATCACGTCCACTGTATCCATTGTTGGACAGTATGTCGACAATATCCTTCATCCACACACTCCGGTTGACACAAATGTATCGACCGCGAGCGTCATTGTTCTCCAACGCCGCAATGTGCGCGACGGCACAGTCACGGACATCGATCATACTCCAATTCAGATCCACCAGAGCCGAGTATTGCCCCGTAATCAGATCGTAGATAACTTGATTTCCAGTTGCCAGCTTCGACTTGGATAGCATCGGTCCACACAGAGTTCCCGGGTTCATCGTGACCAAATCAATCCGTCGATCACTCGGAAGCTGGTCCACAAGTTGCCACGCCGCCTCTTCAGCCAGCTTCAAGCTCAGAAAATGCGGGTTCTTCTCCAGCGACGACGTCACGTTCCAGCACGCGTCGTTGATAATTGAATCCGGCGTGACCGAGTCGGCCATTGCTGCAACGGAAGATGTCAGCACCACTCGCTTGATCCGCGCGCGAGCACACGCCTGGATGAAGTTCGTCATCATGGGGATGATGCAGTGCATGCGACTGCCGATGCTGTGCACGCCGGGCTCCTGCTGCTCCGACAGCGGATCTCGCACCGAGCACGACGACGGCGTCCCCGTATGAATCACAAAGTCGCAGCCTTGGACAGCCATGTCGCAGGCCTCGGGCGTCAGAAGCGACGTCTCCACGACCGAGAAGTTCTTGTTGGCGTTGGGCAGCTGCAGCAGGCCGGAGATGTCGTCCTTGCCGTTCTGCACCGTGCCGCGCACGTGGTAGCCGCGGTTCAGCAGCTCGCACACGACCCACGAGGCCAGGAAGCCGTCCACGCCCGTGACGCAGATGGGCTTGTCGCTCAGGTTCGTGGCCAGCTGCACGATCTTCTTGCGGAACTGCAGCTGCTTCCAGACGGCCGGGTACATGCACTGGCGGTCCACGGGCCGCTTGTGCTTCAGCTGGTTCTTCTTCTTGGAGCTGCGGCGGCGCGTCTTAGGCAGCGCGGGCGCGTTGCCGTTACTATTGTCAAAGCCTGAGCAGTTGAAGTTGCTGGTGCTACCAGCGCGCCGATTGGCCAAAAGGAACGACATGGAGGACGACGACGAGTTGGTCGAGTCGAACGACTGCGTGGGGCTGCTCTGGCCGCCCGTGGCGATGACGGCGGACGCGGCGCCGGCCATGCTGGGGCGCACGCGCTCGCGGCGGCTGCTGGGGGCCTTGCCGCCCTTGCGCGCCGAGGAGACGCCACTCTTCTTCTTGCGCGCGGACTGCGGCGGCGTCGTGGGGCTGCCGCTCTGGTCCGTGGCCGCGTCCTCGTCGTACTGCGAGCCGAACAGCATGGTGGGGACTGCAGGATCGAGTGAGCGCGTAACGGCTTAAGGTGGAGCAGTGCAGTCAGTCAGTCGGTGGCTTGGCTTGCGTAAGCGACCAGCTGCCGGACGCAGGCGACTTCCGAAGTGCCGGGTGCTGGGGACAGGGCTACGGTGGCGGCTGTGGCTGTGGCTGTGGCAGCCTTTGGCTGGCTTGGTGAGCTGCTCGAGAGCGGGACCGTCGTGTTCTTTCCTTAGTGAGCCGAAACTCAGGCGGGAGAGGAGATTTCCGCGTGTGCCACATATCTGGTACAACGCTGCAAAAACGGACCTGCTGCGGTTTTCCGAATCCCGCGACTGGCGGCGCCGGCCCCACATGCTGGCATTTAGCTGATGACAACAGCACCAAGTATCAGTGGTGGCGGACATTGCACTCGTAGGAACTGCTGATCCAGATTGCCAACAGGTCAGTCTGGGAGTGCTCGTGGTCAAGCTCATAGCTATCGTCCGCCCTTGCCACGCGCAACGGAACGTACCGGTAACGGATATCAGCGGACAAGGACCCAAGCAGACAGCACCGGCAGTGCTTCAAGAAGCACTGCGTGCCATTTGGCAGCCAGCTTGCTCAGCTCGGCTGCTGCTGCTGCTGGTGCGAAGGACGGCATAGAGAGAGACTGGTTCAGAAAGACCAAAGCGCATCGCTTGCTGAATAATTGCCCATTGACAAGGGTGACAAGGCTGTCAGTGCATCGGTCTCTGCCGCTCTTGAGATGACGCATGGCGCGTCACCGCACCTTCAGTCTCTTGTTGCAACTCACTGCGCAACTTAACTGCCATTGTGTAGGCAATTAGGTTGCGGAAGATTGCAAGTAGAAATGCAGGAAGTACGTAAACACTGTAATTGCCAGGCAAAGTACCACGACAGGACCGGCGTGTTCTGGCAGGCAGTAACTCTCTCTTGCTGCTCACTGAGCTGCAAAAGCCAAAGTGAGAGAGAGCTGCTTCCGCCGCCAGCCACGCCGTTCCGCAAGTTAGTCATTCCATAGTTAATCTAAGTCTAAATATACAAAATGCATGTTTGGTGCGCAGCACCATCTCGACTGCACGCAGCCACTCCGCATACAGTCCTTGGTACATCGGCCTGCAAGCCAGCTGCACTTGCCGGCGGATCCAGCCTCTGCACGGTTCAATACTGCAGCAGCAGTGCACTTGATCGGCAGCAGGATGGGTCCGCGGAAAGCCATGCTTGTCGGTCTTGACACTGGCGGCAGCTTGCCGCTGCTGCAGCACTCGCTCGCTGAGTCTGCAGCTCCATGTCTTCACACTCCCACTTGATCACGGCACCAAGTGCTGAGGCGGCGTGATCACCACTGCATGCCCCTCAGCCCACACAGTAGTCTTCACACCTCCACAGCACCTTCAGCGTAGATGTAGTAGTTGCATGCATGCTTGTCAAGACACTCCACACGCCATTGTCGTCCTTGTCCTTGTAGTTCTTCGTGCTTGTGGCGCAGCCACACGAGTCTAGCGCTGCTAGCTCAGACTTGAAGTCGCACATCACCTTCGTAGTTGTCAGCTTAGTCGCGTGAGGCTGCTGCCTCGTCCATCGTTGATGAGGCTGCTGCCTCGCTTGCAGTAGTTGAAGTTGTTGCACCGCTGTCCTCGCTGAGAACAGGTAGAACTTGCATCGCCCTTCGAAACCGCGCAAACTTCACTGCGCCAAGTGCCTTGGTCATGATGTCTGCCACCATGTCCTCCGTGCCGACGTGTTGCGTAGTCAGCAGCTTTAACTCCACATTGCGGCGTACCATGTGCCGCTTGTTGTCGATGTGTTTGGACTTGGAGTGTTTGCCAGGCTTGGCAGTCAGAGCAATCGCGCCCTGATTGTCGCCCAGCAATAGCGGCACGCTGTGCTTCCACTCCAACTCCTTGCACAGACCGGATAGCCACAGTAGGTCCTTGGTAGCTTCCGACATTGCAATATACTCAGCTTCACATGTGCTCAACGCGTTGATCTCTTGCTTCCTTGATGCATATGACACCACATTGCCGTCGAGAGTCGTCACGTACCCACTCACACTACGCCGATCAACAGGATCGTTGGCGTAATCTGCATCAGAATAGGCAGCGACACGCACTTCGTCTCCGGTAGTCACGTTCATCAGCAGGCCGAAGTCACTGGTTGCCTTCAGGTAGCGCAGCACCCGCTTGGCCTGCGCGTAGTGTGTATGGTTGTAGCACGCGAGGTACTTGCCCAAGTGCCGCGTGGCATGAGCAATGTCTGGTCTCGACGCGCCCACGAGGTACTGGAGGGCTCCAACCAGCTCTCGGTACGGCATGTAGTCACTCGTAGCAGGCACCACTGCAGTAGATTCACTCACTGCTTCGGGAGTTGCGCACCCGTTGCAGTTCTCCACGTGAAAGCGTTTCAGCAATTCATGCACGTATTGCCGCTGGCAGTACACGACCTCTCGGCGCGGCCGATTGATCAGGATCTCAACACCCGGAAGATACTTGACATTGCCCATGGTCGTCAGCTCGAACGTCTCCTGCAAGGAGGCGGCAACCTTGGCGCACAGGTCTCGCGGGCCCATTAGCAGTAGGTCATCCACGTAAACAGTCAATAGCAGCTTGACTTCGTTTTCTTCTTTCAGCATGTATAGTCCGTAGTCAGACTCAGTTCGTTCGAAACCCATCGTCAGCAACTTGGCGTGCAGCGTCTTGTTCCAAATCTTCGGGGCCTGCTTAAGCCCGTACAAGCTCTTCAGCAATCTGCAAATGAAACCCGGTCCGTCAACTTGAAAACCAGGGGGCTGCTCCATGAAGATGAGCTCCTCCAATTCACCGTAGAGAAACGCAGTCTTCACGTCGTATTGCAGCACCTCCCAGTCTTTCTGCACTGCGAAGTAGATAGCAGCGCGGATAGTCTCAAACCGGATAACAGGAGCTTAGGTTTCAGAGTAATTGATCCCCAATTGTTGCTTGAAGCCATGGATGACTAGCCGGGCCTTGATCCTCTTGATGTGTCCACGCTCGTCACGTTTGACAGCGAAGACCCATCTGCATGTTATCACCTTGAGGTTCTTGGCCATACTACGAGGCTGTAGCTTCCATGTCTTGTGGCCTTTCAGTGACTCGAGCTCTGCCAGCATGGCTGCTCGCCACTGATGCCAATGCTTGCTCGCACGAGCTTGCTTGTACGTTGTAGGAATCAGGATGTCTGTGATGGTCATCACGTTGCCCACCACTTGGACTCTGCGTCCGTCGTGGCCTCTTGAGGCAGGGTTCCATCGGCGGAGGCTGAATGTCGAAGCCACTTGTCTCCTTCTCCGCCTCTGCTTGCTCGCGCGCACGACGCTTTCGGCGCTTCTTCGCAGCCTTGGACACCGGCGGCGGCGTCTCCACAGGCACGGCAACAGGAACTGCAATTCCTGGCTGATGCTCAGCACTCCCACTCACTGAAGGCGAGCTGCTCTTTGCAGGGCTCCCACTGGAACTTGGCGCAATCGTAGTTGATGCGCCAGCAAATGGCACTTCTTCAATAAGCTGCTCCAGGTTCACAACACTCACGTCGTTCTGCGTCGGTAGGTACGAGTCCATGCCCGTCTTCACACGAGCTACAGGTACTGTATCAGGAAGTTGATGGTCTCCATCACTGTAGGCATTCTCGAGTAGCTTCCTCACGTAAGTTCCATCAGCACTAAACTCCTCGTGAAAGCGTACGTTCCCACCTTGCGCAGTAATCACCTGCGCCGTCTTCAAGTCCATGAACTTGTAGCCAGGTGTCGTCAGGCTGTACCCCAGCAGCAGGGCCAGTCTTGCTCTTGGCTCCATCTTGTCCTTGCGCTGCCTCGACTCTGGAGGTATGCATACGTGGGCAATGCAACCCCACACACGCATGTCATCAAGCTGCGGCTCTTCGCGATCCAGGCGTCGACGCAGCGATGTCAGCCCCAGCGGCTGGGTCGGCAAGTTGTTCAGCATCTCCACAACATGCAGCAACGCCTCACCCCACAGGATGTTCGGCAAATGCGTCGCCATCACCATGGCACGGATGCGCGGCAGTACCACGCCATTGGCACGCTCCACAATCCCATTCTCCTGCGGCGAGTAGGAGTTTGTCGTCTTCAGCTCGACGCCATGTTCGTTGCAGTAAGTCTCGAGCTCGGTGCTCAGAAACTCACCACCTTGGTCACTCCACAGCCGTTCGACCTTGTACTCACGCAGTTGGGTACGTAGTCGATTCATCAAGATCTTGAGATGAAATGTCGCCTCACTCTTGTGCTGCATCAGGAACGCCCACTTGAAACGCGTGGCTTCGTCCACCACGAGCAGGAACATGCTGCATCCGCCGATAGTTGCAGGTTTAATCGAGCAAACGTCCATCATCAGCACTTGCAATGGTTTGGAGTCTCGTTTTTCAATCCTTGCATGAGTCATCCTCTTGGCCTTAGCCTCAGCGCACGCAACACATTCGTAGGAAGTAAGCCCTTTTGCATTTAGCTTAACTCCGACATCAAACTTGTGTGCCAGGCGCTTCACAGTGTCCATGGCAACATGCCCGAAGCGTTGGTGCAGCAACTCCATCTGCTTCTTGCTGTCCATGTCCTCCTTCAAAGCTGCCATCACCATCACACCAGGCACCCGCTCCGCATGGAGTCGGTAAATGTTTTCATGCATCTCGAACTTCAACACAGTGTCCGGCTTGGACAACCAGGCGATCTTCTGGTCCGGGGAGCACGACAACCGGTAGCGGCCAGTCATCTGCAAGTAGCCCAAACTAATGATGTTCACCTTGGCGTTCGGAGTGTACACCACGTCGTCCAGGAGGCGATCTTCCACCACTCCGGTTGCCTGATTAACAATACGTAGTAGCACAGAACCACGAATACACGCATGTTCAGTTGTCCCGTTCGCAAAGTCCAGGCGACTCGTAGTGTCCTCTCGAATGGTAGTGAACAGAGCGAGATCACCACAGATGTTGGCCTGAGACCCTGAGTCCAGGATCCACTCGACCACATTGCGTTGAGTTGATTGCATACCTGCATTGTGTCCGACTGCATTCACCAGCCAAGTCTGGTTGTCTTGACGACCAGGCGAGTGTCTGCGTCCACTCGACCTGTCACGTGGTCCACGAGAGTCATTGTGGCCACGCTGTCGTCCTTCGTTCCAATCTCCACGGCGTGGCTGCAAGCCCCGGCCATGTTGAGGCTCGTCACTCCATCGCTGCTGCTGCGGTGCAGGTCCGTAGTGACTTGGTGGGCCCTCACGCCGTTGCTGTGGCGGGGGTCCATTGAAGTTCATCGGCGGGCCTCCAGGTGGCGAGTTCCACTCGCGCCTGAAGTCTCGTGGCGGTCCTCGAGGCGGCGAATCACGTCGCTCTCGCTCAGTGAGGGGCGATACGTAGAAGCCACGAGGTTGTGGCCGGTCGCTCTCACGTGGCGGCGGTCCACTGTAGTTCCGAGGCGGCGATCTGCTGCGTCCACGCGATGGTTGAGCATTTCCAATGAATTGCGGCTGCAATCGACCTTGGTCAACCCCAAAATCTTGCCATCTTGGTGCTTCTACATTGTAGGCTTGGTGACTATCCCCAGGGGCAGATGGACCCCCTCGTGATCCACCTTGGTCGCACCTTGGCTCAAGTCCAGGCCCACACGTCGACGCACTCTTCAGTCCTTGGCCCAGATGGAACAGCATTTGTTCCCACGTGGGTGGCGGCCCTCTCGGTCGGGTGTCCTCCCACTGGCGCTGCAAAGCCGTCGACACCAATTGCTGCAACGCTTGCTGCGCTTGCGACTCAGCAGCTGCAGGCACTGGTGCGACTGGCGCAACTTGTGCAGCTTGTGCGACTGGTCCAACTTGTGCAGCTTGTGCGACTTGCACAGCTTGCACACCTTGCGCAGCTTGCGAAGCTTGAGCGACCTGCGCGGCTTGCAGTGGCTCGCTCTCCTTGAATTCATCATCACTTTCTGGCGTAGTAGCAGAGTAGGTAGGCGATGGCGGCACTGCAGGCTGCTCATTGCACGTAAGATCCATAGTCTCAGCAATACTTGGCTAAGATGTCAGCGAGAGTCCCGCAAAGAGCCCTCGTGACTGCCCATCATCTTGCGCAACTTGCACTACACGCACGGAGTTCACGAGGGAGGCAGGTGGTTGTCTGCCTTGCGCCCTATCCTTCTTTCTTCTCTCGAGCTCCGGCTTTAGCGGCTTGCCGGTGGTCTCAGTGCATTCGAGCCACCAATGACCATCTCCACCGCAATTGCCACAATTCGTACGCGCCTTCTTGTCTTGCACGCCCTTGTTGCGCTTGCGCTGCTGCTTGCTACGCTTGCGCCCCTTGTCCTGGTGCTCTGACGTCACATGCGCGACTTGGGCAGTGGCACGACTCGCTGGCTGGGATTGCGACTCCAGCTGCTGTCGCTGATGCTCCGCAGCGCGCAGGCGCTGCAGCACCGTGGTCAGCTTCAGCGTCTTGCGGTCGTGGCTGTTGAGCCAGTTCGCATACTCGCGCGTCAAGTCGGGGAAGACACGCACGGAGCTGGACAGTAGCAAGCTGGCCTGCTGCCAATCCGCGAAATCGCCCTTGGCTTGACGCAACTTGGTCACCTTCAACTCAATGTCCTCGGCGTACGCATCCACCTTCTCGTTCGGCTGTAGCATTCTCATCATCAACTCCCTTAGCAAGTAGTCGGAGTTAATGCCATCGCTGGCCTCAAAATGCTTGGTGATGGCTTCCCAAAGCACCGAGGCGGCTTCCATGTCGTCTCGATGTTCATCAACCTTGAAGGTGGATCGCAAATCCACCGACAAGGACAGCGCCAGCGCCGAGAAGGCCTTGGTCTTGCGCGCGGAGTACCACTCTGCATACTTCTGCCTGCGCAGGCCGAGGTCTTTATCGTAGCGCTCTCCTCCGTAGGTGATGTCTCCGAGTGTGCGAGGTTCAAAGTGCAGAGGAACCTCGCTCTTCCAAGCCTTGTAGTCGCCCTTGCTGTGGAGCTTCGGCAGCGTGATCGGCGCCGAGTTCCGCAGCGCCTTCGTGTACTCGGCCAGCTCCCGGTCGTCGTAGCGGCCGCCCGGGAAGTTGTTTTCCAGCATCGCGTCTCCACGTCTTGGCTCGTCGGGGTCTGTGCAGTCGCCGTGTGAGCTGCCGTTGCTATCTGGCTCACTTGGTGGCTGCAGCGGCGAAATTTCTAATGACTCACCGGCGACCGTGCGCGCTCGTCGGTCTATGCCCTCGAGCAATACGCGGATTAGTGGTCGCCCACCGGGAATTCCGGCCAATGAGCGGACCAGAAGCTCCGCTTCATCATGTGACAGTACCGCGTCAGCCCGGTCTGTCACCTGACCGCTCTCTTCGAAAGTTCTTGCGAACTCCACACTTTCAGCCAACCGCTGAGCTGCTTCGTCAGGATTTGTTGAAACTTCTTCTTGGTTGTCCACACCACATGCCACGTCAGTCGATCGCTGCGCCCTGATTAGGCTCATAACCTGAGATGACGCATGGCGCGTCACCGCACCTTCAGTCTCTTGTTGCAACTCACTGCGCAACTTAACTGCCATTGTGTAGGCAATTAGGTTGCGGAAGATTGCAAGTAGAAATGCAGGAAGTACGTAAACACTGTAATTGCCGGGCAAAGTACCACGACAGGACCGGCGTGTTCTGGCAGGCAGTAGCTCTCTCTTGCTGCTCGCTGAGCTGCAAAAGCCAAAGTGAGAGAGAGCTGCTTCCGCCGCCAGCCACGCCGTTCCGCAAGTTAGTCATTCCATAGTTAATCTAAGTCTAAATATACAAAATGCATGTTTGGTGCGCAGCACCATCTCGACTGCACGCAGCCACTCCGCATACAGTTCTTGGTACATCGGCCTGCAAGCCAGCTGCACTTGCCGGCGGATCCAGCCTCTGCACGGTTCAATACTGCAGCAGCAGTGCACTTGATCGGCAGCAGGATGGGTCCGCGGAAAGCCAGGCTTGTCGGTCTTGACACTGGCGGCAGCTTGCCGCTGCTGCAGCACTCGCTCGCTGAGTCTGCAGCTCCATGTCTTCACAGCTCTGGGAGCCTTCGCACGAAGCCAGCGGCAGCAAAGCGAGCGCTGACCAGCTGATCGCTCGCCGCCAGTGGTGTCGTGTCATATGCCAACCGCTTCAATTCTGGCAGAAAAGGTGCTTGGCTACATTTTCGCTTCCGCGGGCTGCTCAAATATCCGCTGCTCGTCGAGGTGTTGCGCGTGCGCTGCGTGCTGCAGCGCGGTGCGGCTATAATAACGAGGATCAAGATTAGGTGGCCGAATGCATTCTCGCTGCCCGTTGCGGCCGGGATCTTGCTGGCTGTCGGTTACTTGAGCGGACGCCTTTTGAGCCTCCTCACGCCGTCGGCAGCAGTCTGCAATCGGCGGAAGGGTGTGAGGGATACTACAGAGCACGAACACTCTCAGCCATGACGGCCTCGTACGAGGAACAGCTCATCGCGGACGAGGTGAGCGAGGAGTATGCGCTCGCGTTCCAGTTTGCCACCTTCCTGCTCTTGCTCGTGATCTCCATCATCCTGTGCAACCACGTGACGCACAAGCTGCACTGGCACTTCCTGCCGGAGGCTGCAGCCACCATCGGCGTGGGCATCCTGGCCAGCATCTTCTGCATGTTCATGAAGTCCAGCTCCATCGCTGTGAAGCTCATGGACTTCGACCCCAACTTCTTCTTCGTGGGAATGCTGCCCCCGATCATCTTCAACTCGGGCTACACCATGAAGCGCCGCTACTTCTTTGAAAACATCACGCCGATCCTGATCTTCTCCATTCTGGGCACTCTCGTGATGAGTGTCGTCACAGGCATCGGCATCTACACTGTCGGTCGTCTCGGTTGGGTCATGCGGCTGTCCATGGCGGAGAGCCTCACGTTTGGGTCCCTCATCTCTGCTACGGACGCTGTCTCGATCCTGGCCGTATTCCAGGAGCTCCACGTCGACCCGACGCTGTTCTATCTCGTGTTTGGAGAGAGCTCGTTGAATGACGCCGTGGCCATCTGCCTCTTCGAGACGTTCTCTCGCTTCATCGGCCACTCGTACGAGTTCAAGCCCATGCTCTTCGCTATCTTCGAGTTCGGCTTGGTGCTCACGGGCTCCACGATGATCGGGGTCATTTTCGGCATGATCCCGGCGCTGCTGTTCAAGTTCGGCAACCTTCGTAGCAACTTGCTGCACGAAGTCGGCGTGTACGTCATGTTCGCCTACCTGCCGTTCGTGGTCTCGCAGGTGCTCGGCATGTCGGGCGTCGTATCTGTAATTTTCGCTGGAGTCTCAATGAAGCACTATGCATCGCCGAACTTAACCCCTGAAGCTCGCGACGTGTAAGTCACATGTATGCGCTGTATAGAGTGGTCTGTCTCACTTTACCGCGTTGACCATATCTGAATCTACAGGTGCTCTGGTGTCTTCAATACGCTCTCGCACATGGCTGAAACTTCGGTGTTTTTGAGTAAGTTACGTGTGGTTGCATGAGGTTTTGACATGAAATTCATGAAATGGTACTGACAAGAAAAATACGTCTTATGTCAGACCTAGGATTATCCGCGTTTGGGCTGACGGAATACTACAGGTTCTGGCTCATCTTCTGGATGGCGTTCTTCTGCCTGCTATCCCGAGGGTGCGCTGTATACCCGCTATCGTACGTTTTGAATCTCCGCAAGAATGCCGCCAAGATCACCATGAACCAGCAGCACGTGATCTGGTACGGCGGAATGCGCGGTGCCGTGGCTTTTGCCTTGTCCAAGTCCTTCCCGGGCGAGAAGCGATCCGAGATCGTGGCCACCACTCTCATCGTGGTGCTGCTCTCGATCCTGATCATGGGCGGCGGCACCGTCGCGGTGCTCGAAAAGTGCGGCATTCCACGATTGACCGTACGATATCCTTATTCGTTCGTTGCTCGTTCGTCGGTGACTGAACCTCACTAACTAACTGCCTCATTGTGCTGTTGTTTGTGCTGTTTGTCGGATGGATAGCCCGAAGAGGAGGCGGCGCTCGACAAGACGGTGAAACCGCACCGACACATGCGCGCGTTGCAGTTCGACAACAAGTACTTGATCCCGCTGCTGACGAACCTGTGCCAGTATGGAGACAACAGCAGCCCGCGCAAGGGCGGCTTCGGGCCGGAGGGCAGCTCCAGCAACGTGGACACCGCCGATGAGCACGAGTCGGCCGAGGCCGAGGACGACGAGGTGGTGGACGTCATCCGACGCGAAGTTAACGTACACTAACCAACTGCTAGGAAGGTCGAGTTGGGTCCATCCTGCGCGAGAAACTTCAACTTTATAATGCATATTCCGCTGTCCTTTTCACTTGACGAAAGGCAGCGAGCGGACCTGATAACGCAAATCTTGTCTAGCCTGACGCAGTTGAAGCTTCTAGACCTTATTTGTGCAGGCATACTGTACTGTACTGTAAGTACAGTAAAACGTCCTTGCAGGTTGCAGGTGCTGAGGGCACCAGAGTGGATAGATGCAATAATGTAGCCGATGCCGCGACTGGGACATTTGTGTCGTGGCGCGCCTCTGGCAATCGCTTCGAGCAGCAAACAGCAAGTCGGCGTTGCTGGCAGCAGTCTGCTACATGTACAGCAGACTGCAACTCGGGGCCTGCAAGTCCCTGATTACTCTACGCAGCCCAGGCAGCCCCGCATGCTGTAATCGCGACGCTTTCCGACGGACAGGCGAGGAATTGGGACACTTGCTGGATACTTCGCCGTGATTGGCAACAAACAGGCAAATGCAGCGTCCAAAGTTTGGGCCAAACAGAGGTGATCGATCACCACTGCAGAGTCTGCAGTGGGACGCGAAAAGTATCGGCAGATCCCTGGTGCGATCCAAAGCTCCCAAAAGTGCCCGAGTTTGCAGGCAAACCCCGAGAGCGCCGATGCTGTGAGACTGGTCTATGTGAGTTGTGCCGGGGTGCAACAGTTCAGCGTTACCGCGAAACCTCCGATCATCGGCACCCATGGAGATTCAAACATGCGCCGGTCACCGAGGCAAAATCGGCGGCGCCACCACGCTCCAACACGCGCAAGTCGTCGTGGCAAAGCAAAGCTGGCCGCTTGTTCGCGCACTTATTTGCCTGCGATGTGTCAAAAACTTCGTCAACGGCGCCTGTCTGCATTCGGGTGTCAACGCGTCGCTTTTCATTGGCCGAAACAATCCGCCAAGCGTCTTTCCATTGGCCACATCAGCCCCTATTTCGACGACAGGGCTAGGGGCCGCTGCCACACAAACTGCGCACTCTCTTTCACTCACTATGGCTTTTGGCCGAGTGCCATTAGCCTCCAACAAGCCCAGCGGACTAGCAATTACTGTACCTTAACGTTAGCGGAGACTTCCTTCCACCTTGGGCCCACCCGCCGAATGGAGTCCGTGGTCGAGGAGGCCTTCGAGGTGCAGGTGCTGCAGCCCTTCCACGGCTGGGCGCTCGAGCGCTTCTGCGACCGCAGCGGCAACACGTACCACGCGTTGACACGCGCAGCGTTGCGTGTGTCCGGGCGCGACGACCGCCTCAATGGCGTCTTAGAGGCTCCTGAGCTCGAGGTGGGCGTGCTATGCTCGCCCGACTGGATGTGGAGCCACGCGTGGATCCCCGACAGCGAGTACACGCAGTGCGACGAGGAAGGATGGACCTACGGCTCGTCTATTGAGCGCATCAACTGCCGCCTCGCCGAGGGCACGAGCAAGGTCAAGCGCAGCTACTACCACTTCCTCCGGCGCCGCAGGTGGATCCGCACGCGCGTGCGCACGCCGCTGTCGGCGGTGCACGCGGCGGAGGAGACGAGGGCCGGCTCGCCCAGCTACGACCACCGGGAGTCCAGAGTTTCCGAGAGCCCCGCGCCCAACAGATACTACCGCGTGTACCGAGACGCACTTAAGGCTTACTTCCAGCTTGGGTCCACGAAAAGACCCTCGAACTTCGTGCGCGTGGACTTTACGGACGACGATATTCAGAAGGAAGGCTGGCTGGGAGTGCGGGGCTCGCTGTCACGTAGTTGGAAGCTGCGGTACTTCTTGCTGCGGTGGGACTCGAGCAGTCTCGTGTGTCTGAGGGACCGCGCGTCCATGGTGCAGGTTAGTGAAGAGCTTATCGACAGACACACGACGCTGCTCGTGGAGGAGGCGTCCAAGCCGCGACAATTCCAGTTCTCGATCTGTAATGGAGAGCGCACGCTGAGGTTGAATGCGGTGGACGGCACGTCGCGTGCGTCGTGGATATCGGCGCTCAGCGAGATGATCGTGCGCAGTCGAGCGTCGTTTTTTGCCGCGGACGAGTCTGAAAGTGGATCCAGTACCAGAAGCCGCAGTTTTCGGCGAATGCGCTCGTCGACGGAGGAGGATGGATCGCTCGTCAGCGCCTCGATGGTCAATGGCATGACTGGGGAAAACAATGGCACTAAGGACAAACAAACCCGTGGAGCCTGGAGACCGTACAAGTTTATTTCGTCTACGATGCAGTCGAAGCGCAAAACGGATGAAAGTTGTCGTCGCGAATACGTGAAACAATTTATTGCGGTGCTGGACTCGAAAATTGAGATCGCATCAGCGTATATATCGGAGAATATCGGCATCTTGGAAGAAAATCTGTGCACTGCGCAGGAGTTTCTCCCGTCGACAGTGCCTTCTGTGCCGAAGAAAGAAATTGAAAGGCTGCGAACGGAGGCATCTGCATCTATCAAGGCGTTCCGCGTAGGCGCAGAGGCAACCCTGGAATCAGATCGCACCAGCGTGCTCGGGTGCAATATGCTGCTGAAAGAGCTGTATTTGCTGGTGCGCCGACTGCAGGAAAATGTCGTTTTGCTGGCGCCGTCCCAGGAACACGCAACCATCAAGAAAATTGTCGCCGAATCCCCAACCAAGCGCCGGATACCCCTCGACTGGTTTACTGAAGGGCCGCCTATTGAGAAGGGACATCAGCAACCCAGTCTAAGTGAAGACAGTGCTCTCTCTACAAGTACGTCAAACTCCACGGTTGGGAAACTGGAACTATCGTACACGTCGGGATCTTCCCTCGAGATGAAGCGAAACTCTCTGATTGTCGCAAGACATGACAAGCGAAGTTTATCTGTACCGGAGTCGAATCGCTCGAGCAGTACTCCAGTCAGCCACTATGGTCACAGTTTGCACGCCTCCGAAGGGATTCGAATAAAGCCCTACACGGAGATACCAGCAGCATTGCGTGAAGGCCACTTCGATCTTCCCGACGGTATCAACGGCTATGTGGTGAAAGTCCACGACAAAGACATTGGGTCGTTGATCGGATACACTCTATGTTCTCCTGCGTATATTGATCAGCTGGAGGCGCACTTCGAGAAACAGGTGAACATTGCAGAAGAGCTTCACGCATCCGAAAACGTGGGCATCAGCGAAGTGTCTGCACCTTCACCACCAAAAAATGAAGAGGCCCCTGAAATTGGCCCGGCAACAAAAGACGATGCTTCGCCGAGCTCTAGCGCCTCGAATGCGCGGACCTCGGTGACCGTGGTGGACAAGAAGAAGACAATTTATTTAAACAAGCTGCGCTCAACGGATCTGCAGCACACGTCGGTGAAGATTTCGTATGTGGTTGGCTCCACGAACCACGAGTTCCGATGCGTGGCGTACTTCGCTGCACAATTCCATGCTTTGCGGGCACTTACTGTCCCAGGAAATGTGGAATTTTTGAACTCTATTATCGAGAGCAAGCGGTGGGATACTACTGGAGGTAAATCGGGCGCGTTCTTCTCGATGGTAAGGTGGATGGATGCTTTACTCGAACATGCACTGTCTTGTTGGCTAGTGCCTCACATCTTGTTATTGTTTCACAGACACACGATAAGCGCTACGTGCTGAAAGGCATCTCGGTGACAGAGTTCAACATGTTTGTTCACATGGCTCCGAAATACTTCAAGTTCATTTCCCGAGTGGTGGAGCTACCGACACCGACGGTGATCACGAAAATCGTGGGTCTGTTTAAGCTCAACCATAGTCGGCGCTTGCTGAAGCACACGGAATACGTAGTGATCATGGAGAATTTTTCGTACGGGTATCCTCCGGGGCAAATGTACGATCTGAAGGGTATTCTACGACGGCGGTTCAACACTTCCAGCAGCGGCGAAGAGGACCATCATGATTTGTTCAACAGCGTATCAAATGTGCAAGTCTCCATGAATTTGCCGGTACTACTGGATGGCAACTTCTCGGAGCGCATCCCTGTGCCAGTTTCACGGCCAGACCTGGACGTCATCGAGGCGGCTATTCAGAACGATACTGGTTTCCTGTATCGTGCAGGTGTCATCGACTACTCACTGGTGAGTTCTTATTTTGTTGTCGATGAGGATACTTTTGGCACGTTTACTTACTTTGAGTAATTTCTTCTTTAGTTGCTTCGCTTCGATGAGGAAAAACGACAAGTCGTTGTGGGGCTTATCGACTACCTGCATCAATTCGACTTTTTGAAAAAGATGGAGTCGACGTCGAAGGCGAGCTTGACCTTCCGCAACCCGACGGTCATTAGCCCCATTTCTTACCGCCGGCGCTTCATGAATGCGATGAACCGCTACTTCGTTGGTATCGAGAAAGAGCTGGAGATGCGCATGCGCAAGCGTTGCGGCTTCAAATCCAAGCCAGGTTTGCTGCATCCGAGTGGAGCGTTGCCCGCCAGTGCTGCTGTGTCCAGCACCCGCGCTTCAACTGCAACTGCTGCCGCCAAGACTCGAACGGACGAGGAAAGGCATGCGGATGTTGCAGCGCGGCTTGCCGACAACATGTCCCTCACGAGCGAGTCTTCGTTGTCCGGGTGTCCCCCGGCCAAATTGGAATTCCATTTGCCGAAGCTGGAGAGTGACTGGACCAGTACGAAGCCGCGAGGACACTCAATGTCGCACTTGTCAGATCACGAGGTTCGCTGCGATCGTGTCGCGCACAGCGAGGGCGAGTGCAACAGCTCCCCGTGCAGCTCGTCGAGTGAATCCAATAGAAGCTACCCGGCCACGCCACTCAGCAACAACGTGATTTTGGAAGAGCACGACTCATGACAATACGATGCCCTCGGGCAGATGTTCAATTGTTATTGACACGGGATTTGCCTCTCTCGGTGGAAGCCGAGTTTTGGCGGGGGTGCAGATCTTGTGTCCACTGTGTAGGATCAGAGAAATAGGGGAGGCTGAAGTGCACGAGGCTTAACGGCGATAAACTTTATAATCAGCTTCTCACTCGCACTCGCCCGTCTTCGCTGTTATCCCAGCAACCGAGTCAGCGTCTCGGACTGTGGACTTCACACACGGTGGAGATAGTTACTGTACCCTGGTTGAAGCATATGAAGCACTGCTTTCAAGCAGGGCTTCAGGTTTTGGAGATGAGCGCAAGACAAATCACTTGGGGGTCCGCGCAACTTGAGCCAGGTCCAGGTCTTCTTCCCGCGTCAACTGAAGTGGCGAGCACAGCGCTGGAGCGGGAAGTTGTCACGGCTAAACTTGCAGGTCTACAGTAGCCATGTAGCTAGACTTTTGCACAAGTGTACATCATGAGCAACCCACGCCTAATCAGGCAGGGATCGACGATCGGCTTGTCGAAGACCCCGAACTTCAACGCATCCCTCAAAAGTGTACGTTGTCGTTGCTGTGCCACTCGAGACGCAAGACATGTTTCTTGCGTTGCCTTGTGCGGATTAAAATGCAGCAAACGAAGTATAATACATGTAGCGTTACATGTGCAGTGTACAGTAAGTAGCCACACCAAGTGCTGTGCGCACTATGCAAGGCGAGGCGAGCCATCACTGAGTGCCTTGATAACCACAACCAGTGAGCAGTGATGGCTTGCCTCGCACTGGCGTGGTTGAAGATGCGTTTGAGCTTCCTCCCCACCTATCTCGACATCTTGCTAGTAGAACTTCAGTCCCATACAGTATGCCAGTCAACACGTGAAACAGAGCGCGTCGATCGATCCGACAAAGGTGATAACGTTGAAGTTGGCGCTGCCGCACCGGCTCACCCCACGTTAGAGCATCTCCAGCGGTAGGACTTATTTTTCGGTCCTATCGAGTTCCTTAAGACCACGAAAATTAAAATAAGTCGGTGTTGAGAGGACAGCTCCCCACTGGACGCCTGCCAAAAATAGCATAAGACCGGCTTAAAGTGTTTCTCTAAATTCGTCTCTAAATATAAATTCTGTAGAGGTCGATATATGTGAAAGGTCGACCTGATATGCGATCCAGTTGCTACATTAGGGTTGTTGATACTGAAATCAAGTCAAAATTTATGCAGTTGCACAATGACGGTGAAGCGACCCCTCGTTTACTCAGACGAGTTTGCCGTCTGAGTAAATATAAGTTGTCTTAAATATATGTATGCGGGCGCCTATGCTGTTTTTGGAAGGCGTCCACTGGACGCCTTCCAACTGGGAGGATGTATTCGCCGACTTAACTAAACCCTTGGCCACGAATTTTCGTCCTGAGCAGCTTCGATTATCGAGCACCGATCCCCGTAGTGAAAACAAGTCTGAAAGGTTAGAATTCGAGTCTTATTTTAAAACCGAAGAATCAAAGTATAGACCTTGGTGAAGTTAAAACCCGCGATACGACTCACCGGTGGGAGCATTAAATCTCTCTCAAGTCTCAACGGCGTTACTTTTACGATAAAACTGGTGTTAGAGCTTACCGCTGGAGATGCTCTTAAACGTCTTGCTTCAACGTGCTCGCCCTGTCCATCTCCGACAAACTTGAGCCGAGACCGCCGACAAGCTCCCACCTACATGGAGCACCCTCGAAGTTCGAGGCCAAGTGCAAGCCGCGCTGCGCCGGATCTCGCCGACGCGCATCTCCTTCACCCTTCAGCCAGAGTTAAGCAAGTCTCCCTTAGTCTCCATTCCCACATTTGAGCTCGAGGGCCCAAGAGGATCGATCTTCCAGCAGCCCCAGTCAGCCAGCCGGCCAACCAGCTCAGCTCTCCCGTATCGACACAACCACCGCCCGCGATGCCATCGGTGACCGATTACCAGGTGGCGCTGACCCCCAAGGCATCAGACCACGCCTCCGAGCCAGAACCGGTCAACAACGACGAGATGCGCTCGTTCGGGGAGTACTGCCGCACACGCGTCACGACGCTCAAGCCGCCCATGACCAAGGTGGACAACCCGCTCACGGTGCTCGCGCAGCTCAACCGCATGCAGTGGCTGCAGTTCCTCGTGTCCTTCATCGCCTGGTCCTGGGACGCCTTCGACTTCTTCACCGTGTCCATGACGGTCTCCGACCTGGCCGAGACGTTCGGCAAGACCAAGACGCAGATCACGTGGGGCATCACGCTCGTGCTCATGCTTCGATCGGTACGTCACTCAATATTGTATTGTTGAATGGGTCGATCTTCGTCGATCGCGTTGCAGGCAGTAATTTATTAACTTGTTTCTTATTTGTTTCCAGGTCGGCTCAAACATCTTCGGTATCGCTTCTGATCGGTGGGGCAGGAAATGGCCTTTTGTCGTCAACAACGTGCTCTTCATCATCCTCGAGCTCGCCACGGGCTTCTGCCAAAACTACACGCAGTTCCTCATTGTGCGCGCGCTCTTCGGCATCGCCATGGGCGGCCTGTACGGCAACGTGGCCGCCACGGCTCTCGAGGACTGTCCGCCGGCTGCGCGTGGTATTATTTCTGGTATGATGCAGCAGGGCTACGCCTTCGGCTACCTCCTGGCGTCGTGTTCGCCCGCGCGCTCGTCAACACCACCAGCCACGGATGGCGCCCGCTCTTCTGGTTCGGAGCTTGCCCGCCCGTGTTCATCATCATCTTCCGACTGTATTTGCCCGAGACCAAGGTGTTCCAGGAACGACAGCGCGTGCGCGAGGCCAGTCGCAACATGACCAAGACGTTCATCGCGGAAGGCAAGATCGCACTCAAGCGCCACTGGCTGCTGCTGTGCTACATGGTGCTGCTCATGGCCGGCTTCAACTTCATGGTACGTCACTTCAAGTTGCCCGACCCGGCCGTGAGAAGACGCTGACTATGACCTCGTGGCTTGTTTTGTATTACAGTCTCACGGCTCGCAAGATCTGTACCCCACGATGCTCGAGAACCAGCTCGAGTTCAACGCCAACCAAGTGACTGTGACCCAGGTTGTGGCCAACTTGGGCGCCATTTGCGGCGGTACCGTTGTCGGCTACTACTCGCAGGTCTTCGGTCGTCGCCTGTCGATCCTTGTCATGGCCGTCATCGGAGCTGCTCTCCTCTACCCGTACTGCTACGTCAGCGATGAGACGATTATGATCGCCGCTTTCTTCGAGCAGTTCTGCGTCCAGGGCGCTTGGGGTGTCATCCCGATCCACCTCATGGAGCTCTCCCCTCCGTCCTACAGTGCGTTCGTCGTGGGTACGGCCTATCAGCTTGGTAACCTGGTTTCGTCCGCATCGTCGACGATCGAGTCTTCCCTAGGCGAGCACTTCCCGCTGCCGGATGGCGAGAACGGGGTGACCCGGTACCAGTACGGCAAGGTTATCTGCATCTTCTTGGGAGTTGTGTACGTCTACGTGTTCCTGTTGACGTTCATCGGACCCGAGGCACGCGGCAAGGAGTTCGATGTCAAGCACGACCACGACCTCGAGGAGGCTACGCACGTCAACCATGAGGACCTCGAGAGGATCATCCACGGAGACGACATGACCCCCACCGGAACCAAATCCATGAAAGCGTAAGCCCGTGATTGAAATTGCCTCGAGAACGCCGCCTCGGAGCGGTGCTGTTTGTGATAACCCAAGAAATTGTACTTCGTTATTGAGAGCATCTCGGATTTATCCTGGAAGTGTTCAAATGCTTCAGGATGGAGAGCGCAAAGGTGTTAAATTAAAATATGCGCGAACGACAAAAGCTTCCTCTTGCTGTGCGATCTAGTGCTTCTTGCTAGCTACTCGCGAATTCTGCCGAGCGAAGAAGAGGATCACAGCGTTGGACTGAACTGAAATGAGCTGTGTGAGACGTGCTGCCTTCATATGCACATGGCAGGTAGGTGGGCTTCTTCGACAGCGCCACCAGCATCATCAGCACCGCTTGGCTTCTGGATGGGTAAACGACTGACTTGGTTACGAAGACGATATCTTGGTGAGGCGGTAGAAGACGTACTTGTCCTGGAAAGTAGAGACGGTCGTAGCAATCGGCTCGATCAGACCCTCGTCCAGGAGCGCCTGGCCGATAAGCACGGCGTCAATAAGAGAGGTGGCGATGCGCATCTCGCGCATCACGTTGACCGCTTCCGCGCCCAAGAAGCAGCCCACGAAGCCCTTGTAGAACAACAACTTGTTCTTGCGTTCGAATACCTTGTGCAGTACCTTGGCCAGCACCTGTAAGGCCTCTTCAGTCACGAGTGCGTGGACTTCATCCGTTGCCGTAGCAAAGTCGTAGTCAACCATATCCGAGGACTCGTTGGACAGCACGGACTCGCGGTAGTTATTGGCGTTGATCGAGGCACGTCTCCGCGTAGCCACGTCCGAAGCAAAGGCTTCCGACGTGTCGTCATAATCCAGCACCTTGGTGAATCGGTAGAAGTTGTCTTTGGAGTTGTGAAGCTGGTCATCCGTGCGGGACACGTGCTCGATAAATCCAAGCCGCACAAGCACGTTTCCATACCTCGTAGCTGTCTGATGGTCGTCAGCAAAGCCACTGATCAGCATCTCGCGGACGGCATCGCCTCCTGTAAAAGCTTCCTTGTAGAAGTTAAACCTCGAGTGTCGGGTCTTAACTTCCAGCGCCGAATTGAGGAAGCGGCACAGCGACTGGAAAAACTCCTTGGGGAGTCCCTCGTGGAATGAAATGTTGATGGTCTTGAGTCTCTCCAGTCGCGCCTCTTTCAACGGCGCTAAGTCTTCGACCGTTGAGATGGAGCTGGCAAGGGAGTGGTTGGTAGGGTCGACATTAAACGTGTCTCCTTCCTCTGCCTCTTCCAGCTCCTGGTCCTCAGTATCCGACCTCTTGGAGTCCATCAAGTCCTCTCGGTCCCTGTCCACGTCGTGCTCGCTGTCATCGACCACCGAGGCCGACGAGTTGGTCGTGGAGTTCGTGGACCTGTCCGTCCCCAGCGGATCTTCCGAGAGCGACGACCCCTCCGTGCTACGGTAGCTCGAGGCCGGCGTTGACCGGGCGTTTTCTCCTCCTAGCTCGGCGATGCTGGAGCTGACGCGCGACGGCCGCGACGGCCGCTGCGCCTTCTTCTCAAACTGCTTAAAGTCCACGAGGTCCTCCATGGACTCGCGGATGCTCACGATCTTGTCCAGCGCCTGCGTGGTGCGCGCCAGCAGCGCGCGGATCTCGTCCTGCGACGTGCGGCGGCTGCGGATCATGTTCTGGAAGCTGTCTTCGCGCCCCAGCATGGGAGGCGGCGAGGGGACAGGCGGCAGTCCCGCCATGGATTTGATGGGCTCGAGTTTGGGGCCTGTGACGGAGGTGTCCGCGTGCAGCGGCGAGGGCGACAGCGACAGCGGCGGCTTGGGCGCCGAGAAGTGCTTGGGGTCGTGCTGAGGCTGCTGCTCACCGCGGGACGAGGCGCGAGAGAACTTGCGCATATGGACGACGCAGCCGTGACCGTCCTCGGCAATGGAGCGATTGACAGTGTGGAGAGTGGCATAAAGGACTGGCTTTCTACGAGCCATTAGAACCTTCAGTAATCTATATGCCGATAAATTAGTTGACTCAGGTGATGGTATCTGAGAAGGTGTTTTCTCGTTGGATAGTATCGAAAGGTTAATGCATCATTAGCTGATAATATCAGGATAAAGAGCAAGAATGGCCTCTGGTAAACCACATAATGGAACCGAGGTTTGGTCGAAAGAGACCAGATGGATCAGCGCGGAAGGGCAAAAGGCACAGCGAGCAACCTGGGCGTAGAGCGCGACGATCGGCGATAAACGCTGCGGACTCGGCGCGAGCAGACAGCTGACGGAGCTCGTGCTTCCCGATGCAAGAGAGAAGCTGGTGTGGCGGCACCGTGTAAGGCCGCGACCGCCATCAAATGCCGCCAATTGGTGTTCTTGGCTTGTCTGTAGAGGTGTGTGATCCTTCCGCCCTCGAGACTCGAGTCGAGTTGGTCGAGAATCTTGACACGAAATGCCGTCCGAGCGAGCAGTTTAATAAGCTGGCAGCTTTTCATGCAATACAGCATCTTGTCACTCCGATATCCATGTGTACATGTAAGTAGGATAGTATTTTTCGAAGCGCGAACCGCGCAATCATTGCGGCAATGCCTGCACGTTACCGCCGGACTGCACTCCAAACTCGGCAGTGCAGCTACATGTAGATGCGTGTCCCCCATGTGTGTATGTAAATCCAGTCGTAGCCAGCAGTCGAGCCTGCTCGACTCGAGGGTGGAGAGGACGAAACGTCCATCACTGGTTTCAGGGAAAATGAGCTGCCGCCAGCGCAGCGAGCCGAATGCTCTCGGTGTGTAACAGGTGCTGAAGCCGCAGCACTTGGTGGGTGAGGTGGTGTCGCTCAAGCCACCGTACGCAAGTTGCGTCCGGCAACACAGACGGTCGACTGGCGGAAAATTGTACCCAGACTAGTGAAATCAACATGCCCAAACTAGCAGTTTTCAAACTTAATCCCAAACTAACCACCAGCCAATCAGAACACGCAAAATGTTCTCGGAGTTGTAGCCATCTCGGGAATCGGCGCCGCCATCGATCCACTCTTGTGCTGCAAGTTGCTGCCTGCAACCAACCTCCCAGCCTCCGCCAGCACGCTCCCATCAATCCTGCGCCCTGTTCACTAAAGGTGAGCCGAAGACCCAATCGACCACTTCAAGACCAATATTCTCAACCTCAACCCTTTTGTGATCTTTTGATCGCGTCGTAATCAGATTCTTGAAGTTGCCGTCGCCCAGTGACCATCACTCTCGCCGTCTTCTCCCAGACAACGACACAGTATCCCCAATGCCATCCGTGCACACAGCCGTCTCCATCTCCGAGGACGACGCGGGCGACTGCCTGCGCATCGGCGCGGCCATGTTCGACATCACGGGCCCCGCCGCCGAGGCCGGCATGTTCGGGTACGCGAAGGTGGGGCAGCTGACCTCCGGCATCCACATGCGGCTGCGCGCCCGCGCCTTCGCCTTTTACGACCCACAAACACAAAATCACTTGGCCTTTGTATGCGCTGAGCTGGGTCTCGTGTCCGAGTGGGTCACGCAGACGGTCGTGGCGCGTCTCGATAGCCACCCGGAGCTGCCGCGGGGCGCCTACAGCCGCCAGAACGTCCTGCTCAGCGCCACACACACGCACTGCTCGCCCGGCGGCCTGTCGCACTACTTCATCTACAGCGTCCACCCGCCGCTGCATGGCGCAGACCGTCAGAACTTCGAGTGTGTAGTCTCCGGTATAGTGGAAGCAGTAGTGAGAGCACACAGGAACCTGCAGCCGGCAGTGATCCGAGTAGCTACAGGTCTCTGTCTCGGTGCATCTGTGAACAGGTCGACCGACGCGTATCTGGCCAATCCGGAGCATGAAAGAGCACAATTCGAGCACGACACGGACAAGACCATGACGCTCTGGAGACTCGACGGCCTGGACGGGTTCCCCATTGGGATGATCAACTGGTTCGCGGTGCATCCGACGAGTATGGGCAATTGGTACACTCTCATCACAGGGGACAATAAAGGCTACGCGGCCTACGAGTTCGAGCGCGAGCAGGGCACCAAGCATCTGATGGATCGCCCCCGGGCGTTCGTGGCGGCGTTCGCACAGAGTAACGAGGGAGATGTGAGTCCCAACATTTGTGGACCGAGGAGCTCGTGCATGCAGCACAAGGACTTTGAACGGATGGTGACAGTGGCCAACGCACAGCTCGACACTGCCAGGAAATTGTATGCTGAGGCGTTGGAGACGCCGGCGATCGCGGGGGGTATCAAGTTCGCGCATCAATATGTGAACTACTGCAGTATTCAGCTCCAGAAACGCTGGCAATTGAACGCCGAGTGCCCCACATCAACTTCATCAGGGTGTATTGGGGTATCGATGGTCAGCGGCACGGAGTTTGATGGACGAGGGGTGCCTGCAGTGAAAGAGGGGATCCGATGGGGGACGTACCCGAAGCTGACAACGTTACCGGAGCTCCAATCGCTGCAGAAAGAGAAGCCGATTATCTTCCCTACTGCGCGCTACGGCATGTCCCCGAGAGTACTGCCACTCCAAATATTTTCCATCGCTGATTGCCTGCACATTGCGGCAGTTCCCTTTGAGATGACGACGATGGCCGGGAGACGTCTACGAGCTTCGCTGGCTTCTTCGCTCCAAGAGTTGCTGCCTGGCATCAAGCACATTCATGAGCCGGTGATCGCTGGACTCAGCAATGCGTACTGCGGCTACATGACAACTCGAGAGGAATACGCCGTACAGAGGTACGAAGGTGCTTCAACACACTTCGGACCTAATCAGCTCGTAGCTACCTGTCAGCAGTTCGAAATCCTTGCGACGGCCATGCACAACAAGCTTCCAAGCAAGTCAGGACAGACCGTGGATGATAGTCTACCGCCCCCAAGCATCAAGGGGATGGGGGTGTTAGACTACAATATCCCTGTCCTCCACGACGGAGTGGCGACCGGTGGGTCATTTGGGACAGTGGTTGCTGGTTTCGATGCCTTGAACGAGTATGGGTGGGGATCCACAGTGAAAGTGTGCTTCCACGCAGCTCACCCAAAAAATAATCTGCGAACCCAAGGCACATTTCTCGAGGTGCAGCGGTGGATGGCGGACAGCAGTCGCGGTGTTTCCGGAGGAGTTTGGGTAGTCCATGCTGACGATGGTGACATCAGCACCACCTTCAAATGGGAGCGACAGGGTACCTTTCGATCCGTGGTAACCATCGAGTGGCATATTTCGGAGGCCACACCCAAGGGAAAGTATCGTATCAAAATCAACGGCGACGGCAAGCACTTCGTCTGGAGGACCATCACCCCGTATTCAGGTGTGTCGTCGGTATTCCTGGTCGTTGGTCCTGGTGCACCCGCCTAACGTCACCGCAAGAGCTGAGTACATTGCACGATTAGATTTGGTGATCCGTGCAATCGTTGATACACGGCTTTTGCATATGCGGAGAATAATGCAGACCCGCGGTTTGAAACGTGGTAAGCACTAATGTCTCAACTTGTGTTTCCCTAGAAATAGTCTGCAGGAGCACCAGGCACAAATAGCACCTGGAGTTGGGCATGAAACGCCTACGTGGGGGCTCTTGTGGCGAAGTTTTGCCGACGCATTCAATCGCTTTGGCGTGGTGGGTCGTTGTTGCTGAGTGAGCAGTAAATCGGGATGGAAGAACCTGTAGCTGCTGATGAGGACGGTCAGCAGCAGAGTGAAGTAGATGTCGAAGGAAACCTGGAGGTTGCTGATGACAAGGCTGCGAGTACTCCGGAGACCGACAACGATGGTTTTGACGCAGATTTGTTTGCGTCGATGATGAAGCAAGAGCTTATTGCGTACAATGTCTCGTGGGACCCTTTAATGAAAGTACTACAAGCGCTCGGTGCATCCCTGGCTAAGCAGCAGCGCACGCAGCAGAGCAATGATACTGCTATGAAGAAGATGGAGGACAAGGTCGCTGCTCTTCGAGATGATCTAACACGAGCTGAAGATGAAAAGAAGAAGGCTGCAGAAGCGATGGAAGCGATGCAAAATCAATTTGGCGAGATGCAGAACCAATTGGAAGAGATTCAAGGGCAGATGCCGCTGGAGGATCAAGAAGAGCAACAGCAAGGTACTGCTGACAGCCAGGATAAATCTTCGGTAGAAGGATCAGGCGGTGAAAGTGAAGGTTCCCCGGTTGTGAAGTCTCCACGTTCTCCTCGAGCGAGCAGTATTGGTAGACAGCCGTTCGTGACTGCAAAGGAGCTTGCTGAAGCCAAGAAGGAACTGAGCAAAGAATTGAAAAGGACTTTAGCTCACGCATTCGGCCAAGATTTCATCGATGAGGGTGACGAGATCGCAGATGGAGAACTTACCCAGGAAGGAAATGATGCTGAAACTGATGGCGAGCGTGATGCTGGTGTACCAACCGATGGATCGCCGAGAAGTCTTCGGTCCCGTGGAGCAACAGGAAAATTCCAGCTTCCAGGGGTGCCATTTGCGTCTGCAGCAGAACTGCAGCAAGAAGTTGAAAGACTTCAGAGGCTTCAAGATGCGCTCAACGCCAAGATGGCTGAACATGATCAGCTCCTAGAAGCGTTGAATGGTCGAATGGGTAAGCTGAATGAGCTGTCGTCGGAGTTGAACCCTGAAAATGGTGCAGCCGATCTGAATGAAGCGCAGAAGAATGAGAAGAATGGGCAGCAAGACGATTTTGCAGCAACCACGAATGATATTTTGAACGAATTGAAAGAACTGAAGGCTGTGCAGGACGAACACGACCAGAAACTACGCGACCACGACGACTCGGTGGAAAAACACACAGCAGATATCAAGACGCTAGCAGATAGCCTGGATGACTTGAGTGTACAGCAGCAAACTGTTGCTTCAATGTATTCGACGAGTGGGTCTACAAACGGTGGGGTCGAGGATGGAAGTGGGAAAGAAAATGCATCGACAGAGGATTCTGGAAAATCTGGCAAAAACGAAAAACAAGCTGGAAAAACTGTCGAGACCATCTCCCAGCCGCACCTGGATCTCTCCCTTGTCTTCACAAAGCTTGCAGACCTACGGCGCTCAACTGACGCGTCAATGAACTCGCTACAACAAAGTATAAAGGGAGTTTCAGGGACTACACAAAGTCAGCAAGAGCAATTGGATGCACTACGCAACAACGTGGTTTTCAATGAACACCTGCAGGCTCACTTGGTGGAAGCTCGTTTGGCAATGCAGAAGGAACTCCTGGAACGGAACCAAACATTCCAGGATCGCACGAAGCCACAGTTGGTTGAGTGGCGTAAGGCTCTTGAGCTGACGGAAGATAAACTCTTGCAAGGAAACAGCGACGACGATACACTTCACACGCTGCAGCAGATGCAGCGCGGTTACCATCGAACTCTGCTTTCAATAGCCCCGCTCGTCAACTCTCCGCTGAATATTGCAGAGACACTGCAGACACTCTCGGACGAAGTAAAGCAGCTTCAAAATGCCGTTCGTTTGGGGGTGGTCCCATTGCGAGTTGCAGACTACAATAATACTAACGAGAACACCGAAGGTGAGTCTAACAAGGAAGATCGCGAAGAAGAATACACACGCAAACTGCGGTACCTGGATGAAGAGATCGACGCGACGCTGCAGGTAAATATCACGACGGAGAAGAAGAATGACCCGTTAATCAAGGGGCTGGACGCGATGCGCGAAAAGGTTTGTCATTTGTATGTTGCTACGCTGTTTTGGCTTGGAATTTGCAATTCAAAGCTAATGCCGTTGTGCTTGTGCTCGCTAGCTTGAGCTGCTATGGTCAATGTGGCACCGGAACTCCAATGCCGACCGTGATCAACCCAGTGGAGCTGTGGCTGCAAGTGGCGGCTCAAGCGCTAACACTAATGCTGACAGCCATGCTGCTCACGACGAACGTCGACACAGCTTCCACCAGCGTAGCCCCGATAGCTTGCGAGAGATGGAGCTGCGCCTCAGCGGTGCAGTGCGCCGACTTGCTATGGTCGAAGAAGACATTGAGCGACTGAACTCCTTGACCGCTCACTTGAATGCATCGGACACAATTCTTGGTAACGCTTCAGATGGAAACACGCCCGTTGTCAGTCGGCGCGCGCCTTCTACTAACAACTTGAGGACAGAGCTTGTCATGGAGGAAATCGAGAAACTGCGCAAGGAGATGTACGCGGAGATCGCCAAACTCGCGACGCAATCGCTTGGCAATGGCAGTGGAGGTAGTCTCGACAACAGCAACAGCACTACTAGTCTTGTCTCCGTGGACCGACGTAGCATGGTTGAAGCGGCAGCCAAGCAGGGCGATGTGCTAACGGACCTCTACTCACAAATGACGGGACGTGAGCTTGACACCAGACTTTACAACTCGGCCGAAGGCCAGAAG
This sequence comes from Phytophthora fragariae, assembly GCA_009729435.1. Taxonomy (NCBI): domain Eukaryota; phylum Oomycota; class Peronosporomycetes; order Peronosporales; family Peronosporaceae; genus Phytophthora; species Phytophthora fragariae. The sequence goes on from QQOI01000003.1 coordinate 2,208,804, forward strand.
CAGTTTTACGACAATTTCATCAAGGAAGTCACCAAGAAGGTATCTGCGATTATCAACGCCGACAAGAGTGGACCACGCGGGCCTGGTATCGGTGGTGCCGCTAACGCCAACGTAAACTATCGGTTACTGCTGGACAACTTCGCGCAGAAGGTGGACGATCGTCTTGAGGACGCTCGTGAGTTTACAACAGAAGAGCTGGCTCGACTCAGGAGAGAGTTGATGGAGCAGCTGAAGATTCGCTTCGAGGTGGCACTGCGCGACATTCGTGGCGAGCTCATGCTTTTGCAGCCGACGGATGGGGATTCGACAGCTATGGGCACAAAGCCCGTCATGTGTGTGGCCTGTAGCCGGCCTGTACCTGTGTCATCAGTTATCCGCGAAGCTGGTTCACTCCCTGCAGACAACGGAAACCCTGAGCCGATTAATCCGGCCCTGCCTGCAGAATTTGTAAGTGAACGCCGCGAAGATGGCCGTGATGCGGCTAAGCAGTGTTGATGAATTTGTAGCTTGTTGTCTTGGAATACTAACCAGAAAACGTTTTGATGAGCAGGACTACGATCGCCCAGATGACGAGTTTGTATTCCGCGCTGGTTTTAAGATGCCGGCAAACGACAGGTTTGTTCTTGATGATACATGTAGCTAGAAATGGATCCTGGAGCAGCCAGCGCTCGTGCTAACCAGCCTGAAAATTGTTTCCCGGTGCAGGAAAATCTTGACGCTACCATTCCTGACGACCGCCATGCGCAACAAAATGGTGCTCAACAAACCGGAGGGGAAGAGGAAGCGGCCACCGCGTCAAAGTCATCTCAACCGTGTCGATCACGTTGTTCGAGAGGTAAGAGATTGCAATCGAAGTTCGAGCCAAATACCCCAACGCAGATGGCCCGTTGAAATGCGGCTCAGCATCCTCGTACCGATAGCGAGCGCTTTGTATTCGTTGATGCTGATTGCGCGTTGCTGTGTGCTTGCCTTGCGAGACAGGCCATGGAACTCGACCGTGCTTCTCGAGGTCGCGCCTACGATGCACAGTAGTCGTAGGTACAAAATATACATGTACATGTACACTGAAATGTTTGTATAGTTGATGTTCTGAACGTCCAGGACGAATGGATGTTGACAACATTGTTGTCCCCATGTTCACTAACGGCAAAACGTCACCCCTCCAGCTCAGAGCAAGACAATTTGAAGAGCTGTCAGCTACAACCGGCTCACAGCCCCAGCTGCGGCAGATGTGCCCAAACTCACGCTTCCAACGCCATCAAGTAAGCTCACAGCTGCCAGAGAGCCACCTGAAGAGCATCAAGTGTACGCTTTCCAGCTGACGGATGTGCGCTAGCTTTTCGGGTCTTGCTCTTTGCAGCAAAGTTTGCTGGCTTTACAGTCTGACTACATGTAGAGCGCTACTGTAGAATTTTTCAGTCTGACCTGAAGCTACAGTACAGTATTCATGTACATGTAGCTGGACCGAGCTGTCGACAGCATCCTCCTCCTAGGATACACGGGTATCCACGCGGACGCGGCGTGACTGTGCAGCAATTTGCAATTCGCAAGTCGACCAGATGACGACTTGCGGAAAACTGTAAGCTCTGGTATGCTTTGCCTACTGTACTGTACACGCCATGTGCAACCGAGGATCGCTGTAGCCTCCTCGCTACCAGCGGAAAACGTGCAAGCCTCCGTCCATGGTCCTGGTAAATTTTCTTGACCGCAATCGAAAAGTTCATGTGTGTCCTGCGGCGCCAACCTGACAACCATCGCACACATCGACGAGGAATTTCCATAAATCAGTGATTTTCACTGAGATTTATCAAATTGTTTTGTAGTAGTCCAAAGCACTGAGTCAGTGATAGTAATATAGTAGTACTATTACTATTATTACTCAGCGGTACACAAGTACAGTACAAAAGGCAAGGATAATTATCGCTACAGACCAACTGACCGTAAATGCATCCAAAAACCGTCGAAGAGACCATCTGCAGCCAAAGCGCAGCGAAGGTCTGCAATGGTGTGCGCGTGGCCGGAGTATTTGACCTTACAAGGAGTTGACATGTTTTTTCCGACGCCTTGCCCCGAAGCGAAATTGGCGGTGCAAACGAGGGGCCAGATCAAAAGTCCTGGGCCGACAAGGAAATAGTCTACCATCAATTTTAGGAGAGCATGATGCATTTGCGGTCAGTTAGGAAAATTCACGGCCAGTTGCGCTAATTATTCCAAAGGCAACGACAGTTAGCGGTGTGCGCTTGCACTGCCAGTGCCTGTCATGCATAGTTTGCTTTCGGCATTCCCCAAGGCACCACCTATTAGACACACCAAATGCATCCGAGTCGCCCAAAATACTGGAAGATTGCCACGTGTTGGCAGTGCCACCTCGAACTAACATGGTGGAGTAGGTGCTGCTTCAGTGTCAATGCTGTGCTACTAAGCAGCACCTACTCCACAAGTCTGGCTGCGGACCAAAAATGGTCGCTCTTTACATGTTAAAACGAGCGCAAGAAACTTGCCATCCGCCTGACCTTGGAGGTCTACTCCATGAAGAGGGAGTTGGATACGAGCGAGGACGAGGAGACCAACGAGGCTGCGGGTCGCCTACTGCGTGCGCACCCAAACACATCAGGGTCACTGGCACTGAAACTGAGTTGGCTTATGGCTTGTAAGACGGCGAAGTTGGTTGGGTGCATCCACGCGACTATACTTTGCGCTTAGTAATATGGCTTTACAAATTGCAATTTGGTAGTATAGTAGTATTTTCGCTTACAAAATGCTATCAGTGAACGAGGAAACCGTTTTACCATCAATTTGATAAATCTCAGTGAAAATCACTGATTTATGGAAATTCCTCCACATCGACTCGTTCGCAACGTCAGAAAATACACAAAGCTTTGCAATCTGACCGACAAGCTTCAAGCTCGCGGTCAGCCCCGTCACGGCCGAAATGAAGCAAGCAAAAGAGCTGTCTCGAGTTTTCAACCAGCACTGCTTGACTCAAGCAACGGAACCCTGAGCGTGAGTCACGAGCGCTGCCTGGGCTCTGGGTGAGGGTCGACACTTGAAAAACACCTGTAATCGCGGCTTGTACAAGCAAACGGCGAGCCAGCACGTACGTTCTCACTGGGATGACTGCAGCTGACGCATGTCCGGCGTGTAGCTTTCCGCCTCCATTCTGTACGTTTGCTCGTCCAAGTCTTCAGTCCGCATACCCGAAGGCACCACCACCACCAAACGGTTATTGCGGGAGCGAACGAGATCCCCCCCAACATGCAGTTCCCTTTGCCGGCTTCGGCAAGCTACTAAAAGGATCTCGCCGCACGCGGATGAGCAATGTACCACTGCAGCATTGGCATTGTCCTCCGTAGTGGGTCATTTACACTGGCAAACATTTGTCCTGTCTTCGACTGACCTGCGGCCAACGTAGCGCGGTAGACGATTTCTGTTTTGTGTTGGATCATGTAAATGTATTGTACAGTACTGTATGTACGCCGCGTTGTGCCTACATGTACAGTAGATCATTTACCGGTGTACATGTACACTGTACAGTACAGTGTACAGGTACATTTACTGTGGCAGTTGTACATGTACTACAGGCCCTAGTACTGTATTATACATGCACATGTACTCGTCGGGTACGGCACCCGTTGCAAAGCTTGTAGCAGTTGTGACCGCGCACCGAATTGACTGACAGGTGCAAAGCCTTTTCTACACGAGGAATCATGTCCTCCTGCGGCGACAGTGATGATGCGACGAAAGGTCTCCACTATACCGGTATATGGTACAGATTTTCGGCCAGAATATACAGATGCCCTTTCCGATACAAAACACCTTGCGAGCGCAGCGCGGTAGGGTCACGCTAAGCGAGCGCAGCGAGCCGATCCCCGCGCGTAAGCGCGGTAGGGGTTAGGCCACCAATTCAGGGTCTTTGGGTTCGCGCGGAGCGCGAGTAGGGCGATAGAGTTTGTTTGCTGTATGGTAAGACCCCAAAAGTGTATATTTCGTCCCAAGAATCTGTATATTCTGACACCCTCCTCTGATGATGCCGGCACGGAGCTTGCCGCCAAGCGTTTGCTCGTCCGGAGGATCGATGGCGTTGGCAACAAGTCGTTGCTGGCAGAGAGACTGGGTGAGCTCCTCGTTTGCACCGCCAATTTCGCTTCGCTCATGGCGGGCAAGGCGTCGGTAAATAGATAATAACTCCTTGTCAGGGCACGTACTCCGGCCCACGCGCCGACCATTGCAGACCTTCGCTTCGCTTCGGTTGCAAACGGACTCTCTGAGGCCTCATTTGTATTACTGTAATAATTCGTTATTGGATCTGCTATATCACCTGAGACTGAGGTCGAATAGAAACATTTCTACAATATAGACACATGTACCATATATATGGTACATCATGGTGAGCAATAAGGAAAATCGCGCGGTTCCCAGAGAGACCAGTCCCCGCTTCAAGTCTCCGGTCGATCAAGACACCAGCTGGATGCGTCGATTTGTCGCCCTGCGCTGCGCTCTGTACCGCCTGAACGCGATAACCCGGCAGATGTGAGGCCGCTGCAAATCTCGCGTGGTCTCTGCTCTCTCTCGCCCCCGCTCCATTTGGTGCCGTGCGCCAGTGCGCTGACCGACTTTGTGCACCACCGCCCCGCTCCAACTTGGAGTCCAAGGGGAGCCCTTCAGTTCGCGTTTTCGGCCCGAATCGAGACAGCTCAGCTCGTATCGTGTGTCAGTCGAAAGGAGCCTTGTCTTACCAGCCGCGAGCGCGGTGAGCTAGTCGACACGATGAACACGATGATGGCCCCCAACATAAGTCGCGCGGACGCGCACGCGATCGCGAGGCGCAACGACGCGCCAAATCAGCAGCTTCCTCTCCGACGAGGCCACTTCGGCCGCGTGCGCATGACCAGAGACGACATGCAAAAGTACGTGGCCACAGCCAAGACCCTGCTGGACGACGCGTTGAACAAGGCAGGAGAGGACCGCAAGGCCGGAAGCGCCAACTTCCGCACTTGGAAACAGCTCGGCTCACACGCCGGATTCAAGCGGTGCACCAAGTTCGGTGACAACGGCAGGGACCTGCACTACCGTCTGCAGGGCACGGTGCGCGCGTCGCTCAACGACCTCATGGGCATCATGTACGCCGACTCGACGGCGCAAGTGGGCGAGCGCCGCGAAATGCTCTACAACGACAGCTTGGACGCGCAGACGCTGTGCGTGCTCAAGGAGCGCAGCGCCGAGAACATGCAGGAGCACATTTCGATCCGCTGGCAGGCGATCAACCTGAGCAACATCAGCCCCATCTACCAGCGGGACATGTGCTTCCTCGAGTACACGGGCGTGACCTCGGACGCAGACGGAATCCCCGTGGGGTTCATGATCAAGCATTCGGTGCAACGCAAAGAGTGTGTCTCGCTCAAGGAGTCGCACGGGCTCTCACGTCTTGACTTAACGGAAGTTGTCCTCCTGCGACCGACGCAGGAGGCCAGTCACACTGAACTCATCCTGGAGGGAGTTGTACGACACCCCGAAAATCTTCCCGGGTGGCTTGTTAGCTCGTTCCTGGGCAACGTGTCGACGATGCTAAGCAAACTGCCGATTATCGTTCAAGAGAGACTGTTGGCAAGGTTGCCCATGATCAGCGACTGGCAGTTCGTACCGCATTCGTCGCGCAAGAACTGCCACGTGTGTATGAGCAAGTTCAACATGTTGTCCAAGAAGATCAACTGTCGCAGTTGTGGTGAGGTGGCGTGCAAGTCGTGCATTGTGACGCGAACCGTGGGCGAGACGACCAAGTTCTGCACCAAGTGCATCCTCATGGTGTCGAACCAGTCGGAGACCATCCCGGCGTCCGAGTATGGGTCGGCCTCCTTCATTACATCATCATCCTCAGGTCGCAGCCGCAGCCATCGCGACTCGGAGACCTCGGTATCAACTACGTCCTCCATCCACGGCAAGGGTGAAGCTCTGGTGGTTCCTAGGATGCGCGTCGATATGAAACTTCTAGAAGACGCCAAGGCCAGTCGCAATAATTGCAGCATGTCGAGCACCGCCAGTGAGACAAGCTTTGACAGTACCAACTCGTACTGCATGGACCGCCGCAGCAGCGACGCGCCCTGTTATGGCTCACTCGACGAGGAAATCGAAACCGTGGACACCACGGAGATGATTCGCTCCAACCGTAGCCTGCCGCCGCCGATGATCAGCACGAAAGGCCGGCCTGTTCCTACCGTCGAGACGGTGGAGGATTCAATCGCCCACCAGCGGTACCTCCTGCAGGAAATGCTGTCCCAGGCTAATAAAACCTACCAGCAGCAGCAGTCACGGGCCTAAGACGTGGCTCTGGATCTGCTTTCCGAATGAAGAAAAGCGCGACGGCTTCGGCTCCACGATGGAAATGTGCGCTGCCAAGCCTGCTTTAGTTAATTGCGTGTGACAGTGCGAGTGGATCGGTAGGAGGCCTTGAGTTGTTTGTCGTGAGTATTTATGCAGTAATGAACTCCATGACTTCGTTGGTGTCAAATGTCTTGCACATTTTTTCGAACTATAGCTCAATGCGCGAACGAAAGCTCTTTACCGGGTACCCTGAAGTCCGACCTCAACCTCAACCGCAATAGAGGTAACAAACTGTACATTTACAGTGTTCAAGAGCATTGGATAGCCTTCCCGCTGGTACAGTATTCTTCATCACTCCATGCATGAAAACAAGCAAAGATAGCTCTGGTTTAGGGGGTCGGAGACTTGGGACCTTATTCTCGCCGAAATGGTGAAGGAAGTAAAGCGGTTAGACTTGGAGGAGGCTAACCTTCGACGCGAGGACGCCCATGATGCGTCTTAGGTTCTTTATGCTGCGAAGAAGTTTAGCATTCGGAAAGCCTCGTGAAATTCCCCAGCACAACAAAAAGAGCGCTTCGGACACCAACAGCACGTGGACTGGCCGATAAGGCGAGCGCGCGCCACATTTGTGGCCGGCGTACACGTCGCAAAGAAGGTAGCATCGACTTTATTCGACTATAAATCCAGGCGCGATGGCGTATTGTGGATCGGTCGGCAGCGTCAATGTATTAGCGATCATGAGCACGGACTTGTTCGACGAGTCTCAAGAGAATCCGTTCCTTCTCCAGCAGCGGTCTCCATCCCCATCGAAGCACAAATTGAACAGTTCACGGTCCCTGCAGCGAGCAGTATCCTTCATCAAGGGAGGTGAACTACCTCTGGGTGATCCGTCAGGCGCCTACGGAAATCGAGACCAACACGGCACAAGGTTTCAATTCAAGCCATCGTCACAGTCAGCTCCAGTCTCACCGCAATACTCTCCAGGTCGCACGGTCTCCTTCGCTGCTCCTGGATCTGCTCCACGAGGCATTTTGAAGCGCCTATCCAGTTATGAATCGGATGCGTCGACTGTTCCATCAGTTCGAGACCAACAGCAGCCGATGAATCCGCTTGTGACGGATTCCGAGCTGCACAAACTTTTGTATTCCTTGAATCGCTTCGGACTGGCGAATGATGCTGGTGCTTCAAATGGTTCAGGCAGTTCTCCGCAGGACCTGCCACTTGGATCCAATCCACTATGGTTTCGTGGTAATGGAGCGTCGAATGGCGAATCACTCGAGTCAGCGACAGAAGGACCGCATAGCGATGATGAATTTGACGAGCGTCGGGCCTCAAGAGCTACTACGGCAAAGCGGAGGCGCTCAAGTAAGAAGTCAGGCGTGTTGCGCCAGGACCCGATGGGTCGGTCACGTGGTTCCGTCACGTTCGCGACTGTAAAGAATTTACTGCGCGGTGGAGGACTCGCAGGGCGGACGGCTCTCAAGAATACACCCGAGGTGCAGCGCAAGAAGAGTATGGGCACAATCTCGTCGCGCATGAAGATGAAGCAAAAGTTTGTGCGTCCGACGATCATGACGGATGCATACCACCGAGTGTATGTCTGGCTACCTTATCCTCCATTCTGGCAGTTTGCTGGGCTAACGAATTGCTATGTTTTGGCGCGTATATACAGGAGCGACATGAAGTTAGGCACAAGGCCGATGAGCGTGTGCGTTAAGCACGTTGCTTTCCCCGAGTGGTGGGAGGATGATCTTTGTGACCGCGAGGAAGCAGATCCAGGCATGTCTCCACCGAAGGGCCAGCTCAAGCGTAATTCCTTCATTTCCCTGGAGACGCTGGACAAAATCGGCACTCGAGCAGCGTGCCCCGTGCACCTGATCGACGAAGAGAAGCCGGACTACTCACGTGTTAGCGCTCGTGTCGTCAGCTACAACCACATCCGCAGTCCCAAGCGCGGTCTGAGCCGCCCATCAACTTGGCTCGCTGGCGCAGCACTCGATGCACGTGTTGCGTACTACGAAGAGCAATAACGCGGTTCGAAAAGTGTATTGTAGCCTGCGTGAAAGAAGTCCTCCCCTGTAAAGAATACATGAGCGTGCAAACCTGATCTCCTGAGTCGGGCGCATGCATTTATTAACGCTGAAGTTCCGCGATTAAATTTTTTAATCAGGCGTTATCAAAGATCAAGTTGAATCTTGATGCATCGTAATTTATGACCTCGCTCAAGAAGGAGGTCGCAACGGACAGCGATCAAGACAGATAGAACTTCAAAGAGTTATGTATACAAGTGAACAATGCGACGCTATGCTACGTCTCGTTGGTCCTTTGCCGGACTCCCAACAGTTAATCAAACAGGCCGCCCACTTCATTCGTGGACAAGACCGCTTGTTCCCTCAATAGTGTGAGGGGAGACTTCGTCGCCTTCATCATCTCCTCGTGTGGTACTGCTGGCTAATGCGCCTCAGTCGATTCGCTGACAAAAACCTCCTGGCTTCTCGATCATGGTAGCAGGGCGTGCTCCACTTCCACGCGCACGTTTCATGCTTGCAGGGCTACGGACTACTGCTGCTACATCCGGTGCTGCCGACCACGGTAACTGTTGCCATACTTACCTTCGCTGTGCACCATACACATACCGTTGCGCTGTGCCCACTTGGAGCAGCCGGCAGGGTGACCACAACGACGACCGCCGCCGTGCGAGCGGCAGAAGCCGTCGCCCTGCGAGCTCTTGGTGCACCCCTCCACACGGCAGCGAACACCTCCACCGTGGGCCTTGCACATACCGCGCGACTGCGCCGCCTTCACGCAGCCATCAACTGTGCAGCGCTTACCACCTCCGTGGGTAATGCACAGACTGCCGCTCTGACTGGCACGTGAGCAGCCCTCGACGCTGCAGCGCCGGCCTCCTCCGTGCGCTTTGCACAGTCCTCGAGAGCGCGACAAGTTCTGGCAGCCTTCAGCGGTACAGATCTTCCGACGCTTGCCCTTGGTTCCTGAGCTAGCTGTCGGCGTACTGCCCACTCCCATGGACGACACACTGCTGAGAGCTGCCGCCGCCGCGAGCACCTTGGCTTGACTATCTCCGTCGTCCGAGTAGGCGCTGCAGATGCTTTCCTCTCGAGCACGCAGCGGCCTTGCCGGGAGTGTCGTGTATTTGACTTCCATCTGTCCACTAGACGATGGCAGCATTCCCTTATTAGCGTTCGAAAGCTCCTCCGAGTTCAAATCCCGACACAAGGACGCGATGTCCTCTAGCAGCGGGCGAGGCCCACGCGTTGTCACGTACGCCGAGTTCTTGGGGTTTTGACGCTGATCATGAACGTCCGGCGGCGGGGTGGGCAGCAGCGCGTCCTGCAGCCGCCGCATGTCCATACTGTTGGTGTCCATGGGCGTCGGCGTGTCCTTGTTAAAGTCGTAGGGCGACGGCAAGAGCGTCACGTCGGGCGTCGGGGTCCTGAGCTGACTCATCCACTCCTCCATCACGGACGAGAAGGGCGCGGACGGCACGCCTGCAGGTCCTACAGGAGGTTGAGCCGGGCTCGCTAAGTTCTGCCCTTGAGCCTGAGCCTGAGCTTGAGCTTGAGTCTGAGCGCTGCGCGGTGGACGCAGCGGACGGATCGTGTCGATCACGGGGCTGCGTCCCACGGGAGAGGGCGTGACGCCCACCGCGGGCGTGAGCGGCGTCAACATCCCGGGAGACGGCAGCGACGACAGCGCCGGGGACGGCGCCGACCGGAAGGAGCTGGAGGCCACCGCCGCGGACGGCACCAGGTCAGGACTGGGGAAAGCGGCTTCGCGCGCCGCGGCCTCGAAGACCATAGGCGACGGGAGGGTGACGGACGGCGTCGAGGACGCGGCGGAGCCAGGCGTGAGCCGCTCGTACTGCACGACGGGCGCCGGCTGCGTGGCCGGCGTGATGCGCTCGTACTTGACGGCGGGGTAGAAACTGCTGCTGCTGGCATGGTGACTGTGGCTGTGACTGTGGCTATGGCTGTGCTGCGTGTATCCGGAGGTGGCGGCGCCCGTGGCGTTCGCGTAGGCGCGCGCCTCGGCGTTGCTGAGACGGTGGTGGCTGTTGTCGGGCTCGTCCTTTCGCTTGCGGCCGATGAGCGACAGCATCTCAAAGGGGCGGCCCAGCTTGTCTCCCAGCGGCATCTTGGCTGGAGCTTGTGGGTGAGTGAGTGGGTGACTGTGTGTGTGTGCCACGCGCGACGGCTTTAGGCTTGCGGTGCTGGTGCTGCTTCTCACGGACTAAACGGAGTGCTCCGGGCCGGCGTGAGCCCTTCTGAACGGAAAACTGAGGCGGTCTATTGTACCGACTGTATGGTACCGCCTGTGATTGGGGGAGCGATGGGGAGAGCATCAGGAAGTTCCAGATGATCGCAAAATCCACGAGTACAGGTTCTAAATTGACCAAGTTGTGCTCCGCGGAAATGGCCACGTTTCCTGTGTGCTTGACTTTGCTTTTCAAGAGAAATCTCGCTGGGGGTGTCTTGTGTAGTTCGTGTATATCTATCTACACTTCGATGTGTGGAAAAGATTTTCGATTAAAGCAGACTTTCGTGTTTGTCGGTGCCTCCGTCTCAAGAGATTTCGTCATGTAAAAGGTTGATTTGCACCAGCTTTCCTTCCTTCTGGCAGCACAATGGCGGCTTTTTGATTCAACGAGCAATCATCCTGTCCGGTTGACATCCTCACCGGACGCGCTCAAAAATTGCCGCGCACTATCCTCGCTTGTGGATAGGATCACTTCGGCAGCATGCTTCTGAAGAGTTCTGTCCGTCAAGTTGATGCGAGAATCTTGTCAACCGAACTGTCTTTGCGGGTGCATCTGGCTCGCTCAGGAGCACCGCCGCCAGCTTTGCGGTCAAATAGGCACACGTTTGGTTGAAATTTGAGCCCACCACAGTGTTGTAAATGCTCGCGTGGCTGAGACACCCCGAGAAAGCGAGAACTGCAACTCGACCAACACGACGGGGAGTTTCCTTCAGGGAAACGTCCACAGCTCAACTTGGTCTGAAACGGGATCGAGCCAGAGGCGACATGGCTGCTTCGGTGAGCGCGGGCCACGAACTTCGTTTGTGAGCTTATCGCTTCTCCGGATACTGTACTTCCGGGCCGCGCCGTTTACCTTTTGGCGCTTACCAGTGCCCCAACCAATGAGCTACCATCCGGATCGACCGTGCACGTATAACTAACCCCGGACTTGGTCAACGAGTCCACGGGACCTCTTTGGAGTGCCCCCCCGTGACGTCTGAAGTCCCAAGCCAGCAGAATGAGACAGCGAGGAGGATGCAAGCGAAGTCATGGTAGATGACAAGAATCTCTCAGCTTTCAAGCAACTAAGTTATTTGCTCGAGTAGGTAACTAGTTAAATTGAACCAGCTGACTCTCTCTCTCTCTCTCTCTCTCTCTCACCTTTTGGCGCTTACCAGCCTCGCAGCATCACCCAACCCTTAATCTGTGCTTGCAGGATGAGCACTGCTGTCTCTCACTGAAAGAGTCTACTGTATTTCAGTACGCGGTGGGCAAGAGGTCCGACCTTAATTCTAAATCTGGCGCTCTAAATCGGTCACACGCTACATGAAACCACAACGTTAAGGCAAATAAGCGAGCAAAGTCTTCCACGAGCTAAGTGTAGGAACACATTCAACCTGACGCCCGCGGTCTTCGGCAGCTCGCTCATCAGGGCGGACGCAGCCCGAAAATTACGGGGAGTTCAAATATGGAAGGGCCCCATTTTTAAAATGCCAATAATTGGCTATAATATTGTGAGTTTCATTCGAATTTGTGAGAATGGCCTGAATCGAATCGCTTTCGCGAATCGATTTCAAATCGATTCGCACGATATTCAGCCAATCAGAAGTCACCAATTGACCACCAACTCCAACTCAGAGTCTGAGGTGGCGCACATCTTGTGGTGTGTCTGAGTCCACGAGACATACGCCACCTCTGATTGGTCAAAACATGTTGGAATCGATTCAGATTGCTCCAAACTTCCCTCCAGGTTCTACAAATTTGGGTGAAAACGACAATACCCATTTTCAGGAGATCCGACATTCTTCTCCAATTTTGACCCTCCGTCCGCTCATGGGCGACGCTTATGAAGATAGAATTCATTCGGGTCCCCGCCCTCCTTTACAATAATACAGCTCATTCTGAGCAGAATCGAAAGCTGCAAAAGTTGGCATTGCAAACACTCGCCCTGCCGTTTGCAGTTGGTCGCGTAGGGGTATGTCACACTCGTTCCTCAGTGGCTTATCTCGATCCAAATTGCGATTCTCAACTTAGCCAAAACCACCGAGCTCTTCGAGCCTGGAAGACTATCATGGCCCATAATATGGGCTATATATTATATAACACTAAGCTTAGCGGAACCCACGTAGTCTCTGAGTCTTGCCTCGATTTGCCAGTGCTGGCACATGTACTCACAAAGTCAAACGTTACAAGCCTCGTATTTTATTCGTTAGGAGTGCGACTTTTAGTAAGCGTACTTATTCGATTGCTCGAAGCGATGTCCACTTCTGATTGCGAGCCCTATTATAAGGTAGGTAGGTATACGATAGCTATTTTAAACGAGCTAGGTGGCGCGCAGGCCTGTACATGCAATAATCGCCCTGAGCACCACATTTGCACCGAGGCAAGCACCATACTTTGGATCCATGGCCATTGGTTGGCCTGCGTTCATACAGATTCGTGACGTCCGCAACGTCCTCATAGGAGGGACATTGAAGTCGGACTTCAACATAAATCCAAGAAACCTTACAAGTCAAAAATCAACACAACCAGATCTCGTACACTACTGTACTCTTACGACTCGTGGGCCAGGAGTCATGGAATCGAACTTGGAACTAACCACATCAGTGTCAGCGCGCGTTATCGTAGTGCTTGGAGGTCGGCCCCCCTCTACATGTACATACCTACCTTCAAGGTCAAGATGCCACGTAACCATGATGCAGCGTGAGCAAATCGTTGTCACCCAGAATCGGCGATAAGACGGTAACCAAGTTCACACGAAACCTCCCAGTTCTTCATTCGAGTCATAAGTTCACTAGATAATTACTACGTAAAGCGTTGGTAGTCGTAGGATGCCCAAGCTCAGACTAAGGTCACCCCGTGTTGGATGGCATGGCAGTGAAATTGCCGGGGATGTGACCGTCGCGACCTTCCCACCGGTCTCCTGTCCCAGCAGACGCAGGTGCGTCGAGCACAGCCCGTTCCTCCTGCAGGAGCGGTTGCAGTTGGCAATGCTGCATCGCTTGCCTCCGCCGTGATGCGCGCAAAAGCCCCCGCCGCGGTCGTTTCGCATGCACCCTGGGACCTCGCAGAAGCGCGAGCCGCCATGCAGCGCGCAGTAGTCCCCACGCTGCGTACCTTTGTTGCAGCCGTCGGCGGCGCAGCGCTTGCCTCCTCCGTGCGCACGGCAGAAACCGCCACCTTGGGAGCTCTTTGTGCAGCCCGGGGCCAGGCACCGCGGGCCTCCGCCGTGCGCCTTGCACAGCGAGTTAGTTTGTGCAGCTTTTTCGCATCCTGGGTGTTTGCAGCGCTTGCCACCACCGTGCTTGATGCACATGTTGCCTCCCTGGCTGCTCTTCTCACACCCTTCCACAATGCACCGACGGCCGCCGCCGTGAGCGATGCACAGATCCTGGGACCGTGCGCGCTTGCCACACCCGGCGATCGAGCACAGCCGACGTATCCGCTTGGGCTTCTTGGTCCCGTCCGTATTCACGACTGAGGGCTTCACCTCAGTCTGTGCTGGCATGAGCGGCGCGGTGGACACGCCACTCGCATTACTCGAGTTGTTGGCAATGGGCGATGACGAAACTGTTGAGAAGCCCGAGGAGGACCCATTCCAGTCACTATCATCGTCTTCCTGCAACGACAAATCTGGCATGGCGAATCCGCCGTTAATAGCGGCCATGGCGGCGGCCGGCGGCTGGGCCACCTCGTTGAAGAGAGGACCCGCGTTGGCTCCCTCCTGGAACGTGGCCATCATTGGCCCGTCGTTGCTGAAGTATGGTGTCGGCCTGTCACTCAGCTGATTGTTCACGTGAGACCCGGCAGGCGTAAACTGGTTCAATCCGCTAGCACTATCGAACGCGGGCTTGTACATCCCGCCGTCGTAGAGCGGGAAGTCGCTCACGGGCAGCGTGGCGCAGTCCTGATACGGCATGACGAAGTTGTTGTCCATTGCCGAGAACGGGTCGGGCCCAAGTGTTGTCGCTACTTCACGGCTCACTGACTGCTGTGCGTTGTTGTTGTTAGCCATGGCATAGCTCGGCTCCGAGCTCGCCAGGCTCATCACGTGCGCTACGTCGGCGTGCGCAGGTGGTATCATCATCATGGAGCCCGCCAGCGGCGCTGGTTGATTGCTGCTGCTCGCCATGAGCGCTTCCGAGTCGTATGGCGTGGGCTCGAAGCCCCAATTGACGGTCGGCGCGCGCGGAGGTCCGGCGTTGAGGTTCCAGTTGTTGGCGAGCATGCCCGTCATGTCGCGGTCCAGCTCGTAGGGCGAGGCGGCCATCATGGCGGGGTCGTCAGCTCGGTGCTCGCTCTTGCTACTGTCGGAGCTGCTGCTGCTGTCGTGGTGGTGGTGCGCGTTATTGCCAATGGCGCGCTGCATTGTCAGGACTGCGGCCTCCTCGATCGCGTCGGTGAAGGACGTCGAGAGCAGGTCGCACGAAGCGAAAGAGGGCGAGACCGGGGACCAGGCAGTCACCGGCTCGCAGCCAAATCGATCTTGTGGTTGTGACGCTGGGACCAGGTGATTATCGTCGTCCCGCGCGCGTGGCGCCGTCCCGACTGGTGCTTGATTCCAGAGCATTGGAGCGGACTACTAGAAGTGCGTACGCCGTCTCAAGGCCCGTCTCCGGAGTTTTGGGGTTGGGTGTGGCGCGCTCTTCTTGTCTATGCAGCGAGCGGGTCAATGCCGATATATAGGCGGACGAGGTCGATTTGATCCGACGAGGCGGACGCGCTCGATGGATTCGAGTCGAGTCGATCGGATCCCGCTGCGATAGGTAGAAGGGAAATCGCAAACTGAGGCTACCGGTACAAGGAGGCCTCGATGCGGTCCCTACTGATCCGAAGATTGTATTTCGCCTGAAGCTCGAGCCGGACAGAAGTTGGTACGCATACAAAGGCCGAGATTTTCCACGAGAAACGCACGTGGCAAATCCAGAGTTCCGCAGGGCAGCCCAGCGATCGTCACTCGAATGTGCCGGTGATGCATGCACTGTAGTGCTGGTGGCGTCAAGGCGCTGGCGCGCTGTCTTCCCAAAGTCGACTAGGCTCAAGCAGTCCAAGGTGAAGACCGTAATCCAGGTTGAAGATACCGGGCAAAACGATACAGGAGAGTAACACCGGCGTTGCTGGCAGATCAGAGTGGCAACGCAAACTGCTCAGTCTCGTAGGGCTGGCATGCACGGAAAGAATGGTCTACATGTACATGTACATGCAGCGATCACTGGCCGCCATGGAGCGGACGCGTCCACCTCGGGCTTCCATTATATGCCGGACGGGATCGGCTGCCGTCAGGCGATAGATAGTAGGTATATGCGATGCACCAACAGTGGCAGTAACAGAAGTAGCAGAAGTGATCGTGTCGCTGTCTTCTTTGGCCAAACTATCAGTTGAAGTGGCCACCGAAGAATATATATTCTACTGTATTGGATACCAGTTCTGTCGGCAAATATCTTTAGTGACAACATTTGTCAAATGAAAGTTCATGATTTTCTCGGTATAATTTGCGTTTCATGGCAAGCGGGATCTCCTGCCCGAAGCCGCCAGCGCGCGGCTGCTGCTGCAGCAGAACGGCTGGACAAGTGCGATGGGGAAGCACAACGAGCTATATTAATAATACATGTTCGCCGACTGCTGCCGAATTCGCGAGCGGCAGTTATGCACGACTGCTCTCCATCGATCGGGAAGTACGACGAACTACATGTACGCTGAACCCTGCCGAATTCGCGTGCGCAAGTTGTCCACGAATGTCCTACATCGATTTGAAATGTTGAGCTGAAAACCCGCATACAAATTCGCAATGAGTTGACAATTTTTGCTCCCCGGTTGGCGCCATAGAAACTCGCTCTCGGTCGTCCTCGCCAGGTGCAGAGCTCTTGCCGCGAGCATGGACTGCAGTGTCTCCGCGGTCGTCGGCTGGTGGGTCGGATCAAGGTGGTCGCCTATCATGATTGAATATCATAATTCAGTCCACCCGAGGTAGTCAATAATTTGAGCGATCCCTGGCGAAGCAGTTCTCTGTCTCTATGATGCGCACTGATCACTACCATCAAGACCGAAAATCTCTGCCAGTTTCATGTGGCTACTAAAATACAAACTACAGTATAAGACCCCCGTGTAAGCTACCGGTCCTGACACACCTAACTTTAATAATGCAGGGTGTTTGAAATTATACCGCCAGCGGTCACCGCCAAGGATAACTTTCTCCAAGCTCCGTGTTGTACTGAGTGCATCACCGTTTGATTTTGAATTGAATTATGGTAACCTCGCCACCAAGTTTGACTTGGTGTTTGTATGAGACGAGTCGCGTGCGCCTCTTTGTGTCCTTCAAGTGCGTGGACATGCGCATTGCGTGTTTCTAGCACGCGTTAACTTGTCCTCGCGTGACACTGTCTCGCTGCGTGTCCATGACGCCGAGGACCTTGTCTTGCTCTGCAACGTGGCAGGCTGCAGCGAGTGCCTCGCGTTGACGATCGCCTCATGCTCGACCCCTTACGGTCTGTTGTGGCTGTCTGTCAACGTGGCAGTGACGGCTATGTATGCTGCTGGCCAGCTCCATCTGATGCGTTCAATGCCAGTGGCTGCAGCCCAAGCAGCAAGTTGCTGCCAGCAACGCTAGCGGCTATGCAGCCGCCCGCGTTAAAAAATGCAGCATAGTGAATGTCAGTGCGAGCACTTCAACGCGCAGTGAGACATGCCCTTTTCTTGACTGAGTCGATTCCGCACGCCGAGAGGGGCTCTCCATTTTACGATGTAGTGCGAGGCCGGGCAACGGGCCCGGAAGGATGCTGTTCAAGCTATTCGTCACGCTGACCAAGCTGCATAATGTGTTCGCTGCGCTGTCGTTGCCCAAAGAATCAGCTTCCCCGTCGTTGTGTGCGGTCTTCTTGCGGATGACCGTCATCATGATGAGCTGCTGCGTGCGGTACATGTATGCTTCCAGATTCTGGACCAGAGTGACATCCGAGGGCGCGGTATTTCGGTGAATCGTACATGTGCCATGAGTCTTGCGCGTCACTATTTGCTATTTGATGCGGCAGGGTTTGTTTTGCGTTGCGTTTTGTGTGTGTGTGTGTTTTCGTGTATCGTTGCGAGCGATTTCAGGGCCACAGGATTTGTACATGTATCGACCGACGCGAAACATCGTTTCCAGCTGCGAACCCTCGACGCGCATTTGCTGCGTTGGTTCTCGAGGGAAACAATTGCACTTGTCTGAACGGGGTTACGGTAGACGAAGGTGAAGCGATTGATCGATTAATTTGAGGGCGATGTCAGGGGTTGCGCACACTTGCCGATCTACCACCAAAACGACCGCAGCACAAAAGGGACTACTAAGAGGCTTGAGAGAGTGTAAACGGCGGGGCTGGAGGCATGTACATGTTGCAGGCGACTGTGGTGATGTCTTGCGGAGGTATGCAGCCAGTCAAGCGCCACGGACACAGCGGCTAGCTGGAAACTACTGGCCAACAAAACGGTTGGCGGATGCGATTGGGGTGGACAGCTGGACGATGCTTCCACCGACAGGAAACCGGACCGCGAGAGGGTTAGCTCAAGCGGCGGCAGAGACGGCAGGTGATGTATCCTGGAGGGAGGGCGAGGCACTGCATCGCTGGAACCGGATCACGGCGGCCATAACCACGGACGTGGCCCATTGGTGCGCCATCAAGGAGGGTTCTTCGGAGCCCGAGGCTGGCCCAGTGAAGGCACCGGACACTGGCCCGGCGGAGAGAGGAAAGGGAGGGCCATCGAGGCAGCGCATGTGAATTCAGCCATGCCTGTAACGGTTGTTAGGTGTCGCTAGCACAAAATTAAATGACATTAATATACCTCAATGCGAAACGAAACGATTGATCGATTAAAATGCTGCCCATGAGGTGCTCCATTCTCCCCCGAATGAGTTACTGTGGTTGATAATTGAGAGCATTGTGCCGATGGGATTCAGGCGTGGCTAAGGTGCGTCCATTCCTTGAAGAGCCCATTTACACAGCCGCTTCCGCTCGGTAGCGAAATGGAGACGGTAGTGGACGACAGCTGGCATGATGTTACATTTCAAATGGCTGTGTCCACATTGTTTAGTGGTGACCATTTAACGGAGCCGACTCGTACTGTACGCATTATCACTTATGGATACGGTAAAACTTCAATTCTACTAACGTTATTTGTACAGGAGGTGTGACGCCCTTGTTCAAGCCCTTGGCGCTTTGGCTGTTCATTTCCAGCCGCAGACACCGGTGTCATTTTTTCTGGCGCATTTGCAGCGACACCCGCAATTGAAGGCGGCCCAGGAGTCTTCCGCCCAGGGTCAATGGCACGCACACTTCGCGCTTTTTAGCCATGCCCTCGGCGCAGAATGTGCCGTGACCGAAATGCGTCTCCGACGAGAAAGACGAAGAGGGGCCCACAGAGCTACCGTGTGGTGTCGGCGAGCACGTGGACGCGATGGAGGTTGCACTGGTGTGTGGTGAAGGGGAGCAGCTACCCCCAAGCAATCGCGACGCTGAAGAAGTTTTCGACATGGAACGCCCCCGACTTAGCGAACGCAGCATCACGCCCACGTGCTTGCGCCCCATGGGCCCCGCCAGCGTATGGTATCGCAGCCCACCATTGACGAATTCGTGCCACTTCAGCGTGTGGAAGTTGGAAGTGGGGGTGATGGTGGACGCAAAGCCCATGCCTCCAGTATTGGTGCTGCCGTTTGCTCCAAAAGTGAGGTGCTCCGCTACCTCATGCAGCTTGCGTTGTGGCGCGAAGACATCCTCGCATGGCAGCGGGAAGAGGAATCCGAACTGCACGTGCTCAGCGCGATCAAAAAGCGCCGAGTCGACGGCGTCAATCCAGTGGATGGAGCGGAACTCAATACGCAGGCGGAGCTCGCAGGTGCCAGGCACATCTTTCATTCTGGAAGCGGCAAATGCACCCTCTGCGCGAAGGATCATGGGGTTGGCGTCTGTCGAGTTGGCGTTCCACAAAGAATCTTCAGTCGAGAGGAACGCTGAGGACGTCTTCTGCGTTGTGGCGAGTAGAGCCACCTCGAAGCACGCTGACACTGGTTTGTGATCCGATGAGGTCATAGCCTCGCAAGAATCATACGAGAGGCACCGGAGGGAATCCTGCATGCCAGCAAGCGAGCTGTAGAAGACGCGGTCCGTGTAGGAAGGTACTCGGTAGCCACCGTGAGTTGCGACCAGAGAATAGTTCTGCTGAAACGTGTCTGCATCGAGTGGTCCGCGCAGCTCCTTCCCCCGTATACGGCGGAACGTCGGGTAGAATGTGATTTCGTTCTCCTGGAAGCCGTGGAAGAGCTGCTGCGAGCGACACAACTGGTACAGCTCATCGTGCTCCTCGATCAGTGTCCGAAGTAAGAATGGCGCTGAGCTACTG
This sequence comes from Phytophthora fragariae, assembly GCA_009729435.1. Taxonomy (NCBI): domain Eukaryota; phylum Oomycota; class Peronosporomycetes; order Peronosporales; family Peronosporaceae; genus Phytophthora; species Phytophthora fragariae. Next base: position 2,228,748 of record QQOI01000003.1, read on the forward strand.
GCGCTGTTGCTTGTCGTCGTCCCAGTACGTCCTCTGGCATACCCATGGTCCCCCCGCGCTGTTACGATTGGCGTCGGGCTCTGCACTTTGGGCGTTATGCACTGCCGAAAGTCACCCTCGTCGGCTTGAGGAGACTGCTCACTTGTCGATGTTTGAAGCATAGCTGGGGAGTACGGTGACGATAGACACATTGTGTAGGCATCCTCAGGCGTCTGGTGTTGTTCCGTCCCAGCACTCACCAGTAGGTCGAGCATTTCTGCTGGTGATGCCCCCTTGCGTGTCATTCGGTAGTTAAAGTCACCGAGGATAAAACTGTGGTGGTGCAGTTGGGGAAAGCCAAATCCATAGTCCTCTTCGTCCAGGTATAATTGCTGAAGAATTTCCATAGCATCTTGGTTGCGCCGCTCCACTTTGGAAGGTGGTTGGTGCGCCTCCATTGTCGCTCCTTCGGATACAGAGGCTTTACTGCCACCGCTATCCCCTCCGCTACTCCGTGCAACACTCGCACCGTGATTAAGCAAGCTGAGATCGGCAGAAGGATCGCCATTGCCACCTCTACCTTTTTGTCCTTGTAAAACGGCGTTCGAACTCTTCTTTCGTTTAGTTCGCTTCAAACTGGACGAGTCGGACGCCAAATGACACGTCACGAAAGCGAAAGACGTATCGTCGAACCGGAACGACATGCCCACAGCACCTTTGTTAGACGCACGGCCGAAAAGCAGGAGGGACTTCCCGCGAAAGACTTCCTGGGCATTTTTATTGCTGCTCTGTCTGTGCGGAATACGAAAGCGGCCCGATGCCACCGCGGTGGCTCGTACAAAAATACAGAGTGCAATGTAGCCGTGATAGCCCAGCGCTGTAGCTCGTTTGCCAATCTCGCGGGAGTAGTGCACATATTTACTGGTGGAGCCCGAAACGATGTGGCGCAAGATCTTGATCTGCAAGTCGGCGAGATCCATGCACTCTTGCACTCCAATAACGTAAACATCCTGCCCTAATGGAATCCATTCCCTCTATGACAAACAAACAAACAAATACCTGTTAGATGTCAGCGGTCTTGTGAAAAGAAAACACCTGCCGCAGAATTACCAGTTCCTGATCATGGACGTCTTTTTCGCCCATGTTGAAGGTGGACGCGAAGATAGCAATCTTCTTTGGTTCCACTGGCGGTGGCGGTGGTGCATGGTGCAACGAAAAACGCTTTTGCAAACGCTGCTGCCAAGTGCGGTACGTGTAGCTGTGTTCGTCTTGGTTGATCCCGAGAGCCTTGCGGGAATGGGTGTTCCTACCTGGATTTGAGTCCCCGCTGTCCGACTCGCACGACACATTACGGCCCGACTGGGTCAATGCTGTTCCGATCCTTGCAGATGAGCACAGCACAGCCTCATTCTCGTCATTCATCCCTGCAGTACGCTTCTTCACAACGTATCCACCGGCAATACTGTCAGTCGGTGAGGATACGCTTTCGGCTTCGCAATCACGGGGCAACGGCACGTCCTTAGTACGTCTGCGGCAGATTCCGCCGTACACGATCGAGTTGGAAAATCCGTTCAGGTCCTGTATCACCTGCATCGCGAGACCTACGTTCAGACTTTCGAGGTTGGATGCCTCGAAAACTTTGCAAAAAAATATCCACAAAAAGAGAAAACCACGTCAATATCATTTCCTTGGGACCCTTCAACAGCACGCTGCAAAAATACGGCGGGCTTACTGCGGTAGATCATCATAGGGGTGCGGTGGACGATGAAGACGACGATGTAGAGCAGCAGTTTGCGCCGAATCAGCATGGAAGACGTATCCGCCTCCACCGTATCGTGCCTTCAACCACAGAAAACATCAACAAAAAGGTCAATTCGTCATAGTAAAAAGTTGCGAAATGCAGTCGCTGAACCACATTCGTACCGTGCGACGCGCTGCTTCATGTTAAAGTGGATGAGCGCCAGCAGCACGAAGTTGAAGACGATCATGAGCAGATAGAAGAGATAGAAGTTCAAAAACATGTAGCGGATCTCGTCCAGCCAGCAGTAGAACGTCGCGTCTCCGTACTTGTTCGCTGCAACCACCCACACCAACAGCAACACACACACGTCAGCCACCTCCTCCCCCCACCCAATCACCCAAACAAGATCCTACTCATCAGATGGAAGACGACGAAGCCCGCACCAGGCACCACTGCAACAGCCAGGAAGAGTGGAAATCTTCGTTGTCTTGTAGCGTCCGACTCGCCACCGGCGATCCACCGGTAGAGGTTGTAGGCCATGCAGCAGATCCAGCTGCAACTCGCCAGGTTGGCGGCCTGGATCACCGCCGCCTGCGCTCGACACAGCGCGCGGTCGTGCACGACGCCGCGTCCCACCGCGCGCGCAGCGACTGTGACCAGGTCGAAGAGCGCCAGCACGAGCACGAGCTTGTCCATGAAGTCCACACGAGCACGCGGGCCGCGACGTCGGAACTGCTGCGACTGCGCGGCGGCGTCCTGGCGTCGCGACTTGCCGTAGCCGAAGTGCGCGAGCACGTACAGAGTACCGACGAACGACAAGGCGCAGGACAAGTAGCCGGTCAGCTGCAGCCGCGCCTCCTGCGCGTCCGAGAGCGACGCGCCGGGGCCCGCGTCGAGGGGGGCGCCGCTCATGACCAGCGAGGGGCCGGGGCGTCGCGCGTAATGAGGCTAATAGGCTCGAGCTTCTGCCGGCCGAGTGCCAGGCCATTCTGCGTGGACAGCCCTCGATTTCAGTGCGGAGAGTGGGAGCGCCGGCGTCCCACGCGCTGATTGGGCGAGACGTTGAAGCCGAAAAGAGTCGGAAAAACAAGCCGAGATGGATACATACACCGAATGCAGGAGTTGGTACCGGTAGTCGCGGCTGGGTGACGTGCAGACAGTGAGTCAGCGCACTCACGTACCTGTCAAATGGGTGGTTCGAAGCCTTTCGCGATATAGGGAGCCTGGTCGTCGTACTGTGGTCGGCTCGGACGTCGCGTGTGCTGTTTGCTGAGAATGAGCTGGTTGTCATGTGCAGGTTGGTCAACAGCGCTTGATTCATTTTCGAGTTAAGAATTAGCTGTAAATCTACCAGGTGAGACGGCATTTCAATCCGGCACGAGCCGTGCGACTGCGTGCAGCAGGCTTTCTCTAGCTAGCTCTCAACGAATCAACTAGTGCCCAGAGCACTGAGTCTTTTGCTGCGTGAAGATAGGGAGAGGAGGGGCTTAGTCCAGCACGAAGTGGCCGCCATGGCCCAGTGCAAAGTTGCTGAGTGTGTCCATGTCGGCGTCGTGCTCTCGGTTGATCTCGCGCACGATGTCCTTGATAGAAAGCATGCCGGTCAAGTCGCCGTTGCCGTTAATGACAGGCAAGTGGCGGACATCCTGTGCACACACACACAATCAACGTTAGCATCATGTCCTCACTCGTCATGGGTGAGAAGCACTTCAACGTACGCTGGAGAGCATTTTCGACATGAGCTGGTTCGGGGTTTCGTTCTCTCCGGCGACGGTGAGACGGGCTCGGTGCGTCATAATCTGGCCCACGAGGGTGTTCTTTGCCGTGAGGCCCTGGAGCTCCACCTTCTTTAGATAGTCGCGCTCGGTGATCACGCCCACGAACTTGCCGTCCTCGCCGCTGACTGCGAGGCAGCCCAAGTTGATGCCGGCCATGCGAGTTATCGCCTCGAACACGGTGGACTTCTCGGGGATGATGAAGTTCACGCCGTTGTAGCACGACTTGCCCATCATATCCTTTGCGAGCCCCTTGGTGTACAGACCGCGGCTCGAGGCGGACAGCGCGAAGGCGCCGGCGCGCTTGGTCAGCAGGCGGGAGGCGGACGCGAGGCTCATGTTGATAGCAGGCACGAGGTAAATGGAGGTGTGAGCGGCGGAATGCAACGGCCTGGTGTGAGGCTGGGGTCCTTCACGATCTGATCCTGGGTGGTAAAAATAAGAAGACACCTCCCCCTCAAACCGCATTGCACCGTTTCGGTAGATATATGGCCGTTTGTATGTATGCGAAGTGGATGGGATTCTGGAGTGGGTTGCGGCTTCAACCTCGCAAGGTGAAAAGAAACTTCAGACATCGACGCGCTTTCGTCAGAGATGGCTGCGATCTTACAGTACATGTATCAGCAGCGATGAAGGCGCCGGCCACGCAGCGAGCTCAGCCTTTGAAACAGGACTGGCGGATCTCCTTCGGGTTCTGGACCGAGCTCGACGCGCTGTACCATGCGTACCCACCCCCGTCAAAGCCTCGCTGTCCAGCACTGCCACACGACTCGGCCTCGGAATGGTACGATGTCTGTAGTTCCTTGAAAGAAACAATGACGTAACAGCAGGCGCTTGCAATATAGGAGGAAGAGACTCATCCCGGACGACATTGAGCGATTTCTGAGCAATCCCGCGGCAGCAGCCTGCCTTCGCACGGTCTCAAGCAACATTGACGACGACGCTGCTACAGGGTTCACCAACTTCATCATCAGCGTGAGTTTCCCCGGTAGTATTTGGAACTGTTTCCTGCTTTTGTTCTGACCGGGTTGTCATTCATCAGGGCGGGAGTTGCACGGGCAAGTCAACATTTGCCGGCATCCTCCGGAAGACGCTGGTAGGCTTGACAGCTGACTTACCCTGCCGGTTCGCAACTCTCAATGCTAGTGGCATCGCGTAAGGTTCTTTATCGAAACGATACTCAAGGCTGTGAGCTGCTGAACTAATATATTTCTTGCGTGGACTCCAAGGGAAAAATCGCTACCAAGCAAGTTAGAAGACACTGTCAAGCGGTTGGATGCTTCGAAGGCCGGTGCACCGTCATATCTGACAATTGAGCACTTTGAAAGGTAACTAACAGTGTGTCAGCCTTGCGCCTTTCGTGATCGTGTTTGATGGCAAACATCATTTTCTTGCTTGCAGCGTCTCCCCGAGCGTGCAGCAACATTTTTTCGTGCCGCTACTCGCGGAGGCAAATTCAAAGCGAGTTTTCGTTATCTTACTCGTGCGCCCGGACGCGAACAAGCTCGCAGAGCAGATCAAAGCTCAGGCAATGAAAATCTATCTTCACGCTCTGTCTGCAAACTTCGTGCGAATCAAGTTGCTGCTGGTTTGTCAACAAGAGTCTGTAAGTAGTGTTTTTCTGACAGTTTGCAATTGAACTCTGTTTCACTTCTTGCTTTTTGTGAAGATTGGCTACACACGAGAAGGGCTCGAAGAGCTTACCAAGCTCTTCTCTTTCAAATTGATGCCGTGTTTAGAAAAGCTGCACGAAATCTTCGTCAAGCAATATTTTATCAGTCAAGCGAACGTGTTCAAGATGATTCAATCGGCATCCGACAGTACTGGCACAGCTGATCCTCCAGGGCTGTCACCTTTCCCACTTTCGATTTTACGGATGAATGAGCATCTTCGCCGCTGCCCCAAGTGCACACTACTACCGCCGTGCTCACATATACCACTGGAAAAACTGTACTCCAAGATTGAGCAGGTACGAGCTTCGTACCCGCAAAATGGAAGCAAACGTGACGCTGAAAGGGTGGAGATAGTTCTGGTGAGCAATTCCGATGGGCCTGGAAATGAAGCTTTGGATGCCACGGCCGCAGCTACACCGGAGCGAGTCATTTGTCCTTCATTCGGTCGGCGTGGGGTCTGCACAAATGTCCAGAAATTAGGACGCTGTCGCTATGCGCATCCATTGGACCTTCACACCATTGATACGACCGCGTTGGTTCCTCGATGCCGTTCCCACACGTTGCCATTGCCGTGCTTGCACTGCAGCAATGTCGAACAACATAAACTGCATGCTCGGAAGGAAATTGCAGCATGTGACCAACTGAGACGTGAGATATTGCGCTGTCGTCAAGCGCTAGCGGATCTGGAGACTCAGCGCTACTTGTTCGCACGCGACCGAGGCAAGGCAGCCGAATGGGGCGGCGCAAAGAAAGCGGCGGACGAGCAAATGGCGCGGATGGACGCGGGGTTAAACTCCGCCCACGACAACATCAACCGCCTAGAACAGGAGTTGTCTTCTCGTCAGGAAGCACTCGAAAAATTGCAAGACGCGATCGTCCATGGGAGCAGCAAAGGTCTTGGCAAGGGTCATGGCCGAATTGAAGGAAAACCAGAGGACAAGCAGCTCTAACTTTCTTACTACATTTATTCTCCATTACTCGATGGGTTGGCCGATACGAATCGTAGCCGGCGCGGTTCGGCGCCTAATTGGCGCTGTGCTCGAGCGTCTGCCCGCTTCTTCTGCTCGAGGGCCAATGCATCGGCGAATTCGTGCAGCGGCAAACCATGGGGATCGAACACGTCCGGGGGGAAGTTGGACTGCAGCTTGTCGATGCCAAAGTACTCGACCACCTTCTCCAGGATGTACGGGTTGCGCACCTCCTTCTTGTCCTGCAGCGTCGTCTGGAAGTCCTGACCACGTTCTCGCTGAACGCGAAGGAACCGCTCGATGCGTTGCTGCGTCTCGTGGTCATCCGGTAGCGGAGTAGCTGCCGGCGGAATGCCAGCACGCAGAAGCATGGCCTCGTCGTCTCCGTCGTCCATAGACACATCCAGTCCAGTGGTCACTGCGATTGATACATTGGTCTCGGAAGGGTTTTCGACAGGCTTGGCTGGTAATTCATCGGATTTACCGGCGGTTTTTGCTACTGGAGCTTCGACTGTAGATGGAGCAGGAGCAGCAGCGACAGTAGACTCGAGCTTGGCCGGTGGGGCAGTGTGTGCACGGTCGTCCTCCTCGTCCGACGACGATGAGCCGTACTCGAGTCCCAGCGAGTTCATCGTGATTTGCGTGCACCACATAGCGGAGATGGAGCTCCAGAATGTAACCATGTGCACGAAACGACGCGAACTAATTGAAGGTTATCCGCCATGGCGCTCGATCGGATGCGCGAGCAGCGCGCTATGAAGCTGTTGGACGCGCTGCAAGATGATCTGAGAGCTCAAATGCGGCTCGAGAAGGACGAGCTGGGTCGAAACGGCGAGAACAGGAGAGCTAGTGTGCGACGGAAGGCGCGGATCGCTCGGCTTTCGGACCCGCACGAGCGCGAGCGGATCTGGAGTCATGAACAATTCCCTTCGTACGAGGTGCAACATGCGCAGATGACTAGTGAGAGAATTGGCTGTGGGTTTGCTTATATTTTTCCTCTGTTTGTAAAAGGGTGTGGCAATTCGCAGCCTTCCGAAGACGCGTGAGTTCTGGCGTGAAGTCGACGTGTCTGTTTGGCGCAAGGCCGAGCTGGACGCTGCGTGCTCACTGCTCGATCTCCCTGTAAATGGCAAAAAGTTGGATTTGGTCGCTCGCATTCAGGACTGGGTGCATGAACCTGAAATTCGTGCTCGACTGGAAGAGCAGCGGCTGCTTGAGCTTCAACAAGACGCGGTTTTAGGTCAGTGAATGTCTGCAGCAACATACTGAACTGTAAGTATCGTGTTACGCTAACAATTGATTGCTGGTTTTGTTTTTGCAAGCTTCTGGGAGGGTATTTGCATTCGGAGCCAACTCCAACGGAGAGCTAGGTTTGGGCCACCGCCGTGCCTGCGAGGTACCTACGGAAATCGAGAGCTTTCGAGGTGCACACGTCACTCATGTTTACTCGGTAAGAATGCTCGAAGGGTGCCGAGATGATCTGGTATTTGGATGTAAACGGTTTTATTGCCCTCACTCTTTAGGGTTTTGATGCCAACTTCGCGTTCGCCCGAAGCAAAGACGGACAAGTGTTCGCATGGGGTGGTGCCGGGCATGCCATTTTCGATGAGGTCGCTACGAAGGCTGACAAATCACAAGTTCAGCAGCAAGAACAAGAACATCAGCACAAGGACAGTTTGGATGGGAACTCTACTCGTTCTGATGGGCGGGGCTCATGTTTCCTGTTTCCTAGATCGATTTCGAGCATAACCAACAAGAATTTGGTGCATCTTGCTTGCGGTCGAACAAATGGACACATCGCTATAACAAGCGACAAGGGAGAGTGCTTCACATGGGGGAGAGGGGAGTATGGCGAGTTGGGAACGTCTGAAAATGGTAGTAAAGCCATCACGGAGGAACCTTTGCTTGTAGACACATTGCGCAAGTTTCACGTGGTTACTGTGAGCGTGGGCAATACACATACCGCAGCCATCACTGACAAAGGGAGATTGTACACGTGGGGTAGCTGCTGGAGCGGTCAGCTCGGGTTGGGAGAGGCAAAACGTGCGGGAGTCAAAGACAAGCGATTGCAGCTATGCTTTCCGATCCCAACAATTGTGGAGGCACTTCAGCAAAAGCGAATCACGCGAGTGTCGTGTGGAGCCGTGCATACCGCTGTGGTGTCTGCTGACGGGCAGCTCTTCACCTTCGGTTGTGGTGATGGAGGACGTTTAGGACTTGGTGGTAACGAGGATTCATTCCATCCGCAATTGGTAAGCGCACTTGAGAAGTGCGTGGTCTTGGATGCATGCTGCGGCAGTTGGCATACGCTTTGCATCGCGCGCGAGCGAGACGAAACATTTCCAGTTCGAGCACCTCGGAGGGTCCTTGAGGCTACTTCGACCTGCAGTGACAGCACCGGTGGCTTTGTCTATAGCTTCGGAAGCGGTCTTCAAGGACAGGTCAGTCTCAGAAAACTAGTATGACGTTCCCTAAGTGTTACTCTACTCTGACAGTCCGGCGCTCTGATGCTCTGCGTAGCTTGGACTGGGAAAGCAGATGCTCGCGGCTCTACCAAGTAAGTACCATGCGCTCTTCAGTCTTAGCTCTTCACCTTACTTACAGCAGCTATAGCTTGCATCCCAACGCTGCGGTATCGTCACGTTCGCTGCCGCTCCATCGCCACATCGTCCCACCACAGCTGTGCCTTGGCCGTAGACGGCAACTTGTACACGTGGGGCCAAAACACGTCGGGATCATTGGGACGGAAGGGCTCCGACGTCGGCGCGACGGATCTGCCCGAGCCCGGCGTCGTGGACCGCGGCAGCTTCCGCAACTACGGCGTGGGGCCGATCGTCTCCATCGCAGCGGGGCACGGCTTCACGCTGTTCGCCGCCGGCCCCTGGGAGCCGCGCGAGGAACCATCCAAGATGCAGTTCCAGCTGCAGACGACGGTCAACCGCAACACGAAGCAACAGCAGGTCCAGAGGTCACAAGAATTTTTTCGCATGCAGTTGAAGCAGCAAAAATCATTGTAGAGGGTATGTCGGACCCTCTATCGTTCTCCCTCGTGTTATGCAACCGAATAAAACGATCGGATTTGAAAGGTCATGAGAGTGTCGTGAAATTAATGCCTGTATGAGATAGACAAGGTACCAACAACTCGGGTAGTGCACTGTACTACGCCGTATGGTGATTGGACATACACCTAAAGTACGTGTCGGCTCGCTCACTTCTCTTTCTTCCGCCTCCTCGTCAGATCGATCGCGACCACCAAGATGCAGAGCGCCCCACCCTCGTCGCAGGGCAACATGGTCGATACGGGCGTGTACCGCTACGAACGCAACCGCGCGAGCCACGAGTTTTTCTCCCCAGGACCGCACGCCTCCACGCGCACGGCCACGGCGCCGTCCGCCATCTTCAACCTGGTGAGCACCATCATCGGCGGCGGTATCCTGTCGCTGCCTTTCGCCTTCGACAAGTGCGGCATCGTGGTGGCGCTCGTGTTCATGGTCATCGCCGCCTCCGCCTCCACCTTCAGCCTCTACGTGATCGTCAGCTGCAGCCGCCGCGGACGCGCCGCTTCCTACGAAGAAGTCGTGCGAAAGGCGCTCGGTCCTCGCGCCGGACGCGTCACCGTCGTGCTGCTTGTGTTGCTCACGTTCCTCACGCTTGTCGCGTACGTCATCCTCACCAAGGACCTGGTGGGCTCGTTGGGCGCGCGCTTCCTTTACAACCGGCCGGTCACCGAGGCGGAGCAGAACGTCCTGACGATTTGCTGCGTGCTGCTCGTGTCGCCGGCGCTGCTGGCGCGCTCTATGGACGCGCTGCGCTTCACCTCGATCTTCAGCCTTGTGTCGGTGCTGGTGTTGGCCATCGCCATCACTGTGCGAGCCGTGGACACTACGTTCAAACACGACGACGTCATGGAAGTCGAGGCAGAGCCGCAGATCCCCATCAAGCTGGTGCCTGACAGCTGGGCAGATGCTGCCTACGCGTTCCCCATCATCTCCGTGTCGTTCCTCTGCCACTTCAACGTGATGCCGGTTTATCGCGAACTGCACAAGCCCACGCGCCACCGCCTCAAAAAGATCGTGGCGTCGACAATGTTCTCGACGTGGTTGTTCTACGTCCTTGTCGGGATCATGGGCTACCTCTTCGCGTACCGGCAGCAGGGTGGCGTCCAAGGCGATATTCTGAACAACTTCAGCAACATCGACCCGCTCGTGAACCTCGGACGCCTCGGACTGCTGGTCACCATTCAGTTGAGCTTGCCACTGATCATCCAGCCTTGCCGCGCCAATCTGCTTCGGCTGGCCAAAATCATCCGCAGCTTCATGCGCGGGCGTGCAAAAGTTTACGATGCCACCGACTCTTCCGACTCGGACAACGAAGTAGAAGCTCCTGGAGAGGGAACCGCGCTGTTGCCCACCAGTGGCAACGGAACGGCAGCGGCTGGCAGCATCAATGTCTCGTCCTCTTCCCCGGGAAGGTTCAAAGCTACAGTCGTGCACGTGCTGCTCACTGTTGCCATCATGACCAGTGTCATTACGATCGCACTGCTGTCGCCCGGCGTAGCTGTTGTGTGGAACCTCATGGGCTCTACCGTCGGTCTCCTGATCTCGTACGTCCTGCCGTGCGTGTCCTACGTATGCATTCGGCGCGAGAAGCCCAACACTGACCGTCGCAAACTTACTGCCTGGATCATCTTAGCGGTCAGCTCCATCGTGTGCACCGTGTGCACGATCCAGGCATTTGTGTCTGTCTTCAGTGCATAGGCAATAGATGAAACTAGATAGAAATGAAAGCTCAATAAAACTCAACAACTGCATCAATTTTCACCAGCAGCGATGTCCTCCGTCACGACGTTCAGCAGCTCCTTGGCGTTGGGGTCGTGCGGGGCTGCTAGCTCTAGCCACTTGCGCGCAGTCTCCAGGTCCTTGGGTACTTTTCCGAACCCTGTGCGATACATCTGCGCTAGGTTCACCATCGCCATCACGAAACCCTTCTCGGCAGCCTTGCGGAAGAGAGCCTCTGCCTGCAACGCGTCCTCCGGGACGCCATTACCGGTGAGATACAGGTAGCCCAAGTTGAACTGCGCGGTGACGATCCCTGCTGTGGCGGCCTCCTTGTAATACTGGACTGCGCGAGTCTGATTCTTTTCCACGCCACCCTTGCCAAGTGAGTAGTATTCGCCCAATCGAGATTTTGCCGTCGGGTCGCCTGCGTCCGCTGCCTTGGTCAGCCACCTCAATGCCTCCAGCTCGTTCTGCACACGGCGGGTGAATAATGAGACTTAAATGTGGCGGTGCCATGGCACAGCAATAGCATACCCATACTTTCTTCGTTCCCGTTCCAGACATATACATGTTGGAGACGTTCATGTAGGCTGGTGGGATGCCACTCTCCGCGCATACATTGAACAGCTCGAACGCCTTCTTCTCGTTCTTGCGCGTGCCATCTCCGTTGTTTACGGCGTCAGCGTACGCAAACGTACCCCAGCCGTGACCAGAAGCAGCCAACTAAAACACATGAACTTTAGCTCAGCTCACCCATCGCCACAGCTTTAAAGAAGCTTTTTAACACTTGCCCACCTCTTTGAAGTACTTGGTAGCACCAGCCACGTCCTTACGCGGAAAACCTGCAATCGCAATGTGTCAGCTGCTACACTGCTCGTCAGTACAACGGCATCACACTGCACGCACCGATGCCCTTCTTCATGCACAAGGCGTAGCTGAACTTGGCCTTCTCGCTTCCCTACACCACACGGATCAGAGCGAAGCTTAGAAACCGACTGAAAAACCTCGTTTGATCCGCTGCCTACCTTGTCCATTGCGATCTTCCAGACGTGCAGCGCCTTCTTCACCTCCTCGTCGTTGTCGCCGGCATTGTTGTAAATCATGTTGCCCAGGCCGTGGAACTGCATGGGCGAGCTCAGCTTGGCCACCAGCGGCGACTCCTTGAACTGAAAGGCATCTATTTATCAGCATCTGTACATACTTATAGCAAACACACCGCCAATGAACCGCACCTGCTCCAGCGTGGCGCGCTGGCCGAGCTTGCGCAACTTCCCCATCACCTCCTGCAGCTCCTGCAGACGGCAGACGCATCGCGTCAATACACTGTATTCCTCGCTAATATGCACTGGAAACGCGCACCTCATGGCCTTCTTTCGAGCTTGCTACGCGCGACTTGCGCCACGCGCCGAGCACCCGCTGCATTATTGACGAGTGATAGATGAAGAGACCTTGTGCGGCTAGCACAGTTGTCACTCTCGTGGGGGTAATCACCTACCCCGCTACAGTAACTTCTGTAAGAGTTTTGGCGACTTCTATAATAGAAAGTCCTGTAGAAGCAAGTTCCTGGCTGTCCTCATCACCTCTATCTTCTGATCGAGGTTTTATCCCGCAGTTTGAAGTGTTTGAGGTTTTTCCGCTTTCCGGCTCTGTAAAACGCGGGAAGCGCCACACGGTGTCCACACCCAAGCCAGGATTCGGAGCGACAACACCTGAAGAAGCACCACGCCGTCAGCTCCGACACCAAAAGCAATCGACCATCACTCCTTCTTTCACTCATTGAAGCAGCAATGAGCGACGACGCGACGCGCGCCGAGGTAGCGGCCAAGCTGCGCGCCGCGCAGCAGCAGCAGCAACAGAAAGACGGCGGCCGCAAGCTCCTGCGCTGGAACGCGGCGCGCTGGCAGCAGTTTGAGCGCACGCCGCAGTACACGACGCGCGTCAAGAGCGCACCCATTCTGCCCATCCGCGCGCCCCTCTCTTCCATGTCCGTGGCTACGCTATCCATAACCTCGCTACTGTGACGCCTAGGAGCTCTACTAACGTCTTGTCTTGCCTTGTCTACAGCTACGAGATCCACTTCTCGGCCAGGAAGAACTACACGCCTTCCGCACTCATAGAGAAGCTCATCTCGACCACGCGCTCGGGCTCCGTGGTGAACGTGGGGCTTGTGATCGACGCGACGGGCAGCGACACCTTCCTCCACGACGTCCAGTACGTGGCAGCTGGGTGGAAGAGCTGATTGAGACCGTGCTTCTGACTGGATTACGTGTGTGTTTTACTGCTGGCGGTAGGGAGTGGGACGACTGGGACGTCCAGTACGTCAAGCTGCGCGTTGACACGCCTGAAGGTTTGTGGGGTAGCTGTATTGGCGGTAGTGGGGAAGAGGGGGCTAACAGCGCGTGCTTGTTGTAGATGCGGAGGAGAAGGATCGCGATGCACACGACGATAAGATGGTGGAGGCCTTCTCCAAGGCGGTGCGAAGTCACTTGCAAGGCGAGAGGAAGGACATGGATGTGGCTGTATACGGCGCAGAAGGCTACAACTTCGTGGGCTTCCTCATTGTGAGGTGCGTGGTAATTACGTTGTTGGTGAGAAAGGGAATTTTTCTGATGTTGTTGGTGTCGATTGCAGCTTCTTGGTCGAGCACTACGGATTGAATCTGGACGCTGCGGTGGAAGAGTTTGCAGCATCGACACAGCCCGGCATCTACTCCCGACACTACCTGGAGGTATGCAGGGCTGTTGTTTTTGCGATGGAGTCGATGGGAATTTGAACTAATCGAGAATTATTCTTTTGCTGCTGCAGCGATTGTATCGCAAGTATTTCAGCACGCTGCCGTCGGAATCGACACAACTGGCTGTGCCTGCTCCTCCCCGCTGGGAAAACGACGAAACCCGCAAGCGTAAGATTGAGTCGTCTGTTGGCAGCGAGGTCGTGACGGAACTGGACAGAGCGAACAAATTTGTGCGGAACCAGAAGATCGTAGTGCCTGGCGCCGCGCCCGCTAAGTCGTCGCCGGTTAGCAATGGGCCAGCAGCAACCCCTGGTGGTTTCCCCACTGCTCCTGTGTACAAAGCGCCCATGTACATTCCACCGGATCGACAGGAACAGCGTCCGGCAAAGCGCCGCAAAATTCGCTCGTGGATGGATGAAGTGGAGCCTCTATCCTACGGTGAGACGGTGGCAACTTCGTCGGAGGAGCATCAGAAGCTGATCAAGTCATTGGAGAAGCTTACTGGTATCGAAGGGTTCCCAGGATGCGAGGTATAGCCTCTACCTTTCTTGTGATTTGCTTCGTTTTGTGGGCTCACCGGTTTGTGATGTTTGAACTGGTTTAGACCATTCCATTCACAGCAACGCACGTTGCGGATGGCGCATACAAGCGCAAGGGTTGCTTGACTAAGGCGTACCTTGTGACGTGGCGGGCTCGTGGGTAAGTTGGGTAGGCTTGATTTTGTTGTTGGATTTCAGTGCCACTCACTCATAGCTTGCGTGCGTATAGCCGTCGTTGCCTTCTTTACGTTACTGCTGACGGAACGTATGTCGTTTCTCGGGACATGGCTTTTACGAAGGTTGACATGAAGTTCCCGCGGCGAAGGGCGCCGGTACGTGCATTCCAGCAAAGCCACCATATACAATGCCAAACTAAATGAAGACTTTCTGTCTCATTACAGAACGAGTTCCAGGTGAACACGCTGATCGATGGGCTTATCGTGGAGGACGAAGATCATGACACGAAGGTGGCACGATACCTGGCGTTTGACATCGTTTTCTTGGAGGGCACGCCTATTTGGCAGAAGAAGTTGGAAAAGCGGCTGCAGTGCTTGCAAAACGAGATCATCGTGCCACGCAAGAATGTACGTGTTTCTGCTAACCAACTGGGTGGCCTAAAGCTTTTTAGATGATTAACGCCGTTTATGGTTGCCATGTAACAGGACAAGTCGTTCGACTACAACAAGGAACCTTTTCGCGTACGCATGAAAGACCACTTTCGCTTGGCCAAGACTGAGTACATGTTGACTAAGTTCGCCAAGAGCGTGACACATGAGGTGGACGGTGTCATCTACACCCCTACGGAGGCTCCGTACAATCTCGGCGGCTTCGAGACCGATGAACCTATTTTCAAGTTCGTTGCTAGTGAAGGCGGAGGCATTCCTGGTCTGGATGGAAGCATTTCCGAGCGGAGGCTTCTCCAGTACGTCAACTCCATGCCGAAATGATCGAATAAAGACAGCACCACCCTTCAATGATGCCAATAGTCAAGAGCAGAACAAGCTCCGCAATCGAGGAAGGCAGCACCCCTACGAGAGAGTGAGTGAGTCATTGGTCAGTCCATGTCATGCATGTAAGTAGTTGTGGGGTTGCCGGTGCTTTTTGGATACAGGCACGGAGAAGAGAACCGAATGAAAGCGAGAACAAGTGGAAATTGGGCATACGAATCGTGAGAGTGCAGAGCATCATGTTGTTATGTGTTGGTCGTTGTTGAAGGGGATCGCCTACTTACGGTTTGCGTTCGCTCGATAGTGTTTTCGGCCATACCGCGGTTTCTTCTTCGGAGATCCACTTCTAGATGATGCCTTCGGTGATGAAGACGCAGAAGACGACCTGTGCGATCGGGTCGAGCCATGGAAGGAGTCGACGCTTCCAACTTCATCGTCGGCGTACGAAGCAGCATCCTGCGAGTGAGAGGTGGTTCGATGTGACCGTGCGGATTCCGAAGACGCTGAGCGCAGTTCTCGAGTACTGTCCTGCACCTCAAGTGACGATGACCTGGCAGTTCGTCGCTCGTACCGAGGTCTGTCGTCACTGTCCTCGGAGTGGCGGTGGCGATCCTTGCTGCGGCTCCGTGGACGATCTTCATCGTCTGCATGCTCCGACCTTCTCGAACGGCGACCATATCGGCTCGAATCCACCGACGCCGACTTGACCCTGTGAACGTGATACTGCCTCTCTTCGTCTTCGTGCTGCTGCTGGATGTGACGCGTTGTTCTTTGGCGATTGGAGCTCTCGTCAATGTCGCTGGTCGACGCTCTTGTGGTGCGTGGTGACCGTATTAACACTGTCCTCTTCAGACTCCCATCAGCGTCATCATCGCCAGGGCCGTGTTTCGCGGACACAAGCGGCACAGAATCTTGCTCGAACCATGCGTCCTTCTTGGCTTTGGCATCCTTAGAGCCCGAGCCTCCACGACCCCAGCTGCAGCACGTGCAGACATTCCCCATCGCTGTGCGTCTACGTCGGATCACTGCCAACGTCGATTTGGTTGCTTAACCGGCGGGTCCGCGACCATTCGTGTGCACGTGAAGATATGCGGACACATACCAGTTTCGCTGTTGTTTATGGTGATACGATAACGATTGATTTAGAAGCGCTTCTCTTCACCTGGAGCGCAGAGCACAATGCACTCGACGTCGCGTAGCTCTTTATAGTTGACGACAAGCTGAAGGTTGTTTGGATCGAGCAGCCGAGCTGTTTGGAGATCGTGGGCCGCGGCGTTGAAGTCACCTAGAGCCTTGTGAGCGAAGCCCCGGCGGAAGTATGCATGTGCGTTGGTGGGCTGCTGGGTGATCACGAACGAGAAGTCTGCGAGAGCTTCAGCATGGTATCGCTCCAGTTGTAAAGCCTTGGCACGTTCGTGGATATACAGGAGCTGCGCTTCGTGGAGTTGCTGAAGTTGATTCTGCTTGTCGCCCGCATCGTGGAGTTCATCTTCTTGATTGTTTCCTACCTCGATGCTCGTTCCTACCAGCAGTGAGTGGTCGTAGGCACTAGTGAAGTGCTCAACCGCGTCCATGTTCTGACCTTCCAGTGCGTACGAAAGCCCCATGTGATAATACCTGTTCAAAGCAAGCGGATGAGAGGCCGAACAATGGTAGAAGACGTGAAGTCAGAGGAACGTACAAATCCGGGAGCAACTCTTGTGGCGGTGTGCATTGCAGCGCGCGCTTCATGAACACCACGCATTCACTGGGCTGGTGCTCGTGGTAATAGCAGAGACCAATGTAGTACAGCAACCTGCAACCGCACAAGATGAGTGAGTTCGAAGTACCAGGAGCACATGCAGTGAATAGCGGAGTGGAGCGCACTTGGTGTCTGAGCTATTGCGAGTCGCAGTCTCGTGCAGGTCTGGTAGGGCCTCGTAGTAGCGCATGCACTCCATTAAGCACAACGCGCGATGGAATCGGAACGTGTCATTTTTCGGCTCTTGAGTCACGCAAGCCTGGATACAAGAGCGATCGGTATCAGCACACAATTTGGTAGTGACCCAATCGAGCTACGTACATTGAGATCACGAAGAGCGCGATCATAGTCTCCGAGTCCGCGGAGAGCCATCCCGCGAGCATTATGAGCTGCCATATCAGCAGTGTAGCCGCCTGCAATAGCAGCACTGCAATCGTCTACGGCGTCCTGGAAACGACCAAGTCTTAGCGCGCTTTCTCCACGGAGATATCGTAAACCAAGGATTTGATGCGTGTTCGCACTGCTCTCTTCGAACCCTTCGAGTAGCTCCAGCGCGTATGAAAAATCTGCTAAAGCTAAAGGATGAACCCGAATTTCTTGGAGCATTAGCCCCCGCGCTTCGAGGAAGATTGGTTCGTCTGGAACAACATCGAGAGCGTCAGTGAGTAATTCCAGGGCGCGTTCATGGTCTCCGAGAGCGTGACAGCAAAGTGCTGTGTGAAATTGAACCAGTACACTCTTGCGGTTATCTGGAGCATTTGACGCGATTGCTTCGAACATTGAACGAGCTACGGAGTTCCGCTGTTTCAGCTGTGTGATCATGGCCATTCCTATCTGATAAGGAGTTCCGCTCGGACACAATGTGCATGCCATTTCAATGTCGGCAAATGCCGCCTCCAGTTGCTCAGACGCAGACATGTAACTCACAGTCGAAGCTACAGGAACCACCGCAACAGTGACAGGTTCACCGCTATCGCTCAGACCTCTAGTGCCTGTACTTGGCGAACCGACCGGCTTAGCATCAATACTCGAGTTGCTTGTGGTGGTGGATGGTGCTGAAGGTGCTTGATCAAGATCCAACGAGAGTGCCAGTCTCACGGAGCCACGATAGAAGTATGCTTGAGGGTCACGACCGTCGAGCTGAATGCACTTATTGAAGTCAGCAAGGCACTGTCGTGCGAAGGCGCCCATGCCACTGGTTATAGTAGCTGCTGCATTCTGCTGTTGGCGCTGCTTCGCTGCAGCGGCTTGACCCTGGCGATAATAACACAGTCCTCGATAGCTGAAGTAGCTGGCGTTGCCCGAGTTGAGCTCAATGGCCCGTGTGAACCCGTCAGCTGATCTCTCAAAGTCACCGCACTCGAAATGAGCGAGCGCGAGAGCGCTGAATGCAGAGGCATTTCGTGGATCCAGCTTAATTGCTGCTTGCAAGTCCTCGATGCACTTTGATAAGTGACCAAGCCGCCGATAGCAGTTCGCACGTGTTTGAAGTGCCCGGTACTCGACTCGAATTCCAATACCGCCACCGTTCGCGGGCGGGGTCGCGGTTGTTCCTGATCCTCCTGAGCTTCCTGCTCCAGCGTTTGCAGCAGCGGCAGTGGATCCGTCTTCTAGTGCCTTTGAAAAATCAACAATGGCCTCACGGTAGAAGCCTGCGTCATGCAACACAAGCGCACGGTTAAAGTAATGAGGTGCCTTGCGTCCATCCAGCTCAATGGCGTTGGTGAGATCTTCCAGAGCTTTGGCCGTCTGATTAAGCTTTCGGTAGCAAGCTCCGCGATTGGCGTAGTAGAGTGCACTGCGGTCGTCTAGTGCAAGAGCAGACCCATAGTCTTTGGCGGCTCGTTCCAGTTCTCCGATGGCACGAAACGCATTACCACGAGCAAGGAAGAAACGAGCCTGTGTTGGGCGGATGGCGATTGCTAAACTGAAGCTTTCAATGGCTCGGCAGTGGTCTTCAAAGGTTGTTGCTCCATGTGCGATCCCCATACCTTTCTGGTACAGATCCACAGCATGTTGAAGGTCTTGCTGACCCTTTGCTTCCGGTTCAACTGCTCCGACCCCAGGTGGTCCCATGGTGCTGGTAGTTGGATCCATGCCGTGAGACTTAGTTGGTGACGTCTGCTGATTGCTTCTCATCGTCTGATGGTTTTCTGCGCTATTGGTCGTGGGTTGTCAGTAACACTGCGAAGTATTTTACGTGCTACGGATGAAACTCCAGGCGAGGGCCTGGAAATAGGTTCACGTAATTGCAGTCACGATACAAATATGTGCTGAGTGGACGACCACGCTCAAAGACCAAGCACTTGTCCGACATGGCAACACCATTACCACTGGAAGGTGATGGCTTGGTAGAAAATCTGTTCCATTACCTGTGGACGACGGATGATCTCGGAGGAGGGCCACGAGTAAGCGTGCCGCCAACGGTGATATATCGTGGATCGCAGCCTGTAGCTTGGTACTTCACGAGTCGCAGGAGTGGTCGTATCGAGCGCAAACACCGAGCAAACCTCACGGCTGCGCATATCGAGCACTCATTTACGAAACGGAGGGCATCAACAGATATCGTGGCGTATTACCTCTATCTGCCGAACTCGGAAAGCACAAGCCCTGCAATTGAATACTACGACGCTGAAGCACTTCGAGAGTTCTTGTTTAAAAGACCCGAGATCCCTCACTCTTCTACTGGAGCATTTCAATCGGGAGGAATCCTTCAACGGTTTGCTCTGCCGAAGGGGTCTCGTAATTCGACACTGCGAGCGATTTGGTCGCCCAAGCTCTGCCTGTTGGAGCGTCGTGTAAATGTACATGCAGTTCATGACGCTCGCTTCAGTGTTTATGAGCGTGGCGTCACTTTTGAAGAGGGAGGTGGCGCTGAAACGCTCACTCGACCGGAGCCAGTGCGAGGCTCGATGTTACCTGGCATGGTTCAGCAGCTCTGCGAACGAGTCGTCGATCATGTCACGCGCGTGTCGTACCATAAGTTCCGAATTGCACGGATGGTGTTACGTCTTCAAGTAGACGCCGACGATCGAATGTGGTTATTGTGGAGTTCTTCACTGCGTCTACAGCCTCCGCTAGCCCCTACAACAATGATAGGACCGGATATGCCAATTGGTGAGCCTAGTATACGGCCGCTAGACATCGTAAGCGATGCCAAAGTACCGACGTTTGCCTTTGCTCAAGGCTCCGGGGGTGGACCAGTGTCATTAAGCTCGACTAGTGGCCTTGAGGTGGGTGAAGAACCTCGCCCTGGACAAACACGTTGTGCTAGCTGTGCTCAGGTGGTAGCTCAACGTGCACTGTTACCTACTACCTATAAAGCTGTGCTGGCACATTTCCAACACGTGCTGAGATTTCTTCGGGAGAAAGTAAACGAAGAAAACCAAGTAGCAATCGAATGGCCACCCGATGATCGAGTTGTGCAACAAGCTGGAGGTGTAGGATTCGGTATCCTTCGGCATCTGAAGTCAATGAGTTCCAGTGTTGACGACAGCAGTGTACCGAAACTTGGTTCAGGTCTGAAAATGTGGCAAGGGCGGGAATTGCTCATACCTCCAGTGATCCGGTACTTGCATCCTATGCTTCGTACCGAGGATTTCGCTCGCCACCGACAAGACCCGATATTTCTTCACAAAACAGTGGGGGTCTGTGAACGGTGCTGCCTTGTGTATGCCGACTACGCTACCGCATCACTCGAAGCCAACGCACTCGGTATACGAAGTAGTGCTAGTGCTCCAGCACTCTTGCGTCCGGTTCGTGAAAAGCCCAAACATGCCGAGTATTTCGACGATGAGGCACCGGATTCACTCTTGTTGACAACGAATTTAAGAAGTCCGTTGGCTCGAGGAGCGCACGTGGTGGCAAGCAAAACAAAGCCGCCAGCCTCCGCATGGAAACCCATTCCAACTGAAGATCATCAACAATCTGTAAAGTACAAGACAGGACCTCGCAGCACTCTGCATTCCCTGCCAATGGCGCCGAAACTTCCACCTCGAATTGAAACATTTGAACCTGGTGACAACGATGCTCTTCGCATCCCAGACGCCATCATCCATGACGATGGGCGTCCTCAGCACCAGCAGCAACAAAGAGAGGAAGCCTTTTTCCGTGAGCTGTATCAACAAAAAGACACCGTCAAACGTGGTGGTCATGCACTTCGCCATATACTAGAGGCAGCTGATCGTCTCTCGAAAGCAAAACCACAACATCGTCTGGCTGCATTGGGTAATAACAGCCAAATCGGACAAAGTCAATCGACAGGAGCATTGGCTGGCGCAATTTCAGAACTAAAACTCAGTAAGAAGCCTGGGAAAAGTCCTTACAGTTTGGTGCAGCGAATACGCGATGGTGATGGTGGAAAAGTGAGTTTATCCAAAGCCCAGAAAAGTGGAGACACCTCACCAGCTAAATCTCCGGTCACCCACGGATCAAAACCAGTGCGAAAGAAGTCTTCGAAGAAAAAAAATAGCCAAGATGAAGCTGGTGTAGAAAGAACACGGTTTATCAGCTCAAGGGAGAAGCGAGCAGCCGCAGCCCACCGAGGCTATTTGGTTGCTGCACTATCAGATGCTCAAGTGCAGGTGAGTAAAATGTGGAGGCCTGGAACTGAACTTGTTCATGCACTAAAATGCGTATTGTGAGAATGTATTAGTTGGAGCACATTGAGTCACTGGCGACGTTGGTAATTTCAGCGCCGGACATGGAAGTAGAACCGATCAAACCTGGTCTGAAAGACGAACAACAACCCCAAATTACGAAAGGAAAGCGACCTCCAAGTCCTCAGGAGCGAGATTCTGCATCTGAAGAACAAGATACCCTAGCGGGAGATGAATCACTGCGCGATCAACAGCTAGAGTTCGAAGAAGGATGCCAAGAAGAGGACCTACAACAACAGGAAGAACCTCAAATACGGGAATTGGAAGAAGAGCACGAAGATGATGATCTACAGCAACAAGAACCTCAAAGACAGGAATCGGAGCAAGAACAAGAGTATCAAGAACAGGGACAAGAACAGCACGATGAGGAGTTTGAAGACCAAGGTTATGTGGGGTCTCACCTTGATGATGCACAGGAAGACCAAGAGGACGCAGAATCAATGCATGAGGAGGGGATGCAGACACAACATAATGTGCTTGAGGACGAGCAGGGGCCAACAGGACAGGAGAAGCTCGAAAATCTCGACCAAAGCAGTTTGAAAGCTCATAACACGGGCTTAGATTTGGTACAGGAATCACGACACGAATTGACGGGGTACGAGCAAGAAAACGAGGAAGGAACTCAACTAAAGGATCAGGATCTGTACGAGTCACACAACAACGGTACGGCTAACCAGCTCATTAACGAGAGTCAAGATCAGAGTGAAGTCGAGCACGAACCAAAAGGAGGCCAAGAGCTTGAAGACTATAGTGAAGATCTAGGGTCAAAACTAGACCTGCAGGAGCAGGAGGATCGACCCCTAGCGGGCCAAATAGTCCAAACTCGGACATGTGAGCAGGACGCAGAGTTTTACCAAGACCAAGAGCTGGGGTCCGTTCAACAGCAAGAGCAGGTCCAGGGACAAGAAGACGAAGATCAGGACGAATACGACGATGAATATGAAGACCAAGACGTAGAGCACGAGCAAGATCATCGTGATCAAAAAGTCCAAGACGGAATACTACAAATCAACCAAGTTGAACATGACGACAGCATCGCATCTCCAGCGCAAAACCTGCTGATGCAAGCTCAAGAACTTCTCGCCACTGAAGCTTCTTCTGACAGTACTGATGACGATCACCGAGCAGCACATGGCCACGATGGATCGAGTGACACAGGCGATAGCAACGACCTCTCCATCTTGACCCCGTTGGTTCCTGATTCCGTCGCCTACGACGATGATTCAAGGGACGACGCCATCATTGCGGCCGACTCCGTCGTTGCGACTGCTCTTCCATTGCCTTCATCAGATGAATCGAGCTGTGAAGCAGCCGATGAATGACGTTCAAGTGTTTAAGAATGATAGGATAATAGATTCCGTGTCATGCACTACTTTGGGTTTGAACTGATCTCTACTTTTCCTGACTAGTTCACGCTGTGCATTTTGCTGAATCGTGCACGAGCTTCAACATAGTCAGAGTAGGCATCGCGCTTCCGGTGGTGGCTTGTGTTTTTGTCGTGGTTCATGTGGTCCATTTCACCGTCGTACACGAACGCACGTTGTTGGGCCGTGGCTAGAGGCTCGGAGCCACCGGGGATACCGCGCAGAACACCATCCATGTGGCTTCGCTTAGCAATTGGCACGCGTGATGGTGGCGTCGCTACAGCAGCCCTGGATAAAAGATCGGCTGGTGCACTTGCACTGTTGTTTCCTCTGCTGCCATCTTCGTTCAGCAGCAAGTTTGGACGCAGAGGTTGGACCGGGTTTCTGGCAGCGGCAGCAACGATCGAGAAGTCCTTCTTAGCTTGCTGAGGCTCAGTCAGCACAAACTTCCATGGCAGCGTCTTCGCATATTCACTTTCACGCTTGGCTGCCAGCTCCGTGTCTTTCTGGGTCGACCGCCTGCATTCACAAACGTTCTTAAGACATCAAAGTTCTCAGAGGGATTTTAAGTCGAAGATAGCGAGCGTACCATGAGGGCTTGTGTCCGAAGGTTATCGGATTGCTCACATTGATAGTGTCAGCCAACGACGCCAACTCGCGATCTAGCGCATCTCCGTCCATAGCTCCGCTGGAATACCCGTGACTGTGAACTGGAAGTTAGCAGCACTTGAATGTCGTACCCAATATGTCAAGGCTTCCTTTGTGCTATTTTCAAACCGAACTCTGCACTTCACTTGAAAGCTTGGTACCTGTATCGATCATCACTTTCTCCACAAATATAGAGGCTCGAATCCGCTACAGATACCCACTCGCGTTCGAACCAGCTAGCTGTATCAAACAAGACCAAGCACACACAAAGCACATGCACACGTGGATTCGCATCACAGCGCATTACCTGCCACGCCAGCTCGCCATGAGACCAACAATTGGCTGTCTACTTCTCTCGTGCGATGTCTCCACCATTGGCACCGCGCACTCGTTCCTGTCTGTCTCCTAGTGTTGATACTTTCGAGCTTAGACCAGAGGCTCCAGGTCCATCTCCAAAACGGAGGTGGGGTTAAGCAGGTCAAAGTTCTTCAGCACCTGCGGGTGCAGCACACCGAACGTGCCAAGACGCAGAGGCTTAGCGTCCTCCTTCTGGAGCGTCAGATACGCGCAACGGCCGGGGAAGTATGTACGCTCCTCCGCGGGCGTGACGGTGTAGTACTCCTTCGTGCCAGCGGGCATCTCCAGCGCAGACGGAATGCCCATCAGCTGCATGATGCGATCAACGAGACCGTGGATAACCTCGAAACCATCGGTGGGGCCGGTGTAGGCGGCACAGATGCGACGCACGTTCTTGGCTCCGACGTCCGTGTTGTCGTCGATCACCACGACGTCCGAGACCTCGAACAGCTTCAGGCCCTCCTTGATCGACATAGCCTTGTTGTTCTGGATGGTCTTTAGCACACCAGGGAGCATCGACGTACGCACAACCTCGAACTCAACAGTAGCCGGGTTGGACAGCACGACAGCAGAGTGACCATCGTCCTCGACGTTCAGATACTCGAAGTTCTCCTTGTGCGAGCACAGACCGTGGGTGAGCAGCTCGATGTAGCCAGCACGGCTGATTTCATCGCGGAGAAGGTCGCCCAGCTTGTTGAGAGGCTGCGCCATACCGATGGTCTGCGTGGTCGGGATCGTAAGCGGGATGTTGTTGAAGCCGTAAGCGATACCCACGTCCTCGATCACGTCCACGGGGTGCAGAATGTCCGAGCGCGTAATCGGCACCTCCGCGATAATGGTCTTTCCGTTGCCCGAGGGCTTGGCGTCCAGCTGCATCTTGTCGCACAGCTTGCAGATCCGGTCAACATCCAGGTTAATGGGCTCGCCCTTGCCGAACAGCATCGAGTAGATGTTCTTAATCTGCACCTCCACCGAGCGCTTACTGAGGTTGGGCGTCAGCTCGTTCTGGTTCACCGTCTCATCCTCGTAAATAACCTGCACGGGCTCGACCGTGAAGGGCTTGGCGCAGTACTCGGAGAACATGGCGATCATCGTGTTCAGCACGACCTTGGCCTTGGTGATGTCCGTCGCCGTGCACTCGATGAACACGTTCTTCGTGTCCAGCGAGATCTTCGAGTGCTCGCCGTTGATGATGGGCGGCAGCGACAGCACCACGCCGTTCTTGTCCGTGATCACGGGGTACACGGGCGAGTCGTAGATGATGTCCGTGTACGGCTTGATGTGCTTGACGTCCGGGTTGGTGCGGTAGAAGTCCAGCAGCTCCTTCGCCTCGAACTCCTTGTCCTGGCTCAGCGGCTTGAACTTGATCTCGTTCGGCGGCAGCGCCTGCACCACAATCAGCAGACGTTAAGTATGCATCACCCACGACAAAGATCAATCGCAGCGTACGTTGTAGGTGAAGGGTCCCTGGATCGTGTCCAGGTCGTGCGTGCCGATGGCCACGAGCGTGCGGCGACGGCAGATGTTCTGGTGCAGCTTGTCCTGCAGGTCGATGAAGCTGTCGTACCGCTCCTGCGTGAACTGCACGTCGCGCAGCACAGCCGATACCACGTACGGGCGCACCAGCTAGCAACCACAACCACAAGTAAGCAAATAACACAAATCAGTACCCTGTCATCAATACATTGTCCTGCACTCATCCACACACACACCTTGGTGTTGGGCTTGATCGTGATGTGGTGCGGGCCCTCAGCGCGCGGCTCGAGCGTGTACACGGGCGGGCGCTCCTTCTCCAGGAAGACGCGCAGCGCACGTGCAATGCCCTCGACACACAGCAGGTCGTAGCGGTTGGCGGGCACGTCGATCTTGTAGAGCACAGCGTCCGAGTGGGCCGAGTGGTCCTTGTCCTGGCCCTGCGTCTCGCGCTGCTTGAGCTGCTTCTCGCTCGTGATGTCGTCCAGCTCGATGCCGAACTCGAAGCACAGCACGTCGAACTCCTCGTCCGTGTACGTCTGGCCCATGGCCGCGAACAGCTCGTCGCGCTTGACCCCCACGGTCGGCATCCTATAGGCTCTCTCTTTACTAGGCTCTCCTTACGTTTAGGCACTTCCCCGAATGAGCGTCACCAGTGGATGAAATGCGGCGCTCCACTCTGATTCGCGGAAAATCATCATCTAACCATGTCATGTCGCATACGACAGAGACGTACCGTATTGTGTCAGTTTTAGTAACTTCAGCGTAACCGCTGAAGGGACGCGATCAACTTCAATTACCGGTAGTCGATTGCGCATATGGAGCTGCTGGACGGCGGGCCGCAGGCCGAACGCTCGCGCCGCCTGGAGACGCAGGGAAGGCTGCAACCCGCGCCCAAGCCTCTTGTTAGCGTCAAGCCTGCGCCTGCCGTTACGCTCGCGTCGTCCGCGTGCGTCTCTGGCTGCTGCGTGGAGAGCGCGCGACTCGCGGACGAGCGCAACTTCCTACGAGGCTACGCGGAGCGGCTGCTGGTGCAGCTGCGAGGGCTTCTGCAGCGCTATGGGGAGCTGGAGAGACTCAAGACGCTGGCGGACGCGGCGCAGAGTGACGACGAGTCGCACGAGCGCCTGGCGCCCTGGCTTACGGCCTCCGAGTACACGAATCCGCTGCTGCAGGCCTACGACCTCAAGATCCAGGAGCTGGTGGGGGCTGGAGGAGTGGGAACTGTGGGTGGAGGAAGGGGGTTGCTGACTGGAGTGTTGACGTGCTGCAGGAGACGGCGCTCGTGGACAATAAGAAGGCGATCGATCGAGTGGCGGCGCGAGCGGAAGGACTCGCCAAGGAGAACACGACGTTGAGACAGTGAGATGGATGCTGTGTGGAGAGAAGATGGAGGGGGGGGTGTACTGTAGCTGATCGTTTTGTGTGTGGTGTGGATGGTAGAGAGCTGGAGGTTGCGGGGGAGAAGCTCGTGCTGCGCATGCAGAACGAACCCAGGGAGATGCACGTCATGGCCGATGACTTGATGAACATGCAGGAGAATGGAGAGTATCTACAGGAGATCAATGAGCGGATCGACGTGCTGATGGCGGAGAATAATATGCTGATGGAGCAAGTTTCACTGCAGGATGATGAAATTGGGGCCATGAAGAAGGAGCTGACGGACAGAGACCAGCAGCTGCAGGTCATGGGGCAGAATTTCAACGATGCGACGCTTGCGTTGCAGGAGCTGCGTGATGCGTGCTCGCAAGTACGGGAGGAGAAAAAACATTGTGAGCGCCAGTTGCAGCGGTATGCGGCGTCAATTGCACAACTGGAGAGCGCGAAAGAGTCCCTGGTGGGGCAAACGGACGTGGCCCGCAAAGAACGAGGTGACCTTGAAATCCAGCTCGGTGAGTATGAGGAGATGCTGGAGAAAATGAAGAAAAGTACTGAGCGCAAGGACGAAGCCTTTTCTGCGCGTTACCAAAGCGTGTGTGTGCGCCTGCGTGAGCTGACGAATGCTCTTGAGAAAAAAGATAAGGCCGTGGACGAGCTACAGGAACGCAATACCGGACTTCAAGCTGAGCTTGAGGCTGTTCGTCAAGACTGCGAAGGCATGCTGAATGTACTTAACAGCATGGAGAAGCAGCTGACGCAGTATTGTGCACGGGAGGACGCAGTCGCTGAGGTATGTATTGAAACAATTTGGGTTGTAGTCACCGGCACTAACGTTCTCATGTTGTTTAGTTGGAATCGGAGTGCAAATCGAAGGTCGAAGAGGCTATTCTTGAGAAAGAAGAGGTTTGAGAGTCGTGTCTCATGGACTTTGTGTTGTCTCGGAATGGTGCGGTTGGTAATGGAACGTTTATCGTGCTTGTGTTGTGTAGGTGGCCGCTCGTGAGCTACAAAGTCGGCGTGAAATTGCTCGGCTGCTGGAGCGACTTCGGCAGCAAGCAGCGGAACACGTTAAGGCTCAAGAAGAGAGTTTGAGTGCCATAATGCGCAAGCATGAGGTTGAAAAGAGCAACCGTGAACAGGAAATCAGATCGTTGAATAGTGAGCTCGTGGATTTGCGGTCGAAAATGGAGACGACAGCAAGAAACCAAAAGGAGGCTGACAAAAAGCTTGCGGATGCAATTCGTCGGTCTAAGGATGCAAACATTGCGTTTGAGGTTAGTGTGCTGCATGATGGATACCCTCGAAATGGAGCGAATAACGAAATCATTGTGAATTTTGTTGGTGCTTCAGAAAAAATTGCAGCATCTGTCTGAGCGGGCCGCAACCGCGGAGGAGGCCCGCGATATGGTAATAGCTATCTTGTGTAAATATTTGTATAGCGAGCAGTGGATTAATGATCGATGAACTTTGCTCTGAAACTTACTATAGTCAAGCCACCTAGAAGCTGAATATCTGGAAAGGATTCGGTCAAAAGAGGACGCTCTTACAAAACTGCGAACAGAATTTCGAGATCGAGGACAAGAGCTGAACGTGCGTGCATTTTCAGGTTTTGCATTTGTACACGTACTGAATGGTTTTGACGATGGTGGCCGTGTTTGGTGTGATCTTCTTCACAGCTGGAGCGCGAGTTAGAAATGCGCCGTACCGAGGCACGTGAAGCAAAAGATGAAAGTGAAGAGCATCACCGCAAGGTTCAGCTCCTAAACGACCAACTGAATAAGGTCAAGGCAGACTGTGCCAATCGGTTTACAAACGAATTCGAGGTGCTGCACCAGCAAAATCGCGATTTGAAAGCCCAAACTGCAGAGTTGGAATACAAACTGTCCCAGGCAAAGAAGGAGGCAGCTTCGGCTTTGGATAGCTCTCGTAACGAGCGAGAACGGAGTGAAGTTCGTCTGATCGCAGAAGTGGAGAGCCTGAAAGGGAGGATACAATCGCTCAAAGAGGAGCGTAAGCGAGCGGATAAAAGCCGACAGGAGACAGACGCTAGGTGCTCCGTACTGTCATTACAGGTTCAGCAACTAAGCCGAGACTTAAGCGATGCCAAGGAACTCCTGCTCGAACAGGAACATGTCTGTGATGACAGTGATCGAAAAGTGTCGGAGCTGAGTGCACAACTAACTGCAGCGCTGTCGAAGCAACAGCAGTTTTATAGACAAGAACGCGAGCTACGCACAGCACTGGAAAGGATGACGTTGGAGCGGTCGCGGATGGAGCGGGAGGCTACGGTAGGTTGTCGTTCACCCTACATGGATGTACGAAGTTGTCCTAACATTGCCTATGTCTGTGCAGGTGGCCCGCAAGAAGGTTGAGGAATACCGAAGCAGCAGCTACGCTTACCTCCCGTCTTCGCATTCGAGGATGCACGTGGACCTAAAGGGTTCCCCCAGTGGTGTCCCGCGTGATGTAGCAGCAGATAAGTTTGATCCGGCCGAGAAAACTAATGTTCGATACCAAATGCCAGCTAACTCAGATTGAGAGGTTACTACTCTTGAGCGCCAGGTACCATGTTGTTTCCTATCGTGGCCTGAACAATTCGAGATATACCAGCATCTACTTGGCAAACAAGAGGCTTGCGTTGGTTCCTCCAAATCCGAACGAGTTCGTAAGTACTGCGCGCAAATCCTTTTCTTGTGGTTGGTTCGGCACGTAGTTGAGTGTAAACTCCTCAGTCGTTTCATTGAGGTTGAGCGTAGGAGGCATCACGTTCTACATGTACATAGCACGACAACAAATGCAAATGTCAGTTTAGGGTATTTAGATGAAGTATGATGTCACGGGAAACATACATGGTGAAGTGCCTTGATCGAGAAGATAGCTTCCACAGCACCAGCAGCACCAAGTAAGTGGCCAATAGCTCCCTGATAAGAATGACGAAAACATCAGCAAACGCAGAATTCAACTTCGCCTCCATGGGTGGTTGCATACCTTCGTCGACGACATTCCAAGTTGTTTAGCATGTTCACCAAATAGCTCTTTTACAGCTGCGTTCTCGGCGCGATCGCCCAGCGGGGTCGAGGTCGCGTGAGCATTGATGTATCCGATATCAGACAGCGCAAGGCCCGACTGCGCGACAGCCGCCTGCATCGCTCGTCGAGCACCATCGCCAGTTTCAAGGGGAGCTGTAATATGGTTGCTATCGCCACTAAGGCCATAGCCTCGCACCTCCGCGTAGATTCTAGCTCCGCGCTTCTTGGCATGTTCATACTCCTGCACAAACACACTGTTTTAGTGATAAATTGTAGCCATGATCAAATAAATGCAATTCCCCCACCTCAAGCACAACAACACCAGCGCCTTCGCCCATTACGAATCCATCACGCTGTGAGTCAAATGGTCGCGATGCTTCTTGGGGGCGATCGTTAAACTGTGCTCCCGCACATGGCACACAAAGACATTAGCTTTCACACCCAGAATAAAAAAATGCGCCGGCTACAAAAGTCAATATTACCTTCGTTGACAATGCCTGCGCCCGCAAGAAAGCGCAGACCGAAATCTCGTTAAGAGAGGCTTCGGTGCCACCTGCGACCATTACATCGGCATTTCCGTTCCGAATTAAACTCGCGGCGTCTCCGATGCTGTGACTTCCCGTGGCACATGCCGTCACACAAGAATGATTCGGACCCTAAATACAAAAATCCCATACTCACATTTAGATAGCTGCAATAATGCAGACTGCAGAAAACACCTTCGTAAAATGTACCTTCAGGCCGTGCTCAATGCTCACGTGACCCGCCGCAAGGTTGATAAGAATTCGCGTGATGAAGAACGGCGACACTCGGCGATATTTCTACAACAATAACGAGATCAGCCAAAGCATACAAAACGACCATCCACATCTTTTTCAACACAATCTACCGTACCTTTTCCTTGACGAGCTGACCCACGTCCATGACTTCTTGAATGTTTCCCATTCCGGAACCAATAGCCACACCCTACTCCAAACACCAATCAGCCATCAACCACCGTATCACCAACCAACCAACTCCCCACAACCAGCGCCTTACCGCTCGTTCCCTCTCCTCGTCCGATTCGGGCCTCCATCCCGAATCCTTGATAGCTTCGTCAGCTATTCCATCACCACAGTGGGTTAAGCTTCAATCTCAACGACACTCAACGACCTTCCTAACGGTATTATAGTACGGACCTGCCGCCAGCGTGTAAGCCACGAAGTCTGGCTCCTGCGAGCGGAGGTTCTTCAGATTGACCCAATCTTTCGTGCGGAATGCCCCTTCGCCGTCGCCTCGTGGCACACTCGCTCCAATGGTGCAGTTCAGTCCCGTGTCTGCCAGAGCATCCACTGTCTAAAATTGCAGAGCCAATTAATTCATCAATGCAAAGCCCCTAAAAAAGAGTTCAATGCAGAGCCAAAAGGATGGTGCGTCATACTCGGATGGCGCACTTCGAGTCCAGCAGCGCCTCCCACGAGCGAGAGACGCCCACGCCGAAGGGCGTGACAGCGCCCAGACCAGTCACCACTACACGGCGGTTGGGCGATGGCGGCAGCGCGCCGAACGAGAGCGTCGAGAAGCCTCGAGCTGCTGCTGAAGACGTCGCTCGGCGCAGCATCGTAATTTGAGTTTGAGACTGCAACGAACAAGTCCGTTGTGTGGAGCACACAATGCTCAGCTTAATGGTAAACTGTATTGTTCAGTACATGTATTGTGAATAGAACTATTTTAAACTGTACTATACAGTATACAAATACTGTACAGTACAGTTTAAAGAATAGATTTTTGTGAATATAGATGGACATGATATTGACATTGCTGTCTGCGCTAATGCACTCAAAATTGTCTGGCATCCGTCTCGCAACGAGAAGTTGAAGTTGGTGGATGTTGTGTGATGCGTGGGGATTGCTACATGGCAAACAAGAGGCTGGCGTTGGTTCCTCCGAAGCCGAATGAGTTTGACATGACAGCGTGCAGCTCCTTCTCTTGCGGCTGGTTCGGCACGTAGTTGAGCGTGAACTCCTCGGTCGTTTCTGTCAGGTTGAGCGTAGGAGGCATCACGTTCTGTTTGGACAGCATGGACGTTAGTGACAAGAACGGTGATTAATTGTTGCATACAGCAACGTTGTTAAGAACTCACGTGTTGAAGCGCCTTGATCGCGAAAATCGCCTCCACGGCGCCAGCCGATCCTTGTAGGTGTCCGATAGATCCCTGCTCAGAGGTGGAGGAATCATTAGGTACCTTTCAGTGAGTTCCGGTGTGCAACAAAGTCTAGCCTGTACCTTTGTCGATGACACGCCGAGCTTGTTGGCATCATCTCCGAAAAGGGTTTTGATGGCATTGTTTTCGGCACGATCGCCCAGAGGAGTGCCGGCTGCGTGAGCATTGACGTATCCAATGTCGGACAGCGCAAGACCCGACTGTGCAATAGCCGACTGCATGGCTCGCCTAGCGCCATCACCATTCTCTAGTGGAGCTGTGATGTGGCTGCCGTCGCCGCTGAGACCATAGCCGCGCACCTCCGCGTAGATTCTAGCCCCGCGCTTCTTAGTATGTTCATATTCCTGCACAGACCAACTTTTCAGTGATAAATTCTAGCCATGGCCATTTCAATGAGCTTGCCGCACCTCAAGAACAACAACGCCAGCACCTTCGCCCATGACAAATCCATCGCGCTTCGAGTCAAATGGCCGCGACGCTTCTTTCGGACGATCGTTGTACTGTTCACATGATGATTTAGCTGACAACTTTCATGAGGGTAGAGCTGCTTCAGGTCACAAACCTTGGTTGACAGAGCTCGTGGGCGATCAAAGGCACAAATAGCCATTTCGTTGATGGACGGCTCCGTTCCTCCAGCAACCATCACGTCTGCATCTCCGTGCTGAATAAAACGCGCGGCATCTCCGATACTGTGACTGCCAGTAGCACACGCGGTCACACATGAATGGACTGGTCCCTTCGTTGGTGGCGTACATCAGATAGAAGTGAGAACGGTAAGCCATCTGAAATAGCAAACGAAGGGGTGCCACTTATTATTGAGGAACTTTTCCTAACTTCTGAGGAAGGCCTCTCCAGCACTAACTTCTGAGGAAGGTGCTAACTTCTGCGTACCTCACCTCCACGTCCTGATTTCTGAGGAACTCACTGATAATATTTTAGGTTTCGTACTAGCTCGTGAGCTCCTCGTTTGCACCGCCAATTTCGCTTTGCTCATGGCGGGCAAGGCGTCGGAAAATAGAAATTACCTCCTTGTGAGGGCACCTACTCCGGCCCACGCGCCGACCATTGCAGACCTTCGCTTCGCTTCGGTTGCAAACGGTCTCTCTGAGGCCTCTGGGGAGCATGATGATGCAATTGCGGTCAGTTATTAGGCGATGTTTGCGGTAGGTTACTCAGAAGTCAGCCCCCCATTCGCCGGCGCATTTCATATCAAATCGGGGTGGTTTTCTCATTTTTCCTCCCAGAAGTCAGCATCGTTTCCTCAAAAATAAGGCCGTCCCCAAACGAAGCAGGAGAAGCCTCACCCTTAATCCGTGCTCAATGCTGACGTGGCCCGCTGCAAGGTTGATAAGAATGCGCGGCACGAAAAACGGGGTGACACGTCGGAATTTCTGCAAACGTGGGCGTCAGCAAGTGTGCTACCAGCAACGACAACCATCCCTATAATACCTTCTCCTTAATAAGCTGTCCGACGTCCATGACCTCTTGGATGTTACCACAGGCAGCCCCGATAGCCACACCCTGTCATTCAAACTGTCAGCACCACCACCTCGACAACTCCACACAATTACCAACACCCTTACCGCTCGTTCGCGCTCTTCGTCCGACTCGGGAGTCCAGCCCGAGTCTTTGATCGCCTCGTCCGCTGCTCTCACCATCCAAACAGCACAACAAGTCAGACACAACTCGACTAACTGCACTTGAAGTCGTAGACTCACTCACCTGCAGCTAACGCCATGGCGACGTGATCCACCTCCTGCGCCCGGAAGCTCTTCGGGTTCGTCCACTCTGCAGTATGGAACGCGCCCTCTTCGTCACCCCGGGGCACCGTCGCCCCCACTGTGCAGTTCAGTCCCGAGTTCAAGAGCATATCCAGCGACTGGAACAAATCCCCAACCACCAATGCGACCAACGCTCAGATCCATTGTCCACGTACTTGGATGGCGCATTGCGAGTCCAGAACCTTCTCCCACGCACGCGCAACGCCCACGCCGAACGGAGTCACAGCACCCAGACCAGTGACCACCACACGACGAGGCGGCACCGGCGGCGGGGGCGCGAACGAGAGCGTCGAAAGGCTGCGAGCCAACGCGGCTTCACGTCGAACAGCGAGCATCATGGCGGAGTGACACAGGAGTGCAGTGCAATGTACGTGGAGGGATCAGTTGTGAGGGAGTACGCCCCACATCCCGTGGACCTCGTGGCGGTCTAGTGTCAATCAAGAGATACGCATTGATACTCAAGTTGAAGCCATTGTCGATACGCTCACTGATTGGCCCAATCGTCTCATACCAACACCCAGTCAAACACTAAATGAGGCAACCTCCTCAAATAAACTTCCGTAAATGAGTAAAACAATCCTATCTTACCACCGGTAGTCAAGAATCGTAATGGAGTCGAGTCGAGGTGCGCATTGGGCATCAGCGTTCGGGCTGCGCGGGGACGCCCTGGCGGCACAACGCGAGCGCTACGAGCGGCTAAAGCAGCACCTGGTGTTCCAGATCGACGCGGCGGGCAGCACGGACCCACTGAGCGCGATCGCAGCAGCTTTAAGCAGCAGCACTATGGATGTCAGTGACCACAGCTGGAGTCAGTACTTCACGGACGAGAGCTTGCTGGAGGAGATCAACACGGACCTGGACCGGCTTTTCCCGGCCGGCAACGAGAGCTTCTTTCAGAACGAAACGTACCTCAGTACACTGCGCCACGTGCTGTTCGTGTGGTGCCGACTGCACCCGGACGTGGCCTACCGCCAGGGCATGCACGACGTGGTGGCTGTAGTGCTCTACGCCTTCTTGCAACCGCAAGAGCAGCTGGAGACGGAGGTATTTGAGGTGCAGAAACTCCGACAACATGCTGAGGCGGACACTTTCCTGGTGTTTGAGGCTGTCATGCTGTTCCTGAAGTCGTTCTACGAGGTGGTCAAGACGAGGCCCGAGCCGCCGCCCGGTGCGGGCGTGCGGGATGGCAGTAGACTGTTTGATAACTTTACGTTGAAGGAGAACGACGCACTGCAGACGCGGGACGGTGGCAAGCAGCCGGCACTGCATCGACTGTGCCATCATGTTCAGTACGAACTGCTGCAGCAGAAGGACCCGCAGCTGTACTACCACTTGCAGAACCTGGAGATTGTCCCGGAGACCTACTGCTTGCGCTGGATCCGCTTGCTCTTTGCACGAGAGTATGCGCTGAAGGAGCTGCTGTGCATTTGGGACGCGATGATTCTTGATGCTGCTCGGGTGTCTATTGACTTCCCGACGATCAACATGACGGACAAGTCCGACAACGATTTACTCCAGCTGCCCAAGTTGATCACAAACAATGAGGACGCGTCGTGGATCGGATTCCCGCTGCTGCGTTATATCTGCGTCGCGAGGTTGCTACAGATGTCGTCTCAACTGCGGCAGTCGGACAATACTGGGTGCTTGCGTCTCCTCATGCGCGCCTACCAAGAAGAAGAGGCTGATGGTGCTGGGAAATCGCGAGCACTTGATCTGATGAGGTTCACCAGGATCTTGCAAAACCCGATGCTCGAGGAGAACCACCACAAGAAGGATAGTCTCTGCTCGCACGGCAAAAACGGAGAAGTGGGTTCTAGTGACAAGTTGGATGAGGTAGATGTCGTCCAGTTTCAAGAAGGCTCGCTTGGTATCATTCTGACGGCGGCTGGAGCCCCATTTGAAGATAGACTGGCGGTGAAATCCTTCACCAAAGACCCCACCACGAGTGATGGCGTGGGCCAGGCAGAGGCTAGTGGCAAAGTGCACCTTGGTGATCTACTGCAGTCGATTAACGGGGTTCCTATCGTGGGAGTGACCACCGAAGAAGTGAAGCGCCGACTTCAGCTAATTGACCGTCCGATCTACATGGGATTTTGCCATTGTGCTGAGACCTATGGTGACGTCGATGCTACTACTTCCGAGGAGTCTGAAGCCGTCGACGCCTCGGATGCTGCTGTTTCTTCATTGGACTCGGACGCCGCGCTATCCGAGCTGGTGCACCCAGTGTTTTTGCCCGGCGAATTGTGCTACGCTAACGTCGAGACTAGCATGCAGCGGCTTGTGCTCTCTCACGACGGGTCGTGCTTATCTCACTACATTAGCGGGAAGCTGTTTATCACAAATTATCGCTGCCTATTCACGCGCCTGCTTGGTCGCGGAGAAATCGACTGGCAGGTCCCGGTCCTCTCGATAGCCTCAATTGACCGTGTTGATCCTCGTGCGATTCCGTTGGGGGCGGGGTCTACTGGTCTATCGCTGGAGAATGTGCAAGTCGCGCTTGGGTTTGTTCCAGATGACTCGTACAAGGTCGTGATTCGATGTAAAGATACTCAAGTGGCGCGACTATCTATTGCAGACAACGGCGAGTACAGCAAGCTTATAAAGTGCTTGAGCTTCCTGGCATTCCCGAAAAGCCTGCTAGATGCATTTTGCTTCGCATATTCTCCAACTGTAGCGCCATCTGAAGAAGTGCAATTTGATATTCGCCAGGAGTACGGGCGAATCGGCTTGCTTTCGTTACCGGATCACCTGCGCTGCATCGACCAGTCTCCCAAGTACACACTCTGCGATACGTACCCGCGGCACCTCATCGTGCCTGCTGACATATCGGACGTTCGTCTGAAAGCAGCAGCAGCGTTCCGGTCGCATCAACGATTGCCTGTCGTGAGTTGGATCCATCGCGATAACGGTGCTACAATTGTTCGATCGAGTCAACCGCTTGTGGGCTTGAAATCTGCGCGTAGTGGGGAAGACGAACTGCTCGTTCGGTTGCTCTGCTGTTCTAGTAACAAGAAAGCGTTCGGACGCTGCGTGATCATGGATGCTCGTAGCCAACTTGCCGCCGTGGGCAATAAAGCAATGGGGAAAGGCACGGAGATTTCGAGCAACTACCGCGGAGCTAAGATCATGTTCATGAACGTCGAAAACATCCACTCGGTGCGGCAGTCGCAACTCTCACTTGCAGCAATCTTTGAGCCCAAGAAGAGTGCGAGCGAGGATACGTCCAGCAGCTTCTACGGCCGAATTGACAGTTCTGGCTGGCTACGTCATGTGCGTCTGGTTCTTAAGGCATCGGTGGAGCTGGCGCACACAGTGAACGGTGGCATGTCAGTGCTGACGCACTGCAGCGATGGCTGGGACCGTACGGCGCAAATGGTAGCATTGGCCGAGCTCATGCTGGATCCGTACTACCGCACACTGCGAGGATTCCAGGTACGTACTAACGTCAATTCTGCAACCTGTACAAACTCAAAGTTCATTAGCTGACGTTGATAATTTACAGGTACTAGTGGAGAAGGAATGGTGTAGCTTTGGGCACCAGTTCGCCTTGAGAAGTGGCCATGCTCGCAGTGATGCCTCCAATGAGCAACGCTCGCCTGTGTTCTTGCTCTGGCTGGACTGCGTTTGGCAATACATTCGTCAGTATCCAACGGAGTGCGAGTTCAACGAGAGTTTCCTGCTCACACTGGCTGACCACGTTTACTCGTGCAAGTTCGGAACATTCATGTTCGACTGCGAGCGCCAACGGTGAGTCCCTACTACTAACTGTACTGTAGTTGCCGGTTCACTCTGAGGCCGAATATCTCACTCGCAGTGCTGAAACAGGAAGGACTTCTTCGCCAAGCACCGCGTGTTCTCAATCTGGAGCGAAATCAACAGCCAGAGCGAGCGCTTCACGAACCACATGTACGCGCCTAGCCAGCAGGCCACTGTGCTGTCGCCCAGCACGCTCTCCAAGAACATCAAGTGCGTTCCAACTTCCTATCAGTCCATCGACACCAATGCATCTCTAACCCCTTCTCTCTATCATGCTACAGACTATGGAAGGGCTACTTCTGTCGCTGGGACCCGACCGTCATCCCTCCCGTGCCTGCGTTCCAATGTTACTGACGTCAAAAATCCAACATGTAGCCATCCATGTCTTTCGTCTACAGTTCCTGCATAATCTGATACAACTGTTTGGTCGAATATCATTGACAGTCAGTGGAGACTTTGTGTCATAGCGGGACGCGTCACCAGCAATCGTCATGGCGCTTCCTCCTCCTCATGCGCTGGCCGCCGTGGCGGCCCCTTGGGTCCTCATGTTCATCTTCGTGGTCTGGGGGTTCGTGCGCGGCTTGAGCTGCTCGGTTCCTCGTGCTGCGCGTCCTTCCGGAGCGACCACCAAGGGACTTCGCGTGGGATTCCTGCATCCGGACTTCGGCATCGGCGGCGCTGAGAACCTCGTGGTGAACGCTGCAGTGGCTCTGCAACAGCGCGGCGCCCACGTCACTGTGTTCACTGCTCACCACGATGTAAACCACTGCTTTGAAGAGACGCGCGGCGACGGACCGCTGGCGGCCCATGTGCGCGTGCACGGCGACTGGCTGCCGCGCACGATCCTGGACAAGCTCTACGCGTTCTGCGCGGTGGTGCGCGTGCTGTTCGTGACGCTGTGTGTGGCGGTGTTGTACGTCAACGACGTGGACGTGTTCGTGGTGGACCAAGTGTCGATCTCCATCCCGTTCCTGCGCGCGTTGGGCAAGCCCGTCCTCTTCTACGGCCACTTCCCGGACAAGCTGCTGTGCATCCGCTCGGACTCGCTCTGGAAGCGACTGTACCGTGTTCCGCTGGACTTCCTGGAGGAGATCACGACGGAGGCATCCGATATCATTGTGGCCAACAGCAAGTTCTCGCGCGGGGTCTTCCAGGAGGTTTTCCCGCGGTTGCAGTCCAAGAAGCTCGGCGTGCTTTACCCGCCGGTTGATGTCAAGGCGTACAAAGCCACTGCCGAGGCGGAGGTCGAGCGTGACTCGGGGCTGTTTGTTTCGCTGAACCGGTTTGAACGTAAGAAGAATGTGGCTCTGGCCATTGAAGCGCTCGTGGAGCTGCGCAACCGACTGCCAACCGAGGAGTTCCAGCGTGTTAAGCTTATTGTTGCTGGAGGGTACGACCCGCTCAACACTGAAAACAAGGAGCATCTGATTGAGCTCCAAGGCGTGGTGGCCAAACACAGTCTTGGAGAGCACGTGGAGTTCCGTACGTCCGTTTCGAACTCCATGAAGCTTGAGCTGCTGCGCAAGGCTCACGCTATTCTGTACACTCCCGACCGCGAGCACTTTGGTATTGTTCCCGTTGAGGCCATGGCCTGCGGTACTCCCGTTGTGGCCGTGAGTTCTGGTGGGCCTCTGGAGTCCATCGCGGATGGTGAGACGGGCATCCTGTGCCAGCAGAAGCCGGAGGCGTTCGCTGAGGCCATGGCAGAGCTATGCGGACCCAAGCACAGCATCAGGGTTGTCGAGATGGGCGCTTGTGGCAGACTCCGAGCTCAGAAGATGTTCTCTCTGGAAACCTTCGGCGACACGCTGCTCGACCTGGTGAACCAAGCCGTGTATGGCGACAAAGCGGCGTAAAGATGGAGTAGTTAGAGGTGTTAGTATTTGATGTCTAGAGATGAGGTTGTTTGAATTCGCCTCATACTTTAGCCGACGGGGACTTGGAATCAAATGCGATGAAGATGTTAGCGTTGTAGCCTTCAAGTAGTGGCAAATGGAGTTGCACCGATGCGACGAGAGGAAATTCTGTAAGCCCAGAACACCTAGATTGCCCTTGCCAAAGCCGTAGCCGTTGAGCGTATGGATCTCTGGGTCCGTGTACTGGAAAGCCACAAGTAAACGGGGTAACTCAGTGTATCATAAACTGCAAGATAACGACGCATCTTCTAATCAAGACTATCGATGACACGATCCATGACGATACGCAGATCGACAAGAGCTGTTGGGCTCACTCCAAGTGGAAGAGCTTCATTCGGGGGGATCGACAAAATTCGGTGCATGTCGAAGGAGACATTGACAGCAGGTTGGGCTGTGGTGCGTAGTCGAAACGTTCCACTTGTAGTTGGCGCTGGTAGAGTCCCAAGTGTAGCGATGTCATAAAGCGCGTACCGCATTTGAATACCAGTAGGACTGATTTTCAAGAGCAGAATATACTGGATCCCACTGTAATTGCACCACCATTGAGCAGCTTCCTCCAGACTTGCCCAAGTCTGAGATCTTCCAACCTCCACTGCCAGTGTTACCCAATCAGTAACGGTGCGAAGTGTCGGAGGCGGTGCTCGGTTGAGCGTCGATCTCTTAGGGCCAAATGTGGCATCGGCCTCCTTCTTCGGGTTCGCAGCTCTTCTCGCCGTCATCGCGCCACGTTTTGCAATCTCGTCTTCATTTCCCGCCGCACGGAGGAATTTGCTCGTGAATTCTGCCGCAGTACTCTCATGCACTGTTGTTGGCAGTTCGACAATCACGATACGCGCATCATAGAGGGCGAGGAATCGAAGCGCAATCCGCAGTCCTTCACCGTCTCCAACATACTTATTGAACGCAGTAACGGAGACTCCCTCACAAGCGACATACGGGTCGATTTCGTCGTCATCGTTATCGAAATAACTTGCAACCACATCAAGCTTCAGCGCGTCCATGATGCTACGAATTTCATCGGCGGTTTTTGAAGTCGTCATGCTTGCACCAACGCACCACGTCAAATATTGCCCTGGAAGAAAAAAAATGAATCCCGTCGCAGTATGCGCTCACTTTTCTTTCCTGGAAAATTCACGAAATCAAGGTATTATAATGTCTTGAAAAGAGAAGAAGAGAAAAACCGGCTTTCCTCGTCCGCTCTGGAAACCTTCGGCGACACCCTACTCGATCTGGTGAATCAAAAAAGCCGTGTATGGCGACAAAGCGGTGGAGTAGTTAGAGGAACTCATAGGCGTTAGTGTTTG
Source organism: Phytophthora fragariae (assembly GCA_009729435.1). Lineage (NCBI taxonomy): Eukaryota > Oomycota > Peronosporomycetes > Peronosporales > Peronosporaceae > Phytophthora > Phytophthora fragariae. The sequence continues at coordinate 2,269,492 of QQOI01000003.1, forward strand.
ATTTCTAGAGATGAGGTTGTTTGAATTCGCCTTATACTTCAGCCGACGGGAACTTGGAATAAATGCGATGTAAATGTGTAGCGTGTAGTGTAGATACCTTGCCAAACAGGTTGGAAAGGTCTGCAGTCAGCAGCCCCCACAGAAGAGCGCCTTGCACACGTGCGCGAAGCCAAACGGCCGATGACTGCGACGCTTTCGAGATCGCTTGGGGCAACTCGATGACGAGGCGGAGGATAATCGGCCGTCCATCTCGCGGCACTGCGTCACATACTTCTGCAACATGGGCGCGTTCTCGTAGTAGTGTCGCGAGTCAAAATGCGTAGGTCGTACACGATCTCGGTTCATCAGTTCCTGCACTGGTAGAGTGCCAGAGTCTGCATGTCGGGACTTGGGGTTCACCGCTGGCAGCTTCAAGTAGCGGCAAATGGAGTTGCACCGATGCGACGAGAGGAACTTCTGGAAGCCCAGGACACCGAGATTGCCCTTGCCAAAGTCGTGGCCATTTAACGTATGGATCTGTGGGTCCGTGTACAGGTCACCAACTCCTTGAATATCCACGGCTAGCAACTCGTGGTTCGAGGCTTCGTACGTGAAGTGAGAGAAGGCTTGTGGCGTGTTGCGCTCGTCGTCGCTCACCGACCCGAAGTTGTTGTTGTGCTTGCGGTACTCTCCTGGAATGTAGGCCTCAACTGCGCACGGTGCACCATTCCGCTCGGGCAGTTCCAACACCCAAGCCGGGATGAACTCGACGCGCTTGGGCGGCGTGTATGAGTTGTACACTTGCGCGTAGTGCGCGCAGTGGGCCTGCAGCTCGATGTCTCTGAAATAAGTCTGTGGGTCTTCATCCGGGTCGATAGCCAGCTTGGCTACATAGCTGCCCGTGTAGCAGCCTCCACTGGACAAGCTCGCGGAGCTCACTATGCTGAGGTCCTGCAAATGATAAACTATCCGGAGACTGCCCTTGCTAAAAGGTGTCTCGTCCAGATTGATGCACACCTGGGTGCTGCTCCACTGACGTGTAGCGTAGTTGAACACGTGCTTGATAGCAAGTTCCGGACTGATCTCACGGAAGTCCGGGGCGTGTGGCACGATGAGCGGCAAGCCTGCAACCACAGCTCAAATGTCAGTCTCTAGACTCCACAACTGTCTCTCTCTAACCCCATCCAATTCCTCCCACCTTCCGTCCGTCGGAACGACATGCGTCTCCTCTGCGTGACCGTGTTCTGCGTGCTGGACGCCGGCGCCAGCGACGAGAACGTGAGTTCGTCCACGATGGCACATTTGCGTCTGCACAGCAACAACAACCGCGTCAAGGCCCGCTCCTCCGTCCCTCAACTACTGCACTCCCTCACTACACACCGTTCGTATTCGTCCTCGGTGATGAACCCCTCGTCACACAGCGCGCGGAGCGTCGAGATGCGCGCCAAGATGCCGTCCTGCAGACTACCGGCGATTTCCCGCGTGCGCTCGAACTGCCCGCTGTCCGCGCTGCTGCGGCGCACGCTGCGACTGGAGCCCACGCTCCACACGTACTGCTGCGAGGCCGTGTCGTCGTCGCTGCTGTCGGCTGCACAGACCTGCGCCTCGCGCTCGCCCGCCTCCTGGTGGAACAGCTTGGCCCTGCGCTTCTCCGTGGGCGTGGCGGCCGACACTGTGTGGTAGAACCAGCCGCCGCCGCAGTTGAGCGCCTTGGTCTCCCCCGTCTGCTGGCCGCACGATGCGCGGCGGGGCGGCGGCGTCATCGACACCGGCGCGCGCGTCGCCATGGCCATCGGTGGGTCGGCTCGAAAAAGATCGGCGTAAAATACCGTCGAAACTGCTGAGAATAATGGGGACTGAGCTGAGCCCCTTCACTTCAACGAGATGAGCTCTGGCAGAGTCGTCGTCAGTGTGATAGTGAAAGTGCGTCTGATTGGCCAGGGATGGTTTTATGATCTGCTCGTCTCGGCGGGCGATTGGTCAAGAATTTATATTGTTTTTTACGCGCTGACTAAGACCTGGTGTGGCGCACTTCAGAAGTTGAAGCCAGAGGGGTGCGTCGACCCCAGGTCGTCTACGGATGGGGTTTCGTCGTTCGGTTCCGTATCTGGAGCTCAGCTCCACGAGCGTGGGGCAATCCGCCACCCACCATCCAGTGCGTGAACAGCGTCCAAGAGGGCGAATCAACGTATTTTACTGCGGTGATGGTCGACTTACCAGCGCTGGGCGAGAAGGTCTCCGCTAGTGACCACAGCGTTGATACAGTGCTGCCGAGTGAGTTCGTCGTCGCTGTGCGCGTCAAGTGTGCTCGGTTCGTCCCTTGCTGGGTGGCCAAGCGCCGGTGGGTCGTGCTGCGTGGCTCCAAGTCGCCGATCCTGAGCGTCTACCGCCAGGATCCTCGTCGCCTCGAGCCCTGCGCTCCACTAAGAATGCTGCTGCTTGGAGAGGACACTCGGATGCGGGTCGTGGGGCACAAGCGCCTCGTGCTCGTCAGCTCGAGGGTACGTAAGGACGACACGCTGTTCCTGGAGTTTGAGACTACTGAGCAGCGACAACTCGCGCTCGACATGCTGAGCCGCTGGGTCGCACTCGCAGTGCTGCTGCAACGGCTGTCGGTCCACGAGAGCATCGCCAAGAGCCCCAACTCAGCAGTGTACGTGTGCTACGACTGCAACGATCCAGCAAAGCAGTTTGTGCTCAAGCGAGTGCACCGCGCTCGCTGCCATGATGAACTTCGCCTCACTGCGCGCCTCATGGCGTTGAGTCGGGAGAACCAGGAGCTCGGAAGGCTACTCCCTCAGTACTCGTTCCTGTTTGAAGACAACAACGCCAAGTGTGTGACTATTGTCATGAAGTATTACGCAGGAGGTTCCCTTGCTGAAAGAATTCAAGACCACGGGCCGTTGCCCGAGGCACTGGCGAGCAACGTGCTGATCGCACTGTGTCGGGCGCTGTACCTGCTGCACGAAAACCACGTGCTACACTTGGATGTCAAAGCCAGCAATATCGTATTCGATGACGAGCAGAGCCGCTCGGGCAAGTTCAGTAACTTGAAGCTTGTGGATTTTGGGAGTGGTGCGTGTTTGGATAGCAGCTACAATGGCAGTACCGATACCGGCATTTCAGAGAAAATGGCAAGAGCGGGCACTTACGGGTGCATGGCGCCTGAACGCTTTCGATGCTGTTGCGGTCCAGAAGCAGACGTCTATGGCGCTGGTATCGTACTCTATCACATGTTATCGGGGGTTATCCCATTTTCTGGTACAGATACTTATCAGCTCCTAGCGCGCAATATGCTGGGCGACGTGAATTTCGACGAGAAGCAGTGGGGGCTCGTGTCGCCTCAGCTGAAAACTCTTACAGCTCAGATGCTCGAGAAGAGTCCAGCCAAAAGGATCAAGTTCACTGAGATACTCAGTCTGCCTTGGCTCTCTCGAGAACCCGAGTACATTGATGTCACGATGATCGCAGTTGAAAACCGTGAGCCCCAGATTTTATCATCAAAATGAAAGTTCATTGTACCAGGCATTAATGCTCGCGTGTTCGACTATCTACCGTGGCATAAACCCTCGAGGCTCGCTTAAGCGGACGTGGCAGTCTCGTACACTTGAAGCAGCGCATCATCACCTCCCGACACTAGTCGCGAGCCTGACGAGTTGTACGCAACGCTCCAGACCTAGCGAGCACAGGGCTCTGTCAGATGACATTTTCAACAAAATATGAATGAAATGGGCAAACATGTGCATACCTGGTCTGTGTGCGTATCGAAGGTGGTCAAGCAGCGTCGCGTGCCAATATCCCAGATCTTCACACGTCGGTCCGCACCACTATTACCAACGTTCAAACAAAAGAAGTACGCTATATCAGACACGAAGATATACTGCATAGCAGGCAATACCAACAACGTACCCAGTAGCAAACTGCGTGCCATCGGGCGAGCATGCCACACTCAGCACCCACGAAACGTGGCCGGACAAGGTGGCAACAGCGTTGTCATGAGCACTGCATGTAAGCAAAGGAGTCAGCAACTTTATGATCCCATCAACTGCAAATCAAACCAGTTACGTACACATCGTAGACATTGACGTGCATGTCATCCGAAGCGGCAAACAGCTTTCCGTCCGGCGAGTACGCAACCGAACGCACCGGCTTCGTGCGGTCTACAAGCGGCACACAAGAGTCAATATTCCAAGCTCACCCAACCCCCCATCGCTCCCCATACCTTCGTATTTGTGGACCAGCGATCCCGTCTCGACATCATACACGCCGACAAAACCATCGAATCCGCCACACGCAACATGTTTGCCATCGGGGGACTACACAAACACCCAAAAAGCCAATGTCACGTCAGCTCACGCCCATTGCAACCCAAAAAATATCAGCCAGCACACGTACGTAAGCCACACTCAGCACGAACTTGGCCTGGGTGTTGATTTCCTGCGCGATTTTCTCCGTCTCGATGTTGAAGAAGTTGATCTTCCCCTGCTGGCTGCCGGACACGAGATGGGTCTCGTCGGGGCTGTAGGCCACCTGCCAGAGCTCGCCGGGGCCGGCGTCGATGGTCTTCTCCACGGCTCCCGTCGAGAGGTTCAGCACACGCAGCTGGCAGTCCAGCGAGCTGGTGACGGCGTGCGTGCCGGCCTTGTTGCCCACGATGGAGATCGTGCCCAGCACGTGGCCCGGATACTGCTGCGAGATGGACACAGCGTCCTCCGTCACGTCCCTGCAGCAACAGCAGCAACGTCAGGCGCTGAAGAATATCCCTCTTGTAATATTCCAGAGCTCCGTACCAGGACTTGGCCACCTCGTCCACAGATCCGGTTAGAATCTTGTCATTGGACGTCCAGAACGTGCTCCAGATGCCGTCGCTGTGGGCATTGGGGAACTGGATGGAGGCCCGATACTACGCACAAGACATGGAAGAACACACAGGAGGTAAGTCTCGCGACTACATACCGCTATTAGAGGCAGATGAAGGCCCCAGAGACTCGCGTGCGGCCGTACGTTCGCTCGCGCCGCCATGGTTATAATAAGGGGAAATTGCAATTCAGTCAGGTGTTTGGCTGGGCATTTACAAATCGGTCAGGTTGTTGCAATTCAGTCAGGTGCCAAATATAGAAACAGTCAGACATTCAGTAGTAACTCAGAAGTAGTACTACTACCGTAACATAGTAGTACTACTACTACCGTAACATAGTAGTAGTATAAAGTCTTATGATAGTAACTGGGGCTGGTAGCATAGGCTGGTAGTGCAACGATAGAATATATACATGTATTGTAAAAGCACGAGTGGCCCGTCGTGAGCGGCGACCCGAGCAACCACTAGCGCGTCGAGCCGTTGCAGCCATCATCACCACAGACCACAGCCACAAAGGCATCAATTCCATGGCGCTGGATAGTTATCGTCGTGCAGGTCGTCCAAAGAACCCGAAACGTGTGCGCAGTCGAGGTGAAGTTATCCCAGAAGAGTCACCAATTGTCTGCAAACGCTGTGGTGAAAGAGGTCACAACATACGTACGTGCGAGCGCCGGCAACTACTGAAGCAACAACGAGAACTGAATAGTCAGATTCATGATTAGTTGCACTTGATCCACCGTTATGGTCTTAACTTTCGATACCATATCTATCGCTCGGCGATATTTCCTAGTCAGAGGAAGTATGTAGAAGTAGAACGTATTCTGAAGTCTGCTCGGTTCTAACCTCCAATAGAGGATGCCGATGTCGGGTTAGTTTGATCCTCGAGCTGCTGCTTTGAAACGTCAGACTCGCTGGACCGGTTGCTGTAACAGAGAATCGAAAACGCGTACGAAGGTCAGGAAACCGAGCTTAAATAAAACGCATACATCAACAAGTACGTACAGCTTCGCCAACCGGTTCCAGTGTCAGTTTGGCCGGTGTAATTAGTGCCCTGAAAGCGCGGGTGCCGAGGCTCGAAGAAGGGAGGTGGATAAGCTCCCGGTACAGACACTGGGGTTAGCACCTTCTCGCGACGTCCGAATCCTCCAGCGCCAGCTTGTATTTCTTCAAACGATGGTACGCTGCAGCGCGGTTGCCAAACATAATTTGCATGGACGCTGGCAAGTAGCACACACTGGTCAGTTGAGCCCGCAATCCGCCGCAACAATTCACACGCACATGTGAGGTCGGGTCCAGCTCAATGGCCTGCGAATAGTATTGAACGGCTGCCGGGAAACGCCGGCGAGAGAACGCGTCGTAGCCCTTGGCCTTCAGTACAGCAGCCTGCACCTCAGATTCCTCCTCCTGGTCCTTCACGCCCTCCCCGGCAGCTTCACGCGCCTCCAGGTCCTCCATGCGATTCATCATGTCGTCCCAGCGCCATACCGCCTGCTCCTGCTCGAGCCGCTCCTGCTGCTACACCTCGAAGTACTCCTTGATGTCGTCCTCCGTGGCTCGCGGCACGGGGCCGAGCTCGCTCGCCGCCTCCGTCTCCTGGATCTCGCGGATGTTCTCGGCCTCGTACGTCTTCCGCAGCTGGGCGACACTACCCACATCCGTCGTCGTGGCCTCCAGCTCCCGCAGATTCTCCCTCTTCACCTGGGGGGGTGCTGGTGGAGCAACAAGTTTCAGAACAGAGTTAGAGTTAAGAGGCAACCCAGTCTCCCTATTCGGCCTCGCACCGTCCTCTTGCGCGCGATGATCTCGACGGCCTGCATCGCCAATCGCCAGGAGAAGACATCGTCACCCAGATGAGCCAGAACGTCGTTGGAGCGCACGATCTTGCCCGGCGCCATGGCGCGCTTGCCCAGCGGCACCATCACCAGGTGCGAGAGCCTGCGGGGCAGCTCGGTTAACGTCTCGGCCACGGCATCGTAGCGCTCCACCTGGTTCTGAAGCTGCGCCAGCTGCTCGCGGACGCTCTCAACGCGCTCATGCAGCAGTCGCGCGTTCGCCGCCTCCGCCATCATGCCCAGCGCCGCCATCGATGCTACAACACCCCAGTTACTATCATAGAGCTTTATACTGTTACTATTATGTACTGTACTACTAAATGCCTGACTCTTTGGCACCTGACTGAATTGCAACAACCTGACCGATTTGCAAATGCCCAGCCAAACACCTGACTGAATTGCAATTTCCCCTTGTTATAAGAGCGTGTTCGCTACGCACCTGGAGGTGGAGATGGATTTGGCAATGCAGAAATATAAGGACATGATTGGTCAAAAGGAGGCAGGTGACAACAACACCGACTGGAGGCAAAAGGCCGGTTTTGTATCTGGATACTGGAGGTGGAGAGGGGTGGAGACACCTGGAGATAGTCGACAAAGAGCAACACATTCATCATGAAGGACGAGGAGATCATTGCCGAAGTTGCTTGCGCCGCGGTAGCGCAGACGATGGCACTGTATGCCGCGAGTAGTGAAACAGTATCACCCGCCAGCAAGAACAGTGTAGGCACAGAAGCATGTGTAGCTGACGATGCTAGCGAGCCTTGCGCGAGAGGAATAAATGTGAGCACAGCATCGACCAGAAAGCAAGCTGTCATCACCGAGCGGTTGCGTCACTTATCCGACGAGCGAGGGCGGTGGCACGTCGTCGTCGTGAGTAAGAGTCATGCCCGTATGAGAAGCTTGAATAGCGGGAGCTGCCGTTCGCGCGGCCGCGCGTGGTGGTGGTGGGGGGGGGCATCCTCTCGAAATCTGGGCCTCGGAGAGTTGCTTAAAACCCCTTCACGTCATTGGCTTAAAAGTTGGCTGGAGATGGATACATTGCGACGAACTGGAGATGGATATTGGTCCCCATCTCTATCTCCAGCACAACGCGAACACGCTCCAAGGGGAAATTGCAATTCAGTCAGGCGTTTGTGTGGGCATTTGCAAATCGGTCAGGTTGCTGCAATTCAGTCAGGTGCCAAAGTTAGTAGTAGCCCAGTAGTACTACTACTACCGTAACATAGTAGTAGTATAAATCTCGATGATAGTAATATCTGGGGCATTATACATGTAGCATCGATGGCGGCTGGATGAGCAGGCGGCATGGAGGTGGGACGACATGATGAAGCGCATGGAGGACCTGGAGGCGCGTGAAGCTGCCGGGGAGAGAGCGAAGGACCAGGAGGAGGAGGAGGAGGAATCTACGGAGGCGCAGGCTGCTGCACCGACGGCCAAGGGCAACGACGCGTTCTCTCGCCGGTGTTTTCAGGCATCCAATAAGTACTATTTGCAGGTCATTGAGCTGGACCCGATCTCACACGTGCGTGTGAATTGATGCGGCGGATAGTGGTATGGATGAGGGCTCAACTGACCAGTGTTTTGTATGTGTGTGTGCTACTTGCCGACGTCCATGCAGATTCTGAATGGCAACCGCGCTGCAGCGTACCATCGTCTGAAAAAGTACAAGCTGGCGCTGGAGGATTCGGACGTCGCTATGATAAAGGTGCCAACCCCAGTGTGTGTTCTGGCAGCTTATTCGTCTCCATTCTTCGAGCCTCAGCACCCGCGCTTTCAGGCCACTAATTACACCGAGCTTTTCAACAGTGATCTCTTTCACCACTGCTACCAGCCCCAGTTACTATCATAGGGCTTTATACTACTACTATGTTACGGTACTGTTGTAGTAGTACTACTACCGGGTTACTACTCGATGTCTGACTGAATTTGAACAACCTGACCGATTTGCAAATGCCCACCCAAACACCTGACTGAATTGCAAATTCCCCTTGTTAGAATAGCTTGGAAGACTAAACGTACTTAAGTGGGAAATGTAGTACCGTAATCAATCGAATTATGACTGCGGGTATCAGTATCAGATTTAGATTTGATGGTGCGGCGGACGGTGCCTCTGCTGGGAGCTTACGCCTGGAAGGAGGTAGCGTTCGTGACGGAGTCGCCGCACGCCTTGCAGGTGCTGGACATTGCTATTCCGCGTAGGATTCCTCCGCGCTCCAAGCTGCCTACGTGTGTGTTTGTACACGGGGGATCGTGGCAGCGCGGCGACAAGAGCGGCGGACTGAACCAGGACATCGACGAAGCGTTCGTGCGTGCCGGATGCCTTGGCGTATCGGTTAACTACCGGTTGTCGCCGGAAGTGCAGCACCCAGAGCATGTGAAGGACGTGGCGGCTGCAGTGACGTGGCTGCATCGGAACATTGCAAAGGTGACGGACGTTGCTCTGGCTGCACGTTCGATTGGAGATCGGAATGACTGACGGGGACGATTTTTTGTGGCGGCAGTTTGGCGGTGACCCGGACAAGTTGTTGCTGGTGGGTCACAGTGCCGGTGCGCATTTGGTCATGCAGATCCTGGCTGACCCGCAGTATTTAAAAGCAGCGGGGATGGAGCAGCCGGTTGACACGTTTGTCAAAGGCGCAGTGGGCATCTCCGGCGTCTACAACATCGTACGGCTCGCCAACACGTCATTCTACGGGACGCTGGTGACGAATCCGCCGTTTGGTGAACGGGTTGAGCAGTGGCGAGTGGCGTCGATAGGGATGACAGTCACCAGAGTCGGGTCCTCCTCCCCACTAACCAAAATGCCTCTGCTGTTGGTGAATGCTCAAGAAGATTTCCACTTTCAAGAAGACGCACAGGAGCTAGAACGATGGCTACACGCAGCAGGAAACGTAAGTGCCCAGGCTGCATTCCCTATTGCTTCCTTCTCTTCCTAATTGTTTGCTGCGTTTCCAACTATGGACAGACCAGAATCCAGAGGCACGTCGTGCCCAACTGCAACCACTTCACAATTGTTCAGCATCTAGCCCACGACGAGCCCGATACCAACGAAACCATGCGCCTCATTAAAGAATTCGTATTCGAAGTTGCCGACCCCGACGAGGTCGCCCCTCTGCTCTAGATCCAAGACAACTAACAGAAAAGAATTGCAACTCGCCCCCCCCAACAACTTGCAATTTCTGTATGTGCCATTGACGTTACTGCTTTAAGTGTCCGTCCTCGGTATCATCGTCCTCGTGGCTCTGCCGCTCGCTCAGACCTGCTTCCGCTCCGTGAAGGCACGCATGACGCAGCCGGAGCCGGCCTTAGCCGATAGCTTCTGGTGCCACTCCAACATGGCCGCGCTCTGCGACGCCAGCCCCAGGAAGCGCATGATATACTTCATGAGGTTGTCCTCCAGCGCGTTGTTGAGCGAGTCGATGGCGCGCTGCATCTCGCCCTTGTTGCAGGCCAGCAGCGCCGTCATCACCACCTGCGCGTTCTCCGTCTTCACCGCGTCGTTCTTGGACTGCAGCGGCGGGTCCTCCAGCGCCGCGCGCACCGCCTCCTCGTTCTTGCGCTGGGCCAGCAGCCCCTGCACCTGCACCCCGCGAGCCTTCACGGCCGCTGCCATCTGAGATTCGTCCGCCATCTTCTGCTTCTGTCTGATTGTGTGTCACAAAGAGGGCGTATGATTGTCAGGAGCTGCCAAATCGGATACCGGGTTTGACAGGGGAAGAACCGTTTCAACTTGAGCTGCTGCAGCGTTAGTGCTGCCTTTAGCACTGCTGCTGCCAGCAAGTTGGAGCGATATGCTGGCACTTACGACTCGTAAGTTACGAGTCGATAAGATATAAGCTGGATAATAAAGTAAATAAACTAGATAAAAGATAATGCTAATACGTAGTGCAGAACCCTGCACGCCCTCCCCCTCGCCACTCTCTGAGTCGACCAGGCAGATCTTGTCTGTTGTGGCCAAGGCCACGTTGCAGCCACGCTACATGATGCTGCAAAATAGAGGAATCGGCACGAAGCCGTACGAGTGGTCGCTGCTGGATACGACGAAGAAGACAACAAACACCCCACAGCAAATCCGTCAGCATGAATGCCGTCCTCAAGAGTACAGTATAGCAATATTCACATTGAAGAACGTACACAACAACCACAGGGCGGCGGTGCAGCAGGATTTGGTTGGGCGCGCCGCACACCGTGCACTGGAACGTGGAGCCATGCGTCACGTTGCGCACCACGTGGGTCGTACCGCAGTTGCCGCATTTGTAGGGCATCTCAAACTGCTGCACAGGTTGCGCCACCGCCATGATCTGGCCCTGGTCATACTGCTGGCGGGCCATCTCCTTGTCGCGCAAAGTGTCATTCTACGACACCAGCAAGAACTCAATCAAACGTCAGCTCCACACCCGCACAACCGCCAAACAGTGAAGAACAAGTTACCTGAATGTTGCTCGGGACCTCGCGAGCCCGCGGAAGCTGCGGATACACGGGCTTATCGGCACCCGCGGTCTCCATCTCTCTTCTGTTACTGTTGCTGTTCTTTGGACACTGACTGAGAATGACATACTCGGTTCCGAATCAGAAATCCTCAGATGTCGAGTTCGAGCCAATCAGCGTCATCCCAATCAAATTCAAACTCTATGATGGGGCTGCTGGATCTGCTGGGTCAGGTGGAGCGTCTGGGCGTGGGCGTGGCACTGGTGGCGGCCGTGCTGGGCGCGCTGTACGTGTGGCAGCAGACGGTGGAGGATGTCGGCTCGTCCAAGATGTTGCGCGACTTCAACCTCGTGCGCGTGCTCAAGCGGACGGACACGGAGCTGGCGCTGCTGGGCAATTTTAAGAGCGACAACCACAAGAAGGCGGCGGTGCTCGTCATCCAGACGGCGGCCATGGACTCCGGCAGCTTAGGCCGACTGTTGGCTGGCATGTCGTTGCACGAGATCCTGGTGAACGACATCTACAGCACCTTCCAGGGGGACGTGGTCCGCGATGTCAAGCCCTACAAGGTGCGCGGACGTTGCAGTGAGAGTAGTGAGGCTTACTCTGTTGAGTTTATTGAATATGTGATGGGTGAATGGGGTGCAGGTGAACTTGATCTACCCTGCGAACGAGCGACATGTGCGCAAGCACACGGACCAGAACTTCCACATGGTGGTGGAGACCAAGGAAGCGTACAGGATGATCACCAAGCCGTACATCGACAGTATCCCTCCGGAGAACATCGAGTGGGTCTACAATATCCTTGAACAGTAAGTGTGTATGTGGATGTTGAATCGTAGCGGGGAATGCTAGTGTAGGTGACAAGTTATCGTTATAGAGTGCACTGACTGGTGTTGGGTATTGCAGCAAGAGCGAGTCGGAGCGAATTATCTTCGAAGACTCGCACCCGCGCAACGGTTTCGTTCTCCTACCTGACTTCAAGTGGTCGGACTCCTCCAAGGTACTTCTTTCACTGTTGGGTGCTGAGAGCTGTCACCGTAACTAACTGTTTTTCGTTTCAGCTGGAGTCTCTGTATTGTCTGGCAATTGTTCATGATCGGACACTTCGATCGCTTCGCGATCTCACTGGATCGCACCTGAAGTTGCTGCGGAACATCAGGTACGTTCCCCCTGTTTCGATAGCGTAGATTGAAGTTGGCGAATCCTGATGTTGGTTATTACTGCAAACAGGAATGCAGGCTTGGAAGTCTTGAGCGAAAAGTTCGGCGTGAAGGCGAGCTCGATCCGCATGTACTTGCACTACCAGCCGACTTACTACCACCTGCACGTGCACTTCTCGCACGTTAAGATGACCCAGGGTGCGTTTCCGCTTTCTTACGAGAAAATTACTGCTTGAGTGCGGACACTGACTAACTTCGCTTAACGATGCTTCGCTCTTCATAGGGACGTTCTCGGGCAAGGCTGTGCTGCTGGAGGACGTGATCTATAACCTTTCGGTCAACAGCGACCACTACAAGAACGCGACACTGTCGTTCGTAGTCGGCGAGATGCAGCACAAGCAATTGTTCGAGCTTTTCTGTGAGAAGCATATCATCTAAGGCCCGTGCAAAACGCACTACGGAGGCCCAGGTCAGTGTACTCTTGAAGGCGTCCGAACGGAATCATGCCTCGCAGGCGTCTTCAAGTGTACACTATGTTCTGTCCAAATTTAACGTGTGCAAATAACGCTACCACAACAATTCGTCTGCAGATCGCCCGTCTTCTCGTCTATATAAATATCAAGTATAAGTCCATCGGCGGAATTCCACCGGCGGAATGTAACGGTCGACGGGGCACATCCACAAAAATTCTCTTCATTGCAGAACTTGCACCAAACCTGACGAAATCTCACAGCCACAGAAAATGACGCTCCTGGAGAAGCTTTTGGGCAGCACGCTGGTCTCGCGGCGCGGCGAGACGTCCACGCGCGAGGCGCTGGCGCACAAGTCGGTGGTGGGATTGTACTTTACGGCCAGCACCTGCCACCCGTGTCGGGCCTTCACGCCCGTGCTGGCAACGGCGTATCGCAACATGACGCTCAACGCGTACAAGTCGCTGGCTATGAAGGACCAACTCGATGTGGTGCTGCTGTCGGTGGACCGAAGCCCCGTGGCCTTCCACGACGCCCTGCTGCAAACGCCGTTCCTCGCGGTGCCGTTCCACCGACGCGAGGTCGTGCAGGACCTGTGGAAGCGCTACGACGTCAAGACGATCCCGACGCTCATTTTTGTGGACGCCAACGGTGATGTGGTGGAGCGCGAGGGCCGGCGGTTCATCGAGAACAACTACTCAGACCTGCACAAGATCTGGGAGCACCTGTCGCCTTCACACTCGTCATCTTCTGGACCGGAGACTACCATCCCGTGATATCCAGCGCCGACGACATAGGTATTCATTTTCATTTCACTTGCGCAGCATTCATACACTATATTGGTTTTACCACAGTTGTGTTCCATCGCTAAAAAATACTCAGCAGTTCACCCATGGTGCCAACAATCACTTCATTGTGCAGGTGGCAAACCGCAAGAAGCTTACCGGTAATGTCCTCTAATCCAAGGAAGCCCAGCAATTTGCTGAGACTGACAGCGAGACCCCTTTACCAGCAGTGAAAGTCACGAACATGACATTTACTACGTAGCAATTCAACGCGAGGGAACCGTTCTCTTTGGAGGACGCGCTTCCACGTTGAAGCCCAATGGATCAATCACAGAGCAGATCCGCACCACTTCAGCCACGGCGTCACACTCATCACCCTCATGGGCAGCAGAGAGCCCTCTCTTCCTGCACTCTGGAATTATCATTCAAGCTCCAGCATGTCCCTACATACACCGGCCAGCAAGCCTCGAGGCCCCGTGCTCATCAACGATGACGGAATCTACGGCACCTTCGACGGTCGCCCTCGACTTCAAGACACGAGCGCAGCGGCGACTAATGGCTTCAGCTCTCGACTCAATGGCTTGTTGCGCGTCGCCGCTGTGGCGGGACTTGTCTTGCTTGCAGCCGGATACATGACCAACTCGGGCTTCAATGAAGCGGTCGGAACCGTGCAACATGAAGCTGCAGCCGTTGCCATGAACGACGACGAAGTCGTGGCGAAGTTGCCCGTCGCCGATCTCCACCAGCAATTCGTTGACAACGTCGACGCCTCCAATATGCGCGAGTACTTGCACAAGTACTCGAGTGTTCCACATAGTTGTGGCACGGAGCAGGACTACAAGACGGCGCTCTACACAGCTGAAAAGTTCGAGTCGTTCGGGATCAAGGCCGAGATCAAAGAGTACTACACGCTGCTGTCGACGCCAATCCGTCGGCGTCTTGCGATCGTTGAGCCTCCAGGGGCTGCACGCGAACTGAACCTGACGGAGGCTTCCGTGCCCGGAGACGCCTGCACGAGCGACGACAGTGCGCTGCCCCCTTTCGTGGCGTACGCTGCAACGGGAAACGTGACACCATCGATCGTTTTTGTGAACTTTGGCAAGCAGGCGGATTTCGAGTGGCTGGTTGCCAACAATGTCACGCTGGAAGGCAAGATCGCGCCTGTGCGGTACGGCGGCAACTTCCGTGGACTCAAGGCGATGGCTGCAGAGCAGCATGGCATGGTGGGAGTGCTGATCTACTCGGACCCCAAGGAAGACGGCTTCGTCCAGGGTCCAGTGTACCCCGACGGTCCGTGGCGACCCGAGGGCTCCTTTCAGCGTGGTTCATTGACCTACCTTTCTCTTGCTGCTGGAGACCCGACGACGCCTGGTTGGGCCTCCGTAGAGGGGTCATACCACATCCCATACGCCGAGGTGGAGACAATTCCCCACATCCCTGCGCTGCCGCTATCGTATGGCCAGGCACAGTACATTCTGCAGTCTCTGGATGGAAGGGAAGCCCCTTCCTCATGGCAAGGTGGTTTGTCGCTGCCGAACGGCTATCGCATCGGCGATGATGAAGCGACCGTCGTGAATTTGGACATCGAAATCGACAACAAGGTGGGTCCTATCTGGGACGTCATTGGTACGATCGAAGGCTCCGAGGAGCCTGACGAGCTGGTCCTTTTGGGGAACCATCGTGATGCCTGGGTATGCGGAGCCATTGATCCAAACAGTGGGTCGTCAGCACTCCTTGAAATTGCTCGTGGTTATGGTGAGCTGCTCAAGCAAGGTTGGAAGCCTCGACGCACATTGATTTTCGGCTCTTGGGACGGTGAAGAGTACGGTCTGTTGGGTAGCACTGAATACGCCGAGGAGAATGCCCAACTCTTCAAGAAGCAGGCTGTAGCGTACCTCAACGTGGACTCCATGATGGGTCCGTTGGTCAGCGCCAGTGGCAGCCCAGCCATCGCTGAGTTTCTTTACCAGACGGCGAAGGACGTCCCGGCGAACAAGTTCGACGGCAACGAAACCGAGCAATCGCTGTACGAGCAATGGACCAACCAAGCAGCGGCCCGGCGAACAAGTTCGACGGCAACGAAACCGAGCAATCGCTGTACGAGCAATGGACCAACCAAGCAGCGGCCCGGCGCGAGTTTCTTCATGGTGACGGAACTCTTGGTCCTGAGCACCTGATCGGGTTTATAGGCTCGGGCTCAGACTACACGGCGTTCTATCAACATCTCGGTATCATCTCAGCAAACTTGGGGTTCTCGCTCGCTCGTGCTCCGTACGGCGTCTACCACAGCTCCATGGACAGCATCGTGTACTCGGAGCTGTACGCCGATCCGAACTATGCCACTCATGTAGCAACTGCACAATGGTGGGGACTACTCGGACTGCGACTTGCCGACAACCACGTGCTGCCGTTTGACTTCACGACATACGGCTTCGTGATGGTGGAGGATCTGGCAAATCTTGAGCAACAGGTCGCAGCGCTCCCTCGCCCCGACGTCGATTTCAGTGAGTTGCGCAGCGCCATCGCTCGCTTCACTGCAGGTGCCAATACTTTCCACGCGCAGCTCACTGCATTCGTGTCGAACGAGACCCTCAATGTTGACGCCAATGCGATGCGTGCTTGGAACCAGAAGCTGGTGCTGCTCGAGCGCCACTTGATCACTGAGGAGGGTCTACCGCATCGCCCATGGTACAAGCATGGCATCTTCGGTCCTGGTTTCTACGAGGGGTACGCCGGAGCTGCTTTCCCGGGTATCTCGGACGCGATCGCGTTTTATGACGATGACGAAACCATTCAAACCCATGTTAACGAGGTAGCCCGCATCGTGAATGATGCAGCGAACTATTTGCTGTAAGAAGGGAATAACCACGGTCTCCATTAGACCCACGTTTGAGTAGTCAGCATCTATCTTTCAACCAAATCATTTAGATCTAGTATCATTAGATGCATGTACATTGGCATTCCCGTTCCCGACAGCTTGGCCAAGAAGCACAAGATGCTACAGCAAGTGGGACACCTGGCGGTCAGAGCTGCATTGATAGTGGTGGTGCTGAGTGGTCTATGGTTGTGGAGGCGGTCGATTGTGGGCACCGAATCCAAGCGGCTGAAGGACTTCAATCTCGTGCGCGTGCTCAAGCGGACAGACAAGGAGCTGGCGCTGCTGGGTACTTTCAAGGGTGACAGCCACAAGAAGGAGGCAGTGCTAGTCATCCAGACGGCAGCCATGGACTCGGGCAGTCTCGACCGCCTGCTGGCTGGTATGTCACTGCACGAAATCCTGGTGAGCGACACATTCCAGGGCGCCGTGACGCGGGATATCAAGCCCTACAAGGTGACGCGTAGTAGCAGTAGAGAGATTATCGTGAGAAGTGTTCTGACGCTA
The DNA here is from genome assembly GCA_009729435.1 of Phytophthora fragariae. NCBI lineage: Eukaryota > Oomycota > Peronosporomycetes > Peronosporales > Peronosporaceae > Phytophthora > Phytophthora fragariae. The sequence goes on from QQOI01000003.1 coordinate 2,286,389, forward strand.
AGTTTGTTGGTGCTGGATGTGACGTAGGTGAACCTGATCTACCCAGCAACGGAGGCACATGTGATGAAGCACACGGACCAAAACTTTCACATGGTGGTGGAAACGAAGGAAGTGTATGAAACTATCACGAAGGCGTTTATCGACAGCATTCATGCAGAGAAGATGCAATGGGTCTACAATATTTTGGATCAGTACGTTTCAGCGTATATTCACTGAGATCAGAGGGTTTCACGTCATTTACTTTATGCCCAATGTTTGGAATGTAGCAAAAGCGAGAGCGAGCGGATCATTTACGAAGATGTAAACCCTCGTGACGGATTTATCTTGCTGCCTGACTTCAAGTGGTCGGATCCTGCCAATGTTCGTCCCTGACGCTGTGATGTTGATGTTACACCTTCTGGATCTGGGGGTTGACAGTGTCAAATTTCACTATGCCTATTCTCTCGTGCTAGCTGGAATCGCTTTACTGTCTAGCCATTGTTCATGACCGCTCTCTTCGGTCAATCCGTGATCTCACTGCCTCCCACTTAAGGCTACTGCGGAATATCAGGTTAGTTTTTCTATGCCGAGTTGAATGACCGCGATGCACCGTGCTCACCTCACATTATGAACGTCAAACAGAGATTCGAGCCTGGAAGTGTTGAAGACAAAATATGGCGTGGATTCGAGCTTCGTGCGCATGTATTTCCACTATCAACCTACTTACTACCACCTGCATCACGTCAAAATGACTTTCGGTAGGTCTTCTTTGATGCATTGGCCTTCACAAGTACCGAATTTTGAGGAAAGCTGTACCCGTGTTGCACTTCCTCAAAGGGGTACAGCTTTCATCCAAAACAAAATTCAACCGAACTATTACCAGCGGCTTCTTATTGGTTGAAATCATTTGCTCTCGCGTTTGGCGATCGTCGCTCATTCACAAAAAGCCAGCAGCACAAACCAGCCCAGCCATCCGAATGACAGAGCAGCCAAGACGACGCAAGCGTGACACCAGTCTGACGGTGAAGGATAAGCTGGACATTGTCAAGCAGGCAGAAAGGAGCACCGTCAGAGGCACTGCATCAAAGTACGACGTGCAACCCTCTCAGATTCGTAGGTGGCGCAAAACCCAAGAGCGCCTCGAGCAAACAGCGAAGAGAAACCCGACGGCGAAGACAGTGTCCATGGGGCGCCCGCTACTGCATGCTGCGTTGAGGCAGAGGTAGCCGCTTGGATTAGATCGCGGAGAGAGCTAGATATTGCTGTCTCAACCAGGCACGTCATCAACAAGGCTCTCTCGATGGACCCGTCGTTCAAAGGTGGTAATCGCAAAACACTCCGGCATTGGGTGTACCCATTCCTGCGGCGGAATCGCCTTAGCATTCGCCGTCGCACTCACGTTGGACAGAAGCTGAGTGGACACCTACAATCTATACGGAAAGAATTCGTCGATATGGTAAACGAGCGCATCCAGCCAGGTGGAACCCTCGAGGGGACGCCACCATCAATGATCGTGAATATGGGCGAGACCTCGGTTCACCATGAGCCAACAGCCGTCACAACCATCGCTCCGACTAAGAGCCGAACGGTAGCCATTCGTGGCAGCGGATCCAACAGCCAAAGGCTTACAGCATGTATTACGTGCGCCCAAGACGGAACTAAACTACCACTATTTGCTGTTTTTAACGCGAAGCCCCACGGTCACATAGAAAATAAGTTGGACAAGATCCAACCCCCAGGAGTCTACGGATGCTGCCAGGAGATCGTTCGGATGGTTTGTTATACTACTTCGTCATGCTTTTGAAATGAGTTTTACTAACATTTAATTTTGTTTTGTAGGACGATCGGGGTTGCCGTATTTGGGCTGAAACGGTGTGGGCACCTTACGTAGCTGCTCACCCGTCGTCGATGCTGTTACTGGACGAATTCAAGTGTCACAAACAGCCCGTATTTGGTCGTCAACTCAGTGATTTAGGGACCGACCTTACTATTATTCCGGGGGGCTACACTTGCGTACTGCAACCATGTGATGTTGAGCTAAACAAACCCATCAAGGATGCGATACGGGCGCAATACGACGACTGGGCAGCCGAAAACATGGCCGGCGTTGCCCCTGACGCTAATGTGCCAGTCCCAAAGCGAGAAGATATTGTACCCTGGTTACTGAAGGCATGGCAAGGTATCACGGAACAGAGCGTTAGAGATACATTTACGAGTATCGGATTTGGTGTTACCCAAGTGCCGGATGTGGATGTACTGCGAGAAAGCGCCGGCGACGACGAAATTGAGGAGGATAGTGATGATGACTGCGAGGGAGAAGGATCTGATAGCGACGTGCTGCAGTACATTAGTCTCTAAACTGCTTCTAAATGTAATTGAACATTAGACACCGAACGAGGCCCCCGTAGCGATCTGAGTGTCCTCGCTTTTGACTATTATCAGAGTGGCGCCAATCTTCCACTATTGTTGCGTACTGGTTCTTGTAGTGGTCTTGCATCGGCAGAAGTCTTCTTGGTAAGAACCCGACGTGGCACTGCTGAGAGCCGTCTCGCATGATGAAGGCTTAATGCAATAGCCCAGCTCACCATCACCCTGGTCCTCCACTTGTAAACGGAAGACCACTAAATCCCCCAATTGGATGTGCTTGCCGCACGCTTCGTGTATGGCACAGGCACGGCCTCCATCCTTGATATCGCAGCCAACGACGTCTACTCCCTGCGGAATCATGGCAGCACGTCCACAAATGATTCTGAGTGCGATTTCAACAAACGTCCCTATTGGTAGATAATCGTACAGAGAGTACAGATTTCCTCCACACGGCAAAACAAAGTTGCCCATCACTTTATATAGATAAACCGATTGGGGGGGTACAGCGCTCGTCAACATTTTGACGGGTACAGCTTTCCTCAAAATTCGGTAGTAAGAAACTTATCTTTCGACCGTATCTACCTAGGGACGTTTTCGGGCAAGGCTGTACTGCTTGAAGACGTGATTTACAACCTGTCGGTCAACAGTGACTACTACAAGAATGCGACGCTTTCGGTCGTCGTCGGTGAGATGCAACAGAAGGCGCTATTCGAGCTTTTCAGAGAGAAGCGCATCATTTGAGGTCAGGCGTTGCTATCTCTCATAGCATTGATATCGCTGTGGGACGGATACGCTTAGCTCAAGTTAATTGAGGCTATCCTCGATTTGTATCGCATTTTTTTCGTTCTCAGTTTTTGTTTGGCGTTGAAGTGAAGGGCCTGGTTAAGAGAGGAAGACTGACAGAGATTCCGCTTCAACATACATGTAGCCATGTACAGGCTATCCGATTACCTAATCATGTTTTCTTTCCTCCAATCGCGTGGCACCTGTCAAACTGCCTTCTCGAACCTGCGATCTCTCATGCCTTCAAGCCCAAGTCCCCCACAATCGCTCAAGAGACCAAGCACTGCACCAGCTATCGACAGACATGACGGCCAAGGTGAGCGTCAAGTGGGGCAAGCAGGTGTTCGCGGACGTGGCGGTGGACAAGTCGGCGCCCGTGGCCGTGCTCAAGGCGCAGCTGTACGCGCTCACGTCCGTGCCTGTGGAGCGCCAGAAGCTCATGTCCAAGGCCTGGAAGGGAATGCTCAAGGACGACGTGGACCTGGCGACGCTCGACAAGCTCGTGGACGGCACGGGCGTCATGCTCATGGGCTCGGCCGAGGTGGTGCAGAAGCCCAAGGAGCCCGTCGTCTTCCTCGAGGACATGACCTCCAAGGACATCGCCGCCACGGGCACAGTGTACCCCGCTGGACTCGTGAATCTGGGCAACACGTGCTACATGAACGCCACGCTGCAGTGTCTTCGCCCAGTGAAGGAGCTACGTGAGGCGCTGACGGCGCAGCCTGGAGGCGTCTCGGCCGACTTGGCCAACAACTTTACCTCTGCACTCAAGGACATGTACGGCCAGCTGGACGGCAACGTGGACAGCATCACCCCCTCCATGTTCGTGACCGTGCTGCGTCGCGCGTACCCGCAGTTCGCACAGCAGTCGCCCCGCAGCGGCGGATACATGCAGCAGGACAGTGAGGAGTTCCTTTCGACGCTCTTCTCGACGCTGCAGCAGACGCTGACGCGGCCCGCGGGCGGACTCAAGTCGCTCGGACCCACGTCCAACGTGGTGGACGCGCTGTTCGGACTTGAGATGGACGAGAAGCTCGAGTGCACGGAGAGTGACGTGGAACCTGTGATTGTCAAGAAGGAAAAGGCGCTCAAGCTTGTTTGCAACATCACCATTGACACCAACCACCTGTCCGAAGGCATCAAGATTGTAAGTGTTGCTGTACACAAGATGGAGAGGGAGTTGTTGTGATCTTATTACTCTTCGATTTGTTGCAGGGACTGGAGGGCACGATTGAGAAGCACTCGGACGTGAAGGGGGCCAACGCCGTGTGGAAGAAGACGATGCGGATAAACCGCCTGCCCAAGTACCTGTGCGTGCAGTTCATGCGCTTCTACTGGAAGGCGACACCCGAGAGCCGCGACCACACCGGAGTCAAGTGCAAGATGCTGCGGGTGAGTGCTACACACCCGTGTCGGCTAATGTGCGTCTTCGCTGATAGAAAGTGTTGTGCGTGTAGCCTATCAGCTTCCCCATGACCCTGGATGTGTACGACTTCTGCTCCGACGAGCTGAAGGCAACTATGAAGATCTCGCGCGACAGGAATGCTGAGAAGATTCTGAACGAGTTCAAGGACGTAAGTGTCATTATTGCATTAGTTGTGACTGTGTCAGATGAGAACTCACGTTGAAATTGCTCCTTTTTGGCGCTTCTACTGCAACAGAAGCCTGCAGGTGAGACGAAGGAGGGCGATGCTGAGGAAAAGAAGGAAGCGGATGAGGATGATCCCATGGACGGTCTGTCCGAGGAAGACAAGGCTGCCCTTGAGACTGCTCGCGCACTCTCGATGGGAGCCAAATCTCCTGGCGTTGAACTTCCCATCGATTTCCAAGTACGTGTTGTGATCTGGTAGATCTTGTATGCTACCGGTCGAGTTACTTATGATGGGAGTGCCTGATCTCAGGGAAACTACGAGCTGTACGCAATTTTGACGCACAAGGGTCGCTCTGCTGACTCCGGTCACTACATGGCTTGGGTGCGCCACGAAGGAGGTACGATCCATCGCAATTACTGTCAAAGCGAGCGAGGTGCCGGATCTAACGACAACGTGTTTGTGCGGACGTGAAACTAGATGACTGGTACTGCTACGACGATGACGATGTGTCGCCGTGCAAGACAGAGGACATCATGAAGCTTAAGGGCGGGGGTGACTGGCACATGACGTACCTTGCTTTCTACCGTGCAAAGAACTAGGATGCCCATGACAGCAGCGCGCCGAGTCAGACGCGATATCGAGCGAAGGTTTCAGTGCAACAACACGTAGCATCGTAAAGATGGGATAATTCCATCTTCACGGCAAAGTAAGTGAACGAATAATACGAAGAGTGCTCGCAGACAGATCTTTTATATAGCAAGTTGCTCATTATCAACTCTTTTTACATTTCGAGTGCAAAGCGAAAATGAAAAATAACAAAATGAAGGAAGACCGAGAAACCCGCGGACTGGACGCGCACCAGTTCTACGACCAACAGCTTATTCACGGCTGCGTCGCGTCCACTGGTCTCTCGGCCTTCTCCTCGTTCTTCTTACATCTGGATGCCTTCCGATCGCTGACCGGAGGAGGGCGACAAACTGGCAACTTTCCGGGGCTCAATGTCGCTCTTCACCGAGTCCGACATGTAGTCCTCATCATCATCCTCGTAAGAGTATTCGGCGACCTTGTCGGCGAGGGTCAGCGCATCAAGGCGCGGGGGAGAGAGCTGCGAAGAAGACTCGGAAGTCATCGACGTCGCTCCCGTGGATTTGCGGCGAACTCCCGAAGGAGACGGCGGGGGCGTCACACACGGCGACTCTGACACGGGGCTGGCCGGACCAGGAGAGCCAATGACGTCGTCATTAGCGCTAGTCGGGGACATGTCCGACTCAGTGTCCTCATCCTTTAAGCTCTCCTTCGTGGCGAAGGGGGACTTCTGGTCCTTGTCCGTGGCCACCCAAATCCGAATAGTCTCCATCCGACGCTGCACACCGGGCAGGCCCATGTTGTCGGCCTCCTGTCAACACATCAGCAAAAAAAAAATCAGCTACAAAATTCCGAGAACAATTCCAGAACCACATAAATACAAAAAGAAAAAAAAAACTCAGGACGTACCGGACAGAACCACTCCATGCACACCTCCAGGTCCGTGCGGTCGGCGAGCACAGGAGTCAGCAGCTGCACTAGCGTGCCGCGCGTCTCTGCGTCGAGGTGCGGGATCTCGATGCCGCGCACCTCGAGCGTGTTGATAGGTTGACCGAGCACGACGGCCGTGATCCACTTGGCCAGGAAGTTGAACTTGTCCACTTGACCGCGACACACCGTCTTGAGCAGCACCGTGAAGACCTCCTCGGGCACCTTGTTCCTGGACGCGTCCATGACCTTGCGCAGTGCAAAGTCCTCGCGCACGTCGAGCAGCAGCTTGGACTCCTCGAAGCCGTGGATGCCCAGCTGGTAGCAGCTCTCGCACAGGTGGTAGTTGACGCACTTGGAGCAAGAGTACATGTTGCCCACGATGGGGTCCATGCCGCAGCCGTCGCAGAACGAGTCCTCGTTCACGTGGGAGGGTGGGAACTTCATCTGCGCCACCTTCTGGCCCAGGAAGCGCGTAGCAGCCGACATTCTGCTGCCCAGGCCGCCCGCGCGCGTCTGCGGCTCCGTGGGGAAGCCGATGAGCGACGTGGTGCTGTCGCGCTCCATGCTGAGCGGCTCCGACATGAGCCAGAAGCGCTTCGAGTTCTTCTGGATCTTGCGCTCGCCGTGGATCACGCGCTGGCGCTCGCCCTCGAAGACCGACTGCTGCGGCCCGAAGAACAGGTGCTGGTCCACGTGCTTGGCCTCCTCCTCGAGCTGCGCGTTCAGGTGGTTGGCGCTGATGACCGAGGGGCGCACGGCCGGCGCGTTGTCGCTGCCGTCGGACGGCACGCTGCGCCGCAGCACGTTCGGGAGCGAGAAGAGCGACATCGGACTGATTGACTGACTAACTGACTGCTGGACGGTTGAGGGTCGTCACGGCCGGTGGAGCGAAATGGCTAATACCATGGGGGAGGCTCAGCGCTGGGCACTTCCTTCCTGCTGAGTTTTGTACCACCACTTGGGTACACTTGACTACCGCGCACAGCTGCGTTGAAAGCCCGTTTGTAGCGATAGCGCGTGGCGCTGTAACTTCAACATCTGCGGCTTTTAGTGCTTTTCGTATCTGTATGAGCTGGTGCAGGGATGGTATTTGCACAAGACATAGTATACATTATGACAGGTAAACATCCCGCGTTTTTCTTCCTGCCATCTGTGAATCAGTTTCCGCGGGCTAGGGACGCGAGATGGCAGAGCAGCAGAGGGTAATTAAGGGCAAAGAACCCCCATACAAAGCTTTTAAGAACAGAAGAACGCATAGTCCATACGACTCAAAATATCCAGCACGATGTGAGGATCAACGAATTACCGGGAATACGACTCCATTTTACCTACATGGGAGCTTTTCGCGTGGTTGTAGCGAGACGGGACCCGAGACAAGTTCGCTGCAAGAAGGTCAAGTAGCCGACTGCAACTTGACGAGCATGAGAAATCGCCATGGCGTGCTTCGACTTCAAGCGCAATGCAAACTCACCTGCATGCCCAGCAGCATGGCATGGCACCATTCCATGCCTCCCCAGGATGCATGACCAGATCATTCGGTACCTGGTGGTTATCGAGATCGTTAGTAACGACCTGCGTGGCGCCTGTCGAGCATCTTGAAAGGGCACACATGCGCGCGGTGCTACATACAGTACATGTACCGAGTTGGTTGCTTGCACTAGTACTACTAGGCCTGTCAACGTTGGGACCTTTGGGCCACTCCAACGCACTCCAACCCCAACTCCCGGGGTATGTGTTGGGGTTTTACGCAAACCCTGATGAACACATCTGATCTTTCGCAATACTTAAACCTAAACAACTGAGTTGGCCGAAGAGGTCCCTCTTGTCTCGGCTCCGTCTCAAAATATTTGTGCGTGGTCATACAGCGGCAATATGCAAGCAAGGCGGATGCAACTAATCTGGTCATGCTGCCCTGGGCCTACACGAGGCCATTTCTCCAGACCTGGACAAGCTCACCTCGCCCTGTGCGGTGCGGCGTTTCGGTCGTCTGCAACTGGTGCAGCATTCATTCCGCAGTACGAGGACGTGAGCGTGTCCACGGGCGACTCGCTTGACCGCCCAGCGATCGAGAAGGTATCCACGCCGCCCTGCTTGCCGTCGGCAGTGGAGCACTGCGGCTACTGTACTAAGCAAGCGACATACATGTAGCGGTGCAACGTATGGGTGTGTTGCTGTCCTCTATTCGTGGCGGAAGAGGAGGGCGTTCCCCGCGCGGGAACGCCAGCACCGCGTGAGAACTCTGCTCGGCCGCATGCAACTCCGCGTGATCCAGGAACTGCTTCGCGGTTCTGGTGTTATAATAATTTTCCGCAGTCATCGATGCGCACCTTGACCACCTACCTACATGTGCTGCGCTCGCTGCCCCTCGTCACAGGACGGAGTGTGGTGCACAGGAAGACAACAAGCCCTTACTGTGGACCACAAAAGATTTGAAACGACTTTGAAGGGGACGGGGGGCGAGTTTGGAGGTCTCGCGAGGGAGTTGGAACCCACTCCAACGCACTCCAACCCAACCCACTGAGTTTCGAGTTGAGTACAAAGCGTTGTCAGGCCTAACTAGTAGTACCCGTCCCGTTGCCACTCGAAGTAGGGCGCTACCAGCGTGAGCAGAAGCGAGACGAACTACAATACGAACCACAGAGTTGAGTTAGCTGGTCAAGTCAATTCCGACACCACCGAGAGCCGATCCTTGCGGACCAGAATCAGAGGCGAACCACGTCACGTCACGTACCTGCACATAGCCGATGGTTTGGAAGTCGCCGATGGCTGCAATGGGCGTCTGCAACAGCCCCACGACGCCGCCGATGCAGAAGGCAATGCCCGACAGCGCCCCGTAGTGTTGGAAGCCGAAGCGGTGCCCCAAGTACGCGAACAGCAGCGGGAACATGATGGTCCTGAAGAAGGCGTAGGTCACGAAACCCGCCACGATCCAGGTTGACGACACGCTGCTCAGCATGACCGTGAAGCACAGCGCCACCACCGTGCACAGCAGCGACGAGTACGTGTAGCCGCACTTCTCGAGCAGGTACCCCACGAACGGGATGAAGACCACACTGCCTGGCAGCACGACGGCCAGCTTCCCGAGCAGACTCGCCACCTCGCTCTCGGGCAGACCCTTCCATCGCAGCAGCCCCGTGACGCTGCCCAGGAAGAAGTTGCACCACAGTGACAGGATGGAAAAGTAGAACACGATCAGCAGGAACGGCTTGGACAGCACCTTCGTCCGGAACGAGCGGTTGTGCAGGTCTCCGTCGAAGAACACCTCGTCGGTCGGCAAGCGGTGCCGTCTGCGGAGCTTCTCCAGCTCGGGCGTGGACATCAGCAGCGAGGCCTCCTCCTCCTTGAACACGGAGGGCAGACGCATGGGCGACAGCAGCTCGTGTTCCTCACTCGGAACAGCCTCGAATGGCGTGTCGGGCTCCGTCAGTACAGTGCCGATGAGCGACAGGAACAGCACGACTGCGTAGATTTCGAAGATCGAGGCCATGGACATACCCAGCTGCGTGTACGCGAGATCGAACAGCGTGAAGATCAGGAAGCTCAACTGCAGACCGCCGACAATGAAGCAAGCGACCAGCGCCGTCGCCTCGGGGAACAGGTTGGACATGTGAATGCCAGCAAGCTGGATGCCCGGGCCGGAGAACCCGACGAGTACCATGCCATAGAGCAGCAGGTCGTGTCCTTCGGCGTTTTCTCTAGCATCAGAAGAATATCACCTCGAAACTTGCATTCACACCGAGCTCGGAGCAAGACGACGCACCTATAGTGTGCGTGGCCCATAAGCAATGCCCCGGTAATCAGCAGCACCAGCGACAGCGATTTCGTCACGCGGGGTCCGAATCTGCCATTGCACAGGGGAATACAATCAGCATCACCTCACCAATTGGTGACCAACTAGTGCGTACTTGTCGAATACGAGACCGAGCAGCAGATTGGACCACATACTGCTGGAGACTGCCATCGTGAACGCGTACTGGAGACGGTCGCTCTGCGCCGAACAGACTACAAGCAAGCATCAGATCTCTCTCTCACTCTATCCGACTCTCCAGACCGCAGCTCGTACTCGTCTCTCCAGTCTTGCAGAGCTCGTTGTATATCCGCTCCTTCTCCAGCATCGGCACCAGCGACGTCCTGTGCGGAATCAATCAATACAATGCAATCAGATCTCGTAGCAAAGCAAAGCGTCGCCTCTGCGTACCGTACCAGCCGAAGATGATCCCGGCGCCCAGGAAGCACTGGAAGATGGCGAACGCCACGTAGAGATAGCGGTGCGGGTAGCTGCCCGTGTCCATCCATGTCGTCTCGGTCGCCAGCATGGCGTTCTCTCTACCTATACCTACAGCTCTACAGAGACGCCGCTGATGAAATGAGGCCCAAAGGTATCGTGCGTACGTCGAGCTGATTTTCTGAAGTTTGACACATCAAGCAGCTGCTTCGTGTTGACGCTCAACCGATACCTACTCTACCACCAACACCAACGGTACAGTACATCAATAGCTGGTACAGTATGTCGCTTGGTAGCACCTCCGCGCGCGAGACTCGCGCTGCAACGCTCGTGGAGTGGATCAAGCGACTGCAACATGCCCACGCCAGCGACGTCACGTTCCGCTCGAAAAAGTCGCTCACCATTCACCTGCTAGGCGCCGATCACCGCGAGGGCAGCACTGGACCGCAGACGTTCGAGGTCTTCCGGGGCTTTTCGCAGTACGTGGCCTCGGAGACGCCCCTGTCGGCCGTCAAAATGGTGCTGGTGGGGCCCAATTTGTCCCGCCAGCTGCACCTCATTCACTTCAGCTCCAGTGACGCCACGACGTGCCATGTGGACATCAGCTACTTCGTCGGCGGCTTCGAGGGGTTCTTCGAGGACAAGACGCAGTACTGCGAACCGGACCTGGTGGTCTGCTTCAACGCCGGTATCTGGGGCTACGACGAGTGGCTGCCGGCCATTCGACTCGTGCTGAGTGAAGTGCGCGTGCCGCTGCTGGTCACGTCGTACAACGAGCACGAAGCTGGAGACGACGAGGACGTGCTGGACGACTTGATGCCGTCCAAGTGGCTCTGGCGGCCGGAGAAGAACCCGCGAGGTGCCACGACACCACGCGCCACGAACAACGAGGACGGGTCCGTTCTCAAGGAGAACGACTACTGGATGTGTCTGAGTGGCAGGCCACAGTGAGTTAGTTGTGCAGCAAAACACCCCAAAACTACACGATCAATCGAGACTTAGGTTATCTGTTTCAATCTCTTACGCCTTGTGTAGTGTTGAAACGGTTCTCTTTGGTTATTTAGCCGCTGGTATCAAGCAGCAGTTCGACCGGGACTCCACACGGACCATTCCCCATCAAACGACGCAAACGCAACTCACCGTGTAGTTCGCTCACATGTGGGAGGAACGCCTTGTGCTCATCAACCACTTGCTCCCATGTCTTCGTTGGCAGTACCAGCGTGCAAAATGTGCCCGACGCATGACGCATACGGATGTTCTTGACCATTTCGTCGCAGGTCTTGCCGCCACCATGCGCTGTAGCCTCGCGCTTGGCGCCAAACGTCAGCACTGTAGCGTCCTGGAAGCTTTCCTGCACATAGTCTTCTCCTTGAGCTGTTGGTGCTGGCAGAGGCGGCGAGCGCGGCACCGGAATATGCAGGAACTGCTCGTTCTTCTTGCTGGTCGCCACTTCGGAGAACAAGACGCCGAAATTCAGCGGCTCTGGCGGAGCTGTCGACGTTGAAAACGCGTGGGGCGAAGCAACATGTGCCGAACCCTCTGAACTGCCGAGAGGAGGGCAGTCCATACACAGCAACTGACAGTTCTTAGGCAGCGACGGATCATTGCGCAGCGACACCAACACATTCGTCGGGTCTGCAATTTGAAAGACACTGAAGAGCTCGTCCAGCGTGGCGAGCACCTTGACCCTCGTTTGGCTCATGTACTCCGCTGCTTCGGTCTGCAATTGCCGCTGTCTAGCAGCTTCACAGTCAGCAGCTTCCTGTTTGTGCTTCTGCTTCTTGTGAGCTTCCTCCTCTTCCTCTGAGTCGCTGTCGTCGTCCATGGGCTCAGCCATGGGGTTCTTCCGTACCAGCGTGGGGAAGCACGCTCTCACCCCCAGCAACAAGTTGACAGCCACCTCGCCCACGTCCAGCACCTGGACGCTCGGAGTCGTAAGCTTAGCACCTTGAGTTTGGCCGATTAACGGGACGACCAGCAGTCGGCGCTTCCCGTCACGCTTGACACGTCCGCCGAGACACGTGAGCTGCCGAAAGCTCTGCACGCGTCCAGCCACCACCACGTACTCATCAAACGGTAGTTGGGCCTTCGTGGCCACGTCCAGAAGCGCCAAAGCTCCACCGGCGTCGGCCTCGAACACGAACATGCTGGTGATTGATTTGATTATGCCTACAGAACACGAGCACAAAAAACAATCACAAAACCAACACAACAACAAAAAACTCAAAACTCACATGTCAATATATTCTGCCCGGAACTACCAACTCTATCGTACGCTGGTCATTTCTTGGTAGCAGTGCGTGCGTGATGCCCCGAAACTGCTTAAATATGAATGTCGGCGGGCAGGACCGACGGCTTGAGGATCTCCTCCACCAAAAAGTCGAGCGGGAACTCCACCAGGTGGCCGCGGATCTCCGAGAGCTGGCCACGAGCTCGCGTCTCGTCCTCTTTGCGAACGGTAGCTGCAGTCTGCACGTGGCTGATCTGGCAGTCGGCGTCTTCAGCATCTGATTCATCCGCCCCCTCCTCCGTCAGCAGACCTTCGCGAGTAGCAGCGTGGTAGCTGCCTTGGCCTTCCTCGAGTAACGGGTCGTCGCCGTTCAGGTGGTCCTCGCTGTCGAAGTATTCCGCGTTGAATTTCGAGCGCCGCCCAAAGTCCAGCACATCCATCGTAGAGTACCACCGCTTGAGCGACGCGCGGATGCTGTGGCCTCCACCATAGTCGCTGCCCGCATCACTAGAGTCGTCGTCAGTATCGTTTCGGTTGCCACCGGTGACACTGAACACGCCGATGAAGCTACCGCGAGCGCTTCGAGTGTTGGCGCGGGTTCTGACACCTCCACCAGTTCCCAGGAGAGACGATGTACGAGCACTACGCACACTTCGCGGCCCGGCAACAATTGCGTTGACAGATGGACTTTGAGGTGTCTGGAAGCTTGGGCCGCTCGGCGAGTTTGGGTACAATGGATCATCTCCAAGTACGGCAGTGCGCGACGCTGTGTTGTTCGACATCATGATCGGACCATATACCGGCAACGACGATGAGTTGTGCAGACGACGACCATGATTAGTGCCTCCAACGCTCATACTGCTGGCAATGCCGCCGCCGGTGTCCAAATGGCTGAAGTTTGTCGGAGTGCTGATAGAGTTCGAACGGCTGAAGTCGCCCTGCTGAAGTCTACGCCAGAGCGAGTAGAATCGTCCGTGCTCCTCCTCATCACTTGCGATGCTGAAGGAGCTATCACAAGGATCAGGCCGGGGCGGCAGCAAACCCTTCTTGACCCATCGGCGACGCCTCACCTGGGCCATCAGACGATCGGCGACTAGATGCTGTAGCTTTTCGCGCTTCTTGTAGTCTGTTTTCATCGTACGGACCTCTTGGAAAATCGAGAAGTTACGCGCGTAGCACCAGCCGTCGTGATCCATGGAGAACAATTTCTTCTTCCTATCCCTGAAGTTGTCCACTTCGAAGTCTCTCAGATCCACGCGGTCGGCTGCAATAGGCACACCATTGACATCCGTCCACGGCGCGTAATCGCCATCCTTCAGGTTCTGGGCATCCCACACATGCGCGCGGCCAGGTACCTTGAGAACATTCATACGCTGATTTTCAAAGATCTGCGTCACCTCGATGCTCTGGAAGTTGATAAAAGCACGCATGCGGTTCGATGGCGCACAGTCAAAAACCGATTCGAAAATCTTTGTGTTGCTCGAAGCGGCCGACTTGATGGTCTGCCATGTTCGATCCGACGTCGCATCCACAATGGAGAGATCTTCGTCGGTCAGGCCCAAGTGTTCGCGGAAAAGCTGCATGCGAAGCTTGCTGGCTGCAACACCCCGCCGGTACGGTTTCTCATTCATCACACCGTCCTCGTACTGCATATCCTCAATCACGAGTGCAATCTCTGAGTCGCGATCGCCATTCATACTACGATCGTTAATGTTCGCACTACCAATGATAGCGCACCGGTCATCCGCAATCATGAGCTTGCTGTGGATGTAGATTTGCTCAGTGGACACACACCCGTTCGGCATAATGCCATACTTGCGTAATCCGAAGAAAGCAACGTACTGCTCCGGGTGACTTGTTAGACCCTTGAGAGCTTCAAAAAGGCTGTACCGACCTCTACAAATCGTCGCAAACTGCCAATGCATCACTGCGTGAAGGTTCGTGAGCTCGTGACTGCGGACGTTGCCCTCAAAGGCCGGGAGAAGCGGCATTACCACATACACACGGAACTTCTCGTCACGCTGCACCGCGCGCTCAATACGATCCACCAAGGCTTGCAAAATCCGGTTTCTCACGATTCCGTTGCCATCCATTCCAGAAATGAAGAATTGGTTCTCGATGTACAAGAAGTGCTTCGAGTTTGCAATCACATCCATGTAGGCAGCCTGAATACTGGCCTCCGTTGGAACACCAGCCGACCACATTGACACCGAGCGGCATACCTGAATGTTGCAGATGCTGGCACTGGGGTGAAACACTTGAAGAATGGACTCACCACGCTGTGCACGCAACACCTCACCATCATCTAATGGGCCCGAGGCACTCGTGATTGGTGGGCGGATTAGGTTCAGGGGGTTCAATGAAGACGTTGGTTGCCACTGGGGGCCCGTAGCAGAACACGGGTAAATGGGGTTCAGCGACTGAACCACTTGGAAGGGTTCCATACTCAGCGAATCTTCACGAACAAGAGGAATGGTTGTCCGAGTTGATCCGTCCCGTTCTCGTACAATTTCTGGGTCCGAGGACGGGTACTGCAGTGTCCAACCGTTGAAGTCCATCGGCACAAGACATTTTGGGAGGAACTTAAACCGCCGCGAGCGAAAGCAGATGCACCAGCCTGTTCGAAGCTGATAGTCGTTCTTGGAGCATACGAAATTCCACCGCTGAATGAAGTGGTAAGCCACGTCCTGCACAGGTGGTCCCGAAATGCTACAATGGACGTCATGCCACGGCATACGCGGCTGCCAAGCACGATCAATTAGGTCCTCGAACGGTTTGTTCACTCGCACGAAGTCTTTGATGATCGGGTTCGAGTAATCCTTGCCACGCCAAACTGGATCATCGCCTGGGTCACTGATAGGGTGTCCTTGATGGTCATACCGGCCGAAGCACAAATCTAGTCCTCCAACGAAGGCCAGCGACTGATCGATGCAGACGATTTTCTCGTGATGCGACCAGAAACCCAAACTTTGGATCTGAAAAATTGGATCCCGAAGAACCCGGATGTTCGGGTGCACCATCAGACTGCGCTTTGTGTATGCACTGTTCAGCGTAAGCGCCAGCTTCACCTCACGATAAATGAGCACATATATCTTGACACCAGCCTCCGCTTTCTTCATCAGCAACTGACGTAACATCGTTTTGTTCACTTGCTGTCCATTGGGATCTTCCTCAGGGTCACGGGGTGGAAGCTTCCGGCGAGGGCGAAGCAAGAACAAGTCTGGGCACACCCACCAACCGGCAATCAAAATCTCGTACTTGGCGTTGGAGATGGCCTTGTACATAGCTTCGTACGTGTCTTCGGCATCCACATGCCAGCTAACAGCACTAGGGGGTGGTGGAGGGGCTTTGAAGGATTCCTCAGACTGCGTACTGCTGTCAACTCGACTAGAGGCAGGCTCACCGCCCAAACGAGCAACGGTTTCCGCTTCCAGCTTAACCACCGAGTCTACCACTTGGTTAATTGCACTGCCACTGGTGTTTCCCAGTCCTACCGGCAATTTTGCGGACTTGGCTTTGGCTGCAATCGCTGCACTGTCATCATCAGCTAAAGTGCTGACGTGATGCGGCGCAAACGAGTTGAACCGTGTCGACGTTTCTTGACGTTTGAGCTTCTGAAGTCGACGCACACACCGATACCAGTGATCACGACGAACATGTGGGTGCCACACTCCGAGGTACGTAACGAAATAGTTGGCCAGGAAACCTGCTACCGGTGCGATAATGCCTCCAGCAAACAGGAACATGATGTAGTAGATGTACGAACGCCAGGTGACTGGTGAGATTCGCACGGAAATTGCGCACAAGCTGTCGACATTGCTGTAGCTTTGCACACTGATGTCCGTGTCGACGCCTGTCAG
The DNA here is from genome assembly GCA_009729435.1 of Phytophthora fragariae. Taxonomy (NCBI): domain Eukaryota; phylum Oomycota; class Peronosporomycetes; order Peronosporales; family Peronosporaceae; genus Phytophthora; species Phytophthora fragariae. The sequence goes on from QQOI01000003.1 coordinate 2,302,940, forward strand.
CGCCAAGTTTCCGACTCTTGGTAGCGAATAGTTTGTTCCCGATTCGAAAAAGCGATCGTTTTTCGCATCAATTGGTTTAACCACGCTCACCATTGTGCCTGCCCCCACCGCATTCGTGATCACGTTGAGGCTGTTGCCCATGCTGTCACTTTGCCAAAAGTACCCGAGGTTTGCCGTCATCGAATTCGAGGATGGCATTTGCAGCTGCGAAACCACTGCGGTGTCTTCATCACTTTCAACGTAGACTGTGACTCCTTGTGGCACCGTGAAGTAATAACCACAGTACTCAATGTCGGTGGTCTGCGTCCAATTCTCGTATCCGGACGCATTCGTAATCGGAACACCCAAACTCTTGTCCAGACTGAGGTTATCAAAGTCGTAAATGCTGTTTGATAGACGCATAATGCCATAACACACTCCCATGAGAGCGATGAAGGCAGTCAGTCGAGTGTAGTAGTGCCCCGTGTCGATCTCAATGTCACCAGCTTTACTTCCGACAACCAGTCCACTCGGCATCCAGCTTACACCTTGCCTGTAGCTTCCCTTTCGGGCTGTAAACGTCTTGTCGAACAAGAACACCTCGCTGGGCTCACGATCATTGCGATTCCGGTAGGCAGCGAAGCACGAAGGTTTCAGAACAACCCATCGTCGAATCACACCAAGTCGGTGTTGGAAGAACTTGTACACAAAACCAGCGAAGAAAATGATGCCCGCCAGAACACCTAAACCGAGGAAGACCCCAGCGGTGTTCAGCTTTGTGGAGACCTCTTTCGTACCGGACTCCGAGTTCACGAGCTCCTTCTGCGGCGAGAAAAAAGTCGGCAGGCTCGTCAGAATCACAAGGCAGACCGGGAAGATGAAGCCCACGATAGTCGACACGAACGCAATTCGCATCCACGCACGATAGAGATGCCTGTAGAGCGCTTCAATGGTGCGATTGAAGCACGTGTACAGCGGGAGCTGGAACGGGCCGTTGATGCGCATGTGCACGTATCCCTCTTTCAACGACGGTCCCAGTCTCAACATGGCGCGCGACGGACTCACCTCCAGGAACGACAGCAAAGGCTCCGAGTTCCGCAGGTATCTGTCCTTGAGCAGCGCTCTGATGTAATCCTGCACCGTGTACACGTCCGCCACGCGTTTCTCCGCTCGCTTTTCACGCCAGATCGTCCAGGGGAGATGCACTCCACGCATCAGCTTGTGCCGGTTCAACAGGCAGTAAAGGTGCAGCTGGAAGTGCAGCCGCAGGATCTGTTTCTGCCCAAAGTAGATCTCCCAGTCCGTGGTGCCCCAGCGGACGCGTCCCACGAAGACGCAGCACGGGATGACGCCCGCCCTCGTGACTGTGGCTCGGTTTACGGAGAAGTCGATGGAGTGCTCCATGACCTCTTCCTCCTCCTCGCTCAGCTCCGCGTCGTCGTCGTTCATGATGGTCATCTCCCCGTCGTTCGGGGACTCGAGGATGTCGCTGTCGGCGCACTCTTCGGCGCAGTCGTCCACGTCCACCTCCTGGCCGCTGGATCTGTAGCTGCTCACGCTCGCGACGCTGCCGAGGCCCGAGGTGGAGAAGCTGGGCGCCGCCTTGAAGCTGTAGCCGCTGCTGTTGGTCTTTGTCTGGTCTACTGAGGCGTCGTCGGGTCCAGGCATTCCATGTAGGCGCTGGAAGGACGCCACGGTGTCTGTCTGAGCCTCGGGAAGGTCCAATACACCTGGAGGCTGCGGAAATAGCAATAAATTCAGACAATTAGCGTAAAAAGTGGCGCTAACTCGGAGGTTCAGAGCGCGCGTCGCGTACCTCGCGTACAGGGCCGTGAAAAGACGCGGACGGGGTGGAGGGATGTCCTGGATGCGACGCAGACGGATTAGCCGAGCTACGGGGGCGGGAGGAGGCGCGAAGGCGGAGGAAACACGCGCGCACTCGACGCCTTCCTCGCTGCTGCGGTGTTGTCTGTTAGACGTCTGCGGCTATGGGGATTATGCCCAGAAAGAGACCTGTGAGAACGAATATCCCAACCGCATAAACCTGTAGGAACGTATAATCGAGTCGGTTTTGCAGACAGAGCCGGTTTTCTGCACGCAGTTGACGCCAGATGGACCGAATTTCCCCTTGGCTCTTGTTGTTGATGTTTGTTGTCGGTTGGCCACACCTTATCTATACAGTGGAGTGTGCCGGTATTTCAAAAAAATACTATTTGGGAGACCGTGCACCAGGTTGCACTGCGGGCAGAGACTGCCTGTTGCAGCGAACTCTATCAGAACGCTGCAAGTTGCACACTGCCAGTTGCAGCCTGCAACCAGGCTGCATGCGATGCTCAGTACATGTATGCGTCGACCGCTTCAACATTGTTGAATCAACAAGCGACGGTGGCAATGCGGCGACAACATGAGCTCGACGTCCAGTGTTCAAGTGTTGGTGCTGGTGGCAATTGCAGCCGACTCCCGTCACATAATATTTGTACATGTAGGTGGAGAGGTTGATGCTTTGGATGGCGAGCCGGAAGAAGAGCTGCCATGTGCTCGGGTCATACGGCTGCAGCACATCGCTCTATCATAGAGCCTCTATGGCTCGAGCGTTGTTCTCATCCAGCAGCCGCTTTGATCTCCTGCTGGGACCTTCCAATACATGTACTGTACGAATCTTTCGCCGAGATAAACATGATATTGAAGCTGTTGGTTGCTCGATTTCCCATTTTCTGCCTTCGGCATTCAAACCTGTGATTCCCATTTCTTCTGTTTCCATATACCTGTACATGTAAAGAGTACCGGTACATGTATGATTGATAGGCGTCCACAATCCAGAGCCTGAAAACTTTCGATACATTCGCTTGTTCGGCCACCCCCTCCAGCTATGGCTCGAAAACCACCTTCTCGTCCAGCAGGCGCTTGATATCCTTCTGGGACCGACCGAGAACGTCCGCTAGAACCTGGCGCGTGTCCTGCCCAAGTTTGCGTCCGGCGAACCGCGTTTCGCCCGGTGTAGCCTTCAACTTTGGCAATATTGCAGGCACCTTCAGCTTCCTCGTTGTCTCCCCATCAGGGATTTCCACCTCCTCAAACATTCCGCGCTGCTGGTACTGCGGATCCTTGACCATGTCCTCCACAGAGTACACAAGGCCCACCGGCACAGTGGCCTTCTCCATCACTGCAACCACCGTGTCAAGGTCCTGGGTAGCAGTCCACTCCACCATCGCAGCGTCGATCTCCGCTTGGTGGACGACACGGTCAGCGTTCGTACGGTACTTACTGTCCGTCGCCATATCCTCTCGGCCGATAGCGTTCATGAGCTTCACGAACAGAGAGTCCGTATTGGCAGCAAGGACTACATTCTTCTTGTTCTTGGTGACATACGTGTTCGAGGGCACGATGCCGGTGATGGTAGACCCCGAGCATTCGCGGATCGATCCCGAATAATCGTATTCGGGCACGACAGCCTCCATCAAATTGAACATGGACTCGTAGATGGCCACGTCCACGATTTGACCCTTCGTGTTCAGTCCAGCAGCAGCTCCTCTCTCACGCCCAAGAAGAGCAATGACAATACCGAGAGCCGCATGGATACCAGCGATGGTGTCACCAATGCTGAGGTTCGGGCGAGCCGGGGGGCGATCCGCAAACCCGTTCACATAGCGAAACCCGCCCATGGCTTCACACACCGAAGCAAAGCCCGGTCTCGATGAGTAAGGGCCATCCTGGCCGAAGCCCGACACTCGTGTGTACACCAGTTTCGGGTTGGACTTCTCGAAGTGATCCGGACCGAGCCCCCACTTCTCCATGCGGCCAGGCCTGAAGTTCTCGATCAGCACATCACTCTGCTCAATGAGCTCTTCAATGAGCTTCCGCCCTTCTTCCTTCTTCATGTCGATCGCCACTGAGCGCTTGTTGCGGCCCAGTGAGTACCACCACAGCGACGTCTTAGTCGAGTCCAGCTCACGATAGTCGCGCACCTGGTCGCCCGTGGGGGGCTCCACCTTGATCACATCGGCACCAAAGTAACTCAGAATGGTACCAGCGAAAGGTCCGGCAATGAGGTGGCCGCATTCCACCACTCGGATGCCCTCGAGGGGCAGGGGGCGGTCTCTCGTGCTGGAAGACGACGGACCCGTGGTAATAGTCGTCACGCAGCGCTGTGCCTGGCCCTGAACGAGCTTGTTGCGTCCTACAATCAGCACAGAGCTTCGAGTCAATGGAGAGAGCATGGGTAGGCGCATTGCAGCGGTGAGGGGCAGGTGAGTCGAACGGAGCCAAAGCTGGAGTGACGCACTTCTGATGCGCAAACCACAACGCAGTCACTCTTTCGAACTTCAACCACTGATCTTGAGCACGGTCAAATGTCATTATAGCGGGGTAATTATGCCTATCATGGCAAGATGGCTGGCGCTTGGAGCAAGTAGTAGCTGCGTGTGTGTGTCAATGCACGAGTGAGGAGAGTTAGTTAGTACGAACAGTGTCATAGCGTCTGCGAACCACTCTAGTGTATGGTGGTGTCATACCTGATGTTGGCGGCGTCTGTGAGGCACAGGAACGTCTGCTTCGTGGTGGCTCCAGCCCCGGCAGGCTCATTGGCATCAGCGCATTCTTGTAGCTCTAGGAGTCTGATACCAGCATGATAACGTTTGTGCGTTAGTCTCACGTAGCAACTGCAATGGACGAGAGATAGGGGGGTAATATACCGCTTGATACTGAGCGTTGGGGCATCCTGGCAGTAGGAGACGGCTGGCAGCACCAGAAAGCGGCTCCAGGTTGGCTGCTCGTTGTCGTTGGTCGCCTTCCCAGCTTTTCGTTTGCGCTTGCGATCGATTCGCTCTTCTTGAAGACTTGCAGTTAGTGCTTGTCCGTAGATCACATCCACTTCCTCGTCGGAGTTGGAGGAGATGCGGACGCCACGCACAACTTGCCACTCGACGAGGCCGCGCTCCACCAGTAGATCGTTTAGCACCTGCAAAATGTACAACAGTAAAGTAGTAGTAGAACATGAATAACGGTCATCTATGAGCTCTTAAGAGCATGATAGTGCAAGAGACCTCCTGGAGAAAGAGAGAAATGTCCATTTCGTGTTTTCCTCACTTCAACGCTAAACGAGAAATGTGGACGGTAAAAAGTGCGGTACAAAATGCACATGGCTACATGTATGTTGAAGTGGACTGCAACTTGGCTTGAAGATTTCTTACATAGCAAGCACCTTTATTATTAAAATCTTCTCGCATGACGTATGTTGCGAGGTCACTTAATCCTTGTTTTACTTCTTCACTTGGCCTGACGACCGGAACTTGGACGTGGTCAGAGTCACCGTGTCGCGCAGGATGGCGTCGCCTGACGGCCGGTCTTCGAACCACTGCATACTCGCGTGCGTGCGGTTGGCCACGTTCAGCAGCGAGAAGCCGTAGTCGGCCTGGCGAAACGCAGACCACTCCGGCTGCGGGTCAAAGTACGTCGGCGCCAGGCCTTCGCGGTTGCCGGCGTCGCCAAGCACGACGTAGATCGGGCCGTCTTCCACCACCTTCTCCTTGTAGACTGGGTAGCTGCGCTCGTAGGCGTGAACGTGGCCAGCGACAACGACGTCCACCTTGTTCAGGTAGAGAATGTCTTCCATGTTCTTCTTCATGATCATGTGCGGCTCCATACCCTGGTGCGCCGTGTTGCTGTTGTACCAAGGCCCGTGCATGATAACGACGAGCCACGGCGTGACGCTGCGGTCAACACGCTTAAACTCTTGATGTAGCCACTCGTACTGCAGTGACGCGGGCGTCGATTCGACGTACGGTGTCAGGATGATGAAATGGACCAGCCCGACGCGGAACCCGTAGTACAGGTTGCGACGCTGGAGTTGGTTCTCGCGCTCGTATGGCATGCGGAACCGTGTTTGGTACGCAACGAAATCGCTGACCTCAGGCTTACAGGGGCGCTCCACTTCATGGTTGCCCGAGGAGATCATCCACGGCATCCGAGCGATCAGCGGCTCGACAAGCTTGCCCCACCGATCCCAGCGGTCCTGATCACTATCGGCGTACGAGAGATCTCCAGCACACACGATCATACTCATGCTCGACTGAACAGCGGTAAGGTGGCGGATGGTCTGCTCCGAGTACTCCGTTTGCCTGCGGAATCAAGAAGAAAATCATTAGAATAGCTGAGCTGGGACTAAAAGCAGATCTCTGCAGGTACCACCTACCCGAGGTCACCAATCACGCCGAAAGTCTGCGGTGCCTCACTGCCGACAGGTACCGCAGTCTTGAACGAATACACAGTACTCCAGCCGCCGGCTTCGTCGCCGCATTGGTCTACACATCATCGAAACAATCGTCAATCCTTCATCTGAAAGCCCCCACTCCTCACCTCAAGCTCTACTCACAGTAATACGTCGTGTCCGGGCTCAGCTTGTCGCCGGGGATCGTCACATGGTGTAGCCACGGCGACTTGTACTTGCAGAAGTCGTATTGCTCGCACGGTTCCTCGGCCTGTTGCACGGTTGAGAGCTCGTCCTTGGACAGTCCGTAGCGCACCGAGGACGTCGCCGTCTTCGCGGCCGTGGCCCAGGAGACGGTCATACCCAGTCGGATCTCCGCTGCCGCCGCACTCGACGTCCGGATGGCTGCGTAGCTCTTCACTGCAGCTTCACTGCCGAATGCGACGTGGATCTGAGACGGCGACGCAGACCCCGTGGGGGCGACGAGCATCTCCGACGCGCTGAGGATCGACTGGTCGTACACGGGGGCGCGCACCATGTTGGCCAGAAAGAAGACGGACGCGAAGAGCAGCACGGAGACGCCAGCGATCGCCATCTTGTTGCGTGCCGGTGCAGTCGCAGTGGGTTTAGCTTCAAGTAGTGGGGCATTGGAGCCCCTTCGGCTCGTGTCGGTGGCGCGAGTGTGGGACGATTTGGCGCGCGGGCGAATCGTCGAGCCGTACAAGGCTAACGCCACAATATCTGGTACCACCGTCCCAAGTGGCTTCATACTGGAGTGTCAATGCGATGGATGAATGTCGAGTGGCATTGATTTCCAGCAGCATTTTGCCTCTACATGAACCACAAGACAGATTCACTGCTCTCCAATGGCGCGAATCTTCGTCCTCTCACGAACGCAGCAAGCGCCCAGCTGGATAGCGTCCTCACAACCGCGTATGTGACGTGTGCAGGAATCAGATTGATAGTTGATTCATAATCAATTCCTGACCAATGGCAATCATAACATAGCTTCAGTTTCTAGCTTCTGTCCTACATATAAAAATTCCAGCTTACAGCGGTTCATTAGACGTTAGTGAGCGGGAGACCCCAGTCGCTCTCAATGGACGTCGATGCCGCAGCCGCGCCCGCCGATGCGGCGCCTCCTCCAACGTCTTCAGAACCTCCAGTACCTCCCGTCACCACCGAGGCAGCTGCAGCTCCAACCGCAGTTCAGGAAGACGCCGAGAAGCCCCGCAATGGAACCGACGGAGCAGCCGCAGAGGACGCGGACAAGGCCCCAGCGCCGCTCAAGCCCAAGCCGAAGCCCAAGCTGCGCGCGCCGCCCCGCAGACTGCGCAGCGGCAGCGGGAGCGGCAGCAACACGAGCTCCAGTGGCGTGCAGCGCGAGTCCGGAGCCCCTCGCCCCGCCAGCGCCAACATGGGCATCGTCGTGGGCACCCTCAGACGCAGGAACCGCGTGACGCTGCGCACCAGCTCGTTGTCTGATGAAGAGGCGGACGACGTGGTCACTGCGCCGCCCAGGAGCGCGGTGGGCGTGGCGCCGAGACGCACCAAGAAGCAGCCGAGTCTGCGCAACATGGCGTCGCTCGTGCGCTCGCATCTGCGCAGCTCCAAGAGTCTGGTAGGTGCCAGCAATGGAGGAGGCGGTGCAGACGCTGACGCTGATGCGGACAAGAAGCCGGCGCTGGACCGCAGCAACTCGTCGTTCGCGGGCGTCGCGCAGCAAGTGGTGACGTCGAGACGCGCGGCCAGGGGGTTCCTGTCCATGTGGACGAAGGACTCGACCGAGACCATGTACATCTACCGCGGCATCCACATGGAGAAGAAGAAACTGGACCTGGTGAGCGTCGCGTCCGAGTACAAGGAGATCAAGCGCCGACAGTTTTACCAGGAACTCGTCGTCTACTTTGTCTTCTTGACGCTGCTGTTCTCGCTGCTGTCCTGGCTGCCGGTGGAGGAGAGTTTCCATCAGAACGACGTGGTGGGAGCGCTCACTTGTCGGGAACAGGGCGAGTGCGACATCAAGACATTCGCTGACATCTACGAATTTGCTGGTAAGCTGCGAGAAACAGTATGCGAGCGAGACGCCGTGACTGCGCAATGGGTCCGCATTGGCGGAGTTGGGTTCCGACAAGTCCGTGTGAAGGAGCAGCAGTGCCGGGTGTACGACGGATGGAAGGCGCCGTGCTACCCGTATTACAGCCCTGACGTCGAGCAAAAGACTCCTTTGATTGGCGAGAACGGAACAGGGCGTGTGTACGAGTGGAGGAATGGCCTAGGCGAGCTGTCTCCTGAGATTTATCGATCCGTGATAGACTGGTTGCTCTTCGCTCCCGCCAAGACCTACGGTTCAGGTGGTTATGCCGTGGACTTGTGCGATTTGGAGGACGTCAGTGAGCTTCAGCGTGACAGCTTCCTTTCCGAGCATACTCGTGCCGCAGCTTTCAAGTTTATCTTGCTGAACCCTATCACTCGCGTGTTCACGATTGGAATGCACGTGTTCAAAGTGGACCCGTCAGGCCATCTAGACCACTACGCTCACAGTTCGCACGTCCGTGTGATTGGCCATGAGAATCCTGAAGAGTTTGCGATTGCTGAAGTCGATGACAACAAGCCGGTTCTCCCGGAGCCCAGGTTGCACAGCAGGATTTTCGGTGCTATTGGGGACTCGTTGTATTTGGTGCGCGAGGCATTTGACGTCCGCGTTTTGCTCTGGGTTGCGCTAGTCCTGTTTTTCATCACCTACTGCATCGGTGAGGCCACTGAAATGAGTACAATGGGCATGGCTACGTACCTTGGATCGGACATGTGGAACGTATTCGAGCTCTCACACTTGGTCGTGCTGGCGGCAATATTGAGCTACATGGTGAACTACTACATGGTATCGAGTAAATTCGCCCTGCATCTAGCTGAATTGCGCGAGGGACGTGGAGTGGAGGAACTCAGCCACTCAAGCTCTCAAGAACTACTAACGGGGTTCCAGAAACTATCGGACCTTGCCTCGCTCGCGTCAGCTATCAGCTTGCTTAAAGTGTTCAAGTTCTTGCGCATGAATGCAACCCTGAACTTGCTGTGGCGTGTGCTTGGTATGGCTATGAGTGATCTCATGGGTTTCTTGGTTATCTTCAACCTTATTTTCCTGGGATACTCGGCCATGGGCAGCTATGCCTTCGGTTTCGCCCTTGAGGAATACTCGACCATCAGCAAGTCTTACGGCACTTGCTTCCAGATGCTCGCCGGAGAGATGGACTACGCGCGACTGCGACAGGCAAACCCACGCGTCGCGCCGCTCTTTATCGGCACGTTTGTGGTACTGGTCTTCCAGATCCTTGTCAATATGTTCGTTGCGATTTTATCGGAGTACTACGAAGTCGCAAAGAATGACGAGACGGCCAGTGGTGAAGATGTTGAGTACGATGTGCTGGCTCGCATTCGTAGCTTTGTGAGTGCATGCTCACCGACAGTCGTTGTGCCCAAGGACCACGGTGTTATCCGCCTCATTCCGTGGCAACAAGTACGGCTTATCTCCACGAACCTGGTTGATCAGGAGGAGACTCGTCAACGTGTCAGGAAGCTGTTCCGTGGTGCTGTGTGGCGTGTTGTCGCCCTATTGCGATTTGGAATGAAGTTTGACCGCCGTATCAATTTTGGCGACCGCAAGACTCACGACGGCAGTGCTGCTCACAGCGGCAACGGTGGAGGATCCAACAATGGCAAGGAAAGTCGCGAGCTGGTGTCACACATCCGGTTGTCTGAGAACTTCGATCACAAGACTATCAAGGAAATGATCCCCATCGGTATCACTATCAGGCTGCAGGGCGACTCGATTCTTGGCGACGGCCTCGCGCTCAAGGTTGTTCATCACAGCAAGTTGTCAGTGGAATGCGTTGTTCTTGGCCCCAATGAAGCGGAGAGTGCTGCAGCTGCTGGAGGGTTTGCCCCCGGGAAGACGCCAAACTCTTTTGCCCCGCCTCGCTCAATTTCATCGTTGGGCTCGTTTGGAGAAGACTCGGACCTGGATGACGATACACCGCGAGAACGCGTTCTGGAGTTGATGGGCGGTGAGAAACTGCGAATCCCGAGAAGACGGCTTGCGGTGCACTTATGTCGCACAATGCTGCAGGAGCTCAAGATGGGTCTGCTGCGTGCTACAAAGCTGTTGAACTACTCGAAGGATCACATGGTTGATGACTACCACCTTGGATTGCTCTTTGATAGCGTTCGCGCAGATGGCCGCACGAGCCTGCGTTTTGATGAGATCTCTCGTATGTTGGACCTCTTCTTGCGGAAGGACAAGCGTAAGGCAATGTGCTCGCAAGAGGAAGTGCGCCGTGAAGCTCTTCAAGTGATGTACCGCTTCCGCAAATGCCTTATCGACATGCCCTCGCGTGAAAAGGAGGGCCACAATTACCGTCCGAAACCGGTAGACACGTCCAAGGTGGAGTTAGGACATCTCGAACACCTAGGTGACGTGCTGGCCCGCAATTGTCACGACATGTGGGGTCTCGAGCGTCTCAAGCAAGGATGGCAGTATGGCAAGGAGCGTGATGACAAGAAGAAGTTGCACCCGAATCTGGTGCCTTATAAGCTTCTCTCCGTGGAAGAGCAGGCCTTCGACTACCGCTCATCCATTGAGACCATCAAGACGATCGTCTTTATGAACTACGCGATCACACGTGCGAACCATCAGCGCTCACACAGCGGCTCCTTCCATGATCCTATCTCTCGGTCAGCATCGATGATGTCAGACGTTGCTGATGGCATAGGTGGAAGCAACAGTTCACTCATCAGTGGTGGCTCCGAATCTACCAGCCCTCGCGCCAACGATGCTGCTGTATTTGAAGAGTTAGGCACTGCCTCTCATCCTGGCGCACCTGCGAAGCCTGTGCCGTCCCTGCTGCGCGAAGCGATGAGTTTCCGTCGCAACAGTCTCATGGGCGATTCCCCGTACTTCACGACGTATGGCGAGGGCAATGTGGAGGTGTACAGGCCTCTGCCTATCGATACAACGACAGTAGAGCTTCCCCCAAGATTACTGCGGCTTGTGGATCTCCTGGCTGAAAATGCACACGAGGTCTGGGCTAAGGGACGTATGGATGAAGGTTGGACCTACGGCCCACTGCGCGATGACAGCTCGAAGAAGCACCCGTGCCTTGTGCCCTATGTTTTCCTCACGGATGATGAGAAGGAGTATGATATCAACATCGCCAAGGAGACGCTGAAGACCCTGATCGCGATGAAGTTTACGATTCTTGACCGCTCGAGCAAGTATTGAGATCTCGACTCGATTATCGGTGTTGGCGCAGGTAGCGCAAACTCGTCCAAGCCTTGCATCCGGTGCTGCACTTTGATGCATGGGAAGAATCCATGCAGACAATATTGAAAACTAGGTGTTATCCCAGATCGCGCTGCAGTTGTTCAGAGTCCTTGAGGTGGGGTTCAAAATGCGTGTTTGTTTATCCGGGTAGATGAGTTTCAAGGATTTCGAGCGTCTGTATTGCCTCAGGTGGTGCTACATCGTACGTAGTACAAGGTAAGGCATGACATGTTCTGGTACCAGCCTAATATGATGTTTGTATTTGTGTGGGCAAGATCAATAATGCATGGTGGTTACTCCTCATCGGGTGCGTCCAGGAGGATGTCGGTAGCAGCTTCAATCGTGAGGCAAAGTCTCACAAGCTCTCGACGCACAGTCATGGCGTTGCCTCGCTTGAGTTCATTGGTGACGCCCGGGAATAGCCCCACGCGGAAGTCATCCCACTCGGAAATACCGTACAACACCTGCAAGACAAGAGCACAGAAAGTTAGCAGATTGTGGTGCATCGGAGTCCAGACGCGATGAAGGCTTACGTTCTTGACCCAAGGGATATACGTGAGACCCGACGGGAGCAAGAAAGCGCGCTGAGCACGAAGCAGGCGGTTGTTGACTTCCCTGACTCGGCTGAAGTCGAGCTCTTCGTTGGAAATGACGTTCATTTCGTGGCTGACGCTGATGGCAGCAGCTTCAAATGCTGTGGTTGCATTGTGCAGGCGAGCAAGTGACACCGTCTCGGTCAGGCCCTCGCGTGCAAGAGCGTCCTCAAGGAATGCCTCACCCCGGCGTAGCTCGCGCGACAGCTCAGTGAAGTCGTACTGCAGGAACTGGGCATCGGTGAAGGACAGAAGGATACTTCCGTAAAGCTCCGCAGCAGCACGGTGGAACGTGAAATGAGGATCAGCAAAGTGCGAGATCCACGCGGGAATATCGGCATTGGTTTGACCTACGCCGAAGTAACCTCCGTCAAAGCTAAGCTCGAGGGACGGAATGCCCAGACGCCCAAGGAATGGTGGAATACGTCCGCCAAGATAACGATCCATGGGTGGAAGTTCCAGCTCGACACCGCTTGGGTTCTTCTTGTTGGCGTCGTCAAGCCAGTACGCGAATACCGAGTTGCCGCTGCCCTCCGGTAGCTCGTCACTTGGGAAGGTAGCGTTGATCGGCAGCATGTCCAGGTCGTCTTCATCTTTGCTGGAGCTTCCGGCGGCTGTAGCTGAAGTACTCGAAGCGTTCGTGAAGAAAAAACTGTCGACATCAGGGAAGTCCTGCTTCTTAGGTTGAGCGACGGCAGCGGTCATGAGGTAGATGTTCTTGCGGATGGTGGCAGACGCCTTGCAGCGCAGCGCACCAGCACCACGCACCACATCATCGAGATGAAGATACACAACGCCGCGTCCTGCGTTCCCACTGCCGAAGCCTGGGTATCGGTCGATCCAGTGAGAGCTGCCGACAGAACCGAATTGTTCACCACCAAATGAGGCGAGAACCAGCGTGCGGTGCGGGGTCCATCCATTCTGCAGGAGAGTTCCCAGCGCGCGTACGACCTCCAGGAAGACAGCGTTACCTGAGCCTGGACTGACTGCACCAGCATTCAGCGAGTCACGTGGAGCACCAACAAGCACATGACGATCCGGTTCGCGAGACCCGTGCACCGTGATCATGACATTCCACGTCGTCGTGAGCGAGTACACGTTGCGGTTCGTCATTCTGATGACGGTCCCCATTGCTGACGAGGAGGAGTTGCCGTTCTCCACAACAAGTGCGTACTGCGCGGCCAGGGCACCACCCTCCCAACGCGACCCGAAAACGTCGGCAGCTTTGACCGTCTTGATGGCTGACACCTTGCCGGCAGCGCTTTCCATTTTCGCGAGCAACTCTTGAGCCACGGCAGCACTGATGGGCATGCTGACAACGGGCGGAAGGATGTTGAAGGTGTTGTTGATGGAGTAGACGTCTTCAACCGAGATGCGGTCTGCGTTGGTCCCCATGGGGCGTGTCGCTGAGAACCCTTCCGGCATGGTCGGATCACCGTCCCCCATGTAGACGTTGCCGAAGGTTGTCGTGGTGCTTGGACGCCACGGTCCATCGGGCGCGGTGGGGCCTCGAGCAGAACCGTCGTCAGCAGGATCACTGCTCACGAGCACGATGTCAGAAAAAGAGGTGACAGAGGACGAATGAACCAGACCAAGGAACTTACGTGTAAGTGAGCACACCAACTGCGCCGAACTTGGAGGCCAAGACCACTTTGGCAGGTAGAGACACGTCTCCGCCCATGCGAACCAGCACAATCTTGCCAGCCACGGACACGTTGTTCTGTGCCAGAGCTTGGTAGTCCTCGGAGGAACCGAAGTGTGCATACACGACTCCTCCTGTCGCGGTACCGTTCTTGGAGTACAAGTGGAATGCCGCGTGAGGTTTGGTGAGGCTCTTGCCCTTCGCTTGGCGTTTGGCCTGGCGGGCAGCGTGCTCAGCGATGAAGTCGTAGGAGGCCAGCGACTTGTTGTTGGACTTCTTGAGAATCTCGACGGTGAGCGTCTCCGGGGCGTTGGCGAGCATCTCAAATTCGTCAATCTTCACGGAGCTCTCTTCAAAGCCGAAATCGATGGCACTCGAGCGGATGAATTGGGCCATCTCATAGTCTCCGCTACTACCGGTGTGTCGGGTGATCTGTTGGATGGGAGCAGATGTCAAGTTAGTCGTCATGAACGAACGCCTTATCAAGACGGGTGAATATCTACATACGTCGGTGTAAAACTCAAGGTTCTTCAGGAACCCGTCGGCCGAAGTGGCAGCGATAAAATGGTGTTGAATGGCCGGCGTTGAGCTGCAGAAGGAGGGAGATACACGACAACTCGGTGAGTACTTGTCTGCATCCATGTGCTACAGTGTGGACTTACCCGTAGTTCTCTTCATGTCCTAGGACCCCCAAGAGCATGACGCAGATGGAGATGGCCAGGAAAAGTCCCAGTACGAAGGCGATTCCGACGCGGCGACGGAGCACAATCTCGTCTTCGCTGATGCCATCGCTCAGTTGGACTTCGCGCGGGCTGTCAGCGTAGATGTTGGCCCTCGTCAACGGCACCTTGGACTCGTCGACGTTGCTGTCGTCTTCGTCGAGATCGAGGTCGGGGAGCACCTTGAGTGCGTCGCCCTTGATTATGCTGGCCCTGTCGTCGGAAGAGCCCATTAGACTCGCAGTTGCCGCTGGAGGTGTGTCCTGAGCCCTGCTAGCTGGTTTCGGCAATGGAAGCCCCTCCCAACATCGCAGCACACTCCGCCAGTGCTATCCTGGGCGCTGTCCGCCGCTCGTTATTTTTGAAGACGCTGTGTATGCTGCTGGCAATGGAGGCCGAGCGCAGCAAGAATAGCGTCGACCATCATCACGGCACCTCTTGCTATTCCTGCACCGCTAGCGACGCAACGTCGGGCTCGCCTGGCGCTCTATCTGATACCATCACTTCAACGACACGCACTTCGGTCCGGCTTTTTCTGCTTGGTGTGCATCGAGTCAGTCCATGGTCTCCTTGAAGTGAGCTAGACACGTTACAGACGCTTGAATCAGCAAAAGAGAGTTCAAGGACGCACAATAACTTTTTCTTTGGTTTACATGTGCAGCGCCTGAAATTGGCGTGACACCCGGTTCTCCCTCTTCTGCTTCGTCCACGGACACTCGCTCGTATCCTTGTGGCGATCCTAATTCATACACTAGTCCACACATAGGAAGGCACACCACTGCGTCATGCCTTCGCGTCTCAAGCGCCGTGTTACAGCGACCTGGTTTCTTCCCTCTCCTCTTGTTTATTTCTTTTCTTGTCCATGTTTCTTCCATCAAAACACTCACTCACTCACTGCGCCCGAGCTCTCCTTCTTTCTGGAGCCCCGCGGCGCTCTTTTTAACTGAAGCAGCTGATGCTTCGCACTTTCTTCTTGGTCTGGCGCTCGAGCATGCTCTCGGCCTGGCGAGCAGACTCGGCTACGATGGCATCGAAGAAGGCCAGTCCGTCCTTCTCCTCCGTCATGCCCAAGTCCTCCTTCACAACCGTCGCCGCCTTGGCAACAACCAACTCCAACTGCGAAGGCGACGAGAAGTCACCGTCGCGCTGCAGCAGACTGCCGATCTCGAACAGCGAGAAGCCGGCCTCCGCTCCACGCTTGAGCACCGCCGTACACACACGCATCGTCGTCACACACTCCTCCTCGATTCCAACGACACGCAGCATGGCCGCATCGCGCGTCTCGTCCAGCGACGCGATGTGGTCCAGCTCAGCACACGTAAACGGGAACTCAGCCTGGGGCCACTGCAGCCATTCGAACGTGGCGCCGTCCAATTGCTTGTACGACGGCAGACAGAAGCCGTGGTCAATCGGCGTCATGCCGAACGTCTGGTCGTTGGGCCGCGCACTCAGCAATATATTGCCCGCGTGGCGGTCTGTGTTAAACAGACGCACGTCCAATATTCCGATCTTGTGCACCTCGGGGATCGCGAACTTCAGCGTGCCCATGTCCTCCGCCGAGCACTGCGAGGCCACGAAGCGCTGCATCGATCCCTCCTTCTCCTCTCCATTCACACTCAACACCATCAAGTTTGTCACCGGCACTCCACTAAAGTTGCCGTAGGCGTCGTCCAACAAATAGGCGGCGCATTCACGGAGAGCTCCGTTGCCGACTCGGAAGCCCTTGTTCACCGGGTGCTCCGTCACGCCCACCACCGCGTTGTCCTTCACGTACCCTCTCGGGTTCTTCGGGGCCATGTACTCCTCGTCGCGTGGCTTGAAGATCCCGAGCGGGTTGCTCTTCTTCATCGATTCCGTCGTCAAAAAGTACGCGCCGCCGCAGCCCTCGCTCGTGATCTGGAACGAGCTGCTCGCGTCCGCGACCATGCAATTGACCTGCTCGGCGAAGCGCTCGGCCGCCTCCGTAGTGAGCCACTTGGCGTCCAGCGCAGCGGGAGGATTCAAGGGCGACGTGCAGCGCAGCGGCGACAGGCGGAACGTCACGAGCTTGGTCACCACCGTCTGCTGCAGGAGCCCCTTGGCGCTCAGCATGACGGAGCCGTGCAGTCGCAGGCGGCTGAAGCGGCTCTTGATCTTCGTGCGAGTGACACAGTCGGCGTCGTCCGCCCTGTCCGAGCTCCAAAACCATTCGACAGCTCCCATGCTTTCTCTCTGCGCTTGGGTTTCTTCTACTGTGGCTGCGTGCGGAGTCGAGGACGTGCGGCTGAGAGCTGGCCGAGAAGAAACGGAAGACAGAGAGAAGCTGCAGGCTGAGGCGGAAGGAAGCTCGGGACGGACGGAGCGCAACGCGAGCTTCAAGCGAAGGGCGGAAGAAGAGAGTGCGTGCTCGTGTGCAAATTGAGCAATGAACAACACTGGCTCCTTCTCCACATGGATTATACCCACCCCGATTTAAAAAACAAGAAGAATAAATAGGGGTTGGATAGATAAATTTGCATGCAAAATGGGTCTTTTTTAAGACCAGCTGTTCATCACCTGCTGCGGTGCATTGCTTTGCATTCACCAGAATTTACTGGAGGTTGCAGATGAAGCAGGGGGTTGCTAACTGAAAGCAGTTGGCGGCGTTTTCTCAGACAAATTCGAGACAAATTCGAGCTGCGAGAAACGCTCCGTTCACATGGTAAAATATGGTAGACGCTGTGTTGTGTGTTCACACTAAATTCAACTCCAGCAGGTCCAATGTCAATGTTGTGCTTGGTATTGCGGCTCGGAGCCGCAGCACGAAGCACTTGATGCAGTGCATCAACTACGCCGCCACTGGTTTACTGGTCTCGGGACACACTCGCAGCTCCACCCCGGCCGCGACGGAGACTCGACACAATCATGGGCGGAGACTGTAGCGTCGGTTTACACCCTAGGATATCCAGCGTCCAGTGGCGTCGCAGCGTCGAGGGTCGTCATCGTGTCGGCGCCTCATGGTAAATATAAAATGTCTATGCGGGGAACTTCCCCGATGAAGCTGGCCACCCGCTCGGCTCGCACAGGCGTGTGAAGACCCAGCACTGCACGTGGTGATACCGACCTGGTGGGGTTCCGGTGTCTTTGCCTGTTCCGTGCAAGGAGGGCTGGGCGAGTACATGTACATGCGCCGCATACTTGTCCGCATACTATAGATACCGGTATGTGGTCATGCAAGCTGCGCGTTTATACGATGTGGTGGCTCCGCAGCCCCAAGCAGTCGGCAGCGCGGCCCAGCAGGCCAAGCCCGCACTGGACGCTGATATCATGACATGCATTGTCGATCCGGACCTGCAGGCAAATCGACGTTGAAAATTGTAACGGGAACCCCGGGACTCGGGCACCAAATGCCTTGAGGACGAAACTAAGGACTAAATTAATGCAGACAGCAACGCCCTGGCAAGCCAAACACCAGCACGGAGCGGCTTGGCTGTCGGCGACCTTTGCCTATGGCTCACCGCCTACGTGGCGGATCATTTGCAGCTGCTGCTCCAGTGAAGAAAGAAAAGTGGCACCGAGCTGGTCCAAACCCCAATCGTCACGCGCCATCACCCGCTGCTGGACGCGCGCCATGCCGTCGGACGCTCGCAATTCGCATCGGCGCAGGCCTCAAACTCTGTGCCAACACCGCCTCCACCAAAATCACCAAATGCTACGAATCCTCAAGGCATGGTTAGTTTGACTCTGCCGTCTCCGCCGAAGTGCATCAACGCGGGCAAGGCGTCACTACGGTATGCGCCACCTGTCGGTTGATCAGCATTAACGCCGGGCTAAGTCCGAATGGGTTCACTCGGCCCACCCGCGCAAAGCCGCGACGCTCCGTGGCGCGAACGTCTCCTACTGGCTAAAAAGAGCAAAATCCCCCCACGCTGATTCGCGCAAAATCGCAGCTACCCACCCGAGCCATGGGCTGACCCGTACTGACACGATACCGGTTTAGCATGATGGAGTGGCCTGAGGCTCGCTGCCTCGCCATCCTACCCGTGTACTACACGGTGTAGCGCCATTCCTGGCTTTCCCGTGGCCTGAACAAGCCTCGTGGTGTGTGTATCCTCCTATGTGTTTTCTGTCTACCATGCCTGTCAATGTCGAGTCTGCGTCCATGTCCGCCATGCCCTTCGAGCTGCCCGTCGAGTGCGCGACCGAGACGCACGAGATCATCCAGTGGGCGCTGCTCAAGGAGAAGCACTACCGGGCGCTGCGTATCCCGCTGTACCTCTCAGAGGTGCAGCGCCACGGCATGACGTCCACCTGGCGGCTGCGCGTGTGCCGCTGGATGTTCGAGACCGCCAAGGAGTTCGAGCTGCAGATGGACACGGTCTTCGGCGCGCTGCACTTCCTGGACCAGTACCTCAGCGTGCACTCGGTGGACCGCGTCACCTTGCAGCTGCTGGGCATGATCTGCATGTGGACGGCCAGCAAGATGCACGAGGGCAAGCCCATCCTCCTCGAGGAGATGGCGCTCATGTGCGAGCGCAAGTTCTCGCGGTCTCAAATGGTCGACGCCGAAGCGCAGCTCGTTCGTCTCATCGGCTTCCGGTTCAACCCCCCGAACGTCTTCACCATGGCGAGAGACTTCGTCAACGAGCTCCCCTTTGAAGAAAACGACAAGGACCGACGTGCCAACTGCGTCGCCTCCGTGTTCAACCTGCTGGAGCGAGTGGTCGAGGACATCTCGTCGCTCGAGTGCTCCGTGTCCAGTCTGGCTAAGGCCGCCGTCCAACTCGTGGCCAAGTCCGAGTACAACTTCACAGTCCCCGAGCTGCTCCAGGCGCTCAAGACCGTCCAGATCGAGGAACGCGCCTACCGCGCAGCCTTCAAAACTGTGCGCGGCGCGTACTTCGGCACCCCAAGCGTTTCCACCCGGACCCAGACTGCACAAGCTGCCGCCCCGAACATGATGAAGCCCCTCAAGTCGCTCACGCAGAGCCCCACGGCCGTTGAACAAGTCCCGGCCTTCCACGATGAGACCCCGTCGTCCCCCTCCAACGATCCGGACGACTCGTACCTCATCTGCACCGAGACGCTGTCTCCATCACCATCCCAAGCACCCCCTGCCCCCGCGCGGACGACTGCTTCGACTTCATCAACCACCGGTATTACTCGCTCTGCGTCCTCACCCGCGCGCTCCGAGACCGATACCGAGCAAACCAACAAGCGTCCGCGCAAAGCGACCATGTAGACAACCACAATATGAATCACCACGCCCACACACACAAACAATGTAGATAACGGAAGCCAAACACAAACACTAATTTATACTCTAAACAACTCTCTTCCTCCTCTTCTACTTCTCTCTCCTTGACAGGGAACACTTCACTGTTAATCACTTATTTCTATGCATGTCACGCTGCCGTCGCTGTCCTCTTCACCTTCATCACGTTGTGCCTCATGGTCTCCATTATCTTCGTTTTGCTGCCGAATGTCTTCTTGTTCTTGCTCCTGTTGCGTGAAGAACAGTCTTCTGAGGTCTCCAGTCGACAGGCGAGTCTCACGCAGTCTGCTCTTCTTAGCGGTCGAGAGGACGTCTCCATCGCCCAGGAAGGCGGCAGTGAGTTGGCGCTTCTTGTTCTGCAACGCTACGACTCGCTCCTCAATCGACCCTTTCACGATGAAGCGAACGACACGCACCTCCCTCGTCTGGCCGTAACGGTGGGCCCGATCGACGGCCTGCCGCTCAAGACTGGGGTTCCAGCTCGGCTCCATGATGAAAACGTGCGCCGCTGCTGTGAGGTTCAATCCGAGCCCACCAGTGCGCAATGACAGCAGCAACACGTCCAGCGGAGGACCAACAACTGGTCCCATGTCGTAGCTGTCTTCCTGCTGCTGGAAGTTCCGCACGATCTGCTCTCGGTCCTTGGCTGGCATTCTTCCATCCAACTTGGCGAAAGCGATAGCCTCGTTGCCTACAGCTGATGCATCTTCCAAGGACGAAACTGACTCACACTGCGCATTATGAGCCTCGAGCCGCTCTGCGATCATATCCAGGAAGCTTGTCCACTGCGAAATCACCAGCACTCGTTCACGACGTGCCCGCACTTTTTTCAACTCGCGCATCAGCGCTGTGAGCTTCGTCGATTCCAACGGACCACACCCGCTCACGGCATTTCCATCGACGCGCTGCTCCTGTAAACTCTTCAAGAGCTCAGTTTCTCCAGCCGAAAATGGAGAAATGCCATCTCTCGCGTTCCCGACCAGCGCTTCAGCACTTGCTGCTCGCGTCTGCACTGCAGCCAAAGGATCTGCGGTCACCAGGGCACAGGCATCACACACTTGTCGTAGGCGTAAGATAAGTTCAAACACGTGCATGAACAGTGGGCGTTCTCCACCATCCTTGGTTGGAGTGGTGAGAGGAACTCGACGGCCCTGTCGTGCCTCCTTGGACCGCAAGTACCGAAGCACTTGCCGCTTGGTCGAACGATGCAGCAGCATGTACAGAGCTCGCTCGACATCTGAAGCAAAGTCAAGTTCGACAACCTCTTCGGTTTTCTCCGGCAGTTCCAAGATAGGAGCATTTGACACTGCGTCCACCGTGGATTTCAGTCGACGCAGCACAACGCGAGGTACAAGAGCTCCAAGTTCACGTTCAGAAAGCGCATGAGCGCGATTTCCAAGCCCAGTGAATTGTAGCAATGCCGCTAGGTCTGCTGTTCGGTTCTGAATCGGGGTACCAGTCACACACCATCGACGCTTACTACCAAGGGTGAAAGCAGCCCGAGCTCGTGCGCATCCAGCATTTGCGATGAGATGACTTTCATCCAGAATGACTCGGAACCACTGCAACTGATGCAGCTTTGACGTTACGACGGACTTCTTGGAGCTTGGAGTAAGGCGCGGAGCTTGATGCCACCCATCCACTGAATTAACGCTTTCGCTCTCACCCACGCCGTTACCACCGCCATCGTCGCTATCCTTATCTCGAACCTTGCACTCTAAAAGCCGAAGAGTGTCGTATGTTGAGAGCACGATGTCCGCGCCCATGAACTGTGTAGCAGAACGGAAGCTTTTTCGCGTTGCACCTTGATACGTCACCATGCTCAAATTCGTTTTAGCTCGGATCTCTTGCTCCCACTGCGATAAGATGGAGAGCGGCGTCACGATAAGAGTTGGAGGTGTAAGTCGTGGCACCGTGCTCCCCGTCGTCCTTCTTTCTTGAGCCTCAGCTTCTCGAGCTTGGCGAAGAGACTCACATATAAGTGCAAGACAGCATACCGTCTTACCGAGTCCCATCTCATCCGCCAGAACTCCACCGCACACTTTCGCAACCAAAGCGTCGACTGCTGTTGCCTCACCACGGCGTTGCTGATCAATAGTGACAGGGTCGCGAGGATCCTGCTCTCGTTCTAGCATCCACTGTAGTGCTTCTTTCTGGTACGGCTGTAATTCGACAAGTAACTCCGGCACAACGTAAGGGAATACACCCGGTTTGGCTGCTAGAGATTTTCGACGTCTGTGACGTCGGCGTCTGTCGCTAGCAAACCGATACTCCATCTCCAGTGGCAGCTTAGTATGCAGCAACGCACCTCGATTTGCGCGCTTCCGCGACAATGCGGATCTTGAGGTCGTGAAAGCTGTTGGCGGTGTTCGTGGTTCCCGCCTCACCGATAATGACGCTGGAGACGTACGGGATGTTTTCCTTGCTAAGGAAGCTGTCGGGGAAGCAAAAGTCGTTCGTCTGATGGATGGAGCCGCAGGAGAAGTGACGGCTTGTTTCCGTGCTGAGGAGGCCGTGGGCGTTGCATATGACGATCTTCTTGCCGACGACGCGGTGGGGGTGGCGTGTGAAGTTCGTCTAACCGAGGAAGCAGTGGGGGATGCAAATGTCGATCGCCTTACAGACGTAGGTTGCTCCAGCGCTCTTGTACTCTTGGTGTTGGCTGAAACAGAAGTCATCACTTTAGTTGGCGTCACAGGGCCTTCTTGCTGCTCTGCCACACCACGGTCGTCTTCTTGGGTCGGCTGCCCTACCGTTTGGCTGGATTCGGGGGCAGGAACAACGCTATCGGCGGTGGGTTGCACTACCTCATCCATCTCTACATCATGCTGCTCGTGTACTTGACTATAAGCTGCGTAATCGTTTCCATCACCAAACTCGTAGTCAGGCTCCGAAGACCCCGGCGGTCTTTCAGCTGTGTCTTCGGGAGGTGGCGATTGATGAGCTGAGTTATCTCCAGTATCGACATAAGCCGGTGTGCTCACTTTTCCTTCGTCGGTCATATTTTCAACAACAACTGCATCCTTCTGTTCTTCTTTGTCATCATCTTTGTCTTCCTCGCTGTCACTGCTGAAGATCAACTCCTTGGACACATCCATATCTTCAGCATCATCATGGCGACTCACCAAGTCCACAACAACATTACGCTGTTCAACAACTTTACCTCCACACTCCTCGTTGTGCTCCCCCACTACCATCTCTCCTTCCTTCGGAGCCGCCGCCTTTTCCTCATCCACGCGCACTTCCGACACATCCAGCATCTGCGTGTCTTCCGCCTCTGCATCCTCATCCTCCACCCGCGTCCGCTCATCATCACTGAGATGCATCGACTGCATGGAAACATCCAAGTCTTCTGCTCTAAAACTCGGCTCGAGCGACCGACGCGGCGTTCGTCGCTTCTTGCCGCCCGGTCTCGGCGACCATTGACCAGGCGTCCACGGCGACTTGGCCGCCCCCAACGGCGGCGAAATCGTTCCTACACACTCTACTGAGAGGCGTCTGTTGTCTGCAATGGGGGACACATTAGCCATTAGCGCTTGCAAGCGCTGCGACGCGCTCACTCGGCGTCCGGAGGTCGGTTGGGACCCGAAATCCTGCGAGCTGAAGGCTGGGAACATGCTCTGGCTGTCGGGTGGCGGTGGAGTGCTGTACACATAGGAGCCGTTCGATACGAGCGAGTCTTGAGGCTCCGAAAGGGGCTGCGATGCCGGAATAGGCGCCTGCCATCGACTGTGGTTCGGAGGCACGTGCTTGATGCCTGCCGCTGCCAGCACGTCGCGCAGCTGGTGCTCGTCCTCCTGCGTCACGGATGGGGCACACTGCACCGCGTACTTGCCGAAGCGGCCAGCCAGCACGCGCCGCGTGAAGTCGCGCCAGTCGCGCTCGTACTCGCGCTTCCATCCCCCCGAGGCCGCCATGGATGTCGTCGCCGAATTCAAATTTGAATTCAAAAGGGCAAGTTTCTTTTCAGCCAATCACATGAAGGTATCAGTTGGATGCATCATGCCACGAAGGACAAGTCTACCGTGGGATGGAGACACTTGGGAGATTAATCGCCTCATATTGAAGTGGAAGTGGTGCAAGTTGGATTCATTAGACACAAGGGGAACCTCATAATATTGACCGCTTGTATCTGGTGTTATGAGGCCATCTACTGGTACTGGGACTATGAAAACAGAATGGGAACGCGGAGGCTTGGGATGGTAGACGGGAATCACACGATAGGTTATCGCCGCCGCACAGCAAACCGCTGGAACAAGCTGCCAGTCGATTGGGTCTGTTCGGGGACTTCGTTCGACCCCGGCAAAGAAGAAGCTTTCTGTATCTTGTCGGTCGTGAAGGGGAAGCCGCGTCGTGTAGTCGGCTTTTGCGCGCTCCGCTCTTCGGCCGCTTGAAGCAGAGACTGACAATCGTGGAAGCGCAAATTCTCCGGGCTTAGCACGTTGTACACAGAATCGTCGTCATCCTTGTCGGTGTTCTGCTGGTTTGTAGCGTTCGGATACGGCTCAGGGTGTGGGCCAAACAAACTGGTAGCGGCCACACTGGCGAATAAACCCGACTTGGACCGCGCCATCGTCGCCAGGTGAAGTCCGTACCCAGCCAGCGATGACGTAGAGGACACAGTTGAATAGTTGAGTGAAGACATTGAGTTGGTGTGCTTCAGCAAGTCGGACTTCAGTACCTTTGACAACGGCCCCGAGTGACCAACTTGGTTGTTGCCGTCGTACTCATCGTCGCCAGTAGAACCGAAGTTTGTCACCGACGGACACACAGCAAGAGAATCGATGGAGCCAATAACGGATACGTGATCGTCGGCGTCCGCCCTGTTCTTTGAACGCAGGGACTGCTGCAGTTGGTTGACCTGATCATCCAACAACGAATCCAGCGCAGAAGAACTCCCATGGCAATTGCCAGCTTCGAGATCCGCAGTGGTTAAAACGTCTCCAAAGTAGCGGTTGTTGTCGTCATCCTGCTCGAAAAACGGTGGTGACGAGGTTTTCCTCATAGATTCACCTTCCGTGCTCGTGTCCGACATGCACTCCTCGTCCACGCCACGCCAACGTTGTCGCCGTGACTTCACCACTTCATAGTTAAAGCCATACTCCCCACCGCTCGTCATTTCATCGGCGGTTGGCGAGTGCGCCTCTGACTGTTCACCAAATATTGAGTTGATATCGGAGTTGTAGTCGTGCACCGTAGGTTCCGACGATTCGCCGATCAGATTTTCTGTGTACTGCGTCAGCTTGTCAAGTTGCGATCGCAGCATCGTCGATCGGCTAATCTGCTGCTGGAGGCGGATCTCGAGCATCGCGTTCTTCACTTCCATCCTCTCGCTCTTTTGACACACTGCCTCAAACTTCGTCTGCAACTCTGCATGCGCCTGCTCAATCTCCCGGTACTTCTTTTCCAGAGGCGACTCCACGGGGGCCACCGGCTCGGAAAGAGATGTCTCGCTCAGTCTAGGAGCGCTGTCAGCGTGCACAAGTCCGGCAGACGTCAGCGCCTCGATCCACTGAGCGTTCGTCGCCACCATCTTCTCCAGCACGTTCTTCATCTCGTGGGTTTCCTTCTCCAGGAACTCCAAGTGGTGGTCGAACACCGTCTGGGTTTGGTTGTTGTTGTGGCTGGTCTGGTTGTTCACTGAACGAGCAGGTGACGGCGCGCGCATTGAGCGCGACGAAGGCGAAGACACTGTCGGGCGTTGGAACGACGCGAACATGGGCGTCTCCTGCTGCTGTAGCTGCAATTGCTGCTGAGAAAGCCTCGACTTCGTCAAACCGACCGACAAGCGGACGTCGCCCGCCGACTGGAACGGTTTCCGGGTAGCTAATCTCCTCGAGGGCTGGCGACGCGGAGCCTCAAGAGCTCGCGAGGACGTGGGGCCCATGGACACCGACAGGTCTTCACGTTCGGGTGACGCCTCGGGGGATTCCGGTGACAGGTCGGTGATGGTGAAGCGGCCTCTGACCTGCGTCTTGCCCTTGCGCACCGACGAGCTGGAGGCCGAGAGGTCTTCGCTGTTGTTGTCTTGCTGTTGCTGCTGCTGCGGCTCCGACGCGTCCGACATGTCACCAAGCGACATACTGGGCGTCAGCACGTCCAGCTCGTCTTCGGGCACGTCAGTGACCACGAACTTCCGCGGCGTGCGGAGCTTGCGCCCCGTGATTTTGGGCACCGATCGGCGGCGCTGCATGTCCAGCCGCAGGTCGCGCTCCGTGTTGGTGCGCCCCAGCAGCGGCTCGGGCGGCGACTGACGTGTGCTGGACGTCGAGACGGTGCTGGAGGTCGTCATGGAGGTTATTAGCTGCGCCGCGGTCGGCGGAGACGCGCGCGAAGCGGAAGCGATCTATTTTTTCTAGGTCGCAACGGTGAGATGCAGATCTATACGAGGCGGACTACGCAGCTCGCGAACACGCCACTACGGCTCGACGCGAAGGTCTCTAGTCTGATACTAAGCCTGCCGTCAGGCCCGTCTCGCGGGGAGAGAGAGCACGGCTGGATAGTGCCGATTTTCAGCCAATACGCGCACGCGGGTTTCCGACAAAAATTCCGACCCATACCCGGTTACGTTTTATGCACGCCGATACAGATGGAAGGATTAACATGTAAATTGCGACTGGCCGGGTCTGAAAACATTTGGACGGATTTGATTGGCGGTTGGTGAAACCGTGAATTTGTGGGAAAATAGAAACATATCTGGTCCTGAAACTTTTCGCAGTGTTCCAGTGGAGTGGTGAGTGGACACGCCGGCATCGCATGTTGCCCTAGCGGTATTATTACCGCTCAGTTGGTTCCAGGGCAGGGGGCCAACGCACAGGGAATCCATCAGGCTGGCCCTCGACTTCGCTGAAAATGCTCAGCGGCATCCCAGATACTCACCTCGGACTTGCGAGCGCGTGTGCAATTTACCTGCTGGCATTTTCGCAGCACCAACCGATCTGGAAAAACAAACACCACCTGACTCCGAGGGCTGGGCACGAATTTGTGCACGATGCCGGTGCCACAAAGTCCACGCAGCATGGCAAAGCGGTGCAGCTGGCCGCAACCTGCTGGTGCTGGGCTCTGATGATCCCATGCTGCCTGGTCTCGCATTCATCGCTCGCTCATTTTGCCAAATCTTCGTTTCAGCGCTTCAATTTTCAGATTCTTTCCTACAGGTGCC
Source organism: Phytophthora fragariae (assembly GCA_009729435.1). NCBI lineage: Eukaryota > Oomycota > Peronosporomycetes > Peronosporales > Peronosporaceae > Phytophthora > Phytophthora fragariae. The sequence goes on from QQOI01000003.1 coordinate 2,329,790, forward strand.
ACAGTCGCGTTCCTCAACGATTTGTGCTGACAGGATACATGTCATTTCAACCAAGACTTTAGTTGGTAAGTTACTGCCAAGTTTGCGAATACATGTAGGCAGCAGCGGCGCCAATACTGTATCTGTGCATCTGCACGCCCAAGCGTCAAATTTAAAGACGTGTTTGTCTTTCGACGGCTGCTAGGCAATTCACGCACACCAATCTTATTGGTTGTGAACTTGTGGTATTCTAAGGAAAAATCCACTTGGGATCCCGTAGTCGGTTATCTAGTTCCCGGCACCAGAGGTGCATGTCGATGCCAGTCCGCACCAGCACAGTAGTTTTCAAGTATGCTTCGTGTATTTGGTGCTGCCGCATTGACATGCAGACTTGGCTAATGTGCACACACATATTGGCCGGTAAGGGGAAATATTTGGCTGAACCAGAATGGCTCAATGCAAAAACGACGCACGTTGTGGTGGTGCATGTATTACTGCAGTTGAGTCCTGTAATACATGTGTACAGCCTCCTGCATGTAGTAAACTTGCCGGGAATTTCGATGTAGTGTTGTCGAAGCTCTTCTTCGTGTGATTGTTTGTGTCTGTCCAAGACTAAAATGCCTTCCATCTCATAAAATGTTGTGAATCCGGTCTAAGTACGATACTTAGGTCGCTACCTTCGCGCGTCCTTCGCGCAACAACTGGCTTCTAGATCACAATGGATGGCTCTCAGAAATCACTGGTTGCGAAGCGGCACTCCGGAAACGCGCCGAGCTCCCATCATTGCAGTTTGGCTTTTCCTGGCCGCGAATCATACAAAGAAGCAGGAGCGTCGTCGAGTGCCATTTCAGATATGTGTGTATTATATCCTACCATCCCCCAACTGGACTTCTGGCGAGATCTCTCTTTCACAGTAGAGATCCCAGGGTCAAGCAACTCGCCCCGATGCGGAGTGCACGCGTTTCCTGCTGCCGTAAGGTGGCGGGGTTCGTGCGCAAGCTCTGCGCCTTTTGTGAGGGACAAGCGAAGCAAACAGTTGAATAGCGAAGTCTCGGTTGTTGAGCATCTGGACCGCCTGGTGACTTCGGTTGCCTCGCTGGAAAAAATGCTCCAACTGATTGATGGCTCTATATTCCCAATCTTTTATGCTAGTCACTTCGACAATAATGCTGGAGACCAACCATGGAGCAAACATCCTTATCAAACCCAATTCATGTGCATGGTAAGATAGACATCAGAATGCACACTTTAGTTGAACGGCCATAGGCGTACCAGTCGTTCGAAGCATTTTACTAGTAGTACTAGTAAAAGCTGTAGTACTACAGTAATACTGTAAAGATTCAAGTAAAGCAAAAATAAGTTCCCACCACGGTGATCGAATCCATTCATCTTTGCTGGTGTTATTGATAGCAGCTTGGTGCTTGACCCCAATTGCTGCTATTCTTGCTCGTCGAGTTACGCGGTTCCCATTACTTTGAATTAAAGCAGCTTTCGTGGGAATTCAGCGATTTTGCGTGTGGAAGAAGCGCACACGCCGTTGAGACCATGGGTCTCTGCCCGTCGAGAAGTATGACCGCGGAGGACCGTGAGCAGGAAAAAATCGCCGAGTTCGTACGGTATGCCATTACTTCGGACCTCGTCAAGCTGAGAGAGATGATTGTCAAGAAGAAAATGGATCCAAACGCCAAAGACGTACGTTGCACTGAAAAGAATAGAGAGCTCTACGATTGAGATCTAAGGTGCTGTATTTCTTGCCCAACTCAGCGCTTTGGTATGAATGCAGTGCACTGGGGTACGAAAAAAGTATGCCTTCAACAACAACAACCTTAGCTAAGCTTTGGATTCTGATCTCTTCTTAAGCGTCATACGTTGGTGAGCTGGAGTGCATACAAGAACTTGTCAAAGCTGGGGGGTTGCCCAGCGCTAGAGACTCCAACGGGCGCAACGCGCTGCATCACGCTAGCCGAAAGGATCATGACGAGGTCGTGCGCTACTTAGTTACCACGGCCAACATGGATATCAACTCTCGAAGCGAGAACCAGGACACGCCATTGCATAAAGCAGGTTTGGTTTTCCAGCTCCATAAATGGAATTTTGTTTGTACTTGTTGCCAACTTGGTGCTCCTGGTTCACGTGTCAGTTCGCGGCAAGAGCATCAAGGTCCTGGAGGTGCTGCTGAAGCTCGGTGCCGACGCCAATCTCCGAAACGAGCAAAACAGGACACCGCTGGAAGAACTTGAAGCGACCATGCCAACGCCTTCGGTACGTCTACATGAGCACTGGCTTTGATCGTCGCATTTAACTTATCCACAAGTGTAGAACGAGAGCAATGGATCGAATTGCGTGACGTCCGCAAGGCTGTCAACCCACACTGAAATTTACCGTGAGCCCGTAAGCACCGAGCCCAGGCCACTTGACTTCATCGGGCTCGCGTTGCAGCCTAGACGCGAAAGCCGTACTGTGGAGCGCACAGACGTACGGAGCTTCCGGTCTCGTCGCAGTGTCACCGATTTCTCCGACCAAACAGGAAGAAGAGGTTCAACTGACGAATCTGGCCAGTGGGCAACGACGGCATTGCCCAAACCTGCCGCATTGTACGTGTCACCTCCAGTGTCAACGAAAGAGCACGCTCCGATGCGAAAGAACCTCCGGTACGCTGGCAAACGCGTCATCATGGCAATCCGAGTGAAATGTGCAATACCCGACACTGAAAAGCTGCAACTCATGCGGCTCATGCTACAAAAACACACTGCACACACCAATTGACGTACCACATTTAGTATATCCCTTGCCTTCACCCTGCATCAGTAAACAACACGACCATAATGCAGAACAATCGAAACAAGTTTTCGCCTTTGTGAAGCCGACAGTCAGTCGAGGAGATTTATTGATTAAATACTCCCGTCTCGCTTTCCTTCGCAGTTCGTTCGGAAACCAACCGCTTAGTTGGCAGCCTCGCGACGGTAGCCGTCCTGGCCACCGCGACGGAACTCCGGGTTGAAGTCGCCCGACGGGCCGACACCCTTCTCCTTGTCGAAGCGGCCACGGCCGAAGCCACCGGCGGACGGGGCCTGCGGGCGCGTGGGGCGCGCGGCTTGCTTCTTGAGCGTGGCCGGCACGATCTCAGCGGGCAGGTGCAGGTACGAGCGCAGGTACTCGATGCCCTCGTTCGTGAGGTACCAGTAGAAGTACTGCCAGTTGAAGGTCTCCTTGATGTAGCCGCGCGACTTGAGCGACTGCATGAGCTTGATGACCTGGAGGTTGGGCACGTCCACGGCCTCGTGCTTGGGCAGCGAGAAGTCCTTCTTGGCCACCATCACGCCCTCCTTGAAGAGGTACGAGTACACGGCGATACGGTTCGTCTTGGGGACCAACATGGTGACAGAGTCTGAAAAACTTGCCGGCGAGTGCGGATCTTCACGGGAAATAAGCGGCGAGGTTTCTTGCAAAACCAGAATACTCGGCCCACTCACTGCGCGCACCCCAGCCAGCCAACCAATGCAGCCCTCCCGTCTGTACACAATATTGTGTACAGAACGTAAAAAGACCGGGACGCGTAATTACGCCTTGTGCGCCATTTACCAAACGTAAAATTGGGGTTTGCGTACGTCACACACAGGAGCGGTTTGATTTGACACACCGAGTGTCTAATGGCGGAGAACGCGGAGAAGTACTCGGTACTCATCGACTTGACGGCCGGCACGGTCGGCGGAATTGCCGGCGTCGTAGTGGGACAGCCGTTTGATACGGTGCGGCCATTGACAGCTACGAAGCGTTTGATTGAGCTTAGGTGATTGACGTTGTGTGTCATCCGTCCTGCAGGTCAAAGTGCGGCTGCAGACTTACAGCAAGTACTACAACGGCGCTCTCGACTGCACGCATCAGACTGTGCGTGGAACTTTATATTGCAATTGAAGCGGACTGTATGAGTGATGGCACTGATGGAATCAATCATGTATGTATGTATGCAGTGGAAGCATGAAGGGTTTCAGGGCTTCTTCAGGGGCATGACGTCCCCGGTGATCGGCAGCGCTGCAACCAACGCCGTCATGTTTGCAGTCTACGAGCGCACGCTTAAGACAATCGATGACAACCCGCAGAACCCGACGCTCAAGTCGGTCTTCTACGCTGGCGCAGTCGGAGGCTTCTGGCAAACGGTTCCGCTGGCCCCTGCAGAGCTCATCAAGTGCAGACTTCAGGTGCAGGACGGACGCAGGAGCAGCCAATACCGAGGACCCATGGACTGCATCCGACACATTCTCAAGGTCAAGGGCACGCCTGGACTTTTTCTCGGATTCACGTGCACGCTGTGGCGTGAGGTGCCTTCCTTCGCTGTCTACTTTTGGCTGTACGAATACGCCAAACGCAAGATGATCGACGGCGGCATCTCGCCCACTGCGTCCATGCTCACTGCCGGTGGAGTTGCCGGTGTTGCTTCCTGGGTCGTTTCTTATCCTTTTGACGGTGCGTTCGTGTGTTTTCTCTGCTGTTCCGTGGGTAAGGATAGTACGGCGTGTACTGACAATATGCTGCTGCTGTTTACGCCAGTGATCAAATCTGCCATCCAGACTCTCCCTGTGAACCACAAGTTGGGCGAGCACAAGATCGCGTACCAGGCTCGGCAACTCTATCGACTCGGTGGCTGGCGAATCTTCTTCAGCGGTCTGGGCACTGCTTGTGTGCGAGCGTTCCCTTGCAATGCCGTAACGTTCTACGGCTACGAGAAGTCCTCGGAGATGCTCAAGAACCTGGTGGAGGATTGAGCTCGCTGCAGTAGTCCTAGAACCACGTAGTATAGCCAATAGATACGCCTTCAACATCAAGAACCAATCCCATGTCATCTACGTGGTGCACATCAAGTATCCACGTCAACTTCTCGTCAGAATCCTCTTCAACTATGTAGAACGCTCACAAACTGATCCTCTGTATCATCGCCATGCTCGCCCTCCGCTCCGCTCTCCTGCGTCCACGCCCATCGTTGCCTGCTGCTGCTGTGCTGCGTCGTCACTTTGCGTCCAAGGGCAACCGCGAGCACATTGCGGACTGGATGAATGGGCCTCCGCAGGCTCTGGACCCGGCGTCCACCAAGTTTGACACGCTGTCGCTAGGATTCGCTGACGATGACGCAGCCTCGGGGGTGCTGCACTTGAAGCTCAACCGTCCGAAGGTGGTGAACGCCATGAACATGCAGATGTGGGTGGAGTTGGCCCAAGCTTTCAAGCTGGTGGAGAAGGATCCAAGCGTCAAGGCCGTCGTCGTGTCCGGTGAAGGTCGCGGCTTCACGAGTGGAATGGACTTGGACGTCTTCGCACAGATGCAGAAGGTGGCGATGCAGGAGTCCTGTGAGGGACGCAAGCGCGAGCGCCTCATGCGCGTCATCGACAAGTTCCAGCAAGTCATTTCGGCTCCGGAGAAGTGTCGGGTGCCGGTCATTGCGGCGGTGCATGGCCCCTGCATTGGAGCTGGCGTGGACTTCATCACGGCGTGTGACTTGTGCTACTCTGATGTGAGCGCTGTGTTCTCCGTGAAGGAGGTGGATCTGGCCATTATCGCTGATGTGGGCACGTTGCAACGGCTGCCGAATATCGTGGGTGAGCGTCAGGCGAAGGAGCTCGCCTTCACGGGACGGAACTTCGGCGGACTGGAAGCGGAGAAGCTCGGGCTTGTGCTGAAAGCCTTACCTGACCAGGAGACGCTGATGACCCACGTGGATGATGTGGCCAAGACTATTGCCAAGAAGAGCCCGCTTACGATTCGCGGAATCAAGCAAACGATTCATTACCAACGAGACCACTCGACTGCAGACTCGCTGGAGCAAATTCGATACCACAACGCCGCTGTGCTGCACAGCGACGACTTGGTGCAAGCTGTAGGTGCGGTAATGAGCAAGACGGAGCCAAAGTTCCGCGATGACTGAGCTTGTTCAACAAGAACACCGCGAGCGCGACTCTGATCTTTCCCTTTTTGTATTTTCTGTTGTGTTACTCGTCTCGACTCCTCATTAGCTACAGGCATCAACATCTCGCATTGCGATCTGTTGAATTCAACCGCGCTGCCATCGGTCTGCTTTTACTCCACGCTCCTTTCTATCACATGTGGCTCGGTAGCGCTCTACTCGTTCTTCCGTGCAGCAATAGCAGACAAAAAGTCACCGCGTCCTGGCATTCCACCGCCTCCGCCACGGCCACGAATAGCAGACATCAAGTCACCGCCACGACCACCTGCAGCACCGCCGTCTCCACGCGCCTTGATAGCAGAAAATAGGTCACCACGACCTGGGCCGCCTGGCTTGCCACGACCTCGGCCGCGAATCGATGCGAGGAAGTCGACCGGGGGACCGGGTGGGGCATCTTCATCACCACCGCGGCCACCACGTCCCGCGATCGCTGCAAAGAGGCCGTCACGACCACCTCCGCGACCACGCCCCCGACCTCGGGCAGCCATCATCGGATGCGGTGCCCGGGCAGGGCCAGGAGCCTCCTCAGCAGCTTCAGTTTCTGCTGGAGCTGCAGCACTGTTCTTCTCCTTCGCTTCCTTCATGATTTCAGTTCTAGTCTTCACACGGCGGGTCGTCGGTGGACCCTTTTCCAGCGAGTTCAGCGTGTCGCGACTCTTGTCACCAAGGTCCTTCAGGAGACCCCGGATGACAGGGATAGCCGAGCGCAGACGCTTATCGCTTGCTTTAACCTCGTCCATGCGCTCGTCCATGCCATCGAAGCAGTCTGATACCGCATCGCAGTAGAGCAAGATTAGGTTGCACTCAATCGATGAACGTGTATCCTTCGCATCTAGCGCTGCGTTTCGCTTTCCAGATAGGCTCATACCCGACCGCTCGGCAAACTTCAAGCTCGCCAAACGGATTTCATTCACCAACTCGCCAAACTCCGCCAACTCCACCTTAATTGTTGCAGCAGTTTCCGTACGCTCAAGTCGACGTTTAAGTCTTGCCTGAAACCACAGTAGCTGTCTGTTTTCGATCTGGTCCAGCGACGTGTCGATCAGTTCACACACACCGTTCGCTTCGGCAACAAGCCGAACGTTGCGGTAGTGCTTCTTCAATGCATCTGCACGAGAGTTAGCGAGCTTCGCTCGAGCCAGTTCCTGGGCTTCGGCCAAAGCCCGCGCACCAGCGTCGTCGGGGTTACCCTTCTGCACCGTAGATTCCATGTACACATCACCATCGGTATATCCGAGATCTTGGTCATATGCAGGATTCTTGTTAGCTTTGATGGGACATTGCTTGCCAATCATAGGGCAACCGATGTCCGGGTCATCTCGCGTGGCGTACGGGTGGTTATCCTCCGGTCCATACTGCTTCACGTGCTTGTTGTACGAGTTCACAACTGTCTTAAACGTTTCCTTGAGCGTCTTAAACCACTCGTACTTCTTCTTCGTCATTTCTTCACCTTGCTGAGATTTCCACGTCTCAGCAATGTCACGCAAGTGCATATGGAGAGCACGGCGCTCGGTCACTGAAAGACCTGTAACTCGGAGGTTCTCCAGCAGCGAAGGGTGATTTTTCGCAATATCAGCCGGATTCATACGGAGCAATTCCAGCACGTTCGTTCGCTTATACTTACGTGCAATATCACGAGGAAGTGTCTTGCCCGTTGGAGACTTTACAGTCTGGAGGTCGGCTTCCGACATCTTCTTCACATCAACCGGCATCATCCGACGAATCGCCTTAAGAGCCTTAATATTTTCATCGTAGTTCTCCTCTTCCCATTCGCGCTCCTTTCGCGCTTCTTCAGCTGCGTACTCATCAGTCAGCATAAGAGCCGTGTTGTACTTCTCCATATCCTGCTCCAGACGGTAGTATTCTTCGCGTAGCTGCTTTTGAATTGCTGGATCTGGGTGCGTTACATCAGCAGAACCAATTTCCTGCATGCGCTTAGAAATCTCTTGCACCTTAGCCATAGCCTCTTCGTAAGGAATATCCGCAGCAACAGCGATACCAGCCTGCTGCAGCTGTTTTTCAAGTTTGAGCAAACGGCGAAGAAGCTTGACTTGATCACTGGAGATATCCAGGTTAGCCAGCATGTCTTGCGCCCTCGGTTCATCCTTTGGTCGCCCAGATCGGCTTCGTTTAAGTTTCTCCACTTCTGCCTGTAGTGCGCGGATCTTTTCGTCGTAAGAATTGATACCATCGAAGAACGCCTGAATACCCATCTCATCGACGCCATCTTCCTGCATTTTCTTCTTGACGTCATCATTAGAATGCCCATCCTGGACCATTCGCCGATACGCAGCGTAAATCGAGGGCCCCTGGACATCGGACTCTTGAATTCGACGATTTGCTTCAATCAACTTCTGAGCTTCTTCCTGTGCCCGCCGGGCTTCAGCAAGCTGTTTTTCAGCTTCCTCCTTTGCACGAGCTGCTTCTGCCATGGCCTTCTCCACAGCTGCCTTTCCTTCGCGCTGCTCTTCACGAGCTGCAGCCATAGCTGCTTCTGCCTTCTGGCGCGATTGCTCAAGCAGCATGTGCGCTTCTTCTTGCGCCCGGGCAGCGTGGTGCGTGGCTTCGTCGGCTGCCATCTGAGCTTCAGCCTTAATCTTAACCATTTCATCGCGCTCGTTCATCATACCGTTGCTGTTAAGATCATCGCCAAGACGCCCACGCTCTTGGTCCTCCTCATAGGCTTTCTGCTTGTTAACGTACTCCAGCGACAAGGTCAGCACAGCTCCTGCCGACCGGCTACCGAGTGCCAGAGGGTACTTCTTGGTCGTCTTTTGCATGTTCGGCAGTGATTTCAGAGGAATCGAAAGTGTTGCAATAAGCTCTGTCGCGCGGAACAAGTGCTCGTCGAAGATGCGGATCTCCACAACCATGTCATCTCTAGGAGCCTCAAACGATGCAGAGTTGTCCTGCTTCCACACAGGCGAGCGCTGGTTCTTCACCACCGAAGTCTTAAAAGTCTCTGCACCGACAGTGACTTCACAAATGGCGTTGACCGAACTGCCCGACTTAGTCAAGTTGGTTGCAGACAGAACGCCAACGTGAACCACAGGGGTTGAGAATGCTTCGTAGTTAAATTGCGAAAGACGTCCACCAGCGTTGCGGTCGAGGAAAGTTCCATCCATCGAAATACTCTCGGTGCGCTGTGTTCGTAGCGCCTTGGCCTCCCGTAACGACTCGCCAAGATTCTGTGTACGGTTAACAGTCTTAGAGGCGTCAATGGCCAGCTTAACTGCATCCATCCAGCCCTTCTTATCCGACTCGGACGTACAGGCCATCACCATGCGTCGGTCATCTACACGGACCTCCAGCAAATACTCTGCTGTAACGTTTGGCGACCGGCAAACGACATCGCCTGTGCCAGGCAGTGAGCGAACCGTGCATCGGTGATTCAAAAAGCTCATTTCACCACGCGACGTCGTAGAGCTCGGGCTCTTGAAATATTCCACCTTGGACACACTAAGCACGAAGTATCGCGACTTCCAGTTGCGCATCACACGTCCCTGCTTGTACATGCGGCCCTTCTTGATGGTGGCAGCTTGGTTGTCCAGAATCAGTTGTGCAATCGACTGGTTATCGTCGCCATCATTGCCGTCATCCTTCACGATGCGAGGATTGTTCATCAACTTTTGCTTCACGTGTGAGGTGGACTCACGAAGACGGAACGACTCCGAGTGACGAGAGTTCACACGCTGCACATCAGCCAGCTTATCCTTGGGCACAAACTGCAGTGTCTTCGGGGCCGTCGCAACACGAAGCACGTTCATTACCTCCAGATACGGCATACACAGCACATCCGTCTCGTTCACTTTGTACACAATATCGCCGATCGAGATCATGCCACTGGTCTTGGCCTGACCCTTCAACGCACGCACCACCGCGCCGTCAATACCGTAGCGCACTGCTTCCTCCAAGTTCAACCCCATGGGGCCGTTGTCGAACACCACAGCATACGTCGTAAGCTCCGTGTCCAGATCGTGGTCCTTGTTGAGCTGGAACTTCTCGCGCACCACTTCTTGGCGCCGGACCTCGTCGATCTCAAAGGAAATCGCGAGAGGTCTCGGCATCTTTCGGATGAGGTCGATGGCGTCGGAGAAGCCCATGCCGTCCACATTTTGTCCGCCGATCGCCACAATGAGGTCTCCCGCCTGCACCTTGTTCTCCAGCAGCGGGTTGTTGATGTTGTCGATGGCCAGGCCGTGGTCGATCACGCCGTCCTTGGGGGGCATGAGCTTCACGCCGAGCTTCTCCTTGGCCGGCAGCTCGATGACCACGACCTCGGGGGCGTCTTCACCGCCGCTGCTGGCGGTGGCGGCGTCCTCCTGGCCTCCGTCGCCATTCTCTTCAGCGGGGGGCGACTCCTCCGCCGCCTGCTGCTGCTGCTCTTCCTCCTCCTCGGGCCGCTCCGAGCCGCAGGCGACGCAGGCCTCCTGGCCGTCCTCGTTCGCCGTGAACTCGCAGGCCGTGCACGTCCACGCCATCTTGGGCCTTGGGTTGAGTTAACCTAACGTTATCTACAGTATGGGACGGCGTTGGTTAGATACTGGAGGGAGTGATGGTCAGCCCTAACTAGGGTTTGTTAGGGCAGCTGTCTAAGGGAATAATATCACTAGACAGAGAGAGATCTAGGTGTATGGGAGGGTGTCGTACTTAAAGAGGCTGCTGGGCGCTCTCGCCCGGGGGATCGCGACCGCGTCGACTCCGGAGTCGCGCGCTGGCGCCGCCTGCTGGTCCTCGCCGCGCTTCCACGAGGACTGCGCTGCGCGTCCTCGAGCTGCTTCTCTGGTCTGGCGCCGACCGCCGTTTTCCCTTTGCTGCGAGCGATCGACGATTGGACCATCACTCTTCGTTCACCCCCTCTCTGCGAGGGGTAGGGCTGATTTCAATAGTAAAACGAAGATACTTGCGGCGCCAGGATCCAGCTCAAGCGCGATTCAACCAACCAAAAGTGAACCTTTGCTCTGGCTTGCCTGTGAATTGGTCACCGCTATCATAGTGGAACACCGTAGTTTAAAGACCGTGCCGGTGGCGTGGCAATGCGGCCGACATGCATATATAATTGCTGTATTGACGCCAGAGCGCGACAAATGCCTGGAAGGAGGCAGTTCGTCGAGACCGCAGCGTGGCGATGCACGATATGTAACGGGCATCTTCCGCTCTCTCTGCGAATCGGGTGGTGCTGTATCCCGCCACGCCGCGTTTTTGGTCCGGCCTACCGAGTGTCGGTGTCGTAACGATGCAACGACTCGCGATTGAAGTGCCTCGGACCCGCGAGGCTCGATATTACCGGTCATGTGTCAAAGGTTGCCTTCCGTCGAGCTACGTATGCAAGTGCAAGAAGTCTTGCCAGCTAACAATATTGCAGGTGGCTTATGTTATTGTGTGTGGTCATCCACTGCAGCGAGAGGGTTGATCAAGGAATATCAGTCTTCAAGCACGTAAGCCACTGCTGATCGTGCTGCCAACAGAAATGAGCTTCCGATGTAGCGGTCGATTTAAAAAAAAGGCATTGGGTGCCTTCCAAAACCTGGATAAAACAGTTTAATCGAAAAATTCTGATCCTTCGATGAGGCAGGCTTTAGCATGAAGACCATGACCACCGTCACTACCTTAAAACCCACACGAAGGCTTAATCAGAAACTGGTATGCGTCTTTTGAAACAATAAACTCGTAGTATGCGCTTTTTGGTGTTTTCGCTCATTACTTGTCGGACCAAAAGCCAGCAAATCTTGGGAGATAAACACCTAGGCCAAAACCATCATTAACCTTTAGACGCGAAAGGGTTAACCCTTTCGCGTCTAAAGGTACCAAAGTAGCTCCTTTTGGTGGCTGGACAGCCGCCGAGCGATAATCCCTCGCAAAAGGGACTACTTTGGCACCTTTTGTTTATATCTGCCAATAGTACTCGAGACGGTCCCCAATGATGTGAGGCACCGAGTGGGATCGTGTCAAACTATGACAGTATTTACAATAATAGCCAGTCAGCAAGATCTCTGACCGAGCTGAATTTGCATAGTGAATTCAAGATGCATACCCGTATCCTACGTAGGCACTTTCAGACTTCTAAGATGCCCCAAACTACGTTTCTAGAGGAAGACGACAAGATGTTGGTGCAGCAAGCTCGTCGGTATACAGATCGTGGAGAGCGTATTGCGTGGGGTCAGGTGCAAAATAAGATGCGGCGTTGGGGTCGGACTTCAAAGGAGCTCTCGCAGCGGCTCAACTCGCTCAAAAAGACGTATGGAACTAATTTAGCAGTATTCCCGCCTCCTTTCTCTACACCTGTGCGTGCTGTACGTGGTCGCAGATCGATTGTTGTGCGCACTATTCGAATGCCAAATCTGCTACACCCGAACCAGGCGCTCAATTTACCTGCAACTACTCAGCAAGACGCAAGCGGCGAGATCCAGCGTCAAGCGCACGCTGTACCTCCAAGCGCTAACCAGTATTTGGCAGCACGTCTTCCAGCTACGTCTAATCCAAGCCGCGCCCCGCAATTACTGCCTGGATGCGACGTAAATTATGGCAGTGAGCATAAACTACCAACAGTAATTCCTGTCAGCGAGGCTTTGCTGACCGCCTCTGATGCTGCTAGGGCTGTGGAAACAATTTTTGACAGAGTTACGAGGAGTACAGTGGTTTATCCAGCCGCATTGCCATCTTTGAACGCAGGTGAATTGCTTCCCAGTGGTGTAAGTTCATTGATCGCGGCCATCGACACTAAAAACAATTGATCACCAAGATGTATTTCTCGATGTTGGTTGTGGGATTGGTAATGTTTTGGCACAATTTTCCCTAGAAACCCACGTTTGTACAAGTATTGGAATCGAGGTTCGAAAGGAACTTGTCGAGATTAGCACGGAAGCGATAAGTAATTTTGCAGCTCGATGGCCTGGCTTGAACAATGTTCAATTGTACCACCACAATGTCACGGACGTGGATATATCTCTTGTGGAGCCATTTTCACGTGCTACTATTATCTACACGAATAACCTACGATTTAGCCCATTTACTACAGTTCATATCGAAGACGAGCTCGCGTTGATGCCAAGAGCAAGAGTTGCAATATTGAGTAGCGCGGTCTGCCCTCGTCATAGCAGCACGTGCACGAAGACATTTTGCTGTCGTTGGAGGCTGCAAACGGTGCTGCAGTGTCAGGTGAGCTGGACAGCGAATCTGGTGAGCTTGTACATCTACTCGGAACGTTCTTGAATAGGTGTCGTAGATTCTCAAAAAATATTTCTTGCGGCGCGAGTTTTTTTCGTTTGTCGTGGTGATGGCGGATCCTCCAGTTTCATTTTGTACAGGTCTGAACCTTTCAACAGATTTCCTTTCACAGAAAATAACTGTTGGGGAAGATAGTAATTGTGAAATTTCTCCCAGCACGTCCAGTGTGCTTGTTGACAGTAGTATGGTTTAGTCTGTGTGGTGTTGAGGGTTTGACACAGGCATACAATATGAAGTGTACACTGGTCCGTTAGTACTGTTTCCGAGCGATTTTCCCACCGGCACACCACACATTGCCTTCGTTTTCTGCTGTCAGGGAATAACTGCTTTGATGACACTGCAATGCACTTCTTTTGTGGGCTGGCTAGTGTTTCAATGGTTTGGGCTCCAATACCCCAACTGGTAGCTGGGTCCACAGTGATAATTGACTGATCAGCGCCACTAGCCGCGTAAAACATGCGTCGATCACTTGGAGCATCCATCCATTTCCCCGACAGCAGCTCGTCGGCTAGTTGTGTAACAAAGTCGCGATGCGGGTCATAGTGCTTGCTCACGTCAATTACAAGTCGCCTGGTCATGAATGCATTGACGCGCGCAACATCAACCAATGCCATACCAATTTTTTTGTACCATTTTTTAAATGAATGTCCGTCGGCCAGAGAAAATCGGGATCGCAACTGATCCAAACGGTCTACACCCTGCATGTGCTTGTTGTACTGTGCAACACAAGCTGGGGCCGTAAAAGGCTGCATTCGACAACCAACACGACGTGTGAGCTCCGTCGCAGCCGAACTATCGGCGTTCGACACCATCTTGACGATAGCACCATCGAACCACGATGCAGCTACCATTCGGTGGTCCACCGAGACGCCTTGACGATAAGTTCCTCTCTTGCAGTCCGACTTCTGTAGAACGACATGTTTCGGAAAGTGTACACTATTTCCACGCACAGTGCCTCGCCCATAGAGACCTTTCACTCTCAGTGCAGCAAGCAGTCGCACGGACATGTAGTAGTTGTCTGCATTGATCACACGATTTGTGTAGTATAAAGGTCGAACCACTTCGATTACCTGCCCTCGAACAACTTTGAGATTGGCCAAGTCAGCTCGTAAATCTCGCATTTCTGTCGGTGTGATAACAGCTTCAAGACGATCATCCACTTCACTATCGCAGTGAATGCGAAAATTAACAGCAACCCAAGTTGATGCACAACACAGCATGTAAATACGAAAGTGGTATTTCCCCCCTGGTTTCATCGGGTTGAACATGATCAGACTCCGGCCGAACTTAGACCTGCACGCCACACTTGCTTCGTCAAGTGAAACATCTCTTCCTAACTCCACATATTTTCCTCCCGTGATTTTCATCATGTTCAGAAGTGTACGAATTCGAGCAACGGGGTCTGGACGACGCGGGCGAGAACGCGATGTAGAACCAGCAGTAGCCTCGGATTCAGGAGCTCGTGCAGGCATACGCTCAGACGCATTTGACCCAATGACTTGCTCCGATGTCAAGCCAGTTGGCTGACTGGACTCACCCTCAGCTTGGACATTGCAATCCTCGTCAGCGTTGGGCGGATCATTACGTTCAGAGCTAGTTGTTGTTGCTGTCGGTGTTTGCGATGTTGGTGCAGGAGCTACCGACTGCGACAGCTTGTTTACAGCTAGAAAACAGAACGACTTACGAAGCAGCTTGAACCTTGCCAAAGGCATCACGTTATCAAGCCCAATGCTGCTGCTTCCGAAAAGTCGATCTTCGATCTGGGGTCCCCAGTAATTTGCATATTCACCTTTGTCCACGAGTTTCATGTACAACAGTATCCCGAGAAAGGTCATTAGTTCTTGCAGCGTAAATAGGGGTCTAGAATTGAGGCGGTTGTCACGCTCGTAGTTGCGCATGGCGGTGTTCGTTTGGTGAAGCACTTCCACCCAATAGTAGACAGGAATGTACGCGAAAAAAGAAGAAGACGCTGAGTGTTCAAAAAGATGGCGATATTCTCCACGAATTCGAGTCTTCGTATCTCCATTTGCATGTTGGAATAGGTCTACTGGTCCCTCAATCTGTGCGCATGGATCGAACGTCAAATTTGAAATAGTCTCGACCTCCTCCATGGTTGATGGTAGCTCAACATCAGGTTGGTAGCGTCGGTACTCGCTTTCGACCTCCTCGATATCGCTTGCATCCTCTTCAATCACAATTTCGCTTTGATCCGGCTGACATAGAGACCGCCAAGCTGGCTTGGAAGGTGAACTCATTATGTTGCTGTAGTTTTGTATCCCATGCTGGACGACACTAACCCCCACGAACTCATCTTGCTTTTGAAATTGTGTATCGAGCCATTGTATCTCCAGCAGCGCCTTCTTCTTGTCAAAACGCGTGACACGGCCAACAATGTAAATGTACGCACTTCCAGCATCACTGTAGATTTTTATTGACTTGAGCCACGACTCCTTGATAGGACAAAATGCCACAAGTTTGTCAATGTAGATAAGTGCTACTACAGCTGACAGCAGTTGCCCACGCGGTTTAGCAGCCCGCTTTTTATTTTTTTGAGAAGAAGTGGTTGCGGTCGCATCTCCAAAATTCAGCTGAATTCCATCGTTAGCTGCAGTAGAACTGTCGTTTGGGGCGGCGATACTTTCAAGCGCGGAAGCCAAATTTCTTTGTCGTTTTCTGGGCTGCTTGGCCCCTCGGGGTTTCACTTGACGCTTTTTTTTGCTCCGTTCAGGTCTTCACTCTGGGCTGCCGCTGACCTCGACTCCAAGTTGGAAGGCTTTCCCGTTGCTGGGATGATGGCGGATGACACAGTTGCAAGTGAATCTTGTTGTAAAATGCGATTACATTGATCGGGCTGCGTATCGGCGTTCACTATAGCTGATTGGGTCCCGCTGACATCTTGCGGAGCTTGATTACTGCCAACGTTAGCCGAACCGGGCTGCTGCCTGTTGAAAATCCCCTCAATCTCCATAGCTGCATGTAGGGGGTGATGCGATTCGCACTCCTCTCTCTTCTCCTCGTAGTCACACTGGTGTCCGGTTAGAAGCCGAGTAAAAGGGCCCGGAGGACCTCCAGGTGCGCTACAAGGAGCGCTAGACTGCTCGCCGCTCGCCATCTTCCGTGCCAATACTGCAATGAGTCATTGATAGAACGGTAGCAACCATATCATTTTTAGGGGTTGTTGCTGTTGTTCAGTCGCGGTTGTGTTGGCAAAACCGGTATGAATTATAATAGAGGGATATTCAGTTTTGCAGAGCTGAAGGCAGTCTTTTCAATTTCAATACTAAAATCAAGATGAGTTCCCACGTCAATAGGATCCTGAAGGCTGCCTTTTCAATACTGAAATCAAGATGAGTTCCCACGTCAATGGGTCCTGAAGGCTGCCTTTTCAATACTGAAACCAAGATGAGTTCCCACGTCAATTGGCGTGGTGCTTTCGCTAACAGCATATGTGCATGCTCACGTGTCGCTCTAAACAGGCTAGTAGCACGTGGTTTTGTCACCTGGAGCTGATAAGTCGTTCGTAAGCAGTGCACTACATGTACATGTAGCGTATCGTAGTGAGCTGCTCCTGCCGGTTACCCCCTGAGCATCGTCGTATGCTCTCAACACTTGAGCACCTCGAAATGAGAGTGCCAATACCCGCTGAGAGCGATTCTTCTGCTACAGACATGATGGTACGATCGAGGCTGACCGCAGCACCGTGTAGTCAATAACCTTGCAACATGTAGCGACAGCGAACACGTAGCTATGCTAGTTGCTCGACTGCTGGCTATTTCGCGCTATTATCATCTTACTATCATTGAGATAATGGCGCAAAATCGCCAGCATTCTGCTGCAGCTCCAACTCATGATGGGCGTTCCTGAACAGTCACTACTTCGCAAAATGTCAAATTTAGCCACAGCCGATATCGTCTTTCATTGGCTAAATTAAGATCGGTGTAGCGAAGACACTTGGTTGTCCAATCAAATCACATACCAAAAGGGACCAGAACAGCTCCTTTTGCATAGAGGATGTCGCTCCGGCAGCAACTACGTCCGCATGGTGGTAGTTCAAAGGGACTACTTTGGTGCCTTTTGATTCTCAATCACTTGTGTTTGTATAGCATACAAGCTCAAGACGATCTCGAAAGGGTTAAAGCTGATATGCGTCCGGCTACCTTTGCCACTTGAAGTAAGAGTATATAGTCTCATTATGTGGATCGCAGGGGGACAATCGTAAGCTGGACAATTTTTTACAAAAAATCTCTATTAGTAAAGATCTCGTTCGGCGGGAAAGGTCGTTTCGACCCTTTCCGAGCAACGGACCTCGTCATTTGCTTCTCTCGCGCTTCTTCTAGCATAATGTCTGGCCCGGATACAAGCTTACTGCTGAT
The DNA here is from genome assembly GCA_009729435.1 of Phytophthora fragariae. Taxonomy (NCBI): domain Eukaryota; phylum Oomycota; class Peronosporomycetes; order Peronosporales; family Peronosporaceae; genus Phytophthora; species Phytophthora fragariae. Next base: position 2,347,325 of record QQOI01000003.1, read on the forward strand.
GCTCTATGCATCGTCCCAGAAGCGCCGTCGCTCGCTTGAGACGCTCCGGGACATGAGGCGGCGGCTGCATAACGAGCGCAGGCGCTGGGAGTGGCAGCGACTCGTACGAATGCGCCATTACATCACCCTGGACTGCCTAAAGGACCCCGAGTCTTCGTCCTGGATGGACACGTGGCTCAAGGGAACCGATAAGAATATGATAACGGTCACTAGCCTGTCTCGGTAAGGTCAACATGCAAATTCGAGTGTGTAGTTGGTGTCTAACTATTGCTTGTCATGTAGGGCTTCATTCAATCTTCTATTATCTCGGTTTGCGCCTCAGTACGAGATCCCGATCTTCAGCTCGAAAGGGGGCCGACCCCGGAAGCTCCAGCACCACCATCAGGTGTTGGGCTTGCTTCTAGCTTTCTATGTAGGCTGTGAGCATCGCGCGCGCCTGTGCCTCATGTTTGGGGTCCCCCCAACAACGCTTACGCGCGTGCTAAATGCAGCTGAAGACGCTCTTACGGCGGCGCTGCGAGGGTTTGCGCCCGCTAGGATTGTATGGCCTACGTTCACCAGGCAGAAAGCTCTTGCCCGTCTAGTGGCATCAAAACAGCCCATGCTTCAGTTTACGTGGGGGTTCCTGGATGGGAAAAACTACAAGGTACTTACATTAAGATACGATTTTAAATATTTGTGAACTTACCATTCCTGTATCCTACGTTTGCTTCACAGGTGCGGCAGCCTCCTGATCCAGACGTCCAGAATGCCCATTATAATGGCTGGCTACATGGTGTGTTCGTCACCGGCACGCTATGTTTTTCGACAGACGGGCTCATCGTTTGGGCGAAACATAACTGTCCAGGATCCTGGAATGATGGTGATACGAGTCTAGAGTTCCGGCGTAAGCTAGCCTCGGCGGAACTAAATCCAGACCCTAGATTTGGTGTTGTTGCGGACAGTGCTTTCCCCTGCAGTGGGGACATGATCGGCGGGATCATGACACCCCTTGCTGCAGTCAGTTCGGGCGCCAGCGAAGGCGTTATCCGGGGCAATTACTTCGATTAGACAAAGTGCGGAGTGGGGTATGGGGTCTGTCGAAAAGGTCTATCACCGGTTGCTGATGCCGTTGCCGTACGACCGCAGCAAACGGCAGCAGCGCTTGGACAACATTTTCCGCCTTTCTAACTACAGAGTGAGAACAGTCGGTATTAGTGAAATACGAACCACCTTCTTTCACGGCGAGGACGACAGGAGATACACAAGAGTGAGTTGAAATTGTTTACACAGATAATGCAAACTGAATGCATTACTTCTTCCTTCCTGCACACACATCTTGTCATGTACTACTTGCTCTTGTGAATCGTAGAAATCAGTAGCAACATTTGCTCGTGGCGTTGCCGAGCTTCAGCACGGTCTTGCTCGAGACGAGCTTGAAACTGTCGGCGGCGCTCGGCCTCTTCTTCTCGACGGTCGGCTCGAGCTGCTTCCTCTTTCTTTTCCGCAGCTTCGACGTGTCGCTTGGCGTCCTCCTGGTCTTGCTGACGTCTGGCTTCAACAAGCGCAGCTTCATCGCGGCGAACCTTCTCTCGCTCCTCTCGCTCTCGCTTTTCCTCTGCGCGCCGCTCATCGCATTCTTCTCGTCACCGCTTCTCCTCTGCTTCTGCTCTGCGATCGGCGTCTTCGCGAAAGATGAGCAGCAGCTCCTTCATATCCGATCCCGTTGATGCATGAAAAGCCTCTGCTTTTTTAATTCTTTGTCAATAGAATCCATTCGTTGCTTGGCCTGGTTTCTCTTCGACGCAGCGTTCGTAGTCGTCACCGAACTCTCGGACGCGGGGCTTTTGGCTTTTGCTCGTGGATCGCGCCCACCCATTGCTTCGAAGTTGTCCCGGAGTACCCGCAGATCCCACCCTCCCAGGCGATCACTGCTAATGTATAGTCGTTTTTTTCCGACTCTGCTGCATCGGAAGCTGCGCACTCGGGGTTCCTCACCAAGGTAGGCCCGTCGGTCGAAGCAACCGAAGTCATAGGTTGACTGTCCCGTCTGGGGCGGCCGACTGCTCTCGGTGTCACTGGCGTTCCCCTTGGCGATGCCCTGGACTTTGCTCGAGTGTCATGGGCCGTTGCGGGGGTCGCAATACGTTCGCTTCGCGTCCCTCTAGACCTCGCTTGGTCTCCTTGCGTGTCACTCTCCTCTCCATCGACAAGAACGGCGTCGGTGAGCTCGAAGTCAGCGGCGAACTCGATGGGAACGAGGCCTTGATGGGTCATCACGGCCCCTGCCGACACAGACTCGCCGCCGTGAAGCTCGGAAACAGGAGGGAGAGGGGGGCCACCAGGTTGACTGGCGTCAACCGCCTCGGTCGTATCCACCTCTGAGCCTTTCTCGCCCTCGACCGAGTTGTCAGAGGAGACCGAGGCGTCATCCTCCTCATCCGCCTCCTCCTCCTCTTCCTCCTCCTCCACCTCCCCCCCGCTGTTTATTGTTCTGCTCACGGTTGATGTCGCCACCGCCCTTGGTCGAGACTGAGTTCGCCCTCGATCTCCCATTGAAGGTCCTGTTCACCTCGTCCGCGAAGAGGGCGGCGTTGACCTCGTCCATGAGAGCCGCATCGTCGTCACCTTTGACGTGGCCATCGTGCGAGGTATGCGTCCCTCCTTTCTTCTCTATCCCGTACTGAGCTTCATGGGCCAAGAGGATAGCTTGCTGCCTGAGCGAGAGGCGGTCTCCTTGATTGCCCGTGGGTTTGGGTTTTCCGTAGAGCTTGCGAAACTTCCTTCGCAGTGAGTCAAAGTCGCGTTCACGCCAATTTGGTTCCTTGGAGCCATTGTATTCGGCTGCCAGCGCAATCCACATATTCCTACCAGTTGGTAGGAGTTTGGCGGCCAAATCGCAGAGAAGAAGCTCCTCCTTAGCACTGTAGTTCTGGTATCCTTGCTGTCGCCCTCGCTGTAGTTAGATACGTAAGATACGACGCAGGTTAGTCCCGAAAAGGAAAACATCGATTGGAGACAACGAGCTACACGAGACGCACCGCCATTTTCTCCGACGTTGCTTGCGTCGAAGCCGTCAGGGGGGGAATGAACCCATCGCCTCCTGGGGCATATGTGTGATTTTCAGTATACAGAACAGGAAGCTTCGAATTTTAAAAGATTTCGATACACAATATGTACACAACTTTCATACCCCTACGAGCGGTGGATTCAGGCAGACTCCGAGTCCTGGGGCAATTGCTGCAGGTGACGATGTTGTCACCCCGACCACCCGCAGCGACAAACAAACCACAACTTGTTGCCATAGGACACCGTCACCTCCTCGCCCGGGTAAACGTCACGGATAGTGACGACGACGACCGTCAGCCTTTGACCCGTCTGGACTTCGTGGAACCGGGCGCTCGGATTGCAGGCATGGTTCATGAAGCGGAGATTGCCGCCCGCATCCAAGGCGTCGATGCCTACGAACTTGTTTCCCGTACTCCTAGTGCGAAGATGCATTCTGTAGCCGTCGTTGATCGGGCCGTTCTTGCACGGCGGCCCGAACAAGTCCATGTTGCCCAAATACTGCCCGATGACTTCGCCAGCAGGAATAGCAGCCTTTGCCACCAAACCGCGCATTCCAGTGCGCAGGTTGCGACCGATAGCGAGCGCACGGCTTTCGTAAAGCCCATTGCCACACTCGGCTGCGAAGGTGCAGTTATACTCCGTGCAGAATCTGCTGCTTCGAGCGTTGAGGCAGGTGCTTGCTTTGCACCGTTCTTCGCACCCACAGCCAATCCCCCCTCTCACCCCCACGCTGACGGCTGGAAACTTCCAGCGGCGCGGGTTCAGCTGTGCCGAGATGAACTGCACGTCATCCGGCCATGTCTCGAGCTGCCACTCGTCGCGAGGTTGATTCGCTGAACCGCCTTCGACAACAGTAAACCCGGGGGAGCTGGAGGCGACCGATGGACGTGCAGCTGGGAGCGGGGAGCCGACGAGCGGGGCCGTCTCGGAATCGTCGCTGTCGGAAGCGACAGCCTCGGTGTACCAACGAGGAACAACCTCTGCTCGGTTTTGGCGACGGGTCCGGAAGGGACTTTGGGGTGACCACGGAGCCACAGTGCTCGCTTGGGAACTTGCCGTCGAAGGCGAGCGTGCAAAATCTGGAATTGGCGCTGAACGCGCTGGCGTGCCTGGAAGCGATGGTTCCGTCTCCGTGCTCTGGCTGGAGCGAGAGCTGGGGAGGCCTTCAATCGACGAAGAAGGCGGGGAGAGCTGAAACTCTGCAAGCGGCGCCACTTGCATCGTCACCGACGCATTGACCCCTCCAGGCAATACAACCCGGCCAGATCGTGTCCTTGGCGACGACGACAGTAGGTAATCTGAAGCAGCGGGGGCTGCGACACCGGAGTCCGAAGGGGCCGATTGCGCGGGGTTCTCTCCGAGCGGTTCCTCATCGGCGGAGGACGTTGCGCATGGCGACGCTCGAGAAACGCGGGTCGTGACGGTAGTCGCCACGGTCATGACGGTCTTGATGACCGTCAGTACCGTGGTCTACTTAACCTTCGCGACGTCGCTGGACTCCGTCGGCGGTAGCGTGGGCGCGACAGCAACGGTGGCCGATGGCGCTGGGCTGCCTGGCCCAACCGGGGCGGGCTCGCCGCATGACTCTCCTGAAGGCGGATCGTAGCGGATCGACTCGGCCGCAGCGGGACCGGAGCCTTGCTCGGCGGTGATCTTGCGGCGCTTGGTGTCGGAAGCAATTGAAGTCTCGAGGGCACTGCTTGCTGTGTGGCGGCGCTTGCTCGGTGGGGACGAATGCATGGTTGCCTACGGAGGGAATAATTGATAGCTTAGATGAATGAACAACGAACAACTACAGCAGCTCACATTGTACGTACACGTTCGTGGTAAGCAGGCGAGGACTTCGGCACGAGGAGTCCAGATTCGAAATGAGGCGTGCGCTCAGCAAGCGCGCGCGCTTTCGCGCCTTAAAGCCCTCCAAGATCGCGCGCGCAACTTCAATTCAAACGAAATCTCTACATGAGAGGACTGTTTGAACCCATACATTCCTTAAGATATTTTTTAATCTAGTTGCCAAATAAGAGGGGTAATAAAAGGGCGACCAAACCCATGTTCGAATTGTTTGAACGGAGACTTTTTTATCCTTCAAACAATTCCGTTTAATCGCTCCGTTTAATGACCGGTTTAATCCCCCCTACCCCTAATGACCAAACCGTTTTATATAGGTTTTGGAAGGCGCCCATTGCACTTGGCAGAATGTTTTGGTTGAAAACAACCACACTGATTTGATCCTACTTTTGTGATCGCCATCTTCTCATTCATTTTTTGACTGATTTTCATGCATCCACGCGAACTTAAAACTGAAGTCGGCACCTAACACCACATCCACGTTACCAAATAATTGTTTTTCATGCAAAATGCTGACAAGGACTGACTTACCGAGGTGCACAAGCGGCATCTGCGTCACGTAGATAATTGCGCCGATAAGCTTCGATTGGACGCCGTGTGCCTGTGTTTCGAGCACAAACCCAAGTTGCTCCAAGGGATTGAAACCTAGCGCGCGCTTCATCACGGTGGTCGATACCACGAACGATATAAATTCGAGCAAAGTGTAGATGAGTACAGTAAGCGTGGAAGCCAAGAGCTCGGAATGAGACAGTCCTGCCAATGTAGGATAGTAAACGCTGTTTGGTAAATGAAAGAGAGCCACACGGTACGAACCTGGAGGTAATCGTAGGACGATGCATACCGTTAGACTTGCTACGTAGAGTGAAGAAGCTAGATCACGGAGTAGCCAAGTTCGTACCATACAGAATTGGCACCACCACTTCGGCGTACTCCGTCAGCACGACGTACTCCGTCATGAATAGTATGTGCGAGGTCTTCCGAATGAAATGTTCCTGTTCTGCACGACTGAGAAATACCCCAGCATCCGTAGCATTATCGAGACTGGCGGTTGTTCCCGTGTTGCCCTTCTTCGTTAATTGAGCACTGACATCCTGATTCTGGGTTGCACACATCGGTACAACTTGTGCAGTTGGAAACAGCACCCTATTTGAATACTTTCGTACTTCGGAAGTACCATTAGCATCAGTTCGCTTTGGTGGTGTCCTTGTCATCTCTGTGTAGCACGGGTACCTCTTTTGATCAACCGTTTTCTTGTTTGGGGGAACTATCGGAACTCCACTACCAGATCTCCGAATCTTTGGCTGGACTTCATTTGCATCAATTCTTGCGAGAATCGTCAGCGCCATCTCGATTAAGTTCTCGTCTGGAACAGGCTGATCCCTCGATAGATTTGACATGAGCTCCTTCAGTTCGTTGAAAACCTCTGCAATATCTCTCATTGACAAACAGAACCCCATGGCGTCTAGTATCATGACCGTGGCGATCGATGTCCAGGATGAACTACTTTGTAGAGCACTTGAACTATACAGCGCGTTAAAAATCTCGACTGTGAAAATGATTGTTTCGGGCTTAATATCATCGCGACCGCGTAGCATCATGTTCATCCAGTTCCTGGCAATAAGCTTAATGAGAGGCAATACCGCAACAAACAGCATTTGGCCGGTACCGGTGAGTGACACGAAACCATAGATGTAGAGCGGATAGATAAAGGGAAGGGACATTTGACAATGAAGTGTCGCCAGCACACTCTTCGTTTCGACCCATAGTGACGGATCTTCTCGCCATTGAGAGCCCACAATATATTGAAGACACACCGCCCCAGCAATGACCAGCGGGAGGCCGGCTACAAGCACCATGAACGGCAATGGAAAGACGGTCAGTGCACTGATGCCTGCAATCGTGGAAACGGAGTCACCAGACGCGAACAGAGCGACAAACAGCATTTGACGAGCAGTAAATTTGAGGCGGGGTACGACTTGCTTTATCAGCATCAATATGCTTTCTCCTATAATCGCAGCCACAATCCAGGAGCGGGCGAAAAAGACCCAGTTGTCATGCACGCCAGCCTCGACGGGCTGCAACGGCGGGATCTCTTTCAACAAACTCACCGCCATACAAGGCAACGGTGATATCAGCAGGACGAGACTTAACCGCCGAACGCTGCATCTGCGTGAGTAGTCGTGTAGCTGGCGAAGACGCTCGGGAGAATAGAAACGTTTCGCACGCAGCTTTGTCTTCACCTTGTCACCAGTATGCTCTACTGTGGAGAAAAGGTGAAGTTTACGCGGGACATCTTTCGCATCGATCCTTACATCATGTGATCTGCACAATGTATGTGATTGGACAGTAGCAAACTTGCTAGCTATGGAGGAGATCCTCCTGCTTCTCCTCCCCCGGGAAGGCAACTACGAGGACGCGGCCGACGTCATCGTGCACGCGCTCCTGTTCGACACTGTTCAGCCAGAGCGCCCCATTATACCCGACTTGCGCTTTTGTTTGTGGGAACACTCCAACGCGGACAGCGAGCTGCTGTTTCGCTTCGACGTAAGCGGCGTGCTTGCATTATGTCGTCACTTTGGGCTCCCCGAGATCATGATCACGGACCAGCGCGATAAAGCACATTGCTCTGAAGCTTTGTGCATTTTGCTGTATCGGCTAAGCTACCCCAAGCGGCTTTACGACATGATCAAGGTCTTCGGCCGCTCGACAGGGCAGATTAGCCGACTTTTTCGGCACATGGGTACGTGAATACTACAAACTAAATATTGCATGGGCTAATACTCACGTTAATACGAATGCAGTGTTGTACATTTATGATAGGTATAAGGACCTTATCTACTTTCAGCATCGAATCTGCTCCGAGCGCATTCATATGTATGCCGCCGCTATTCGGGGCAAAGGTTCACCGATGTCGAATGTGTTCGGGTTTATTGATGGCACTAAGAACGCAGTGTGTCGCCCATCGTCGCGACGTGGGACCAAGGAGAACTTGCAGCGACAGGTATACTCTGGTCATAAGAGAGTGCATTGTCTGAATTGCCAGGCTGTCGTCACGCCAGACGGCCTGGCCATTCACTTTTGGGGACCCATCGAGGGCCGCCGGCACGACATCACTCTCCTCCATGAAAGTAAGCTTATTGAGTACATGGAAAAGTACGGAGATGTATTTGATGGCTACGCTATCTACGGTGATCCTGCGTACGGCGTGCGCAAATTTATCGTCTCTGGCTTTAAGAAAGCTGGACTATCAACTTACGAGCAGCTATTCAATTCGAGGATGAGCTCGGTGCGTGAGTCGGTTGAGTGGAAGTTCAAGGAACTTAAAACGCTGTGGGCGTTTATCGACTTCAAGAAGTCTTTACGTGTTCGGCTTAGCCCTGTTGGGAAGTACGTTGCCATTAGCATGCTACTGTCAAACTGTCACTGCTGTTATTACCAAAGCAACCAGATTAGTTCCTACTTCGAGCTAGCACCACCTAATCTAGAGTCATACCTACAGCAATAAAATTTCTTTTTTTCTTCCCTAGTTTGACTTCTGAGCTTGAATAATTGCTAAAATGCTATTCGTCACTGCACCAACGAGCTTCAACATGTGCTCGCTTGCTTCTTGACGCGCTCGAGCTGACTCCTCGTGATCTTCCTTGCGCTCGTGAGCACGCTGCGCCGCCAGCTCCTCGCGAGCCGCCTTGTTGTCGGCCAGCTCCTTTTTTTATGCTAAGTAGCAGCTCCTTCAGCTCGGTCTCCTTGCGCTTCTTCGGAGGGCTGCTATCTTCGGTGCTCTCGCGCAGCGTTTCCATCGCCAGGCGCCTCGCCGCCAGAGACGCTACCTCCTCGCGCTCACGCTTGCGCTGCTCGGTCTCCTTTGCGGCCGCAGTACGAGCGGCATAATCGTCTAGCAGTGCAACAATCTCGTCTAATAGCACCGTTTTTTCGCTCTCCTCCTCTGATACACCTGACAGCGTTGCTGCTTCAGCTGACTGCTTGCGATGAGCCTTCACAAGCTTGTCAAAGCGACCGCTGGCAGTCTTTCCACTCAGGTTGTCACGTGGAAAGCTGGCGTCGGCAACAAGAGTCGCAGCTAGCTCGTCCCACTTCGCGAGAACGCCACCACGAGGCTGCAGAAACGGGCGGTCCCCTAGCGCCTGCCGGAGGAGGGCTAAATCTTCTTCATCCGTGAGTTGCGGCGTCTACCTTCGGCCATATCGGAAATGGGTGGAGAACTGCGCTGCTGAATCTAGTGTGGTACACAGTAACAGTCTGGGGCTTGTGCTCCTCACAATTGGTGGTTCTGAGGCAAGAAATCTTCACATCAACCACGTTTGTATTTTTTTTGTTCTCTTTTACCTGCTATGGGGAAAATGTGAAGATGGAGCCTTTTGCGAAACGTCTCTAATATCTGCCTTGGAGTTCCACTTGGAGCGATATCCAGACCGCATTCAGTCGCTGAAACGCGCCAAGATAGCAACCCCATCCGTAACTTGTGTACATCACACCAAACACCTCTGTCCCATCATACCCATACGTCAGTCCCATCAAACCGCATCCCGCGTCCTCCATTGCTTTTTGGGCAACACTGGGCTCGCTCCACCCCCCTCTCGACCTCCGCCCGCTCGCCATGGCCTCCAACGACGTGGACTTCCGGGCGCTGTACCAGAGCTCGCTCAAGCTGACGACATCCCTCGGGGAGCTGGGCATCCCTCGACTGGAGAAGCGTCTGGAGCAGCTGGACGACGCGTCGCGCGCGCAGGCGCCGAGCGGCAGCCGCAAGCGCCCGGCCGCCGCCGGCGCCGACAAGGCCAACTTCTTGCTGGCGGCCAAGGGCATCGACGCCGAGAAGCTCAGCAAGGAGCTGCAGCAGTTCGAGATCGCGCCCGAGTTCGAGCCCGAGACGCCGCTGGGCGAGACGGACCTGGAGGGCTACCTGGCCCACCACCACGAGATGATCGTGCTCACGGCCATCGAGGATGTCAACCGCCGCACGGTGGAGGCCACCCACGACCGCATGAACCGCGCCATGATCGACGACTTCGAGGACGCCAAGCAGCGTCTGCTGGAAGATCTGGGTGGCGCCAAGCAGCTCGGCGTCCGCAACTACCCGCGCACGCTGGAGCAGGACGGCAGCATCTTCGCGTCTGCAGCTCGTGAGAAGCGTCAGGCGCTGGAGCCGGCGTCAGGTCTGGGACTCAGCGGCGCGTCCTTCGCGGGCCAGCCGCGCTTCCAGGCGTTGAACAATTCGACGTCTTCCCTGCATATGTCGCAGCTGCACGTGGAGAACGCCATGACGGACGAGATGAAGCAGTACTACTCGGTCATTAAGGAGCTCAACAGCAGCAGAGTGCCCAACACTCGCAGTCAGTTTGAACTCGCGCGCCACTTCCAACGGGTGTGCGCTGCGAACGTGTCGGTGTCGGTGACTGGATCCAAGTGGGAGGCGGTGCTCAAGTGCTGGCAGCTGGTGAATGATATGCTGGTCGGTGGAGATGCTACCAAGCCCAACGCGCCCAAGCTGGCGGAGAGGGAGTTCGCCGCGGTGAGAGAGGGAAGTGACGAGGCGCAGCGCAAGCTGCTCCAGCACCGTTTTGCCTTCGGCGCGCGCGTGTTCCTGGAGAACCAGTTCCGTGCGTTCGTGCAGGAAACAGTGCAGAAGAACAACCTTGCTACTGGCGGCATCCCGGACCTTGTGTCTACGATTCGCGCGTTCGTGAAGCACCTGCACAGCTCGCGTTATGCGGCTAACGGAAGTGGCAGCAGCACTGATGTGGACAACATTTGGGCGATTGTGTACTACTGCCTCCGTTGCGGTGGCGACCAGGAAGCTGTCAACTTCGCTACTACCCTGTCGGGCGCGGACTCCCCCATTGACGCCGACGTTTTGAGCGCTTTGAGATACAGTGCGCGCCAGAAAAGCCTCTACGCGGATCGCAATGCCAACCCTTTGAACGCATTCTCAAAGCAATTCCCTGCTGAGTTCGACCGTTTGGTTGACCGCTACCACCGCTTGGTTAGCACTTCGATTGACGCTGTCCCTGTCGTGAACCCGTTCGAGCGATGCGTTGTGAACCTCCTGTGCTTCGGCAATGTGAACGCAAGCGAATCCCGTGTCTTGACCACTGTGGAGGACTACCTGTGGCAGCGCCTTTGCTTCATCCAGCGCGTGGCGGCGACGAGTTCGGGTCCGGACAGCACATACACGATCACAAAGCTCTCCCACAGCATCCAGAGATTTGGCCCGACGCACTTTGAAGGTGGAGCCCAGCCAGGTGGAAGTAACTTCACGGCATTTTTGTACTTTGAAATTCTGCTTATCACGCAGGAGTTCGAGAAGGCAATTAAATATCTGGCATCCAAGGGCTTCCTGCTGGAGGCAGTGCACTTCGCGATCACACTGAACCACTTCGGTCTCCTGGAGTGCACATCATTTTCAATGGGAGAGGAAGATGAGATGACAATCGATCTGGTACGCCTTGTTCGCCAGTACATCCACGGTTTCCAGCGCGCCAACGCGGCGGAGTCTGCCGACTACGTGGCTTGTATCTCGGATTTGTCAGCGAAGAAGGAGCTGCTGGCGGAGCTGCTGCTCGACACGCGCAAGTTCGACGTGCTGGCTGGATTCACAAACAACACAGACGGCTCGCGCACGCGCGGCCTGTATGACCACCTGCTGAAGGATGAGCCTGAGGATGAGGTTAAGGAACTGATTCTCTCGGCTGCACGCAAGGCTGAGGCACGTGGTCGCCCGCACGATGCGTTCGCGTTGTTGAAGAGCGCCGGCGACATCGAGGGTGCTATTGTGCTGCTCAATTCGCAGCTCAGTTCGACTCTGTCGGCCACCCGACCAGAGCGCGAGGAGTGGTTCCGTGAGGCGAAGGAGTTTGCCGAGAAATGGATGCGGTTCCCTTGGGTCCAGACGATTGCGAACCGGCATGCGCGCACCGCTGCCATTGCCTTCCAGACACTCTTGAACATCAGCATCTTCCTCGAGATCTTCGAAAAGCAGCAGTATGAGGACGCCATCGCGTTTGTTGATGAGCTGGAGGTCGTGCCTACGCACAACTCAAGCAACCTGGCGCTTTGCGTGGATCGCTTCCTCGCCTTCGACGAGAGTGTGCGTCAGAACTTCCACATTCTACTGCTCGGATACATGGAGTGTCTTGTGCGCGATGCCGACCGCCTCAAGACGCAGGCTTCAGGTGAATTGCGGCGTGCCGGCGTCGCTGCCATGCGTGAAAAGGCCGAGCTTCTGGTCACATTCGCAGGCATGATCAAGTTCCGTCTACCGTCGGGGACCAACGAGCGGCTGAACCGCATGGAGGCCATGATCTATTAGAACGCCAGTCGTTAGTACCGCTCAAGAGGAAATTCATTCACGCGGAACAAGAACAATGAACGCGAATGCAAATTGTACTTTGCAGTAGTGTTTTTCGGGGCTACAACTACACTGTCCGTCTCTCTCATCTCGCTGATCTACTTGTTACGGCCAAATAAAATCTTTCATTGCTGTGTCTTGATGCTCATGTCTTCCAACTCGCAACACAACATGGATAAATTACCGCAGCGGCGCCTGCCGCTGGGAGAACAGACGTGTCGCGTTGGACGAGAACTGGAACTTGCTCGGCGACGTCCTCGAGTAGAACCTGTTGGGTCCACTGGGCTGCGTCACGTGGTCTCCACGCGTAGTGACGAAGGCCAGCGACTTGCGCGCTGGAACGGCCTGAGCACCAAACGTCGATGTTGCTGCTATTGAGCTGGAGTAGTCAGTTCCACTACCGAGCCTCGGCTTCCTCAGCACGAGCTCCTTCTCAGCGCTGCTCTCTCCTGCGCGTCCTCTCTTGATGGCCGCCTTGCGTGGCGTGCGGATGCGTGAAGGTCGTGCCAGCTGACTCACAGTAGCAGTGGAAGGTGCAGGCAGCGAGCTGGTGAAGGCCGCAGCGGGTGCCGTCGAGGACGCATGAAGGCTGAAGTAGCTGGTGGGGGCTCCCGTCGTCTGCTGTGCTGAGTACGTGGAGACTGCAGCGGCGTCGCCTGAGCCGAAGCGGCGGGTCTTGGGGACGGGGTGACCCGCCGGACGCGCCAGGTCGAACTCCGTGTTGATGAGCTCGTCGCAGCTGCCGAACTCCTGGAAGAAAAGCTGCTCCGCGCTGAGCTGCGAGGCCTGTGCGATGCGCTGGCGCATCTTCGTGCGCGGCGTCTTGGCGGGCGTGGGGGGAGCTGCGGGCATCTCCAGCGCGCGCTTGGTGCGGCGACCGGTGCCGCCCGGCCCGAACGTCTTGCGGATGCACGCGCGCGCCTGGCGCAGACGCTCCTCGCCGGCGGCGTTCATGGGGGACATCATGAAGAGCCCGCCGTCCTGCATGCTGAGTGTTATGGGATAAGATGAGAGAGACTGGTAGCACAGCGAACTCCTCGAGGAAAATCGAAAAGTGATCGGGGAAGGCGAAATCTGCCTCTTCTCTTCAAATTCAAACGTTTGAATATGTGGTGTATGGATACATAGGATTCTTTATTTTAATGAATGGAGTGGTTACTCATAAATCACCTGGTTTCTTTATTTTAATTAATGGAGTGGTGTACATAAAGGCAAGTTGAAGTGGGAGCGTCGAGTGAGACCTGGCGGCTACCTTTTCTCCTCCTTCTCTACAGTTGGGATTTTCTCCTGGAAGAGTTCTTGAGCAGATACTACATATTGAAAGTGCTCACCGTTGGCGGAGATGAAGGCGGAAACGGCGATCTCGGACCTGCTGATGAAGTGTGAGGAGGAGGGAGTGAAGCTGCCCGAGGTAAGGAGTTGTCAGCGTTGGCACTCACAGAGATTCTTGCTAACAGACTTCAACTGTCGGTTTGTCGCTGCATTCAGAACCCGTGGCAAGCGCTCCGGGCGGTGATCACTGCGCTGAGAACCACCAAGCACCACGCGCTGGGGTATCTGCAGATACCGAAAGCTTTCGACCAACTCAAAACCAACATCGCTGCAGACCCGAAGGCATCAAAGACCGATCCAGCCACTGCGGCAGCCTCGCCTCGCATAGTGCGTCGACAGAAGCGGACGCTCATGCAAGACATGCCGAGCAAGCGCAACCGACGCAACATGATACCGGCGAGTGACAGCGAGAGTGACGGAGACTCGGGCGGTCACTCGGGGCTGGTCAGCGTTGTGAGTCCCGTGGCGAGCAGCAAGAAGACCAAGTACCAGAAGAAGAGCCGCCTCCAGGAGCAAGTTGAGGCCATGCCTGCTTCTCGAGACGAGAACCAGTCACTGGTGGACCAACTTGTGCAGTTGGGCGAGTATGAAATGCACCACGGACACTCGCAGCGCGGACTGTCGCGCTTTCGAGCGGCGAAGGAGATCCGCGACAGTAACATGGTCGTCACTTCGGGGGCTCAAGCAAAGAAGCTCGAGCGTGTGGGAACGGCAGTGGCTACGAAAGTCGACCAGCTATTGAACGAAGGGTTGGCTGCAGCTCTGAGCGAGTACGAGGGCGACGGAGAGGCTCTGCCAATGTGATCTCAGCACTAACGGTGAAGTGAGCTGAGATAACCATGATGCATATTAGTTGTAAGCACCAAGAAGAAGGTGTCGGATGAATGCCACGGTGTCGTTGTTTGCACTGACGCCTTCGTTACAGTTGATAATCCTTGTAAGTTAAGTTTTGACGATACCAGAGAAAATGACCTCGTCCCAGTTCCCAATTCTCTCAAACGCAAGCCTTCATTAACGAAGAAGATGAATCGTCGACAAGCACAGCGGTCGCTGGCGGAGCTGATTTCGAAGTGCGAGGCCGCGCACATCCAGCTACCGGAGGTTTGATTCAAGTTTGCTAAAATCTTGTAAAGTAGCGTTAGTTCATTGATTCGGGATGTACTTGTTCAAAGGACCCTTTAGAGGCTCGTGCTGAAGCCGTGGAGGCTATCATCCACTCGTTGGCAGATGGGAAGGTATAAACAACGTTGCTTCATAAACACCAGACACGAACACTTACTCCCGTTCTCTGATTGTGTCTGTCAGACCAACTTGGGCGACGCACAGGAGGAATTACAGCAGAAGTTCGGTCTGGAGCTCGTGTGGAAGCAGCACATTGAGAATGAAGAAGCCAAACGTCAGCGTCGGCGGCAATCCCACCAGAAAAAGGTGCCCAGCCGAGCAAAGGACCCTAGGCTTGTGAAGAACCTTGGGTCTCTCACGGAGTCACCACCAGTGGACGATTCACTGGAAACGGGGGATAACAAAGAACTCCAACAGGGTGCTGAAGGCCGCAAGTCGAGCACTACCAAGATGGGCGTGATGACTCCGTCAAAGCGTCCGATTGCTACCCAAGAATCGACGCGTGGGGATGGTGGGGTGAAAATCGCCAAGAAGGCGAAAAGTGCGCGGGGAGTCATTGTGCCCAAGATTTCAAGCGATACTGAGGAGAAGCCACCACCTTTGAGCGGGAGAAAATCTGGAGCCGGACTGGGGAATATTGTCGGCAATGACAATAGCACTGGAAGCCCCGATCAAGGGATAGTTGACCTGCTGGACCTGGAAGACCTGGAGGATGCTGATGGCGGCAGTGGAAGCGCCATGAGCAGCGACGAAGAGTTTGCCTTGTGAATTCGGTTCCAATGGGACGAACGGGAAACACTAACCGGGAACAGTGCCATCTTCGATTTCGCCGGATTCAACTGACGAGGTGACTGACTGAGTGACAAGTTGACGACGAAAGCCTGCGTGAATTTTCATCTACATGAATCCAGCCATTGGCGTAAGTTCTTTTTGCATACATTTGAAACGTACCGTAAACGGGAGTTCTCCGGATTCGATCGAGCTGTGCAGATTGTCTTCTCCATCCGGGCTTTTCATCGCACCTCGAGTTGCGTTCTTGCATTTGATGTAGTTCCTCTTGCATTCACCAAAAATTTCCCCATCACTGAGCTCCAATGCTTCTTCTCGCGAAAGCTCACCCTCCGAAAGCTCAGCACTACACAGGGAATCTGGAACACTACTTCCAGAAACCGATAAGGCTTTCCGGCGTCGGCGATGATGACGTCTGGGGGTTCTAGTGGAAAGGTGGAGGTGATCAATCTCTTGATGCATACCATGCAGATAATAACTTTCTGAGGCCGAACTGAGCCCACTGCTGCTCGCCGAAATACTTCCCCGAAGTACTTGTTCGTGGCTGCTTACCTTGCTCACAGATTCATCAACGTCTAAGAATTTTTCCGTGAGAAGGGCAGTCTCAGTCGTCGGTAAGGGGGATACATTGCGTTCGTGGTTGTGCTGGTGGCTTTGGTCGATGATGTCGCTTTGGGATGAAGCACTTTCACAGTCATCCTCGGAAGAAAACAGATTGTCCTCCATTAGGAAATCCATTCGGATGGCATTAGTTTCACCACCTCGGTTAGGCCCATTAGGCTCATGGGAAAATTTCACGACGCCATCATCAGGTGGCATATTTTGGTGCATTCGACTTTGCTGACGTAATTGCTGCAATAGCTGGATTGAGGTTACCGAGCTAAATAATTCTTGCGAATCATTGTTGGGCTCGACAAGCGCTCTTGCGAATTGTATTTGTGGGAGATATGGTCTAGAAATTGTAGCGGTCGAGCTCACCGCATCTTCTCCACGATTCTCCACGGGGACAACCATATTTGCAGTTTCGGAACTTGTGGTAGATTCTCCCTGATAATTATCGTCGGAAGCTTGAACAGTTTTTTCGAGGATCGCAACTCCCGAGATGTTGAGTTCGCTAGTATCTGTCGCTTCGTCTATCCATTTCACGGTTTGATCGTCAGGAATATCTGTTGAAGGGTTCTCGATATTCTCTTCTTCTACAGCCCCGACAGCCGCGTGGTGAACGCTGGCCTGTTTGTCTTTCCAAATCTGTTGCACTAAGCCACTTACTTGTTCTTCAGTGAGTATATCAACCCAATTTGTCAAATCTTCGGAGCCCGAGCCGTCGGCAACAGAGCTGGACTCAATGTCGCTATGTACCATTTGCTGATTGTAGTACGCAGCAGCTCTTTTCAACCCAGTGACATCCCCGTCATCGTTCTGGTTGAACCCTTCAACATTTCGAAGTCGCTCTCTAAGTAATTCCTGGGTGATCTCCTTGACTGTTTGATCATCGACTGATTCCTTCCCTACGAGCGATTCCAAACTCCTTCGCACTATAGAAGTTGCAGCTTCGTTAGCTGCCTTGTTAGTTGTGCCTGCCATCATTCTGCTAATCAAGAGATCCGGGATTTCCTTTATCACTCTTTCCTCGAGTGATGCTACATCCTGCTCAGGGTCAGCATCGTTCATCTCATACGCACGAATCTCATGCTCTCTCGTTGCGGGTGCGTAAGCGCGAACTGCACTTTTCGGCTTTGGAGGGCTCGTTCGATGGGAATATATTGGCAGCGACGTCGACGGTACTGAAAATGGTATAGCCTTGTCGCGACGCATCTGAGAGCCACTGCGTCGGGATTTTCGTTGCTGTTGCTTATCAAATGCGGCGGTGACGAAAGCGACGAATTCTTTGTAGTTGATCACTTCGTGCATTGGTAAGTGCTGGGTATTTCGGCTGCGCACAGCATTTCCCTCTGTCGAGGAATGAATATGGCGAAAGAATGAAATGATTTTCGCTGTTGAAACAGAAATCTGCAAACGGTGGAGTGCCATGCATGTCTCGATGCGGTTCACGTGGCCATCTTTGTCTGTATCGAGGTCACTAAAAAGCCGTCGAAGGACGTCAGCGTTTAAACGCGTGTTCGCTGTCTTTCCAAAGCCATCAGCGGGAAGTATCGGCCGCGCGCCAAATGAAGCCACCGACGGCATCGTCCGAAAATCCGATAAAACTTGCCTGCCTATAGACGATGACGGACGATCTTCTACATGTGGCTTTGTTCTTCGAGGACTGGTATCGTCAATCACAGATGCAACATCAGCGTCACTAGACTGATAAACACTAGCAAGTGCGTCTTTCCGAGGTTTAATCACAAAATCTTCCGCTGTGGAGTTACGACCTTGCAGAAAAGTGTCGTTCTGAGCTTCCGCAGGTTCACTCGACACTACATAAGTTTTCAACTCATCATCGTGTTTCCCCTCTTCTTTCACCTCCTCCACTTCACCTGTATAAAAACCATCCAGCCGCTTTGAATCCACCGATTCATTTGAACCAAAATCCCCCCGAAGCTGCTCTTTCATCGTGATACCACTCGTTTCAAATGTTACTGGCGTCACTGCATTCGACGTCACATTTTCCTTATCCTCAGCATGATCCCTTTCAATAGCAAGTGGACTCGTCGCCACATGTTTCACTCTTTTCTTCTCATTGCTGCTACTTTCCGTCAAAACTCTCGGCTTCACCAAAGACATTGGTGAAGCCGAGAGTTTTGACTTTCGCAGGTTTGCAGCTGCTTTATCACTGGAGTCTCTTCTCACCCGTGCGACCCTCGTGGTCTTCACGTTAGAATTTTTCTGCCCAAAAACATCCACACGTCCTCCTGTTTCCACTCTCTCAGCCCGCTGCCGATAAAGCGAAGGCCGAGGAGGCGTCTCCTCTCTTCTCTTCTGGTTCCAGAACCTTTGCGCCGGCGGGTACTGCTGCAGCTCTCGGTCGACTCGAGCGATGCGCCTCGTCACCTCCCACTCCACGCGGCGCTTGTACCGCCGACTGACCTGCAGACTCGCCTGCCCTTCCAGGGCTGAGAACATTTGATCCGCTTCGCCATCCGCCCCCGACGGTTCGAAGGGGTGCAGTCCGCCGCGTCGCCGTCTTGGTGCAGCACTCGTCATCACGAGCGCGTTGTCGGTCCAGAGCAGCGGCAGACTGCCGCGCAGACGCGCCTGCAGCGCGCGGTTGCGGGCGCTCACATCGCTCAGCAGCGCGTAGTTGTCATCCAGGCTGCCCATCAGGAAAAGTCGCAGGAAGATCGCAACACTTCAACTTCATGTGGCGCACACCACATACTACAACTGCAGCAACTTACGAGTTGAAGGTTTCTCAGCATTAGCAAACTGACACCAATGCCAAGCATACAACTCTTTCAATAGGTAAATGTGCAGTCTATTCAGTCGTGTATCTAACAAATGTACATTATGCATCATATGAAGTACCGCTTCACGCAGTTCAGCTCTTGGTTTGCAGCATTTCAAACCACTGGCGGAGTGAGTCCGATAGGATCTCCGGCAGCATCGCCGACGTAGGGAGGAGCACGTAGTACGGGAACGGGTAGTTCTCCAGATACGGCACCATGCGCACCTTGCCCTTCTCGAACGTCACGCTCTGGGTGTCCAAGATCGACGTCTGCTGCTGGATGTTGCTGCCCTCGGTCTCAGCAGCGCCTTGGTCCACGATGAGCAGCACCATGAGCTGCTGGCGCTCGAGCGCCGTCTCGATCAGTTTGCGGATCCGCACACGGCCATCCGAGTCGAAGCGACCATCTGAGATGAGGAACACGATCTGCGTGAACTCGACGGTGCTGCTTGAAGCGGCAGAAGACTGTTTGGTTGTTTCCAGCAACTGCAGGATCGTGTCCAGCGTCTGGACCATGTTGGTCTTCTTCTGCTGGAAGCCGAAGCGGCCAATGAGACGACTACCAGCGTCGTCCGTGAACGGCGTGTCGAAAGCGTGCAACAGTTCCAGTTCCTGGCCAAACTTGACCACAGAGAGCTCGCCGACCTCGAGCTGTGTCATACCCTTGCACAACGTTGCCAGCGCTTCCAGTGCCAAGCGGCCAGCGTGGTTGTCTGCCATCGACTCGGAGTCGTCAATTGCCAGCATCACTTGATACTGCCTCTTTGACGGACGCGTACGACGCAGCCAGATCTTGTCTTTCCGGAACTGACTGGCGATGTACGGGATCACCTTGCGCATGTTGATGCGCTTGCCAGTGCGGAAGTCACCCTCAAGCTTTGCACGCAGCATCGGCTCAAGCACCAGTCGGAGCTGCTCACACAATCGTTGAGACGCACCAGACGTCAGTGCTGTGTATTTGGCCCACAGGTCAGCGCCACGCTCTTGCTCCGCTTGAGACGACCAGTTCGCGATGAAAGAATCCAACTCATCACGCAAGGCAGCAACCTCGTCAGGAGACAGGAGCTTCACCGCTCTAGCCTCATCTTCGTCCCCTTCGTCCTGGTCTTGAATGCTGTTGGTCAAGTCCAAGTCGCGCAACCTTGACGGGAGCGCGTGCTCCGCCTCCTCATCCAGAAGCTCATGCTCGCCGCCTGCAGTGGCGTTCTCCGGCTTCATTTCCTGTTCGTCCTGCTTTTGCTCTTCCTCATTTGCGTTGTCATCATCCGCAGCTGAGTCTGGCTTAGGTTCTTGTTTTACTGGCTTGGCCGTGTCATTCTGCTCTTGCTCCTCCTTGGATTTTTCCTTCTTCTCCTCTTCTTCGTCCACCTCCATGGCAGTAGCTCCGTTTCCAGGGTTCTTTTCTTCGTCTTCCTTCTTTTCGACGTCGTTGTCCTCTTCTTCCTCCGTTCGAGGTTGATTCATGACCTGGTTTTCGTCAGCAGCAGCCAGCGCATGCTCCACATCCTCCATTTCCTCGTCATCGTCCACGAACTCCGCCGTCGTCATCTCGGCAGCCTTCTCCTGCTTCTCAGAGCTTTTAGTATCCTGCTCCTTTTCTTCCTCGGTGCGATCAACCATCTCCACACGCTTTTTCCAGTGCTCTTGAGCCTCCTGTGCATTTCGATACGGGTTGGGCTCGCGACGGTCACGACGTTTCTCGCGAGGCTGCTCGTGCTCCGGGTTGCTCTCAACCTGTGACTGTGGCTTCCACTCATGTTTCGCATCCTGATCGTTGCTGCTGCTTTGCTTTTGAGCTCGGCTGTTACTGCTGTCATCGTTGTTCTGCTCCTGCTCCTGAGCATCGGCTTCCTCCATTTCCTGGTCCTCAGCTTCCTGCTCATCGGCTTCAAGCTCATCCTGGCCATCCTTCGACTGAGTGCCAGCAACCGTTGACGCCGCCTGTTCTTCTTCTGCGCTCTCAGGAGCCTCGGCTTGCTCCGCATCTTCCTCTTCCTTCTCTTCAGCCTGTTCAGGCTCGTCCTCAAGACCGCCACCTCCAAGCTGAACAGCACTGTCGAGCTGCTCCTCTTCCTTCTCTTCTTCAGCGTCCTCATCCTCTTCGGCACCAGCAGTTTCTTCACCATCAGCATCATCAGCCGTCTCATCGTCCACATCATCAAGCTTGTCCATGTTTTCATCATCCGGGTTATCCCCTTCAGCGTCGCCCTCATCATCGCCATCATCAGCGTCGTTGTCAAGCTGCATATCTTCAGGAAGTTCGTCACCGTGTTCCTCCTCGGCTTCATCCTCTCCGTGACCCTCTTCTCGTTCGGTCGGGTCCACGTCGTGATGCTCTTCGTACTTGTCCTCGAAATCGTCGTTGACCTCCTCCATCTTCTCTTCGTCTCCGTCTTCACCATCCTCGTCACCATCCTCGCCATCGTCCTTATCGTCATCGGCACCCTTGTCATCTGATGGATCCAACTGCGGCTTTTGTTTATCCTCCTCCTTTTTGTTTGGTTCATTCTTCTCTTCCTCATCACCGTCCTTGCCGCGCACTTCATCGTCCAGTGCCTCGCCTTCAACCTTTGATTCTTCCTCAAACTTTTCCTTATCCTTGTCGATGTTGTCTTCGTCGTCGTCCGAGTCCTCGCCCCACATCTTCTCGTCAACGACATTCTCATCGTCCTGGTCAAACTCGCCCATTTCGCGGTCCAGCTCCTCCTCCTCGTCCTCATTCTCGTCCTGATCTTCCTTCTCATCATCAGGCACATCCTGCATTGTACCTTCAAAATCATTCTGCATTTCCAGGCCCGTGTCTTCAGGTTTCTGGTCAGCCGGTGGCTCGGGTTCCTCTTGTTGATCTCCCTGAAGGCCAAGAAGTTGCTCCTCATCCTCAATTTCGTTGCTCACATCCTTCTTTCCCTCGCCTTCGCCCATACCAGTGCCTTCCACGTCGTCCTGGAACTGCATATTACCAGCACCTCCATCACCTTCGTCGTTCTTGTCGTCGTCCGTGCGACAGAAGCCGTGCTGGAACAGGTTTCGGAAAATGCGCACCAACACAAAGTCCAGCTTCATGACACTCTTGTGCGCCACCAGGTAGTCAACAAGCAGCTGCCGGCTAATGCCGCGCACATCGACCAGACTCGGCTCGAAGCATTCCAAAAGCGCCAAAGACTTCAAGTAAACGCCTCGCCACTCTGTCAATTGCGTATTGGCAAGTTGGACATACTGATACTGCAGCAGTTCAAGTAGTTTGGCCAATTGTGAAGCGACATGGTTCACACGCGAGTCCTTCACCATCGTGGAAAGTGTAGCAAGCTGATCACGGAGTGACTGCTCCTCTTCATCCTCCTCATTTGATGTGGCTGCTTCCTGAGCTTCCTTCGAGATTTTTGTCAGGTCCTGGATGGACACCAATACGGTCTCAACTAGCTTGTCGTAGTGTTCACTGAATATGGCCAGCGCCTGCGCACTCTCTTCCTCGTCTCTCTTTTCATCAACAGATGGGAGCAAGATATCGCTGGTCCCAGCTAAGGTCTTTGCAAACCTGGAGTCATCGCGAACGACGCCAGCATATTCGACAATGAAGGCTTCGAAACAACTCGGCGCTGTCACCGTACCGAATGCAGCAGAAGTATTCGCCAGGAGAGATTGGATTTCGCCGAACCGAGCAGCGTTCGACTTGAGCACTTCAACTGCCACAGGCAGTTTTTGTGCTTCGTGGTCTTCTGGTGACCTCGCCACAACCGGAGACACACCATACACACGCTTGGAAGGTCGTGCAAAGGACACAATGGCAGCGTCGCCACCCGCATCCTGGCTAGCATTCACAGCACGGTGGGGAATCGCTGGCACCCCAAGCGACTTTGCCAATCCAGCACTGTCAGCAAAAGAGTTTTGGATGGCATCACATAGCACGAAAATGCGCTGGAAGAGTTGACGAACATCCATAACAACCGACGTATTCTCTGACGATTGCTGCAAAATCTGCAGCACTGAGATCTCGAGTTCACGAAGAGTGTGTCGCAATGAAACGACGGATGTCTGTTGGAATGCCTGCCACTTGCTCGCCGCTTGGGGGTCAATCGCAGCTTCACTATCAGATGACAGGTAGTTGGCCTTAAACTGCTTCATCAACTTGAGCGTGGCTAGTCCATCAACAAGCTTTTCGTGACTCAGTGACGTAGCGTGAAGAATCTGTCGTTGCTGCAGCATCGTGAACAGCATATTTTCTGCGTAGCCACTCATACGCTCGGTTTCGCTTGTCGACAGGTCATGGGAAAAGCTAGTTACCGCAGTGTACCGCAATGAAGTCAACTGGCCAAGGAAACGGTAGTAATAACCGTCCGCACGCAGCCATAACCACATAGGGGAGTTCTTCGTCAAGGTCTCTTCCGCGGGTTGAGACTGATGAGCACCTCCAGTCTGTTTACTCTTCTTCTTGCCCCGTTTCTTCTTGTCCTTTAAACCTCTGGCACTATTAGATCCAGTCAAACTCTCGGAATCAACAGCAGCCTCCAACTCATCCACATAAATACAGTTCTCCACGTCAGGCACATCCAACTCGAACAGTTGTTGAATTTGCTGCTGCTCAGCAGGCAGCTGAAGTCGGTGGTACGCCATGCCCTGAGTCTTAAGCTCGCTTAGCAGATCAATCAGTGCCTTCTTCTTCGCACCCTTTGGTAGACCCGTCGCTTTCTGTAGCTTAGCCATCCGGTAGAAGATCGTTTCGCACAGATCCTCACACAGTTCTCGCACTTGCTGGCGGCGCTCAATTTGCTCTTCAGACAGAATATGCCGTTGAGTGTACTTAGCGATTCGTTTCGAAAGTGCAGGAAGCTTCGTCGCGTATGACGAGAGTTGAAGCGTGTCATCATCTTCGCAGTTCTCCGTTGAAGGCGCGCTTGTGTGAATCAGCCGTAAAGCAGGCGGTCTTTCAGCAGCATCCAAATCTTCCTCTGTACTGACCTTTGTCTTCTTGTTGGCGTTATCAGTAGCTTCACCATCGGCAGAACTGGTAGGCGCATCTTCATCTTCGTTATGCTCAACGTCCTTCGGCACTACGACGCCATCGTCCAGGCCTGTCAGTTCCGCTTTCGTCGATTGGATTCCGTCAAATCCACCCTCCTTCGCAATCCCGCTATCAGTTGAAGCGTCAATCACAGTTTGCATCGAGACAGTCAACACTGCATCGTAATTCCGAACAAACTTCATCAGCTTTCGGTGTGACTTCTCAGCCGATTCAGCAAGCGAGTAGTACGTTTGTTCATCCCAGCGGCAAATCTTAACGAATTCAACAAGTTTGCGCTGGATCGGCGCCTTCAGGCCGCTCCACTGGCGCTCCAAGTATCCCAGGTGCTGCCCGTAGTACCGGTACAAATGGTACAACATGTTGGCCAGAGCATACTTTGAAGAATTCGAAGCAAAACTGTTCGATGATTCGTGACACTGCGAAGGGCTCCAAAGCTCCATAAACAACTGCGCACAGAACGAATACACTACGAGCAGTCGAGTCTCGTATTGGCCGATGGGGCAAGAACGAATGTAGGCGTCCAGTGTCTCAAACAACCTGCTCATAAACTCGCGCTGCTTCTCGGCACTCTCTCTGGCCGCATCGCTGAGGGCCTGGGCATCGGCCCTGTTCTCGCTTAGCGGCGTAAAAAGCCACTTCGATACATGATTCAGGTGGAGCCACTGCAAATTTTGTGGGTTCGCGGGGTTCACCTCAGCATTGTCACTCATGTCCGCGTCTGATTCAAACTGCGCCGTCAGTAGTGAGTACATGTTGATCCACGTCTTCTGTGCCGCAAAACGGTGTTGTTTTTCCTTCACATAGAGAAGGTGAGGCCAAGAGTAGAGCTCGAGTTTTCGCCAACGCGTCACTAAAGCTGAGAGAGCGCCAAGTTCATCACTAATTGAGTACGCTTTCGCCGCATACATCTCCCACTCCTGCGCCTTACGTAGCAGCAATTCCACACCCGTAAGTGTGCGGACCAGCGGAGAGCTGATTTCAAAGTTGCGGATGCGGTCAGCGATAAGTACAAGTTGCTGCAGGATCGCATGATCGGGCCATTGAGCCAAAAGTGACTGAACCTTCACCATGAGGCGCTGCAAAGGCTCCGCAACAAGCACAACTTCCTTGACAAGCGGGTCACGGTGGAAGTCGATGCCTTCGATGTAGTCACTGTTCAAAGATTGGAACGATGGCACAGCTCCCTTCTTGGTACCCACGCTACTACCAAGGCGGGCTTGAACCAATGATGCGGCAAGGACTCCAGACGACGCCACAGCACTTTCGATCGAAGTAGACGCCGAAGCATTCAACGACTTGCGCAACTTCACAGCAAGAGAGAACGCTCTAGCGAATGTGCTTACGATCTCCTGCTTGGTAACTGCGATCTTCGAGTTGGAAGTTTCAGCGTACAACTTTACGTGGGTTTCACACAACCGCTGCATAATTTTGTCTGTGATAAGCACGTCCATGTCTGCTGCACTTGGAAGAGCAGCCGCATCACTACTCGCAGCAGCAGCTTGCTCAGGGCTTAAAAATGCCTCGAAATCACGGCCGCTGTAGTCTGGGAATTGCTCGCGGTACTCTTTTTCCAGCAACTCCTCTTCAGTCTCCAGGTCAAGCTGACGAATCTTGTATTTGAAAAGCTCCTCCTTTTCTTTTCGCTTCTGCTCTTCGCGCTCCTTCTGCTCTTGCCACTTCGTCAAAAACAGATCAAACAAAGTTTTACTGCTGCTGAGAGCAGTGTCGAGTGCCATAGAGTCTACGTCACGGGTCATGCGTGAGGTATTCACAGTTTCACGGAAGAGGAACTCCATTTTGGCGAGTGCCACGTCAAGCAACGCCACCTCGACCTTGTGTTTGTTTCCTACACCAGCCCCAAACATAATTGAAGTCCCCGGCGTACCCACAGTTTGCAGCATCAACTGAATCCCGCGCCACGATTGATCAACAGTGTCTACTCTCAGAGCAGACGGAAACTGCACAAGCGAGAGAGCCAACGTCTCTTTTTGTTGACCCTTCAGCGAAGCTTCCTTCAGTTGTTGGTAGAGCGACCAAGTAACAAGCGCAACTCCCTCCTTCACGCAGTAAATTGCCGCTGCGACAGGCTCTAAAATATCCCTGAAGCATTCTCCGAACTTCTTGGACATTTGAGCGAGGAAGCTTTCCGACGTCTGCTGGAACATTTCCAGTTCACGCAAAAGCTCGCGCTTTCTCTGCTGTGAACACTTCATCGATCGAACCGTTGACAGCAGAGCCGCCAGCTTATCTGCCGGCATTACTGTAGCATTAAAGCGCAGTAAATCGCGGAAAAGTTCTCCAAAAACAGAGGTAGCGACAGGCTTCATTCCCAGCTCACCCGTTTCAATTGCCTCACTGTCCCTGCGAAGTCTGCTTGGTTGATAACGCTGGATTGCAAAAGCTGACACTTCCACCACTTGACCGTATAGCTCGCGCAATGAACGACTAGCATTCTCTGCGGCTTCGGTAGACGACGCTGGCAAAGGATTGAGCCGGTTAATAGACAAGCTTGCTGCGTCCTGCATGGTAAGCATTGCCAAGCGGTTCAGCAAATTCTCCTTCTTCACCAGCGGCTTCGTAACAGGGTCGACCGGCGAAGACGGAAGAAGTAATGCGAAGCGCCACAGTCCAAGTGTCACCATAGACTCTCCGATAGCTCTCGCCATGATACTTCGATCATTGTGTTCGAGCTGTGCTTCCATAGCGACAGACGTCATCAATGGCGCGACAAGTGGGTCCACAAGCGATTCGAACGTGCTGTCCGTAGAAGTTCGCAAAGCCTTCAACAGTGCTGCTTGGTCCTTAGCATCAAAAGTGAGCGGGTTATCCGCAAACTGATGAAGTAGGGACTGAATCTCCTTCCACTGCGTACCCGAGTTGTGTTGGAAGGTCGACTCAAAAGCCAGAACAGTCGCTACAAACAACTCTCGAACAAACGAGAAACTTGCGCTCGGCATCATTTTTCCTGCTTGTGTTTGTTCCGTTGCGTAATGGCTCTTAATTTTTTCCAATCGCGCAGCTCGCATCTGAGCCTCACTTGTGGGGCACATGGATTCTTCCAAGTCTACCTCAGCAATATTCTTCAGTACGACTGCACTCTGAACTGCCTGGAATAGGCGTGGGTAACCTGCAATCACCTGAGCGTGGTCGGCGATATCAGTGCTCACAGCAGGAAGCCGCTTGTTTGCCTTGCGAAGCTTCTTTCGGGTGTCAAACACATCCAGGGAAATCAAATCAACCTGGTTGAAGCCGTTGCAACGCAGGAACTGGTGGAACCCAAAGAGCACACCATTCAGGTGTGACTGAACCACAGATGTGAACTTGTCCAGCTCTACGGCCTGGTCAGGTTGGTCCTCGCTCGACATATCCAGAGAAACAAACTTGTGTCCGCACCACACGATGTCTTGATACGCATAGAAGCTGGCAGGATCGCGAAGTCCCAGGCGCAAGAGCTCTTCAACGATTCCTTCAAACAATTTCAGCACCTGTGAAATAGACTTAACAACCGTCACATATCTGTCTCGAGACAAATCACTCTTGTATAGGCGATAGTTGTTCAGAACGCGCACAAGCTCCGTAATTGCCTGAAGCTCCCGGCGCGCGAGAGCGTGCTCTAACAGTGGACTCAGCTGGAACGTCACTATGCGATCCATCAACACTGCACTCTCCTTCATATCAAACAGCAAAATTGGTGCGTCCTTGCCGATGCGGCTATCTTCTTCGCTCAGCAGATCCACATGGCTGTCAGCGTTGTCCTCGATCTCACTTAAGTAAAGTGTCTTCTTTGAGACGAGTTTCGTAATGTCAGACTGTTTCTCGCGCAGCTTCTTCAGAAGAACGCTCGGTAGCTTAAACAATTCTTCAGCCATGAGCGACTGACGTTTCGCAGGCTCGCTTTTTCCGCGTGTTTGCTCCTGCGCCAAGTATGAGAATGCACAAAGCGCATGCAAAACTTCCTTACGAGCGTCAACGTCCACAAAAAACAGCGATGACACGTCTAGCTTGCCGCTCTTCATTGCCGCCTCCATTGAGGCAACCCCTCCAAACAACAACGCCAAAACGTCGACCCTACCGTCGGAAGATCCTTCAGTTGCTCCCACAGAAATTGCTGAAAAGGAAGTCGAATTGACTTGCATAAACGTCTTCGACAGCCGGTTCAAAAGATATTCAGCCTTCCAAAGTTCAGCATTGCTAGGAAGTAAAGAGTGGCCGCCCTTCTTCCAAAGCACATTCTTCCTCGATCCACATCCAATAATCTTCTCAATTGTCTCCTGCATTCGCTGGGACATATCCAGCAGGTCGTTCCAGGATGACCTCCACGGCGCAGACAGAGCCGGTTGCTCCTCGATCAGCTTCGCAAGCCGCAAAAGCGACTTCTTTAGCCATTGCCAATGAATTAGAAAGTGGGTCCATTCAAACACCGGCACTCGCAATTGAATTGAAAACTCAAAGCGGTCTCGAAGGACAGCTTGGACGGCCGCAAAAAACTCCGATTCCATCATGAACTTGGGGAAGTCTCGGACGAACGCTCCAAGGAATGCGTTAAACACTGACAGAAGCGGGTGAACCAAGAATATCAGTTCGTTCTCCACGTTGGAACGGTCAGCATGGTACTTGTGGACAGCGTAAGACTGCTGCAGCACTGATAGCTTGTTCAGACTGATCTCATGCCGACGCGAATCTCCCTTGTTCGTTTTGCGCTTGTTGTTCTTTGACGATGCGGCTGCAAACAGTGTGTCAACTTGTTGATACTGCTCTTGCTCGCAGAATCTCAACCACTCCACACCGTCAAGCATCTCGAGCTGTCGCTGCGCGCCCAACATGGATTCCCACACGCTGTCTAGCTCAGGCTTAACAGAGGGGACAGTCAAGACACGCTCTGCAACAAGCGACTGTAACCGCAAGAAAATTGCATGGTTGGCAGCAAGATACACAGGGATAGGAGGCAATTCAGTCGAAGTGCCCAGCAAAGTGGACAGACGTTGAGCCACTTCCTCAATTTCACGGGAAATATCAGCGTACAGCTCGGTTTTTGTCATCGACTGAAGGTAGCGCGCCAGCAACTCGATTGAACGTAACGTGTCCGCATTACCTGTCGCTCCACGAGCAATTTTCTCTAATGCAAAGAGAAGGCGATCCGCTGTCAATACTCCGTTGTTGCTGCATGTACTCGCCACTTCCACAATCTGACGTAGTGCGAAAGGAGCTAGTGTCACAGCCAGAAGTTTGTTCTCGCCCTCATGCCCAAAGAACGATCTGGATGACAAGTGGCTTCGAGCTGCTTCAAGACCTCTCTGGGAGTAAGCCGCCTTTCCCCGCTGACAGCGTAAAGCAACACACTTCAGCCACGCATCCAGGGTAGAGTCGCCGTCCGCTACCGCTGTGTCTTCGCCCAAGGTGATTCCAACCTCCGGGGCAAGCCAACTCAACTGCAAGTCCGTAGCGTTATCGTCTTCCAACTTCTGTGAAGATAAAACGAGGTGTTCGAGATACGCAACATCACGCTGCAGAACAAAGCTTTCGCTCTGCTGACACAGCACAAACGTTGAGGGACAAGCTACCATTGGAAGCACACGCTGTTTCTGAGAGTTTTCTTGCGAAGCTTGAAAAGCGGACGTGAAAAGCTCAAGAACCTCTTGGCTTAAACCAAGATGTGCAAGCAACCCGTCACCATACACGCGTTGAAAAGACTCAGCGATGGCGTTAAGAGGTGGCACTCCACGTGAAAGCTCTGCTGAGGCCAGCAAAGACCAATTTTCCAGGTGCCGACGGTTGATGCGACCGTATTTCGCCCCAACCATGAATTCTCCAAGTTTGGTTACCACACGCTCATGAGCACCTTGGAAAGCTTGAGAAAGAGCAAATCCTGGAATACCACACGCCAGTGGTATTTTAATGAGGTCAAGGCGTGGCGAGTCTTCCGCTGCAAGCGCAATTTCTACGCATCGATTTCGCATTGCGCGAGAAATCTCGCCGTACTGCGCATCCATTGCTAGGAAGATTCGGAAGTTCTTGTGCGGCTTGATCACACGAAGTTTACCGTTAATGATACCGCACTCGTTGATCAGCATTTCACCACCAGTTTCCATGAGAGAGTTCAATCGATCCAAAACCGATGAGCTGCAGAAGTTGACATTGTCCAGTAGCACCCATTCGCCCTTCTCCATCGCCTGGATTAACGTGCCATCCACCCACTCAAAGCAGCTCGCAATTGATTTAGACTTGCTGAGTTGCACCACGCTGTCAATATCGTTCAACAAACCAGAAAGTTCGAATAGCATCTCCTCACTGTTGGCCTCTGTTTTCTGGAGCATGCCCACGATGTCTTTCATCAAATCAACAACCACTTCGTCCAGGTGACCCTTTGGCAGCTTTTTCGATTTGTGCGCCTTCCCACTGCTATCACGACTCCGCGGCGATGCGTTTTCGCTATAATACTTTTCCCGCGTAATGAGCGCCCACCACGTGCTGCTAAGACGGTTTGCTTTTTTCAGAATCGATGTTTTCTTTTTTTGTGAAATTCCGATCGTCGCCGAAGACAGCATCAGTTGCTGCAACACCTTTTCATACACAACCTGAATCTTCTTCTTGATGTCACGAAGCTTACGCCCAACATCCACCTGCTCGAAGCAGCCAAGAAGCTCCGTGGCATCCGTTCCAGCACTCATGCCCAATTCATGCAGAGTATTACCACTCAGCGCAGCCAACAAACGGACCGAAGACGTCTTTCCGCTAGCTGGTGGTCCAACAAGAAGTGCAGGCCACGACATGTTCACACAATGCACCAGCGCCTCCATTGGTTTCAGGAGGAAATTAAACAGCGGGGGTGCAACGCGACCGCTTTGCATGTCTCCTTGTCTTTTCAGCAATGCGTTGCCGATCTCTACAAAACTGGCCGACATGCGAAGAGAAACAGCGTCTAGGCCCATGGGTTTCACACCGAAGAATTCTTCAAATCGCCGAGAAATTAGCTTGCGGTCCCGAGCAGAACGCATCCTTTCCACATAGATAAAATTTACATAGTAGCTCAGCGCTTGCAGCTGGAGATCGGCACTGTTCACTAGCTGCGCATGTTGCTTGAGTAGGTCACAGAAACGAAACACGTCGCGCAAATTGAACTCCCATGGCGCGCCGAAGCGGCCGTACCTGCACTTCACCATTGTGTCTTCATGCACCACCCGGTTAAAACCGATCATTCGCTCAAGCAGCGTCTGGCCTACCAGGGCTGAGTCGCTCATACTTGTTTCCGTGACAGCACAGTGTAATGTGGGATACATTGAGCTCGCGATGTGGATAAGATCCTGTTCGTGAAGTGTCTCCACAAACACTCGGGTAAATCGGTTCAAAAATGATTTTGGCAGTCCCTTGCGGCCACCACCCTGACGAAGCGGGTTTTGAGCGGCAAACACACGGAAAGTTGGCGGACACTCAAACTCTCGGTCGAGCTCCGGGATGTAGACACTTCCTCTGTGGTCCAAACACGAGTTCAATCCCTCCAAAACAGACTGCGATGCAAGGTTGAGCTCATCGAGCAGCACCCAGTCTCCCGCTTTCAAAGCGCGCAAAAATACGCCATCACACCACTCAAACATGCCACTAGCGCCTCCTTCTTGAGATGCCTTGCCACCCTTGTCATCCGTATCATCAGCAGGTGAGGATGCAGCAGGTAGATCTGACCCAAAGAGATCGGAGATGTCAGTTTGCTCTGACAAATTAATTCGCACAAGACGATGGCCTGATGCTGCTGCCAATGCACTGATCAAACTGGTCTTGCCCACACCCGGGGATCCTTCCAAAATGATGGGGCGGCTAACCTGCATTGCGCGCAGAACACGATACAGGTTTGACATCGTTGTGGGTGCTTTCAGAGAGAATGCGGGCTTTCTCAGCACAGGGTCAGGTCCGCGTGGGATCAGGAAAGGAGAAATGCCAAATCTTCCTTCTGAAGTCTTTTCCGAAGAAAACGAATTCAACTGGTCGATGTTGTTGTCCATGGATAGTGATGTAGCATTCAACGAGTCAATCACCTTTTGCTTGACAAGCGGGTCGTCATCGGGCACGAGCGCCAACAAAAAGTGATACGCCTCGTCTCGAGCCTTCAACGATGTGTGCAGTGCTTTATCAGAACCAAGGCCAAGACCGTCCAGAATCGAGAGTGCTGCACCCTGGACAAACGCCGTCCAAGCTGTTACCGTCAGCGACGAATCATCACTCTGTTTCTTCACCACGGACGTAATAAAGTTAATCCAACTGAGAATGTCACGCAACGTCACGGCTCCGCACCCGCCGATACCTCCGTTTGCCTCGTTGAAAGTTTTGACAAAGCTCAGAATGGGGTTACACAGAGAAGACATGTCAGCCGATGAAGCTGCTGGCAAAGCGCGGGATGGCGTCACAATCCCCTTCGGTCCAACCAGCCGATCACGAATAATCGTAGCGATATCATCCAAGTCAGAGATCGCAGGCACCCAAATTTCTGTGAAGCGGTTGCGCAACGCAGGAGATAATTCGCGTTTGCCAAAATCGCCTCCAGGATTCATTGTTGCCATCACTCGCCACTTCGAGTGTGCTACAATCTCTTCCACTTGGTCACCACCCTTTTCGGCGAGTAGCAGTGTGCGCGAAGGCTCCAAAACACTGTTCAGACGTTCCAGTACGGCATCCTCTGCAAGGTTAACTTCATCGATCAAAATCAGGTCACCATTCTTCATGGACTCGACCAGAGGACCAT
Source organism: Phytophthora fragariae (assembly GCA_009729435.1). Lineage (NCBI taxonomy): Eukaryota > Oomycota > Peronosporomycetes > Peronosporales > Peronosporaceae > Phytophthora > Phytophthora fragariae. The sequence continues at coordinate 2,379,969 of QQOI01000003.1, forward strand.
CTGCCCACTCGAAGATAGACTGGAATCGCCGCCTCAAAACATCGATCCGTTCAACAAGCTCCTTCCGTTGTGCCAAGTCGCTGTCCAAGACACTAGATCTGGTACTCTCGTATTTGGTCAGCATGACGGCTACGCCCTCAGATTTCATGTCAGCCCGGCGCTGCTCAACTTCCTGTTCATCGATGCAACCGTCGTCCATAGTAAGGAAATCAACAAGCGCCTCCTCCAGCTCGTGGGCAGTTTTCTCCTTTCCTCGCACAGGCCGTAAACAGCCCAGGAAATCCGAAGTCTCGGTGTGTTGATGACAGTTCAGGATGTGAAGCGGCTGAGAGAAAAGAAGCGAGTACAACTGGCAGACAGTAGTTTTTCCGCAACCAGTTTCTCCAACGAGCAAAACAGGTTCTTCATTCTGCAAGCAGCGACCGACAAGCGCAAAAAGTCTCCGTAGTGACTTTGTCACACTAATCTTCTCGAGTCCTGCGGCATTACCTGCCGATTTTGGTTCACCGCTGGACGCTTTGCCGGTTGCTGCTTCTTCAATCGCTTGCTCCACCATTGCTTGGACACGTTCGAACTGCTCCTTTGTACCCCACACCGTTTCTTGCTCAATCTCACCGTTTTCATTCAGCAGATTTGATTCGCGAGGTTTGCCCCTGTAGTAGAGGGCATCGAGATCAATCTTCACATTGCATTTCTTCTCCAACACTTGTTTGACCACCTGTTTCTCTTCATCCTTTCGGAGCCGCTCGGCAAGCAAACAGTATCCTTCTTCAGCCAAGGCTTGTTTAGTTGCTGGTCGACGTTCAGCCCATCGAAGTAAATCACGGGTAGTAATGAAGCCTGACTTGCCAGCGAAAACGGACGATTGCTGTCGGACAAGTTGCAGTTGGCGCATGATATCAATCAGAATTCCACAGTACGACGGCGGCAGCGAGCTACGCTCCTGCAGAATGGTTTGAAGCTCACTAGACGCAACCTCGTCCACTTGAATCTCCAAAAATCGATTTCGGAACGCGCGGGACAAAACCTTACGTCCACCATACAGCCCTGGCGGATTCTGAGTCGCGAACAACATGAACTTGGGATGAGGTTTTACGGTCTCTTGGGTCTCTGGCAAAAAAAGTTCGCGGTTATCATCCAGAAGTCGATTAAGAGCCTCAAGAACCTCTGAAGGAGCCAAATTCAACTCGTCCAGAATGACCCACAAACCTTTTCGCACGGCCTCCACCAAAACACCCTCCTTAAACGCAAGCTTGCCGTTGGAATCAGACACGTAGCTTCCCATGTACTCCTGGATGTCTGTGTGTTCATGGTTGTTAATGCGAACACACTTTTGTCCGATACGCGCCGCCAGATAACCAATCAATGACGTTTTACCAGCCGACGTTGGACCCTGCAGCAGAACAGGGTATTTGCCGATCAATGCTGCTCGTGAAACATGACGCAAGTTCTCTTCCACGGATTTCGTAAGCACAAACTTGCGTCGAGAAGTTACCGGGTCCGGCAACGAGTCGTCCCGGGGCGGCTGAAATTCACCTTTTCGGACCCAGTAGGAGCTCACTAAGACGAATTCGCTGGTCTTCTTGGATCCACCGGGGCACGGGGGAGAGCGCGTAAGCTCCCTCGCTTTAATCGTTTTCGCGAATGTATTTTTGATGAGTCTTTCAAGATACTGACGCGACTCCATCTCGAGCTGGGTGCAGAAACTTGAGCAAAACCCTTCAAACATTGCTCGAGATGTACCGTAACCTCTCTGAATCAAGATGCGCGTGATGTGCAGTGCCTGGCTGAGTGTACGGAGCGAGTAGCGGGGCTTGTGGCGCGCGCCATCGCTCAATCGCAAATCTGCTTGCTTTCTTGCCTCCAGGTAAAACACAACCGTTTCAGGAACAAGAGCACCTGTAATTTCCTTAAACTGGTGGTGAACAACCATCTGCAAGTCCGAAGGATTGACGCATTCATCGACGTAAATTTCCGTAAATCGATTCCGAAGGGAAGGAGGCAAATCCTTCTTGCCAACGTCCGTTGAGGGGTTCATAGCACCAAACAGTCGGAAATTCGGATGCGGCCGGATAACTTCGACATCACCGCGCTCCGTGAGCGAGAATGCGCTCGTTTCGTGTTCGAGAAGAGTGCTGATTCGCTCCAACGTATCGGATGATGCAAGGTTGATTTCGTCGAGCAATACCCAATGCCCCTCACGCAAAGCTTTCACCAACACGCCCTCCACAAATGAAAAAGCAAAGTGTGATTCAGCTTGTTCTTTTTGCCGCTCAAATCGCACCAGCTCTGCCTCAAAGGTGTCCCATCGGCTCACCAAAACACTCGTAGAGGCGCCAGAAACAGCCATCTTGTTACTGCCGTCGGCACCCTCCGATTTTTCTCCATCTTGACTAGTTCCACCGCTGCTACTCTGAAGCTTAGAGGTAGCCATTTGGATCGCTTTGCGCATGCCTTTTACGAGCTTCTTCCAGTCCTTGTGCTCCAGCGCAATTCGAACAACGTTAAGAAATCCAGTGTTATTCTTTTGCGAAAATGTAGCAGTGAACAAATCCACAAAATCCATGTACAACGGTCGAGCGAGTAGATGAATCTCCACAGGTTTGAACCCGCCCACGAGATCGGAACTATCACTCTGAATATTCAGGTTCTGAACAACCAGGCGCTGCCCCATAGCCGCTGCCATGTGTTGGATGATCGTAGTTTTACCACAACCGGTCTCACCGATGAGCAGTGCTGGTTCACAGGTTGCAACAATGGCTGCCATCTTCTCCAACAGCCGTAGGACGTGGCCAGTCATCACAACAGAGCTGGTTGCGGGTTTATCGCCTTGTTCAAGCTGCGCCTGCTGCGACAAGGTTGGCAGATGCACCCGACCGAACTCCACTTCGTGGGTATTAAACGTAACATGGGGTTTGTGCTGCTCAAGATAGTACTCGATCTTTTCAGCCTGGACTTCCCAAATCGCAGCCAGCGCGCAAGCAGAATGTAAGCGTGTCTTCGGGTCTCGAATACCAGCACAAAACACATCTAGCGCTTCCACAACGATACGCATACGTTCATCCTCAGTAATGTAATCGTGGCTTGAAGATGCGTTCTCGTGAGTAGTGCCCGCAGCATAATAGCAAAAGCGGTAAATGCGTTTGCACCACTTCAGCAAATCGCGCAGGCAGAAGTCGCGTCCGTAATTACGACGTGTCTCCTTCCACAACTGCACAGGCCCACCGATCTCTTCGCTTGCATTACCAGAGACTGCGTTGTATGTTGTCATGATCTTGGACACAACCTGTCGAGGGATCTTCGCGAACCGAGTCAACATGATCTGCTCGATTTCGTTATCTGCGAGCGGTGCAACACCGACACTTGTCCACACGGACTCCTGAAATCCCTTCGGCATCTGGTGTCCGTGCGTAGTCGTACCGAAAATCTGGAAGTTTGAGTGTGCCACCAGCAGCTCTCCACGGCCAGGCAGTACCATTTCGCGAGTCTCGAGCAACGGCATCAGCGCCGCCAGAACCTCGAAAGGTGCGCGATCAATATCCTCAATAACCACCCACCGGCCTGCAAGCACGGCAGTTGTGAGTGCACCAGGCTGCCACGTGAACTCGCCGGGGACGTCTGTGCAGACATACGACCCTAAGAGCGTCTTGCTATCAATCTGATCGTCCAAGTGCAGCTCAACCATGTCTCCGTTGCCCGATAGTCGGGCAAGTTCACGAATCGTAGCAGTCTTGCCGCATCCACCTGGTCCAGCAACCAAAATCGGGCGTTTGAGACCAAGAGCAATCGCAAGCGACTGCATATTCCGCTTGGTTGACGGAGTCGGAACCAGCGGCTCTGTGGTCAGTTCATCATCCGACGAAACCTGTCGTTGCTGATGCAGTTTACTCGTCGGGACGACCACGCCAAAAATGTTCTGAAGCGAGTCATGGAAGGGCACAGGCTGCGATTCTGCATCGTCACTGCTGTCCTGTTCCTGGTAGACGCTCAATTCAATCAGTTGTTCCTGTCGCGTCGTGTCCTCGCTGTGCAGCTCCAGTTCAATCTGCCGCACTGCCGGGCAGTCTCCGCTCACAGCAGCATCCTCGCCGACGCCCAGTCCCTTCAAGAAGTCATTCCGCTGTGCGTTGCCCATCCTGAGCACTAAGGCCGTAGCGCGCGCTGCATACCAGCGCACGCGCGTGTCGTCGTGGAAGCTCAGCGGGAAGAAGGGCTTCCAGTTCCAGAGCGTCGTGAGCTCCGTGGGCCTCGCCCGTAGCAGCAGGAATGCCGTCTTGGTGATGCGTCGCAGCCGCGCGAGGGTCTCGTCGCTCTGCTGTTTCTGCGCAGCCACCACGTCCGCGAACGTGAAGAAGCACGGCGCGGTCTCAAAGTATTGCTGCGCCAAGGTGCTGGTGGCCGGCAAGTACGTGAGCAGCTCGGCGAGCGTAGCTGCCAGCAGCTCGCTCCTCTTCATGCTGTCCGCGCACTCGCTGTACTGCTCACCTTGCTCTTGTTCTTGCTCGTACAGCACGAGCGTCGGGTCCGTGACGCGCACCATCAGGTCCAGCAGGAACGGGCGCAGGTGCTTGACCACCAGCACGCGCAGCTCGCGGTGCACGAGGCATGCAGCGAGCGCCTGCAGCTGGGCGGTGGCGGCGAATTGCTCTTCAACTGTAGGTGCCAACACTTGGAAAGCAGGGTGGTGCTGGAGACTGCTGTCGCTGCTGCTACGCGCCGCGGTGAGAAACTGCCGCAGCCCCGCGCGCAGGCGGCCCACGCTCACCTGGCGCTGCTCCGTCGCATCGTCGTGCTGGTCGCTGGCGGCGGCGCGCGTCGCGTCATGTCCGTCCACTTGGGCCATTCGGAGTGCCCAGAGTGATGGTCCGTCCTCCACGCTGTTGATGCCGTGAAGCGGTGTGGACGCCAATTGTGCGCGCTTGAAGCGACGCAAGGCAATTGACTCGCGGCGACCAACCAAAGTGCCGGCCACTCTTTTTACTTGGCACAAATTTTGCATGTGTGTCACAAATTTTGTGTGCGTGTAGTAGCGGTCGGAATAGTATTTTTATTAAATCGTAGCATGAGCACTAAAATATATTATTATATTAATATATTATTAATATATCAAAGTCCTGCTCAATAGTAGTATGTTTTTACATGTAGCACTAAAATATATTAACGTTACAAGACGGTTTTCGGACTGATGTACTGATGTATTAACACGCAATGCCCGCAAGAACCCGCCATTTTTGGCTGTATTTTACGGAATTTCAAAACACAACTAAATCCGGTCTTGATAATAGCAAGCTTTATTATGCATCGTTATAATGATCTGTCCAAGCCAAAACGACCCATGCAGGTGCCATATTCGTACCGATAAGTAAAAGATAGCTATCGCTCATTGAAAATGCTGTCTCGCCAAGGCAAGCCCGAGGTGGAGGAAGGACCCGGGCAAAGGAGTGGGATTATAATCCAACTCTTAAGTTGTGCTGTCATTTCGATTGCCATTGCTTTCGGGTTCTTGACGCGGTAGCGCGGTAACGCGATAGATACCACTCTTATCAATTAGTACACTACTAAAATGCATAAAACATCCATATTTAAGAAGATTCTCGACAGCTAGCGCAGTTCAATTAGTTATACGCTCAAACTTTGCAAGACTTCTTTCCATACATACATGAACACGCATGCCAAATTTCAAAACGATGCGATAAGTCCTTATTTTTGCCCCCCGTAAGGACCCTGCGGGTTCTTACGGGCATTGCGTGTTAATACATAGGTGCCCTATTCATAGACCCGCGAGGCCGCGTGGGCTCAGCGCCGAGCATTCCAGCACCAGTGGTGCTGCACCACACTGACCAGGTGAGAGAATATTTTCCTCGCAGGAGCACAGCGACGCCTTTGCGACAGAAGATGGTCCGATGTAGGCGAGAGCCAAGGCGCGGCGGACGTACTCCAGATATCGAAGGGTACACAACCACCGACAAGGACGCACTGTTAGAGAGCATCAAGTCTGTGCTGCTTATTGGTACCATGGTACCGTGAGACGCAAACGGGAGTGTTGGTCACGAGTGTTGTCATCGTCACTGGAACTTTGGCCATTTGAGTGCCTCGTACTCGAAAGCTCTGCGGGTTGATCACCGGCATTCAAATGGTCTTGAGTGTTTGAGAATTATTTGATTAGGTGCTGTGGGATGCTGTCCAGTTCCTACATGAATTCATCCACATCAACGTCTGTTATTCAGCACGGAAGCCTCGAAGCGCGTTCAATTGGTCGCGTAGTTGCTGACACTGCGCGAAAAGCTCGTCTCGCTCCTTTCGAGTAGCGCCAAGAGCCTGAGTGGCTCGATGTAGTTCGTCTTGAGCTTCTTGTGCTCGGGCTTCGCGTTGTCGCTGTCTCTCGGCGGTGTCAGCATCGTCTTTAGTGCTTTTGTCTCCTCCATCTTCGTCTTCTTCATCGAACGCGTCCTCCTCGTAGTCAGCGTCGCGCTGCTCGGCTAGAAGGTCCTGCCAGTACTCAACAGTCTGCGTTTGCTGCTCGTGCTGGCGCAACACTTGCAGATAGAGCTTCTCGGCGGTGTCGAGTTCCTCCTGTACAAGTTGAAGTTGCTCCTGCTGCCAGAGACCAGAAGAGGTCTTGCCCGTCGTCGTGTCTGATGATCTCAACCGACTGCTCTGCGAGTGCTGGAGAGCGTGACTCGAAGCTGACGAGGTCATTTGGCTATCCATGCGCGTCAAGAAACCCTCCACTTCCATCAGCCGGGCCTGCCATTGACCGAAGCCGACGATACTTTTGCTCGCTTGAGCACCACTGGTCCTAGATCTCTCCTCTTGTTGCGCTGTGGTCGACCTAGTCGACGGATTTGTTCGCTGCTGCTGAACATAGGCGAAAAGGCCTTGATAGCATCCTACCAGCAGCGCATACAAGTGCGAGATAAACTGTGGCTCGGTCAGATCACTTGTCTGCGCTCGAGCCTGTGCCAAGGCGTGCAGCATCACTACAACGAGTTGCCCAGTCGAAATCTCATGCAAACCCGGCAATGACAAGTAGAGCGTTCCGTTTCCGCCTTGATCCGAGAAGCTCGCATAGTCTCCAGTCCCATTGTTACCACGCCCAAAGCTCTCCACAACATTCAGTGAAATTGCAGGTCCTTCCTTCGGCGACACCGTTCCAAGTAAAAGTTCTGCAAACTCGCGTCGCGCTTGCATCCGTTCATCCAACTGGTTCACCGATGTTTGTTCAAGCGTTGACAGGTCCAGCACTTTAATGTCCAGCACTCCAAACGATGACGAAGCAAGTGAAGCCTCGTTGTCCCCCGCGGGCCGCTTGTCATAGCGACATCCGGCTGCTACGGCCTCTGCGACTGCAAGCCGATAGGTGATCAAACTGATGCCGTCCTCCTCTTTTGAGCTTGTTTGGTCCGGCTCTTGAACCTCCTGGTCCGGTTCATGAACCTCTTGCGGGGTTTCTTCCTGCTCGTTGTGCTTGAAAGCGGCTATCAGAGTCTCAATCTTGATAAGACGCTCTTCCAGAACATCCTCCAGACGTTTGGCCAGCTCTGCTGTCAGCGAACTTTGCTGAGCTTCTGCGTCTTGTTCGATTGATGCTGCTGGTGCTGGTGGCGACGAAGACGCAAGAAGCTCTTGCTTCTGTCGTAAACCTGCTTTCTCCTGCACGAGACGCTGGTTCATCACGGCGATGATGATCTGGACCTTGCGACGGAATTCGTCTTCTACCAGAGCTTTTTGGTGCACCATCCGAGCCCGAACGCGCGATTTTTGCTGTTGCCCACGCCCTTCAAGCATCAACGTAAGGCGCTGGAGTTGAGCAGTGTGCTCGCGTTCCACCGCCTCGCGCTGCTTGGCCTTACCAGGAGGCAATGTCTGCAGTCTTGTCGCCAGCATTTGGGTCATAGCGAGCCGTTCCTCAGCTAGCAGCGCTGCGAGGCGAGCTTCCGCTTGTGCGAGTTGGTCCCGTTCCTCTTCTGCTAGACGCTCAAGCTCCAACTGCTTTTCTTGCTCGAGCTCACGGCGTCGTTCATCAGCTTCGAGCTCTAATCGAGCCCGGAGCTCGGCCACGAGGTCTTCAGCTTCTCGCTGCGCTGCAGTCATAATAGCTTGTTGTGGTTGCTGCTGCTGTGCAGGCGGACTCTGTGCAGCTACTGCGGGCGCATTAGCGAGTGCCGCTGCCTGTGCGTCGAAATGTGCTAGCAGATATGCGATTTCGCGAATCTGACGCTCTTTGACGTGTCTTTCGGCTTGGCGCTTGGACTCCTCGCTCTCGCCCGCAGCTCGTCGTTCCGCTTCCTGCAATTTCTCAGCAAACTCAGCGTCGATTGCTGCTAGCACGCGCTCCGTCTCCGATTCGGTTCCTTGTCGACTTGAAATGTCATGTAGCGCCTGCGCCTTTCGAGCTGCCTTCTCCTGTGTCACAATTTGTAGCGCCCGACGAACGTTCTCGATACTTCTCGGTGCAATCTCAGCGAACTGCGCTGCTAACTCGCGTTCGTGTCGAGCGCCAACAACCAGTTCAACCGCCCCTAGTAGCGACAGCTTCAACGGTACGAGACCATACGTGAAGAGCTGCTGAACGGCGATCACATCTTGCTGCTGTTGTCGGGCAGCTCGAATCATAGCACCAGCCTTCTCTTCAGCAGGAGATAACACAACTGCAGTCTCTTCGACAACAGGAACCGCTGCGGCCTCCGCGAGTGCTGCCTCGCGTTCCTTCTCGGCCTTGACACCTTCTTCTGCCTCCTGCTGCTGCCTCGCGTGCAAACGTTGGCGCTCTAATTCTCGTTTCTCCTCGAGCTCACGTAGCTTCCGAGCTTTCTTGGCGGCAATTCGAGACTCCAGTCGAGCTTTTTGAGCTGCCCCATCGGCGCTGTGCGTCTCGCGCAGTTCGCGCAAATTCGTGTCGAACTCACGCGCCATCTTGTCGGCCGTCTCGATAGCCTGTTGTTCCAATTGCAGAGCCAATGCCTGTGCCCGCTTGGCAGCTTGTTCCTCTGCATCTCGGGCGAGACGTGCTTCCAGCTCCTCCTTCTCACGCCTCTGTCGGGCGCGTTCTTCATCTAGCTTTCGAGCTAGTCGGGCAGCAATCTCTTGTCGCTCCTTCTCCTCCGCTTCGGCTTCTGCTTGGGCTATGGCCAAAGCTTCCGCTTTCTCACGTTCAGCCTCTGCTTCGGCATCAGCACTTGGCTGTTGTGCTTTGACACTGTCCTCCTCCTCTAAACGCTTCTTTCGCGCACGTCGTTGAGCAATGCGCTGTTGCAGTTTGTCTTCCTGTCTCGCTTGCTCTTGGGCTAGTGACGCTGTCAGTGCGCGCAACTCACGCTCATGCTCTTCTTGTAGGCGGTTCATCTCGTGTTGGGCCAGTTGTTGCTGTCGCTCGGCACGCTCTCGTTCTTGCTGCTGCTTACGCTCTTGCAGCACCCGAACGTCTTCTTCCTGTTTGCGTTGAATTGCTTCCCAAGCCTCTTTTTCCTGTGCTGCTAGCGCCGCAGCTAGTGCGGCCTCCTCCTCTTCTTGCTGCTTACGCTCAGCATCTTCTGCAGCTTTCACGTCGACCTTCACTGAGGCTTGAGCGTTGGCTAAGGCACGTTTCTCCTTCTGCCGTGCAATTCTCTCTTGCAGAGCTCGCTCTTGACGCTCGCGTTCCACCTGAAGCGATTCGCGTAGCTTGGCTGACTCCGCGTCGTGAATCTCACGACATGCTGCTAGCTGGGCCTCAATCTGCGCCTCGAGTCGAAGACGTTCAGCTTCATCCACCAACCTTTGGGCACTCGCTTCGTCCGTACTGCTCTCCTGCTTGTCCTTATCGGCTTGTCGCTGCTGGTTCTTGAGCTGCTGCTTGCGCTTCTTCTCTGCTAAGCGATCTGCAAGCTTGCGCTTCGATTGAGCCGACTCCGCTGCATCAATCTGCTGGGTTTCGCCACGGTGTCTGTCAAACTCGGCTGTGACTCGTGCTGTCTCCTCCTGAGCTTGACGAGCGGCTGCTGCCGCTTGAGCTGCTGCTGTAGCTGCATCTTGGAGCTGAGCTGCAGCCTGGCGCAGTGCAACTTCCTGTCTTTGGCGTTCTTGTGCCAACGCTGCAGCCTGCTCCTGCATCATTTCCTCCTGCAACGCCGCCATTGCTACTTCATCTTCAACACCAGCCTCGTCGTCCTGCTGCCTTTCAGCTCCTTTAACTTGACGCGCAGCCTTCTTCTTCGCCAATTTGTCCCGAAGCTGCGCCTCCCGTTTTTGCTGATCCGCTAGCAACACTTCATGCAGAGCGCGTCGCTCTCGCGCGTGCTCTTCTTCCAGTCGCTTGAGTTCACGCTCTGCTGAGGCTTGTAGGTCGAATGCAGCTTGTCTCTGGACTTCGGCGTCTTGCTCTCGTTTTTGTGCTATGTCGGTCAACTCCTGTCGTTGTCGATCTCCTAGCTGCTGTCGTGCAGCGCGTTCTTGCTCGTCCAACTCGGCTTGGGCCGATTGGGCGTCTTCCTCTAAAGCCGTCTCCTCTGCGTTGCTGTCTTCACCGTTGCCATCACCACCATCAGCAGTGCGTCTCTGTCGCTTCGCTGCTAACCTCTGCTTCAGTGCTAGCTCCTGGCGAGCACGCTCGGCTCGAAGAGCTTCCTCCAACCTGGCAGACTCCTGATCATGTGCCAGTTTACACGCCGCGAGCTGTCGCTCAATATCCGCAGCACCTCGTTCACTTGCTTCACGCAACGCTTTTGCTAGGAGTTCTTGCTCACGCGCAGCTTCCGCTTTCAGCTCGGCTTCTTTCACTACTCGGTCTTGTTCAATAGCCTGCAGCTCCTGCTGCTCCTCCAGAAGCAGAGTCTGCTCAGTCTCCGCTGCTAACCCTGATTCATCACCGGATGAAGCGATCATAGCAGCTCGTCGTTTGTGCTCCAACCGAGCTGCCAACGCGGCTTTGCGAGCTGCCGTCTCCGCTTCAAGCTGCTTTTGTCGAGACTTCACACCGCGTGCATGTGCGGCCTGTACACTTGCGATTTCTTGGTCAACAGAGCCGTCATCTTCAGACTCGTTTGACATCGACCTAGGTGGCATCGTCGCCGTTGCCACACATCCAGGCTCGATAATGTCCCGTGGCTCCCGTTGCTCCCTGCTTTGCCTTCGCTTTTGCTTGCGTTCAGCTAAGCGTCTTGCCATTTCGTCTCGGTCGATTGCACTCTTGGCCGCAGCTCCTTGCAGTCTCATAGCTAGAGCTGCTTCATAATCAGCTCTCACCCGTTCAGCTTCAAGACGAGCAGCGTCAAGCAGTCCCAATGAAACCTCCTCTGCAGCTCTACGGGCCGACAACGTGCACACCTGCGCCAGCAAAGCTGTTTCCTTCTCGCGATGAACTTCTTGAGCTTCTGCCTCCAGGTCAGCCAAGTTCGCTTCAAAAGCTGCCTCCAATCCCTCCATCGCTAGTCGCTCTTCCTCCTTCGCGTCTTCATCAGACACACTTGTGCCATGTGCTTGCTGCTGCTCGCGCTTTCGACGCAGCTTGTCACGCAAAGCGAGTCGTTGGCGCTTTTTCTCAGCTTCGAGGTGTTCGCGTAGCTCAGCCAAGTGTTTGTCGTGCTCAGCTGCGAGACGCTCCAACTCTTCACGAGCTCTCCGTTCTGCTAGCTCGGCATCATCGAGACGCTTTTCGACTGCAGCTTCTAGTGGTGCCAGGACCGCATCAACCTCCTTCTGCTCTTGTTCACGCAGCGCTGACCACGCTTCATCTTCTTGGGCGGAAAGTTGTTCATCCAGCTCTCGCTTCAATTCCTTCTCCTCTGCCTCCTCCGTTCCATCCGCCGGCATCGGCATGTCTCCTTCTCTTATAGCAACTCGACGCTGACGGAGACGCTCTTGCAGGAGCTGTTCCTGTTTGCGGCGCTCCATCTCCAGTGTCTCGCGCAGATTGCGTTGTGCTTCATCGTGTTGGTTTTTAGTCGCCTCCAGCAATGCGTCCAAGTCGTCGCTACTTGATGCCACACCTCCAGCGAAAGCGTCTGCAGTTTGCTCTTTAGCGTGTTGATTTGCCACCGCAAGCGCTCGGGTTGCTGATGCAGCAGACGCATCGATAGCCAGGCTCTCCCGTTCCTCTTCACGATTAAGAGCGGCTTCAGCGCGCTCCCTTTCACTAGATGACAGCGACGTATTCTCCTGTAGCGCCTGCCGTTTGCGTTGCAGCCGCTCTGCTAGTTGTGCTTTGCGCAGTCGAGTATCGTCTTCCAGTCGCGTTTTCAACGCCCCCCACTCGCGATCGTGCTCCTCATGCAGCCTTTGCAGCTCACCTTCCAAGTCTTCTACGACGAGAGACTGCGTCTCTGCTGACAAACACGCTTCTGGATCTACTGGTGCTGGTGATGAAGGCGACTTTGTGTTCCTGGCGCGCTTGGACGCTAGTCGCTGCTCGAGTCTGCGTCGACGGTCTTGGGCCTGCAACCCCTCCACATCCATGTCGCCCAAGCACGCGTAGAATTCACGTGTGACTCGATCAGCTTCCGCGCAATGTGCTGCTGCCAAAGCTTCACGCGCTGCCTGAGCGGCCTCCGCTTCTGCGCGCAGTCGTCGTGAGTCAGCTTGCAAGCTCGACTCCTTTGCATGTATTTTATCATCTAGCTCCTGCAGTGCCAGGGAAGTCTGTTCACTTGTAACAGCGTCAAGCCGCAAACGATCGCGCTCGTGCTCGCGGTCAATTTCCGCCATAGCTTGCTGCACGACTTGTTCCGACAAATCGGTCGGGTGGTCTCGCTTCAGCTCTGCTAGGCGCTCGGCTCGCCGTCTTGCCATGCGCTCAAGAAGTTTGTCTTGCTGCCGTCGCTGCTCAATTCCTAACGATTCACGGAGCGTCCGTCTTCCGTTTTCGTGGTCCCGGTAGATGCTGGTCAGCTCGTCTTCACTCGCAGCGAGCTTCGTATTTGCATCGTCACAGCGTACTTGAGCCTTGTGGTCTGCTTCAGCGAACGCAGCGCCTACTTCACCCCGAAGCCGTTCGTGTAATGCACTTAGTTGCTGTATCTCGGTCTCAGCAATTGCACGCAGTGATGCCGCCTCTTCTTCGCTTAACGCACTATCGAGAGCGCCAAGTGCAACGGAGTCAGAACCATTGCCAACACTTTCGAGCTCCTGAACCTTTTCTCGGCGCTTTTGCTGTAGGCGTTGACGCAGCGCTTCCTGTTGAGCTTGTCGCGCAACTCGCAGGGCATCACGCAGAGCAGCAGTCTCCGTCTCGAAGTTTGAGTGACAAGCTACAAGTAGAGCTTCAATGTCAGCTGTGCTTTGTGCTCCTGCCGACTGCACGGCGGTCGCAAGTTGCTCGAGATCCGCGTCTACCTCCGCCTCAATCGCAAATTTGCGTTCAATAGCTTCAGTCTTGAGCTGCTGCAAGAGCTTTTCTTCGTTCTCATCGCTGTCGATGAGAACTTCCTGCAGCGGTTCACCGTCGGAGCCAAGTTTTGCGTCACGCTTGCGGCGCAGTCGGGTCTCTAGCTCTGCCTTGCGTCGGAATTCATCGTCTTGCGAATCTTGCTGCCGTTGCTGCCACGCGCGGAGATGACTCGCACTCAACGCCTTGATCTGCTGCTCCACTTCTGCCGCCATCGTATCGGCCACGACATTTTCTTTGGTAACATTCGCACTGGGTTTCTCAGGTGCCGGTGGCACGGCTAGAGCAGCCAACCGAGAGACTACGCTTCGCTTTCGGAGGAGCGTCTCCGCGGCATCCTTCACCGACGACTTGCGAGGCTGTCGAGCTTTCCACAGTCTCATCAAAGTTGCCAATTCCTCCTCGTTACCGTCTCCGTATTCACCTCGTGCTTGGGCGGCCGCTTCTTTCGTGGCAATGGCTGCTGCTTCGGCGACACAGGCGTCTCGAAGCTGCTGCGACAGTTTGTCTTCGTGCTCGCGCTGCTTGGCTCGTTCCTCGTCAAACGCAAGCTGTGCTTGAGCTTCAAGCTGATCTTCTAGCCGTTGTCTCTCCAAAGACTCCTGCTTCGCAATGACATCGTTCATCTCCGCCTCTTTCTTCGCAGAGGATCCAGCCGGAAGCTGCTTTTGTTGTTGCTCGCGTCGTTGGGTCATCCTTTGCTGCAGTCGTTGCTCCTGTCGACGCTTCTCCGCATCTAGAGCCTGACTGAGCGCCGATAAAGCGCTTGAGCTCTCGTCTCTCAGGCGCTCGATTTCGCATTTTGTCGCCTCTCGAATCTCCGCAGCAGCTTTTTCACGCTTTGTCGCCTCGTTCTCCAATGCGTCCAATACGTTCACCATTGTCTCCGACAGCCTCTTCATCCCCTCTTCATCGCCTGGAGTGAGCTTGCTCAGCGCAAGTTCATGCTCTTGTCGGGATTGGCGGACTTGTCCTTCGAACTCCTTGCCACACTTGTGCAGCGTCGAGACCAGCACCTTCGCGAGAGCCTTACCGGCTTGTCTTTCGCTTTCGTCAAGTGCTGTCATTGCGGCCGTGAGACCGCCATCAATCTCTGCCAACGCCGCTCTTTCTTCATCATCGAGTCGCTCCGGCAACGAACTCGTCGAGTGAAGCTGGTCAACTCCGTCATCCTTGCTCGTCTCACGTCGTCTACGGTTGATTTTCTCTGCTAAACGCGTTCTACGCAACGCTGCATCAGCTTCCAGCTCGCGTCGGCGCTCCGCACATGCCAGCACGTAGTCGGCATGGAGCTCACCAAACGCTTCATGAGTTCGCTGTTCAATCTGCGCCGGGATTCGGCTAGCCAGGGTCTCCAGTAGCTCCCCCGTCAACTCGAGTTGACTCCGTGGTGACTGCACTGAAGCACTCGTAGTTAGAGTTTTGCAGGTAGCTTGGCTGCTTGGTTCCAGGTCATCCAGGAACTCTAGCTCAGCGTCTGCGACCGTGACAGCGATAACCGCACGCGACTTCTTCGCTTCCACTTCTTCTTGGAGTTGAAAATGTTTCTCTCGCAGCCCCTCGATAGCTTTCTCCGTGAAATCGTCTAGTTGGGTCTCCATCTCGTCTTCTGGAGAAGTTTCATTGCCATCACCGTGGTTATCATCCAGACCTGCATCACGGCTGCTCTTATCTTGTGCGCTTCCTCGACGACGGCGCTTGGTCGACAACTTCTCTCGCATTTTGGCTTCGAGCCGCAGTCGTTCGTTCTCGATCTCCCCCCTCAAAGCCACAAATTCACGGTCGAATTCACGTTGCAGTTTTTGTAGCTCATCCTCGACCTCTGCGATAGCGCTCTCACCTTGCACTTTCGTTGCTTTGGCTGCATTCCTCGCAGCCATCACGAGCTCCGTGACAGCATCTCGAGGTTGTACTGAGTCTGTTTGACTTGAACTGCGAGCAATAGTCTCCACTTGCTCGCGAAGATGGTTTATCGCACGACTCACGGCTTCTTGCTGGCGCGCATCCATGGCATCCTGCTGCTTCACGACCTCTTCAAGCGCTGTTTCCTTCCTCTCCGCAGTGCCAAGCACCAACTCTTGAGCCTCTTGCTCCAGCAATGCGATAGTCACATCTTCATCCTCAAAGGGCTCATTCAGCACCTTCCGCTTACGCTGCAGTCGTTCGTTTAGCTGCTCTCTTCTAAGAGCGTCCTCCATTGCAAGGATCCGTACACGGTCACTCCACGCTTGGGAGAACACGTCGTTGAGCTGCGCGATAATGTCAGCGTTGTCATCCCCTGGGGTACCAGGTCGAGAGATTTCACCTTCCTCTGCAGAGTCTTCGGCTTCCACTAGTCCTGGAGGAAGGCATTCATCGCCTGCATCAAAGTCTCCCATCGGATCCTCTGGAGGATCAGCGAAGTCACCTCCGGCCTCGTCACTGCCACCCATAAACTCCACTTGTAGACTTGACAGTTCCTGTAGATACTCTTGCTCAATGGCCAATTCTTCAGCGCGAAACTGAGACTCCAAAGTTTGTTCCTCATCGTCGTGCTGGGCACGCAAAACATCGGCATCTTCTTGCTCTCGACGCTGCACTCGCGCCTTCTGAGCGTCACGCAGAACCTCCGTTGCTGCCTGCCTCGTAGCTAGCTCCGCCTGCGTGCGCGTAGCTTCTACACTTATCGACGACTGAATCTGACGCAGATCCGAAGCGAAATCGTCAAGAAGACGCTCTTTCTCCACCGCCGAGAGCTGCGGATAACTCGCATCAAGTGCAGACGCGTACTCAGCAGCACTTTGTTGCGCGTCACTCTCAATGTTGCGCTGGGTGTCAGCTAGTGCACGGGAATCGGCCGCCTTAGGCGATGCATCGCTAGGTGCAGCAACCATAGAAGGCACACCGTTTACCCGAAGCAGAGTTGTGAGCCCAACAAGAAGCTCCTTGATCTGGAAAAGTGTGTCGTCACGAAGCTTCGTTGCAGCCTTTTCCTCTGCTGACGGAGTGGGAGGCTGCGGAGTTTCAACTCGTGCAGTTTCAGCCTCTTTCGCAGTAGCAGAGGTAGCACGGTCCTTTTGCTCTTTATCAGCAATTGTCCACTGTTCTTTTGCGCTACCCACAGCTTTACTCAGTGCATTTTGTGCGTGTTGTGCGCCGTGTTGCAGCTTCAGAGCACGTGGCGCTTCCTTCTCCAGTTTTTCATTCACCTTCTTGGCCCCCGCCGCGACTTCCTTGAGCAATTTGCTGAGGCGGCTTTGCATCTGAGCCTGTACATTGCGTTCCTTGACGGGGTTTTGCTCCTCACGAACAGCATCCAGCTCGCGACGGAAGCTGGTTTCCAAGTCGTCAAGTGTAGCGAGAACTTGGGGAAGTGCAGCCCCAAACTTCTGCAACGTTGGCAACGGGCCAAAGAGCGCTTCGTCCTCTTTGTTTTGTGCTTTTTCAACGTCGGTGTGCAGCTCCAGCAGCCTTTGAACAGCAGTATCCGAGTATTCCGCGTCTTCAGCTGCGAGCCCGGTAGTATGACGCCGTGGCGTAAAGTACCGCTGCGACGCCTCTAGCACCAAGTCCCCCACTTCCCGTCGGCCTTTCTCCGCTTCCGCGAGATGAATAAGCGACGACGATGTTTGAGTCATTGGGTCCGAACCAAGCAGTCTCTTCAAGTCGTCGAGAACCACGCGAGCATGCTCAAGACAAGTCTCTTCGCTCGTGCTAGTGCGCTCCGGGGCGGCCTCGTCAACAGGCGAAGACATTTCCTGCACCATTGATCCGGTCAGTTCAGCTAGCTGTGTACTCCAGCCTTCGATCTCCCGGAGACCCGCGCTCACACTGCCCAACATGGACTCCTTCTTTCGCTCGAACTGTTGGCGCTCCTGTAGATCACGCTCCAGATTCTCTAGCAGGAACTTCTCTCTGTTCGCCACACTGCGCGATCTCGGACGTCCACTTATCGTGCTCAACGTAAGCTCTTCCGGCGTTTGGTCCTTCGTGTCGGTTCCTGGTGGTACATCGCTGTTCTCTTTCCTCGTTAGGTCGGAAGCCACTAGTGCATTCACGAACAGCCTCTTGAGCTCGATCGCCTCGGCTTGTAGGTGCTGCATCAGTTGCTTCACGTCTCCTTTCTGGTCCTCAAAGCTCCTTGTCACCGCCTCGTGATGGAACTGCAGTCTGTCGACGAGTTCTCGCAGATCCAGGTCTTCTTCATCCCAGCGGCCTAGGTCAGCATGGTATTCCATTGCGCTTCCCTTAGCTGGCTCCCGACCGCCAAGTTGGAGCTCTTTCATCCCCGTTGTGGTTGGTTCCGTAGCCAAAAGACCATCATCGCCAATAGGAGCCTCACCAGTGTTCACCGCAACGGTTCCTTTCGAGTGCATCGCCGAGAGGTTGACTTGTTTGCTCTTGGCCCGGTATCCGCTGATGCTCTTCCCTGCAGTGTTGGTCCAGCTCTTAGCACGGAAGTAGTAGAGCCCTGCAATGACAGCGAGGACCACACCAAACAGTCCTCCCAGCAGTCCCACAATGAGCGCCCAGTCTGGTGACAAGATGAGATCGTCCGTTCGGCGCTTAGCGCTGACGGTGATCAGGTTCTTCTCGTTCAGCGGTACGATGGGGGCTTCCGTGGGGCAGCTCGTGCCGGATTTCATCACTACTACAATCGTTTGAGCTCCTGCGTTTAACGAATTCCCGAAAACGTACGTGCCCGGATCCGTGAATGAAAAGGCGAATGCTGATACGGTGCTAGCGTTCGCGTTCACCTTGGTAGCTAGTGCTCGGAAGGCTCCATAGTCGAAGCTTGGGTTGGTGTTGAGCATCGAATCCTTCTTGTAAATCGGATACGAACCGGGCACCGATAAGTCAAAGAGCAGGCCGTCTCCCCTGGACAAGCACACCATCGGATTCGCGATCGAAGAAGAAGACGCACTGGTCAGTCGTCGTCGCCTTCGTGAAGCTGCGTCGGATAGTGATGACGGTAGATCATAGGACCCCGAGAAACCGGTCGAGGCCACTGCGATCGAGTGAAGCTGGCAGTCACTTCCCGTCGTACATGACACCTTCGACACCAGACCACTGGTACTGCCGTCATCCGATAGAAGCGAGACTTCGCCGGTGGCTGGATCGTATAGCTGTAGCTCACCTGTACTGCTGTTGACCTGGAGCTGCACTGCGTCGTCGCGACACTTCTTGTTGCAAATTGTGTCTAGGTCGGGCTGTTCATCGCACTGACAGACACCCAGACTCGCGACGTACGTGCCAGTACCGTTGTTACAGCTAGCATCGCAGGCCTTACCACTTGCAGACACACAGGACCCACTGTCAGAACGCACTTGACTGCTGCTGCATCGGTCGTACACAATAGGCTGACAGTCCACGTCTCCATCTTCGTCACTGCGGAGAATCATGTCTTGGTCATAGAACTCGTACCCCGGTTCGCAGATGCAGTATCCGTCGGTCATCTGAAAGGCTCGGTGGCTGCCAACGCACGTGCATTTGGTGGCGCCAGCTCCCGCGTACGCACTCGTTGAACACGGCAAGCAGCTCGACTGACCCGGTGCATTTTGGTACGAATTTGCTGGGCAAAGTAGGCATGCTGAAGCGTTCGAGGCCTTGTAGATCGGCTGGTACGTTCCACTCGGGCACGCGATCTCCGAGGAGCTCCCTGCCGGGCAGTAGTATCCTGGTGGACAAGGATAACCTCTGTCCAGCTCCCGGCTCTCCGGGTGACTCGAGTTGGTGGCGCCGAGACACACGTAACCTTCGAGGCATTCGTCGCAGCGGGTCCGATTGGCGTCAATACCAAACGTTCCGGGTTCACAAGCTTCGCAGGAGGAATCCAATGACGTGTAAGCTCCGTCAAGCGGAGTCGTGCGACCGAGATACCCTAATGGACAGGGAATTTGGGCTGTCGTTCTGCTGGGACAGTAGTGACCAATTGTGCAGATTGAAGGCGAGTCCACACCCAGCGAGCAGAAGAATCCTTCGGGGCATAGGACTGGTGTCGAGGTGTTATACGGGCAGTAGCTTCCTCCAGGACACAGCAACGGCGAGCCTGCACCCTCCGGACAATACGTAGTAGCGTTGCACACTTGCGGTTGTGTAGCTCCTGCCTCGCAGTAGGACCCCCTGATGCACGTTGCACAGTCGTCCGAGCTTTTCCCAGCGCCGACAGCTCGAAAAGTGCCAGCGGCACAGGCGTGTGGCTCACTCGAGCCTCGAAGACAAAAGGATCCTGGCGGGCAGTCGTAGTCTGTGAGGTCAATGATCCCCGTTCGGTTGCAGAGCTTTCCTGCGTCACAAGGTCGACAGTCCTCCAGATTCGCTTTTCCTTCGGCCCCGTTAAACGTGCCGGCCGGACAAGGCACTTCGCCAACACCGTAGGGACAGTATGATCCAGCAGGGCACGGGACGGTTTTGGTGCCATCGTTGCAGCTCTTGCCTGCAGGACACGGATCGCAGTCGGTTAGTGCAATCCCGAGTGTCTCGAGTCGTGACGAGTTCTTGGGGCACGGAATGGGGTCCAAGACCCCCTCGGGGCAGTAGTAGCCGATCGGACAGGGCCCCCCGAGTTCCGTTCTCCACACGATATCATCGTCCGACGCGCCATTCACTGTCGTTGTCGCCGGATTCGGATGATCATTGCGTAGCTTGCAGTAAAACCCTGCTGAGCACGGAGCTGTAATCGTTCCCCCGACG